>OZ007502.1:110781666-112149160 GCA_963931805.1 Microdon myrmicae
ACGCAATTAGGTTTATACGCGCTCCACAAGACAAACCGACGGACTGCACCAATTTGCGGTTCAGCTCCCGAAGGGAAAAAAAAATTGAAAAACATCTGATGTCCTGCCTGAATTCGGACGGCCTTCATTAATTATTCTTACTGTTGTGTCGAACTACTTACGAATAAGCTCTTTGTTTTGTGCTTGACTAATGTCTCAAAATCCGGAGCGAGCAGGATACATAACTCTCGTTAGAGAATAATTGCTTACGTTATACACGTCAACACAAAACGCAAGTTGCAGTCCTGTAAACGACTCCACGGCGACTAAAAATTCCACGAACTGGCGTGTCTAACAACATAGCTAGCGCCCACACACTCCGAGTTTCCAAAATATACACACAAATCGCGAACACTGTTAAAGCCCAAGATGTACCACAAAATCCCTTTCCTTGTTCACATGAACCGATTCACTTAACAATAACTTGGGGAATGACCACCGAACTAAATGCGAAATCGCTAGTAAGTAAAGCGATAAATATGGCGAGACTATGAAAAACACTTCATATATTAAGCAGGAGACAATGGACCACTTTCAACCAGAATTGAGCACTGCTTGTAACAGAAAAGCAAGAGTAACACCAGTCAACATCACAAGTGGCTGTGTCTTCATGACTTTGTCAACGGAGGACGGGGTGCTATGGCAACCCTACGAATCGCCCATACAAGCTATGTTAAGGGAAAAAGCCTTCACCTTACAAATATGCCATATCCAAATGTGTCCTTCGGCTGCACGGCCATCTCATGAGAAATAGGCTGGTCGGTAAGCGGTTGACCCCTCATTTCTACAAGGCACCATGCGTGTGGTTTTCTTAGTCGATTACAAGTATTTTTCGACATCTTCAACCATCAGAACTGGAGTGGATTCCTTAGAGAATATATTTAAAACACTGTTCAGGCAGTGTTCTGATTTAATTCACCATTGGAATGAGCGCAGAAATGTCTGGATATGACAGCGTATCTAAGGTGGTTAGACAATTAAGGTACCATTAACAACCACAGAATGGTGGCAAGCGCTGGAATTAACCTCAGGAAGTTGCAACCCTGTATAGGTTTGAAATTAACAAAATACCATTATGGAATTCATGCCGACCATTGGACGTTTTATCGACACGATGACGACGAAATAGATTTTAACTTCGGCCCCCAACTAATAATGTGTTTCCTTTCTAGTCAGACCTTAATAACTTGTCGTAAAAGGAATTCCACACCCAAAGGTTACACAACGCGCCCCGTGTGATTAAACATTTGCACGAAGTCGTATCGCGATAAAGGCTAAATTGTGCGTGAACACACGCATCGATGACAATCAAAAAAGTATTCTCGTACATTTTTGAGTTATTCCAACAACCTTGAGAAAGAATATTTATAAAGTTATTCAGCAGATCGTTGGAAAACAGCCTGAGCACTGTGTTTAAAGTGAATAGGTAAACCGTGAAAACCAAGTAATAAAAAATAAAACATCGTACATGCGGAAAAATATAAACAATTTAAACACAAACAACTTTTCCTTTTATAGTTAGACGTACAAATGAACCTGAGATGGCATTGGAGTCTTTAGACAACTGCGGCGCGTGTAAGTATTAGAATAAAAACGGGAATAATTAAACATATAGACCCGTGTCGGGTTGTAAATTTGATTGAATTTCTATAGCCGGCATCGCCAAGGCTCCACGTGCAATCAGGGAGATGATGGTTTTGATTATGGATACTATTGTGGTCGAGCGTGTGCCTAATGATCTAACAAAGTGTGCCATTGTCGGCAGAGAAACGCATACTTGTGCGTTCATGAGACTTCTAGTATCTGCAGATTGTAGCTGTGACATTCTGTACGTGATTCCGGCGTATTGCGTTTTATTATCTTGATTGAATCGATATTGAAGGAGAGTTCGATTTTATTATGTTGCTATGTATACGATGTTAGGCTTTTGTGCGAAAGGAATTCCATGGACACATCAGATATAACAAGTATAATACAACCATTGGAACGGTGGATACTGCTCCACACATTTCATAAGCCTTATCGGCACCGAGGGTTAAGTTAATGAGTCAATCAAATTTTCTGTCTAGATTGGATCCCGGCAAAGATGATGAAAGTATAGTTAGACGGCTAAACATGGAGGCTTACTTACACCCTGATGAGTCCAACTTTTAAACTGTACTGAGGTCCACCTCAAACAACTTCTCTCAAATAAAGTTAGAACCTACAAACAATTATCGAAACTGAAATCGACCATAATAGCCATTTTGAGTGAATTAAAAAATATGTCGAAAGGTCAAAGGGCAGTCAAGTTATAAAAAAAAAAAAACGTTGATGGGATCACATCCTCCAGTGGCATTTAAAGAGGGTATTTTTAATTCATACTTAGTCTTTGATTCCAGTAATGCACCTACCTATAGATTTACTCATTGAAATAGAACACATATTTTCCTGTTTTTAGAAAATTTATGATTGCGAAGAGATGGAGGCTCAAAATAATGTCTGAGCACTTCTGTTTCCAAATCATTATTCGTGAGCATAAGTATGCCGCCAGTTCCATAACATATCCTCACACAATCTATTATAGCGTATTGCTACGATAGTGAAGAACGTGTAATTCGAACTGACGCTATGACAGTTAGTAGCACTAAAAATTGAACCAATGCTTAACACACCAGGCCACTGCCGCACGTACGAATTCGATTTCTAAGCTCAAGTTCATTCAACTTATGTGAACTTGTTATGCTACCGCTATGGTATACGATTCTGATGGTTTGCTTATTCGAATTTCCTTTCGGTGTTCTTCACCATTTGCATGCATAGTATGTGTGTATCTGTTAGGAACGGCACACTACTCCCTCCTCAGTAACTTTGTTTTCGATCAACTTCGTGTG
The DNA here is from genome assembly GCA_963931805.1 of Microdon myrmicae. Taxonomy (NCBI): domain Eukaryota; kingdom Metazoa; phylum Arthropoda; class Insecta; order Diptera; family Syrphidae; genus Microdon; species Microdon myrmicae. The sequence continues at coordinate 110,784,579 of OZ007502.1, forward strand.
CGAACGACGGAGCAGGCGAGTATGCCGGTGCTTTTTGCGGAAGTCGTGATCGTAGTCGTGAAGTTCTGTTTACTATGGGAAAGTGTGTACACAGATCACGCCCGGGTCACAATTTTAGCGTATTGCTATGATAGTGAAGAACGTGTGATTCGAACTGACGCTATGACAGTTAGAATCACTAAAAATTGAACCAATTCTTAACCCATCAGGCCACTGCCGCGTGTACGAATTCGATTTCTAAACTCAAGTACATTCAACTGATGTGGAATTGTTATATTATCGCTATGGTATACGATTCTGATGGTTTGCTTATTCGAATTTCCTTTCGGTGTTCTTCACCATTTGCTTGCATAATGTGTCTATCTGGTAGGAACGCCACAGTATACAATACAATAACAAACTGTTATAAAACTTATAATAATATTTCGATACAGCTAAAACCTCCCGAAAATAACTCTTGCCTCAACTTTATAAGTTGAAGAAAAACTATTCGGCAATTTTGAATTTATTTCCTTACAATTTTCAAACGGTTAGCTACATATGGCAGCTCTTGTCTTGTTATACGAGGGTTGCCTTTTATATTTCGGGATTAGAGAACAAAAACAAATATTGATCATCGAAAATCACTTTATTGTTTTTCAAAATATTCCCCATGAAGATCTATACACTTTTGCATGCGTTTGAACCAATTGTCGAAGCACTTTTGCCACTCTGATTGAGGTATCTCCAACACATGCATTCTGAATGCAGCAACCGCTTCTTCAGGTGTCGAAAAACGTTGACCTCTCAGTTTGCTTTTTACGTACGGGAATAAAAAGAAGTCATTCGGTGCCAAGTCAGGACTATACGGGGGATGACGCATCAAATCGATGTTTTGGGTGCTCAAAAATGCAGTTGTCGCAGCCGATGTGAGAGAGCTCGCATTGTCGTGGTGAAGAGTGATCCGTCTTCGGCGGTTGGTTTTCCTGATTTCTTGGAAGACAACTGGCAAACAAATGGTTGTGTACCACTCAGAATTGACTGTTCTGCGTTGTTCTAGTGGTACGGTTGCGACATGTCCAGTTTTTCCGAAAAAACAGGCAACCATTTGCTTGGAAGTGCTTCGTGCGCGAACAACTTTTGTTGGATTTGGCTCATCTTGAAACACCCAGACAGTCGACTGCTGTTTACTTTCGGGCTCATACGAGTAAATCCACGATTCATCACCTGTCACGATGTCATAGACGTGTTTCGAAGCACCGCGACCGTACTTTTTGAGCATTTCTTTCGACCAATTGACACGAGCCTTTTTTTGGGCGATTGACAAATTGTGCGAGGTCCGAAGCGAACAAATATTTTTGACAGTCAAATGTTTATGCAATATTGAATGTATGCTGGTCCCACTAACGCCTAAGGTTGTCTCAATCTCACGATAGGTCACATGACGATCTTCCAATATCAGTTCGCGCACAGCATCAATGGTTTTCGGAACAACTGATTTTGGACGACCTTCACGAAATTCATCTTGGAGTGAACTACGACCACGATTGAATTCACCATACCATCGATAAACACTGGTCCTTGAGACGAAACATTTTCCAACTTCAGGTGATGAAAAATGGATCATAGGGTAGGCTGAAAAGAAATGCATACAGGCTTGTGGAGCGCGAACAAAAACCACAGAGACCGCGACGATAGTATTGGACAGCGTCAACAGTTCTGGTGGTTGAATGGCATATAAAGACCTGGATACCAAAGTCGGTAAAGAATAACAGTATTATCAGCCAGCTTACATAGACTTAGCTTTTCTAGAATTAGGGTAGTATAAGATTTAAGTTAAGTTAAGTCGTTTTTTTTTTAAATAAAATTATATCAAAAAAAAAAAAATTCAGGTTAAATTTTAAGAAAAAAAAAACAAAAAAAAATTTCGACAAAGTTTTCAAAATTTTTCTTTGTCATTTAAATAATTACAAGTACTCCCACAAACAAAATTCTGTCGCCGAAAGGCAAATTTTACAATAGTTATGTAATGTTTAGCTTGGAGCGTCTGCGTAGGAGCACTAAGTTATAATATAAGATAAATAAGCTAGAATTTAAGCGTTTTTTGTCTAGCATGTAATTTAGAAACTAAGAAGATAAAAAGAAAATTAAAAAAAAAATGTTTTAAAAATGAAAATGAAAATGAAGCGCGAACAAAAATAAAATGCAAGATCGAGCAAGAAATATATTAAAGTACAATTCTTAAGCTTCAAAACCATCCATTTTTTATTTTTCAACATAGTCACTGTTGGAGCTAATACATTTCTCCCAACGTGTAACAAGTTTTTTTATTTCGTCACTGAAAAGTTACTTGTTTTCCGAATTTAGCACTTGACAGTGACGCTCACTCATTATCCGGGGTTACCCTTGGGGTCTCTCTTGAGTGTAGGAAAGAATTGAAAATCGAACGGCGCGAGATCAGGGGAATAAACAGGGTGTGGAATCGGTTCAAAATTCAGGTTCAATAGTCGCTCGAGTTAAAAACACGCACAAGCCAGACTATATTTATACATCATGGGCGCTCACATAGAACCAGACACAAACGCTTTGTTTCATTGCGCACTTCTGGTCAAAGCAAAAAAAAAATCATTGTACTACATCCCAATGTGCCTGGGCCGAACATGAGTCATTATATTAGAATAACTTCAACCACGAACAAAGGCTTAACGACTTCAATGCCCACAACAAAGCACGACATTCCAGGTTTATCACACATCATATTTAAAAGCCGACTTATCACTTAACACACTGCACCAAGTCAAACATCACACATGACAAGATAACAAACAAACCAACCATGGTAAGGTCAGCCTTAAAGGTAATCAGACCTATATAAATACAGAAGTCCTCTATCCAGTCGTGGCTTAACATTATTCCGCCAAGGCTTAGCTGTAAGTAGCATAGTCGTCCCTAGTGTAATATTTAAGTCAGTGTCAATAAAAGAGAATAACGGTAAATAAAAAATAAATATTTTTTATCGCGAAGTCGGGAAATTAACATTAACTCTCGCCTTTTGTTCTCGTCTGTGAAACGGGGCGGAATTCACAGTCCACGGATTTTACGGTATCACAATTGTTCAATAATAAAACCGGCACGTGCCTTAGATATTCCGATATGGTTTGCGATATGGTTCTGAGTAATTCGTCACTCGCTTTGAATCAAATCGTTGACGAGTTTGCGATGATTACCGTCTGGGGCTGTCATAGGACGTCCTCTGTGTGTTTGACAAACTATTATGGATATTCCAGGCTCGCAACTACTAAATTGTATTGCCCTCGATTAACAGGAGACCTATTAACAGAATTGTCACTATAAATAGCTTTTAAATGATGATGAAGAATTTGACTGTCAATTTTTCAGCTGTTAAAAATTCGATAATATCGTTGAGATAGCACTAGAACAAGCCGCCATATTTCCCACTCCCGAAAAACACTGGATGAACGCTCGATGCGCATGCGCATTAATAGGGAATGTCACCTCTAATTTGCCGCCGGGGGCACTTCTGAAGGTCATTTCATTCGCGTTCTACAAGGACATGTGCAGTACTTTTCAGGTTACTCTCCTACTATCGACAAAACATAATAAGACTGTTATTTTAAAAAATATGGACGCCATTAGTACCGCGTGTCTTAATTTTGTAGAGTTTATAGAATAAGCGAATTGACAGACATTTCATACAATTTGTTTTGTTAGATTAAAAATTAGTGCGATGGAATTAATTTGATGGTAGCCAAATTTGACACCATACGGAACTACTTGGATTGGGCGAACGGGCAGATGGTATCTTCTTCCTTGAGTCTGTGTAGCAAGTAAGTTAAACATATTGTTTATATTTATTTTGTTTGCAACACAAATAATTTTCAACAGATCTATAGGAGTTGAGAGTCTTTACAACTGCCCAGAATTTTTTTCTAGCTTTAGAAAAGTGTCGTACTTTTTGTCTTATATTCCGACTTGATTGGGGTTAGAGTTTTTGAATTGCCTCATAACTGCCCAGAATTTAAAACTACCTAAGGGAAAGTCTAGTATTTTTGTTTTCCCAATTTTTGGTCAAGTGAGTGATAAGAGTTTTTTAAGATCCCTCACAAATATCCAACAGGTTTTACAACCTGTGGGCGAGTGTAGTATTTTTGAACTTACTTTCTAGTTGTGCCCCCGTTTGGTAACACCCTTGACGTGGTGCGGAGGCTTAAACTACAATGAATCACTCAGGCTATGCTGACGGAATATACGCTTTCAGTAGGGCCACCCATGTCAGACAGGCTAGCGAGGAGTAGCACACAGAGATCTACCACCCCTAATACAGGATGTTAGGCGTCACCGTGCCCATTGGATGGTTTGCAGCCAGGGGTATACCGGCTGTACTATAACGGCGTCTCTCTGACACCGGGTCGAATCAGAGCAGTAAGCAGAACTTACCATATCAAAGCGGAGCTCTGATATAGCGAACTATTTGAAACCCCAAGACACGCGGGAACAAAAATGAATAATGAATATACAAAAAACAATCTCACGAAAAACCCAGTAGGGGTAGGTGTGATGCGCCGACACTACCATAAGGGAACAAATCATCAAGTAAACACGGACTCGGCAAAAAAAAGACGTAGGGAAAAACGGAAAAAGCGGGATATACCCGTCGGCACATGGAATGTTTGAACGTTATATAAACCAGGCACGATACAGACGGTCGTAGAAAACACGAAAAAATATAAAATGGACATCGTCGCGCTTCAGGAAGTCCGACTCCCACATCAAGTAATCGAAACCAACGGGTTTACACTGGCGTGTGAAGGTACCGATACATATAACCTCGGAACCGGCTTCATTCCAAGCAAGAAGATTACGCCCCATGTACAAGATGTGAAATTTATTAATGACCGAATGTCGGTGCAGAAAATGTATAATTATGCATGGCATAATTACGTATAAATACGTACACGCCCCAACAGAATCTACGGACGAAGAAATGAAGGACACCTTCTACGAGACCCTTGAGGAGGTATTTGATGGGATCTCATCATTCGATGTTAAAATTCTCCTCGGGGACGTCAATGCGAAAATTGGAAAGGAAGATATCTTCCAACCAACTATAGGTAAAGAAAGCCCACACGGCGTTTCAAATGATAATGGAGTCGAATTATTACGTTCGCAGCGTCAAAAGATCTGGTAGTGAAAAGCACGACGTTCAACCACAAGCAAATTCATAAAGCCACGTGGATATCACCCGACGGCGTAACGCGTAATCAAATAGACCACTTCCTCATAGACAAAATACCCCACTCGAATATCCTTGACGTAGATCATAAATAGGAGCAGATTGCGACTCCGATCATCTTCTAGTACTGTGCCAAATCAGGAGTCGGCTCGCAGCAAACCCACATGGGCAGTCACGGAAGACGAGCAAAAAGTTCGACATTGATAAACTAAAAGACCTGCGCAAAAAGGCTGAATATCAAGACGAACTAACAAATAGATTTAGTATCCTAGAGAATGGGTGTAGTCAGGAAAAGGAAACGAATAATGTGGATACTAAATGGGCATCGATCAGTGACGTAATCAAACAAACAACCTACAAGATATTAGGATTTAAGAAAAGAATTAGGTCCAAACCTTGGTTTGACGATGAGTGCAGGGCGCAGATCGAACAACGTAAACGCTTCATAAACGCTTATAAAGATATGATGAAGTCAACGCAGAAAGATACGCGACGAATCGAAAAGAGACAATGAGACTTTCCAAACGCAAAAAACGCGAATGCGAGAAGACTCGGTTCGAAAAAATCCTAGAAAATGCCAGAGCAAAGATCAGAGGTATATATACCGGAATAAACTCAATTAGAAATGGCTACCTAGGGAGAGTCAAAATAATTCGAGACGCAAACGGCTGTCTGGTCACAGAAACAAACAATATCGTGACAAGATGGAAGCAGTACTTTGAAAACCTGTTCAATGTACGCACCCATCAACCACAGATAAATGCACCAAGCGTACATACAGCCGAGCCTCAGATCCCCGAGCCGTCTGTCAGCGAAGTTGTAGACGCAATAAAGCGATTGAAAAACAACAAGGCTCCCGGAGTCGACTGCATACCGGCAGAGCTTGTGAAGCATGGAGGAGAGGCAACCGCTCGAAAGATCCACCAACTCATCCAAACAATATGGGATAAGGAAGTCATTCCGGAAGAATGGAAAACCTCAATAGTCATCCCCATTTTCAAAAAAGGCGACAGATCTGACTGCGAAAATTACAGAGGAATATCATTGCTCCCAACCACATACAAAATATTAACAAATATCATAATGGCAAGAATCACACCGTACGCAGAAGAAATAATGGGAGACTACCAATGCGGATTCCGCCGGAACCAGTCAATAAGCGACCAGATGTTCACAAAAAGGCGACTGCTGGAAAAGACGTGGGAATACGGAGAGACGCTTCACCAACTGTTCGTTGACTTCAAAAAAGCCTACGATTCAGTCGCAAGGCAAAGACTCTACCAGATTGTGGTTGAGCTGGGGATCCCGAAAAAATATGCCGCCCTCATTCGAATTTGCATGAACGAAAACAAAGGGCGAGTTAGAATAGAAAACCACCTCTCAGAACGATTTGAAATCGGGGACCGACTAAAATAGGGGAATGGCCTCCCACCGTCCCTTTTTACACTTGTGCTCGAGTATGTCATCAGAAACGTACAAGACGACAACATGGCCGGATCATCCCTGAACGGGGTCACACAAGTGCTCGCATATGCGGATGACATCGCCGTTCTGGGTGATAATCTAGAAACTGTAAATAAAAACTGTGAAATCATCATTCGAGAGGCAGAAGAGGTGGGTCCAGAAATATATGAAGACAAAATAAAATACGTGATTACGGCGAGAGCAGGTGGACCTCAGGGAAGAGATGTTTGAAAAATGAAAGAGATTAAATATCTGGGAACCATACTGACGGCCAGTATACCCGCTTGTCACGCGGGAGACCGGGGTTCGATTCCCCGTCGGGGAGCCTCTAGCGCAAGACTAATGACCTTGCCCAGAAAAAACAAATCATTATGGAAAATTTAACAAGCCTCAGGAGTTGCTAAATAAGGCCAAGACCGGTTCCGGTTGTAGTGCCGTTGATGATGATGATATTGACGGCCAGTAACGAAATGTCGAAGGAAATTAACAAAAGACTACACTCCGGCAACGCTAGTTGGCATGCAATCAGTAAATTGCTGAAATCCAAACTGCTATCACGTAATATAAGGCTCCTCGAACAAATGTTCCCTATCGATACATTTGTATCTTGACGCTCACTTCGGACCGGTACCCCTGGTAAGAACGATACTGACGACCAGTAACGAAATATTGAAGGAAATTAACAAGAGACTGCATTCGGGAAACGCTAGTTGCCACGCAGTCACTAAACTGCTGAAATCCAAACTGCTATCACGTAATATAAGGCTCCGTGTCTATAGAACCATAATCATGCCGATTTCTCTATACGGATGCGAAACATGGGCACTCACAAAACGGGAAGAAAACAAACTCCGCGTATTTGAGAATAAAGACAATCTTCGGAGGTAAATCAGTTCCCCAATTATTTCTCCATAACAAATAATAGCTGAATAAATGGTTATCGTATTTATTCGGATATAGTCGAATAGGGTCTCACAAAACGAGAAGAAAACAAATTCTGCATATTCGAGAATAAAGTTCTAAGGAGTATCTTTGGTGGTAAATATGACGAGGTGGCAGGACAATGGAGGAAACTCCACAACCACGAATTGGAAGAGCTAAACCGCAAACCTTCAATAGTGAGAGTAATCAGCAGGTCGCGAAGATTAAGATGGACCGGACATGTGGCGCGAATGGGCAACGATAGGACCGTGCGTAGAATTCTTGATGGTAAACCAACGGGAAAGAGACCGGCAGGACGGCTGCGACGGAGATGGGAGGACAATGTCAGGTTTGACCTTGAGGAGATCGGATCGGCTGGTCAAGCGTGGAAGGAGAGTGCACAGGACACGGAACGATGACGGAGTCGAGTCGGTGAGGTCATGAACTTCCGGGTTCCTACAGGCCAATAAATAGTAAAAACAAAAAGCACTTTCTAGACGTGAAATTACTTTGCGCGTTCAACATTTACATAGCAGTCATCCATCCTTTGAATTTTTATCTATAATATTTTCCTCTGCATTGGTTCATTCCATCTTTTAGTACTTACAAACCTCCATCGCAGTTTATTAATAAGTCTGCCATAGGTAAACGTCATTGAATTTCACTACTGAGACTAACTTTGATGATTTGGTCTCAATAAACAAACCTCAACACGTGCCATCGCCCTTATTCTTTCAACAGGCGTGCATTTAAAGTAAGCCTTTTTAAAAAAAGGTACACTTAAAAGCAATTACCCCTAAATAACACGTGCCTCTTAGGCCTTTTGTCACAGTTGAGTTTGGCAAGCAAAGCCCCTTGTGTCACAATTGTTATGACGCACTGCTTAGCATGTGTTATTTTAGTTCTTGTTTGAATTTTAATATTGAATGTCTTAATTAGGCTCGATTGTAGACTTAATTTTAGCATTTATCTTGAGATTGCATCACCGTTTAATTAGATTGTTACAGGTAGAAAATAGTAGTTGATAATGCATATAATCCCCATCCAAGATATACTAACATTCGAGAGTATTATTTATAATATATTACGATTTATAAAGCGCCACATGCCGCCAGTAAAACACACATACCAGTGCTAAGTAAACACCTAGCCTTTGATAAGAGCTGCTAAACATAGCTTGGTGAATGTAGTTAATACGCACGCGAATTAAAATCTACTAATTATTTCAACTACGACGCTAACCGTCACCGTAAACAATCCGCATCTCTCTGAATTTGAAGCTACAAACCTCAGAGACAAGCCTGCTACTTCATCAAGTAATATCAAACACGTGTCGTGCACAAAATAAAAAAACAATTAGTCTACTTCTGAGTATAACTCGGGCTTAGTAGAGTCTCAAGGAAGTTAAAATGATGCGGAACAAACAAGCGAATAATTTAAACAAAGTGGAAAACATAATTACACTGCACCGGCCTATAGAATTATAGGAAACGTGTCCTATAATTTTAAAAGATGAGGTCAGTGTCAACTTGAGTTGCCTTAAAAGCTAGTTATGGTAGTTAGATACACGTGGAAAATTCGAAAGGTGGTCTTGTAAACAGAGTGTATAATACGGCGATTACTAAAACCGCATAGCTGCCTTTGGATAGCTGCTCACTTTTATGGCATCCACATCGCAGAGTTGTGTTGTTTAACAAGTGAAAGAAGAAATAGTAAAAGTATGACTTTCTCCCGCAGTAGCTGCGTAAAATGATGACTTGCGCTGAACGTCTGTTCTTCGCCTCTATCAAGTGGTCAATAAATTTGGATGATATAAGATTTCGACGCGTGGGAGAAGAACGCCTACGACGAAGGTCATGGCTTAATTCTTCCGAAATTTATGAATTTTCATTTCGCTGGTTTTCGTGAAACTAATTTAGGTATGGATGAGGTCAATAGGCCTTGATAGACTCGAAATGTTTGAAATGCTTGTATATATTATGCTTTGCCATGGAGGACATGTTAATGGGATCCTCTTGGCTGAGATATGTAACAACTGTTTAGTGTATCGTGTGTTATAAATATGACTGGATATAGAAAACCCTTGCTGGTGTTGTTGACAGCCAAAAGATGTGCTGCAACTTGTTTGTCAGTTGTGAAATACTTTTTAAATGCTACCCGTTCCTGAAGCAACATCGAAAGAAGTGGGTTTATGAAATTTGTGTTGAAACACAAGATACAAGTTCATTGAAATATCAAGTAATCTGGTAAAATTAATATTTCCAAGGTAGACGAGGACTTGAAACTTTGAAAGTCTATGGAGTGTGTTAGTAATTTTTCTAATATATTACACTTGCACAAAAGGCATATTGTACGATTTATTCGCAATACATACATTAAGTTCGGGAAAAAGAAATCCATAATGTTTGCTGTTTGAGCAATACGGGGGTTGCCTTTTATATTTCGGGATTAGAGAACAAAAACAAGTCTTGATCATCGAAAATCACTTTATTGTTTTTCAAAATATTCCCCATGAGGATCTATACACTTTTGCATGCGTTTGAACCAATTGTCGAAGGACTTTTGCCACTCTGATTGAGGTATCTCCAACACATGCATTCTGAATGCAGCAACCGCTTCTTCAGGTGTCGAAAAACGTTGACCTCTCAGTTTGTTTTTTACGTACGGGAATAAAAAGAAGTCATTCGGTGCCAAGTCAGGACTATACTAATTTCTTGGAAGACAACTGGCAAACAAATGGTTGTGTAACACTCAGAATTGACTGTTCTGCGTTGTTCTAGTGGTACGGTTGCGACATGTCCAGTTTTTCCGAAAAAACAGGGGACCATTTGCTTGGAAGTGCTTCGTGCGCGAACAACTTTTGTTGGATTTGGCTCATCTTGAAATACCCAGACAGTCGACTGCTTTTTACTTTCGGGCTCATACGCGTAAATCCACGATTCATCACCTGTCACGATGTCATAGACGTGTTTCGAAGCACCGCGACCGTATTTTTTGAGCATTTCTTTCGACCAATTGACACGAGCCTTTTTTGGGCGATTGACAAATTGTGTGGGATCCAACGCGAACAAATTTTTTTGACAGTCAAATGTTTATGCAATATTGAATGTATGCTGGTCCCACTAACGACTAAGGTTGTCTCAATCTCACGATAGGTCACATGACGATCTTCCAATATCAGTTCGCGCAAAGCATCAATCGTTTTCGGAACAACAACTGATTTTGGACGACCTTCACGAAATCATCTTGGAGTGAACTACGACCACGATTGAATTCACCATACCATCGATAAACACTGGTTCTTGATGGAGCTTCATCGCCAAAAATTGAATTAAGTTCCTCCATACACTGTTGCTGAGTTAATCCACGCCGAAAGTTGTAAAAAATAATCGCACGAAAATGTTGACGATTTAATTCCATTTTTGGGCCGAGATGAATCTTTAAGTTACTGTAAACAGCACAAATAGCGCTCGTATGTCAAAACGTTCGGAGTGCGTATAACCTCAAAAATGTCCAACTTTACGACAGAGCTGTCAATTGCCGGATTGCAACACTAGGGTTGCCAAATCCCGAAACATAGGAGGCAACCCTCGTACTTTACCAGATATTCTACACCCCCTGACAACTGGTTGAGACCCACCCTCTGATTTCGGCGGTTCTCGATTATTTTGCTCCGTGTGTACTGTAAATATTCCTTTTAGGTAATCATTACCGGTTTTTGAGAGGCTTCTAATGACCATTAATCCCTTTTTGTCTTAATTTTCTTGGAATTTTTATTTTGTCCCTAATTACCGGCGACTAGTGGTTGAGACTGGATTAGGCTTTTTAAAATAATGTAGCGAGCTTAGGGTTCTCTGGATTAATTATTTTTAATAAATAAGAGCCGTTAAATCGATTTTGAATTAATGTAACACTTTATTAGTCCGTTAATAACAACCGTTACTTTTATCGTACACTTAACGATTTCTTGACTTATCGCGTCCGTACTTATCGCGTCTTCTTCTTATCTTCCCGATCTGCGTGCGACGTATTTATACCGTTTTTCCTCCTTCCGATTCGATGTTTCGTTTCCGTTCGTTCCATAGCCTCGAATTTTCTATTGTTCATAGTCTCCAGTTTTCCAGTACTTTCTAGAATATTCTGGTACTTTGTTTCGGACCTTCTAGAATATTCTAGTACTGATTGTCATATGCGTCACAGTAAAAACAAAATTTGGACATTTATTACAATGGTTTAATTTTTTTTTAGTAACGAGCACTTCCTTCCTCTTTACTTACAACATCTAACATTATTAATAGAAGAGATTTAAAATGTTTTAATCAATGTTCGTGGGATTTTGTCCCATTCAGTTTTAATGGCAACTTTAAGGCCTCTTACGTTATTGAATTGTCGTCCGTCTTGGTATACACCTCTGCAGAGATATCCCCATACATTCTCAATTATGTTGAGGTCTGGAGACAATGCTGACCAGTCAAGAAAAGAAACGTTGCTACGCTCGAAGTACTCTTTTACCTTCCGGGCTATGTGGATTGCTGCATTTTCTTGTTGTAGGATAAAATGTTCGCCAACTTTTTCTTGATTATGATGCACGATCTCTTCATCTAAGATCTTTATGCGGACGTGTGGGGGCTAGAGTCGCGGTGCCGGCGTACGGCACGGGGTTCTACTCCGTCCCCACGATAGAATTCGCTGACGAAGCACTGGACGTCGCCGAGGGAAAATTGAAAACCGGAACAAACGATCACCACAAGAGAAATCAAGAAAAAACACTAGTTTTATTTCTTAGGTTTAATTGAATTTATTAAGGTTCTTTTTTATTCACAACAAATCTTACTATATTTACTTAGATTACAGAAAACGGATTTTGATTACACTGACGATGAAACGGATGCGCCGAAAAGATGTAAGACAGAGTACTCTACTTGAATGGCTTATAATTGGGACACAAGAAAAATTACTTTTAAGTGCAAATATTGTATTTAATTAATACGACTCGATACGCGTTCGCGTCTCCGCAGGGCTACGGGGAGCGGAAGCTAAACGACCGGCACGGTCGGTGGATGGAAAAGGACTCAGCGATGTGAATTCGCTAGTAAGGGAAATTCGGCCAGTGGTGCATGCTCTCTTGATTAAGGGATGCATCTCCTATTACAAGAGAAACTTGAAGTCTCTCTTTGGGGTAGATAACCGGATCTCATAGAGAAGATCATGGTGGTATGCATGTATGTGTGAAAATTGGTTATTTTCATGGGACAGGGCCATGAGAACAAAGCGGAAAAATCAAAAGGGAATAATGAGCTTCAATGAGATGTAAGTTCGGCTAAGTAAACAAGCTGTATCTCATTGGGTGCTAATTGATTTCTGTTTGCTGATGCCGCGAGCTCATGAGAAACGGCTGCAAAAAATATTGAAAGACATAAGAGGAAGTTATGAGCTGAGAGTTCAGCTAAATAAACAAGTTGCAACTCATTAGATGGTAGATGTATTTGGGATACAACGAACAATTTGGATTGTTTATCGCATCGCCAGAATGCCTGCGAAAGAACCGAATTCTATTGTTTGCACTGGTGCGTGCTGAGGAATTTGGTTGTAGTGTCTATTGCGGTAATTGTATGCAGCTGCGTCAATAAGCTGCTAGGAGTTGCTTTGCCGTTGGGTGACAAGGTCGCCAGCCAATGTGTATGTAGGCGAATTTATTGTATACATGGTGAGGCTGGGAATAGGCCACGCAATGCGCCAATTTGTTATGTTTGTGATATGTTTGCAATATTTGTTATGAAACTCTAATTGTAATGTAATTTGATGGTGCCAAATAGGTACTCACTTGTGCCAACACTTGGTGCTGTGCCAACAACTGGTCCTACCTGGCGGATGGGGTTGACTACGGTGCCCCTACCGGGCTTTGCTCCTCTGCTGTCCGTTTGACCGCTACACAATTCGTATCACGATATAAATATCTCCTCACACCACTTCCTGTACTAGGTGCAATTTTAACGTGATGAAAACTCCTATCACACGCAAGATTCCTCCATTCTCTTCCAGTTTGACTCAGCATAGACACCAGGGATTAGCGAAAACACCCCCGAAACCGCAGGCACAACAAAAAATATATACTTTTAATAACAATTTCTTATAGACGGAAAAAACCAACGACACGACATTCCTGACGGTTACAGATGATGATGATGATGATCGAGGTGTACTGTACTGACTACATGATCGAGCGCGACCAGTAGCCAAGCTAGTTCCACTACTCTTCATAAGCCAAACAACGGTCACGGACAAAATTATCTAGTTCGCAACTTATTGCTAAGCAAAAAAGTAAAATTACCGTTTAGAGTTGATTCGCCCTCGTATTAATAAAACCAGTGGTCTTTTATTATAAAATATTATAAAATGATCTTTTATTATAAAATATTAATATTAATTATTATAAAATATTAATATTAATTATTATAAAATTAATTGGTAACAGAACAGTATTTCGTGAAAGGACCGCTGCGACGAGTTGTTAATTATTCGGTTTTCATTAAATTACTTGCATACTGTTCTCCCTGAAATAATTCTACCGGATCCGAATTGGAGTCTAGTTCACTTACGCAATTCTTCACCTCAGGGGACACCATCGTGCCATATGGTATACATGACTTCAGACCTAGTCATCCTTGGCGCCTTTACATATCCCTACAAAAGTGTGGAAAATCTCCAAACCTTGACCCAGCAAACGAAAGAGCATACTTCCAGGTGCCGAAGGCTTACGGTTACTTCATAACGTAAGGGCTGTATTCTTAATGTACCCCTCGCCTGCACAGACACCTCAAGGGATATGGCCATAAAATCGCAATTGTTTGGTAATCCATTCGTTGCGCAAACACAATTGCCGGTAACTGACAGCCATCAAAAACGCAGGCAATAATACACCAGCACCAAACAAATAATTTTACGATCCCCATGAGCCAACATCGACTGAGTTTTCCTTCACGGAAATATTCCCAGTAGGAATATCGTAAGTAGTAGTGTAGTTTTATTTCTTATAAAATCAAAATACACTCAAATTTTACATATGATGTAAGAAATTCAATCGTTTTAAAACAAAACATGAGAAAGTAGAAAGCATTCAGTGCTTTTGTAAACAAAATCATTTTGGGTAACTTAAGACTATACCTACACGTATCACACACTGAATCTTTCCATGGAAATAACGAACAAGCAAACTGACATTGGATTCGAATTTAACAACCAAGTGAGTTGTCATGGATTAGAAATCACACAGCGGAAAATTGTCCTTGAAAGGGAAAACCGACGACGATGCGCTTGAGATGAATCCGCATCCTATCAACGTGCAAGAAGTAGAAAACAATTAAGGTGACTTTTCTCTCGAGTGAGAAGATGAGAAAGGAGAAGTGAGGAATCAAAAAAGAGCCAGGAATCACAGGATTCGAACGCCGCAGTCGTGTTCTCAGATTCAAAACATAGTCAAATAAGTTTCTCGAACAAATCGCGGAACTTCCGTGTTCGATAACTGGAACTAGGAAGGAGTTGCATTAAAGGTGTTTAATAACGGTCGCGAAATGCTGGCAGTTGGAAACTCCCACAATCACAGACGTTAGTTGTGGCTGATACCATCTGGCACGATCATTGACGTGAGTCCTGACTGACTTCGATGTGCACGATCACAAGGTGAGTCGTAGCTGACTTCTCTCTCCACAATCAAAATGGTGAGTCGTGATTATTTTTTTATTGCACGATCATGAAAATGAATCATGGCTAACTTATCCTCGCACGATCATGAAGGTTAGTGTGCCTAACGTTCACTTGCAATATCACGTAGGTGAGTCGTGGCATATCTACTTTCACGATCACTAAGGTAAATCGTGGCTAACTTATCCTCGCATGCTAACGGGTGTGAGCCGTGATCGGATATCTCTAACCACACGGTCACTAAGGTGAGTCATGGATAAATTATCCTAGCACGATTACGAAAGTGAGTTTTAGTAAATCAACTTGCACGATCATTAAGATGGAGACTCATGCTAACTTATCCTGGCACGATCACGAATATGATTCGTACCGGGGTATCTCTAACGACACGAGTATGAACGTGAGTCGTGGCAACATCTACCAGCACGATGACTTTAGTGAGCAGTGGCTAAATGGGATCTAGTGTTACCTAAGGATAAATATCGGAATTTATTCGGCGTAGTCGTTGGTAATCTTGTGGTACCTGGGGAATAATTGAGAAGCCAAACCGAATGCACCGGTAGGTAGAATCTGTAGAAAGATTCGCCTCCACTATACCTCGCAGTTAGTCAATGATACACTTTACTTCATGGACGAACTGATATCCGGGTTGAGAATTCTCTTCATGCTAGAACGGATTTCCATCTTCAGGGCTCACTAATACTAACTGATTCCCGCTTCGAGTTTACTTCACGCAAAACGGATTATCATTTCCTAGATGACTTCTAGCTCCAGAGTTTAAGAACGAATTACTGCTTTGAAGACCTCGCTTCTACTGTCCCGAAGTTCTCCACGACGACCGTTCACCGGCAGGTTGTCACAGTGTGCTTTCATATATACAAGAACTGGCAGTCATTCACGAGGCATCGTGTCTATCTCAAAAAAAAAAAACCATGCGCATCTCAAAAAACGGAGGTCATAACCGTCCCGGCCGAGCATTAGTCTTTTGGCCGCCTTGATCATCTTTCGTGGACTCGCCTATTGGACTCGGGCGCATGGTACCCACGCTTTATAACGCCAAACCGGCGTCATCAACAGGTTGCTGTTTTTGGTCGACGGTCAGCAAACGTGGCACCCAGTGCGTCGATAGCTTTTTCATCTAGAAAAGATCGTGCAAAATGTATTCCGCCCGCTCTTCTGACATGCCCACGGCCTCAGTCAACTCGCGCAAGTTCACTTTACGATCACTCAAAAGAACTCGATAAACATGTATTGCGTTAAGCAAGGATAGTGAAGAAGGTGAATTGAACACACGATGAAACGAGTGAGAAGCGAAGCAATGAAGCATCAGGCTGGCCGTGTTTAGAATTAGATTTTTAAACTCAAGTATATTCCACTGATGTGAATTGTTTTGCTATCGCTATGGTATACGGCTCTGATGTGTTCTCTTATTCGATTTTCGTTCGGTGTTCTTCACTATTTGCTTGTGTATTGTGTGTGTATCTGTTAGAGACGATACACATGCTTTACGATTTCCGCATTAGTAGTCCATTTTGGCCTTCCAGAGCGGTGCATCTTCGATGCTTGTACGACCCAGTTTAAATTCGCAAGCCACCGATAAACTGCGGATGTGGGATAACATTTCTTCAACCATTACAATGATTGTTAAGAAGTTTTTCCCATCAACTTCGCCAAAAACAATGTATGATCGAAATGCGATATTCCTGTTTTTACGAAGGCGAAAGTAACGCCACTCAAAGGACTGTAGGTTATAAACGAATAGATGAAATGTCACGAAACTTCATACGTAAATTAGTGACAGATGAGCCTCTCGAAATTAGTCATGATCATTTCCCAGTAGCGCCACCTATTGAAAAATTCCGAGACTTTTCAGACTTGTAGTAGCCCCTGTTAGAAATTGTCTGCCCAATCCACCGGCCAAGCTCCGAAACAAATTCCTATAACTTAATGGAGTAGTATTTTAACCGATGATTAAGTATTAAGGGCCCATTGTTCGGCTTTTAATAGATTTTGGCGACAAGTGAGTCTGTGGCGGTTCCCTTGAACGCCACCAATCATCTTCCCATTACCCCATGTAAAAACTCTCACCTAGGGCATACAAACCTGGAAAGCAAGTACTCATCTGTTTATAGTTGAACCATAAAGCCTTAAAACGCATAAAATCACAATACTTGCTGAAGCTAAATCCATCAGCACCAAACAGGCATGTTCCTTATGGGCAATTTGGTTGCATCACCACGCAACCAACATGAACCGAACCAATCCATTGAACATGTCTCGGTTCGATTTCCATCATGTAACAGGTATCCTCCACACATAAAGGCAATTTGGTTGCATCACCTAGTAACCACCATTGCCCGAACTATATCAATGAGATATACCCCTACGCACCAGCCGTACACATGCAGGAAATGTTTTAGCTTTTCCTTTGGCATACATGCCTACATCGATCGGTCACCCGACCGACAAATACATGAAGGTACATGGCTGATCGCCCAAGCAAGTCGAGTTCTCAAAATGGAAAATTACCATCGAGAATTCGACTACGTGGAGATGCCACCAACATGTGCACGATCAGCATAAATACTTTACACAGTCGCTGATCGTGCAAACACTTCAACCCCTATGTCGAAATATTTGCACCAGCTGCAACCTTGTAGATTTGATCGATGCACGGGCCGCATGCTTGTGGACACACACACGCCATGAGCTGCAAGAGACGATCATCGAGTGTGTCTTTCATCTCATTCTTGCTGGACCAAATGCGAGGATGATACCATATATGGCCACTGAAGCGATGGGTGGAATTTTTGGTAATTCTGTCGCTTCGGTGGCAAAAGTAATCGCGTTCTGGATTCCGTGGAGGCAAGTCGGGGCCTCCACTTCAAATAAACACGTTAGTCTGTTGTCAACTTTTGGAGTGTGAATTTCAATGCTGTAGATCGGTGGCGGGAGCCAACTTATGAATTGTGTCTTTATTTTTGGTGTAAGGAAACGAAATCTTTTATTTAGTGATCGAACTTTTAATTTATGAACTAATTTGCTCTAACTTTTAATTTATAAAATAAATGTGTGTCATCCGAAAAAGGAACTTTAAGTGTCACCAACTTAGGATTTGTGTCTTTATTTTTGGTGTAACGCAATGCAATCTTTTATTTATTGATCGAACTTTTAATTTATGAAATAAATTCTATCGAAATTAGATGTATCATTTAGTGCTTTAATATTTAATGTGAAAAATAAAATTGTATTACCTCGGAACTGAATTCCTACGTTATTGAAATAAATTTGTAACACCAAATGATCCTCGTTTCTTTTCATTGGTAAAGTAAGCACCATAGACACTAGTTGAGAGATAACAGGCAGCTGGGGTTAGCGTTTCACTGGAACAGTGTTCGGGTAATTTAGTGAATCTGTGTCCGTGCGGCACATTATTAAAAGACGCAACGACGAACCAGAACGTTAAAATTACCACAAGTCTAGTTCTGAGTATACCCCACTGTCCAATTGGCTCTACCTGCCTTCTCGTCTAACTTTTTTGATAATATAACCGGAAATCAACTCCTTTGTTCTGACATCTTCCTTATACTTGAAAACAAACCACAAATTTAATTTGAGTGTGATGGTGATAAACTTCATTTTTAGGGTATAACTAACGGCTACATATTTCATCCAGTCGTCTTTACCTGACGTACATTCCAGTACATGGTGATACCATGGCTTATTAAATATATTCCATACAGGGTGATACCATTACTTATTAAATAATAGTGATAAAATAAAATAAGTGCAGGGTATCCACCCTGTATGGAATATACTACATCATCTAAAGACGACTGGATGAAATATGTAGGCGTTAGTTTAAAAATGAAATGCACCACGTGATGTCCTCTCCGGTAAGATACTACAGCCCACATTTTGGTTAGATAGTCATAAAAGGCGATTATTAAAATCAAGAGACAAATTGATGAATCTTTTTGGTAATGGTTTTGTTTTTTTTTTACAGGAGATGCGCGCACAAAAAGAATTTTTATAAAGCCTTACAATACAATGCGAATGGAAAAGAAGAGTTTTGCTTAGCAATTAATGTTTTCGCATGACATTTTTATTTCAGTCAACTGGAGGTTCCAAAGGCTTAGTTATGACTGTATATCTGCAAAGAGGATTATTCAATAGGTTTGTCACAGTATCACTTATAACAATTTATTTGAATAATCCTATAAAATTATCATGATCACATTTGCGTAATGGTGTTTTTGTGCTAAGAGTTTAAGCCGCTGATTGTTGTGACGGGCATCATTGATGAAGGAATGCAAAATTAATTGATAACACATCATTGAAATCAAGCAACAACTATATGTTCAATACCAAAAAAATGTTGACCATCACACTCCATTGTTTTTGACCTTTTCTTCCATTTGAGCTGCCTTCACCATCTTTTATTTCTTCAATGATCGCGTTGTATATTTTGATACCATAATAGTATTAATATTCTTTGTCGTGTAGCTTATATAAAGAAAAGGCTCACAGCATCCAAAAAGCCGTTAGGCGGTTTAGAAAACTGCACAGCCTTTTAAAGTGTAACGATTAAATTTACACAAAGGTGTGAAAATTCTCTTTCCCAAGTAATTAGCTCAGTCTGGACATCTCACAATAGATTTGGCTTTTAAATAAGATATAAACTGATAAAAGAAAGGTAACGCTAGTTAAACGACCACCAGGCCTGATTAGTGATAAGTAATTTTTGAATAAATTTTTAGTCGCATTAGAGCGAACTTTTTAATTAATGACACGAGTAACGCATTCAACAGAAACGTGAATAGTATGAATAAGTTTGTATGTCTCGGTGGCGGTTCCCTTGAACGCCACCAATCATCTTCCCATTACCCCATGTAAAAACTCTCACCTAGGGCATACAAACCTGGAAAGCAAGTACTCATCTGTTTATAGTTGAACCATAAAGCCTTAAAACGCATAAAATCACAATATTTGCTGAAGCTAAATCCATCAGCACCAAACAGGCATGTTCCTTATGGGCAATTTGGTTGCATTACCACGCAACCAACATGAACCGAACCAATTCATTGAACATGTCTCGGTTCGATTTCCATCATGTAACAGGTATCCTCCACACATAAAGGCAATTTGGTTGCATCACCTAGTAACCACCATTGCCCGAACTATATCAATGAGATATACCCCTATGCGCCAGCCGCACACATGCAGGAAATGTTTTAGCTTTTCCTTTTGCATACATGCCTACATCGATCGGTCACCCGACCGACAAATACATGAAGATATATAGCTGATCGCCCAAGCAAGTCGAGTTCTCAAAATGGAAAATTACCATCGAGAATTCGACTACGTGGAGATGCCACCAACATGTGCACGATCAGCATAAATACTTTACACAGTCGCTGATCGTGCAAGCACTTCAACCCCTATGTCGAGATATGTGCACCAGCTGCAACCTTGTAGATTTGATCGATGCACGGGCCGCATGCTTGTGGACACACACATGTCATGAGCTGCAGAGACGATCATCGTGTATGTGTTTCACCGCATTTTTGCTGGACCAAATGAGACAATGATACCATATATGGTCACTGAAGCGATGGATGGAATTTTTGGTAATTCTGTCGCTTCGGTGGCAATAGTTAATCGCGATTTGGATTCCGTGGAGGCAAGTCAGGCCTCCACGTTAAATAAACACTGAGACGGAGTCGAGTTTTAGTAGCCACATCGTACGGTCGTGCCATCAAATTAAAATAATAAGTAAATGTTCTATGCGCTAGTTTAAAGTAAAGAAGTGTCAACACAATTTGTTACCTGCTTATGTAATTTTTCAAAGAACAAATAATTAAGTTTAAAAGAATATTGTAAATGTTCCGTGCTCAGATGTATTTAAAGTAAAGAAGTGTCAACACAATTTGTTACTGGTTTATGTAATTTTTTAAAGAACAAATAATTAAGTTTAAAATAATATTATAAATGTTCCGTGCTCAGATTATATTAAAGACAAGAAGCGTTAACATCATTTGTTACTGGCTTATCGGAATAACAATTAGTCGTTTGTTGTTTAGTGGTGTACTTTTTTTTTTGATACAATTAATGACAATAAAGAGATTTTATTTTATTTGGACCGTGCATTTCACTTTCTTCTTGTTAATTGTTAACCGCGGGTGGTATAGTTGTGCACTTAATTGACTGTGAACTGGTATTCGAGGACAGTTTCATGAGACAGTACCCGTGCCGGTACAGGACGAAAGACAGTGGAGAAGTAAATCTATCAAATTTACCACATCTCTGCTATTTCATAGACAAATTGAATGTAATGCTTTTATCTGATAAGTTGTTTCAGATTCCCGAATTTGCAATAAAAATATATCAAAAACGGTTAGATCGTGGCTTTCGAAAACTCATTGAGGGGCAGAATATGAAGTACCTTTAAATTTAATCATATCGTGATATAGGGTCACATTGCGTAAATACGTTCCTAGCACCGATGTTGGATATGTGCGAATTGCTGACGATCGAATTTGTGGCAGCATCATAACAACTGAACAACGATCATCTAAAACCACAAGCAGTGACAGATATCAAGACGTGAAAACACATAATGTTATAGAATTTATGCAATGAAACCATCAATTACGGAATTCACAAATGACAATATCACAACACTCCCCACGCATGACAAAATATCATAAGAAGAAAATATAATAACATCAAAACAATTTCGACATATTTACCTTCTGTGCCTGAACCAAAATATTCCCCGTTGCTATTGAAGTCCATATCTTGGATCCCATTTAGGTTCATTGCTAAAAGCTCATCGAGTTCACTGGCTGCCCTAATAGACCTCTTACGGTCTCCATTAGAATGATGATGTCGTTTTGAATATTTTGGTTTTTGGCCATTTTTGGGAGATTTGTGTTTCTGACATTTGACCCCTACCAACACATCATTCTTTGAATCGTTTTTTGCGTCTTTTTCATCCCTTCGTTGAGTTGTTTTACTTTCATCACGTTGCAGAGTGTCACCTGGAACAAAAAAGTAACCAAATAAAAATATATATAATCGATGAATCATAAAAACGTGTTCGAGTGATGAAAAAATATCAAGTTGAAATAAAAAACTCGCTGAATTACATTCATACGGCGAATGTCAGAGACAATTAAAATTCGACAAAACACACCAGGAGTGTAAATAAAATATATCACACAGTATTCTACATTTTCCCGCTTAATGAACCATATCATGTATGACTCGTTTGATAAGCTGAACCACGTCAGACAAATAAAACGGTAATCAAATGTAAATAAAAATATAATTACTTCTATAATTGCACGATGGATTTAAACGTAGGGGTAAGTGTTTCACACGCCCGTAAACGAAGTTAGAGACCGGCGTTCTCGTTCCTTGTCACAGTGACACGATAATTTGCCTATGTTTATTTTATAAGCACATCGGGTGTGGTAGTCGTTCAAGGGATGCGTAAGAATGTGGTTTTCGTTCTAAGGGATTTTTCAAAAACACCTTTCACATGGCAAAACGTATCAACTGACGTGGCTAAATCCATCCCATGGAACAAATTCCCACACTTTTTAAAGTCTTCTAAGTCGTAATAATTTGGAGGACAAAAGTCGTTACTGTTGAATGCGTCCATTATTGAAGAACACACGCCCAAAAACTACTGGTACTACAACCTCTATTGGCAAATTTCCCTAATTGGAGTCAATTAGACTTCTCGGCGTATATGCGCAATTACCCGTAATTAAATATATAAAGAAACTTAGCAAACATTTACCACATGAATCAATTAACTCCGATTGAAACTTCCACTCATTTTCGAAAGGGTTTTGTTGACGAGAGACACCGCTCCGTTTTGACAATCTGCAATAATTAACTACATTTAAAAAAAGAAAGCAAGTAAAAGGTGATTGTGTTTTTCAGTTGGATGTTTTCATCATCATCATCGGCACTACAACCTGGAACCGGTCTTGGCCTTATTTAGCAAGTCCTGAGGCTTGTTAAATTTTCCATAATGATTGGTTTTTTCCGGGCAAGGTCATTAGTCTTGCGCCAGAGGCTCCCCGACGGGGAATCGAACCCCGGTCTCCCGCGTGACAGGCGGGTATACTAACCAGTATACTATTGAGGAGCTAGTTGGATGTTTTAGCCAAACAATTATCGGGTAGTTTTTAAGCGAGACGCACGTTCGTTAACGGTGTTTTTTGAATCTTTTATAGCAATATTCTGGCAAACTACAGTAACTCTGCATAGAAAAACTAAAGAATGTATTATCATCATCATCATCATCGGCACTACAGCCGGGAACCGGTCTTGGCCTTATTTAGCAAGTCCTGAGGCTTGTTAAATTTTCCATACTATCGAGAATGTATTATAGGTAAACGTAAATAAATCATTGTTTGGTATCATAATTCATTTGCTAAAACTATTGACATGATTATTTAACCTTAAATATAATTCCGAATTGGAACCATTATCTAATAACATCATCATCATCACCATCGGCACTATAACCGGGATCTGGTCTTGGCCTTATTTAACAAGTCTGAGGCTTGTTAAATTTTCCATAATAATTTGTTTTTAGGAGCAAGGTTATTAACAGCATCATACAATAGGAGACAAGATGTATTCGCAATTACGATACGCATTTATTTTAGAGGCTTGTCGTTTGACCCTGTGAATAGAGCGTTAGAATATAGTCACAGCTAAGCCGGCTTGTCGTAAGAGGCGACTAAAGACCGAGTGGTAGGTGGGGTCCCAACGCCCTGTCGTCCGGTGAAATACCACCCCATTAAGCGATAGGCTCCGTGAAATAGTCGGGAGAAATCCCTGGCCATCTTTCAGAGCTTGGCTGATGGACCGGTTCGAGAAAAGGTTGGTTTAGGTGGTTGTCGGTCCCAAGGTGATATACCATCCCGTCACGCTGTACATTCCGCGATATCGTCGGGAGAAATCTTCGACTATGTTTCGGATGTACGGCTGATGGCTCGGGCTGACACAGAGATACGTCATGATGGTACCTTCTGAGATAAAGAATTCCGGAGGTAAATTAGTTTTCCATTCGCACCTCCGGGGGGACTATGTCAGGGGGAATATCATGCAAATATTCTGATAAATAACGCAGACAACGTTCAACTGATAACGGCATTTTGTAACATCAGGAGCATCGGTTTCACCAATACGAATGTTAACGCCGTCCATCAATATTTGCAAACAGCGAAACCTGATATCGATTCGTCAATTGATTCGACATATCTTCGTTGCTCAGGATACGACTTGCAGTCCAAATTCCGTTTTCAGGGTGGAGTCTGCGTCTTCGCGCGGTCCGATCTGGCTTGGCAGAGGACGGAGGTGTTGGAACCCAATAACATGGACATCAGACAGTTGAGGGTCGGGCTGAGGAATTCTGTTAAATTGCTTTGTTGTCTTTACCACTCCCCGAATGACGATCGACCAGCGACATTTTTCGAACATCTTTCACGTATCATAGACTGGATACCGATCAACCACCTGACTTCTGAAATTATCGTCCTTGGCGATTTTAATGCACACAATTCCTGCTGGTTGATGCATTCTAACAGAACCGTCGAGGGTGGAAGGCTGGCAGAGATGTTCGCTGTTAGCCACAATTTGACTCAACTCGTGGAGGAACCTACGCCAGTGCCGGCTGCCCCAGCTGATTATGCCAACACCCTGGAACTATTTTAGACACCCGAGCCGAGTATTTATACCGTGCAGGTCGCTGCGCCACTGGGAAACTCTGATCACTACTCGGTATCAGTCGCGCAACCACTTGTGTTGGCGATGCAATCACGCCGACACGAACTTCCAGAAAGAGCAAGGAAAGCACCAGCACACAAGCACTCACAGGAAACGACGATCAGCTGTACACCATATGCGGAAAACTACTCGAGAGGAAAAAGGCGCTCAAGAGACGAGCTCGGGAAAAGAACATCGCTCAGGAGCAAACAAGTGAAAGAGAAAACGAGTGAACAAGAAGACAACTGCGGGTTATATAAGGCGAGCGCAACGACAGAATAGTATAATAGAGGATTCCTGGACCCATCCCATAGGGTCTACTGCTGACACACTACAAACACGCACGGACAGTACAAGACAGCACAAACACAGACACACACACCGACTAAAGCGCAGGTTATTAGACGCCAAAGACGTGATCTGCGTTTACTACCGCATTCAAGACCCACCGGTCTTGTACGATTTCTTTCCCACCATCCCCCCATGCAAGTAGTTAGAGAACAATTGAACTAACCCTGTCCACACTATCCTTAAATACGTCCTTCCCCTTTATTTCAGATATCTTGAGACCGACCCCAACATCCTCACGGATGTGGGTGATTCTGGTTATCGCAAGTCGACCAGAAGCCAGAGACAAGATGAAGTACACATTTGTCCTTGTCTCCCTAAACTCGGCCTCTCGCCGGCTCCCAAAACACCACTCCTGGTTTTCTGACCTTTTTCAGGAAGACGAAACACTACTAAATATATAAACACACATCTATCTTGTAACTCTTGAAACTTTGTGTGGAAAATGTATGTATTGTGATAATAATAACATGTAAACAGTTGTTACAAAATTAATTTTAAGTCACTGGTATCACTTAAATGTACAAATTAAAATTTCGGTTGATAAATAGTTATATAAAAAAAAAAAAAAAAAAAAAAAAAAAAAAAAAAAAAAAAAAAAAAAAAAAAACCCGAACCACAGGAATTCTCGTCCTTCTTAACCATATCATAAATGCTTCACATGTCCCAGAGAACTGGAAAATTGCGGTAGTAATACCCCTTAAAAGGTCCGGCAGTTCCAATAACACTTTCAACTATCGTTCGATATCTTTATTAAACACCCTAAGCAAAATATTAGAATGTAAGATCTACCAACACCTTCTCTCGTTTGCCAATGATAACACTCTCATCCCTAATTCTCAGTTTGGCTTTCGTGAGCGACACTCCACTTGCCATGCTCTACTAAAAGTTGCACACGATGTCACAACTGGTCTGGAAAACCAATGTCCTACCGAATATATATTTCCAAAGCATCTGATTGTGTCTGGATATCGGGACTTCTTTATAAGCTGCACTGCTTATTTGGTCTGAGTTCCAACATCACAAAGCTCCTAGCATCTTATCTTTCTGGTAGGAAATTCATGGTCAGAATAAACTCTTCCCTCTCACATACTCGCAACATAAGCGCGGGAATTCCCCAAGGATCCATTCTCGGACCACTTTTATATCTTCTATACACATCCGACATTCCGAAACTTCCACCTAGTGTTGTAATGCTAAATTATGCTGACGATACTTTAATCCACTCTAGCAGTAGATTTATCAAAGCGGCAAGAAACCGCGTTAACAACTTCCTCCCTCTCATATCAGCATACTTTAACAAATGGAAAATTCGCCTCAACCCAACCAAAACAAGGGCAAAAACGCTCACTGCACAAACAACACTAAACGTTGCCACAACAAAATTAAACTCAAGCTTGATAACATCTTCATAAAACCTTCCAAAACTCTAAAATATTTGGGGGTAACCCTTTCCAACAACTGGTCATTCTCAACCCACATCAAAAATTCCCTTCATAAAACCTCGATACAGCTTAACCTCTGCAGACGAGTGTTGTGGAAACCTAAAGGCCTCTTTCTCAAGGTCAAACAGCTCATCTACAAACAGATAATCAGACCCACTCTTACATACGCCTGCCCATTATGGTACCACATCTCACCCTCCCAAATGGAGAAATTACGAGTTTTTGAATGAAAATGTTTCCGGTTTATCACTGGGTTACACCGCAAAACCAACTAATATAGATACCATAGTAACAACGATCTTTACAACACCACAGGCATCGAACGACTGGATAGACAGATCCTACAACTGTCGATAAATTTCATAGAAAACTTTCCTAACAATCCCAACCCCATAATAACAGACCTACCGTCACCCTCCTCCAATACGGGAACCCACTACCGAAATTGTCTCCAAATCAGGATCCTCTTCACCTCAGGCAGACTGGTTAACGATCTAAACGAGGTTGTGTACTACAACACTGAACTGGCACCTAATCATATCAAATACAGCAGCATCCAATCATTCTCCAAGATTCTTACTTTTAACACAGAACCGAATAGCACAGAGATGCTGTTCTAAGTGAAACAATGTGCCGTGATTGGTTCCGTCACTTCAAAGACGGTGATCTCGATGTTGACGACTGTCCGCGTGAAGGAAGGCCAAAAACCTTCGAAGACGCTGAATTGGAGGCATTACTCGATGAGGATCCATGCGAAACGCAACAAGAGCTTTCATCAGCATTAGGTTTTACCCAAACCAAGCTTGCATGCGTTGGGAATGATTCAAAAGCAAGAAACTTGAGTTTCTTACGATATGAAGCCAAGGGACGTTGAGCGTCGTTTTTTCGCCTGCAAACAACTGCTCCAGCGAGAAGAAAGAAAGGGTTTTCTTCATCGCGTCATGAGGAGTGATGAAAAATGTATTTATACCGTTTGCGACGATAGTGAAGAACGTGTGATTTAAACTGACGCTATGACGGTCAAAATCACTGCAAATGTAACCAATGATCAACACATCAGGCCACTGCCGCGTATACGAATTCGATTTCTAAACTCAAGTGCACTCAACTGATGTGGAATTGTTGTGTTATCGGTATGGTATACGGCTTTGATGCATTTTCTTATTCGATTTACTTTCGGTGTTCTTCACTATTTGCTTGTATATGGTGTGTGCATCTGTTAAAAACGCCACCCTACTCCCTCCTCAGTAAGTTTGTTACGATCAACTTCGTGTGGGAACGACGGAACAAAAAACGAGCGGGCGACAGGTCGTCGGGGCAGGTGAGTGTGCCGGTACTCTATGCGGAAGTCGTGATCGAGTAGTCAAGTCCTGTTTACTATGGGAAAGTGTGTGCCGTGTGTCCAGATCACGTCGGATTGCTGCGTTAAGCAAGGATAGTGAAGAGGGTGATTTGAACATACCATGAAACGGGTGAATAGTGAAGCATTGACATCAGGCTACTGGTCGCGTGTACGAATTCGATTTCTAAACTCAAGTGCACTCGACTGAGGTGGAATTGTTATGTTATCGCTATGGTATACGGCTTTGATGCATTTTCTTATTCGATTTTTGTTCGGTGCTCTTCACAATTTGCTTGTATATTGCGTGTGCATCTGTTAGAAATGCCACACTATATGTTATCTCTATGGTATATGGCTCTGATTCTTTTGCTTATTCGAATTTCCTTTCGGTGTTCTTCACTATTTGCTTGTATATTGTGTGTGTATCTGTTAGAAATATCACAGATTCATTACAGCAACCCAAAAAAAAGAAAGTCTTGGGAACTGCCCGGTCCCGCTGCTCCTTCGTCTGTTCGGCCGAATATTCACGCTGCGAAGGTTATGCTGTGTATTTGGTGGGTCCAAGTCGGTGTTATTTATTATGAGCTGTTGAAACCAAACGAAACCATCACTGGGGAACGGTATCGACTTCAATTGGTGCGACTGAGCCGAGCGCTGCGTGAAAAACGGTCCCAATAGGAACAGAGGCACGAAAAAATGATTCTACAGCATGACAACGATCGGCCTCATGTTACCAAGCCCATTAAAACCTACCCGGAAACGCTCAAATGAGAAGTCCTACCCCACCCGCAATATTCCCCAGATATTGCGTCGTCCGATTATTGCTTGTTCCTTTCGATGGCACATGGTCTGGCTGATCAGCAGTTCCGCTCATATGAAGATGTGAGGGAGAAGTTTTGTAGTCAACATATGACACGGGTTTAATTCACCCGCCAACAACTGCGGCACCGAGGGGAAACAAAATACACAAACACCAAAACCTGTTCAGATATAAATTTATTTTTTGTTTTCTTATTATCCATAACAATTTACATTTGTACATAAAACTTTATTTCCACAAATAACTTCGCTGCGTCTGTTTTTAGTTGTTGGTTTAATATACACCCGTATCGATTAGTGTTCTTATCCTGTAGGATTAGGATTTAACTTAGTTCAATAGCTGACGGCACAAATTTTGTCTAAGGCAATTCGCAATTACTAAGATGTTTAATACATACACTGTACTCTGTATTTTTTTTTTTGTATTTTTTTTTATTAGACTTCTCTCGGGAGAGGCGAACCTATAGCGCCGAGTGGGCGCCCCGAGATGCCATCAAATAACTGTTGCAGTTCTTTTTGAACAGTTGCAGGTTGTAACGCTCCGGGAACACTCGCGTGGGAAGAGAGTTCCACAGCTTCCCCGCTCTCTAACGGAACGAATTCTGATGCAGGGATGTTCGCGCCGTCGGGAGATGAACCACAAACGGGTGCGATCCGTCGGATTGTATTTCGTCTTGTGGGGCGCATATAAACCGAATTGCGCGGAACAATACCAAGAATCTCCGAAGAACAGTACCCGTGTATGCATATACGAAAGAAAAAAGATAAATGAACAAAACGACAATTGTGATTCGATTTAACTTTGGTACGCTCGACGTAGCGTACCGTTGGAGGATTGATTATCGACTCATGGAATTAGGGATGAAGATGGGATTTTTTGAATTTGCACCGCAATCAACCAATCGATATCATCTTTGCATCTGCGCTCTCTCACATTCCCCCGCCCCCGAAGGTGGATAAACGCTCCGGTTAATTCCGTAGTCGATGGACAAGGGAGAATGAGAGAATCGAAAGACAATGTGCGATGATCCCGGGGTGGATTTGGTTTTTTGTGTGCGGTATCAATGCAGCTCTGAGAATGACCTACTGCCCTAGTGCGCTGCCTGTGGTGATCTCAGAGTGCATTGAACCCGGGGAAGATAAAAATGTGAAGGAGAGGAAAATGTTCTGTGGCTATTCGTCTGCCAAAAGAGATCATTGATCCCCAGCGAATGTAGTGTCTGGGGAAAGTGAATAGGACGCCGAATTGGCTAGGAAAATCTGATCATGGGAACTAAATTAAATACATTAATAATTTCCCCAGGATTGCATGCTTATGAAACCGC
This sequence comes from Microdon myrmicae, assembly GCA_963931805.1. Taxonomy (NCBI): domain Eukaryota; kingdom Metazoa; phylum Arthropoda; class Insecta; order Diptera; family Syrphidae; genus Microdon; species Microdon myrmicae. The sequence continues at coordinate 110,814,969 of OZ007502.1, forward strand.
GTCGTTTGATCAGACTATGCCGTTGCTAACCGACATGATGCGATTAGCGAAATTGGGTTGCCGTATGGCGAAAAGATAGCTAAACCCAATTATGCATTATCTGCATAGGATAATGAGTTTAGGTATGCGTTCGTTTAACATGATTTACAGGTGGAACAGCTTGTAAGGGGAATAAGGGTTGATTTGACACGCTGTTGGCGGTCGAAATTAGGCGGAAATAGTGGGTTGGTTCTTCATGTAGCATAGATTCCTGAATAGCCTCAAAAGATGAACACTTTTACCGTAACGGTATTCGAGCTGTGCCAGAAAGATCGGAAGAAGTTGTACCTAGCGGCGGGCAATACTTCGCATGATTTATTTGTAATAATTTGTTCACAATAAAGTTGCATTTTCATTTTAAAAAACGGCGAGAACTTAGTTGCGCACCTAATATGTTAAAGGGAGTCTATGTAGCGGGATACTACACTCAATGAACATTGATGAATACTCTACGTAATTCAAATAAGACCTTATTTGGTAAAAAATATTATATTATATATTTTATATTATATATATTATATTATATATATTATAATTTATATATTATATATAAATATATATAAAAATAAATGTATTGTAAGTGAATGTGTCTAGAGGGTTTTGCCCCACTCGAGGCATTTCTTATGTTTTTTTATATATGGTACAATACAATTAACATCATCTAGGATGGAATAGGTATTAAGATGATCCTATGTAGATCAGAAGATTTTAAGTAAACAATTTCGAGTCGAACATAACTTCACAACAATGGGAGCATCCCACATAGGCCAAAAGCCTTGTAAAGTCTATCATCAGTTTTGTGTGGTAATGGCAGCTAGCGGTCTGCAGGCCTCCGCAAAGCAAAGATAACTAACCACACATTTCTTGATTGGCAAAACTATGCTATAAAAAAAATTTGCATAAAATAATGAAGAGAAGAATGTTATAAGAGCTTTAATGAAAAACAAAGTTGATGTATCGACTAAGAGGATTAGAAACTTTTACGGTGTTAGGAGACGCAACTTTGTGTGGTTTGTTTCTATCCCCATCGCTCATAAAAAAAAGTATTTTTAAATGTCAAAGTAGAGTACGGCGGAATACAAAAAAAAATAATTGGGAAAGGGGGGAATGGTAGACAGGCCATGTATGTGAGGGAAAGGTTAAAAGAAAACACGATTGGATATACAAAGAGTAAACAAAAACATATCATAAGAGAATTTTCTAGGTCTACCCGTACAACTAAATCAGAACAGAAAACAGTTACAAGTTCAGCACGACTAATTAAAAATAGAGATAAAAATCTTCATAGAGTATACTGAACCCAAATTATGGTAAGTATTGTGCAATTGCGATTTTATCAGCACACTAAACAATCATCCTCAACTCCCTATTTGATTAAACAAAATGACCCCATATTATCGTAATTCATACATGTGAAAAAATGAAATACTTGAAGATGCCAACAAAAGATTAACATCAACAAACTAATAAAATAACAATCTGTGCCCCAAAATCTTCTATTTCGTAAATGGCCACAATATTAAGGAATAAGTAGTCAACAATAACCCAAAGCAATCAATTGAACCTATGAATGCACATCTACAGGCACTAACTCCCTTACCAACTGCACCACTCAAGCATGAACTTCGAGCTGAAAATTTCTTTCCATGAAATTATGCCAAAATGTGCTGCCAGCCTTCGTTAGCTGATGCTTGCTTTTATGTACGACTATCGTAAATTTATTACATAGCAATCACGTAACAAAGGTGTTAAGTTAGGGATCTTGATACTTATTAAAAGTCGGTGATCCTACTCAAATTTTTTAACACCGCTTTACATATATTTTTGCTTTAGGCCAACTGCTGGGGAAATTGCTAAACAGAAGACTGATTCATAAAAATGAAATGATACCCGAGAGGAATCTAACCCGCCTTACTAGGTAACACCGGGTGTTTAATTAAGAAACGAACAAGGTCTGATGCAATTCGAAAGATCCCGGAGACAAAATTACCATACGATGGATATTACCATAAAAACTGACTCATCCGAGTAAATGAACAAATAATTTCATTGGGCTATATATAGCGAATTATCATGAAGTTATAACAACCATACCTAATGACGCATCTCAATTCCATCCAGCAATGGTATAAAGTGATTATAAGGATTACATAAAGTTATGTAGCTAGAATCTGTATGTAATACTGCCTCACAAGCTGACCGATCATAAATGTGAACTTTTATAACTTGAAAAACAACTTATGGCTGCGTCAGATGTTACCCCTTTCCGTGTTGTTTGCAATTGGTTCATGAAAATATCATAATGGTCACCATAATCCATTAAGTGAATACCTATTAAAAAATTACTAAACACTAAGTGTGGAGTACTTATAGCAGACTACACCAGTGAAACCTTTTAAAATATGATCTCGTGCTCCAAAGACAAAGGAGGTTTTGCTAGATTGACGGAAAATGTTTATCGTAATAGGTACTTTCCTGAATACATGAAATTAAGCACGTTACAATACAGCTGTCGAGTTGTTACTTGATTCTTTAGGTTACTGTTAAACGCAACCTGGTATGATAAAATTCAAGAAAATCAAAAAGGCAATTCTGTTTAAATCAAATCTAAATTGTCATTTATATGTTTTAGAAGTTTCAAGTTAGGTAGATAATTCACCACAATCTCAGCTTTCCAACGTCAAAAGAAAACCCCTTAGTGGACATACATCACTTCAAAGCGAAACTAGGTGTATGGTCCAGTAGAGGGACGTAATTTCCGCTGATCACATACATATTACTCTTCTCATCCTCTGGGGATGCATATAACTCTTCTCATCATCCGAGGAAAACAATGGAAGTCTGGGCAGTAACAATTGGCTCAAAAGCCAATTTAGCTATCAGATCGGGAGCAAATTTGCTTTTATACGGTGATATAATGAACCACGGTAACCGATTGCCTTATAGGAAAGAATGAGTATACACCATACCGCTTATAATCGATCGGTAAGAGCGGTGACAGGTTTGTTGGCAACTATTTCCAATTCGCACGATTCTCTGTCCACACGATTTATATGATGTATCACGTGGGAGACCGGGGTTCGATTCCCCGTCGGGGAGCCTCTGGCGCAAGACTAATGACCTTGTCCGGAAAAAACAAATCATTATGGAAAATTTAACGAGCCTCAGGACTTACTAAAAGAGGCCAAGACCGGATCCCAGTTGTAGTGCCGATGATGATGATGATGCCATTGAAAATACATTATTTTTTTCATTGAAAAATTGTTGAACGCTGTATATATTATGATTTTCACAAGTGCAGGTAGATGTTAACCCGTGTAAAACACAATTTGATATCGCATACCGTTGCTGTATTCCGGCAACGCTAGTTGGTACACAGTTAGCAAACTATTAAAATCGAGACTGTTGTCATCCGATATAAAGCTCTGTATTTATAATACATTGAGAGTGCACAGGACAGGGAACGATGCCGGAGTCGAGTCGGGTTCCTACAAGCCAATAAACGGAGATTTATAAAACAATAATCATGCCGATTGTTTTATACTAATGCGAGCCGTGAGCACTTACAAAACGAGAACACAGCTGATTCCGGGTATTCGAGAACAAAATATTTACGAGTATCTTTGGTGCTAAATATGAGGAAAATACAGGACAGCGGGGGAAACTACACATTCGTGAATTAGGAGAGATATACCTCAAACCAACAATAGTGAGAATCATCAGGTCACAAAGATTAAGGAAGACATGTGGCAAGAATGAGAAACAAATGAACAATCCGTAGAATTCTTAATGAAAGATCAACGGGAAAGGGACTGGTGGGAACGTGGCGTATGTGGGAAGATAAACTAAAGCGTGACCTTGAAGAAATTGGATCAGATGGTGAAACGTCGAGGGAAGCTGCACGGAACAGGGGAACAGCGGCGTCACCGGATTGGTGAGGTTATACACTTTCGGGTTCTTACAGATCAATAAGTAGCACTGTGCCATTGTTCGCGCAATGCAAACATCACTCAATCTTACATGTGTGTAAATTCGTATTTTGTTACACGCAAAACCTTCCGCCTCTAATACTTACCCCTTTGAAGCCAACCTCCACCGTTAATCGCGCTACCATCCACTTAAAGGATAAAGCGCTCTGCAAGCCCTAGAATTGCCCTCATACACTTAGCAGATATCCCCATATCAATATTAAATCCATTGTCAAACAAATTGAACTAAACGTTCAATTGTCTCACATTGAATTCAATCTATAAAATCCAACACTTGATAAACGAACCAAATGTTCATTTAGTTCATTTAGTTCGGCTACGCACAAAATTCCCTGGATCCAAATATGCGTACCAGATGGCCCACTCTCAAACATATTATATATTGTTGAGAATCATAAAATGCGCGTCGGCATTTTTATGGTCCTTTTAAAACCTTGTTTGCACGAAATTCCGAAACCAATTGGAAAACAAACAACTTGCGCCATAAAACGAACCGCATGTTCGTTCGAGGACCAAAAATGCTCATTCGCAAGATCCTTTGTTGATTGTTCCTTTTTTGTTTTCCCTCTTTTTGATCCCAATCCGGGAACGATAAAGAAAAATGAATAGCGGGTGGCAAAAGGGATAATGCAAACAAAATAATGTTTCCTTCAATCTCCACGGTCGAAGAAGGGGTTTCGCTCGAGGAGACGAAGTGAAAAACAACAATGGGTTGTGAGATATCGTACAGAACGGCGTCAGGAGTTAGCGGCGGTTATATTGTGGCTAGTTTCTGCTAGTGCGTCAACACGGACGCTGGTTCAACAGAAACACGACCAATATTACTCTGGAAATTGTTCTTACCGGAAGGAATAGAGCACAACAGCGAACACAATAGCTTTCCAAAGAAAACACTGGAGTAAATTTAATGTTAATGTTTTTTATTTCATCAAAATTCTGTACAATATGAAAATACCGTTACTGCAATTTACAAAACGGTAGCACTTAGGCACATGAATTACAAAGAGTGGTTTAATACACAAGCCTTCGTATAGAAAGCTATCGATCTCCGTTAATTTCTGATTTTAATTTTATCCACCGAATTACACGCCTTCAACAAAGTATTATATTTTTTATTAACTTTTCTGTATTCACGATAATTTATTTTATTATTGTTCACACGTACACTACCAAAGTTGAATTTGTTTTTTTAATTTTCGTTCCTTACATTAATATACTGGCGCGGATGTTCTACTCAGCAAGCAACGTCCCCGGTACGTGTGCTTGTTTCGGTGGTTACGATCTGACTCCTCGACGATCGGTTGTGGGGGGAAGTCCACCGCCGCGGTTATCGCACCGAAGATCCAGCCAGTCATGGCTGGGGTGGGTTTCCACTGAGTGGGTGAGAGAGACGCGGAATTTTCTTCTCAAACAGCAGCCAATGAGGAAACAGCGAGAGAGTTCTCACTGGAAGGGTTCCGGTGCATGGGTGTACGCAATTGCATCGGAGATTGTGTGCAAAGAAGGGAATTCAACCAGTCAGCTGTGCAAACAAATGGTCGTTCGACAGCGGCCGAAAAACGTTGGTCTGTTTATTCTAGCAATTCGTTTATGCTAGAGAATACTGCCGTGCAGGCCGAAATAGCTTCTTCTGTTTATACATTGTGTATACAGAAGCGTTCTCTTGATAGCCAGCGTGAGAATCGTTAGACGTGACCGATGCGGTGATCGTTCCTCGATAAGGCAACGGATCATGTAATTGGTCGTGCAGCTGTACAAATAAATTAACGTATAGGAAGGCTAAAGCCATGCCGTTGTAGGCAATAGATTGTGACATTAAGTCAACAGAAAATTTGTTCACCATGGCAAGAGCTAGGGTGGAGATTGCTTGCGTTAGCAAAACGGTACGTGGGACATGATCATTGGTATGATTGTTTGAATAACAATCATGATCGTGTCCAATTCGATGATCGGTTGTCGCTGGGCAATTGATCATCGGAAATTTGGCTTGCAGATGTGCAAGCAAGCAAGTTGCCCGCCGTTACTTTTTGGATCAACGGATTGTTGGAACAAACACACAGAAAGATTGGTGTATGTTCGATGGGCATTTGGCCGCCCCATCGATTCATGACATATGAACCGAGATGGTTTAGTTGATTACTTTTTCGGGCGAGACCTAAAGAACCGCCACAATATATACTAGAAAGGAATAAGTTCAAGTTGCGCCCATGGCTCCTCGATAGTATAGTGGTTAGTATACCCGCCTGTTACCCGGGAGACTGGGGTTCGATTCCCCGTCGGGGAGCCTCTGGCGCAAGACTAATAACAAGCCTCAGGACTTGCTAAATAAGGCCAAGACCGGTTCCCGGTTGCAGTGCCGATGATGATGAAGTTGCGCCCATGGATAAAAAAAAGAAACAATAATTTCTAAATAAAAACTAGAAATTTTACGACGGGTTGTTGTAAGTTCAACTTGTGCCTATGGATATGCATAGAATCAGCGTTCCATAATCCGACATTAATCAGATGACAGCAACCACCCAAAAAAGGACCTTTATAACTGGTTAAAGTGAAATACGCAATTTTTCAAGTTGTTACATAGTAACTCCCCCACCACCCTTGTCCCGTTAAGAAATAACAATTAACACCTTCACATTAAACACAAAAATATTAAACGTTTAAACGGAATACAGTTTAGTTTTTTAAATTACACATAAAACATTCATTTAAAATTCCTCCCTTTAAACACACATACAATATAAAATATAAAACATGAACATCAACACATAAAACACATATTACACTCTCTTACATTATCCACAAAACTAAAACATAAAACATAAATTTGATTACCGCCCAGTTAATATACCGGCGATGATATCTCACATAAACTCGAGATCAATCATCGCCGTTGAACAGATTATGCGATGTAACGATCTGGGTTTCTCAGTGGAATAACGGCGGATGAAAAACAATGGTGTCATCATCAACATCAGTCGATGCGAGTCTGCAATAAAAGTAGAGTCGAGTCGGGCCCATGCGACGTACGGCAAAAAGAAAAACGATATAACCCTAACAGAGGACGAGGATTTCATATTTCAGCAGGACAACGCTCCTATAGCACGAACATCAACAGCGTAGTTTCAAGAGAATGGGATTAAGCAGTTACGGTGGCCAGCTTTAAGTCCAGACATAAACCCCATTGAGAACCTGTTGGGGATCCTGGCAAGGGCGGTTTATGATCAGGAAAAGCCAGAAATTCAAAACATGGAACAACTCAAAGAAAGAATTGTTGAAGTATGAAATAATATACCGAACAACACCTTAAATAATCTTATTTCCAGTCTACCACGACGATTGTTATAAGAAATAACGGACAAAGTATTCCAATATTAAAAAGTATACAAAAAATTAAAATATAAATGTCTTCAGTTTAAACTTTCTCACGAGCGAAATGTCGGGTTTTTCAAGCAATTAAGCCATTAAAGGGTTTTTCCTGAGTTGGTGTCGGTTGACAATATTTTGTCACAACGCTAGTCATAAAAATGTATTACTCATTCGAAGAAAACTGAAAATTTACGTTTGAGTCTATAATTTTTCACAGCACTGTATAAATGTTTAGGTAATAAAACGCCGTGTGGAAACGTTAAGGAAAGCGCGGTTTCGGATTAAAGTTTAAACCAAGCAAATATTGAATTAGACATTGGCAGAACAATAAATCTGAGAACTGTAAAAAAAAAAAAGAGATCTGTAAAAATAAATAAACTGTGTTTGTGTTTACATTGAAAATATTGAATTAGCCATTATTGGCAGAACCAAAAAAAAAAACATACTTTTCCAAACATCGCCCAAGTCACTGCGGTTCAATCATTTATGGACGCATCTGATTACGCCGCATAAAGCACCAGTAGGATCAGTTCAGTTCTTCAACGATCGCGGCAGCCAGGAAACAAGACGGAGTACACCTTCTAAAATGTATTTATTGTTTGTTGCAGCCGCATTTATAATTTGCAACAAAGGCGGTGTCCTAGCTATACGAGCGGTCATATACCTAGTAATGTTCGACCGATCTATTGCCTAAGTTCCTATATTTGATTAGTGAAAAATTAACTGTAACAAGCAGCTATCATCATCATCATCGGCACTACAACCGGGAACCGGTCTTGGCCTTATTTAGCAAGTCCTGAGGCTTGTTAAATTTTCCATAATGATTTATTTTTTCTGGGCAAGGTCATTAGTCTTGCGCCAGGGGCTCCCTGACGGGGAATCGAACCCCGGTCTCCCGGGTGACAGGCGGGTATACTAACCACTATACTATCGAGGAGCCCTATATAGCAGCTTATAATAGTAAAAGCAAACCGAATAATTGGGTTTATAATACGTTGGTCTAAAATGTTCTCTGATCCCCACGCCACTGGGTCATGACATTCGTTTGATTAATGTAAAAAAGTTTTAAAAATGAAAATGAGAAAAGTCGTCGGTAGTAGATGTTGCCAAAACAGGGAATGATATCTATGACAAAATGATTTTTGTTATTTTCTGATCGTAATATGTTGATTCTCGTTACCTGGTCAAATGACTATAACCGGCAATCACTCACAATCTATGTGCATCGATACTACTAGGTGCTGTAGTGATTTTCTGCCGCAATATGCTGATTCTCGTTACCTGGTAAAATGACCCTAATCCGCAATCACTGACAATCTATGTGCGTCGATACTACGTTTCCCCATTCTCTCCTTTATTCTTTTTCACATTGTGCGATAACATTTAAGGATATGAAAAGATTCGTTAATTATAGACCATGTAGTAGATAATGTCGCGTTGCGACTTTGAACCTTCTTATAACTGACATTTAAGTATGAGGTTTTATCACTCGGAGAGGCCACAAGGTTTGTCGATGGAAATCGAAAGGTTATCTTTGGAGGCCGCAGTAATGTTTGTAAACACTTGTAATTTGTAATAGGACATAAATCTCACTAATGTGCGTTAATGCCTCAAATGTCTATTTGAACATTTCGGAATTCTCCGTCCACGAATTATTAATTTTTATTAGGTCAAACGGATTAATAATTGTGCCCTATAACCTCTGATTAGTAAGGTTGCGCATGGTGGTTCTCTGGCCATTTGCTGAGATATCAAAGGTCACATTGCACGGATTTTAGTCACTTCATAAAGACGACTATCTCATACTGGTATGAAGTTGTGAAGTCATTTCGGTTCCTCTAAGTAGAGCTGGTTGTGACCTCAAGTAGCTGAATCAGTTTAATTTCCTAGTAGGTATGCTAATCATCATCATAATCGGCACTACAACCGGGAACCGATCTTGACCTTATTTAGCAAGTCCTGAGGCTTGTTAAATTTTCCATAATGATTTGTTTTTTTCGGGCAAGGTCATTAGTCTTGCGCCAGAGGCTCCCCGACGGGGAATCGAACCCCGGTCTCCCGAGTGACAGGTCGGTATACTAACCACTACACTATCGAGGAGCCAGTAGGTATGCTAATACAAATCGAAAGGAACAAGAAAATATGTTCAGTCGAATGAACGATGCAATCGCCTGACAATGAAAATAAAAAGATAAATAATTAAAAAAAAGTAAAAAGGAAAATAATAAATTCAGTTAGAAGGAAGTTCCGATAAATTGTGCATACATTTTGAACCTATTATATAATATATTTACCATCTTTCTTAAGTTCGCAATAAATGTTCACCTTCGGTTATTTGGTGGTGTAGGGATGGATGGTCTGTGTGTCGGCATGGAGGCTGATTCTACCATCCACCCACTACTTCCTCTAAGTGTTCCACGGTACACTGTCCACTAATTGAACGCCGAGGAAAAAAGAAAACACCAGGAGATAGTTCCAAAGTAAAGAAGTGAAACGCACTGCTTTAAAAGTAAATGTTCTTTTAATTGCATGGATGGAGTTTATTTCGTTTTTTTTTTAATCTAAGTGAACCGTAATGAATTGATTTTTTGGTGCTTCACTATATGTTCTTACGTTACATTTCGTATCCTTGAATTGAATTGGCGGAGATTACTTTTAATATCCCGATTAGCATACTACACTGAATTATCTATGTCAATTAGAATTGTTGTTACACACGAACGCAAGGAATCTCATTAAAGCAGTTAACTACCGTCGCACGACATTAGAGACGATAGACGACCCTGTCTCACTGCTACTGTAACACAAAACTAAATGCACGGACACTCACGACTACGGAATGTACGCATCCTCGGCGCGCAACGAGGAGCGGAAGTCGGCATGACCATTGCGGTCAGCGGATGGAATTTGACTCAACGGTATTCAATCGTTTGGGGTGAAGATCGTTGGTAGTACACATGTATGTGTGTACATGGGTTCTTTCATGAGACACACTATGATAACGAATCTGAAACACCAAGAAGGGGCATAATGTGCATTCGTTGAAACAAACAAATCGAATTTCGTGGGATGCTAATGGGTTTGTATTTGATTATGCATCGAGGTCATGAGGGGTGGATTCAGGGCAATTACAATACAAAGGGAAAAACGACCTATGCATCGTTCGATAATGAGGGTCAGCTGGATAAATAGCAGCCACTCATTAAATGAAAACTGCGTTTAGGATACCACAAGCGATATGGATTGTTTATGGTATCGTCAGGAAAGCTATGGAGGAACAGCGTTCTTTGTTTGCACTTGGTGCGAGTTAGGGGAAATTGGCTTAAGGTTGCTGCGCTACTGGGAAAACTCAGATCACTACTCGGTATAGGTAGCGTCACCACTTGCATTTCAAGCGAATAACCGACCTAGGCAGCTTCGCCATGTATGTATGTATAGGACTGCTGACTGGCACAATTTGCGAGAATTCTTCGCATCCTTTTCGTGGTCGGAGGTGTGCTTTGGAGACTCTGATGTTAACGCATGCGCGGAGTCGGTCACAAAGATTATTCTTCTCGGGATGGATATTTACATTCTGGATTCCTTCAAACGAAATTCATCTGACAAATCTCGGTTTGATAACAAATGCGAGCAGATATAGTGGCACAAAATTGAGTTTTTAAGCGATGCCCCTCCAACCCACGGAGGTCACCAGAACGAATTTTGGTAGAATCAGAAACTATTTTATACAGCAACCGTTTTCTCTCCTGGAAATAACAAATTAATACTATAAAAAAGTACAAGTATTCGAACGAAAAATAATTGCAAAAACTACTGTGTATAAAATAAAAAATTAAGTTGAAAAAAAAAACAAAAAATTGATACAATTAGAAAAATCCAGTTGCGAAAAAATGTGTGTGAATAAAAATTCTCCAAGTGAGTCGCGCGCGTTCCGTGAAAGAATAAATAATATAATTAGTGTAAAATTAAGTGTGTCGCTCACGTTCCGTGAAAGAATAAAGAATATAATTAAAATAAAATTAAGTGAGTCGCGTGCGTTCCGTGAAAGAATAAATAATATAATTGGTGTAAAAGTAAGTGCATCGCTCACGTTCCGTGAAAGAATAAAGAACATAATTAAAATTAAAATGAAATCAATTTAACGCGTGTGTTCCATGCAAGAATAAAGGACATAAGTGAATAAAAATAAAGGTTTCCGATTACGTAACTGGGGGTTCAAGAAACAAGGCCCCCAACAACCAGAACAGCGGTCTAAGGACAGACAACGATCACCGAAACGGGAAAACTGTGAATACTTAAAATTTAATCTTGTTGTTACAAAACGCGTGCAACCAGGCGGTTGACATCGCAAAGAAGGCTTACAATGACAGAGCGACCAATAAACTCCTTGAGTGCCCAGCTGGTTATCCTCCCTTCTGGCCAATGGCAAAGGCTGTGACCAGTAATTTCACTGTTTCAAATGGACTGTCAATAGTAATTTCGCTTCCTCATCTTTTCCTCCGTTAGTGACGAGCAGCGGGACGTTAGTCGCAAATTCAAAGGATAAAACATGTGTTCCCGGAATTATTTTCCGCGAATTCAAACCTAGATGCCGGTCTTTTGGAATCACTTGTGATCGCGCTGTACGGTCTTCGATGCCGGCTGTCAGATTCCGCCCACTAACTATTCAACACATTCTACGTGGACTGGATTGTGAGAAGGCAACCGGCCCGGGTGGAATACCGACAATAGTCCTTAAGAACTGTGCTCCAGAAATGTCCCGCTTTTTGGCAGGCTCTTCCGGTTATTTTAGGCACGGTGGACATTTCCTTTTTCCTGGTGGAAAATAGCTCGAGTTCAGCCAATCCCAAAGACGGAGGAACAGTGTCTCCCACAAAATTAGCGGCCGATAGCATCACTGTCTATGTTATCTAAGGTGATGGGAAAAGATCATAAACGCCGGGTTAATTAAGTATTTGGAGTGCAACGGACTTCTGAATGATCGTCAATACGGATTCCGTGGCAGACGGTCCACGGGAGACCTTTTGACCCTTATAACCGATATATGGACATCTGCGATTGAGGGGCATAGTGAGTCAAGAGCGGTCGCATTGAATATCTCCAAGGTTTTTGACCGCGTCTGGCACGTGGCAGGCGGTCCACGGGAGACCTTTTGACCCTTATATAGTAACTGATATATAGACATCTACGATTGAACGGCATGGTGAGTCAAGGGTGGTCACATTGGATATCTTCAAGGCCACTGACTACGTCCAGCACGGTGCAATGCTGAGCAAACTTCATTCACACGGATTTTCCCGCCAGGTTTGGAAGAACTGATCGAACCGGGTTGTTGTGGATGATGAATCTTCGGATTTCTACCCTGTTAATTCCGGGGTGCCTCAAGGTTCTATTTTGGCTCCAACCTTGTTTCTATTTTACATAAATGATTTGTTGGAGTCAACGGGTAAAAAATTATTCAGTTTTGTGCATGATAGTACGATTGTTTCCCATTTTTCGAGTAATCGGCCGGTTAGTGGATCAACGTCGCATCAGGTGAGATGTAGCCAAATCGACTCTCTGAATCGGAATCTGAATCCGCAGTGGGGAAAGACCAATATCGTCGACTTCACTGCAACGAAGACACAATATACAACATTCACAAAGAAAATTGGATTATCGGTTCCACAGCATAAAATTGCTCGGCGTCGTGATGTGTGGGAATGTATCGTGGCATAAACAGGTGCCGAACCTCGCCACGTCCGCCTCTGGAAAAGTGAGTTGTGTTTTTAAAGCCCCGACATATTTCACTTCAACCCAACTTCTTCTGCTGTATAAATCCCAAATTAGACCCGCGCTCGAATATTGGTCCCATATTTGGAGTCCTGCTGCTGAGCATACAGAGACAGGCGACCCGTCTAATCGGGGACACAGCTCTGACGGCTTTTTTCATTTTGAATTTTATAGTACAACGATAGATTTTATAGTTATAAATACCAGGTGTACCGGTGTGAAGTGAGCGTCTAGATACAAATGTATCGATAGGGAACGTTTGTTGTGAACGAGCCCTTATATTTTTTTTTATTTTGTTGCTATGACATCTGTCAAACATATTTAGTATGCATCAAGTCATTGTACAAACAACATCATTTTTTTAATGCTTTTAAAAATGTCAAATTTTGTACCAGAAATCTACATTACAAAGTACTGAAACAAGTTCACTGCGACACTGGAATTTCTTCTAAGGCTATGCGCATAATGAATAGCTTTGTAAACGACATCTTCGAACGCATTGCAACCGCGTCTTCTCATTTGGCTCATTACAACAAGCGGTCGACCACTACCAGTCGAGAAATTCAAACTACAGTTCGCTTTCTGTAGCCTGGCGAGTTGGCAAAACATGCTGTTAGTGAAGGCACAAAAGCAATCACTAAATACACAAGTTCGAAATAAATTATTTGAAAGACCTCACTAATATACGAAGCAGTGTTAGTATTATTATTTACGTCGGAACTACAGTCGCCATCACATCGAAGGCCAGTAGCTGACCTTTGCCTGTTTTACAGATATTATCATGGGTACTGTTCTTCGAAGATTAGTGATATTGTCCCGCGCGATTCGGTTTATTTGCGCCCCACAAGACAATCCGATAGATCGCACTAATTTGCGGTTCATCTCTAGACGGCGCGGACATCCCTGCATTAGAACTCGTTCCATTACAGAGCGGGGCAGGTGTGGAACTTCATTCCCACGCGAGTGTTACCTGCAATTGTTCAAAAAGAACTGCAACAGTTATTTGGTGGGATCTCGGGGCCGCCCACTCCGCGCCATAGGTTCGTCTTTCCTGAGGGAAGTGTTATAATAACAATAATAATAATAATAATAATAAAAATAATAATGATAATAATAATAATAATAATAATAATAATAATAATAATAATAATAATAATAAAAATAATAATAAAAATAGTAATAAAAATAATAATAATAATAATAATAATAATAATAATAATAATAATAATATAATAATAATAATAATAATAATAATAATAATAATAATAATAATAATGATAATAATAATAATAATAATGCTAATAATATAAATGCTAATAATATAAATGCTAATAATATAAATGCTAATAATATAAATGCTAGTAATATAAATGCTAATAATAATAATGCTAATAATAATAATGCTAATAATAAAAATAATAATAATAATAAAAATAATAATATTAATAATAATAATAAGAATAATAATAATAATAATGATAATAACAATACTAATAATGATAATAACAATACTAATAATGATAATAACAATACTAATAATGATAATAACAATACTAATAATGATAATAACAATACTAATAATAATAATAATAATACTAATAATAATAATAATAATACTAATAATAATAATAATAATAATACTAATAATAATAATAATACTAATAATAATAATAATACTAATAATAATAATAATACTAATAATAATAATAATACTAATAATAATAATAATACTAATAATAATAATAATACTAATAATAATAATAATACTAATAATAATAATAATACTAATAGTAATAATAATACTAATAGTCATCACATCACCATCGGCACTACAACCTGGAACCGGTCTTGGCCTTATTTAGCAAGTCCTGAGGCTTGTTAAATTTTCCATAATGATTTGTTTTTTCCGGGCAAGGTCATTAGTCTTGCGCCAAATACTAATAGTAATAATATTAATAATAATAATAAAAATAACAATAAAAATAATAATAATAATAATAATAATAATAATAATAATAATAATAATAATAATAATAACAATAATAATAACAATAACAATAACAATAACAATAATAATAATAATATTAATAATAATAACAATACTAATAATAATAACAATACTAATAATAATAACAATACTAATAATACTAATAATACTAATAATACTACTAATGCTAATAATAATACTACTAATAATATTAATCGTACTAATAATATTAATCATACTAATAATATTAATCATACCAATAACATTAATCATACAGGTATTCCCCGACTTACGACCGAGATAGGTTCCTGGTCATCGGTCGTAAGTCGATTAGGTCGTGTCGAATTTCATATAAAAAAAATTCCGACTTAGCTAATGTAATGTATTATTTGTACTGAAATATGTATGTAAATCGATTTTTTTTACTTTGTTTTTTTTTTTTAATTTTTCTCATATATTTTAGGAATTCCCCGCAACTACATATTTGTCTTCTTTAAGTATTTTCTATGAAAAAAATTGGAAAAAAAAGTGCGAATTGTCGTAAGTCGAACGGTCGTAAGTCGGGGACTACCTGTACTAATTTTAATAAGCATATTAATAATATTAATAATAAATAGAAAAAAAATACTAATCAGATATTGCGACACTCTCTCTTTCATCTTTTCCTCCTTATCGCCTCTGTACATTTCTTTCCTGTTCACGTTAGATCTTTTTATGTCATGAAAGTATTAACAATCTTTTTAAAGCGTTTTTGTATCACTATAGTTTTTTTGGAAGAGTCGAACCTAATGCACTCATCCGATGCTCTGGGATACCAATTGCTCTCAATCAGATCCATCAGCCAAACTCCGAAAAATAACCGGGAATTTCTCTCAATGATTTTACGAAACCTACAGGTCAATGGGGCTTTTTCATTTGGACCCAATATATCTGTTTCCCCCTCACTCAGTACCTATTACACTAAATTATAGTTTACTACAGTACACATACAGCAAAAGAAAATATGAACGTTGTCTCTCGAAAATAACTACCGATATAGAGGTAACACTTCAAGGGCATCGAAAATTAGCTAATATAAGCGGACATATGATAGTTACAAACCATATAAACAATGCAATGTACTTGCACGTTTAGTAATTACATCTCCTGCCATATACAGTCCCATTATAATGCGATGAGGTTATAAAACAATATTTACATAATTTCAAACATTACTGTTTGTAAATACATAACACTGAACTCTATGACAAAGTTAAATTGACTCTCAACAAAGTCATAAATTCAGCCTTACACTACTAGATACACAGGTTCTAGATGTTATACAAAATACGTTAAGAAGCCTGAAAGCTGGTACCTATAAACAACATTGTCATCTTTTTGACGCTGTACTTCAAGAAACTTCTCATGCTCTTGTTGCGGCAATTGTGGCGCCAGTACCTGGTGGTCTTAGTCAAAATTGCCTCTTAAGCGGTTTTTGTCGCGGACTAAAATAAAGCCATCATTTTATGTGACAGCAAAATTGCAACTTTGACAAGTGGCGAATATTAGTCAAGTCAGCAAAAACCTTATTTAGTTTATTATTATTTTGACTCGTTCACTGCCCTTCTCTTCGGGGTTGCGGTAACCTTGTGTACGGCTAAACTCACTTTTTAGGTCAAGAGCACGTTGGTTAAACCTGAAGACACAGACGACCTAATTAATCTGGTTTGTGTCGGTATTCCTGACTGCGTGAGTAATTTTCTGATGCAATAGATGAACAAATGTCAACAGACAGACACAGTAACCCAACACCATTCATTTTTAGCCCAACTAAAGAAAGAATCTATTGTTCA
Organism: Microdon myrmicae; assembly: GCA_963931805.1. Taxonomy (NCBI): domain Eukaryota; kingdom Metazoa; phylum Arthropoda; class Insecta; order Diptera; family Syrphidae; genus Microdon; species Microdon myrmicae. The sequence continues at coordinate 110,831,954 of OZ007502.1, forward strand.
TAGCTATGCGATGGTAAGTAATTTTTATTGGGTAGAAGAAAATTAGGTTTGGTTGATATTTGAATTTACCATATAAACCCGAATGTTATACAATGGGAATTGATTGCATTGTATTGTAATATTTCAGCTCCAAAGGCTCCGTTAATTTAATTGAATCGTATGAGACGAATATTTTTTAATGAACAATTGACAGATATATTATAAAAACAGTTCTCATAATTGTTTAAGGACTCTAAGGAGGACATGCAGAAAGTGTGGGTTACAAATCTAAATGAACTACTCAATTATACGATGAACTATTTATAGGAAAGAGACAATTAATATTTAATCAACACACTTAATTGTAAATGGGTACCTGTAAAAAAACAGAATGTAGCTAAGTAAAACAACTGATGTAAGTCTACAAGATCCAAGAGGCACAATTGAACAAGCTCTATAATAATAAGCTTCAGCCCTTAAGATTAAAATTGGTAAAAGTCTAGAACAATGGATTTTGGTTTGATTTTAGTGGTTGCCAAACGTATTAGACAAGCTGGAGTTACTGAGAGTCTAACGTAAATCTAACACGCTTACACCTCATATAAGGTGAATATGATATGCACACCTTATTCAGGGGTAAGGGGTAACAAACTAGGAGATGCAGTTTTAAAATGAACATTCTAAGGGTAAAATCGAGAAAGACAATTGAGGAAGTACAACAGCATTGACAATTGCCCAACTGCAGACCTACGTAGTACACAGAACTCATACCTGAAAAGTGTTTGAGGAATGAAACATTTTATAATCTCTGAATTTAGAACAAAGAGGCAAAGGCCCAGAAAACACATCGCAAACATTAACAACTCATCATAATATCGAGTCACCGTTTAATATGTAATTTGACGACTATAGTATATCCGTCATGCATAATATTTTGTTACCTTTTGATATTTAAATCGTAATTTTTGTGAAAACTGAAATATATTCATAAATTTTAATATGTTTAGAGTACAAAATGAAGCGAGAGAAACAAATAAAAAGTACAACAAATTTGAGATATCTTCATGTGTCCAACCGCAATTAACCCCGAGGATGACAACATGGTATCCAACAGCTAATAATGAAACCAGATTTTTTATCACAATGTTAATTTTCCAAGGTATTGTAAAACAGCCAACAGATGTAGTTTATGAAAAGGGAAAACATTACTTCTTAAGGAAAACTTTATCTGTTGACTGATTTTTACTATTGAGTGTTACGTTATATAGAGGGTGATTCCTCTCCTTATAGCATATCAAAGAACCAAAACTTGCCTTTAGTAAAAATCGAACCGTCTTCGAGTTATTTAGATTTTTTTGAAAATCTCGGAATACCCACGCCTTGTCGTATACAATTTGATGGCTTGTCAACATTATGACATCCATAGTCATTTATGTTTTGTTTTCTTTTGTTTGCTAGAAATTCTTGAATAACAGTTTAATCGAATTGAAAATAGACATTTCGGCTTTACTTAACATTTTTGTGACTTTACTTAACTTAACATTTTTTCTCAACTTTTACTTTAGCAAAGTGCGATCGATCAACTTTGAGTTATTGTGGTGAACATAAAAAATAAAATAATTACTGGACTGTGATGGCATATTAATTTCAAAACACCAGGAATTTATGAAGATTTCAAAAAGGTGCTACACTATTATATTATCCGAACAAAAACAATTATATTGCGATTTTTATTTAAGAGGGGCAATTTTTTTTTTAATTGAATGCACAAGTTGATAGAAAATGATCGTACTTATGAAAGCAATAATTCCTATTGGAAACTATTGTCACATTTTAAATTTTAAGAAAATTAAATACAACTTAAATTTGAAAAAAATGTTATAATAAATATTCAAAATGTCTTCCACCTACTCTAATTCATGATCGACTTCTAAACAAAAATGAACTTTTAAGGCGTCTCAGACTAACTGACTGGCTGTCCCGGGCTTCTTGATTAATTCGTTGCCGTATATTTTGCTTAATGGTGATCAGTTTAGCATAGACTCTGTATCTCTTAAAGATCAAAAAAGGCTATTTGTTGGGGTCACGTGTCCGATCATATTGATAAGCCCCCACCTCGACACCACACTGCGCAGGGCATCCATCATTCTGTATCAATAACAACCCGAATATGTTCCCACAAATAAATAAAATATTCAGGAGACACAATTAAAACCAGATTCAGTGTCTCCAAATTCCACTTTCGGGTTGGTCTATACTACTACTCCTACTATTTATTGGGCTGTAGGAACACTATAGTTCATGAGCTTGTGGCGGTCCTGCGAACCTTACAAATCACTGTGGGGTTAAATACCTTTCGCCCAGCTAAAGGAGTCATACATAATGGTGTCCTCAACCACACGTATCCACAGACACATAGGCCCAATTTCGATTCCTCATGCCCGCACGGTTATTGAAGTTGTTTGGCAACCCATTAGCTGGGTAAACACAAGTGGCCCGGTGCGACAACGCCAAACGCCGACAGCCATCAAGAAACCCAAGCGATAAAAATACGGCCAAGAAATATACAATATTTATACAAGAAATATTTATGATCGTCTCTTGAGCCAACCGCAATTTGGTTTTCCCTTATCGAAAGGACCATTCTAGGAACAGAAGATAAACAATAAGCGAACCAACACTGTTCCTACAGGGAGATACCAAGCTTGTAAAAATATCGCAGGCGAAGATAATGAGTTCGGCCGAGGAAATCACCAAGGCCATAAACCACATGCGGGTAAATTACACAAAGGGATACTGTGGGGAAGAAGCATAGTGCACCGGCGTACGGCGCTGATTCTCTTCTTTCCTCCATCATAAATTAGAGTTCTCCGGGCACCAAAAGTAACTGAGTTCATCCGCGAATCGTACGAATTGGGAACAATGAGACACCATCGATCCTTCAGCAACACTGTTCACAACACAAGGAGTAAAACTCCACCACAAGACAGTTAAATGAAAACACTCAAGTTTGTTTATTAATTAAATGGTTGCTTTTTATTCACGACAAATTTTTCGGTATTTATTTAGATGACGGAAAACTGATTTTAATTACACTGATGATGAAACGGATGCACAAAAAATGTAAGACAATGTACTCTACTTGTATGGCATTATACTGATTTACACACGAAAAATTACTTTTAATTGATTATTGTCACAACTACTTTATATTATGCAACACTAACTCGGGGTACGTACGCGTCTCCGTAGCGCTACGCAGAGCAAGAGGCGGACCGACCAGCTCGGTCGCCTGATGGAAAACGACTCAGCGATGTGCATTCGCTGGCAAAGGAAATTCGGCCAGTGGTACTGGCTCTCTTAATTTAGGGATGCATTTTCTATCCAAAGAGAAACGTAAAGTCTCTTTTTGGGGGTAGGTAACCAGATCTCATAGAGAAGATCGAAGTGGTACACATGTATGTGTGAACCTTGGTTCTTTCATGGGACAAAGCCATGAGAACGAATCTGAAAACAAAGAAAGGGAATAATGTGCATCCATGAGATGTGAGTTCGGCTAAGTAAATAAGTCATATCTCATTGGTTACTAATGGGTTTCTGTTTGCACATGCCGCGAGGCCATGAAAAGCGGATCCAAGAATATCGCGTAGATCATTGTCTATGATGTGGATTGCACCTGTGTTGATAGTCGCAATGCGTCATGAACATGGTGCTAATTGGTTTTAGCATATTCACGGGGAATTGGTGTTTATGGCATCGCTGCCAAGGGTAAGTACATAATTCCTATTTGCATTGGCTTATGCTATAAGATTTGGTTTATGCCTTAAGACGCAAGATGCGTATATTTGCTTTTGGCCCTTGGGTAAAGTCGCCAGCCAATGTGTATGTAAAGGGATTTATTGTACACATGGTGAGGCTGGGAATAGGCGACGCAATTTTTATTATTTTTGTTATGATGGTTACATTATCAGAAAACTATGGAAGTTAGGTTGTTGTTATGGGGGTTTCTTCGGGTAAGTAGAGAGTGGCGTGTGTGAAAAGCCTAACGTTCCTCGGCGTATCTCCGGCCACACGGTAGCAACTTTCGCGTCTGTGTGTGTAGGTGCATTCACGCAATATCTCTACGAATGGAAGCGTAGAACAAGATAGGATGCGATCTCCTGGAAAAGAGATACCCCCTGGAACAGAGAGTATTCCAGAGGAAAGCGAGTTTAAGATAAAGGTGAGTTTACGAAGAAAGAACAAACAACCGGGTGAGTTTCCTTTCCTTCGGAAAAGTTTTCCTTAGTCAGTCTAGTGATAACATTTACCGCGTACGGATTCGAGACAATACAAGTCGGCGCGAGTGATTCAAAAAAATAAAAAATTAAATCCAAGAAAAATAAATTAAAAGTGACTTTTTATTCGTGGACAGCGTTCGGCGGAACACATTGATAAAAACCGCCATAAGCTCACTTACTGGGCCACCATGGTGTTTCTAACAGATGCACACACAATATACATGCAAACAGTGAGGAACACCGAAAGACATTCAAATAAACAAAACACCAGAGCTGTTACCATAGAAATTCTACATCAATTGAGTGTACTTGAGAATAACAATCGAATTCAAAAACGCGGCAGTGGTCTGATGTGTTAAACATTGGTTCAATCTTTTAGTGATTTTAACCGTTATATTAGGTGTACAACTTTCCTTCCGCCGTCCGCCGTTTTTTTCCGAAATTCGAGGCTTTATTGTAAAAAACTGGTTATACATTTATGATTCGAAGTATTGTCAATCGCTGGCCACTACTTTCTCCCATCTTTCGGGCAGCATACGAATCCATTTCATATTAAAGCAGAAAATTAAAACCTCCCGCAAATGACGAGAATTTGGCTCGTAAGCTGACATGTTTAATTAAGGATAACTTTCTGACGAAAAAGGGGCAAAGACTGCACAAACCCAATGAACGTGCGTTCGATAAGTTTACTCCCAAGCATCAGTAAAGTATTTGAAAAAACCATTAACAAAGCTCTGGTAAAATGGGTAGACGAGAACAACATTATTCCAAATAACCAGTTTGGCTTTAAGGCGGGTCATGAAACCACACATGCCGCAGCTAAACTGGTCTCCGACATACAATGGAATAAATGTAGGAACCAATGCACAGGTGCCTGTCTGATCGACTTGGAAAAAGCCTTTGATACCGTCTGGATCGAAGGGTTGTATTACAAACTGGTCAGACATGGCATACATAAGCCTTTACTATATGTACTTTACGATATGTTAAAGGACAGGATGTTCGAGGTCAAAAATGGTAATGTGACCTCTAATAAAACGTATATCAAGAATGGCTTGCAACAGGGTGCGGTACTCTCTCCGATTCTTTTTAAGATTTACATTAGCGACTTATTAGATGCACTTCCGCAGGCTATTGCGTACGCAGACGATCTCATAATTTACAGAACAGCTCCGAAAGTTGAGATCATAAATAGTTTAATACAGCGAGACTTCAACAACGTGCAGCGCTATTGCGATGACTGGAAACTTAAGATCAACTTCCAGAAATGTGAAGCCATCCTATTTAGAACTCCATTATATAAAGCCACGAACGACACAAGGAAAAACTGGCGAAAGCTAGTTATCGTGGGACCGCATGGAGATAAACTGGAAACCAAGAGTTTAGTTAAATACCTTGGCATCTGGCTAGACCAATATCTGTATTTCAACAGACATGTAGAGGCTGCTTTGCTCAAAGCGAGGAAAACTTTTGCTATGACAAGGAGGCTATTTCACAGTAGCCAAGTTGTTTCAGATTATATCGGACACCGGAATCGGACTATAAAAAGTATTATTCAAATGAGACTTTATATAATGAAGCGTACATAAATAGGGTGGATAATTTTATGATTAAATTAATCAGAGGACATATTGCGAGAGCAATAAGCTCGTCCAATGACCTAATTTTCAGGGCCTATTATCCAAACACTCTGTACTATGAGAGCGGGCGTCGCAACGGCTTTGTTCCACCAGAGGCGTTCCTTAACTTGGACATGATAGGGCTTATACAGGATAGATCCGGAATTCTGCTGATCTATCATGTAAGTAGATCATCCGTAGACGGGCGATTGTGCTACGACCGGGAAGTAACGCACACCGAGGAAGAGCTCCTGCGCTTCAGTAGGGCTATCTCCCACAGAGACCGGGACGATAGTATTAGACGGCGTCAACAGTTCTGGTGGTTGAATGGCATATAAAGACCTGGATACCAAAGTCGGTATAGAATCACACTATCATCAGCTAGCTTACATAGACTTAGCTTTTCTAGAATTAGGGTAGTATAAGATTTAAGTTAAGTTAAGTTAAGTGCTTTTACATACAATTAATAATTAAAAAAAAAAAAATAGGTAAGTTAGGTAAGTTAAATTTTAAGAAGAAAAAAAACAAAAAAAAATTGACAAAGTTTCTCAAATTTTTCTTTGTCTTTCAAATAATTATAAGTACTGCCACAAAGTTCTGTCGCCGAAAGGCAAATTATACAAATGTTAAGCAATGTTTAGCGTAGAGCGTCTGCGAAGGACCAGTAAGTTATTATATAAGATAATTAAGCTAGAATTTAAGCATTTTTTGTCTATCCTTTAATTTAGAAACTAAGAATATAAAAAGAAAATAAAAGATGTTTTAAAAATGAAAATGAAAAATAACTTTCTGACGCAGACACAAATCGACTAATATTTCGATGGCGTTATGTTTACAAATACCTAAGCTTATTGTATGACATCTATGATCTATTTATTTCAACTACCACTTACCGCTACAGCCATCTAGTGTAAAACGGCGGAAGCAAAGTTGCGCTCCTATTAACATCGGTTCGAATCACACGTTCTTCACTATTATCACAAGACACGTTATACTGTCCTGTCGTTCCCTGTCCTGTAGACTTTCCACCCACACTTTGGCGCCAGGTCACCATTTCCTGCCTTGAGGATTTTATTTCGATTTTTATACAACAGTTATACAACTCTGGCTCCTCGATAGTATAGTTGTTAGTATACCCGCCTATCATGCGGGAGACCGGGGTTCAATTCCCCGTCGGGGAGCATCTGGCGCAAGCCTAATGACCTTGCCAAATCATTATGGAAAATTTAACAAGCCCCAGGACTTGCTAAATAAAGCCAAAACTGGTTCTCGATTGTAGTGCCGACGATGATGATGATGATGATACAACTCTGATGATTTTATTTCTATTTTTTTGATTTTCTTTTAGCACTATATTCTTCACTAAGGTCTGTTTGAACTGCCACACTTCCACCGACTTGCACGGCTGAATATTCATCATCGTCATCATCGGCACTACAACCGGGAACCGGTCTTGGCCTTATTTAGCAAGTTCTGAGGCTTGTTAAATTTTCCATAAAGATTTTTTTAGAGACTCCCCGACTGGGAATCGAACCCCGGGCTCCCGAATGACAGGCGGGTATACTAACCACTATACTATCGAGGAGCTACGGCTGAATATTACAGGACCAAAATCACACTATCAACAAAGACTGCAGTATGTTTAAAATAATTAAAGTAGAGTCCATCACAAAACATTAACAAAGACGGCCTGGCAATTTTCATAATTATGTCCATAAAAATCAGAGTCTAAAATCGTCCAGAATCTATAATCAATAAAGAAAGATGTTTTTATAGAAAAGATCAAATTTTCTATAAAACTACTGTTAAAACTGGTAAACAAAAAAAAAACATCTAAGATGCAGTACAACGCTTAGCAATGGTTACGTTTCTTAGTAGAACAACATGTGAGTACTTTCACATCCATTTCGTTGAAAATCAATGGCCTCGGTAGTAGAGTCGAACGATAATTTATAAAAAGAGATGTTTTTATATAAAGGAATTAAAAATTCCAATTGTCTATAAAACTGCTCATAAAACTGGTACAAAAATATCTAAGTTATTGAATAGCGTTTGTCAGTGGTTACGTTTGTTGGTAGAATAACAAGTGAGTATTTTGAGGTCCATTTCATTGAAAAACAATGCATTTTACAACAGAATTATAAAAGAGGTATTTTTATATATAGGATCCAATTTTCTATAAAACGATTTACTATTTATTGGCCTGTAGGGACCCAAGAGTTCATGACTTCACTGACTCGTCTACGTCTTTTTTTATTGCCGAGTCGGTGTTTTCTTGATCAATTCTTCACTTATGGTAAGATCGTCCCATCACACCTACGCCCACCGGTTTTTTTTTTTTTTTTTGTGGAAAACTGGTAAACCAAAGATATCTAAGTTGCGGTATAAGGTTTAGCGACGGTAGTGAAGATCGTGATTTGAAACTTCGCTACGAAAACTAGAAAACCAAAGCATTCGCTATTGAGGGTATTGCAAAAACCCTTTTGTGGACCCGTTTCGCTTAGAAAAAGGGATACCAATGGATCAGCTGCGGACCTGTTGTTGCAAAAAAGCAAACTTGATCGTTTGTTGTCAGATATTTCGAGACATAACACGATAATGGTCGATAGGATGAAAGTTACTGTCTTGAGTCGATAACAGGGTAAAGACAATAAATCGGATTTTTCGGGAATCGGTTGTGTACTCATATGTTTGAAATGATATTGGTGATATTATAAAACCGCCCGACTTCCTATTGTTGAATTTTCGAAATGTATTTGTAACTCAGTGGAATGGTCCTAATTGTGTAGAAATTCTGAATTTGCTCGTCTACAAATTGGTCAGCCGTTAATTTCTTACGGAATCCGAGTAGAATTGATATCTCACCGCGTTCGATTTTCTACCTGTTGTTATTTATTTTACTCAAGGTTGCTTTGTTTTCATTTATTTTTCCCAGTTGTTGAGTTATTTGATCATACACTTAGATTTTTTATTTAATTGTAGAATTGGAGATGGCTTTTCTTTTTTAGTTTTTAAACCACATATATTTTCCTAATTCTTTTTACATGTATAATATTAGGGGTAAATGTTAAACCCTTTTCTACAATCACAGTCCTTAAATTAACTTACTGGCTCTATGCGAGCTCTCTAAATTACACATTACAACTTGATTTTTATATATGCCTTTCGGCGTACATCTTTTTTTTTTTTTTTTTTTGTTTCTTATATATATATATATATATATATATATATATATATATATATATATATATATATATATATATGAAATAAGTCATATATTAGAGGGACTCCTCGTTTACATCTATATGTATACATTATTATTACAATTTTTTTTTTGTTTTTTTTTTTTTTTTAAATTGTAACAAACAAAAACTTCAAAACAAAACGAATAAAACATAAAATAAGAAATAAAAAATAAAATAAAAATAAAAGCAACTGGGAAAGGAGGACAGGGGGGAGGGGGGACAAGAGGAAGGAGAGCGTTGCTCTTGAGAGGCATACTATATCTGAGGAAGTGAAGTCCTCTCCTCGTTGAGAAGCCACCACCATTTGGGAGATGTTCGATCTTTGGCTGATTTATCTCTTTCACTGATCGCCGTGCTAAAACGCATGCAGTCTGGGGCATTGGAGATATCACTATCATGGAGAATTCATTTGTCCCTGGCACCACGGAGAGCGTGGTAAATAATCGGGACTCCATGCACGTCTTGGATAAGGCCTTTTTGATCCAAGAAAGGGAACGCTTCTGGGGGAATAAACCCATTCTGGAGGGTATTCTCCAGATACATATCATTGGGATAGAATGCTCCCGCGATAAGATTATTGTCATTGCACATTGCCCTTGCTGTGTGACCACGAATAATTTTAATTATGAAATTGTCTATCCTATTTAACCCTGATTTGTTATACAGGATTTTGTTGGGATAGAATTTTTTGTATTGCGACTCTGGTGTTCTATAAAGTCCGAGGCAGGAACGCAAACACTGCCGTTCGAACACACGAAACTTCTCCATATAGAGTGGAGATATATTATACCATACTGGACAGCCATAAATCAAAACTGGTCGGATGAATGCCGAGTACGAAATTATTTTGACTCTGGGGTCAAGAAGACTACTCCGGAATAGACTTCTTGTCATAGAATATGCGCTTTTAGCTGCGGAGAGGGACGCTGCTACGTGCTTGTCAAAATATAAATACTGGTCTAGCCAGATACCAAGGTATCTAACTACAGTTTTCACTTGCAGTGGAAGGTTATTGTTACCTACAATAGAGAAGTGTTTCCAGTTGTATTTTGTATCCCTCGAGGCCCTGGATAGAGGCGTTCTGAAAAGAATAGTCTCGGTTTTCTGGAAATTAATTTTTAATTTCCAGTCGTCGCAAAATTGTTTTATTTTGTTGAAGTCATCTTGAAGGTGCCTATTGATGTCGTCTATTTTTCCTCCTGTTCTGTACACCACTATGTCATCGGCGTACGCAATGGCGTTTTCGAGAGAACTCACTAGATCACTAGTGTAAATATTGAATAGAATGGGAGAATTCACAGCTTCCTGCTGTAAGCCATTTTTAATTTGGAAGGTCTTGTTGGAGAGTATGTCCCCGCATTTGACCACAAAATGTTTGTCCATTATCATATCATAAATAATGTATAGCAGATATTGTGGCATAACCAGGTTTGTTAACTTATAGACAAGTCCTTCTAACCATACGATGTCGAAAGCCTTTTCAAAGTCAACCAAGCAGGCGCCTGTACATTGTCGCTTTGCCTTGTTCCACTGTATATCGGAAACAAGTTTCGTCGCTGCATGAACTGTATCATATCGCGCTCGAAAGCCAAACTGGTTGTTGGGGATGATATCGTTTTCATCACACCAACCTATCAGTGCTTTGTTTATAATTTTTTCGAATACCTTGCTGATGTTGGGAAGCAGGCTGATCGATCGCAGATTAGCTGGATTGCTCTTATCCTTACCCTTTTTGGGGATAGGGTGGACTACTGCAGTCTTCCAATGGGTTGGATAGTGTGCATTGTTTAGAGCGTTGTTCACTGCTTCGCGAGGCAAATGCTTTAGAACCACATTTGGAATGCTATCTATTCCAGATGATTTCTTATTTTTAATTGAGCTAAGTATGTTTCTAAGTTCATCCTTGCGCACAAACATATTTGTATTTTCATTTCTGACGGGAGAATACGTCCTATTATTTTCGCCGAATGTGATGAAACTATGGTTTTCGGATCGCCAGTTGTGAAGTTGGTTGCGCAGCGAGCAATGTCTTTGACGGGCATTGCTTTCAATTTCAATGTTAGCATGAACTGATTCATTAACTCTGTACACTGCTTCGAAACAGGCTCCAATTGAATTTGCTTTCTTTTGCGGATCTTCGACTACTATTACTTCATCATTGGAGTTGATGTGCTCTAAGGTGAGTCCTGCGTTCAGCATTATCTGACAATTCTCGGGAGTCCGTGGAATTCGGAGACAGGGAATGTCATTGTGATCTTTTCTTCGACATATTTTCTTGATTTGTGAAAACATGTTCGGTCCGTTTGCTTGGACAGCTCGAATTCTGTTGCTCCACTCCTCATTTATTACTGCTCGGTAATTATCCCGGATCAGTTTTTGAAGATTTTTAATCAAGGACTTGATAGTTTTGATTTCATTGCTATTTGGGTCACTGAACTGCCTATAGCACAATTTCAGCTTTGAGAGCAGGGTGCTCTTTTGCCTATACAAAGCATCGATAGTTGCATTTCTGTATCGGTGGGTATAGCCATCCATATGAGCTACTTTGGGGATGGAACGATTCATTGTGTTAGTAACAATATCGTTCATAGTTAGGAGGTAATGATCGATATCATGATTACGAAGGTTTCTATTAGTCGGTGGGTCTATGCCAATGTTGCGTATTTCTCTTTTTACTATGCGATCGAAACGCGACCAATGGCTTTTCAGAAATCGAAAGAGTGTACCTGGTCGTACTGCTCAAGTAGATGGTACTCGTTTGGCACGTGTATTACGGCTCCAAGTCCGTAATGATCGCTATCGTACTCGATTGTGCGAAGACAATTTCGAGTAGTTACCTCGGTATCTGGTAACTGAATTCGATCATCTGTCATAAGTAAATCCAGGAAGGAGTTACCTCTTGGATAAGACGGTGTAATTGTAGCGTACAATTCTAGTTTATGCTCGATCGCATCGAATTGGAGATGGCAATAACACCCCTAAAATATTCTTACCAATGGCCTTTTAATTATACATTAACTTTTAATGATAAGTATTATTAAGCCTTGACTCTCTTACTTAGTCAGACAAGTATTACTTGATTAGACGTACCTTGACCTATTCGGATCTCCATTCCGATCTGCTTCTACTATGGCCTACCGCTATCTGTTTCGTGGTACAAATCGACCAGACGATAATCTTAAAGAGTAGACAGCATTAAAATTCTCTAGAAAACCAGTGTAGGTTCAATGTTTGCTATTCGATATGTTCTGGTTTTTTATGAATAATTTACCTCCTGATGCGTAAGAGTCGAAATATGATCATGGTAGTGCCCCCTTGGGAGGAAATACTTAACTCATGGGTATATTCCGACATTTATATTTGTTTGTGGGACATAATCAAATAAATGTTTCACTGATCTAGGGAATTGCAAGATTCCACCTCGAGGTTTATGCTCAGTGTTTTAAAAAGCCATTAATACCAGCTACCGGAACTCTAATATAGAGAAAAGTGTCCATTGATACCTGATATCATACATTTTGTCACCTCGTCCGTATGAATATTTATGAAGTTTGAGAAAAAACGAATAATTCAACACACATATTTTCACATAGTGGTTTGGTTTCGTGTTGGTTTTTTCCTCTTCTTTTTTTAACTGATGTCGTATGGTTAGAATACAGTTGAGTGTTTGGTAGTCGCTGTCGGTCTAAGGCCTGACCTTCCCCAATTCTAGGTGAAAACGTAGTGTAGAAGGTTGTCAAGCCAGTGATCCATCATGCGTGGAGTCGACTCGACCGGAATGAGTCATTGGAGGTAAATGCAAAACGGGGAGAAAGATGTATCAGTGCGTAGAGTGGAACTCTACTGACGTCCTCGGTGTGGCCTACGAACTGATCAATGTTTTGTTCAAAATATATGATATGTTAAACTGGTTTTGGGATTATTTGGAATGAAGCACTGTTATGACCTATTAAGTATGTAAACGTTATGCTTTATATTGGGACCCAACAAAGGGGGCATCTTTGGTTTAGGTTGTACACCGAGGACTTTGGGTGGCGCCAAGATTTAAGAGTTTTAATTATTTAGTTTTTGAGGTCCTAACATCCCTTAATAATCCGAAAAAAATAATAGAATTCGTTCATTGGGTAGAGAAGTCAAATTATTGTTTAATTGGCTACCAAGCTATCAATGACACTTTCACATTTATCTAACCTATTTAGACGAAAGGTGCGTCCTAAAGAGATTTTACGATAACCTTAAATATCAAAGTACAATTCCATTAGAAGGAGAAAAAAAGAATAATGAAAATGAATCATTCACTTGCAGCGGCTTTGAACGCCGCCACTTTCGAAGTTCCACAAAAGATTTTGAACTGATGAGCCCATTTTCGGAATTAAGACAAATAGTGCTCGGCTGCCATCCCAAATATCATTTCCGGTGACAACAACGAGTTGCCGTTTGCCATGTGAAAGCGCCAGTCGTGCTTGATATTGAATTATTTTACTAAGCCTAAGTGATATCTATCAGATTTTGATTAACTTCTGTTTTAAAGGTAAATGGCTTCACAATTGAGGTATACAATACACATGGGAACGGCGCCGCAACGTTAAATGTTGTTTGCTTTTCCCTGGCTTTTTTAATTTGAATCATTGAAAAATTAAACAATGGAACGATACAAGGTCGAACAGGGTGTTAAAAGAGCAAACGTTTTACGAAAATCGATATCAGCGACGAAGCATGCCAATTCCAAGTCAGAAGCTACACTGAGTAACGAGTCAAGCATTTCCAGAGAAGACGTCGCACCATTAGAACACCAGCACTCACAAAGACAATAACCAGATGCAAAGACTATAAAAGGTCGGCGAATTTGAGCTCCACTGTGGGAATTCCGGATGTATAAACTGTGTTTTCGTTCCTAGGCTCTCTCCACCTTTATTAGCTTTTAGTAAACTACATATTGTTATTGATTTTGGTATTAATATTTTTATAATGTCAATTGTATATAAAACTTATAATGTGGATACATATCTTGAATTATTCAAATGGGATTTTTGCAACTTACATTTTTTTAAACAATAAGCCCTTTAGAGAGAATGAGTTTCGGTCCCTAGCTTTAACAATTTCCTGTCCATTTTTAGGCAACCTCAGGCTCCCCTCCTAAAAAGTCGTTCAAGGCCAAATTGTCCGCTGTACATAGATATTCAATGGAAAATATACATAGGAATATTTTCCAACCCTTTCATTCCCTATCTCGCAACATGTCGTGATTCTTAATCTAAGACAATTATTAAATCCTCTAAACCTGGGCACGGCTAAATACACACATGACCCTGATAGTGATGGTTTCAATGCATGGTCAGTGTTGTCTTAGTAAATTGGATTTTCAGAGAGATAGAAGTACACAACAGCTGTACTCTCCCGACAGCAACAGAGGGGTTTTTTCACATGTGAGTTCTGTTATCTACCAAACAAGGCTCAGTGTAAGTGGCAGACAGACAGCTGTACTCATCTCCTGCATTTTAGTTGTTAAAAGGAAGGTTGGCAGTGGTGATATAGAGACGAGCGCGGATCAGAATCTTAATGGAAGTGATGATGGTTCTTTGGTGTTCGGACAACTCGGGGAACAGATAAAAATTAAAAAATAAAGGCATATTAATAATGCCGTGGGAGACTTGGTCGAGATCATTCGTTGCCTTTATGGTAAGGAAGTGCAAAATCATTTAAAGAAACTATCTGCACCGGCTGAAGCAAGCGGTGGAAACTTGCAAATCCAACCAAAACAAAACTCGCAAATAGACGTAAGCAGGGTCCCATGGCAGATAAATGATGATTCACCCAATTACAATTGGTTTACGATTGCCCAAAGGGGAAGGAAGAGAGATGCGAGGTTGGAGGGTGAAGAGGTTCCAAAAAATGATACCAGAAAAGGTAACATTAAAAAAAAGAGGCCGCGCCCGGACGCTATAATAATACCCAAAACCGGGGAAAAACATATGCGGATATATTGAAGTTCATGAAGGCCAAGCCCGAGCTAGCTGAATTCCGAAATATCGTGAATAAAGTTCGACAGACAGCAAAAGGGGAATTGCTGCTGGAACTGAAACGCCGGCCAGAGGCCACCACTGAGACACCGAAAGCAAAAGTACAAGTACTAAAGAAAGATGCTAATGTCAAAACAGCGTCACAAGAAATCACGGTTGAGTGTCGTGATTTAGATGAGGTTACCACTGTAGAGGAAATTCTGACAGCGATCACTATAGCGTTCCCTGCACTGAACGCGATCCCATAGGAAGCGGTGAAGAGTTTAAGAGAGAATCCAGATGGCACTCAGGCTGTAATGATCCACTTACCAAGAGAAAAGGCTAGCATGTTGCTGGCTACAGGTTTCCTACGGGTCGGATGGGTGAGATGCAGACTTCCAGACCACATCACACCTAAACGGTGTCTCAGATGTTAGCAATACGGTCATGTGGCGAAATCGTGCAAATCCGAAAAAGATCGTTGGAAAAACTGTTTGAAATGCTGTGGAAAAGGCCACAAAGCGATGAGCTGTAATGCACAACAAATGCATGTTTTGCGAATCATGATGCGAAGGGGGTAACCACCACTCAACAGGGTGTTACAAATGCCAAGCTAATAAAAACGCGGTGACCAATCTCCTGAATAAAAATGGACTGGTTTAAGTACAGTTCCAGCTCCATGTTGGTAGGAAGTATGAAGTGGCGACTTTGGACACCTACACTCATAGTGATCACCAAGCCGAGATTTACGCAATGTTCCCACCCAGGGGATTCATCATTGGCCAATTGGTGAAGAAAGCCCAGAACAATGGATGGAAAGAGAAGGACCTCGATGTGGAACTGCTCGATTATATACTGGAAGACCAAAGTTTGACGCAGAGGCCGATGCGAGGAGGCAGACTGAAAAAGTCATGAAGTGGCTAACTACCGCATGCGATGCTTCTATGCCACGGCAAAGATAACTACCACGGGCAATCAAACAAGTGTATTGGTGGAGCCCCTGAAATCACCCATGTGCGATGGGAGTGCAACAGGTTACGACGCTTGCCACAGGTTACGACGCTTGCAACAAAGAATAAGAAACCGTAACACTTACACACGGTTACATGCGGAATTCGTCAACAAACGGAATGAGTTGAGGAATGTGATCCGCAAGAGTAAATAGGACGCGTTCTGCTCCCTAAGGGATGATATAAATACCAACCCATGGAGCAGCGCGTACAGGATAGTCATGAAAAGACTACACATGCAAAAAAGTAGAAGTGACATGGCCTTAATCGTTGCTCTCCTCTTCCCACAGTGTGATGAGGTGTTGATAGCGCAAGAGGAATGGAACATCACTGAAAGAGAAACACATCCCGTGTCCAACGAAGAGGTGCTCTTGGCTGCAAGATTTATTTAAAGAAACAAGACCCCGGGACCGTGTGGTATTCCTGACGATGTAGTGAAGACTGCTTTAACAAAAAAGCCGGAAGTCTTCAGCAGTCTCTCCATAACCTACCTTCAAACAGCACACTTTCCTAAACGATGGAAAAAACAGCGGCTTGTGCCTATACCAAAAGGAATCAAGAATCCAAAAGCGCCGTCGTCCTACCGCCCGTTGTGCATGCTGGAAACAACAAGGAAACTGCTTGAGCGAGTAATTGCCACTAACCTGGAACAATTCACTGAGGGGACATTGGGGCCATTCTGAATGGCAGTATGGGTTCCGGAAATGTAGATGAACCGGTAAGGCACTATCTGTGGTGTACCCCATCGCTCGCAATGCGATAGCTGCAGCACGTTGGGTAGGAAGTACGAAAAAATATTGCGCCGTGGTGACAATACACCTTAAAAATTCATTTAACTCTGTGAACTAAAATCGGATTCCAGAAGCGTTGGGCGATCTACAAGTCTGGGTGAAAGCGAACATACAGGGCAAAGTCACTGATTGCTTTCCACACAGCGAGGGCCGGGACAATCCTCGTCCCTGTTCAATCCAAGTTGACATACAGTCTCTACGTGACACCCCTGGATAGCTACTTTGGCACCCGCCAAGTAGTGAACAAATGCATTCAGGGACATCCTGAGAAAGGTTAGCGCAAGGCTAATATTTCTGCCCGGAAAAACAAATTATTATTGAAGGTTTAACAAGTCTCAGATATGGACCGGATACACGACGACCACGGAAACGGAAATGACTAAAGGATTTGAGAATTTTCTCATAGAACGTCCACTCACTATACAGACCTCGAGATGCACAACAGCTAGCCGATGCCCTGACCAAATATAAGGCTGACATAACAACATTACAAGAAATAAGATGGAAGGGGAATGGTGTTATTCAAAGAAACGAGTATGACATTTATTATAGCTGTCATGCAAAACACCATGAGCTCGGGGTAGGCTTTCTAGCCAGCCAAAAACTGAAGCCTGCCATTATCGGCTTTAATGCAATAAACGAAAGGATATGCACTCTTCGCGTTCGAGGCAAGTCTAAGAACATAAGCCTCATAAACGTTCACGGACCTACAAAGGAATCCCCGGACGACGAAAAGGAAGAATTCTACGAGAACGTCGAACGGGGCCTCAATGCCTGCCCAAGATATGATGTGAAAATCGTCCTTGGTCGGCAGCCAGTTTTCAGACACTACACAGATTCCCATAGTTTGCAGGAGAACACTAATGACCATGGACTACGAGTCATCGAATTGGCAGCATAGAAGAACTTGGTCGTTGCGAGTATCACGTTTCTGCGTAAGGATATCTACAAAGCCACCTAGGTATCACCTAATGGAACCACTCGCAACCAAATTGACCACGTGTTGATAGATCGCCGCCACTCCTCGAGCCTGATGACGGTACGAACATACCGCGGTGCCAAGGTCGACTCCGATCACTATCTTATTGGTACAGTTTTCCGAGCGCGGATTGCCTTACGGAGACGTATAGCATTCGCGGACAGATTCGGATCAACACGGCCGCCTTACGCATTGAGAACACCTGCAACACCTTTGGTCATGCGTTAAGACTCGCCCTCGACAAGCTCGACGGAAGGAGAGTAAGTCCTGAGACCTGGGGCCAGAATGCCGGGCGTAGAAGAGAAATGGATACGCATTTAGAATACTGTAATTAGTACTCCCAACTCCATCTTAGGCAGTAGTCGTAGAGATCGGAGCGACTGGTTTGATAATAAGTGTAAACTAGCGACTGAACGTAAGAATGCCGCCTACCAGGCAATGGAGCAGTCTCATAGGAGGAAGCTCAGAAGATCTAAAAAAGACTCCACAGACAAAAGAAAAGTGCCTGGGAAAGAATCTAGTCTGTGAAATAGAGAAAAGTAGAGAGCGGGGTCTGCACCAGGCGCGGAAGTTCCATCAAATAATTCGCAGTAGTGTGCGGTATACAGCATCCTGCACTTACTGCAAGGATAAAGAGGGTAATCTGAACACCGATCCGAAAGGCATTCTAGAGCAATGGGAAGTGCACTCCAATAGATTGCTAACTGGTCAGCTCATAGAAGAATTGGAGGCTCCACCAAAGCAAAATCAAGACCAAATGCTGCCGCCACCAAGCTTTGAAGAAATTGAGGAAGCGTTAAAAGCTCAAATCAAATGAAGCCCCCGCAACTGATGGCATACCAGCTGAGCTGATTAAACAAGGAGGGACAACGTTACATCACGCAATTCATGAGATCGTGGTGCACGTATGGGAGCAAGAGGAGATGCCGGAAGATTGGCGTTGTGGAATAATTTGCGACTTACATAACAAGGGAGATATCACAGAGTGCAGTAACTATAGGGGTATAACATTGCTGAGTACCACCTATAAGATACTTTCCTCTATCCTACAAGATCGGATACCCTCATACGCTAAAGTCAGCATTGGTCAAAGTCAGTGTGGCTTCATCCTAGGCAAATCAGCGACTGTTCAGATATTCACCCTTAGGCAGGCGATGGAAAAATGTCTGGAATTTAAGATTCAATTATATCATCTATTCATAGAGTTTAAGGCCGCCTACGACAGCATAGCCAGGGTAGAACTATATAATGCCATGAGAGAGTTCGGCATTCCAAATAAATTGATACGACTTTGTAGGTTGACCATGACCAACGTAACTAGCCAAGTAAAAATAGCGCGATTGCTGTGCAAACCAATAAACATCTTTAGTGGACTCCGACAAGGGGACGGTCTGGCCTGCCTCCTCTTCAACCTGGAGTTGGAGAAAGCAATCCGTGACTCTGACGTCACAACTTGTTTGATTTGCGTTCTGCAAATCGTCTGAAATGGAGAAGAATAATGAGTCGTTCCCTTGCCGTGTAGTGATGCTGGTTCCGTATGAATAACGTCCGAAACAATTGATACCTGCTGGAATCAACTCTTAAGAAATTTGCAGAACTTTGAACAGATTACCTTTAATTTCAAATTGGGTCTTCCAGGTGATTGAAAAAAATGGGGCTCTTCAATTCAATTATAAATATGGTATTTATTTGGTATAATGGGTTAGATTTTCACCGATTACAAAAACGAACTGGATTCATCAAATAATTAAAAGGAAGAGAAAGATAAACGTAAAAATGGTTGTCAAGTGACAACCAACAGAAAATTCACAAATGTCAGCTGATTGCTGACATTGTTAAAGGTGATGCCAGATATCTTGCTCAAGTGGTGCCACAGATTTTTAATTGCGAATTCGCCGGTTGTTTCAAAGGCGAATCCGCAACACACCTAGAGGGACTATTGTCACCAAGTCCAGCCATCCTACGGGGATGACATCGACATCATCGAGAGAACCGAAACGGCTGTACAGGATCCCTTCACCCAGATCGAGCAGGCGGCAGAAAAACAGGGACTGCACATTAATCAGGGAAAAAGCTAAGTACATGGTGGCAACTTCCGCGAACAGAAAAACTAAAGTTGGTCAAACTATCGGGGTAGTGAAGCACGAATTTGAAGTAATGCAATCCTTTAACGACCTTGGGTCAATAGTATCAGCCGATAACAATGTGGAAGAAGAAATACGCCAACGGCTGATTAAATCCAAAAAGCCTACTATGGTCTATCAAGGCTGTTTAAATGCCGAAATTTATCCAGAACATCCAAGGTACTACTGTAGGATACCATGGTCTTACCAGTACTCATGTATGGATCCGAGACCTGGGTGCTCAATAAAAGGCACTCTGAACTCTTAGCCGCGTTCGAGAGGAAGGTCTTAAGGAGAATTGTTGGCCCCGTATGTGAGGGAGGACGATTCCGGAGACGCTACAACCATGAGTTGTACGCAATCTACCTTGAAGCTAATGTTGTAAGAAAAATCAAGTTCGGTAGATTCCGGTGGGCGGACACCTAGGACGAATGAGCGAAGAGGAGCCTGCCCGGAAAGACCTTTGTGGCAGGATGTATGGGAGGATACAGCGCGGCAGACCTTGTCTACGGTGGAGGGATGGCGTAGACCAGGACGCCCAGAGCCTGGAAGTGCCAAACTGATGACATCGGCTCGAAATCGGTACCGGTGGAGAGATTTGTTAAATAAGGCCAAGACCAGATCCCGGTGGTAGTGCCGATGATGGCTTTAAAGCAGGTATGGTCCATAGGAAATGATATTCTATGTGGCATGATGCAGCAGTTGCGAGGCGACGAACGAAACAACAGGTAACTCCGTCCTGCCCGCGATGGAATATCTAAAAGAAATTTCCGCGGGGATCAACGGGAATATGTGCCTGACGGGAGGTGGTTTTAGTCGGTAAAAGCTCGGCATGCCCCTGGATCGGACCAGAGGTATCTTTTGAAGATTTCCACCATCCTACGGAAACCAATAAAAAAAAACCCTTGGCGCCCAGTATACGTTGCTTAATGGCGCCGTTGCTGAAGCCTATCCATATAATCGGCTTCTCGTGGGATGAAGAGGAGCTGTATTTATTTCTCCCAACGCAATGTCCTTTTCTGGAAATTCGATGGACAGAGCTTTCGAAAAGATCTTCTGGACCGCCGTTAAGGCATCAGTTTCGTTGATGTTGAATAGACCAGTAATTTCCAAGGAATTCTCCAGGAGGTTTTGTTGTTTCCAGTTCAGCTTGCTCTCCCAAACACTGATTTTAGATTTTCATTTTCATTTCCGCTGCGTAACTTGCTTATTTGTAACAATAATTGGTGATTAATCTCATCCAGTTTAGTACGTTTATTAAAGATTTGTTGTAGTTTATACTGATCTTCGCTGTTTTGCGTCTGTTTGGAAATAGATGAGTTTAAGACTTGATGGATTGGGAAATTTTTTTCTCTTTTCCAAAACCGAAAGGCAATACAAGAGTCACCCCAAGTTCAGCTTAAAGTGTCTGCAGGAGACCAGTAAGTTAATTAAAAAAAACATGTTAATTAAATGTAGTAGTCTCTTGTACGAAGTTCAAGACTGATCGATCAATCAAATAAATACTTATGGATATACAATTTCAGAATGTTAAACCAAAACAGCAGCTAGACTTATTAGTCATTCATTTATCACAGCATATCCATACAGGTAGCTTCTCAAATAATCCCGCTAATTATTTATTCCTAAACTAACAAGATTATTTAATGTATTACTAACACTTAACAAAAACATAATTCAATAACAATAATCAAACACAAATCAATATACAAAACAAAAACCAAAACAGATACTAACAACAAAGACGATTACCTATGTTAAAGCGAAATATAAATGAATTTGTGGTGCCAGGTACGGGAGTGTTTTCGAAAACAAGAAAATATTTTCAATCACATTTAATCTGCACATATGTGTGTCGGTGTGGCTAAATTAATTGATGCCCATCTTCAAATCAGACACTAATCAACTAATGTAGGCAAAGAAACAATTCTGTACCATGAAGTGATATACACCGAATTCATTCGATAGATTCCGATGCACAGATTTCACCTGTTAATCGTGGTGTATTACAGTAGTTGCAAATTAACGTGATACTTTTGGAACGAGACTTTCATGACTAATTGCTAAAAGCCACAAATCTGATAAGTACCGAGAAGTATATTTTAGTCCTTTTCTACGTCTAAACGCGTGAGATTAGATCCGCTTTCAGATACGCCATTTCAAAGATAACAACAGTTTCCTCCTAAAACACCGCCAAACAACACACCTGAAAACCTGTTCAGAAGCCAGCAGAGGTGTTCTCTTAAGATTGTTTACAACCATTTCAAAAAGTGATAACATCAACTGGTATTGCGCAGCGTGAATCGAAAGTTATTTGCACGTTTACATTAATGTGAATTCCACAAAACCGTCCGAGAATTTATTATTGAATTCTTTAAATACATTGTACACGTTTTGTTTTTCATTTCATTAAATATCGTTAAGATAACATGTGTCGCATTCTCATATAAGCATCCAGAGTATCAGAACCGCAGAGGGGCGAGTAGGTTAAGGGATTACATTAACGTCTGTCTAAGAGGGGCAAGTTGTCAGTTAAAGTTCCATATTTTTCTAGACAGATGTTTACATACTTATATATTCAAAGGAAATGATAACATCTAAAATTAAGGGGAGATTTTATCCGATGTCTGTGATGTTAATTGTGCCCCCGATGATGTTTATTATCAATTAATTGAATTGTATTTCTTTATTGTTATGCAAATAAATTAGCTTAAATTTATACAGTGTTAACACTACTCGAAGCAGACGATACTACCGGTCAGTGTGTTAATTTGATTTTAGTATAAACGAGTAATATAAAAGAGAAACAATGACTTGTTTTGCTAGCATGTACTTTGTAAAATATTACTCATACAAAGCGAAGAAATTTTCTTTTCCAAAGCAAAGGTAGACTGCGCCCACCCATTCCTTGTGTTTCAAATACAGAACTTCTAAGTTTTCCCTTAAAATAAACTTTCATTTTCACTTTCATACGCCTTAGAGTGTTTTTTTACCTTTTACCTCAAAATACTTACTAAACTGCTACCTCATATATCAAAACCTCTTTTCACCTAAGATTAACCTAAAAACTTTTACCACAAACTGGATTTTTAAGTATTTTGAAAATTTCTTTCGCATTAAAGTCAATCTACAGCATTTACTAATTTTTAACATTCAACATTGTGCGATACAGTAAAGAATGATCCAACAGAAGGTATCTCTCCCAAATTAGTCTTTCTGACAGGTTATGCAGGTGATCGTCGTCTACGTCAAACATTATTTTGCATTATTTAACGCCAAATCACTGTTCCAACACTAGAAATTCTTCCTTATTCTTTGGGCAGATCACACTTGAGATCTTTGGATAGATCACACATGTTATCATTTTACGATCAGTTACAACAAAAGATACTTTTTTAATTGAACTTTTGGAACAAATCTTGCATAATTATTTTACGACATGTTGTAGAAAAGATGGCCCAACAGAACGCATTTCCAAATAGGTTTTTCAGAGAGATCTCCCATGTGATCGCTTTACGATATAGTAAAGGATGATCCAACAAAAGGCACCTTTTCCAATCGGGTTTTTCCGGCAGAACATGCATGTAATCGCCATCTATGTGAAACAATATTTTTCATTATTCAATGACCAATCAGGGCGACAGAATCAGAAATGCTGCCTTCGTCGGTTTTTGGACATTTCACACATCCAATCATTTTACGATCAGGTAAAGGATGATCCACCAAAAGGTACTTTAAAATTGAGATTTTGGGACAGATCTCACAACTAATCACTTTACGAGATAGTAAAGTACGATCCAAAAGGTATTGTGGCGGTTTCGCCAAACCCCACTGTCTACTTAACCGAAGAACCCCCATAACTACGACCCAACCTTCATTAAGTATTCGCTAATGCAATTGCATTAGCACCTGTAAATTCTTCACACAACAAATGACTAAATGCATTTAGCTAAAAGCTTCTGAAAGAGAATTCTTACCTGCATCCATTTATTCGAACTCAAAATTCCTTTTAAGAATCCTGTTCCAAACAGCATATCCCTGAAAAGAAAGCTTATCGGTTCACATATAATGTAACCGCATAATCAGGGAATCTTAACCTTGAGTTGGCTATTCCCAGCCTCACATGTGTACAACAATGTCTTACATACACATTGGCTGGTGATTCATTGTCCAACTGACAAAGCAGCGTCGGGCAGCTTGTTTGTTCAGCTGGCATTTACCCGACCATGATCCCTCGTCTATCACAAATTTCGTTCCTTGCCACAAACGAATTTCCCTGCATATACAAATGCAAGCAAGGGATTCGCTTCGGCCACCGAACCAAGATACGATATACAATTCTCATTGTATAAAGTATTCTAATCCATTAGCACCTCCTTCTAATGGCTATTCGGCTATTTACACAAGGGCATCACTCAGCTAAGACTTTTATGGTGCCCTCGTCCCATCTTTTCACTTAACACCATTTCTTTGATGCATCGTCGTCTATTTATTTAGCAGTGATGCACATCTTAGGCAATGATCTATATGGTCCCTTTGTCTTTTAATTTCCCTGGATCCGTTTTAGATTCGTTCTCATGGTTTCGTTCCATGAATGAACCAATGTTCACACATACATGCGTACCTTAATTTGAGAGAGCCGGTTTCACTGGCCGAATTTCTATTGATAGCGATTTAATATCGCAGAGTCCTTTACCACCCGTCGACCGAGTAAGTCGCTACCACTCCCGCTCCCCGGTGCGCACGGGGACGCGAATATACCCCGGAGTCATTGTCGTAGTGTTGAGTACGTTGGCCAAAAGTGTCACAGCCACCGAAGCTGATATTCCCATCGTGGTTCAGTTCATACCAATTAACTTTGACGTATTGTTAAGCTTGTAATGTAATTGTTCTTTCCCTCTCTCGCTGGGAATTTTCCCCCAGGACCTCTCTAATTGTTAAGTGGAATTACCAATCGCGCAAACGTGAAATAAAAAAACATTAATAATAACAAACTTCCATCGGTGTGTTTTATTCGCTGTGCTTGTTCTGTGTTTTTGACTTAATCCTTGGTGGTCGGTTAATGGCAGAACCGGTGAACTTATAGTGACGTTTGGGAGAAGAAGTGAACCCCGTGCCGTATGTCGGCGACATACTTCCTTCCCCACAGTATCAATTAGATGTTCTGGATAGATCAGGCACGTGATAATTTTATGAAATGTTGGGGTAAAGGATGCTCCAAAAAATGTACATTTTTCAATTGGATTTTCCTGGCAAATTTTGCAGGTGAACGTTTTAGTAAACATGATCCAAAAAAAGGTCTTTTTTCCAAGTAGCTTTTTCTGACAGATTTCGCAAGTGATTGCGAATTATACAGTAAAAGCGGGTTCATCAATTAGGTTTTTCGGACAGATCTCGCAGGTAATTGCGATCTACATCTATTGGCGACATAACATACAAGGCCGAGGACTGCACGCACACGACTAAACGCCAGATCCAGCTGCTTGATGCGTACAAGTGAAGGCACGACCCGGCCGCTTGTTTAAATATCGGACTCGGACGCGAACAAGCGAACTGGGACGTAACTAGCCTATATAAGGCGAGGCGCGTCCTGTGTGAACGGATGCCGGTCTTGTATGATTTCTTTCCCACCATCCCTCTATCCAAGTAGTTAAAGAACATTTGAACTAACCCTGTCCACACTATCCTTAAATACCTCCTCCTCTTTCTTTTTCAGATATCTTGAGACCGAGTCCAACATCCTCACGGATGTGGGTGATCTAGTTATCACAAGATGACCAGAAGCCAGAGACAAGATGAAGGACACATTTGTCCTTGTCTCGCTTAAGTCGGCCTCTCGCCACTCCATAATTTTTTTGTGTGAACGCATTAGGATTCCCGTTGAAAGGATATCGTCGGTCAGATTGTAGATTGAAATAAAAAAGAAAAAGGAATAAACAAACTAAGTAAATTAAAAATAGGACACACCAAATAGAACACTACCAAATCTGTAGGCGATCCGTACTCGTGACGTAATCGAGACGCCACCTTGCATTACAAAAGAGCGAGAATGCCGATTACCCGATCAGCTGCGAAGAGGGGTAGACCGCCACATCATGCTGGAGGAGTTTTACCAGCCGCCGTTGTGAGTAGCCACACCATAGCCGAGGATGGCGCGGGAAAGATATCTCCCATAAGCATTAAAGAAGATGACACCGGATCTATTTCGGTGTATTCAGGGCAGGGAGTGGCAGCTCACAGTGAGTCGAAAAAAAAACGTTTCCGCGCCCTATATTCCGGTACGAGCAAGCGAGATAGCACAAATATACGGCGAGAAGTGCGTTGGATCCGTCGAGCGAAATGACGCACGGTCAGTGAAATCACGAAAAGACGGGCATTGACCGAAGCCCAAATATTGGTCGCCAGGCGGAATTTGGAAATCGCCGAACCTGAAGCAAGGATGGCTAGGGCGGAGCTTAAAATTTTGCAGCTGGACTTCGGAACAGAGGATGAGACCATCGAAGAAACAAAACAGGAAGAGTACATTGGATCATGGGTCAACCAGTCGAATATGGGTGAAGAGCACAGGATGCCGCTCCACGAAGACGAAAGAAAGAGCGACATCCAATAATTGGCTCAAGCAATAGGATCCGGCTATAGCCATGCGCAAAGTCTGGCACGTTTACAGAAAACACTATACAGAAGGACGAAAGAGGCTGTCAGGAGTTTCACGTTCACCGCCGAGGATCCAGCGGAAGTAATAAGAGGGTTGAAGGCACATTTTGGAAGACCGAGAGCATTGGCTTTGGCTGAAATAACAAACCTAAAGAGCCTGCCTTGGTGTGCATTTTCCAGTCAGGTAAAGACTTTCATGGCCACCATTTGTACATTGGGAAGACCTGAGTTCACCGAAAACGATAAGGGACTTGATCGCCACGATGCCGTCATCAATGAAGTACAGGTGGTCGTACCATCATAGCCACAGAGAGGAAGAACAGCATGAGCTCTTGATTTTCAACGGTTGTGGTTGTGGTAAAGACTGATTTCTTTGAGGTGGAAGCTGAAATAGAACCAAAGAAGTCCCAGGCGCATCCATTGCCTGGGGTGAGATGGGGTTCGATGAGGAGAGCTGTCCATGTTGTTTCAGGAGATGAAATAGTTAGTTCCGTCCATACCTTGGGTATCGGAAGGGTTTATTTAAAGATGGTGCAAGTGTTTCTGTACGGGCCGAAGGGATAAACCAAAGTGTTAGCTCTCCTTGATGAAGGATGGACCATTTCATTGCTGGATACATCCGTCGCCGAGAAGATTGTGGTAAAAAGCGATCCTGAACCCCGACCGTCGGCGGACAAGGTATGAACTCTGCGCCAGTCCGATCAAAATCCACTTGAAATGGGTCGATGGTCTAATTACCTCTAGCGTCGTTTTCTTACTTGTTGAGGACCGTTTTAATAACGCGATCGCGATTAAGAACGCAAACCGAGGCAGCAATGCAGCAATCCATACTCTACAAAAAACCCGTGGCGTACGCGGCACACAACTACTGAGACAGGTAGCAATACAGTGGAAATTGACGACAGAAACACTATGAAATGATTGCGTTGTTAACCTAAGACATAAATTGAGATAGGCAGCAAGACAGTAAAAAGTGCACTTAGCAAAGGTAGGCATCGCCCTATTCCACATTGCTATAGTAGAACCGCTAACATCATCGAGAGAACACTCGTAAATTCTGACGATGATCGACCATTTCTCACTTGGTTGGAGGTTAACACTTTTAAGAATCGTGTGAATAGAAAGGGTCGCAAAGGTGCTTCATTCGGCTTAGGTCGCACATTTTCGTCTTCATCAGCGTTCATGGCTGATCAACAATCACAATTTGAGGCGAACGTTTTCAAAGAACTTATAAACTTGCTAGGCTGTCACAAAAATCACCACTAAGCATCCGACGGGATGGTAGACTGTTGGCACGGTCATTAAAGGCCCCACAACGGTAGTCAGTGGCTCTGCCCAACGCCTTCCTAAGCTTGAAAACAAGCATCACGATCGATTTTTGAAAATTTACAACAAAATTAACAACAGAAGCTTTTTAAAAGTTCTTCGTGGATAGCGAATTACCACAAGACTCAGTTCAATTTGTGGCTGATTTACGTAACCTTATACATAAGGTCGGAGAGCTTATACATAATGTCAGAGAAGTAGTTTAGTAGTTTAGTGAGGGCAGAACCCTCATTTATTTAGCTTAATGCAAGCTTCCATTAACTTAAATTAAATTAATATTTTTTTTTTTTTTTTTTTTTTTTTTTTTTTTTTTTTTTTTTTATTAGACTTCTCTCAGGAGAGGCGAACCTATAGCGCCGAGTGGGCGCCCCGAGATGCCATCAAATAACTGTTGCAGTTCTTTTTGAACAGTTGCAAGTTGTAACGTTCCGGGAACACTCGCATGGGAAGGGAGTTCCACAGCTTCCCCGCTCTGTAACGGAACGAGTTCTGATGTAGGGATGTTCGCGCCGTCGGGAGATGAACCACAAACGGGTGCGATCCGTCGGATTGTCTTGTGGAGCGCATATAAGCCGAATTGCGCGGAACAATACCACGAATCTCCGAAGAACACCACCCGTGATAATATCTGTAAAACAGACAGAGGTCGGCTACGCGCCTTCGACGTGATAGCGACTGTAGTCCCGACGCCAGCGCCGAGTCCCCGATCAGTCTCTGTATGCTCTCAAGTAGGTCGAGGGTATGTTTAGGAGCCGAGCTCCAAACATGAGAGCAA
This sequence comes from Microdon myrmicae, assembly GCA_963931805.1. Lineage (NCBI taxonomy): Eukaryota > Metazoa > Arthropoda > Insecta > Diptera > Syrphidae > Microdon > Microdon myrmicae. The sequence continues at coordinate 110,860,734 of OZ007502.1, forward strand.
TATTCGAGCGCGGGTCTAATTTGAGATTTATATAGGAGGAGAAGTTGGGCCGGAGTAAAATATTGCTTGGCTCTAAAAAGATAACTCAGTTCTCCTGAGGCTGACCTGGCGATGTTCGACACGTGTTTATGTCATGATACATTCCCACAGACCGTGACGCCGAGCAATTTCAAACTTTCCCCAGCCTCGAGGGCCCGGCCATTCATCATCAGCTGTGGAACCGATGATCCAGTTTTCTTTGTGAACGTTGTATACTGAGTCTTCGTTGCATTGAAGTCGACAAGATTGACCTTTCCCCACTGCAGGGCTTTATCCAGATCCCGATTCAGAGAATCAATCTGTCTACATCTCAGCTGGTGTGACGCAGATGCACCAATCGGCCGATCACTCGAAAAGGAGGAAACAAGCGTACTATCATCCGCAAAACTGAACACTTTGTTATCCGTTGTCTCCAACAAATCATTTATGTGAAGGAAGAACAAGGTTGGAGCCAAAATAGAACCTTGGGGCACCCCCGAATTAACAGGATACAGATCCGAACACTCGCCGTCCACAACAACCCGGATCGATCGATTCTCGAGAAAGCTCCTCGTCCAGTCGCAAAGCTGTTGGGAAAGTACATATGAACGAAGTTTGCTCAGCAATGCCCCGTGCCAGACGCGGTCAAAAGCCTTGGAGATATCCAATGCGACCGCCCTTGACTCACCATGCCGTTCAATCGCAGATGTCCATATATCGGTTATAAGTGTCAAAAGGTCTCCTGTGGACCGCCTGCCACGGAATCCATATTGACGATCATTCAGGAGTCCGTTGCACTCCAAATACTTAACCAACTCTGTATTGATGACTTTTTCCATCACCTTAGATAAAATAGAGAGTAATGCTATCGGACGGTAATTTTGTGGGAGACACTTTTTTCCCGTCTTTGGGATTGGCTGAACTCGAGCGATTTTCCAGCAGGCAGGAAAGGTCCTCCGTGCATAAGATAAGCGGAAGAGTCTGCCAAGAACCGGCGATAGTTCTGGAGCACAGTTCTTAAGGACTATTGCTGGTATTCCGTCCGGGCCGGTTGCCTTCTTACAATCCAGTTCACGTAGAATGCGTTGAATAGTGCGCGGACGAAATCTCACATCCCGCATGGAAGACTGTACCGGCGAGATCACAGGTGGGTCCAAAAGGCCGGGATCGAGGTTTGAATTCGCCGAAAATAAATTTGCGAATACATTAGCTTTATCCTTTGAATTCGTGACTAACGTCCCGCTGTCTGTCACCAATGGAGGGAAAGAGGAGGATGCAAAGTTACCGCTGACAGCTTTTGCCATTGACCAGAAGGAGCGCGAGCCAGTTGGGCACCGAAGGAGCTTATTGATCACCCTGTCGTTGTGAGCCTTCTTCGCGGTATCAATCGCCTAGTTGCACGCGTTTCTGATTCTAACAAAATTCGTTCTGTTAACATCGGTGGGATTGGAGCGCCATTGCTTAAAAGCTCTATTTTTTGCCGCTGTAATCAGCTCGCACTTTTTGTCAAACCAAGGTTTATCAGACGAACTTCGTTTGATGGAATGTGGAATATACATCTCCATCCCCAGAAGAATAATCTCTGATACCGACTCCGCGCATGCGTTAACATTGGAGTTTCCGAAGCACACCTCGGACCACGGAAAGGATGCGAAGAAGTCTCGCAAATCGTCCCAGTTAGCAGCCCCATACTTCCATAGTGGGGGTGGTAAATTCGGCATTTGTGAGACAGTGACAGTGAAGGGCATGTCTTCGTAGGCAGGGGGCAGGGTTGGTGAGCTGGGGGGAGAGGTTGAAATTGTGGGTGGGGCTGGGGGAACTATTTTGACGACAAGAGAGGAGAGGTAGGATTGCTGGGTAGAGGGGATTATTTGGGGGGGGGGGGGGGGGGGGGGGGTAGGACGGGTTTATTCTGAGACGTCGTTTAAGAGCGGGAGTGGAGAGACTTGGCCTGTCGTAGCATACGCGAGATGGGTTCGCTAGCGCAGTAAGAGGTGTGATGAGCGGGCACGTAAGACAGTCGAGGGTTACGTACGTTACGGGAGTTTGTATGCAATGTTAAAGTGGAGAGCAAGCTTGGGGAATTGATTAAGCCAGACAAAAGGCGATGGACAAAGATGATGTCGGCATGGATTTTGCGCTCTTCAAGTGTGTTTAGATTGATTAGACGGAGCCGGCTTGTGTATGGTGGTAGAATCAGCGGATTTTCCCATTTTAGTCTACGGAGGGCAAAGCGCAAGAAACGACGTTGAACGCCCTCAATCCTGCGATTGTAAGTCACTTGACACGGGGACCAGACCTGACTAGCGTATTCGAGTAGTGGCCGGACAGAAGTTGTGTAGAGTGATCGGGTGACGTAGGGGTTAAGGAATTCCTTCGACCAGCGTTTGACAAACCCAAGGGCGGCGTTAGCCTTGAGGATTATCAAATCAAAATGTGCGGTAAATTTTAGCTCCTTGTCGCATAGGACGCCCAGATCGCGAATCAATTCAACCGATGTTATCGGTTGGTTCAGTAAGAGATAGGGGCGTGGGTGAGTGGGGGAACTCTTCCGAGAGAAGGTGATTGTGTGACATTTGACGATATTGATTTCTAGACAATTATTTTGGCACCAAGTCGAGAAGCTATCAAGATCCGCTTGGAGAAGTGAGGAGTCCAGCGGAGAGCGGTTTATCTTAAAAATTTTGGAATCATCCGCGTAAAGTGGGATGAAGGAGTAATTAATGCAAGAGCCTATGTCGTTTATGGTTAGGATAAATAGGAGAGGGCCGAGATGATTGCACTGGGGGACACCTGAGGTTGGGAAAAAAGGATCGGAGAGGGTGGATCTAAACCGCACGCGGCAGGTTCGATATTAGAGATAGGATGAGACTCACTTAATCAACAGGGGTTCGAAACTGAGGGAGGATAGCTTGAAGAGAATGAGGTTATGGGAGATTTTGTCGAAGGCTAAAGTCTACGTCGACCTCATCGCCGTTTTCTAGGGCAAGGAGTGTGTGGGATGTGAATTCGACAAGGTTAGTAGTAATGGACCTGCCTGAGAGGAAGCCGTGCTGGTTCGGAGAGATGATGGGTGCGCAGCGAAAATATAACGCCTCATATAGTAGGCCTTCGAACAGTTTAGGATGTGCGAAAGCTTAGCAATGGGACGATAATTGGATATATTATGTTTTTTTTTCCTTTTTTATGTATGGGGGTTATGTAAGAGGATTTCCAAAAGTCAGGGAATATGCCTTGAGCAAGGGACAGATTGACGATTGACGCGAGCGGGAGAGAGAGAAGAGGAAGATTTTTTTAAGAGGATAGTAGGGAGTCCGTCTGGGCCGGGACTGAAATCGTCTATCAGTTCTCCAAGTTTTTTTGTGACTTGGTGTTGTTGAATATGTAGAGGGGTGAGAGGGCCGAGGGAGAATTCAGACATGCCAGTAAAGTAGGAGGGGTTAGGCTCGAACGAGTCATCCGTGAAGGATAATTTGAAGAAGGATGCGAAAAGATTGGGTATGGTTCAGGAGTCCGTTGTATTAGTAGAGCCGTAGAAAAGGGAGCTGGGATAGGCATCAGATTTCCGTTTGTGGTTGATGAAGTGGAAGCAAGATTTGGGGTCGTTGATCAGGTTGAATTGAGCATTGACAAGGTAATTGTGGTAGAGAGAGATGTAAAGCTCGGTGAATTGGTAAAAGTAACCCAGATAATTGGAGTAGTCAAGAGGAGAACGCGTGTTTAGGAAAGTGTTCCACAACTTATTCCTCTTGTTACGAAGGGTGCGTAGTTTGTGGTTATACCATGGGGGCGATGAGAATGATAACCTGTGTCGGAAGTATGGGACATATAGGGATGTGGCGTTGTGAATTTCTGTGTAGAGCGAGGCTGTAGCGTCCTCTACACATATATCATTTACGCAGAGTGTGATATTGCTAAGGTACTCATTTATGAGGCGGAAATTGGCTTATCGAAAGTTGAAAGAGCGTATACATAAGGTCAGAGCAAGGTAGGTAGATAGGTATAACGCCAAAAAGGTGTTCCTCCACCCAGATTGGAACATCTACAAACACGTGTTCCCCCAGGTGAACAAGATAACTAACCTCTCGCGACATCTACAGAGTTTTCAGTAGTATCAGTGATCGAATTCAATCTATCAACATAAACGGAAGACCGTCCACGGTGGAGGTCGGAAGCATTAAATCGTTTTAGTACGTCGAGCGCTACCACGACATAATAAGGAAGTTTTAGTGGTCAAACCTGTGTGGTATAAATCTAGATCAACAATACGTTTCCACTTACCACACAGTGAACGAAATGATAGGTGTGAGAAGATCCGTGGATGCATTACCTCCCGGAACGGCGATCGCAATTGGCCCCCAATACCATGCGATTTGATCACGGTAAACTCCTTCGTTTTGGTTTGGTGAAGGCAGAACCCTCATATATTTAGCTTAATAAACAAGCTAGAAATAAACTTAACAAGTCACTTAAATCGAACGTGCTGGTTTATTTGAAATGTTTTTGAAGTCATAGAATGACTGTGGGTAAGCCTAGAAGCACTCAAGAGCTAAACGCGACCAATATTTTATGCATCAACACATTCATTTTGCCAAGCGTCGCGGGAAGCCATTTTCGTGGCTAAGTCATGTGGGAGAGGCTGCTGTGGCAGCTGACCAAAATATTATGAAGTTTTCACTTTCAAAGTTTGGGAATACCTTCTATGCTTTCGTGAGTAAACTGCAAAAATGAGGAGAATGAGGGAAAATAACAACAAACCGACTTTTTTTTTCATCCAACAGAATGAAACAGTGAATTTGAAAACAAACAGGGTTTGAAATGTTGGTGATGTCATTTGGGTTAGTTTGAAAGAGAAGTGTTGTTGAATTGAGTTTTGTATTGGTGTGTGGTTTTTGAGAGACAGAGTAAAAAGAGGAATTCCTGTGTCCGGGGTTTACTTTTGTATAAAAACAACTTCGCCAACAAATTAATTTAACACCTGATCACAATTTAGCCGAATTATGTTACCATGGGATAAGCGAGTATAAATTAAAATAAACTTATTACAAAAATCGATCCTAATCTCTTGTTTGTGATAAAAACGGTATAGGTGTCTTTCCGAAGGAACTGAGGACTCTATTTGACCAAGAATCCCTGACCATGGTTATTAGAACTTTAAATAAACTCGCACTCTTTTAAATAAGTTCTCGTGTTTCCAACGGATGGCGTTGTCAGGCGATGGCTCAACCCGTATAATCATTAAGAGCTGATAACACAACAGTTTCGAGACGTTTGAAAGAATTAGGGATGTTTTAATTGTTTTGTTTTGGTGAAGGCAGCTTAATGACAAGCTACAGGTTGATATAAAAACTATCTTAAAACTAGAATACAGAAATGATGATTCAAAAGCAAAGCCCACTGGTTGCTGCGCGGAATGAAGCTAGCGAGAACTGATACAAATCAACGAGAACTTATTCAAGGTTGTTAGAATTACCTTACCCCACCCAGAACACCATTTGGTATACCATAAATACTAGATATTTTGCAATACATTTCTAACATATCATTCATGGTGTGTTTATTACAACGTAAAAAAATACTAGAGTATGAAGGTTGTCATACGTTGAAAGTATCATTACATCCAACCAATATTAGGTCGTAAACTTAGCCGTTTACTGCTTTGACTGTTCGCAGTTAATAACTCACCGGACACTTATCTAAATCGCCGATTACTAATTGCATCCACTTGCGAACACCAAATACAAGTACAAACCCCTCGGTATTGAAAGTAAATCATCAACAGCGAGAATTTTGTTTATTGTTTTTCGCCTACTAGTCCACATCCCAATTTAGTGTAACACTCATCAATTTGTATACCGACCGAACCTTGGCGCCGACCATGCTTTATTGAATCCGTCACGCATAAGATTCCAATAAAGGAAACTCATCACCGACAAACTCATTAGGCAGAGAGATGAATCACTAAACCAGAAAAACTATAGCAGCTGTAATCTCGTGAACCTGCTGAGCTGCCTCATGTCAACGTGTTGATAACCGCTTGGATTTGATTAATCCGTTGGGTGTCGTACACACCTCAACGCAATTCGAATTATCCAAACATCGCCGCCTTATCACAAGGTTTCAAAACCTAGATAATCTTCTTACGAATGCCGGAAGTAAACATATTATCTAACTGGATCTAAATTAAAGCTTTAGAGGCAGGGAAAACAATATGCAAGATTTTGTACAGATGATCTTGTCTGACCTGACTGAGTAGTTTTATGGGCTCAAGTTTGTCTGTTATGCCAATCAACAGTTGAAAGACGACTGCCTCATTTTCCCCTGTTTGCTGTTTTGATTTTTAAGAAAAGAAAGTGACATCGTTTATGGATTCCGGCCTCCGCGAGTTCACTCACTAGTGATCACCTGACCACCTGGCTGTTTGGTTACTTGGATTCCTCACTGCTTTGGCATCTTATAATGCGGGCCTTTGGGTGATCACACCAAAAGAAACTTCAAAAGAGGAGGCTAAAAATCGTCGACTGCATCTAGAAGACCATTCATGACGGGATCGTGTCAGTTTTCCGAAAATGGCTGTGAAATACGTGGAGCGACTTGTCTATCTATCTACCCGTCTACCTTCTTTGTACTGACTCTTTTTAAGCATTTTCTATGTTTTTTCGTATCTTTTTTCCCCTATATATTTTTTCTTTATTTGTTCTTTTTTTTATAAACCTGTTTGACGATGTCTAGCTTTTCAATCAGTCTGTGTTAACTTTCACTTATGCACCGAAGAAGGAGTGCACAAGCAAAGCACAATTTCTTACCACTTTCATGTTTATGTGATAAGTTGTGTGATTTTTCGAGTCTCCGGTTTTAACTTTTTTCTTACATATATTTCTTCTTGTGAGTTAAGTTTTAGATAAACATGTTAAAAGATCTAAATTTCTCTCTTATGTAATCAAGTTATCTCGTTGCTGTTGTCTCACAAATTAGGTTGGAAAACTTTTGATTATGTAAAACGGTAAGGATGGAAGAACAGCTTATTAGATAAATTCATTGCTGGTTTTATATTCCACTTCGTCTACTAATTGGGTGTCATAATCAGACTTTAATTCGGTTACGGTAGGCAATCGACGTTTTGGGTGAAATATCACATTTACTTTTGTGATGTGTCAATAAAATAATGATTTCGAATTTTCTTTTTTCGGGTGAGATACTTTACAAAGACATTTTTTGACGAGCGATCACTTCTAATGACAGGAAAAAGAGATAACTATGTTAATCACAGTAAAAGTTCTCTTAAAAAAACAGTATATGTATTTAAAAAATACAGTGCAATGTATAACAATTTATTTATATTGTGAAAGATTTCGAACAGATTCAGGTACTTAATGAGAAAAAATGTCTGACCGAAATTTCGCTCGTATCAATCATAAAAACGGTCGTGAAAAAAGCAATGAGACTGTATTTAAAACAAAATATTTATTTGATATATGTTTATAACTGTTGTAAACAGCTAACAGAAATTTCATGACATTTCCTCCACTCGGTTAGAAATTGTAGATCTTTTGTGCTTGAAGAATATTGCTGTCGACCGTTTTTTAAAAAGGATAACTATTCGCGGAATTGTTGAGCTATTTCCCAGTCATAAAGATCTCAGTCTCATCACCAATTATACATGTCAGATAAAATGGGTGTTTTCAAACAAATTCAATGATCTTATAATAAATCGCGAAGACACACGAAAGAAGTCCAAATCATTCTTTCAATTTGTTTGCATTGATCCTTTCCAGACGCCAACGATGCCTATTGAATAAGATTTGAGAAAATAGATTCAGTCTGCAACTCGCTCAACACCCAATTCGCCAATTTGTTTCTTACCGTTTCGGGAACGGCGAAATTCTTCACACTAGCGATCGTGTCGGGATTTGGCAATGCTCCTTTTTTCGAACAAACACGTCCTAGGCAGATGACTTCTATTTGTAGGAATCTATACTTTTCTGGTTGCAGTTTCAAATTAAGGTTTCTCAATTGCTCGAGTACTTACCAGAGTTTCTCATCATGGTTTTCTAAATTTTCGCCATCCATGCCAATGTCATCCAAATAGACAAAGCTTTCGATGTCTTGCAACCCAGTTAGGACAAAACTCATAGCACATAGTTACTGGAACGTAGCCGACGCTCCCTTTACACCGAATGCCATACATTCTGTCAAATCTCTACGCGGAATTTCTCAATTACACAACAAATTTCAATTAATCATCAAAATTTATTTTATCGCCTTCAACGTAGACCTTCAGAGACAATACATATATGCCAACGATTAATCCAATCATCTAATCACATTTTATAGCCCGTGGCCGGGATCGATTTTATATCCTTTAATTTTTCTTTTATGGCTTCAATCCGCCCGAAAACTGTTCCTCGCAGTGGCAATTTGGATTTGGGAAACAAGAAAAATGCACAGGGGGGCATTTCTGGTGAATGCAATGCTTATTATGCGATTATGTTAATTCAGTTTTTGGTCAACTCGCTCACAATGGGAGCTTTGTGAGGTGGTGCATTATCGTGGTACAAAATCCAAGATTTGTCTTTCCACAAATCCGGTGTCTTTCGACAAACACTTATAGCGTTTGCGCCGATAGTGAAGAGCCTGTGATTCGATCGAATCGACGCTATGACGGTTAGATTCACTGAAAGATAGAACGAAAGCTCAACACATCAGTCCACTGCCACGTGAACGAGTTCGATCGTTATACTCAAGTACATTCAACAGATGTGGAATTGCCGTGTTACTGCTACGGTATACGGCTCTAACGCTTTGCTTATTCGATCTCTGTGTTATTCTTCAGTATTTGCGTTCATATATGTTAGAAACCCCACGCACTCTCTCGCAAACGCTTCATGCCTAAGTAGTATTCTCTATTCATTGTTTGACATCGAGGAAAGAATTCATAGGGCACCATGACCTTAAATTCTGGTAGACTTTGCCATGTTTACTTCGATTTCGGCTCGTGTTGGTAGTGTCATTCAGATGATTCTCGACTTGTTTGCATGCCATACTCGTAGACCCATGTCTCGCCAGCACTCATGATGCATTGCATGACTGTAGACTGCCTGTCGCTTCTCGGTGCCCTTTTTTATATATACACACTTCACTCAGGAGAGGCGAACCTATCACGGGCCCAAATGGAAAGACTTCGAATTTTCGAAAGGAAATTCCTCAGAAGATGCATCAACCACCCTAGAAGGAAGCGGAGCTCCAAATATGGGACCAGAAGTTGGGCCGGAGTAATATATTTCTTGGGTCTAAAAAAATAACTCAGTTTTCCAGAAGCGGACCCGGCGCTGTTCGACACTTGTTTATGCCATGATACATTCCAACAAGCCGTGACGCCGAGCAATTTCAAGCTTTCCCCAGATTCGAGGGCCTGGCCATTCATCGTCAGCTGTGGAACCGATGGTCCACTTTTCTTTGGGAATGTTGCATACTGTGTCTTCGTTGTATTGAAGTTGACGAGATTGGCCTTTCCCCACTGCAGGACCTTATCCAGATCCCCATTCAGAGAGTCGATCTGGCCACATCTAAACTGGTGCGACGTTGATGCACAAATCGGCCGATCACTTGAAAAAGAAGAATCAAGTGTACTATCATCCGCAAAATTGAACACTTTATTCTCCGTTCACTGCAACAAATTATTTATGTGAAGCAAAAACAAGGTTGGAGGCAAAATAGAATCTTGAAGCACTCCGGGAATAACGGAATAGAATTCCAAAGACTCACCGTTCACAACAACCCGGATTGATCGATCGAGGAAGCTCTTCGTCTATGGGCAAACCCCCTGGGAAAGTTCATATGAACGAAGGTTGGTCAGCAATGCCCCGTGCCAACGCGGTCAAATGCCTTAGAGATATCCCCATGAAATCCACGAAATCCGTATTGGATGATCATTCAGAAGCTCGCTGCACTGCAAATATTTAATTCACTCGGCATTGTTGAACTGTTCCATCAGCTTAGATAACATAGACAACAATGCTATCAGTCAGGTAATTTCGTGGGAGACACGTATTTCCTCTCTTTGAGATTGGGTGAACTCGAGCGATTTTCCAACTGGATCACAGTTCTTAAGGACTATTTCTGGTATTCCGTCCGGGGCTATTGCGTTCCCACAGTCCAGTTCACGTAGAATACGTTGAATAATACGCGGGCGGAACATCATATTCCGTACCGGCGCGATGATAAGTGGTTCCAAAAGACCGGCATCGAGGTTTGACTTCGCGGAAAATAAATTCGCCGACACATTAGCTTTATCCTTTGAATTTGTGACTAACGTTCCGCTGTCCGTCACTAACGGAGGAAAGAGGAGGAACCGAAGTTACTGCTAACAGCCCTTGCCATCCGCTCGCATTTTTTATCAAACCAAGGTTTATCATATGAATTTCGTTTGATGGAATGTGGAATGTAGATCTCCATCTCGAGAAGAATAATCTCTGTGACCGGCCCGGGCATGCGTTAACATCGGAGTCTCCGAAGCACACCTCCGGCCATGGAAAGGATACGAAGAAATCTCGCAAATTGTCCTAGTCGGCAGTCTCATACCCCCATCCATGGCGAAGCCGCTTAGGCCGGTTATTCGTTTGAAATGCAAGTGGTTGCGTGACAGATACCAAGCGGTGATCTGAGTTTCCCAATGGCGCACAAACCTCTTCGGTATAAATAGTCGGTTTGGATGTCAAAAACACATTCAGGGTGTTCGCATAATCTCCTCGAGCATCCGGCACTCACGTAGGTTCCTCCACGGGTTGAGTCAAGTTGTGGCCAACAGCGAACATCTCCGCTAGCATCCCAGCCTCGTCGGTTCTGTTAGAATGCATCAACCAGCCGGAATTGTGTACAATAAAATCACCAAGGACAACAATTTCAGAAGCCGGATGGTTAATCGGTATCCAGTCTACGGTACGTGAAAGATGTTTGAAAAATGTCGTTGGTTGATCGTCATTCGGAGAGCGGTAAACACAACAAAGAAATTTAAGATAGTTCCTCAGCACGACCCTCAACCATATGATGTTCATGTTATTGGGTTCCAACACCCCCATCCTCTGATAAGCCAGATCGGACCGCGTGGAGACGCAGACTTCACCTGTCAAACGGAATCTCGAATGCAAGTCGTATCCTGAGCCACGAAGATATGTAGAATCAGTTGACGAATCTACCTGGGTTTCAGTTAGGGCAAGGGTTTCGCTGTTTACAAATATTGGTGGACGGCGTTTACATTCGTATTGGTGAAACCCATGCCCCTGATGTTACAAAATGCCGTTATGAGTCAAACGTCGACAGTGCCTCGAGAACGAGCCCGTTTACGCGTTGACGAATTCTGTAAAGTTCGGTTATTTATCAGAATATTTATATTGTACAGCGTGACGGGGTGGTATCTCACCTTGGGACCGAATACTACCTAAGCAAACCTTTTCTCGAACCGGTCCATCAGCCAAGCTCCGAAAGATGGCCAGGGATTTCCCCCGATCATTTCACGGAGCCTATAGCTTGATGTGGTGGTATTTAGCCGGGCGACATGGCATTGGGACGCCACCTACCACTCGGCCTTTAGTCCCCTCTTACGACAAGCCGGTCTAGCGGTGAGTATATTCTAACTAATATTCTGATTAGGGCTCACAGCTATTTGCTTTTTGCAAGAAATGCAGCTCATTTCGAACAAGCCTTGCCGCGACGTGTTGCATCACCAAAATATCGACTAAAATCTTACTAACTGATTCGTGTGAAATGTTTACCTCTTGTGCTCTCCAGCTATAACGGCGATATTTAAGCACCAATTTGTTCACATTAGGGATGTTTTCCTCAAACACAGCCGTTACTGGAGCGCTCGTACGAGGTAAATCGTTAACGTCTTGACTAGCACTTTTGAATGCTTTGTACCGTTCGTACACTTGTGTTTCCAATAGAACTGAGTCGTCATAGGTCTTAACCAACATTTTCAACGATTCCGCACAAGAAATTTCGTTGGAAACACAAAATTTAACGCAAACTGTTTACTCAACCAAGTTGTCCATTATAAAAATCGGAAAACGTATTTGAGGTGAACTAACAAAATCAGTAGCTGTAAATAAACAAATTGACAGATAGCGCTTTAACTTGACGTAATTATGGCGGAAAGGTGGTGCCAACTTAGTGGCAAAACGAAATTTCACAATAGGATTACGCGGGAATTTTAAATGAAAAATTCCGGGCAGACATTTGACAGAATGTACGTCAAAACACATAATGCCTATAGCTTGTTCTGAAAGCCGTATTTCCTTGATTCCTTGGATCTACCAACAATTGGTGATAACCGCTGGCTAAATCGAGAGTCGAGAAATAGCATGAGTGATCGAGCTAGTCCAGTCCTCTATTCGAAGTAGATGATGCACATCTCTGAATGTTTTTTCGTCCAGTTTCCTCGAATCGAGCAGAACTCGCCATCGGCTTTCTCGATCGGGTCCCGTTTCTTTTGAACTACTACTAGAGGCGAATTCCACGGACTTGTTAAATGATGTCATTCTTTTCATCTGATCCAAAATCGACCCAGTTTTTAGCTCCTTCAAAAGAAGTGAATGTTCCTCGGCCAGGATATGAGTCATTGATCGGAACAAGTGGTAGTCCGAAGGAGCAACGTCTGGTGAATACGGAATATAATTACAAGATAGTCCGATACGATTTAATGCTAGTTTCCCCATCTTTTGTAAGACCCTCAAAACTTATTGTACATCCATTAATTGTGCCAATCTTGAATCTCGTGTTAAATCATCTGGCGACTCGCCCTCCGAAAAAAACGTTGTAAAAATCCTGATTGAACTTTTTTTGGCACTAGAATTACACCCTCTCGGATGGAAGGAGCCCTCATTTCCTTTGTGTGCACCATGGTACTATAACCGGTATAAAAGATATTCACATTCGAGGGGCTTGTTGGTGTACGTTTTCCCTCTTTCTTACTTTTTGGACTGCAAGGCTTCGCCATAGGGATTAAGTAACTGGTGATCAACAATATTTCACAGACATTCCCTTGTGTGAGTTGTTACGGGCTTCGTGTCCCTGCAATCGCCCAACACTAATCTCCACGATTTTCCCCTTTCTACCTGTAAATAAGAAATATCGTCAGGTAGCTAATTTGCGTAAACTGCTTTATGCAAATTCTACTTGGCAGAAAAAATAATAATAAAAAGCGTTAGAGCCGAATAAAAAATAAAAACGTCAACGGCAAAAATTATTTAAAAAAAAAACAGATTTGAACTAAGAGAGAGAACACACATGTCGAGAAAACGCTTCGGACATGAATAACTTCTAGAATATTTTAAAGATTGGTCGTAATTATCCACGACTGAAACGGGAAAGGAAACAAAGGGCAGATATTACGCAACCGAAAAGAAAGGATATCTCTTCAGGAAGCTTGAGACCAGGAAAGATATTAGCAATTGGTGTTTCCGAGGTCAGAATTTGTTTTGTTTGTTTTTTTTTTATTTGACTTACGGGAAAGGACGCACCAAATACCAACAAATATACACAAATAAGAAACAACAGGGGGACCAAGACTCTTCAGCCCCTGCAAGTAGGAAGCAGCGACCGAAAACGGTCCAACAATTCAAGACCAACACCAAGTAAGTCCCGCCCCCTTACTTATACCCCTTTTCCTACATTATATTAAATTGTATTTAAAAATAACATAACAGAGTAAGATCCTGCAATGATTTCCAATCCAGGTCTAGACCCTTGTAGGTCCCCTTGGTGCAGAAGTTGTTTCTCCTTTGACTGTCTTATGAAGAACCATTCCTTTCCTGTGAAATTGTCACGAACATCGTGTTTAAAAAATCTCGCCTTGGCGCCACCGCCAGGGGTGGCCACTTGACCGATATCATATTCCATGTTTCAGATCAGTAAAATATGTATTATAAAATTGTATTCCATTTAAAAATGTAGGTTTAAAAAAATAAGCATCAGCCTGGAAAATTAAAAGTGGGTCGTATCAGCAGGTTTTTTTTTTTACACTAATGTTACGACCACAACCACCCATCCCATAAAAATTACCCTTTTGGAGCTAGTCTCCAACACTAACGGCGATACACGCCAAAAACATCCACATAAAGGATGTGACATAATGCTAAATCAAAGCATTACCCCATACACCTTGTCCCGCATAAATTGATATCAAACAAATCGAACTAAACGTTCGATTTGCGCTAATCAATTAAACTCCAAACAAATTGAACTAAACGTTCAATTTGCTCACATAAAAAACTGGGAAACATAATCATTGAACCAAGGGTTCACCACAACAACCCCTAAGAGCCAAATGTGCAGGCCAGATGCCGTCCTTCAAACAAAACCATTGAGTAGCATAAAAAATTGCGCGCCAGCAATTTTACGAGACCTCAGAAAAATGGTTATCTAAAACAATTAAAACAACCAACGCCAGTTTTCGTTTAAACAAAATTAAGTTAAAACAAACAAAAGGAAAATATTCGCCTTTGTATCGATTCCCCACGGAAAATATCCTGGCCCATTCGACTACAATAAACAACATAGAGAATCAGAAATGCTCATTAGCACAATTCTCTATTTGTATTCCCTAACGTATCCTTACAAAAGGGATCCTTGCCGAGTCGGCTAGAACAAACAACAGGCATCATAAAACGAATTACACATTCGTTTAGCGCATATCAACATAGAGGATTATAAATGTGCATTCGCACGATCCTCTGTTGATTTTTCCCTTTGTGTTTCCGCGTTTGATCCCAAGCCGGGAAAGATAAAGAAAGAAATGCCATATCCTTCGACCTTCAGGATGAAGAAAAAACAGGTCTTCGTTGGCGGGTTGAATTTTGAATCTCGACCGAGACGGTGAGATAACCAGGAGTTGGTTGTAAGATTTCTTCCGGAACGGACATAGGGAAAGAGTTCGCGTACGCCGAGGTGTCGATTTAAATTAGCAAATTGTTTTCAACGTGGTTCTTCATTTCAATTTATTCTTTTTAAAATAATCCGATACATCTCCCTGGAGGAGTATAAGAAATAGTTTAGTTGAAATCATCATCTGTATAACGCATTAACGTGTCCGGGTATCAGTGTGTCTGTGTAATATATTTAATAATAATAAAAAAACAAAGAAATATAAATATACGGTAGTTATTGATTATGTTATCTGTTCGATTTCTTTAATACAACAAATCATCTGACGAGATCTGTCGTGAATACGAAATGAATACATTAAATAAGTGTTACACAAATAACCATATAATTAAGAAAAGAGTTGTTTTACTTAAACTGTATGTGGTTGTTGAAAGGAGTGACTAAAGATTTATCAACACTAACGCGCGCACAAAAGGGGATTTTGTAGTACCCTTAAATGTCAGAGCACAGTGCGAGCGAATGGAGAGGAAGTGGATAATGGAAAGGAGGTGTCGATGTATATTGGTCTTGAATGTCTGGACATCACAACGGCAGATAAGGCAGAACATTCCACATTCGTGTGGTTCGGCTAAAGAATGACTCTCTATGTTTATTTGTGCGCCTGAAGTCCACTTTCAACGTGAACTGATGCGCATTCAAAGATTGACTGGTATCGCGGGAAGATGTCTGAAAGGGCGGAACACACAGCAATTTCGCTTGAGCGACGACCGTGGTAATACCTATAGAAAAGAGATAGACATGATACGTTGCGCCTGTGTTCCAACGACAGAATTAATCGACTTACGGCTAGGTACCCAATAAGTTTCACTGTTCGTTTTTGCATCCCGTCGAGCACGTGTAGTGCAGTTTTGGATGCGCCTGAGCAAATATGGGAGTTGAACTCCATTTTTGGACGAATATACGCCTTGTAAATAGAGGCCAAGTTGGATGGAGTGAAGTATCTTTTGCATCTCTTAAGGAACCCCATACATTTGGCTGCATTTGTTGTATTCTAGAATACTACCCTTATTAGATTTAACACTGAATCTCATTACTTTTCTAACACATCTTTAAAACTTCCTCTTAACATATCTATTCTCACTTAATACATACCATTAATAAACTTTCACGATATTCTATATCAAGTCAATTACAGCACATTTCATAACATGCACCTTTTTTCATTCAAAACATAGCGCTTTGATTTTCGTTCAAAGTTTATTCAATGTAAAAGTTACAGAATACTTTGATAAAATTAGTTATTAATTTAATTAAAAGTCAAGGAATACTTTGATAAAATTAGTTATTAATTTAATTAAAAGTCAAGGAATACTTTGATAAAATTAGTTTTGTTCACATTATAATTTCCAACCAACTAGAACACTAAGTAGCATAAGAAGAGAGTAATTTTAATTGTAAAATCAGTTTTAGTTTGAATTCGGAGAAAGTAGAGTTAGAGTTTTGAGTTAGAAGTTGAAAAGTTAAGTTTAGAAAAGAAGTTGAGTAAAGCATTGGAAGTTAAATTGAGTTTAATAAGTTGAGTTTCAGTTAAGTTTTTGAGAGTTAAGTATTGAGGAAGTGTTGTGGATTTGAGAGTTTAAAATAAATATATCGAAGAGACGGTATAGTTTCTTTCTTTGATAATGGATTATCAATGGCAATAAACATTGAAACGCGAATTGATGAAAGAATATTAAATAAAGAAATAATAAAGGTCCCCGCTCTTCCCTTATCCGAGGAAGCACGGCGCCGGACACATAACACATTTTTCGCAGCTTCAAATATGTGGTCATTCCAGTTAAGACTCGAATTAATTCGAGTGCCGAGGATTGATAATTCCTTGGCTTCGTTGATGCAAGTGCCATTCATCGACAGTATATTTACTTTGGCGGTCACATTTGACGACAAGAGGCAGCACTGGGTTTTTAGGGTATTGAATTCTATTCGGTTAGATAATCCCCACTGGTATATCTTGTTGAGGTCTGAATTCAATGTATCAGATATAAGTTGCTGGTTGGTAGTGACGTTCGAAGAGTTTGGACGGGAGTGTTCGTATGAGTATGAGAAACTCAACGTGTTATCATCAGCAAACGAGTGAATTGGGTTGTGAGTAATTGACAAGAGATCATTTATAAAGATGAGGAAGAGAGTGGGTGAGAGTGCCGAACCCTGGGGAACACCTGCATTAATTTGATGGGAGACATATTTGACACCATCAAAACCACTTGGATTGAACGGCCAGAAAGATAGTCTCTTATCCATTGGATCGGGGAATTGTCCACTCCATATGAATGCAATTTTGACAAAAGGGCTGGATGCCAAACTCTGTCGAAGGCTTTTGAAATATCCAATGCGTCTACCTTGCTTTCACCGAGGTAGTGGATGGAATGGCTCCACTTTTCGGTAAGATACGCCATCAGATCTCCTGTGGATCTGTTGCTACGAAAGCCATATTGGTGGTCATGGTGGAGGTCATTTGATTCCAGATATTTCGAAAGTTGACGCTTGATAAGAGATTCCATTACCTTGGAGGGAATAGAAGTTAGTGCTATGGGTCGATAAGAAGAAAGGGTGATTTGTCACCCTTTTTGGGAATTGGCTGAATGTTCGCTGACTTCCCTCTATTTGGGAAATGGCCAGTAGAATAAGACAAATGGAAGAGTTTCCGCAGTGTTTTAGCGAATGAAGAGGAACATCTCTTCAAGAGGATTGGGGGAATGCCGCCCGGACCAGCGGATTTGTGTGCGTTTAGCTCTTTGAGTGCGCGGGCAACAGTACGCGTTCGGAAGCGAATCTGGCTCATGGTGTGCTGCTTATGCTCACGTTTAGGTGGAACTGATGTGGTATCAGGCAGCGTTGAGTTGTCTGCAAAATGTGGAAACGCTTTCTCTATTGCACTGGTGACTGATTTGTCATCAACTATAAACGATGGAATGGATGAAGAGACCGAGTTTTGAATGTTTTTTACGAATGCCCAGAAGTTTCTACTACCTGTGGGAGAGTGTAGGATTTTTTGTTTCACTCTCTGGTCATGCAAGAACTTGGCGCGTTGAATATACGCATTGCAGTCATTCCTAGCTCTCTTAAATCTTTTCCGGTTTTTACTCAGTATTGTTTGATTTATACAACCGGAAGCTCAACTCTTTAGCCTTAAGGGGGTATTCTGGTCTAGACGCACGAATTTAAGGCAATTTTTGAAGTGCTGTAAAAAAAAAGCAATCAATATTTTTACTATTCATTTTTTTATAGGATGTTTATTAATATCTCAAGAATCATCATCATCATCGGCACTACAACCGGGGACCGGTCTTGGCCTTATTTAGCAAGTCCTAAGGCTTGTTAAATTTTCCATAATGATTTATTTTTTCTGGGCAAGGTCATTAGTCTTGCGCCAGAGGCTCCCCGACGGAAAATCGAACCCCGGTCTCCCTATCTCAAGAATACAGTAAAAACAATTCAAGATTCAAAAAATTGGCACGCGACCATACCCACGATTCAACCCTCCTAGCAATCTGAAAAAAGAAAAAAATTATTAATTTACAGAAATGCCACTATCGTTGCAACTAACAAAAGTTGAAAAAAAATTCTTTTTAACAAAAACTGCTTGAAAAAAAAATTATTTTTGTACCATTTTTGTTTTAGTTTTTCGAATTTTTTAAAAGTAGTTAACATTGAAATTTGGGGATGAGGATAGTTCATGCAATAGAAAAGCCTATAAAGAAGACATATACTAAATTTGAAGTAAATCGGTTCAGTAGAACTTGAAAAATCGTGGGTATTGTTTTAAAAAAGACAGTTTCGAGAAAAAACGCCATTAAAGTTTCACGTTCTGGCCGAGCCGGTCTGCGAAACAGCCATACCTCCGCAAATAACTTGAATTTTCTCAAATCCTCTTAAAGACATATTCTTAGAGAGTTAAGCTTTGAAAATATGAAAAAAACAAATGTTTTTTTCAAATTTCTAGACCAGAATACCCCCTTAATGGCTTCTCTGCACCCGGGTCGAGCCACATATTTCTCTTGGGTTTGATACTCTTTACTCTGTGTGGGATAAAGGTCCGCATGCCATGTAGAATCGTGTCTGTCATGGTAAGAAATATTTGACGACGATAGTACACTGATTTCTGCATTTTAGAAAAATCGGGCGGTTAAGACTCGCACTAGCTTAGATGCAGCCAGGTCGACTCTCTGAATCGAGATCGTGATAAGATCATTCAATAGGGAAGGACCAATCTCATCTAGTTCAATGCCATGAAGACGAAATATACACATATCGTTTCAGTTTATATTGAATAGCGAGGTCCTTAAATCTAAGGAAAGCATGAATTCTCCAGAAATCAAAAGCCAACGCGGTGAAAATGTTCCCAATACACTGGAAAAGTTTTTGGGATTCTCATGGCGCCATCCTTATAAATTATGTGGAAAAAGGGAAACCTAGTACAGAACAGTATTATTAAATCCTTGCACCTTGTTTGCTAGGAAGCCAACCCAATTCGTTTAAAAAAAAAGTTATTCAAGTCACTGATTTTTACTGATGGATATTGTACAATACGCATTCGGTAGAAGCTCCATTTAAAATTAATCAAATAACACAATTACAAAATCAGGAGACTTTCTCCATCCGATACATATTGCTAACGCAATCGTTTCAGACATTTGTAGACAGTTTTCGTAACCAAAATGTTTGAGTTCTCTTCGACAGCCTTCGATTATAATAAAATGAAACTCGCAAAATTGTTAGCTTCAGCTCTGACGACAGACAAAATTGGATCCATATGCCGCGAGCACTTCTTTCGGAATGTTAAAGCCGATTTTTGGGTATGAATTTAATTAGTAAATAAGTAAACATCGTTTCTTAATTGCCTAATTAATGCCACTTATAATGGCTACCGACAGGAAAGAGATATTTATTTATTAGCTTACTCTCAAATTAATCATTCCTCTTTTTTTCTTTCAATATAGTCACTAACGGAATGTCAAGCAACCCACGCGATCACCTGAATAACCACAGCCCACGACTTTCGCTCATCTTAGCCAAAACACTGCGCCCACAAAGCTTCTCAGAAAATATAAACAAACCAGAGGGGTGAACCGGAGAAACAATAAAATTGAAAGGAAATGGGTAAGCTAAAAGTAAATGCCGAAATCTGAAGGATTTTCTGACCATAAGGCACGTGAGTCATGCGAATTCACGACTGTCCCCCAAATCGTCACCAATGGCGCAGGGTTTTGTTTTTAGCTCATAGCTCTACAATGTTGTGTACATGGCGTGAGTAGCTGTCGAATCCGAAACCGGATGTAAAAGACAACAAAGCCAAAAAAGTGAATCATGTTCTCATGTGTGCAAAATATTGTCCTTTCCGTTTCGTAGGGGGTGTGTGTCATATATTTTATTTACCCCACGACATGTACCAGTTGCAAGAAGGAACAGGCGCATAAGTAAAGCGGGGAACTCTTGTCAACAAGGAGCAACAAAACTACACACCATATGCCCAACACGGGCATACGATACCCATGAGACCAAAACGACATGTGCACAAGAAACAAGAGTCAGTCAACCTCCATCGGAGTCCCTTACCTTGGTAACAAGTTCATCGAACGCAGAACTGAATTCGAGGGCTCTTAGAACAAATGGAACGTTTAAAGTTGCAGACACAACAGATACCCTCGCCGCTCTACAACGTGCCGTAAAAGGACGCTTTCGAAATTCCAAGTGAATGAACACATTAACAACTCGGAACCGGCGGGGTTGAGAACGAAGTAAACGAACGCATATATTAATGGTGCAATAAACTGCACAAGGGGTTGCTTCTTGATGTAGGTTGATTGGCATACAGGGTGGCTGAGCTCAGAGCTTTCAAATACAAATCTCTGACGAAGCTCGTCGACACAAATATAGAACTTTTTTCTAGGGAAATAATATCACTTTCATTAATAAAAACGTTGGCACGACTTCAAAAACAACGAGAATATGCGACTTGATGAAAACACCAGATCCAATGGAAATTTGAAAGCTCCATTGTTCTATCGGTTTCATGAATGAATGGAATGAGCAAGTAATTTTATCCACAACAAAAAGTAGTGTTGAAAATGTTATTTAATAATTGAGCTGAAAGATAAGCGCCACATCACCGATGTGGAGACAACAAAGAAGGATAATAGTATCGTAGGGAATTGGTGTACTGTAAGACCACCGCACTCCAGAGGAGCGTTGTTGAATGTACTCGTAAAGTGTTTGATTTGCAATTTCGCGAAAATGTTTTCTCGAACAAACAATTTGACAACTGACAGTAGATTATTATTCCGTTTGTTGTCCCATTTCACCGTGATTAGACTTACGCCGGAACAACGCTTGCTAATTGGGAAAATATATTTCGAAAATCATAGCTCAGCATACGAAGCTACGTCCATTTTACGGCGAACATAGTCACCCTTCTGAACATTTTATTCGATAAACCATATATCGTTTTCACGCATTCTCCAATTGATAATGCACAGAGCCAACGTATCATAACGCAGAGACAACATAACCTAACGTAAGCACGGAGAAAAGAAGTTATTTCTCTGCAGAAGGCAATGTTGACGATGATCCGAATGGCTCAATTCAACGTGAACAACGATTGAACTTGCGACCATCAATTTTATGGAAGATTTTGCTATAAAATCTTGACCTTAGAGCTTACAAGATGCAGCTCATGAAAAAATTGCGGCCACCTAACCGCATTATACAACTCATCTAACTTCAAACACTGTCTGATGCTAATTTTCTAAACACATCATTGTGGCCACTGACCTGGCTACACCGTTTAATCCCAACCGCAAAAAGCGTGCTTATGGGTGATTAATTATTATAATATTTTTTTCGGGGCATTTTTATTTCAGAAAACTTTTTTTTTAAAGATGTTTATTTGAAGTAAAGAGGCCGCCGTGAACGTGTTATTTTTATATATTTTTAAGTAACGACTCCAGCAATTAAGGAATATTTTATTGACGAATTAAGTGCTTCTCCCCAGCTCTACTCCATCACCAACCAAGCCTGTGAGGTTATGTTAAAATTTACAACCGATTTTAAGTTTTTGAAACAAGAACCAGTTCTGCTATCGGTACTTAATATGACAAACATAATGGGTTTTTCGGTTCTTGAGAATTAGTCAAATAACTGGTTATCCTGTTGTACCTGGGTACCGGCAAATCACAAGATAACCAACTATTCGACTATTACTATTCATTGGCCTGTAGGAACCCCGATGTTCATTACCTCACCGACTCGACTCCGCCATCGTTCAATGTCCTGTGCACTCTCCTTCCACGCTTGACCATCTGATCCGATCTCCTCAAGGTCAAACCTAACATTGTCCTCCAATCTCCGTCGCGGCCGTCCTGCCATTCTCTTTCCCGTTGGTCTACCGTCAAGAATTCTACGCGCGGCCCTACCGTTGCCCATTCGCGACACATATCCGACCCATCTTAATCTTCGCGACCTAATAACTCTCACTATTGTGGGTTTGCGGTATAGCTCTTCCAATTCGTGGTTGTGGAGTTTCCTCCATTGTCGCCTCCTCGTCATATTTACCGCCAATGATACCCCTTAGAACTTTATTCTCGAATACGCGGAATTTGTTTTCTTCCCGTTTTGTGAGACCCTAATCGACTATATCGGTTTTCAGGCATTACAAAGGTTCCCATAGTTTGCATGAGAACACTAATGACAATGGACTACGAGTCATCGAATTGGCAGCATCGAAAAACTTGGTCGTTGCGAGTACCAGATTTCCGCTTAAATATATCCACAAAGCCACCTGGGTATCACCTGGTGGAGTCACTCGCAACCAAATTGGCCACGTGTTGATAGATCGCCGCCACTCGTCGAGGTTGATGACGGTACGAACGTACCGAGGTGCCAACGTCGACTCGGATCACTATCTTGTTGGTACAGTTTTCCAAGCGCGGATTGCCTTACGGAGACATATTGCATCCGCGGATCAGGTTCGAATAAACACGGCTGCCTTACGCAATGAGAATGCCAGTAACACCTTTGGTCATGCACTTAGACTCGCCCTCGACAAGCTCGACGGAAGAAGAGTAAGTCCTGGGGCCAGAATGCCGGGCGTAGATGAGAAATTGACACGCGTTAAGAATACTGTCATTAGTATTGTCAACTCTATCTTAGGCAGTAGTCGTAGAGATCGGAGCGACTGGTTTGATGATGAGAGCAAACTATTGACTGAACGTAAGAATTCTGCATATCGGGCAATGCAACAGTCTCATAGGACGCGGGTGCGCGAGGAGAAATACAAAGAGCTCAGAAGATCTGAAAAAAAAAACTTCACAGACAAAAGAAAATTGCCTGGGGAAAAAACCTTGTCTGTGAAATAGAGAAAAGTAGAAAGCGAGGTCCGCACCCGGCGCGGAAGTTCTACCAAATAATCCGCAGTATGACGCGGTACACACCACGCTGCACTTACTGCAAGGATAAAGACGATAAACTGATCACCGATCCTGAAGGCATTCTGGAGCGATGGGAAGTGCACTTCAATGAATTGCTAAATGGTCAGTCAAAAAATAAATCATTATGGAAAATTTAACAAGCCTCAGGACTTGCTAAATAAGGCCAAGACCGATCCCCGGTTGTAGTGCCGATGATGATGATGATTCGGCTGTTGAGAAAGAGCTGGATAACGGGTTATTTGAATACATTCGGATATCGGGAAATAACTAGTTAACCAGTTACTCGGTTATAATCGGTTATTGAGAAATAACTAGATAACCCATTATTGAGCTATAATCGTTTATTGGGGAGTAACTACATGACCAGTTATTCTGCTATAACCGGTTGTTAAGAAATGATCGGATCATTCGGCTATGATCGATTATCGACATATAACTGGATAAGCGGTTATTCCAATACAATCGATTATCCAGGGGTAACTGCTTAACCAATCACTCGGTTATAATCGGTGACTAAGAAATAACTGGATAACCAATCATTCGGTTATAACCGATTATTAGAAACAACGGCATACTCGCTTATTCTATTATTAAGTCATATCTGGAATTATTCGGCTATAATCGGTTATTGAGAAATAGCTGGATAACCGGTTATCGTGAAATAACAGGTTAACCCGCTACCCGGTTATAATTGGTTATTGAGAAATAACTGGATAACCGATTATTCAGCTACGAGAAGTTTACGACGTAACACAGGTAGAAGACTTTTTTTTTAATCTATTTTTATTTTTCTACATAGTTTCCTTGTAACTCTACACACTTCTCCCAGCGATGCTCCCATCTCTCTAACCAGTCCAAATAGTACTCGGAGGTTTTCTCTGTAAAATAACTGTTCACGAAGGTGATTGCCTTCTCATTTGACGAAAATCTCTGTCCTCCGAGCGCAATTTTTAGATCAGGAAACAAAAAGAAGTCGCTTAGGGCTAGATCTGGTGAGTAAGGCGGATGGTCAAGCAATTCAAACCCTAATTCGTGGATTTTCGCCATGGCAACCGCTGAGGTGTGAGACAGCGCGTTGTCTTGGTGAAACAGGTTTTATTTTTCTGCAAATGTGGCCGTTTTTCCGCAATTTCTGCCTTCAGTTGGTCAAGTAATGATGTGTAGTATGCTACTGTAATGGTTTTTCCTTTTTGAAGATAATCGATTAAGATAATTCCATGACTATCCCAAAAACAGTCGCCATCACTTTCCCAGTCGAAAAAAGTTTTTGCTTTTTTTTGGAGCCGATTTCCCCTTTGCAGTCCACTCTTTTGACTGTATTTTTGTTTCGGGTATATAATGGTGTATCCAAGTTTCATCGACAGTAATTAATCGGCGCCAAAACTCGGATTTTTGGCGCCTAAACTGCACCAGCAGACGGTTGGAAATGTTCATTCGAACACGTTTTTGGTCTAACGTGAGCAAACGCGGCACCCAACGCGTGGACAGTCTTCTCATGCCTAAATCTTGATTTAATATATGACAAACACATTCTTTGGATATTTTCATAGCCTCTGCTATCTCTCTCAATTTAATTCGGCGGTCGTCTAGCACCATTTAGTGAACCTTAGCGATGTTGTCGTCAGTTGTTGCAGTTTTTGGACGTCCCGAACGTTCATCGTCTCCCAAGCTCTCACGGCCAGGGTTTAAATTCAGCTACCCAAAATTTCATTATGGTAAATGATGGTGCAGAGTCCCCATACACAGAGTTAAACTCATCTTTGACTTGCGTATGCGTATTCCCTTTCAAGGCGTAGGCGTATGGCCTTTTAAAAACAAAAAATTAATGACAGCTCGATTTTTTTTAATTAGACTTCTCTCGGGAGAGGCGAACCTATAGCGCCGAGTGGGCGCCCCGAGATGCCATCAAATAACTGTTGCAGTTCTTTTTGAACAGTTGCAGGTTGTAACGCCCCGGGAACACTCGCGTGGGAAGGGCTTCCCACAGCTTCCCCGCTTCCTCAATACTCAATTTTGTCCATTTTCACAAAAACAATCACTTCGACTCACTCAAACGGCTGTCAAATAAAAACTACGCGTCCAAAATGGCTGGGCAACTGTCAAAACATGCTATCTTCATGTTCAGGTCGGAAACTTTTCAATACACCCTCGTATAAGTAAGATCTCTCTTGTATTTATACTATATGCAACAAAACAGAAAATAAAACAATGAAATACTGATTTTAAATATAACATATTTTTCCAGCTTTCTTAAGTAAGCTATGTATTCAATTGTTGAGCAGAACACTAATGTTGCACATATTTGTTGCATTGAACTCTAATGCGTACAGATTAGTTACACAAAGTACTCTAGGACACGAAATTGTTTATTGCAACACTAATGCGATTTCCTTTTTTTTTAACTGACAAAACCAGAAATACAAGACAGTATATAACCACCATAAATATCTGATAACCTTTAAAGACGAAAACGGTAATCACACAATTTTAAACCGATTAGTAAAAGGTTTTAAAAAAGTGTCACTTGTTGCACCACTTAACCAAAAAAAAACTAGTTTTTACATCTGTGTGACGAGTTGAATACTCGCAAAATAAAAAGCAAGAGTATTTAAGACCGTTGAACCGAAAGAATAGGAACCCGTTTGAAAACCGTTTGATCTAAAAAACTTTTTATCTAAATAACCCTTTAACTCGAAAGCTTTTATTCGGTTTTAGTCGGTTTAACCGAAACGCCAATAACCGGTTATTCAAAACAGCCATTATTGGAAACCGATTATCGCATTAAAAACGAGTTAACTCGCATAGGCGACGTCAAACCCCTCAAAAAAATAAATACTGCATTAAAATGTTGTATTTTTCCGAAAAAATATAAAGGTAATGAGGGAGGAAGTGAGCTTAGTAACGCTTCTTCAATGGGATGAATTCCGGCCACATAGGATACGTTTGCGGAAGAGAAAGTCCTTTAGTTTCATCATCATGTATTATAATGCAAGTAAGAATCTTTTGTAAGCTTGCTTTAAGATAATAAGCGAGTGGTAGCCCTACTAAACGTAAACTTTTTAGAACACGCTATTTCTGATTACATTCCGGTCGAAGTAGCACTGGATCTTTATTTCCGCCCATGACGTACAGCTGATCGCATGTGAAAATTGTATTTTCCGAATTCACGGTCAGACCGACGTGATCGAAAACTGGGCGACTTGTTGATAAACATCGATAGTGCCAGCGGAACCGGAAATTGTAACCGTTTCAGAATGAATGACATCTTGCGGTATGTTAAAGTGCCCGAATTCGAGCGCGGTATGAGTATGTATCTTTTCTACTACCGGTCGAAATTTTATACATTATCACATACTTGTTGCTCTCAGTGTTCTCTTATTTATTCATCTGTTAGTCCGAGCCAATAGTCTCAGCTGCTAGGCTCATTATATTAATTTATTGACATGTAATTTTAAATTACTTGTTAATAATTAATATATAAATAATCCGAGAATTTATCGACCCATTTTCAGAAATTAAATGACCAGACGCACGATTTGTGACTAAAAAATACTTTTTGTGATCGGAAGGTCTTTTTGGGCTGCTAAGCTTCGAAACTATTGGATTGTAGAAAAAATTGCTCATCCTTGATAGCTTACGCGTTAAATGAAACGCAAGCCCATAGTACGGCGCTAGAAGATTGAACCTACAGCTTCCGACTACATCATGCCTTTCTGATGAATTACCCTTTTCTTTCTTTCGGTACTGAATTCTTGTGTTTACGATATCCTCCCCATGAATTTCATTGTATATCTTATGTTGAAATAAAGTTTCGTTAAATAACTATCCTTGTGTATTATCGGATTCACAAAACGTTACGAGTCAGCAGCTCGCATCCTGTTGCTGATGAGTAGATTTTCAGCCACCTGTTGTTTGTCGATTGCCGGAACGATCTTCACCCCTCATGATCCGTCTACCAAGAATTGTTGAAAGATCTAACCACAGGTGGGTCGTCAGCATAAATAGGGGTGAGTTTCGTTCGAGAGATTAAGATTTTCGATTGAGAATGTGGAGTCAGTCGCAATTTAAACAGGAACCGTTACGCACTTGTGCTCACAGTTCAAGTTATTTTTCATTCAATCTCTAAATTTCTAAACAGAGGACAGTCAAGCTGACTTAACTTAACGGACGGGATAGAGTGTTTTCATCACCTGACTAAACGACTTAGTGTGATTAGTTACCAGTTACTAGCGTTGATCAGTGATCGGAGTGATCGGTGTCGGTTGAGTTGGTGATATTATACCAGAACGGTGACAGAGCCCGACCAGGCGCTCTTACCCCAAATGAAGCTCGACCAGTATTTCTCGAATTGTACTGATTTCTTACGTTCGCGGGTTCAGGGATGACTGGCCCCAGAATCTACAGCGCATCGTTGCTCTCTGGCCCGAATGCCTGAGGACTCATATCACCCGTTCATGTGGTAGTGCCCGTTGCCTGTAGAAGTTATCTGCTTTAAGGTAAATTAATTCTATTTATTGGCCTGTATGAACCCGAAAGTTCATGACCTCACCGACTCGATTCCGCCATTGTGCCCTGTCCTGTGCGCTCTCCTGTCCTGTGCGCTCTCCTTCCACGTTCCACCATCCGATCCGTTCACCTCGAGGTCAAACCTAACATTGTCCTCCCATCTCCGTCGCGGCCGTCCTGTCGGTCTCTTTCCCGTTGGCTTACCGTCAAGAATTCTATGCACGGTCCTATCGTTGCCCATTGGCGCCACGTGTCTGGCCCATCTTAATCTTCGCGACTTGATTACTCTCAGTATTGTAGGTTTGCGGTATAGCAAACAACCTTATATAGTATATAAGGTAAATTAATAGAGAATTGAATTGAATGTGAAGTCGTAAAGGGAACCCGCGCTTCAAGGACAACGTTACTCATTATTTCTCAAGGCAAAAAAGGGGCTACGTGAGTACGCAAGACATTTTTATGATGTGAAGCGATATTTGATTTTAAGACCCAGTAAAAGCTAAGATTAACAATCTCTTCTGCCTTAACGATACCGCAAACAATGTGCTTATATTCGGGCCTGGTGTCATTAACAGCAAGCGAAAAGGCATTTTTTAGTGTAGACGTTCGGTTTGGTATGTGTTTAGGGGGTCTACCATCCCATTTATTGGCTTAATTCAAGCAACATAATTACCTACACCTAAAATATATATATGTTACAAACTAGAGAGCTTAAGAACGATCTTAACTAGGCTTAACCTAAGGTAACCAGGACAAATTAAGAAGGCGCGAGAAGGGGGTAGAGGTGGGGGCAGGTTATAGTAAAGTGTAGAAGCGCCGCTTAAGATTTGTGGTGAGAATGGTTTAGGAGGCGGTGCTTGGGAGTATGGGTAGAGAAGTCGAAGTCAAACAAGGTGGAATCGGAGTTGACATTTCTCAGCATCCGCGAAATGGACTCGTCGAAACCATAAGAGGTCCGGTGAGGGGGAATGTAGAGGACACGGGGATTAAGTTTATTTTGAGGGTTTGTGTTTAAAGGAATTAAGTTAAGGAGGTAGGCGCAGTCAACCGAGCCAAAGAGGACCCGATGAATGAACATATGTCAGCCACAACCCTGCGCTCCTCAAAGGTTCTGATTTGAGTAATTTGAGGCGGTTAATGTACGGGAGAAGGAAAAGGGGTTTTCCCATCCTAGCCCTCGGTGAGCGAACCGAAGGAAGCGAAGTTAAATACTTTCGATTCTACAGATATTGATCTTGTGATAAGGAGGCCATACCTGGCTAGCATATTCAAGCAGTGGACGGACGAGGATAAATTAAAGGGATCGAGTAACGTAAGGGGCGAAAAATTTCTTAGACCATCGTTTCACGAATCGGAGGGCAGAATTGGCTTTCCGGATCATCACATCAACGTGAGAGAGGAAGTTAAGCTCCCTGCCGCAAAGGATCCCAAGATCTCGAATTCATTGGACAATGGTCACGGATAGGTTACCCTTCATAGCCTATAGGAACGTGAGGATGAATGAATACGCTTACGATGTTAAGTACAAAGCAATTTTGTCACACCAAGTAGAGAAGCTGTCAACGTCTGATTGCAGCAGTGTAGAATCAAGAGGTGGCTCGATGATCTTGTATAACTTGGTATCATCAGCGTATAAGAACAAGCTGGTATTCTTAATGACCTAATCGATGTCATTAGTGGCAAGTATAAATAGGCGAGGACCCAGGTGGCTACTTTGCGGGTAAGGCGGCAAGGAAGGGGTTAGATATTGTGGACCTGAACCGAACGGAATAAAGTGTATCCTTTAGATAGGCAGAAATCCATTTCAGCAATCCAGGTTCGAAGCCGAAGGCAGGTAATTTGAAGAGGATTAGATTGTGGGAGATTTTGTCGAACGCTTTACTGAGGTCAGTTGAGATTATGTCGACCTCGTTATCGTGTTCTAGTTCTGAGAGTGTAAAGAAAGTAAACTCAACAAGATTGGTTGTAGTTGATCGGCCATTGAGAAAACCATGTTCGCTTGATGAAATTAAAAGACGAAAACTAAGAGATTCGTATAAAATGCTTTCGAGAATCTTGGGTAAGTGAAACAGGTTGGCGATGGGGCGGTAATTCCCGGCATCATTTTTGGGACCCATCTTGTGGCTGGTGGTGATGAAGGAGGTTTTCCAAATGTGGGCGAATACACATTGAGAGAGCGAGAGATTGAAGATCAGTGAGAAGGGAGCAGAAAGAATGGATGAGCATTTCTTGAGGATTGCAGGGATACCATCAGGGCCCGTTCTAATCTCGTCTTTGACTTGCAGTGGGTTGGATTCAATTAAGGGCGGTTGAACGGAGTTGTGGAGAAGGGACCGGGAAGAAAAGTTAGGTAAGTAGTTGAAATATGACGGATCAGGAAAAAAAGAGTCATTAGTAAATGACTGATTGTAGTGATTGGCGAAGAGGTTAGCAATAGTAACAGGATCAAATGGGGTATGGAAGTATAAGGTAAGCGATAAGTAGTATCTATCGTATCTACGTTTATGATTGATGAACTGGAAGAAAGTTTTGGGGTCTCTTTTGAGATTGGTCTGAGTTTTGGTAAGATGGTTGTGATAAAGGGTGTTGAAAAGTTCCGTGAATTTGAGGTAACAGCCAATAAAGTTGGAGTTGTCGGGTATAGTTTGATTCTGAGAGACATTCTTTT
The DNA here is from genome assembly GCA_963931805.1 of Microdon myrmicae. Taxonomy (NCBI): domain Eukaryota; kingdom Metazoa; phylum Arthropoda; class Insecta; order Diptera; family Syrphidae; genus Microdon; species Microdon myrmicae. Next base: position 110,891,292 of record OZ007502.1, read on the forward strand.
TGGAGTAGTCGGGTATAGTTTGATTCTGAGCGACTTATTCCTTTTGTTACGAAGGGAGCGAAGCTTGTGATTTTATCTTGGGTAAGTGAAACAGTTTGGCGATGGGGCGGTAATTCGCGCCATCCTTTTTAGAGGAGAAGAGCTTGATGTTCTTAGTCTAGAGTAGGGAACGAACAGAGAAATAGAGTAAAGGATTTCGGTATATAAGCGAGCGATGGCATCTTCAACGGATAGGTGATCATAATTAACCGAAAGGTGGGCTAGATAGTCGTTGATGAAGCGAAAATTAGCTTTATGGAAATCGTAGGCGTAGTGATTCGCTGGGCGGGGGGGGGGGTACTCGACAGAAGGTTAGAAGGTCAGAGGGAGTGGTGGTGATCTATAGATGTAAGGACGAGGGGGCTGGGAGACAGATGTGTTGATAGGGTCTGTTGTAAAAATGAGGTCAAGCTGCATACCCAAAAGGTTTCGACCCTTGCTGATCTGACACACAAGAATCATCTAGTCGATCAATGGAGAAACATTCCTTGGTCGAGGTGGGGTTGGAGATGAAGTGTGAATGATCGTCAGATAAAACCCAATTGGGTTGCGGAAGATTAAAGTCCCCGAAGACGATGATGTCGTCTCCCAATTACTCAGCTCGCTTATATGGGCGATAGCATTAAGAGCTAGCTCCTAAACTTCAATAGGCTGGCATGTCAAGATATAGAGGCGCATGACAAAGATTGATTTCTGTCTAGCTTGAAGGAGGTAGAAAAAGCGATGTGACGACTCGAGGCTGTTATGGGGAGCGATGAGCACTCCTCGGCTGAGGGAAAAGTCGGTAGTACGGTTGAGGAGGTTATCGCGGGAGATGGTGAATGTGGGTGGAAACAGTTCCAGGTTATGAATGCTGGGGATTAAGTTCGTTTCACTTAAAGCGAAAATGTCAACTGGTAGGGTGTGGAAGTTTTTCAGAATGGAATAGTTCTTTGAGCGAATACCTCTTACGTTCTGATAATAGATGGTAAAGGGGGATATACTGTCGGTTGTGAGGGGGGGCTGTTATAGGTTTAGGAACGAAAACACTTGTTGACGACGGCCTTACTACGTTGAATATATAATAACGTTCTGGACTGAACAAAATGGCGGAAAGCTTTTAGGTCATTAGGATAAACTAAAAATAACGTGGAATTTTACGAACAATTTGTGGCGACTAGGAGCGTCAGTGGGCGCAAGTCTAATAACCTTGCCCGGAAAAACAAATTATTATGGACAATTTAACAAATCTCGTATAAGGACCGGATACTGGTGGAGAGACTTGCTAAATAAGGCCAAGACCGGATCCCGGTTGTAGTGCCGATGATGATGATGATGAGGAACGTCAGTGGGTAAGCCTTCCAGTTGAATAGAGAGTTTGACACTGGTTTTGGTTTTGCCTTCACAGCAGACCGAATCAGATTTGTCGTGGAGAGACGCTAGAAAAAGACGAACATTTTCATATGACTTTCGGTCTCTAAGTTTGGACAGTGCGTAGCGGCAATCAGATGTTTGGGAGGTAAGCTGTGTGGTTTATGTTTGTACGTTTTGTTTCGTTTGTTAATTTTTGCTTGTCAACTCTCCTATGTATGTATTAAAAAAAAATAATAATAAACCTATAGAAAGAATAGAACAAATTAATTAAAAAAGAAAAGATATCAATTATTGTGATATGTTATAAAAACATTACTAGTGTACGCCGAAAGGCATAAGAAAAACAAAAGATTGATAATGTATAGTTTAGAGTGCTTGCGAAATGCCAATAAATTAATGTATGAAAATATTTGTAAAATAGAATTTATCGTTTAGTCTTAAGTAAAATGTGTAATTGAATTGTTAATAAATGTGGAGATAAAACAAAACAAGGTAAGCTGTGTGGAAGAGCGTTATATGATTTGAGTATCACGAATCTTGACAATCAGCATAACAACATAAACACCTTATGAACTCATTAATTTCGATCACCTTAGTAGGCGTGTGTGGCTGGACATTCTTCATTTCTGACCTTGGAGAATAGTTACTTAGCTTGACTTATATATGAGTGAATTTGATGGATGGCAATCCCTCGGAATTTAGTTGAATGTGGATTAAGTGTGGTTTATTGATTGATCTGTCTTAGTCTTGTTACGGACGCCAACCCCGTTTTTTAGTATTTTCTCTACCAAGTAGAATTTGCACAAAGTAGTTTATGCAAATTAGCTACTTGGAGAGTTGTTCTCCTTTTAGAGGTAGAGAGGGGAAACTTACGAAAGGGGATTTGTGGATGTTAGGGGGGACCTGGACGCGAGGTAGGTCCGTAACAGTCTTTATAATGATCCACTGATATACTTATATTGAAACTCCTTGAGGAAGACACATACTAAAACTTTCACCACTGCTCGCTGACTGTAGATATCGTTTTCTTACTCGAAAAGGGCGAGCAAAAAAAGTTGAAAGGCGTTTCTAAACCATAAATTAGGGCGCCAGCGGATGAAAAGAGGAGATGACAACGGAGGGTGACGATGTATCTTGATCTTAACTGCATCTGGTTCATGATGATGGATAAACAATTGATCAGCAGAGGTTTCCATACCCGGACTGTTCGTCTGAAAAACGATTATATTGTATTGGTTATCCGTAAGTCTGAGGTTTATTGTCCGAGCGATTCTACGTGCAGTTTCTGAATTACCGGTATATGACTGAGAATAACATTCCACTCTCCTTTCCTATGGATTGGGAGCTTGTAATTCCGAATCTTGCAATGGGGTGTTCCACTCTCCATGACCCCCCCCCCCCCCCCCCCCCACCCCCCTTCGGGTGCGATTTCGTGTATCCTAAGACCTATGACAACGATCAGACTTCACGTCATTTCACTTGAAGTGAACCAGACTAGCGCTGCCTGTCGATCTGTCAGCCGATGTTGGTCGATCAAGTGCTCACCTACGCCAATGGTATCTCGTCCTGTTGCTGCCTAGCACTGTACCGCTGCGCTCCCTCGAGCAACCTCAAATTCATTGTCGCTGAATTTCGATTGATTGAGATCCCCGCACTGATCCGGTCCCCATGATCAGTGAGAACACTTTTCGCACCTACAACCACGAGGTGATGTTTTCTGCGTTTATTCCTCTTGACGGTACCTCGCTCAATGCGCCCCCTCGTTTTGCACCTCATACTGAAACATCTCACCTGATCCCACTTAATTTCAGACTCGCCGTTAGAACCTTTGCAGCTGACAAATAATACCCTCCCTTCTAACAATAAGGCATAATTTAATTTATCAAAGTGTAGTTTTGCGATTAAGCTTGTAATGATTTCATTAAATGGTCCACATATGTAACTTCCGAAACAAAAGCCGAATGGTTAAATATTGGGTGGTGGTCAAGGATAAAATTCGTACAAAAACAAATACAAATTTGGTTGAAACCTTTCAAATATAAGAATTTATTTTATTAATAAAAGTTAAGATCTCTTAGAACTTAGAATGATTTTAAGATTTCTTAGAGCTTACAATGATCTCCTTAAATGGTCGAGATATATAACTTTCCCCACAAAAAAAAAAAAAAAAAAATCGAATAGTAAAGTATTGGGACATCAAGGATAAAATTTGTGGAGATAATGAATACAAATGCGTCCTTGGCGACTTACGACTTTTTATTTTAAATTAGCGCACCGAAATGGTCAAAAAATTTTCTGCTAGACGCTAAGTAACTAAAACGGATATGTACAGTACATAAGCATCTATTTCCCCTTAATCATTTGTTTTTTATTATTCATTGAAAATGTGCTATTTTCATTATACAGATTTAAGATTATAGTTGTAAAGGAATTGCTGTCCTAAAACTCTAAAATACTAGTTGTAAAATCTTAAACTGTAAATGTACTATCTACTTAATAAAAATTGAATTGAATTAAAATTAAGCATCTGTTTCAAAAACCAATGATTTACTCTACATTCCTAGTTTGCTTCGAAATATCAGTGGCCCGAATGTTGAACCTTGAAAAATTTATATTATTTTATTCCAGCTTCCGCATTTTGTTATAATTTTTAAGAATAATTAATCACTTTACTACTCAAAAGTTTTAATAAAAAGACCAGACATGACTCGATAATGTTACCTGTGAATTCGAAAACCGGCAAACACTATAAATCGCAGATGAATAAAATCAAGGTAAAAAGTGTTACTTGAAGCTATAAAATTGGAGTTAACTAAATTGCGGACGATGGCGATAAGTAGTATCATCAATATTCGCCTGACGTAAGTACACGCCACTTCTATATCAAGAGAAGTTCAATTATAGCTAAAAATATTCATATCTAATATAGAAATAGACATTGACGCTTCGGTACGGTGGTTAAGGTATGTATATTATTTCCACTAATTCCACCTACCGGTTTTTACTAATCACTTTAATCTAGACTGCAAATACAGGATGTTGTTGGCATGGTGTGTCAAATCTGCCTTAAACTTGTAGTCATACATTCTTATTTACTAACAAATTTCAAAGCATCTTATGACATACCATAAAGTCGTTGTTGTATGGTATTGTCTTATTTTATTTTTTATCTTGACTTTTGCGCTAGAATTGTTTTATTTTATATCATTAATTTTATTCATGTTGCGGTTGTTTTTTTTTTAATTATCATTTTTTATCATTGTTTTTCTTGTTACTGTTTCCTCATGTTCAATTGTTATGTGCCATCTGTGGACCAAATTCTGTAGTGATTGGTCACCTCAGGCAAAGCAATTGCCGCAACAGCAAATCTATTTTCAATCAAAAATCTAGTTTTTTGTTTCACATCATATTAGCATTGATTTTGTCGCGACAATCACGTGTAAAACTATTACCGCGAAAATAAAGACCAATCATCGATTTTGAATTTGAATGTTTTGAATATTTTAAGTCCAATTGATAATAAGGAGGGACAATACCCTACACGACAGAAGCAGTGATAAACACGTGTTGATTTAATAGATCTCGTTGGGGGACACGGAACTGAGCAAATCTATTTAATAAAGTGTAAGACGTTTTATTTGGTCGGTTGCTTTGCCAGTCAATGAACAGTCTATTAACTAAATATTGGTCATTCCAATCACAAAGATTTTTAAAGTAATAAAAAACCGGTTACTCACCACCCTACTATACATTTACTACATGAAACACGTGCGAGATCGGCAGCGTCTGACATCTCTAAAGTTATATACCCATCTTCTCGATCTTTAAACTGAATTACCACCAATATGGCTTTCCCAGTAGCTGATCTAATGGATACCTGATGGAACTTTGAACGTTTTCGTCAAGACTAAATAAAAGTCACAAATTGGTTTGTTATGTTTGTATTTAAATCGATTGCCGTGCTATTCAAGCGTTTCCGTTCAATGAAATAGCAATATCAATCAGCTCAACAGCTTTATGTGCTTGTTTTTGACATTATCGAAGCCAAACACTCATCGTAAGTGAGTTGCCGAAGCCAATTAACCCATACAACACAACAAAAACAGACGCCATCGAAATTTATAGAAAGTTCTAAATGATCGGCGTAGCTTTGTTGTTACTTTCTCTCATTCAAGCAATTTACTCGTCAGTGTTCGTAAAGTGGCGAGTGATCCAAGAGGCTATGTTCAAAGATAGAAATCTGAAATTTTAACTTCATAAAACTATAATATCATCATCATCATCGGCACTACAACCGGGAACCGGTATTGGCTTTATTTAGCAAGTCCCGAGGCTTGTTAAATTCTCCATAATGACTTGTTTTTTTTTTCGGGCACGGTCATTAGTCTTGCGCCAGAGGCTCCCCGATGGAGAAACGAACCCCGGTCTCCCGCGTAACAGGCAGGTATACTAACCACTATACTATCGAGGAGCAAAACTATAATATAGGGTGGGCCATACATTTTTGCACATTTGAAACTTGGATAGAAATAAAACTACAAATGTCATTTTAACGTAATATACGTTTATTGAAAAATTTTTTTTTTATATGACGTAGTAGAGATGTGCCCCGTCTCGTCGTTGGCACTCCTGCAACCGACTACGCCAACTGTGGAAAACTCGCTGACACATGCTGATTTTGGATCGTTTCTTACGGAAATTTCAACCTCCCGAATGTTCTCATCGCTTTTTCTTGAACGTGGTCGCCCTGTTTGTTTAATATTCGTTGTCGATCCCGTTTGCTCGAACTTCTTGACCTAAGCTTTGATTAAATTGACACTCACTTACACGGGGTAATACGTATTCAATTCTAAATAGGCGTTTACAGTAACGTAGGAATCGTTGTGTTTGAAAATTGTTTTACACATAAAGCACGCTGTTGTCCCGTGAAGCGCTCCATCGTGACTAAAATCGCATGAAGCGACGCACAATTCCCCGCAACTCGCGCGCCCCTCTCTCTAACGGTTTTTAAGAAATCAAGTGTTGCCATTTGCAACAATGTATGGCCGACCCGATACACAAAAATTTGTAATTTAAAGATCACGTGATTTAGAGCCACCTTGATATACCTTATCAAAAATTATACACTCCAAACAACTTAGTCACAATTTACAATATGTAGAAATGATGTTATACAAAGAAAAGAGTATGACATTTATTACAGCTGTCACGCAAAACACCATGTGCTCGGGGTAGGCTTCCTAGTCAACCAAAAACTGAAGCCTGCCATTATCGGCTTTAATGCAATAAATGTAAGGCTATGCACTCTTCGCGTGCGAGGCAAGTTTAAGAACATAAACCTCATAAACGTTCACGGACCTACAGAGGAGTCCCCTGACGACGAAAAAGAACAATACTACGAGAACGTCGAACGGGCCCTCAATGCCTGCCCAAGATACGATGTAAAAATCGTTCTTGGTGATTTGAATGCAAAAATAGGTCGGGAGCCGGTTTTCAGGCATTACAAAGGTTCCCATAGTTTGCATGAGAACACTAATACCAATGGACTACGAGTCATCGAATTGGCAGCATCGAAAAACTTGGTCGTTGCGAGTACCAGATTTCCGCATAAATATATCCACAAAGCCACCTGGGTATCACCTGATGAAGCCACTCGCAACCCAATTGACCACGTGTTGATAGATCGCCGCTACTCCTCGAGCCTGATGACGGTACGAACGTACCGAGGTGCCAACGTCGACTCGGATCACTATCTTGTTGGTACAGTTTTCTGAGCGCGGATTACCTTACGGAGACATATTGCATCCGCGGATCAGGTTCGAATCAACACGGCTGCCTTACGCAATAAGAATACCAGTAACACCGCCCTCGACAAGCTCGACGGAGGAAGAGTAAGTCCTGGGGCCAGAATGCCGGGCGTGGAAGAGAAATTGACACGCCTGAAGAATACTGTCATTAGTACTCCCAACTCCATCTTAGGCAGTAGTCGTAGAGATCGGAACGACTGGTTTGATAATGAGTGCAAACTAGCGACTGAACGTAAGAATGCTGCATATCGGGCAATGCAACAGTCTCATAGGACGGGGGTGCGCGAGGAGAAATACAAAGAGCTCAGAAGATCTGAAAAAAGGCTTCACAGACTTAAAAAAAAAAGTGCCTGGGAAAAAAACGTTGTCTGCGAAATAGAGAAAAGTAGAGAGCGAGGTGCGCAACAGGCGCGGAAGTTCTACCAAATAATTCGCAGTATGACGCGGTACTCACCACGCTGCACTTACTGCAAGGATAAAGACGATAAACTGATCACCGATCCTGAAGGCATTCTGGAGCGATGGGAAGTGCACTTCAATGAATTGCTAAATGGTAAGCTCACAGAAGAATTGGTGGCTCCACCAATGCAAGATCAAGACCAAATGCTGCCGCCGCCAAGCATTGAAGAAACATTAAAAGCCATAAGACAGCTCAAATCAAATAAAGCCCCAGGAGCCGATGGCATACCAGCTGAGCTGATCAAAAAAGGAGGGACAGCGTTACATCACGCAATTCATGAGATCGTGGTGCACGTATGGGAGCAAGAGGAGATGCCGGAAGATTGGCGTCGCGGTATAATTTGCCCCATACATAAGAAAGGAGATATCACACTGTGCAGCAATATAAGATACTCTCCAGTATCCTACAAGATCGGATAGCCCCATACGCTAAAGCCATCATTGGTCAATATCAGTGTGGATTCATCCCAGGCAAATCAGCAATTGATCAGATATTCACCCTGAGGCAGGCGATGGAAAAATGTCAGGAATTTAAGATTCCACTATATCATCTGTTTATACTCTTTAAGGCCGCCTACGACAGCATAGCCAGGGTAGAACTATATAATGCCATGAGAGAATTCAGAATTCCAAACAAATTGATACGACTTTGTAGGTTGACTATGACCAACGTAACTAGTCAAGGAAAAATAGTGGGATTGCTGTCCAAACTAATAAACATCTTTAATGCACTCCGACAATGGGACGGCCTGACCTGCCCCCTCTTCAACCTGGCGTTGGAGAAAGCAATCCGTGACTCTGGCGTTACAACAAGAGGGACTATTGTCACCAAATCCAGCCAGATATACTTGCCTACGCAGATGACATAGACATCATCGTAAGAACCGAATCGGCGGTACAGGAATCCTTCACCCAGATCGAGCAGGCGGCACAAAAACTGGGACTGCACACTAATGAGGGAAAAACTAAGTACATGGTGGCAACTTCTGCGAAGAGAAGACCTAACGTTGGTCACTATCAGGGTAGTGGAGCACGAATTTGAAGTAGTGCAATCCTTTAACTACCTTGGGTCAATAGTATCAGCCGATAACAATATGGAAGAAGAAATACGGGAACGGCAGATTAAATCCCACAAAGCCTACTATGGTCTATCAAGGCTCTTTAAATCCCGAAATTTATCCAGAACATCCAAGCTACTACTGTACAAGACCATGGTCTTACCAGTACTCATGTATGGATCCGAGAGCTAGGTGCTCAATAAAAGGCACTCTGAACTCTTGGTCGCGTTCGAGAGAAAGGTCTTAAGGAGAATTGTTGGCCCCGTATGGGAGGGAGGACGATTCCGGAGACGCTACAACCATGAGTTGTACGCAATATACCTTGAAATTAATGTTGTAAGAAAAATCAAGCTCGGTAGACTCCGGTGGGCGGGACACCTAGCTCGAATGAGCGAAGAGGAGCCTGCCCGGAAAGTGCTTTGTGGCAGGATGTATGGAAGGAGACAGCGCGGCAGACCTTGTCTGCTATGGAGGGATGGCGTAGACCAGGACGCCCAGAGCCTGGGAGTGCCAAACTGGATGACATCGGCTCGAGATCGGGACCGGTGGAGAGATTTGTTAAATAAGGCCTAGACCGGATCCCGGTTGTAGTGGCGATGATGATGATGATATATTCATTCAAAACAGAAGTTTAAACCCCCAAGATTTCGTCAGATGAGCCTGAAAAGTAGCACTTCATCTGGTCAACAAACGAAAACCAGTAATCAAATTCATTGGCGACTTAGGCGCATATCGTTCAATAGTGATTAGAACATAGACCCTACTTATAGCTTTAATAGACAGTATTACAATCGTTAGCCAGCTTTACCACTTCGAATATTATCTGGCAATGCCCTAATTCCGGAGATTGGATGGCGAGTCACTTTAAAATTTACCCACAGACGTATGAATAAACACAGCGAATCGTTCTTTAGACGAACCACATGATTTCGACTTTGTCTGTTCAGTTTTTTCCGTATATTCTCCAATACAAGACCAACGTACCTAATACAAGATGTATCAATCCGTCTTTTCCGTTCGCACTGGGCCAGAACCACCAGATCCTTTGGCCGCCAGCAGGGCATAGTCGTGCCTGGCGCCTGCATGGCTATATCATAACACATTCCCATGTGGGTGTAGGACACAGGAGATTTAGGCCCTCGCCCGTCTTCGACAAACACCCCCGTACCACTTACAGATCCAATGAACCCTTCTCCCGAATGCTAGGAAGTGTCAACTCCAAGTCATTCATCTTTTACTTCAATATTAGCACACTCACTCTAAAACACCACCTCCTGAACATCTCCCTCTAACTTCTTTTCATCTCCTGTCCGATTCCTCAAAGAAGAAATTAAGTTAGTTTGTAAGTTAGATCTAGGAATCTTTTGTAATGCTCTAGGCCAATAAATGGGATGAAGCCCCACTAAAAGTAAAACTAGACTTCGGATGTTGAATGACAATTCCTTATATACGCCGCTTTCATATTAAAAAAAAAACACGAAGTGCTAAAAAAGCTGAGTGTATATACCTGTGGAAACTCTGTGCTGCATTCCGTAAGCCGAAAGTTAGCATTTTGAACTCAAACAGTCCAAACAGTGTAGTACGGCTATTTTTTCGTATAATTATTCCAAGAATACCTCAAACCTCCTTTTATGAGCTGCTTTGATATAAAAGGTAAAAGCACTACCTTGGGTAATGTTGGACATATTTTAAGGATTGAGATTGTGTTTTGCTAAACGGTTTGGCTATTCATGTATTTCAACCCCATTTTGCAGCGTTTTGAAGTGTGGAGCGGTAAAAATTCACAAACGCCTAAGTTCACGCACGTTAACAGGCCGACTGCATCAATGCTTCAACTGGTAATGTTCGAATACCTTGTCCCTCGATGAGGAAACCATGGTACATGACCTATTCGTTTCCAAAATGACACTTATTGGTGTTGATGACTCAACCAAACTCTAAGAAACGTTCGAAAGCTCGTCACAAATGGAATCGTTGTTCATCCTTGATTTTCGATACTATGAATTATTGTGCGCGACCTCTTAAATCTGAGTTTATAGACCTCTGGAATATCCTTGCTACATTCTCTGAGCCAAAAGTCATCATTTTGAACTCAAATTGTTCAAACAGTGAAGTGACGCTGGTTTTGGGATAACCTCTGTTCGAATATGTGCTCGAATGTAGAACAATAGCCATTGGACAAGACCCATTCACCTGGTTGAGAAGACTAACGGTGTGTGGGGCGATCACGCTGCGATTACAGGATGGACAACCTCTGGGACTACTGGAATTTGATAGTAGCCCTTGGTGTAGTCGAGCGTCACAAAGATGGTACAAATCTCGGCTACACCAATGGCTGCCATCAAATTCCTGTAGTTACAGAGGTTTTCTATTCTGCAATCGCCACTCTTCGTTACTCTCGCCGAGTGGTAGGTGGGGTCCAATGCCCTGTCGCCCGGTGAAATATCACCCCCCAAGCTATAGGCTCGGTGAAATGGTTGTGAAAAATCCCTGGCCATCTTTCGGGGCTTTCGGGGCTGATGGACCGGTTTGAGAAAAGGTTGGTTTAGGTGGTAGTCGTTCCCAAGGAAGAGATACCACCCCGTCACACTGTACATTTCACCATAACGTTGAGAGAAATCTTCGACCATGTGTCGGATGTATGGCTGATGGCCCGGACTAACCCAGAGATAAGTCATGATGGTACCTTCTACGACAAAGAATTCCGGAGGTAAACTAGTTTCCTATTCGGTTCTCCGGGAAGACTATATCAGGGGAAACATCATGCAAATATTCTGATAAATAACCGGACTTTACGAAATTCGTCATCGCGTAATCGGGCTCGTTCTCGAGGCGCTGTCGACGTTCGACTAATAATGGCATTTTGTAACATCAGGGGCATCGGTTTCACCAATATGGATGAAAACGCCATCCAACAATATTTGCAAACAGCGAAACCTTGCCCTAACTGAGACCCAGATCGAATCGTCAACTGATTCTACATATCTTCATTGCTCAGGATACGACTTGCATTCGAGATTCCCTTTGACAGGTGAAGTCTGCGTCTCCACGCGTTCCGATCTGGCTTATCAGCGGATGGAGGCGTTGGAACCCAATAACATGGACATCATGTGGTTGAGGGTCGTGCTGAGGAACTCTGTTAAATATCTTTGTCTTTACCGCCCCCCGAATGACAATCGACCAGCGACATTTTTCGAACATCTTTCACGTACCGCAGACGGGTTACAGATCAACCACCCGGCTTCTGAAATTATTTTCCTTGGCGATTTTAATGTACACACTTCCGGCTGGTTGGTGCATTCTAACAGAACCGACGAGGCTGGGATGCTAGAGGAGATGTTCGCTGTTAGCCACAACTTGACTCAACTCGTGAAGGAACCTACGTGAGTGCCGGATGCTCGAGGTGATTATGCGAACACCCTGAATGTTTTTTGACATCCAAACCGACTATTTATACCAAAGAGGTTGTGCGCCACTGGGAAACTCAGATCACCGCTTGGTATCTGTCACGCAACCACTTGCATTTCAAGCGATAAACCGATCTAAGCAGCTTCGGCATGTATGGAGGTATGGGGCTGCTAACTAGGACGATTTGAGAGATTTCTTCGCATCTTTTCCATGGTCGGGGGTGTGCTTTGGACACTCCGATATTAAGGCATGCGCGGAGTCGGTCAGAGAGATTATTCTTGTCGGGATGGAGATTTACATTCCGCATTCCATTAAACGAAGTTCATCTGATAAACCTTAGTTTGATTAAAAAAGCAAGCGATTACAGCCCCAAAAAATATATCTTTTAAACAATGGCGCTCTAATCCCACCGATGTTAACAGAACGAATTTTGTTAGAATCAGAAACCCGTGCAACCAGGCGATTGATACCGTGAAGAATGCCTACAACGACAGAGTGACCAATAAACTCCTTCAATACCCGGCTGGTTCGCACTACTGGTCAATGGCAAGGGCTGTCAACAGTAACTTTGCTTCCTCCTCCTTCCCTCCATTGGTGACAGGCCGCGGGACGTTAGTCCCAAATTCAAAGGATAAAGCTAATGTGTTCGCAAATTTATTTTTCGCGAATTCAAACCTCGATGCCGGTCTTTTGGAGACACCTGTGATCCCACCGTAACGGTCTTCGATGCTGGATTTGAGGTTCGTACGGCGTACTATTAAACGGATTCTACGTGGACTGGACTGTAGGAAGGCTCGTACGGAATTCCAGCAATAGTCCTTAGGAACTGTGATCCAGAACTATCGCCGGTTCTTGGCAGATTCTTTCGCTTATCTTATGCACGGAGGACCTTTCCTACCTGCTGGAAAATCGCTCGAGTTCAGCCAATCCCAAAGATGGGAAAAAAGTCTCTCCCACAAAATTGCCGCCCGATATCATTACAGTCTGTGTTATCTAATGTGATGAAAAAGTTCATCAATACTGAGTTAATTAAGTATTGGGAGTGCCACGGACTTCTGAATGATCGTCAATACCGATTCCGTGGCAGGCGATCCACGGGAGACCTTTTGACCCTTATAACCGATATATGGACATCTGCGATTGAGCAGCATGGTGAATCAAGGGCGGTCCCATTTGATATCTCTAAGGCTTTTGACCGCGTCTGGCATGAGGCATTACTGAGCAAACTTCGTTCATATGGACTTTCCCAGCAGCTTTGCGATTGGACGAAGAGCTTCCTCGAAAATCGATCAATCCGAGTTGCTGTGGAGGGCAAGTATTCAGATTTGTGTTCTGTTAATTTGTGGGTGTCTCAAGGTTTTATTTTCGCTCCAACCTTGTTTTTGTTTCACATAAATGATTTGTTGGAGACAACGGATAACAAAGTGTTCAGTTTTGCGGACGATAGTACACTTGTTTCCTCCTTTTCGAGTGATCGGGTGATTAGTGGATCAACGTCGCACCTGCTGAGATGTAGACAGATTAACTTTCTGAATCGGGATCTGGATAAGGACCTGGAGTCGGGAGAGGCAACTTCAATCCAATGAAGACAGAGTATTCAACATTCATAAAGAAAAGTGGATCATCAGCTCCGCAGCTCATGATGATTGGCCAGGGCCACGAATCTGGGGAAAGCTTGAAGTTACTCGGCATCACGGGCTGTGTGAATGTTTCGTGGCATAAGCCCGTGTCGAGGCTAATGACCTTACCCGAAAAAACAAATTATTATGTACAATTTAACAAGTCTCAGATATGGATCAGATACCGGAGTAGAGATCCCGGTTGTAATGTGGATAATGATGATAAACACGTGTCGAACATTGCCAGGTCAGCGTCTGGAAAACTGAGTTATCTTTTTACAGCCAAGAAATATTTTACTACGGCCCAACTTTTGACAAGTGTAATTAATAATAATAATAAAAAAAAAAAAAAAAAAAAAAAAAAAAAAAAAAAAAAAAAAACCTTATTGAGACATTCGCTTTCAAACTCGAAAAAGAAAATAAATTTTGCTGCACAAATGTGTTCTAAAACATCACAGAAATACTCTCCTAAAACCGTTTTGAGAAATTCGATATAAAAAAAATGTATACACATTTGTAGCGGTACTCAACGTGTGAATGGAACCCTGTTTTGGAGCCAAGAGGAGGAGCCCCGAGAGCTCCAAAAAAGCTCAAATAGAGAAAAAAAAGCCCTTAGAGAGCAGGGTTCAACGTCTGGCAAAAGTTGAAGATCTACAGTATTCACCAGGAATGGCAGACTAAGGTAATAAGTCAAAATAATTCATTTCTGTGTATACATATCGAACAAAAATTTAAAGGGGCGTTTTTCTCGAAACAACATTTTTCAAACTCGTCAGACACATTTCTCAAGCTCTAATCACTTTTATTTTTGAAAAAACCAAAAAGCATTTGTTTCTTTGTACAAAATATTAGGGGATGTAACTCTAAGAATTTATATATATATATATATCGATAGTATAGTGGTTAGTATACCCGCTTGTCACGCGGGTGACCGGGGTTCCTTTCCCCGTCGGGGAGGCTCTGGCGCAAGACTAATGACCTTGCCCGGAAAAAACAAATCATTATGGAAAATTTAACAACCCTCAGGACTTGCTAAATAAGGCCAAGACCGGTTCCCGGTGCTGATGATGATGATATATATATATATATATCTATTTATATATAATATATATCTATTTATATATATATATATATTATATATATATATATATATATGTATATATATATTTATTTATATATATATATATATATTATATATATATATATATTTATTTATATATATATACACTATCGGCACCACAACCGGGAGCCAGTCTTGGCCTTATTTAGCAAGTCTCTCCACCGGTATCTGGTCGTTATCCGAGACTTGTTAAATTGTCCATAATAATTTGTTTTCCGGGCACGGTTATTAGCCTTGCGCCTATATATATATATATATATATATATATATATATATATAATTCAATCTTTTTACTGGGATAATTCACCTCAAAAAATTTCGATTTGTCAACTAAATTTTTTATAAATAATTATTAATAAAAAAAATCCCCTAGTGAAAGCCTTGCGCTTATATATACATATATATATATATATATATATATATATATATATATATATATATATATATATATATAATTCAATCTTTTTACTGGGATAATTCACCTCAAAAAATGTCGATTTGTCAACTAAATTTTTTATAAATAATTATTAATAAAAAAAATCCCCTAGTGAAATATATACGGAAAAGAATCCATTTTGAATTATGATCTACATTTTTTAGGCAACTCAAAGGGTGTCTGAACGTTTAAAGTGATTTTTGGGAAGCGAGTTTAATTGAATTATTGGTCGGTTGCCTTTTTCTAAAACAAACAAAACTCACATTTGATTATAATCTTATTGGGTGTGAGTTGCCTAACGACTGCCTCTTAGATGTAAATATAAATTCCGTTATCCATACTGATGTTGTATTCCAGAATAATACCCTTATTAAATTTAACACTGAATCTCCTTACACTTCCTTAAAAACTTCCCGTAACATATATTACATTCTCACTTAATACATACCATTCATAAACATTCGCAATATTGCCAGTTACAGCACATTTAATAACCTGCACCTTTTTATTCATTCAAAACATAGTAACTTTGATTTTCGTTCAAATTTTATTCAATTTAAAAGTCACAGAGACTGTCAAAATTTGTTTTGTTCATGTTATAATTTCCAGTAAATTCGAACACAATGTTCTATAAGTAGAGAAAAAAATTCAGTTGTAAAATCAGTTAGTTTTGAGTTGAGTTCGAGAGAAGTAGGAGCTCAAGAAGTTTGAGTTATCAGTGTGAGAAGTAAAGTTGAGAAGAAGTTATTAAGAATAGAATAAACCGAAAGAAGAAATAAAGAAATTTACTAAGAAGAAGAAAAACGAATTATCATTTATTCGAAAAAGAAGACGGACAGAAGACGTCTTACATCTTCCCTCGAAAGAGGAAGCACGGCGTCTCGGATCGTTACACTGATCTTGATACGGTGGGAGAACATTTCGTACGGCGTATCAAGTTCAGTGTCTGGGAAAGGCGCATTATAGTTGTAGTTTGCTTGCTGGCCGGAAATCGCTTCTCAGTATTACATCGGCTGGTGGGGCCGTTGTGTTGGCGGTCGTTGACTCCGACATAACTTGCGCACTCTACGGCCAATATGAAGAAACAAAACTCATTTAAAAAAATGTTTATGTTCTTCAATACATATATTATAAAATTCAAAGGAAAGTTTTTCAATAAATAGCACCGTTTTGTGTTAACTTTAAAAGCGTATTTTTCTTTCAATTTTAAAAGCAAATGTCCCCTTAACAAGATGAATGGGGCTTATCCAATGGCTGCTGTTCTATTGCATATTCGAGCATGTATTCGAATTCAACGCGAGCTTCGCGCAGCTTTTTTGGAGCGTAGCGTTGACTTACCAGACGACCGCGTGTCTGTTGTGACGGAAAGCACCGATCTTGGTATGCCGAGGTTTGTTGAAAAATGTCACCATATGGACCTAGAGCAATATAGGTCGACAATGTGTACGTTTCTTTATCCTTTACGTATACTATACTGGAGATCAGAGTTTGCTAGTCCACTAATCTATTACTTCCTAGGTCAACCTGGTTATAATATTTGAGAAGTTCGGCAATTGGGAAATCCCACCAATGGGTCGCCAGACGCCTAAATTCCGTGTAAGTTGCCGCACACATCTTGTTATTGCTGAATCGTTTGCAGCAAACAATTTGAATGTGCCAGGCAAACCATTATCAGGTGCGAATGATCGTTGGACGGACGGAGACGGGGGTGGGGAAGTGGCGTGGAGGCTCGGCTATTGTATAAACACTTCATTAGTACACATTAGAAAAAAGCCCTGATGGCAGATAGAAAAAGAATAAAATAAAAATATGCGTAAAATGGAAATGGAAATGGCAGATAGTTTTTCTAATTTTCCACTGTCAAAGTTTACTTGTAAAGTGAGAATTTTGGTCGTCATTCGAATTAGAAACGTTCATAAAAAAGGACGCGCAGGGAGAAAATAAATAAAATAAATACTTTAAATAAAGAGAAGCCTACAGCATTAACAAAAAAAAAAAAAAAAAAAAAAAAAAAAAAACCACTATAAAATTCTAAAATTACTAACTTTTATTTCCCTTTCTGTGATTTGGAGAACCCGAAAAATATATAGGGTGGGCCATACATTTTTGCAAATGGCAACATTTGTTTTCTTAAAAACCGTTAGAGGGGGGGGGGCGCGCGAGCTGCGGGGAATTGTGCGTCGCTTCATGCAATTTTAGTCAGGATGGAACGCTTCACGGGACAACAGCGTGCTTTTTGTGTAAAACAATTTTACAAAAACAACGTTTCCTACGTTACTATACGACGCCTATTTAGGATTGAATACGGATTACGCCGTGTAAATGAGTGTCCAAGTGTTAATTTAATCAAAGCTTGGGTCAAGAAATTCGAGCAAACGGGATCGACAACGAATATTAAACAAACAGGGCGGCCACGTTCAAGAAAACATCCAGGAGGAGTTATCCGCGATATGTGTCTGCGAGTTTTCCAAAGTTTGCGTAGTCGATTGCAAAAATGCCAACGAGGAGACGGGACACATCTCGACGATGTCATTTTTTAAAAATAAATTTTCATCATCATCATCATCGTCATCATCATCATCGGCACTACAACCGGGATCCGGTCTTGGCCTTATTTAGCAAGTCTCTCCACCAGTATCCGGTCCTTATACGAGACTTGTTAAATTGTCCATAATAATTTGTTTTTCCGGGCAAGGTTATTAGACTTGCGCCCACTGACGCTCCTAGTCGCCACAAATTGTTCGTAAAATTCCACGTTATTTTTAGTTTATCCTAATGACCTAAAAGCTTTCTGCCATTTTGTTCAGTCCAGCACGTTATTATATATTCAACGATGTCATTTTTTAAAAATAAATTTTCATCATCATCACCATCGTCATCATCATCATCGGCACTACAACCCGGATCTGGTCTTGGCCTTATTTAGCAAGTATTTCCACCGGTATCCGGTCCATATCCGAGACTTGTTAAATTGTCCATAATAATATTTTTTCCGGGCAAGGTTATTAGCCTTGCGCAAAAAAAAAAATTGTTTGTTTAATAAACGTTTATTATGTTAAATAAATTATCATCATTAAAAAATAAATTTTCATCATCGGCACTTCAACCGGGATCCGGTCTTGACCTTATTTAGCAAGTCCCTCCACCGGTATCCGGTCCTTATCCGAGACTTGTTAAATTGTCCATAATAATTTGTTATTTCGGGGAAGGTTAGAAGCCTTGCGCCAGCAAAATAACATTTGTAGTTTTATTTCTATTCATATTTCAAAGGTGCAAACATATATGGCCCACCCAATATTTCCCAAAAGATCATTAAAAGCTTATTGCAGCCACGCTAGTGCGATGACTGGAAACTGAAGACCAAATTCCAGAAATATTATACCATCGTGCTCAGGAACCGAATGTGAGATGCTCCAGTGTTAAGTCACAAGCAATGCAAAGTAAGAAATAAAAATTGACAGCCATTTGTTGTATGACCGCAGAATGGATCTAAAGAATGCTATCAGATACCAGTGTTATTCGCTAGATCAGACCCAATATTTTAACTAACAAGTACAGGCTGTTTTGGTCAAAGCGAAAAGAAGTTTGGCAATGACAAGAAGACTATTACACAGAAGTAAGATTAACTACAGAGTAAAAGTTACATCCTACATGCTTATCACCAGCCCAGTGATCATATATGGATGCCCGATGTGAGGATCCAATTCTGAAGAAAAACTTTCGGGCTCTCCAAAGACAAAAATCCCAGAGCTAGCTTATCTCAGCCTCCTCGATCCGACTTTATACTATACACCCAACACAAGCACTAAACCTTTAAATTGATACGTCGACCAATATAATCAAATTTGATTCCGTTTACCTTACCGGGTTAAGTCACCAGTTCACTAAACAATAAGGACGGCAATTTACACCAGCAAAAAAAACACCAAAACCGCAACAAAAGTGCGATAACAACATGAAAGTAGTCCAACTGTCCGACAGAAAAAAAATGTATTGTTATCCAAATCTCAAACAGTCCATAAACTTGACTCTTCCCATTAGCCGGTGATATTATATTTATGTCAAATTCCGAAAAATGCCGGGGTTTCAAACTGTCGTTCGAATAATCCACGTGAGACCACAAAAAAAACCTTTGACAAATTTTGAACTAACAACCGTTACGGCCTTGAACAAAATACTTCCTGGTACGATCAACAAGTCGCTAATAGAAACATTAGAACAGGGGTACCGCCCGATTATAGCAGAAATACCAGATCACAGTTTTCAAAACCACAGCTAGTCACTTATGCACAAATATTGGTAAGGTCGCAAAAATGTCTCTATCATCATCTTATATCTCTAATTCGACATTCAAAAATATGGCTGGACAAAAAACATGCGTCTGCGTTACAGTACTTACTTCTCAACCTACGAATGCGCAGGAACACGAAGATGAAGAGGGCGAGGTAAGCCACCTTCACCGATAAAAATATAAACGTATCCAAAAAATCCATAGTTTCGTTGATGAAAACGTCTGTCAAAATCGAAAAACGAGAGATTACGAAACGAGTCCTTTTCACTGTTTCAGAACTCGATGATGGTGATCGTCGCGGGATGCAAGCCGACACCACCTTAAGGTTTCGTATGATCTAAGCGGAGTCGCGTCCAAAGCACGTGGTCTGGCAAATGCTGCAGCTGGATGTTGCGTAGATGTGTGCGTACAGTAGCAGCTTGTCCCTGAAGGATCTTGTGCAGATGTTGAAGGTTTTTTTCTTTGTTTACTTCCCTTTACTATTCAATTCGCCAGTTGGTTGCATGTGCATGTGCATTTGATTTTGGACGTTTGGTCTTTTTTTCGACTTTCAACAGAAAAATCTTTGATCGAGTCCTTTTGGTCTTTTCGTCGTTTTCGTTGCCCCGATTAGTCACTTATTTTTTTAACAGTCTCAGTGAACGATATATATTTTTGATCTTAAATGATGTGGAATTATTTTTATTTGTCATATCCGTTTCGTAGAATGTTGTCTCCATGATCACAGGACTCAAGGAGTTTCACAAAGTTCCGTCCCGTTGTTGTTTTCGGATTTTTATTCGCAGTCTAGATCGTTTTTTTTTCTTTAATTTACCTCCAAGGAGACCACGTGTTAATCCTTGATCGAAAACATGACTTCGCCAGAGAATAAAATCAAACGACACCACACAAGATGAACAAGAATTTCAAATACGAATAGAATAAAAATTAATAAGCCACCCGTCGGACGATGATCCAATTGAATCAGGGCAGGTTGGCGGTTTCCTGAATAGACAACACGTCGCGTTAAGAAATTCAATTACGTATCACCAAATGTATCTTTCACTTTCTCAATGGAACGAGATTAATAGACCGGCGGAGTTAGATCTGCGCACACTGTGGATATAACGTGATACAATTTGGACCTAGACCTGACAGCGAAATAGTTTCACAAGAGGTTTCCAACGAACTGAATTCAAAGTTGAGGCGGCATCGAACGTATATCGTCGCAAGTTGTTGGACATTCAGGCTACAACCGCCAAAGATATTTTTCTTCTTACATCTCATCACATAACGCTCTACACGATGGTGTTTCGAGCTCTTCGAACACGAGTAAGAGATTCACTCAGAGCTCTTAGCAGCTGTTACGGAGTCTCTGGTGGTGATGTGCTTACCTGTGTTTATGAGATCAACAATTGCCGTTCACATAATCCATTCCCAACTGTGAGTCACGTGATGTGCGAGTATTAATACACCATGTGCTTCTGAAGAGTTCGTGCTTCTATTGAAGAGAGCTGTCGAAGTACAAAGAGTCGAATTTTCGAACTAGAGAAGGGTAAGCTTTTACCCCTTCTAGTTCAAATTAAAAGTGTAACGTTTTTTATTCTTGGAACGGAATAGAAAAAATGTAATTACCAATAAATCAGAAATTCCCACCATTAATCGGAAGTCATATTCACGTTCTTCTCTGAAATTAGTTGAGACTCTTGATCCATCTAATTTAATGTAATTATATGTTTGAAGTGACAGGGTAGGTGCAACAAATTGTATGGGTTGCTGGAATTATCTAATCACCTGTCTATCTCGGATGCGTCTGAGTTTCACTACTTCAAAGGCGAATTCTCAACCCATTTATTGTTACTTGATTCAAAAAATAAAGAAATCAATTTACTCTTTCTTTGTAAAGCACTCATCGGTTCCTACACCTACCGCAACCAACGAAAACAAAGGACCTACTACTATTATTATTGTTACAGTTTAGTTTACAATTATAAGCATATATGATTTGCATTTATCCTGCGAAAGGTTGGCGCAAGGCTAATAACCCTGCCCGTAAAAATAACTTATTATGGAAAATTTAACAAGCCTCGAGACTTGCTAAATAAGGCCAAGACCGGATCCCGGTTGTAGTGCCGATGATGATGATGATGATGATTTACATTACCAACTAAGGCATTCAACACGAGGGAGTTTTCACCACTTCTAGGGGTTTTGAAACTCTAATAAAAATGTTAAACTAAACTGTTCTGATTGGATATTTATACGAGGGTTGCCTCTTATGTTTCGGGATTTGGCAACCCTAGTGTTGCAATCCGGCAATTGACAGCTCTGTCGTAAAGTTGGACATTTTTGAGGTTATACGCACTCAGAACGTTTTGACATACGAGCGCTATTTGTGTTGTTTACAGTAACTTAAAAGATTCATCTCGGCCCAAAAATGGAATTAAATCGTCAACATTTTCGTGCGATTATTTTTTACAACTTTCGGCGTGGATTAACTCAGCAACAGTGCTTGGATGAACTTAATTCAATTTTTGGCGATGAAGCTCCATCAAGGACCAGTGTTTATCGATGGTATGGTGAATTCAATCGTGGTCGTAGTTCACTCCAAGATGAATTTCGTGAAGGTCGTCCAAAATCAGTTGTTGTTCCGAAAACCATTGATGCTGTGCGCGAACTGATATTGGAAGATCGTCATGTGACCTATCGTGAGATTGAGGCAACCTTAGGCGTTAGTGGGACCAGCATACATTCAATATTGCATAAACATTTGACTGTCAAAAAAATTTGTTCGCGTTGAATCCCACACAATTTGTCAATCGCCCAAAAAAAGGCTCGTGTCAATTGGTCGAAAGAAATGCTCAAAAAATACGGTCGCGGTGCTTCGAAACACGTCTATGACATCGTGACAGGTGATGAATCGTGGATTTACGCGTATGAGCCCGAAAGTAAACAGCGGTCGACTGTCTGGGTGTTTCAAGATGAGCCAATCCAACAAAAGTTGTTCGCGCACGAAGCACTTCCAAGCAAATGGTCGCCTGCTTTTTCGGAAAAACTGGACATGTCGCAACCGTACCACTAGAACAACGCAGAACAGTCAATTCTGAGTGGTACACAACCATTTGTTTGCCAATTGTCTTCCAAGAAATCAGGAAAACCAACCGCCGAAGACGGATCACTCTTCACCACGACAATGCGAGCTCTCACACATCGGCTGCGACAACTGCATTTTTGAGCACCCAAAACATCGATTTGATGGGTCATCCGCCGTATAGTCCTGACTTGGCACCGAATGACTTCTTTTTATTCCCGTACGTAAAAAACAAACTGAAAGGTCAACGTTTTTCGACACCTGAAGAAGCGGTTGCTGCATTCAGAATGCATGTGTTGGAGATACCTCAATCAGAGTGGCAAAAGTGCTTCGACAATTGGTTCAAACGCATGCAAAAGTGTATAGATCTTCATGGGCAATATTTTGAAAAACAATAAAGTGATTTTCGATGATCAATATTTGTTTTTGTTCTCTAATCCCGAAATATATAAGGCAACCCTCGTATGATTGTGTGATGTGCACAGTGTTTATGAAGACCCGCGTAGTATCGAAAGGCACAGATTGGATTGGAAAAAGAAAAAGAAGAAGTATCTCAATAAAAAACATAGGAAGAAAACTCTGAATACCAAAATACTTGGATTCAGTAATTCATAAGCCCCAGGTGCCAATATTACATTTCTACACACGCTTGTCGTAGCTTATTTTTTGCTTCACAATAAAATTGTGTTAACATATGTGTCTATTCGTAGTTAATGATACTGTAGCGATCCTAAATCGCTACTCCCATCCAAATCCCCGATATCACCAATAACCCCATCCAAATCCCCAATACCTCCCATAATCCAAATCCAAATTTCATATTGAATCATATGGGCGATAAATTAAACCGAAAGTTAATTTGTCGCACATTGATTCAATTCCTAATAATCCTGACATCATGAAATGCTTAATTCAAAACGCATTTCATGATTTCCCTTCCAGGAACTTATCCAACTAAACCCTTAATCAATTCCCAAAACACAATTCCAATTGACGCACACAAAATCGTGTGTGTGCTTCTTGGAATTCTTACATTAAAAACGTTGACAAATCTCAACGAGAAAAAGAAGAAAAGGGCAGTAATTTTCAATTTCGTGATCAGTCAAGCTCCGAATGGCGAACCGCTGTTCATCAAACAATAAAAATAAATCAATCAGTACAATTCCAGAGGCCGACCCTATGGCCAAAGCAGGAGTTCAAATCTGAAAAACGACCACAATTTAAATGCCACAAATAAACAATAGTTAAACCTCATTAAAATACATAAACAATAGTTAAACCTCTTTAATCAATAAATTAAATAAACAATAGTTAAAACGCGGAAATTCGAATCTAGAAGACGGCCTCAAGCCAAATACAACAAATACATAATAAGTAAGTTCCTTTGATCAGTCACTTTCCAGAGACCAGACCTGCGGCGGCCTATCCTAGGGCAATCAGTTGACTGCGCTTATGGACTTGCCAAAATCTGCGGAATAGATCGTAATAAACAATAAAAGGGAACCGTCTTTTATTGTTTAACATTCCAGCACCTGCCGGGGGCTAACGCCTGGAACAACGAACCCCTGAAGGATGCGGCCGTTACTTGGTCAGGGAGGTTCCCACCAAAGAGGTTAGACGCACCCATTTACTCTGCCCCCGCACCCCCAGCTGGGGCGGGCACCCACATCAGCACCGATCCCGCCGTCAGAATCCAGCGAAGCGGAGCGAAGCCGTGTCCCCCACTCCGGGCAAGGGATCAAATTAAATATCACAAGGAAATATAACTTAACAATACTTAGGCGGATTTGAATGTCGTTTTCAAATGTTTGATGATGCAGTGTTCCGCCGAACACTGTTAACCGCAGAGGGAAATACACAAGCGGAGCAAAACACGGTGCCAAAGGAAGCGACGAACTACCTTTAGGTGAACCAGGTCTGTTCATTTAAATAAATAAAACACGAACTAATTTTAGTGTATACTTTTGTTTATTAACATTTTCTCATTCCGAGTTTACATTAGTTCACCGATTCGTATTAAGCATTCCTGGTGCTTTCACTGTATGTTAACTTACGAACTTTGGACACACGTTAAACTCGCCTTTCTCTTTATTTTTAAATTTTAAGTCGCGGTTACTTCTACTAGCGTATTCGTCTCGCGGTACGACCTCCTCGGGGGGTTCGCTGTCCTGCTGCACGAAATAGACTAACAAATTCTCCTCCCCATTTCAAATTTTTCATCCCCCATCTAAAACAGAAAATTTCCCATCATAGATCATTCTCCTTTCCGTCTTCTTTATCGGAATCTTGTTCCTTTGTTTGGACGATCGATCGTACCGCCGCTTAATTTTCGATCTTTTCTTGGGATTTGTTTGCGTTCCCCATCTGGCCTCAGACAAGGAGGGTTCTTGTGCGCTTCAGATGGGTACAAAGAAACCGTGGGATCGGTATAGTTTTTGTTAGCATTTCCAAATCATAAACATCTAGCGAGCGATCTACGTTAAGATGTTTATGATTGCATGACTGTTGGTCGGCGGCGAATCGCTATCCTTTGTTTGCACAAGTGTACCTTTTAGGTTTTGGGTCATACTAGGAATTTAGGTGCTAATTGCTATTAGATACAAGCGGAGATATTCGTTGTTCGGTTTGTTTACCGAAGAATGCGTTTCATGGATGTATTGCATTGATGCCCTGAATTGGATGCGTTGGACTGGATGCGTTGAATTGGCGCGTCGAATTGGACGCGTTGAATTCAATATTAGAGACTTTTGAACGTTTAGTACGATTGATTTTTGCTATTGCATTCAATGTTGGTGTGTGAAATGTTACCTTCTGTTTCAGGTGGGAGTAAGGACTTCTGGGACACGTGTCTGTGAGCACGTGTGATGGATAAAAGTGAGTATGTTCCTTGGCGGAAAGGACATCTCAACCTATAGTGGGTTGTGTGGTTCGTAGAACCGCCACAATACCAAAAACGTTCTTGTACAAGGTGGCGCAAAATTAATCACCCTATCGGAAGATGTTAAAATTGTTGCCAATAACGTCGTACGTTAATCATATTTGACATTTGTGAACTAGACAGCTGCAGAATACAAACAGACAAGCAACGAAGAGGACGATAATGTGTCGAAAATCATCATGAGCGACGAGGCCCATTTCCACTTAAGCGGTTACGTCAATAAGGAAAATCTTCAGTTCTGGGACGCTGAAAATCCACATGTAATGCACGAAGAGCCATTACATCCACTCAAACCCACTGTGTGATGCAGCATTCACGCGGGAGGAGTGATCGCCCCGTATTTTTTTGAGGACGTCACCGGCAATACGGTCACTGTTACAGGCGAACGCTACAGGGCCATGATAAACGACTTCTTACTGCCGGAATTGGTTGAGCGGGGCTTGGTGAACATGTGGTTTCAACAAGACGGTCCAACCGCACACACAGCACGAGCCACAATGGATATTGTGAAAGAAGCGTTTCCTGGTTGCGTAATCTCCCGTTTTGGCGATTTGGGATGGCCAGCAAGATCGCCCGATTTAACCATCCCAGACTTCTTTCTTTGGGGCTACTTGAAGTTCCGGGTTTATGCCAACAAGCCTCAGACAATCGCAGCCCTGAAGGAGAATATTCGACAGGAATGTGAACAGTTATCACCGGAAATCTTGCGGAAAGTCGTGGAAATGTGATAAAACGGGTACAAATGTATTTGTGGTGGCAGCCACTTGACGGATATCATCTTTTCGACATAACAGAAAAAATTGTAAAGGTCCAAATAAAGATTTCTATTTTTTTTATTTTTTTTTATTACTCGATACCATTTTTTTAACTTAGTAAAAAAAGTAAGTCATAAACAATATTGGACGATTAATTTTGCGCCACCCTATATATCTTAAAATTGTGTCAACATATACGTCTATTCGTAGTTAATGATACCAAAGACGTTCTTGTATATCATATTGGCCTCGTTTTGGTGTTTTTGCTTATTTTATGGGAGGCACTCTCTGTTCCATAAAGGGTATTTATCTTTTGGCGGATCTTTACTCAATGTCTGAATGGTGTTCCGCCGAACACTGTCCAGAAACAAAAGAAAACAACCTGGAACACGGAGCGAATGCAGCACAAAATAAAACACGGTGATAAATTGTTTTTAAATTTTGATTTTTATTTTATTGTCTTTTTTTCGGGTTTAACATTTAGCACAAAATCATGAAATAACTCCAGTTGAACGCCCGTGGCGATTTTATAAAAACTGTCTCGATGTCCATCACTTAACGCCTAAATACACAAACTTTACATTTTGGTTGTCGCTTAATTACCCAGGATGCAGTTTTGATATTCATACACAAACCTTAGAATTTGGTTGTCGCGCAATTACCTAGGACACAGTTTCGATATTCATAGTTCTTTATCACTCTATCTGTATCGTTCGATATTTCGATTACCCGTGAAATTACACTTGCGGACCGTTCGAAAATTAAATTAATGGCGCCGCGCGGATCGACCTCCTCGTAGTATTCTCTGTCTGGACTTCTCAATGTCGACTGTGGTAACTTCTCTGGGGATGATTCCACTCACCCCATAGTTTTCTTTTCCCTTTCACTGGTGGTGACTTTCTCTCAATCGATAATCTCTCCGCCAGGGACGATCGTGCTCACACATACAGACGCGGGGGTTATTTCCTGGTTGCTGTGGATCATTCCGTGATCGTCAGAATTTCACACCTCTGCTGCATCGGTTATGCACACAATAGAATGTGTGATTCACATTAGGCGATCTTGGGATAATGTTTACTTTGCCCTATGGGAACAGCATTTTCGTTTATTGCTGTTGCGCGGCAATGGCCTTTGTTTAGGCGAAGAATACTGCGGCAGGGACAAAGGTTTTGTCGACGGATTGGTTTTCCGGCGATTTGCTTATCACCGGAGATGTGATGTTTGTCGACATCTGGTGCAGCTGTGCCAAACGTTTGTGTATATCCAGTTAATGGATCGATACGCAATTTTTGTTGGTGAGTCATGTCCTTCCATCGCCGTGCAGGCGTAGAAAAATTATTCAGGACTTGTGGCCCACGTACCTGTGGATACGTGAGGTTGTTGACTACAACATGAATGTTACCTTTTGTTTCAGGTGGAAAGGAGAGCTTTTGAGGACATGTGTCTGTGGTTATGTGTAGTTTGGATATAGGTAAGTATGTTCCTTGGTGGAACGACGACATCTCGACCTATAGTGGGTTGTGTGATTCGTAGAACTGCCACAATCTTTTGTGTCATCAAAGAGTTTTTGCAGATATGTGCACCTGAACTTTATGAATTCATTCCCTACTTAAATATTTCAGGTTTCATGTATTTTTGAAGATTTACCCAGGAATTATTTGATGAATCTAAAATGAATCAACAAAGAGGAATCTGCACCGATCAGTGAAGTCGTCTCTCAGTAACCGAAAAGTCGTAGAACGAACTACATCGATCGTCGCTCGTCAACAAAAAAATATTAAAAGTGTTGTTCATGTACACGTTTGTATGTGTGTGTCCTCCTCCTCATAGAGGAAACAACAGTAAAGTGTGAACGTTGTATAGACGTTAATGAGGTGTGCGTTTATTAAAGTGTGCACGAGTGTACTTGTTTAATAAACAAATATTTAATGGCGTGTCATCAAACGAACAACAATTTAAAATAAAAAAACAGCGAAAAACATAAAAAAGTATAAGTGGCGCACTGATCACGAACGAGGGCCAGGTCATAGGTAAAAAGGCAAGAAGAGTGTAGAATCCTCAACTGAATTTAACTGCCAAAAGGCACAAATCAGATGCGCACGAGGACCGGGAAATAAGTAAAAATAATGAGAATTTGTATCCCAGTGATGATCACCCTGGAGCAGGGAACAAATACAAAGACCTGGGCGTTAATGAGGCAGTGGAAAAAAATAAGTCTGATGGAGAACTCGACAACATTATCGCCGAACTTGTCAAAAAGAGAGATGAGCTGTGCAGAGAAGTAAAAGCAGCTATGGAAAAACGGAATATGCGGAGTTTGCAATTATGTGAACAAAAACGACAGCAGCAGCAGGAAAAACAGCAACAGAAACAACAAATTAATAGGAATGAGAAAGTACCTCTCATCATTGTGAGCCACATGGAGACTATTACTATTACTATTTATTGGCCTGTAGGAACCCGGAAATTCATGACCTCACCGACTCGACTCCGCCATCGTTCCTGTCCTGTGCACTCTCCTTCCACGCTTGACCAGCCGATCCAATCTCCTCAAGGTCAAACCTTACATCGTCCTCTCATCTCCGACACGGCCGTTTTACCGGTCTCTTTCCCGTTGGTTTACCGTTAAGAATTCTACACACGGTCCTATCGTTGCCCATTCGCGCCACATGTGCAGCCCATCTTAATCTTCGCGACTTGAGTACTCTCACTATTGTAGGTTTGCGCTATAGCTCCTCCACTTCGTGGTTGTGGAGTTCCCTCCATTGTCCTGACTCCTCGTCAAATTTACCGCCAAAGATAACCCTTAAAACTTTATTCTCGAATACGCGGAATTTGTTTTCTTCGCGTTTTGTGAGAGCCCATGTTTCGCATCCGTATAGAGCAATCGGCATGATTATGGTTCTATAGACACAGAGCTTTATCTCACGTGATAGCAGTTTGGATTTCAGCAGTTTACTGACTGCGTGCCAGGTGTGTAGCCGAATGCAGTATTTTGTTAATTTCCCTCGACATTTCGGTACTGGCCGTCAGTATCATTCCCAGATATTTAAATTCTTTAACTTTGTTAGTTAACCGATGTACAAATCGTAAATTTGAGTTTTGTTGCCCCCAAAATGGAAGTGTAACTCTTTCGCGAATGAAGATAATGGGATAACATTTAACTCTTTCGGGAATGAAGATGATGACACAATATTTGACAGCTCACTGTCAGAGTGCTACCAAACACATGACAGCTCCCTGTCACATTGGCACTAACTTAGAAAAATTAATTGAAACTCAATATATATGTACACGGTGTTAAATAAACAAATACGGCATCACATTACCCCTAAAAGCTGACGTCGAAAATACATAATACCATAGAAGAGAACCCAATGCATAAATGGAGAAATAAATAAAGGATAAAGTAACTATTGAAAGTACACTTATTGGAGCAGATCAGAGCCTAATTAGTAAATTGTGTAAATTGATTTTACTGTGCACAATTCCGGTGGTTGATACATTCTAGCAGAACCGACTAGGCTGGGAGGCTGGCGGAGATGTTTGCTGTTAGCCACAACCTGACTCAACTCGTGCAGGAACCAACGCAAGTGCCGGATGCCCGAGGTAATTATGCGAACACCCTGGATCTGTTTTTGACATCCGAACCGAGTATTTATACCGTAGAGGTTTCTGCGCCACTGGGAAACTCAGATCACTGTTTGGTATCGATCGCGCAACCACTTGCATTTCAATCGAATAACCGGCCTAGACAGCTTCGCCATGGATGGAAGTATGGGGCTGCTAACTGGGATGATTTGCGAGATTTCTTCGCATCCTTTCCATGGTCGGAGGTGTGCTTCGGAGACTCCGATGTTAACGCTTGCGCGGAGTCGGTATCAGAGATTATTCTCCTGGGGATGGAGATGTATATTCCATATTCCATCAAACGAAGTTCATCTGATAAACTTTGGTTTGACAAAAAATGCGAGCAGATTATAGCGGAAGAAAATAGAGCTTTTAAGCAATGGCGCTCCAATCCCACCGACGTTAACAGAACGAATTTTGTTAGAATCAGAAGCCCGTGCCACCGTGCGTTTGATACAGCGAGGAAAGCTCACAACGACAGAGTGACCAATAAACTCCTTCGGTGCCCAACTGGTTCGCGCTTCTTCTGCTCAATGGCAAAAACTGTCAGCAATAACTTCGCTTCCTCCTCTTTCCCCCCGTTGCTGATGTGTTTGCGAATTTATTTTTAGCGAATTCAAACCTCGATCCGTCTCTTGGAGCCACCTGTGATCGCGCCGGTACGGTCTTCCATGCGGGATGTGAGATTTCATCCGCCTAACATTCAACGCATTCTACGTGAGCTGGACTGTAGGAAGGCCACCGCCCTGGACGGAATACCAGCAATAGTCATTAAGAACTGTGCTCCAGAACAATCACCGGTTCTTGGCAGACTCTTTCGCTTATCTTATGCACGGAGCACCATTCCTGCCTACTGGAAAATCGCTCGAGTTCAGCCAATCCCAAAGTCGGGAAAAAGTGTCTTCCACAAAATTACCGCCCGATAGCATTACTGTCCATGTTATCTAAGGTAATGGCAAAGGTCATCAATAGTGAGTAAATTAAGTATTTGGGGTGCAACGGACTTCTGAATGATCCTCAATACTGCTTCCGTAGCAGGAGGTCCACGGGAGACGTTTTGACACTTATAACCGATATATGGACATATGCGATTGAGGAATATGGTGAATCAAGGGTTGCATTGGATATCTCCAAGGCTTTTGACCGCGTCTGGCACGGGGCATTGCTGACCAAACTTCGTTCATATGGACTTTCCCAGTAGCTTTGCGACTGGACGACGAGCTTCCTCGAAAATCGATCAATCCGGGTTGTTGTGGACAGCAAGTATTCAGATCTAAGTTCTGTTAATTTGAGGGAACCTCAAAGTTCTATTTTGGCTCCAACCTTGTTTTTACTTCACATAAATGATTTGGTGGAGACAATGGATAACAAAGTGTTCAGTTTTGCGGATGGTGGTACGCTTATTTCCTCCTTTTCGAGTGTTCGGCCGATTGGTACATCAACGTCGCACCAGCTGAGATGTAGACAGATTGACTCTCTGAATCAGGATCTAGATAGGGTCCTGCAGTGGGGAAGGGCCAATCTCGTCGACTTCAATGCAGCGAAGACCCAATATACAATATTCACAAAGAAAAGTGGATCATCGGTTCCACATCTGATGATGAATAGCCGGGCCCTCGAATCTGGAGAGAGGGTGAAATTCCTTAGCGTCCCGGCCTGTGGGAAAGTATAGTGGTATAAACACGTGTCGAGCATCGCCAGGTCAGCCTCAGCAGGACTGAGCTATCTTTGTAGAGCCAGGAAATATTTTACTCCGGACCAACTTCTTCTCCTGTATAAATCCCAAATTAGACCCGCGCTCGAATAGTGTTTTTATGTTTGGAGCTCGGCTCCTAAACATACCCTCGACTTACTTGAAAGCACACAGAAACGAGCGAACCGCCTGATCGGGGACTCGGCGCTGACGTTGGGACTACAGCCGCTATCACATCTGTTTTACAGATACTATACGGGTACTGTTCTTCGGAGTTTAGTGGAATTGTTCCACGCAATTCGGCTTATATGCGTTCCACAAGACAATACGACGGATCGCACTAGCTCGCGGTTTATCTCCCGACGGCGCGAACATCCCTGCATCAGAGCTCGTTCCGGTACAGAGCGGGGAAGCTGTGGAACTCCTTTCTCGCGCGAGTGTTCTCGGGGCGTTACAACCTGCAACTGTTCAAAAAGAACTCCAATAGTTATTTGGTGGAATCTTGGGGCGCCCACTCGGGGCTATGAGTTCGCCTCTCCCGAGAGAAGTGTAATAAAAAAAAATTAATAAAAGATGATGTTGCTTCAAAAGTTGACAGGAGTTGTCGCAGTAAACCAGAACTTAATAAGAAATTAAATAGACTCATCATCATCCCCGGCACGACAACCGGGATGTCTACCTGAGTATCTGCCCGATACTATTTTGTTATTATCCCGCGTTTTGTGGTAATTGTTTGCTATTTTTCTTCTCCTCATTGCGTCGTCTTAGGTATTTTATGGTGTATCGGGGCGACGTGTCTCCTGTGCGTCCCTAACAGAATGATCTCCAAATTGAACATCTCAATTATATGATTAAAACTGCTCGAAATGACGAAAACTTTTTAAAAACTATTATAACCGATTGCTCTATACGGATGCGAAACATGGGCTCTCACAAAACGGAAAGAAAACAAATTCCACTTATTCGAAAATAAAGTTTTAAGGGGTATCTTTGGCGGTAAATATGACGAGGAGGCAGGACAATGGAGGAAACTCCACAGCCACGAATTGGAAGAGCTATACCGCAAACTTACAATAGTAATCATGTCGCGAAGATTAACATGGGCCGGACATGTGGTGTGAATGGGCAACGATAGGACTGTGCGTAGAATTCTTGACGGTAGACCACCGGTAGAAAGTGACCGGCGGGACTGCCGCGACAGAGATGGGTGAACAATGTTAGGTTTGACCATGAGGAGATCGGATCGTATGGTCAAGCGTGGAAGGAGAGTACACAGAAAATTGAACGATGGCGCAGCCGAGTCAGTGAGGTCATGAACTTCCGGGTTCCTACAGGCCAATAAAAAGTAAAATTATAACTGATGATGAAGCATGGTAATTCCAATACGCAACAGAAACAACGTGTTAGAGTGTTGAATGGCGACTACTGGAAGAAGGAAACCCGAAAAGAAAGAAATCACCCCAATCAACGACGTACAAAACTTATTTGATGCACTTGTCGAACGAGCAAATCAATGTATTTCAACCCAAGGGGATTAATTTGAATAAATAAAATGTTGCTCGTAAAAATTATTTAACTATTTGTGTTTTTTATCCGTTCCGGTTTATTTTGGGACAAACGTTATTGTTTCGGATTCATGATGATATGCTCGGGGAAAATCTAGTACATCGTCTAGTACTTTCCCCGACAAATATTCACCACACCTGCCGACAACACGATGACAGTGCAAAACAACTGTCAATCAATTTTCAACGAGTCTAACGTGTTGTTTACTGTTTTGGCTTTGATCGGATTTTTCGGCAACTGTTAATACATGAATACTGTTTTGGTGCTTAATTTAATTATGTACATTTTATAAGAACTTTTATTTATATTGTTAGTCGCACGCCACCATGTGGCTTTTTAGTGTTCAATAAATGAAGTTGTCTCAATCGAGAACTCAGTCGAACTTTATCTATATTCGCGTTGGCTTTGCTTCAAAGTTAGTTAATGAAGTTTAATGTTCCTACTTGAACACAAATCCCAACAAATTCATCAATACATCCATTCAGCGCGGGAACTTCAACCAGGTTGCAGCGAAGATCCCGGACCGGATTTCGACCACAAAGGTATTGCTGTTCCTTTGCATGTTAACACATTTGGTTTCAGGCGTCGTTGGGTAGGACGCCATTACGTCAATCCTCTTCTGGCATCAACGTGCTAACCTTCGCAATTCCCCAACGACATTTCTCGTTCGGCGGAACATCTGCAACGATCTCGGCCGACGACATTCCTCGTGCGGCATCGATATTCATCCCACATTTTGTCTGGTCCTTCGAGCCGGATTTGAACAACCATTGGATCTACTTTTCGCCGCTCAGTTCGCGGTACAACAAATAGGATCCAGTGCTTATTGGATCGTCTCATCACCGCTTAGTTCGCGGCGCATCAACAAAATTACAACAGCGACAACAGCTTCTGCAATTATATATTCAACAGGCAGCTCAGCATTAACAACAAACTGAACATAGGCAGCAGCAAAACTATCAACCACAGGCACCGGCGAGATAAGTTGCATCGAAGCGCAGCAAAACTCTGAAAAAACGTATACACGTAATCGAATACTGCAGAAGTTTATTTTCAAAGAAACTATTTCAACCAATCGACTGGTCTAACATAAGTTCAAAGTGCAGTGTGCAGTGAACTTCAAACCGATAAGGGTTCAGCAACGCAGACAGAGCAGATTCACCAATAAATCCGAAAACGTTTCGCGTAGTCGTGCTCTCTGCGCCGTAATTGCATCAAAAGAAAGTGTATTTTCAATTGCTTGTGTACTAATCATTTTAGTACACGTATTTATATATATATATATATATATTGTCCAAGATCATTAAGTTCACCTTTTCGATTTAAAGTGTTGAAAATTCCACAAAATTCAAATGATTGTCACGGGGACTACTCAACAGCAAGACACGCGGTTCAGTGATAAGGAGAAAAAACTTAGGAGGGAAGTGAAATTTGGTGACTGTCTTAGTAAGCGTGTTGATATGTCCAAGGTGAAATTGGATGTTCTTCGACCATGGATCAGTAAGAAAATACTTCATATTGAAGACGATGGCGTTGTTAAATTTGTTTACATCCAACTGGAGGAAGAAAAATTCCCATGCCCAAAGAAGCTGCAAATCAACATGACTGGCTTTTCTAATGGACGCAATGCCAGACAATTTATGGACGAACTGTGGACTCTATTATTATCAGCCCAAGAAAGCGAGAGCGGCATACCAGCAGAATTCATCAGCAAAAAGGAAGAAAAAAGGCATAAAAGCAAGGCAGTTTAATGCGCAAGGAAGGGGCTAAATAAACAGCAATCCTATGAACGCGCAACACAACGCTTCCCCGACGAAATTCCTCGGTCGGCAGAAGCTCAAAGATCTTCGCCGGCGACATTCCTCGGTCGGCAGAGATCATACATTTTTTCTGCGCAAAGTGTCCAGACTGATGAAACTCCTTTACCCTCTCGAACAAGCACTGAAACCGTGGTCCCATCTGCCGGACCACCGAACCGATCACCAGCCCAACCGCAGCATAGACAAAGTTCACCTATAAAGCTGGCAAATACATTGGAAAAGCAACACAACGGTTCCCCGATGTCATTCCTCAGTCGGCGGAACATCAGCAACGATCTCGACCGACGACATCCCTCGGTCGGCAGAGATCATACATCTTTTCACCACCTACACGAGTCGGAACCAAAAGTAACAACGTCAAAAACTACTGCCAATTGCTATGCTAAAACGGCGACTTCCAGCGGAGTTGAAGAATTGAAAGACGAACTTTCTACAACAAGAGGTCAAACCAAAGTGCCTTTGACATCTGCTCCAACACAACAACCATTGTCGATTGACGAACTCATCGCCGTTCAGTTCGCGGCACAGGAACGCATCTCTGGCACCTTCCTCAGCGCACAGGACAAGGGACAACTAAGTCCAACAAGGATCGAGGCAGCGAAATGCGCACTCCGCGCCGAATGGGAAGTTTTCTCCACGCGGCACTACGAAATTTTCTATATGGCGGCACCTGAGGATCAACAACAAGCGTACTTCGCGAATGATTTTTTCGGCGAAACCGAAGAGATATACCTCGAGGAAGAGACGATGTTCCTCGAGGCCCAGGACGCGCTCAAGTCAGCCTTCCCAACCATGGCCAACAGCACCAATCGGCCCCACCCTAGCGAGCTGCCCCCAGTGCAGCTGCCAACGGTCGACATGTTCCAGCAAAAGGAACCGCACCGCAGAACAGTGGATAAGAGTCAGCAGGCCGCCGACCAGAGTGCCGCCTGCCCAAAGCCCAACCTACTCCAGGTCCAGATGATCGACCCATTGCCGAATCCCCCACAGAAGACGATGCCACGGCGCACATAGGGTCCGTGTCAGGTCCAACGCCAGTGCCTTCCACGAATGCGCCTTCGACTGTTCCAGCAACAGCAGCCGGCCCAATGACCGACCAGCCCGGTGTCCCGACACACATAACACCGGCGGCACCCCTAAGGCAACAGGCCCCCTGCACATCCTGCAGGGCCTCACACACCATCTACGCTTGCGAGGGCTTCCGATCACTCACAACTGGCCGTCGGAAGTCCTTCGCACAAAAACGAAACTTGTGCCCCAACTGTTTGGGTCGCCACCGCCTACGCGACTGCCACTCCAGCAAGGCGTGTCGTCGATGCCAGCGGAGACATCACACCTTGCTGCATGTCCGGACTACCGGAATCGGCGGGACAACATCACCGCCGCAACGAGCCAAAGGACCCCCCCCCCGGATCGACCGTCATGAATCAGCACCCCTTCACAGCATTCTGCGTTGCTGCCAACAGCCAAAGTCATCGTGGCCTCGGAGAACCAACAGAGGATTGAAGTCCGTGGTCTGCTGGACCCCTGCCTCAGCGGCACCTTCATTTCATCATCACTCCCCCGAAGATTAAACCTCCGGCGCCAAGCTTCATCCGTCCCCACCTACGGTGTTGGGGGCACTCGTGGCCTTGCCACCAGGACTCAGGCCACCATCAGCATCATTCCTCGCCTCCACGGCTCGAGACAATGGACACTGAGGCCCTTCATCCTGTCAGGGCTCTAAGTGTATGCACCACCACCACAATCAGCGACGAGGGATCTCTCGTTTATAGCGGATCTGGAACTTGCCGATCCGAAAATCGCCTCCGCTGACAAGGTGGACATCATCTTTGGGGCAGACATTTACCCCAACATCATTCTGGAAGGTCTAAGGAAGGACCAACGTTCCGGCCTCGTCGAGCAGGACACTGAATTGGGATGGGTGCTAACAGGCGCAGCACCCACCACATCATCCAGCTTAAAGGTGACAAGGACTGTCATCAGCCATCACATGGCCAGTCTTCGTGGGTTGCGAATTTACAACTCCGACCCAGAGGAACTAGTCGAACTTACGACTCGCGATCGGAGCTCCCATCAGATCACGAAGAGGAAGTCTCGTCGGCATCGGCCCCAGGGGCAACCTACGAGACCCATGAAACCACCAGCCACCGGCCATTTGCGTAGCCCAGCTACCAGACATGTCCCTCGCCCGCTGAACCACCGCAAGGGCGACAGGCAACCGAAGAACCAGCAGCCGGCCCACCCAAGGGATTCAAGGCACCACATCAGAACAGAGATAGGAGCGTGCAATGCCCCGCTTGGCGGGCGGCACTCCCCAGCATCCAGGGATAAACAGAATCCCAGCGAACCAGCACGTCTCACAGTGCATCAACAGAGGCTGCAGTCCAACACCCCCTGGAGGAACTTGACCCGTGACTGCCATTCCGCCAGGACACGAGAACAGTGCCAAGGAGGACACCGCACCCGACTCCACGCTACAGCGTCATACAGCAACGGCCGTATCCCGCCGGCCACTCACTCCAGACGGGCGCCAACGTGCGCAGTACATGGCACCACCACCTGTCTCGATGCAGCGAGACCCATCACAAGCCATCACGTGGTTATTGATCGTGGGTTGCGACTTTACAACTCCGACCCAGATCAATTGGCCGATTCCGTGACCTCAAAGGTTAGCGGACTCCAGCGATGGAAAATACCATCACGTCGTTATCGACCCTCCAGCCGCCAGCGCTCCTCAGGGCGGGCGGCCCCCCCAGAACCGACCATCCACGTGAAAGTGGACAGCAGACCACGACCAGCAGTGGATCGCACACCCCCGCCTCTGGGCCACCATCCCATGGAGCCAGATGGTTCGCCGCTGCTTAGCGAAGGCGGGCGGAATATTTCGGATTCATGATGATATGCTCGGGGAAAATCTAGTACACCGTCTAGTACTTTCCCCGACAAATATTCACCACACCTGCCGGCAACACGATGGCAGTGCAAAACAACTGTCAATCAGAGAGAGAGGGAGAGAGAGAGAGATCTTTTATTTCGTAATAATATTTTCAAAAAAAAAAGTCTGTGACTGCACATTTTACAATTCAGAGATTTGATAAGTTGTATCTTACAACTGAAACATTATCTTGGATAAAGAAAAGAAAAATATGTATAATTAATAATTAAAAGAATAAATCGAAGGAAAATACGAAAAGGAAAAACCTTCATTAAAACAAAAAAAAAACATAACAATAATAAATAATATAAAATGTAAGTATTTACATGAAATTATGACAAATTAAGCAAGAAGCTGAGTTATGAGAGAATTTTCAGAACTTTCACAGCTGATGTTAAAGTTATATACTAGTTTACGAATTCTTTCAGAAATCAATTCAACATCCGCCCTTCCGTGGAGACTTAAGGTTGAATAGTGCCAAGGGAGGTCTAGCATCATTTTCAAAACTTTGTTTTGTGATACCTGTAACTTCTTTAAATGGCACCTTGCAGCGTTACCCCATACTGGACACCCATATAACAGTATAGCTTGGAAAATAACTTTATGAATAATAATCTTATTTTTAGTTGTGAGTAAAGACTTGCGATTAATAAAAGGGTAAAGCATCTTAATAGCAATACTCATTTTATTAAGAGTACTTTGAATATGTTTTTAAATCTGAGTTTTGTATCGAGATGAACTCCGGGATACTTTACGGATTGCTCCCATGCAATCGTGGTACCATTTATTTGCAGCTGACTGCTGGGAAGATAGCAAGCTTTTCTCTTTCGTGTAAAAAAGATGGCTTGTGTTTTCCCAACATTTAGCTTGATTTTCCATTTCATATAATATTTTTCAAGTATCTCGATCGCATGCTTTAGATTTGTCTCAACGTTGAGAGAAAATTCATGCGACGCAAATACTGCAGTGTCATCAGCGAAGATAGCTGATTCACACTGCGGTAGATTTGGAAAATCCGAAGTGTAGATATAGTACAAAGCTGGACCAAGTACTGAGCCTTGGGGGACGCCACAATCAAAAAATATCAATCTAGAAACATCACAATTGACATGAACCTGAAAACATCTATTGGATAACAAACTCTGGACGACCTTACACAAATACAAAGGAAAGTCGAACTGTATCATTTTATATATTATCCCATTGTGCCATACGGAATCAAAAGCTTTTTCAATGTCTAACAATATCATGCCCGTTGATTGACCACGTGAACGATGGTCTAGAACATGGCTGCAAATTCGTTTAACCTGGTGCGAGGTGCTGTGAAAGCGTCGAAATCCAAATTGGATATCGGGGAAAATATCTTTATCTGAAACAACTTTTAAAATATGTTGTTTCAGGATTTTTTCAAGAACTTTAGTTATGTTGCTAAGTAAACTAATTGGCCTGTAACTTTCAGGTTTATCTGGGGCTTTTCCAGCCTTAAGGATAGGTACAACCATTGCTTTTTTCCAACATTGAGGAAAGTATTGACATTTAAGGCATGCATTGATTATAAATGTTAAGTATTTAATTCCAAGATGAGGCAATTGTTTTAGATAGGCATTCTTAACTTTGTCTAGTCCTCCTATTTTTCGTGTTTGCAAGCACTTGATTACATTTCTTACGTTTTCTTCTTCTACAAATGCATTTAGAGGAGTTAATTCGTTTGTGGTGTCGAATCTTTCGATTCTGTTACCGACAAGTTCATTAGTTTCAAATTCACCCAAATGCTGAGAGACCAAGTGATTTTTTGAAAAACTTGTTCCAAATAGGTTTGCTTTTTCAAAACCTGTAAAAAAAGTAGTAAAAGAATCCTTCAGAAATGGTATTTTACGGTTTTTATTCTTGATTAACTTCACTATATTCCAGAACGGTTTAGCATTTTTATCCATAACGCTCAGTTTTTTGTTCCATTCTCTATTACGATGGATTTGTATCTGGTCAGTAATGCGCCCATTAAAATGGGAAACCATTGATCGAGAAAAGGGCTGACGGTAATTCTGCCAGTTTCTTCGATGAATATTTCTCACTTTAATAAGCTCTAAGATATGGATTGGAAGTTTTTTAAAAATATCTTTTTTTACTCTTTTGGGAATACTTTCATCAACCGAAGAAATTATAGCTTGTGTAAAGTTTTGTACAATAAGGTCAACATCATCTTTACTAGACACTCTTTCAAGATTTGTAGTACTATTTTGAAGGCTCATTTTAATCTTTGATTTGAATGTATGTTGTGGCCCTTCTCTCAGGGAGCGTCTCCTCTTAAGATCGCTCCTGAGGGGACCCGTTGCGGTCGCAACCGTGCTTCCGGGACCTCCGGGAAGAGTGACAACCGATTGCTGAATACGAGCCTGATATTCGGCCGAATCCAATAAAACGCAGGTATTTGCAATTAAAACTATTTTTATTAATTTCAATATTTAATTTAAATGATTGACGACCTTAAACGTCGGACGCCAACCTAGAGACTGATCCTCGAATAAATTTTTTTTTTTTTTTTCAAAACTGTATTTATTTGACCAAAAATGAATAGTTACAATAAGTAAAACAGCTAACTTATAATAGATTTGTTACATAATAAGTGTTTACATGCTATTTGTTAACATTTTTCAAACAATTCTTTTTAGATGTGCTTAAGATTTAATGTGATTTATATATATTGTTAATTTTGTTTTTCCTGGAAAAGGTCAGAAGAAAAACCAGGAACTCTGTTTATTTTAACTTAGCCTACTTAAAATTACTTAACATAACTTAATCTAACTTAATCTAATCTTATATTCGAATTTGACTTAAAAATAATATTTACAATTTTTAGTTATGGATGTGGGATTTCTCGTTGGGATTGAGGATAGTAAGGGATAGGATCAGGTAAGTTCCTGAGAGAGGGAGAGCCATTCGGTTCTGTGTTAAAGGTAAGGATCTTGGAGAATGCTTGGATGTTGCTGTATTTGAAATGATTGGGTGCCAGTTCGGTGTTGTGGTACACGATCTCGTTTAGATCGCTAACCAGTCTGCCTGCGGCGAAGAGGGTCCTGATTTGGAGACAATTACGGTAGTGAGCTCCCGTATTGGAGGAGGGTGATGGTAGGTCCGTTATTATCGGATTGGGATTGTTAGGAAGGTTTTCTATGAAATTTATCGACAGTTCTAGGATCCGTCTATCCAGTCGTTCGATGCCTGCGGTGTTGTAAAGGTCGTTGTTACAATGATATCTATATGAGTTGGTTTTGCGGTGTAAGCCAGTGATAAACCGGAAACATTTTCGTTCAAACACTCGTAATTTCTCCATTTGGGAGGGTGAGATGTGGAACCATAATGGGCAGGCGTATGTAAGAGTAGGTCTGATTATCTGTTTGTAGATGAGCTGTTTGACCTTAAGAGAGAGGCCTTTAGGTTTCCATAACACTCGTCTGCAAAGGTTAAGCTGTATTGAGGCTTTTTGAAGAGAATTTTTGATGTGGGTTGAGAATGACCAGTTGTTGGAAAGGGTTACTCCTAAATATTTTAGGGTTTTGGAAGGTTTTATGAGGGTGTTATTAAGATTTAGTTTAATTTTGTTGTGGCAACGTTTAGTGTTGTTTGTGCAGTAAGCGTTTTTGCCCTTAAACACTGTTAGCTGGGTTTTGGTTGGGTTGAGGCGAATTTTCCATTTGTTAAAGTATGCTGAGATGAGCGGGAGGAAGTTGTTAACGCGGTTTCTTGCCGCTTTGACAAATCTACTGCTAGAGTAGATTAAAGTATCGTCAGCATAATTTAGCATTACAACACTAGGTGGAGGTTGGGGAATATCGGGTGTGATCCTCGAATACAAAATCCATCGCCCTTATAAAGAGAAACAAATCGAAATTTGTATCTCGAAAATACACAATTTCCTACAAAAATCCCGATTTTGGAATCCCGAGTGAGATGCTCAGTGCTTATTTAAGATAAGAATTCAATTTCTTGAATTCTCACGAAACTATTTCGCAGATGTCGATATGTATCTGGTTTTGGTTTTCTATTTGCTTAACTCAATGGAATTTTTCAGATAGAGATAACGATCTCTGGATTTTGAGTTTTGATGATGCCGTGGGGTGAATGTAGAACAATAAACGAATATTAGATTCGTTTATTGGGAATTTGATTTTAATTTAAGATTTTGGATTTAATTATGCCGTGGGAGCAGCTAATAAGCGATAAACGAATGTTTAATTCGTTTATTGCGAATTTTGGTTTATGTTTGGGTTTTTACGGGTTTTGATCGGATTTTGAGTTTTGGAGTAAAATAGCTGGGATTTGGATGTGGAAATGGGGGGAAAAAGGTGGTAGGGCTTTTCAGAGCACTACATCCTCCCCTCCTTGAAAAAAAATTAATCTGTAAGAGATTAATTTTGTAGGAGTGAGGCGATAAAAGATGAAGGGCGATGTCATAATGATTCGTTACATAATTTGGATTTAACAACTTAAAATTTTTGGTTCAGTTACAATTGCTTGTTTTTTTTTCAATTATTGTTCTTGTTTTCAAGTATTATTCAGAATTTTGTATTAATTCTGTAGCTTACGGTAGAGTGTTCTTCAATGTTTTGTTATGTTTTTAGAATGTCTAAGATTATGTGTTAAACTAAAGGCTTAAATTCACAATTTTTCTTATCGTGGATATAAGTACATGTTTTAAGTTTTGATATTGCAATTTCATATATTAAAAAATGTTATTTATAAGATTTTTTATTTTTGCAATATATTTAATAATAATTGTGAATTATTTTTATGAAATAAGATTATTTTAAATAAAATATTAAATTCAATTTGTGCTACAGATCAATTTTAGGTAAGCCTTACAACTTGTGTATTATATAGGAATTTACATTATATATATTTCTGTTTCATTTTGAGGACTATATTTATGTTTTTTTTTTTTTTTTTTTTGCTTGTATTATAAAGAAAGTTTTAATTCTAAATTTTTAAAATTCATTTTGATTTAAAGTGAAAAATGTTAGTTCCTTATTTTTCTTAGGATATATGTGATTAGGTTAATTGAAGAATGTTACATAGGTATTTGAAATTATTATATTTGTATATAATATTGTTTATTTCATAGATGTTTTGTTATTAATTTTTGCTTACTTAAAGTTATTGAAACTGTCATTTACAGCTTTCTATTTGAATAATTCAAGACAGTTTATTTGTTTATTTTATGTCAAACTTTTATATATAAGCGTTAGCTATATAATATTTACAAACTTCATTTGATATGAATTTGCGGAGATTTTCTTCATAATATAAGCAATTTAAAGATTTATTTGTATTATATTTTGCTTATTATCCCCTGAGTTGTTAATCATCATCATCATCATCGGCACTACAACCAGGAACCGGTCTTGGCCTTATTTAGCAAGTCCTGAGGCTTGTTAAATTTTCCATAATGATTTGTTTTTTTTTTTTTGGCGAGGTCATTAGTCTTGCGCCAGAGGCTCCCCGACGGGGAATCGAACCCCGGTCTCCCATGTGACAGGCGGGTATACTAACCATTATACTATTGAGGAGCCCTGAGTTGTTAATACTGTTGTATTATTTACAAATGTTCTATGTTTATTATAGACAATTTTCTTTTAGATACATAAATTTCCCAAAACGAAGTTGGTTGTTTTATTTTATTTATTTGCGTTATTATGTATATGTATCTATTTTGTTTTCGTACAATTATTTGTTAAGAGGGGAATTCAATATTATTAATTATATATTTTCTGTGGATATATTTAATTTACATATAGTTTTTTATATATTTTTAGATTTATAATGTGAGAATTGGTATTTTATTATTTATGTGTTCATACAAAGGAAAATCCATTTGTTTCACTTTAAGTTTTTCTTTAAATTTGTGGAAGACTTTCCAAACTCTCGTCGGTTTGGTTTGTGTAAAATTTTTCAAAGTTTGGGCAGTAAAACCATCTATGAAAAGCATTTTAAAGGATGTAGAATTCATAATCGATTTTGGAAGAT
Organism: Microdon myrmicae; assembly: GCA_963931805.1. NCBI lineage: Eukaryota > Metazoa > Arthropoda > Insecta > Diptera > Syrphidae > Microdon > Microdon myrmicae. The sequence goes on from OZ007502.1 coordinate 110,935,313, forward strand.
TAACCATTGTTTTATTTGTGAAAGGGATTTTGATCATTTGTTTATTTTTATGTTTAATTTGTAGAACCCATTTTAAAGTTTGAAAAATTAGATAAACGAGGGAAACGATGCGGGCAAACAAGCAATTTAAAAGCGGTAATTTGATATAGTTGTTATTTACAGGCTCACATTCTACTGTGACTTCTTGTTCCACAGTCTTACTCTTAGCTGGGAATCCTTGTTCCTCAGGCTTATAGGATGCTGGAAATTGTTGTAGTTTTTCAAGCTTAAGTTCTGCTGGGACTCTTTCTTCCGCAGGCTTACACTTAGCTGAAATTTCTTGTTCCTCGGGCTTACAGTTTGCTCGGAGTTCTTGCTCCTCAGGCTTACACTTTGCCGGGGTTTTCAGTTTGTGCTCTATGAACTTGGACGTGTTGTTGCTAGAAGTCGGAGCATTTAAAAATATGAAAGTAGAAGGATGTGTTAGGATAGTATGATCAGGGGTCTTTGTCGAATCATCAGATCCGGCCCGTAGACAAACGGATTCAGATGTTGACTGTTGGATATGATCTTTGGTCACTACTTTTTTTATTTGAGGAGCAGTTAGGTCATCCTTCCTCTGATTTATGTCCCTATTATCTCTAATGCCAATTTCATCCGTAGACGACACCTTGTAAGGTGAGGCATTTTCTACCTTCCTGTTTATGTCCTGAGCTTCTAATGACGACTGTTTAGATCTTTGAGTGTTTAATGTTCCTATATAAATTTGTGATTGCTGTACCCTACTCGTTTTGTTTATTACTCCACTTCTCCAGACGTTTGCGGTAGAAGTGGGCGGAGCTCTAAAATCGTTTTTATTCGATGGAGAGTCGTTCAGACTTTTGAAATGAGACTGTATCCTACATTCTGCTTGAGAATGATCAAATCTTTTACAATAAGTGCATTCAGTGCGTTGAACCTCTGTCTTCATTTGTTGTGGACCAACATTTAGAGAGTTTGTATTGCGATAACGAGTCCAGGAAGTATGTCCAGTCTTATTGCACGATTGGCAAATTTGTGGCTGGCTATATTTGGAATTATTACATAAATTAAGAGGGGTTCCATCGCCTAGTCGTGGGGCCTGCTCTAGAGCGTAATTGATTGCTGCTCTAAGGCTTGGGGTACCTCGTGCTTTAACAAGGAGTTTTAGACTAGGATTCCTAAGACCATCTTCAAATGCGTGTAAGGCGAGTTTCCTATTTTCCTCTAAGAGATATGTTTGCACGGCAGGTTCGACAGTGCTTTCAAACGTGGCTTTGTCCAGCAGATGCAGGAGGTGTGCGAGTCTGTTTCCAAACTCCTTCAGATCTTCCTTGCTATCTTGCTTGGGTTTCACCAGACTGTTTTGTGCCACTGACCTAGAGATGAGAATTTTAAATTCTTCCTTCAATTCCGAAGCAAGATCATTCCAGGTTGAAATGACCTTATGTCGGATGTGGTCGTATGCTGGCCCCTGCAGTCTGGTTTTTACCACGTTCAGATAAAAAGCATGCTGACTGTCGTCCCGTGCCTGTGAAAAAATAATATCCCCGCGAGAAATGAAATCATCGAGTTCGTCTGGGTTACCGTTAAACACCGATACGAAATCCAAAATATCTTTCAATCCGATAATAACCTTCATTATTGGTTACATAATAGTTTCGCGCGCTTCAAATATTCGAGTCGCGTGTTCGTTTTAGATAAGATTTTTCCCATATGTGTACAGCTTCCCAAACGCACGTGAAACAAAGGCAAAGGGTAAGGAAAAAGGCTTCTCGAACTCAAGTGGAGCAATCCTAAAAGGAAGGAGGAATCAATTCTGTGGAAAACGCCAAAAGTAAGAAGAAGAACCCAACAAACTAACAAGTGGAGAACCCACAAATGATGCTAAGGACAGAGTCGAGGGTTTCCTGCCTAGGCTTTGCTAACGATATGAAGAGTCTTCCCCAAGTAATTTAAGTTGATAGAAAAATATATATATATTTATGTGTACGTAAAAAATGTTTAAATCGGTTACGTTATTGTACCCGTAAAATGAACACGTTTGTTTTTTCCTTAAAAAAAATAAAATTTTCGAAAAATTTCACATCTCAATATCCCCTTTGATTTATTTTTCCATAATTTAATTTGTTTTGGGGGTTCTCTGGGTCCCCTGTTTTTTTAAATGAATTTTTAAATGTGTATATAAATTTAAATTTATTTTGGCGTTTTCTTTGTCTACTTGCAAATGTGTTAACAAATAAAAACGGATATAAATACCTGTGATTGTTGCTGGACATTCTGTTGAGTGGGTTGTGTTCGGTATCCTGGTAGGAGATGATGATGTCATCAGTTATCCTGCTACCTTCTAATATGTTGACGGGACTCATGGCCGTCGTCCACTTCATTTACAACACACACTATTTAGGCGTCTGCCTGCTGGTGCCGCCAATGATATAGTTGCCGCTCTTTGATGTATTTCAAGGATTTGAGTTCCTTGCTGATGCTGGCTGCTTCGGCTGTGTTAATGGCTATTGGTGTTTTTTTTTCCCAAAGTAGCGCAGTTAATTCTATGGCTGTTGTTACAGCTGTATTGACTGCTCTGTAGTTGTTGCTGCATCTATTGTTGGCTGTGGTATCAGTGTGGTTGGGCGGATGGCCGTGAATGCTGCTGACGTCGTTGATGTTGTTGATCTTGAGAAGGAGTAAGCGACCGCTGATTCATAATACTTTCTTTCGTCTGTTTCGAGGGTTGAGACACTGCTATTATCATCAAATGTATGCGTCGTTGCTTCATATCCGTGATCTAATGAGGGTATGCATTAGGTGCATTTGCATCAGGAGTTGGTTGAAAAGGTGTTTGCTGTTGAAGTGTCGTGTGATTTCGTTGATATTGTAGTTCAATCGGGCTAGCGCAGGACGTCTCTTTCGTTGCAATTTATTTTATTGTATCTGCAGGGTGAAATACGATATTCGCTACTCGATCTTACCTGAGGATGTCGGGGCTGGCCGGAGTTGTGTTGGCCAATTTTAATCACTTTTTGCACTATTGCCGGTGTTTAGCCCCAGGCACGCTTTTGTTATTTGTTAATATTATGGGCTGCTGCTCCTTCTTCTTTTGTTGTTGGTAGGGGATAGTTGGATTATCCCACCGCTGCCACCATTTTTGTTGTGGCCCTTATCTCAGGGAGCGTCTCCTCTTAAGACCGGTCCTGAGGGGACCCGTTGCGGTCGCAACCGTGCTTCCGGGGCCTCCGGGAAGAGTGACAACCGATTGCTGAATACGAGCCTGATATTCGGCCGAATCCAATAAAACGCAGGTATTTGCAATTAAAACTATTTTTTTTAATTTCAATATTTAATTTAAATGATTGACGACCTTAAACGTCGGACGCCAACCTAGAGACTGATCCTCGAATACAAAATCCATCGTCCTTATAAAGAAAAACAAATCGAAATTTGTATCTCGAAAATACACAATTTCCTACAAAAATCCCGATTTTGGAATCCTGAGTGAGATGCTCAGTGTTTATTTAAGAAATTAAGAAATTGAATTCTTACGAAACTATTTCGCAGATGTCGATATGTATCTGGTTTTGGTTTTCTATTTGCTTAACTCAATGGAATTTTTCAGATAGAGATAACGATCTCTGGATTTTGAGTTTTGATGATGCCGTGGGGTGAATGTAGAACAATAAACGAATATTAGATTCGTTTATTGGGAATTTGATTTTAATTTAAGATTTTGGATTTAATTATGCCGTGGAAGCAGCTAATAAGCGATAAACGAATGTTTGATTCGTTTATTGCGAATTTTGGTTTATGTTTGGGTTTTTACGGGTTTTGATCGGATTTTGAGTTTTGGAGTAAAATAGCTGGGATTTGGATGTGGAAATGGGGGAAAAAAGGTGGTAGGACTTTTCAGAGCACTACATGTATTCCAATTAGCATTCTTCATGTCCAGGAAATATTGAATCTTTCTTTCACCCAACCAAGAAAGGCTACAAAGAACAGGATTATGATCTGAACTGAGAGCACTTAATGAAACGGGTTCTGTTATAAGACCAGGAACATTTGACACAAACAAGTCAAGGACAGAGGGGATGCCACGAGAGCCTGTGGGGAAATAAGTTGGACAAGGTGGATAAAAAATATTAATTGGTAGTGCCAATGGAAGGGCAGCCAATATATTGCCCCAAGCATTTGCTCTTACACACCCCCAATCTCTATGCCGGCAGTTAAAATCACCACCTAATAGAAATTCACCATTCATTGTGAATAACTTTTTTAAATCTTGCTTGAGCCATTTTCTTTTAATATCCGACGAAGATCCACCAGGGAAATAAACAGAATAGATTTTTACTGTCTTATGGTTTCTTAACTAATCATTACACCTACATTCTCCACAAGCCTAGTTGGGATTACAGGTAAAAGCGAATGTTGAATTGACTTCCTGATAAGAATCGCCACTCCCCCACCCCTTTGGTCTACTCTATCAATGCGATAGCAGTTAAAGTCAGATGATGGGAGTCTTATATCAAAATTAAGCCAAGTTTCTGTTACTAGAGCAACATCAACTTTATAGCTATTTAAAAAGTTTAAAAAGTCATGAAATTTATTACGTATGCCTTTAGCATTCCAAGTAATTATTTTTATATGTGTATCTGCCATTTTACTTAACATTATTAGTGTATAAAAACTTAGTGGCTAAATGCGCGATCACATTAAATTGTTCTATTTTCGTTTTACAAACTGATAAATTTGAGATCATTTCCATGCACAAGGAATTTAGTTCCTCGATTGTGAAGAGTGGTGAATTGTTGTTGGGTAAATTATTGTTATTGTTTGATGAAGAAGCGCCGCGTGAGTCATTTTCCCATGCATTAATTGTTGGTGGTAAACTTTGAATTTGCGGGCTTGAATTTGGAAAGCTTTTGCTCGGAGCATTGGTCAGTCCCAGTCGTCGCTGTGGCTGTGGAAGCGTAGGAAAATCACTCATAGAGGCAAACGAAATCGGTTTTTGGCAAGCTTGATGATTAGAAATTTGAGTTGATGCAGCGAAATGAGTTCTTGGATGGATCTTGGATCTTCCAGATGATCTTTCTTTTATTTCTAAGTATTTAGATCTACTGGTGCATGTGACGTCAGTAGCTTTATGATTGCCGTTGCAGTTGGCACATTTATTTACCGAAGCGTTATTACATTCACTTGTTTTGTGTGAACCAGCGCAAGTAGCACAATATGTTTTTATGTGACAATTTCTCTCACCATGTCCAAACATTTGACAATTAAAGCATTGTGTCACCTTACCTTTGATTTTCCTTTGGAAGTTCCAATTCCTTTGGGTATGAAAAATTGAGCGATAATTTTTTTTAAGTTCACTTAATTTAATTGTTCCATTTTCAAAGTGAATGAGATAAAAAAAATCAGTAAATTGATCATATTATTTTTCAATTTTTTTAACATCAGAACATTTTAAGCCAAGCGAAATGAGTTCAGCTTTTAGTTCATTAGTTTTTATATCATCCAGTCCATACAAAATAAAAAGAAAAATATTGACAATTATCCTCTTTTAGTTTTTCTGATACAATATTAAATGATTCAATAGTTCCGAACATTATTTTTATACCAATCGTTAATTTTTTTATTGAATAACTGGATATATTAAGATTTTTCATGAGGCTATGCACATATTCTGGTGATTTTTGCAGCACTTTGATTGGTGGCACATACACTTTTCTGATTATTGGCGAATCAGTTTCGTCCATTTCAGAATTATCTGTATCTGGATGGCATTGTAGGGGAGTGAATTTACTACAGTAAGGGTTTTTACCAAGCCCACTTGTTGGATGCATAGTGGAACGAAGTTTTTTATCCGAGGAGAAGCAATTGTCCCCGGTATCAGGCGATCTATCGCGTTTGGGAATGGTTGTAATGAGAACTCGCGACCGAGATGAACACGTCAAACGCAGTCGAAGGCTCCGGGTGAACTGACAACTGTCAATCAATTTTCAACGAGTCTAACGTGTTGTTTACTGTTTTGGCTTTGATCGGATTTTTCGGCAACTGTTAATACATGAATACTGTTTTGGTGCTTAATTTAATTATGTACATTTTATAAGAACTTTTATTTATATTGTTAGTCGCACGCCACCATGTGGCTTTTTAGTGTTCAATAAATGAAGTTGTCTCAATCGAGAACTCAGTCGAACTTTATCTATATTCGCGTTGGCTTTGCTTCAAAGTTAGTTAATGAAGTTTAATGTTCCTACTTAAACACAAATCCCAACAAATTCATCAATACATTCAGCGCGGAACTTCAACCAGGTTGCGACGAAGAACCTGGACGTCATTCCTCGTGCGGCATCGGGATTTATGGCACAGCTATGCTATTCCTCCTCTCGTACTTGCTTTATATTTTGACATTGTCATTTTGAGTACCTCAAAATTCGTTTTGTGCACCGATTTCGTGGAAAAAATCATACACATGTACACAAAGTTAAAAACCAAGAGCACTCCCTTGAGAGAATTTGGGCACACCTTTGATTGTGCCTTGACACTAAGCCAGCTTGATAATCAAACTAAAAGAATTGTAAATCAAAAATTTGGGAAAAGATTTCGGCCACTTTATTGGTTTACTGACGCCAGACCAGGAACCATAAGGAACTTTTGACCAATTCTACGATCGACTGGCTTCTTCGCAACTTTTGCCTCTACATCCGACGAGCAAAATATGAATAATACAAAAAAAAACGGAAACCCAAATGAGTAATATAATATCAAAGAAGGTTTTATGACTAATTCCGTTTAATATTACAAAATGGTTCAAAATTATATAAAATCCTTTTTTTAAATCTCATTTACATACACTTACGCTATTAGATGGGAGAGGGCTTGACCCAAACGTCACAACAATAAATATAAAACAGTCTACATTAATTGATGTTATCCGCATCATTATTCTACTTTACCGGATTTCCCCATATGGCCCACCTTGATGAGGGATAGTCGCAACTAATTGACGGAAGAAATTTACGTAAACCACCACTAGCTAGTCGTCTCTTCACCTCTGCCGAAGTCTTTTAAACCATACTTAAAATTCAACTAAACCATTCGCCTCATTTCATGTAGCTACCTCTCCCGCGTTGACGCTTCTTTGTAAGCCGCTTTTTAGTTTTAATTTCCTTGGCATTCGTATCACACACCGGCACCGCATGGTACCAATTACCGGACAGGTAAAAAAATTTCGCAAAATTCTCCTAGATCACCACTTCAGCCGAAAGCGGCACGTTTCACACGATACACCTCTGCTCAAGCCTCTAAACTGAGATATTCGTCGATTATTCCCACCAACAACTGTGATGAGTCAAACTCCCTTGGATAAGAGCAGATACCTGAATACCATGCCAACCTCTTTTAGCCCACTCTTTGCTTGGTACCCTTACCAAAGAGTACTATACTTCGAAAGTCACACGAATATAGAGAGGTTTTTATCTCAGATACATTTTCTGATTGCGATTTCGATATACGAGTAAAGAGGCTCGACCCGAGGCACGAAAAAAAGTGAAATTAATTAAACGATTTTGCACGAGTTTTGGTGAGCAATGTTGTTGAACTGAGGGGCGAACGCCCTTAGAGCTTTGATATTAAGGACCGTCTTTGGAATTTCGTAAAAATATCTTAAGATTGCCAGAGAAGGATGAGCTCGCGAACGTTTGTTGTGTTGATTATACAATACACAAGGCATTCGCTAAATGTGATTTTTCGGGATACTGGATCTTGAATGATACAGATAGATGTCGTCCCGAGATTAGTCAGACAAAGGCAGTCTTGCATCATATCACAATATTGTGTTTATCAAAATTGACGTGATCTAAACTAGTTTCTCAAGGCTATCTGCAAATAGTGAACCCCATTTCGTTGTGTAGATTTGGCAATTGTGGACATAAAATCGCCAAATAGATCAGAGTTCTTTCGAACTACAACGCACCAGAGAAATTTTAAATGTTATTCTATTTACAAAGACAATATGCGCAGATGCTTTTCAAAATAGAATTTTGATATCAGCCGTGTCTGTCGCTTATTGCTACTCAAATGATGTGAGTTCAAGGACCGAGGGTATGTAAACCAGAAGTTCATAGTAGAATAGTACAACCATTTTTCCATTAAACTTCTGGACCGTAGAGGTATGAGATTGTTTCTACGCAAGGGCATTAAAATATTTTAGTGATTAATTTGAAAATCTGTCTCTAAAAACAAAGCTATCTGCGGTACAATAAATTATCAGATCGTTAAGGATGAAGTTTGTTTTTTTTTCAACAAATTTCATCCTTGACGACTGTAGAAAAAATATAAAAACACTTAATTAATTTATTTCCTTATACTCATACATTAATAAAACAACACAACACAACACAAATATTATTAATAACAAGTTCTTTGTATTTCAATAGAAAAACTCAAAAGCCACAACCGACGCAGGCAATAACTTGCTCGACTCTATTTAAATATATTTTATTATATACAATACATCTGTTTTTGATCTGTTTCGACTCTCAGAATACGATTTAAAAAGTCCGACCGGCTTTATCAGAATAACCGTCTCAAGGGGTAAGTATTTTGACGTGGTAGGGTTGAAAAATACCCATCTCAATATATTTATCTTCTGGGGCCGAGCCCCATCTAGCTAGGAATCATTTAACGTGAATCATCTTGGGTTGATTAATGCTAATTTGATCAGTCAACAAGAAATTCTAGGACAATAAGGCTGACTAGTTTCCGTTAAATCTGTACCGGGTGTAAGGTTATATAACTGTTAAGTTTTGGTTTAACCTTACCTTCTAGGGTGGACGTCTGTTCCAGATGGAGGTGTGGGGCGGCGTAATGGATGTGCCCGGCCTCTTTAGTGGGAGCCTCCCCGATGAGCCGATCTCCTAACGGAAGTTCCTTCCGCTTGCTTGTTTCCGGAGTTAGTCCACCATGGGGGATGGACTTCCTTGTTAGCAGTGGTGCCGACAGCGTTGGTCGTCTTGGAGAAATGGGTCAACACTTGATGGGTGAGCGTATCCGCAATCGTTTTTTATTTCACAAATAAAAGGTTGTGTGCTCAACAAGCGTTGAACACACCTTCCACAAACAAGGGTTCTTGATTTGTTGTGGGCTGGGTGCTGGTGTCAGAAACACGATGGTGTCTCCTGGCGTGCAGTGATGGCTCTAAAATAATCTGGAAATTAATGTGAAAATAGCAAAGAATACCTCTAAACTGCGAAGCAATGCAGAATATAGCAGGACTTCTCAAGAGAATCTTCCCAAACAAAAGAAGAAACAACGCGGGTTGGTTTGATGTGATCAAAATTGGTTTATTCTATTTGATTAAATGGATTTCCACGGATTAGAAATGATTTGCGGCTTGTGTCGTCAAGAGACAACCAACAGAATTTAATTTCTAATGTCAGCTGATTGATGACATTTTCTAGGTTGGTGCCACGGGTAGCATTCAATTGCGAATTCGCTGGCTGTATCCCGGGCGAATCCGCAACATTCTGCCCGCCTTCGCCAATCATTGGCGAATCTTCTGGCTCCAGTGGTCGTCCGGAGCTTGGTCGGGGGGTTCCTCCTTCAGTGAAAGGATGCCGATTGCGCTCTCCTGTTCGTCGCTGGAGGCCGTTTTCTTTGCTGGTCATGGAACTGGCACGCGATCTGGGTTGGAGTTGTAAGTTCGCAACCCACGATCGGCAACCACGTGATGGCTGGGGATTGGTCTCACTACCTCGAGGCATCCATTGGTACATCTTCGAAGTTAGTGGGCGAAAAGATACGGTCGTTTGCGGTTGAGGCCGCAGCGTGCAGTCGGATGCCGCGGTTGGGACTCGGTCGGTCTCTTGATACGAGGGAGCGTCGCCCGCCAAATGGGGCATTGTGTGCTCCTTGGTCTATGGTGGTAGCTGTATGGTGCCTTGAACATGGTCTCCGGGGTAGACGTCGACAATGTCTTCTATTTGTCCTCTGTGGGGATCTGTCAGCAGTCGTATGATCGACCAGCTCTTCTGGGTTGGAGTTGTAAATTCGCAACCGCCGAGGACCGGTCATGTAGTGGCTGCTGACAGGACTGGTCACTTTTACCCTGGATGCTTTGATGGGTGCTGTGGTTGGCACACGCAGCAAGGTAAGATGTCTTCGATTGCTTCGTCGGCACACCTTGTTGGGGAGGCAGTCGCGTATGAGGTGGCGACCCAAGCAGTTGAGGCACAGTTTCTATTTTCGTGCGACAGACTTTCGATGAACAGGTGTGAGGAAGCGAAAACCCTCGCAAACATAGATGTAGTGGTGCGCATCACAGAACATGCATGGCGATTGTCTTCGTGGGGGTTCTGGCGGTGGTACGTGCATCAGAATAATGGTCGGGTTGATCTCTGGGCAGGCGGCACTTCAGTCAGCGGCCTGTTGATGCTCACTCTCTAGAATAGGATGCGGTTCCGTCTCTGGCCAGGCGGCGCTTCGATCGGCGGCCTGCTGATTCTCACTGACTTGGGAATGGTGTGGCTCCTTTTCTGCTGATTTGGTGGTGACTGCTTGTGGATGCATTCGCCAATTATTGGGGACACCGCTTGTTCCAGGACCCCGAGGTCCAGGGCCGTGGACTTCTAGTGATGCGGATGTCTGGAGAGAGCCGTCCGCCCTGAATTGGTGATGGTCGAAAGATTGGTGACGACAAGAGTTCCGTCGTCGATGTTCGGTACCTTTGGCCGCAGAACTAACCATTTGATCTGGGTTAGAGCTGTAAATTTGCAACCCACGATCAATGACCTCATAATGGCTGGTGGTCGAAAGTACTGAATCGAGACTTACCGATGGGATGTGGCCGTTGGCATGTGAGGCCGCAACGTTGAGTTTGATGTGGCTTCTTCCATGGCACCATCCGCGGGTCCTGGCGGAATGACAGGTGCGGACCCAGTGCCTACTGGGCTGAGTAAAGTACCGTCTCTTCTTGGTTACTGAGAAGCATGCTGGTTGATTCTTGAATGATAGGGGGCACCGCCCGCCAAGCGGGGCATTGGGATCTCCAATCCCCATTGGGGTGGCTACATGTGTTAGCGGTCGTCCTTGATTATTGTCATTGGCCAGAGGTTGGCCACCAGGTGTCTCGGTTTGGTTGCTTTTATTACTAGAAGTTGCTGCGAGACCATCGCTTGATGGAAGATTTCCATCCGAGTAGTACAGCAAATTACAATTGGTTGGGTCGATCGACATCACCGATTGGTTGGTGAATGACAAAGGCGTTTGGCCTGCTCCTCGGCCAGTTCCTGCCGAAGGTTGCTGCTGATGCTTCTGTAGTTGTTGCTGTTGCAATGAATGTTGCTGATGAGACTGACTATTAAACGGACTCTGGGCTTGGTCATGGTCACTGCTGACATTGGGCGTGGCTACTGTTGCTGGAACAGTTGATGGCGTCTTCGTGAAATGCATTGGTTCAAGGTGGACCAGTTGCTCTGGGTCGGAGTTGTAAGTTCGCAACCCACGAGGAACGGCCAGGTGATGGGCCTGCTTGCGTTTCCTCACTGGGAGTGTGTGCGGTTCCTTAGCCACTTGTTTGATGGCGACTTCTAGCAACTGCACTGAGGGCAACTCGCTAATGTCGAGTTGATCGGCGTGGTCCACAGTAGTTGGGGAGACTGGGTAGAGCGCAAACTGGGCCTCGAGCAGCCTCGGTAGTCTTTTATTGCCTTAAGCGGCGCGTTTATCTGCAGCAGGCTTCTTTCCTTCTTGTGGTGCATCGGATTTCGTGTCATCTTTCTTCGTTGGTGCTGGTGCACTGGCAGCTGTTGGTGCCTTCCTTTGTAGTGTAGTGTCAGCGGTGGGTGCTGCTGCAGTTTTCACTTCTTTCACTTCGGCAACACCTGCCTTGGCTGGCTTTCCGGTGTCTGTCGTCTCACCTTTGTTGTCCGTAAGAGTTGTGTGTTCCGGTGGCATCATTTGTGATGGTAATCTGGATGGATGGTTACTTGGCATTCGAAGGCCAGGTGTTGATGGAGTTCCTGGCCACCAAGGTGGTTGTGACGTCATTGGGGGCAAACGACTTGGTGGTTGACTAACGGTGTCCGTCGCAGTCTTGGATGCAGTCAGACAGTCGACATTGAGAGCGTTCTTTGCCTCAATAAACTTTGTGACCTCGTCCAGAAATATCTCCTCGGATTGATGAATCTGTCCACGAAGTAGCGGTGGCCGCGGGTCATCTTTGGTGTGGCCAGGCGTTTTATCTCCTCATGGTTCCGTATGATGTCTTCCCATTCGCTCTGGAGCTTGTGCTGGTGTAGTTCCACCGCGACCAACGTAGGCGGACCTCTCTTTTCGAGATTGAGATAAGCACAGGACATCCGTTCCTGGGAGGCGAACTGGGTCGCCATGAGGTTTTCCGCCAATGTAGCTGTCATGTTCTGTTTTTTGGGCGTTGACATTGGTGCCGACATTTCCATGTGATTTGGATACCACGAACTTGGCAACGATTGGTCGTGAGTAACTGCTAGGGGCAGCGTCTGTTGGCGCCACAAATTTGGCAGCGGTAATTTGTTGGTAATTGAAAATGCTCTTACCTGAGATGGTTGTAAGTGGATGCAGTGGCCAGTGGTCGATGCGCCACTAAGCTGGCGGCTGCAGGTCCTTAGGCTGGACGATGGCTGCTGGTCTGAGCAGCAGTGATATAGGATCACTACATTCCTCCCCCCTTTAGAAAAGAAAATTAATCTGGAAGAGATTAATTTTCTAGAACGGTTGGAATTTAAAATAAAGGGCGGTGGCATTTTGATTTCGTGATAGTTTACATGTGTAATTGGGTTGGTATATGACCATTAATTGTTTAAATGTTGTTGTAGCTGTGTCTTTTTTAGCAAGATGTGGTTATTGAGTTTATTGAATTGACATTTAATTGATTTGTGCTTAGATTGTAGCGTTTAATATCTCGTAGGGTTTTCGTTTTGTTTTGTATTGGTAGTTTTGCTTATTTTGGTATTTACTTTTAACAATAGTGATGATAAGGATAGTAATATTTTGTTAGCGATAAAAGATATTATTTATCTGATATGAACATTTTTTTTCTTTATTATTATTAATCTAGGTAATGTATTTTTATGTGTTTTACTGTTTTCCAGTAAATTTAAAAGTAGATTCATTTATATAATTGTTAAATGTGTTAATGCTAAATAGTTAAAATTAATATTTAATATTAAGAAAAAAGTTAATTATAATAATGGGCTACGTTACTTTGGATGATTGGCAAATTTTGTTCAGCTACTTTTTTCTTCTTACAATTTAGTTTATACACCGTTTTCCTTATCGAGGGTTAATGTTTGTTGGTTCGTACGTGAATTCTTTTCGTACTTAACTGTTTTCATGTTTTTTTTTTTTTGTTATTTAGTGTGTCATAACATTTGTTTTAGTATGTTCTTTTTATTATGTACCATTTGTTCCTCCATTATATATTTATTTTTTTTAAAAAGTATTTTTTTTTTATTTGTCTATATCTGACCATATTGTGTTTATATTTATTTAATGAGGTATTGAATATAATACATCGTAGGGATAGTAGATATCTAGGGTTGATAGTGGAAGGGGAGGTGAAACTAAGGTGGGGATCAGACGTAATCAACCTTGGAATATGGTTTTAATCTCTTATTACTTATTTTTATTGATTTTTGACCAATCTTCGGCCCGGTTATTGTAGTGAGGAAAGGGCCCTTCCAGATGGGTGTTTCTTTGCCCTTGCGATTTTATACCTTAACACCCTGTTTCCCACTTGAAACGATTGTGGTTTTGTTTCAGTTCCGAAGCATGCGTTTGCCTTCAAAGAACGGCATTCCTCACATTGCTTTTTATATCTCCTAATGTCGGAGAGCATGGACGGCCACCAGTATCTTTGTCGTATTTTATTGTACGATTTGGTGATGCTCTAATGTCCACCGGAAGAGGGATTGTGGTATGCCCTGAGTATCGTCGCCATCGCATTGAGGTTTGTTACTTTTTCGGGTGTTGTGGGTTTTGCAAAAAAAATTTATTTTGAGAGGAGCTAGGGCACGAGTTTGTTGAATTAGCTGACGAAGTGTCAGTTATTTGATTAATATCTTTGATATTACCACTTAACTCCTTAGGGTTCCCCTTCTTATAGCTAAAATTTAATCTGCAGGTTTTGCGCTCATCTTTGGCTTGCTCCTGTTTCCCTTTGGTGTATTTATTTTCAGGTGCCTTTTTCTCGACGTGTGAGAAGTTGATTGGCACACTATATACCATAGGGTTTATTTCCATCCGAGGAAACGTGACGCGTTGTTTGGAGCCTTCCATATTGCAATTCTTTGACAGGAAGTCATTTCTAAGCAGACCGTCTTCTGGTAGACCGGGCACACTGTTCACTACTTGGAACTTGGATGAGAGTGTAGCGATGCTAAATCGCCACCCCCATCCAAATCCCCAACATTACCCATAATCATAATCCAAATCCTCAATTTCCCATTAACCTACATCCAAAGTCCATAATGAGTCACATGAGCAACGAATTAAACCAAAAGTTAATTCGTCGTACATTGACTCAATTCCCAAAATCCTGACATCATGAAATGCTTAATTCAAAACGCATTTCATGATTCCCCTGCCAAGAACCTATCCAACCAAACCTCTAACAAACTCCCAGAACACAATTCCAATTGAAGTCTTGTGTGTGCTTCTTGGAATTTTGATACCAAAATAGTTGACAATTCTCAACTGAAAAAACAATAAAAGGGCAGTAATTTTTGATTTCGAGATTAGTAGATCTCCAGTGGCGGAACCGCTGGCCAATAAAATATAAATACAAATTCATAATTAGTAAGGTTCCGCAGGCCGAGACCACGGCTAAAAAGCATACAAAAAAATAAATTTAAACCTGTAAATCAAAACTCATTGCTATTTTTTGTCTTGTTCGCCGTCAAAACAAATTGACTATACTTATCTCATGTGTTGGGACGGACCACCACATCAGGACCAATCCTACCATTAAGGACCAGCGGAACAGAGCGATACCGTCTCCCCAATCCGGGTTTCAGGAGACTCGAAAGGAACCTACCGGTTAGGGTAAGCAAAAATTAACACAAAATTATAACCTTACAGGAGTTTAGACCTACCTTTAAACTGGAAGTTCACTTTGCAGCTTCCCAAGTTCCTAATACTTACGAACAGCGTCTCTAAAGTGCAAGCCTCTTGCCGACTTATTTTGGCGTCTGATTTTCTAAGACAATTTTTGTTAATCAGACTTACTTCCGCGCCTGCGTCCCCTACTAGAGTTTTGCTTTTCTTAACACCTATGTGGGGGTAGAGATGTACTGATGTCAACAGGGACATGGATTCGCTTCCTCACCACTACCTTCGTTGATGCTCCACAAAATTGTCCCAGAAGAATGCCCAAGATAGGTCGAAGGGAGCAAATAAAACGCACTGATAATATTTACTAAGTTTATTCTTCTGTCTTCTAAGTCTCACAAGTCAGCGGGAAACATAACATTTACTATGGTTTATTTTTGTCTCTTAAATTTTACAAGCCGGCGGGGGAGCGTAACATTGCCATTGATAAAAACTTAAAGGGAAACCTAACATTGTCATTAATAAAACTTAAGGGGAACTTGGCGGTTTCGTTTTACAGCTTCACAAACTCGTCATTAATAAATACTTAAGAAACTTGGCGGACTTATTTTATAGTCTCACAACATCGTCGCTAATAAGAACTTAAAGGAAAAGTGCAATCAAGTGTTATATTGTTTGTTAAATTTTTGCATCCGCGACCACTTGTTCTACAACTATTGTTACACTGTTTATTAAGTTGTCTTTCTTTGATCGATACACCGGCGCGGGTTTCCCACTCGACTCGATTCTTGGGGTTTTTGAACTCCGACTCCTGTGACGATTGATTGCTAAAACTCCACTCGGCTAGCTTGGAGAGCGATGTGCGCTCGGCCGTGGTTGTGACTCGACTCCGATGGAGACTTGGCTCTGAGAACGACACACTACGGGGCAAGGAAGAGGGAACGACGCCCACTCTGTAGTGGTTGGACAACGACTTGGGGGTAATTGCAAGAGCGATGTGCGCTCGGTGGCGGTTGTGACTCCACTGACTGATTATTGGAAAGAAAAGTTAATCGCGAATTTCGAGAAGAGTTGCTATGCTTGCATAAGAATTCAGTTCCAGCGAATCCTCGCCGTATAAGCTGAGTTGGATTCGTTGGTGGTGTATACCGGAAAATTGGCATGGCCAAGTGTGATCAAGGGTCTTGATCGTTGTGATTGTTTCGCGGAAAATTAGCTGTCGCTTGGTCCCAGGCGAGAAGTATGATTTAAGGAGGAAATGGACCGAAGTGGTTTTCGGTGGAAATTGGAATTGCTTGGGTGCAAGCAAGGAATAGCGTTTAGATATGATATTAACCGCAGTAATTTCGGGGAAATGTATGCGGCTCGGTTTAGTTGGTGGTGATCGTTAATGTTCAGTTGTAGGTTTGAATATGCGTTTTATTACAACGTACGAATTTCGGGGAAATTAAGATCGCTTGGTCGCAAGGAGGGAATATGAATTAAGTAAATAATTGACCGAAGCAATTTTGGGAAAATGTATGCGGGGACGATTCAGAATGTATTCTGTTGGGAGTTTTGGAGTGTGTTTTATTGCAAAGTTTGGAATGTATACTATTGTGGCTTTTGCATGGGCAGTTGGGTTAAGGTGACGCGCTGTTAGCGGTCAAGGTTGGTTAGAATTGTGGGTTGGTTCTCAGTGTGATATAGAGAACCCCCGCACCTACATCTATAGATAGCTGGACAGTTGGAACGCTAGTTAACGGCGAGCGTGGGGTCCTGATATGGTAGCTCCTTTTTGCCACCGAGGGTTTTGGTCTTCTTCGTTCTGGTCTTGAAGTAGGGGAATTTTTTGCAGAGTGGCATTGAATTCGCGACTCCCATTTCAGCTTTTGCTGACAGGATCCTAGATTGTGGCCATGTTGGCCACAGAAGTCGCAATTCTGCCTTATGTGCAGAACTCTTTTTACCTCCCTTAATCGCCAACAATCACGGATGTCGTGATTTACTTGATGGTAGTGTGTGCAAAAGCTTGTGTTTTTCCTTTTCACACAATCCTCATAGACATGACCTCTTTTGTTGCAGTAACTGCAGGTTATCCTGCTGAGAGGGGCATTCTGTGTTAATGATATGCTGGGAGGGTCTGATTCCATTACCCCTTCGGTTCCCCTATATGTTTCCTCGGCTGGCGGTGTTTGCGCCTATAGTTGCAGAATCCCCTGTGTAATGGGTTGTCTGTATGAAAACTCTTCTACAGGTGGAGTATTGAGCATTAAAGTTTGTCCCAACTCGGTACCTAAAATCGGTTTATAAGCTTCTGGAGGTGGTGTTGGTGTATAAGGCGAAGGAGAATTAAATGAAACCTGCGAAGAGATTAATGGCAACTGAAGTTGCTGGATTTGTTCCAATTCCAAGGTTTTTTCCATTAAGGTATCTAGTGGTACATCGCCTATCGATAATAAACATTGTCGATGGTACGGATTTATCAAACCCCTTTTTGTAGATGCTTTTTGCAAAGTCATCTAATTGTGCCTTTACTGCCTCAGACAATATGGGACCGTATTTTAATTCCGCGCCTTTCTTACATTCTATTAGCAACTTCTTCAGACGTAACTGGAACAGAATAATTGCTTCTGGAGGATTTTGCCGAGTAGCTAATAGTTTATTTACCAGGTCTTGATCGTTTTCTACTTATAAATAAACTTTCCTTAGCAAATCCTCGGCTTCCTGAAAGGATGCGAACGGAGTGGATGCGAATAATGAAGAAGCTTCTCCCCGCAATCTAGTTGGGAATATTTGTAAGAAAGGCCCGTGTTCTTCGGTCTTAAGGCAGTTTAAGACCCTCCTGCAGCAATCCAAAAAGGTTTCCAATTCCGCACCTATTTGGTTCCCCGGAGAAGATGGGGATTAGCTGTGCTGAAAGCTTCGCAACCTTTGTGTAGTCAATGGCCATTGTTTCAAAGGTTGCGAGATCCGTTTGGTGCTGAGGACCTGTAATTTCGGCCAAGGGGGAGCTGGGGCCGTGAGTTTTGATCAGTAGATTTCCTTCTATTATGGTTCCGCTACGGAGTCTTTTTGGTGAAGGGGGTACCAGGTCGCGGGATGTATTAGCGCTTGGGGTGGTTCTCTGTTCCATAGACAAAAAAAGAATAATAATAGTAGCAATATAAACGGGAGAGAGTGGCACAGGTATATGGGTTTCAGATGTTTGCTATCCCAAAGGCAAGTATCAATATTATTATTGTGTTTTTTTTTTTGTACTTATTTGTTTAGAAGTAGAAATTCTTCCCTAGAATAGGTAGGTGCACAATATAGATAGATATAGACCCAACAGTATTGACGGAGCAGACTATGGTTATACCTTATGTTTAAAAGGTGAAAATATTCATAAAAATAAGAGGAACGCAAAAAAAAAATGCTTACTTATATCTGGCTGTTATTTTAGATGCTGTTTCTGTCCGTTGGTACTGCTACTTGGTTTCTCCTTGTTGTTCTAGCCGCTAATGGCGTGCTGGTAGATTACTGCCTGTTTTGTTTTTGTTTTTTTTTGTGTTGAAAAGAATTTTTTTTTGATTTACGAAGCGTACCTCCAAAGCCAGACTCAACTCCGGACGCAGGGTAAGGGAGTCTTGCCCAGTACGTTCGAGGTAAGTTATTAAGTTTATTATTATTTTTTTTTATTTGTTTATTTATTTATTTAATTATTATTTTTTTTTTTTGGTTTTTAAATTTTAATTACCAATTCGTACCTCCGAAGCCAGACACAGCTCCAGAAGCAGGGTAAAGGTGATCAGGGGTTTTCAAGCAGTTACAAGTGTTTAACTTTCGCTACCCTGATCCTACCGGGTGCGCCAGTTGTAATGTTATATAATTGTTAAGTTTTGGTTTACCCTTACCTTCTAGGGTGGACGTCTGTTCCAGATGGAGGTGTGAGGATGGCGTAATGGATGTGCCCGGCCTCTTTAGTAGGAGCCTCGCCGATGAGCCGATCTCCTAACGGAAGTTCTTTCCGCTTGCCTGATTCCGGAGTTAGTCCACCATGAGGGATGGACTTCCTTGTTAGCAGTGGTGCCGACAGCGTTGGCCGTCTTGGAGAAATGGGTCAACACTTGATGGGTGAGCGTACCCGCAATCGTTTTTTATTTCACAAATAAAAGGTCTTTTGGGATTTATTTAATTTGACTTTGTTTATTTGGTTTAACTTGATTTTATAATATTCGGCCGTAACTTGGACCTTCTGGATTTCGACTGATCACGAATCCAAAATGTCCCAAAATGTCCCGTCCTTTTATACTCTGTGCCAACAGAGATTTGTCAAAAATTTGCATCAAAATTCCAAGAGGCACAAACTTGATTTTGTGTGCTTCAATTGGAATGGGATTCTAGGAAGTGGGTAGGAATTTGTTTGAACAGATTCCCGGAAGGAGAAATTATGAAATGCATTTAGAATTAGGCATTTCATAATGTTAAGGTTATTCGGAATCTAATCAATATACGACAAATGGACTTTCGTTTAAATTTATCGTGCATATGATTCAATTGGATTGGGATTTTGGGTAAGGGTAAGGTAATTGGAAATTGAATCAATGTGCGACAAATTAACTTTTGGTTTAACTTGTCGCTCATATGATTCACTATGGGAATAAGGTTGGGATTATAGTTAATTGGGTGAGAGTAGTGATATAGGATCACTACACGGGAAACATGATTCTGCACGGAAAAACGGGGTTAGCCATGACTAAATAAGGTTGTGGCAACGGGGACATTAAAATGTACAAAAATTTGCTTGACACCTTGATACATCAATAAACAATTGTCTTGAACTCTAGGTTCACAGTTACAAGTATAAAGAAAAACCCGTGGTTTTGTTTTGGTTCTCCCGCGATCTTCCGCAAGAGAGTGATTTTTATTTATTTATTTTAACGTGAGGGACATAAGTTGCCCCCATGGAATCTACCTTAAGACTACTGTACAATATTACGATAACTTACCTGCTAACTTAAATTAGCTTACCTAGCTAAAATATGCACAGGAAAAGATAATGGAATGAAAAGCAAATGAATTGAAAACGTGAAATATGATCCGAGCATCTGATGCGGGCAGGCGAACGAACCTACGGATCGTTGGGAGCATATTGGTGACCTTGCGCTTCCAGCGTTGTCGCATGTGCATTGCAACGTGCCTTGGGAATCGTAGCGTTAACTGAACCGATGTACTGACTTCTTGCTATTGGGTTGTGGTCAAGGCACTCCCATTGTACAGCAGGGTCTGAAGAATAACCTCGACATTGTCTGCAATGATGCAAATGTCGGCCTATATAATACTTTTGGTCCTGGCGGGAGGTAGTTTTAGCCGGTAAAAATCCGGCATAACTCTGGATCGGTCCAGAGGTATCTTTTGAAGATTTCCACCTTCCTACCAAAATCAAAAAATAAAATCAGAACGTTTGGTTTGTGAAGGATTTCCATGCTTCAGGCGCGAGAACTTTAATCGTCGATGACCTTCGCAGGTGGTATGTAATGCAGGCGGAGATGTAATGCGATGTTCCACAGGGCGCGCAAGCGGTTGCTCCGGAGGTTCATGTGATGCTGTATTCACCATAATATGCGACATGGCTGCAAGCGACTTCGAGTTAGGGTTATAAGTTATAGGGTTATAAATAATAGAAAACATTGCCTATATTTTTTGAGAACGTGACTGGCGCCACATTGCTCGTCTCTAATGGAAGGAGAAAGAGAAACAATAGTTACTGTTAATAGATTTTGCTATTTATCAGAAGGGACAGTATATCACCGCCACGCTGGTAGAAACCTTGACGTGGTGTGGGGGCTTAAATTATAATGAATCACGGAAGCATACACTTCCAGTAGAGCCACTCGTGCCAGCCAGGCTAGCGAGGAGTAACACACAATGATCTGCCATCCCTAATCTGGGGTGTTACGCGTCACCGTGCCCATTGGATGGCTTGCAACCATGGGTATACCGGTTGTATTATAACGGCGCCTCTCTGACACCGGATCGAATCAGAGCAGTAAGCAGACCTTACCATATCAAAACGGTGCTCTGATGTGGCGGACAATTTGAAATCCCAAGACTTGTAGGAATAAAAATGAATAACCAATATACACAAAACAATTCCACGAAAAATCCGGTAAGCGTAGGTGTGATGAGCTGACACTACCATAAGGGAGCAAATCATCAAGAAAACATTGACTTAGCAAAAAGAAGACGTAAGGAAAAACGGAAAAAGTGGGATATATCCGTCGAAACGTGGGATGTTCGAACGTTATATAAACCAGGCCCAATACAGACGGTCGTAGAGAACGCGAAACAATATAAAATGGAAATCGTCGCGCCTCAGGAAGTCCGACTCCCACATCAAGTAATCTAACCAACGGACTTACAATAGCGTGTGGAGGTACCGATACACATAATTTCGGAACCGGGTTCATTATAAGCAATACGAGGGTGGCCTAAAAAGTTTCCGACTCCAACGTGAAGATAGCAGATAAAAGCTGGTGGATGTAGTTGTGCATCTTTTGACAGTTACTCACCAAAATTTCAGCCATATTGGACACGTAGTTTTTATTTGACAGTCGTTTGAGTGAGTCGATGTGTGTTTTTGTGAAAATGGACAAAATTGAATATCGAGCTGTCATTAAATTTTTGTTTTTGAAAGGCAATACGCCTACGGAAATCAAAGATGAGTTGGACTCTGTGTATGGGGACTCTGCGCCATCATTTACCACAAACAAAAAGCCACTTCCTCATAGTCAAATTATACCACTCGAATATCATTGATGTAAGATCATATAGAGGGGCAGATTGCGACTCCGATCATCTTTTATTGATGAGCAGAATTAGGAGTCGGCTCGCAGAAAACCCACACGGGCAGTCATGGGAGACGAGCAAAAAGTTCGACATTGATAAAATCCCTAACTACCGTGCGCACTCTACGGTGGCTGAAAAACGACTCTTGTGCTCAAGGAATAACCTCGAGAGACTCGTGGTTATTCCCTCTCAGCTAAGGGTGAGTTTTCTTTCCTTGAGAGAAACGTGAAGTTTCTCTTTGTGGTGGTAAATTGGAGAGGATCTCTCTGGGTCGATCTTAGGTAGTGTGCTAATTGATCCATTGTTTACTCATGCTACGAGGTCATAGGAAAAACGAAACAGAGAAAGTGGGAAAGAACAAAGGGCATCATTGAAGACATGGATGCAGTTGTATAAATAGTCTGCATGCAATTACGAAAACTGGGTGCTAAAAGAAATTTAGGTACACAATGGTGATTTTGCACTGTATCTTTGCTGGCGGAAAGGATCGAATTCTTTGTATGCATGTTTATATGCTGGAGAAATCGATTCTTGGCGGTTAGACACTAGATGCGCAAACTGCTTTTGTCGATTGGGCAAAAGGCCGCTGAGACTGTGTATAAACCAGGAAAATGTGCTCCGCACGTGTGTGGCGGGGTACGCTGGCTGGCAGGGGTGCCGATAATGTTTCCTAATTTATGATGATGGTTTGCATGTAAAGAATTCTTTTCAGAGAATTTTGATAATGCGTTAAATGAATGAATGTTAGCGAATTCTTTACAGGGATTGGGTGAGGTGCATTAAATGCCCTTGGGAAGGAAATGCTTGCAGGTAAGTGTAGGTTGGCAAGGGGATTTGGGGTTGGAATTGTGGGTGGTTATTTGTGTAGCTTTAAAAAACCCCCACAGCACTTCTCCCCTAGTGACGATATAAGTAGGGGAGTGTAGGCGGTTGGTGCGGTGCTGGGGGGGGGGGGGGGGGGGGGGGGGTACTGGATGCTTGGAGGTCAAGGTGGCCCCGCTAGCTTCGGTAGGCGCGCTGGTTAGGTAGTGGAACTGTCGTGTTGACGAGTTCCTGGGTCATGGCTGGGCTTGGGCCGGTAATGGGATTGGGCCTGGTTGTTACCGCGGGTGTAACCGGCAGGGGCAAGGGGTATGCGGCGGGGTCCACTGGCCTGTTGTGGGTTGCATATACCAACAGGTTGTGTCGTCCGAGTAGGTCGGGGCCTATTGCGGGTACGTTCGCATCCTTGCCGTGTGCGGGATGGAGGAGATTCAAGCCCAGTGTCAGCGTTCTTCATCCATACGTTAGTATGAAGAATTGTTTACCGCCAACAAATGTGGGGGTAATTAGGCTGTGTGCCTGCACGGGCACAGGTTCACGTATATCCCTTACGCGTTCACTGTCTAAAACTCCGAGTAACGCCGCAAGCCGCTCACACCAGAAGGAAATAAAACACTGGTTTGTTTTTTTGACTGGTTTTAAAGATGTTTATTTATTTTTATTTTGAATTGCCACAATAGACACTCTGATACATGGTTCGTTAAATTATTACACAGTTATCCTGTTTCTAAATGCAACCGAAGGAATCGTTACAAAAGATACTTTAATACATTGTTCGTTAAATTATTATTCGATCTGGGCACTACATTCACAACCGTTCTTGTTTAGTTCCTTTCACAAATCCACTAGTTTCGCGAGCGTCTAACTCCGACTCTGAGCGCTATGGTGGTTGACTTTCGACTTAGGGTGTGCGCACTATCGTCCGCAGTGGCTAAAAAACGACTCTTGTGCTCAAGGAATAACCTCGAGAGACTCGCGGTGAGTCCCTCTCAGCTAAAGGTGAGTTTTCTTTCCTTGAGAGAAACGTGAAGTTTCTCTTTGTGGTGGTGAATTGGAGAGGATCTCTCTGGGCCGATCTTAGCTAGTGTGCTAATTGATCCATTGTTTACTCATGCTACGAGGTCATGGGAAAAACGAAACTGAGAAAGGAGGAAAGAACAAAGGGCATCATTGAAGACATGGATGCAGTTGTATAAATAGTCTGCATGCAATTACGAAAACTGGGTGCTAAAAGAAATTTAGGTACACAATGGTGATTGTGCACTGTATCTTTGCTGGCGAAAAGGGTCGAATTCTTTGTATGCATGTTTATATACTGGAGAAATCGATTCTTGGCGGTTAGACGTTAGATGCACAAACTGCTTTTGTCGATTGGACAGAAGGCTGCTGAGACTGTGTATAAGCCAGGAAAATGTGTGCACGTGTGTGGCCGTGTACGCTGGCTGACAGGGGCGCCGATAAGGTTTCCTAATTTATAATGATGGTTTGCATGTAAAGAATTATTTTCAGAGAATTTTGATAATGCGTTAAATGAATGAATCTTAGCAAATTCTTTACAGGGAGTTTTGGGTGGGGTGAATTAAATGTCCTTGGGAAGGAAATGCTTGCAGGTAACTGCAGGTTGGCAAAGAGAGTTGAGGTTGGATTTGTGGGTTTGGGACTAAGTTCGTGGGCGCAAATAGAGAGCTGGAAGAGACGGCAAAGGGGGAAAGGATCCAGTGGATGTTCATACCGCTCGGATGTCCGAACATGGGAGGCGCATGGGAACGGCTCGTGCGCTCATTAATAATAGCCTTATTTGCCGTTCTGCCCACGAGGCTGCCGCCAGAGGAGGTTCTTGATACATTGATGGCTGAAGTGGAGCATGTCATAAATTCACGCCCACTTACTCAAACAAGTACTGATCTGGAGGAAGAAGAGAGTCTGAGCCCAAACAATTTCTTGCTGGGGCGATCCTGTGGAACGACATCGCTTGGCGAATTCAATGACTACGAGCTCGCGGGAAAGGCGAACTGGAGGACTGCCCACGGGTTGGCGGGTCATTTTTGGAAGAGGATTTCCGGACGACACCCTGCGGGCCCACAGATCGGAAACATGGTCCCGGTGGTGGACACGTCACTACCGCGAAACACTTGGCCTCAGGGGAAGTCCAAACGCTGTATCCGGGACCAGGCGACAGAATCAGGATTCTGGATGTGAGGACACCGTTTGGAGTGCTGCGAAGACTGACCTGCCGGATTGTCGCTGTGCTTCCCATGAAAGCGTCGCCTCCACAGAATGAAGTGCCTTGCACTGCGGGGGAGACTGTTGGTGACGTAATATACGAGGCCTAGGATGGCAAGCACACGACTAAGCGCCCGAGCCAGATATTTGTTCAAATATCAGACTCGGACGCAGACAAGGTTACGGGGACGTGACTAGCCTATATAAAGCGAGGTGCGTCCGGTGTGAATGGAACATTCCAGCAATAGGAATCCTATTGGGAAGAGATCGTGGTACTGATTGGAGTAGTGTTAAAATAAATAAATAATCGAAATAAACTAGAATAAACTAAACTAAATACAGTCCTTTAATTGATAGGCGATCCGTACTCGCTACGTTCCCGGGACGCCGCCTTGCATTACAGTGGGTCTCTAGGAACAAATAGTAAGTTTATTATCTTATCGCTTCACACAGCACACAATTGGCAATCGAACTTACGAACAATCAAAGCAATATTCAACTTCTTTATCAAGCATGTTTCTGAAACTACGACTTTGTAAACCCCGAGCCGCGAATAACTTTCTCAACCGTTGATACCAAAGGAATTGCTGCGTAAAGAAACGTAGTCTCAAAAATGCGTCTTAATTCGCGGCCTGTATTTATCATTTAATTGCGATCTAAAATATTATTCGAATTCTGATTGGAACACGGTAACAGATTTCGAACAATAGGTGACTAAGAAGCTGTTCAAATACACACAGTAGGAAAACCCAGTTTTGGAATATGCAGACATTTGTTGATTAACTGAGTAAGCAAACTTCTAAATGAACCTAACACATGCCTTGGCCTTAATAAACCACTCAATAAAGAAGTTTGGCATTCCATACAAAACATTGTCACTTAATTTTTCCTGAACTAAGATAAATAAAAATTCCAATTTTTGTAAGAGTACAAATTCAAAACAAAACAAAACGCAAAAACATTTATTTAAATATTTTTGCATCCTCGTATCGTACAAGTATTAATAAGGTGCGACATAGATCTATGATTAAGAGATTAATTCTGTGTAAAATATTTAAAATTGTATTTTCATATTTAGGTCACAGATACTTTAAAGTTAATCTTATTTGTTCTACATACATTAGACACACGCTCGGGACCTATTCGGCTATCGTCGCAATCTTCTAATTATTGTCTTATCAGAGACCGTGCCCCAACGCCACTAGAACCCCATTCAAATAGAAAACGACTCATATAAATATTATTGCGCGCCAAAACCAACCAAATGTAAACAAACACAATTCTCTCACGAGCTTGGAACAATAACAACATATAGATTCAATTTATAAAGTTTACTAACCGCAAAGTCTATGAACTCTGAGGTTCTCTAATGTGTTCAAAAATATCTGCGACGCAATATTGAGAAATATTTAAAACTGCTTATATTTACAATCCAATTTTCCGCACACATCGATACCAGAGCCTCCCCATTCAAAAGCCACTGCATTAATATTCAATCTCGAGAGTATTTAATGCATACAAAATGCCTCGGCATCAATTAGCTAGCTTAGTCTTCTGATAATAGAACAAGTTCTGTAGTAAATTGTCCTTGTCGGCGAGGGATGACCTTCGCCCGTCAATCGAGCGCATGCCCTACGAAAGTGGATATTACGAGTATAATCATCCACTGCGAAGTTCAATGTCGAAGTGTACTGCCAGCCTAATCTAAGAACTAGGTTAAAGCAGTTTGGACCAGACCAACACATCGTATTCCCTCTCATTTAAAGTCATTAAAATACGAAACACTTCCGAATCCATTTAGGCAAGTCCCCATGTGTGTCCCGGCTTAGAGATTGCAAAAATATCTCATATCGCGGCGGACATGGTTCAACGAACGCATTCGCTTGTTCAGTTAACGAGCGTTTTGTTCATGGCCGGGTGCTCGAGAGTTCATTTCTCAAGTGAAGGCTGGTTTTATCCACCTTTTCGAGGGGTCCCCAATCTAACTCCAGTGACTTAAATAGCAGCTATGTGGCCCACTAAATCGAACGTGGCTTACACAAACTAATATATTTCTAAACTGGTTACAGATATTGACCCAATTCGATTTTACAGTTGAGATATCTTTCGAAAACTCAACGGTAAATAGATTCAAGTCCGACGAACTTTTGATTGATTAACTTTTCATTCTTTTGTCTCGTTTTTTTTGTGATTAATTGCGTTGTGACCAAGTATCTGAGCTAACACATCGGCACTCTGATGTAATATTGATCGGTAGGAAATTATCTTTGAGTTCTTTCACACATACGACTGGTGACAGTCAATGTCTTTCTTAATGCTGTTATTGTTCTTTACTGATTTTGTTTGTCCTATTTTATGAGACTGATTGTTGTAATCATAAGCAATAAATAATAAAATTAATTGACAAAGGAAGAACTTTGATGGAAGCTATTGTTTCAAATTATTCCCAAGTTCAACAAAAAACAAATGCAAAACAGCAACGACTTTTCAATCAGTAAAGAGCTTCGAGGTTCTGAAATTGATCCTACATTGTTTTCGCATTTTAACGTAATTTTATAATAATAAATGTCCCAGCAGACGTGTGGATGCCAAATTGCAATAAAATTTCGAATCACTAATTTGCTTTTTTATCCAAATACAGTTAAATAAACATTGAATGGCTGTGTAATTGTGCGTAGGTTCAATTGAAAGCTCTGCAGTGTTTGGATAATGCATTTACAATATTTAAAAAAATGTTTAGGGGATGGCGGGTGGTTCTGAAGTCTCCTATTAACGAGAATGTCTCTCAGAAATTATGTTTCCGAGATTTATATTTTTTAGTCTGGATGGTAAAGATTCACTAAACGATGCTTTCATGTTTAGGATATTTTTGGAGTGCAAAAAAAAAAAAACATTGTCGTTGCAATCCTTGTAAAACAAAAACTTGCAGAAATAAGTTTGTAGTTTGGCGCATTGTTCCAAAAATATTGTTGTATCAAGCTTGTTAAGACAGTACTTGCCGTTAGAAACAACGAGTGCGGGGATGTAGTACGGGTGCCAGACAGGGGCACGGATTCACTTACTCCCCAACGATATTTACGCCGAACACTGTTCATAAATCGTCAAAGAAACACCGGTATATTGTTTTGTACAATGTTTTTTTATTTTAATCCTTCCTTTTTTTTTTCTTGAATTTAAATTCACTTAACTTATGTCTGTGGGGCTTTTCAGGGCCCGAAGAGCCACGCATCGCTCGATCCCCACCATTATCAGCAAATACAACTTACCTTAAAGTTCAATCTTCGGCAAGATTACCCAACCTTGCTATGGCATTAACTGCCAACCAATTTGCTGGAATCAATTCGGTTATCCCCACGGATAACCGACATAAGTACCCCATAGGCAGCTTACCTTATTAAGGGCTGTTCCAAGCCCTCTTCGAGCGGTCATACCTGGAAACATAATTCATAACAAGATTATCATCTTGCCATGACATCAATCCAGCATTAACCGATTTTCAATGGCATGTTCTATGATCTATCTTTCCAAAGGAAGAGAAGATCAAATTAAACATTGGCCTTTCAGGCGCGCATATTTGCTTGGTTATCCGCATGACCGATTTTATGAACCGTTGCTTTTTATATAAAGTATCTGGGAACGATCACCAGCATCGGTCATGACCAGGAATATTTACTTAAGCAACGACTAGCCACGGTTCTCACGCTGGCTATCGAAGCTGCTTTCGTTTACACAAAGTAAGCACCCAAGCGGATACTTTCGTCTGACGGTACCACCAACGGGATTAACATACCCTAAAACAACATGCACCCATGCATCAAATTGTATGTGGCCGTCAAGTGTTTATTTTAACAACTGGCAACGGTTGCAGCCTATATTCGTTTGCAAACCAAACGTTGCATCTATCTTTCGGATTGTTTATGGTTCACCGAAATTTTCTATTAACGGCCGCCAACCGTCCGCGGACCTAGAAAACAACATGTCCAACAACTAAATGTTGATTTATGACCTCTCCTAAGGCGAGCAGATCTTCGGTGTGTTTTTCACACCAGGAAGGTCTGCGGCCGGCAAGCGTTACACAAATCAATTGTGTACACAGCCGCCGACCCCATGCAATGTTGGCGAACTCAAGCAATGCATATCGCATCGTTCGATCATGGAAATAGCGTTTCTGTTGACACAAGATTGCAGAGAACTATTTCTTCCTCTAATGATCATTGCGATGGGTTACAACAACAACGCCCGCATCCTCTTATGTTCGTTCGCTGCTGGCCTTCAGTAGCGGATACCCATACATGGAAAATCCACCCCATGTCACCATACCCAATCACGATTGGCTGCCTCTGGCTGATCGTGTCGCTCCTCCCTTTTTTGAACCTATTCGCTTCCATGACGACCTGATGGTTGCGAATAGAATTCAGTCAGATCAGATATACCAAAGTACATGCACGCGCAGGAACCGGAGTTAAACCTTTTCTTTTTACCCCCGTTGAGTGCGGTCAAGAGCCTGGTGGATCATATTAAGTCGATTAAGCGTTTGCAACCCAAAGTTAATAAAGTAAATTGAGTCGGGATTTGTGTTCAAAATTAATGTTCATTTATCGTTGAAATTGTCAGTGATACGGAGTCTCGTATGATAGCGCGAACGAACTGCAATGGAGGTAGCTCACGATTGCTTGTGACTTATTAAAGTTAATGTCTAAGTGAACAGTTCTTTTTAATAAAGTAATGAAAGTGAATCAAAAGGATACTGACGTGTTTTATTTATCCGTGGAGTTTAGGTGAATCAGCGCCGTACGTCGGTGCACAATACTTAAAAACCTATATGTCTTATTATTAATATTACTAAGAAATTTTCTTGTTTGTATTTAAATTCACTTAACTAATATCTTTTTATTAAATATTATTAAATTCATTAACGCGACACAACGTTCGTTTGACAACACTTCTGGTTTGGTGAGGTTAATCCGTACGTGTGTGCGATAATCCAAGTGGTGGAAACATGAACAGCAGACAGTCTTTTGTTTTTCACCGAGATATTATTTTTCCTTGTTTTATTTCATTTTATCCGACACGAGCTGGCTAAAGGAAGCCGAATTGAGTTCGGATATTTTAACCGCGGTGTACATTATAAAAATCCGATTTCAGCAGAGAACTGATGGTAGTATTTGTGTAGTAACCGTAGTACTTTTCACGTAGCTCTTTTTTTCTTTCAAAAGACAAATGTCGTTTACGAATAATGAATTCTTATTCGATTGGGTAACGGGTGACTACTTCGCGCGCGAGCGTGTGCATCCGCATGCACATGCTGCGGTCATTGGGTAACGACTTACCCCGTTGGTGGTTGTTAATCGACTGTCTGGAAAAGGAATGAAGAATGGTAATTTAATTTTCGCACTTGACAACCAACAGAACATAGTTCTGCTCTCTCATTGCCACGTCCGTCGATGTTGGTGAATTACATCGGTTAATTCGATAATCGACGAACAAGGGAGAATGAGAGAACAGACGCACAAAGTCTATGATCTCTGGGTGGGTTTGGTTGTGTGTGCATGAATCAGTGTAGTTCTGAGCGTAGCCCATTGACCTAATTCGGTGAATATGGTGATCTCAGAGTACATTGATCTGTACGAAGACAGAACTGTGAAGGAGAAGAAAATTAAGCTGGTGCTATTCACCTGCGAAAAGAGAGCTTTGATCCCCAGCGAATGAAGTGTCCGGAGAAAGTGAAAAGAACGCCGACTTGGCTAGGGAAATCTGATCATGGGAACTAACTTAAATGCTTTGATAATTTCCCCAGCGGTCGCAAGATTAAGCAACCGCGTAGTTTGATCAGGCAATGCCGTTGCTAACCGACATGATGCGATTTCCGGTGGAAATCTCATGGGTTAGCTAAACTCAATTATGCATTATCTGCATAGGATAATGAGTTTAGCTATGCGGCCGTTTAACATGTTTTACAGGTGAAATTGCTTATAAGTGGAATAGGTAGAAATGACGCACTGAAAGCGGTCGAAATAAGGTAGGCAATTATGGGTTGATTCTCCACGCGGTATAGAGAACCCGACAGCACCCCCCCCCTGCAGTGACGTAGTCACGAAATAATTGGTAGGAAGGAAGGAGTTTGGTGTAGTGCCGGAAGGAGCGTTAGACGCTTGAAGGATAAGATGGCCCTTCTCACTTCGGGAGGCGGGGTGGTGAGGTATTGGAACTGTCCTGAGTGACGAGTGCCTGGGTCATGGTGGGCCTGGGTCGATACTAGGAGTGGACACGGTTGTTACCGCGTTGATGCCGCAGGGGCAAGGGGTGTGCGGCGTGGTCCACTGGCCTGTTGTGGGTCGCTTGGACCAACAGGTTTGTCGTCCAAGTAGGTCAGGGCCTATCGGGAATTCGCTCATATCCGCATTGACGAAGTGGCATGTGCGGGATGGAGGAGGTTCGTGCCAGGGATTGATCGCATCCGCAGTGACGGAGTGCCGTGTGCGGGATGAAGGGGGCCCAACTCCTGACTCGGCGATTGCTTGCCGCTGGGACTTGTGAAAGGCCGGGCACGCAGTTGCGCGGCTTACCGATCGAGGGAGGACCGGTAATTCCGGTGTCTACGGCGGAGCTCGATATACGGCCGCTGTGTCCTCGGCCGAACGGCAACTTAGTGACGGAAGACCGGCGAGTCACGCTTGGGTGATGGTAGGCGACTTAGCTATAGGGGAGCTCATTGGCAATGGGCGCGCTCAGAAGCGATAGATTGGTGCACCTGATGCGTGTGGCGGCGTGTTTGGGCAAGTTTTGCCTAGGTGTTGCCGTTTGCATAGGTTGAGAAGCTTGTGGAACGTCAAGAGTCCCGAAGAAGGGAGGTCCTTACGTCTGAGTAAGGAGGATATGCCGGGCGTCCTACTGCTTGTTTGCTACGCGTAGTAGCTGTAGTTCATTGCGGAGCCGAAATTTAGGGAATTTTGTCGTGGTTGCGTTGACGGAAGTAAAAATGAGGTCGCGAGGAGGACGAGAGGCGTCGAAAGAAGGCGCGTGGATGGTTGATGGGCATTGTGCGCCATAGTTTAAGGCTAAGCCAGTATTGAGGCAGATAAATTGACCCGCGTAGGGTAAACGAAAGTCAGAAGAGTGTCGCGTGAAGTCGCAATTGAGAACGTTGGAATGGAGTTGCGTGGAGTCAAGAATATTGCCGTTACTATTAATCTGATCTTCGTATTTGGTGAAATAGCTTATAAGTAGAATGGGTAGAAATGACGCGCTGAAAGCGGTCGAAATAAGGTAGGTAATTGTGGGTTTGTTCTTCATGCGGTATAGAGAACCCCAAACGAGTTCCTCAGTACTGAATCAATAGAAGTCTAAAGAAGTGAGTAGTTAATCATCGTGCTGGTCACCATCGGCAGTCGATTCTGTAGAAAGAAGGATCAATAAAGTTAGTAATTCTCAGAACACACTTTTTCGAATTCTTATTGCTGAAATTGGTGACTGCCAAAAAGACACGGAATTTTTTTTCCATTTCTCTTGGAAGATGCGAACCTATAGGAACGAGTTGGCGCCCCGACATGCCACCAGATACAGAACAGTTGCAGGTTGTAACACTCCGGGAACACTCGCGCGGGGAAAGAGTTCCACAGGTTCCCCGCTCTGTAACGGAACGAGTTCTGATGCAGGGATGTTCGCGCCATCGAGAGATGAACCGCAAACTGGTGCGATCCGTTGGATTGTCTTGTGGGACGCATATAAACCGAATTGCGCGGAACAGTACCACGAATCTCCGAGAAACAGTAACCGTGATAATATCTGTGAAACAGACAGAAGTCGGCTACGTGCTTTCGATGTGATAACGACTGTAGTCCCGACGTCAACGCTGTGTCCTCGATCAGGCGGATCGCTCGTCTCTGTATGCTCTCAAGTAGGTCGAGGGTATGCTTAGAAGCAAAGCTCCAAACATGAGAGCAATTTTCGAGCGCGGGTCTAATTTGGGATTTATATAGGAGAAGAAGTTGGGCCGGAGTAAAATATTTTTTGGCTCTAAAAAGATAACTCAGTTTTCCTGAAGCTGACCTGGCGATGCCCGACACGTGTTTATACCACGATACATTCCCACAGACCATAACGCCGAGCAATTTCACTCTTTCCCCAGACTCGAGGGCCTGGCCATTTATCATCAGCTGTGGGAGCGACGAACCACTTTTCTTTGTGAATGTGATATATTGTGTCTTCGTTGGATTGGAGTCGACGAGATTGGCCCTTCCCCACTGCAGAACCTTATCCAGATCCTGATTCAGAGAGTCAATCTGTCTACATTTCAGCTGGTGCGACGTTGATGCACTTGTGGCGATTCCGCCAAACCCCACTGTCTACTTACCCGAAGAACCCCCGTAACTACAACCGAACCTTTATAGTTTTCCGCTAATGCAATCGCATTAGCACCTGTAAATGCTTCACGCATCAAGTATCTAACGTATTTAGCTAAAAGCTCCTGGAAGAGAATTCTTAATTTCATTAATTCGAATTCAAAATTACCTACAAGAATTCTGTCCAAACTTCATAAATCCCAAGTCCAATTCGGCACCTTCGGTTGCCAAGCAAATTCCAATCTTACCATACGCATTTTCCCTAGACGATTTCCTGAAAACGAAGCAATTTGGTTTACATATAACGTAACCATCATAACAGGGATAATAAACATCGCGTCGCCTATTCCCAGCCCCATCATGTGTACAATAAATCCCTTTACATACACATTGGCTGGCGACCTTTTTCTCCCTACTATAAACAATCCAACGCAGCTGCACACAATTGACACAGCCGATGCTGAAACCAAAAACCTATACCATAGGCAAATGCAAACAGGAATTGTATACTTACCCTGGGCAGCGATGCCATAAACACCAATTCCCTGTGAATATGCTAAAACCAATTAGCACCATGTCCAACAGCATTGCGGTCTATCAATACAGCTGCATGGCACATCAAGACAATAATCTATACGATCCCTTTGTCCTACAATATTTCTGGATCTGCTTCTCATGACCTCGCGGCATGAGCAAACAGAAATCGATTACTAGCCAATGAGATACGGCTTGTTTACTTAGCTGAACTCACATCTCATTGATGCACATTATTCCCTTTCTTTGTTCTCAGATTCGTTCTCTGGCCTTGTCCCATGAAAGAACCACATGTGAACACACATGTGTACCACTACGATCTTCTCTATGAGATCTGGTTATCTACCCCCAAAGAGAGACTTTACGTTTCTCTTGGGATAGAAAATGCATCCCTAAATTAAGAGAGCCAGTGCCACTGGCTGAATTTCCCTTGCCAGCGAATTGATATCGCTGAGTCGTTTTACATTACCCGACCGAGCCGGTCGGCGCCACTCCCGCTCCCCGGTGCGCACGGCGACGCGAATAACCATAAGCCAATCGAGAAAGCGCGCTTTTAATTAAAAAAAAAAGTTTAATGTCTTATACTTTGTTTCTGTGCGTCCGTTTTATCCTTGGTGTAATTATTTTGTTTCTGTAATCTAATTAAGTGCAGTAAGATTTATGGATCAATAAAAATAATAAAATTAAAGAACTAATTTCGAAACAACATTTCCGTGCGTTGGTGAACGATTGTCCGAGTGATTTTAGATGAGAAACTCAAATATTTCTGTTGGCGATACATCATTTTCGTAAAGCGTTCAGCAGAACTATCCCTGGGGACGGGGGCGGGTCTGCGCCGTACGCCAGTGCACAATACTCGCCCCCCACACACTAATCGGCCAAACACTCGAAAAGGAGGAAATAAGCGTACTATCATCAGCAAAACTGAACACTTTGTTATGCGCTGTCTCCAACAAATCATTTATGTGAAGAAAAAACAAGGTTGAAGCCAAAATAGAACCTTGAGGCACCTCGGAATTAAAAGGACACAGATCCGAAGACTCACTCTCTACGACAACCCGTATCGATCGATTTTCGAGTAAGCTCTTCCCCAGTCGCAAAGCTGCTAAGAAAGTTCTTATAAACAAAGCTTCCTCAGCAATGCCCTGTGTCAGATGTGATCAAAAACCTTGGAGATAGCCAATGCAACCGCCCTTGACTCACCATGCCGCTCAATCACAAATGTCCATATATCAATTATAAGGATCAAAACGTCTCTCGTGAACCGCCTGCCACGGAATCCGTATTGACGATCATTCAGAAGTCCGTTACCTCCAAATACTTAATTAACTCAGTATTAATGACTTTTTCCATCACCTTAGAAAACATAGACAGTAATGCTATCGGCCTATAATTTTGTAAGAGACCCTTTTTTCCCGTCTTGTGATTGGCTGAACTCGAGCGATTTTCCAGCAGACAGAAAAGGTCCTCCGTGCATAAGATAATCAAAAGAATCTGCCAAGAACCGGCGATCGTTCTGGAGCACAATTCTTAAGGACTATTGCTGGTATTCCGTCCGGGACGGTTGCCTTCATATAGTCCAGGCCACGTCGAATGCGCCGAATAGTACGCGGGTGAAATCTCACATCCCGCATGGAAGACCGTACCGGCCCGTTCACAGGTGGCTCCAACAGACGGGGATCGAGGTTTGAATTCGCGGAAAATAAATTCGCGAACACATCAGCTTTATCCTTTGAATTTGTGACTAACGACCCACTGTCTGTCGCCAACGGAGGGAAAGAGGAGGAAGCGAAGTTACTGTTAACAGCTCTTGCTATTGACCAGAAAGGATACGAAGAAGTCGGGCACTGAAGGGGTTTTTTTTTTGGTTTCTCTGTCGTTGGGAGCTTTCTTCGCTGTGTCAATTGCCTGGTTGCACGCGTTTCTGATTCTAACAAAATTCGTTTTGTTCACGTCGGTGGGATTGGAGCATCATTGTTTAAAAGCCAAACTATGGTTTATCAGATGAACTTCGTTTGATGGAATGCGGAAAGTAGATCTCCATTCCGAGAAGAATAATTTCTGTGACCGACTGCGCGCAAACGTTAACATCGGAGTCTCCGGACCACACCTCCGACCACAGAAAGGATACAAAGAAATCTTGCAAATCGTCCCAGTTAGCAGCCCTATACTTCCATACATGGCGAAGCTGCCTAGGCCGGTTATTTGCTTGAAATGCAAGTAGTTGCGCGACAGACACCAACCAGTGATCTAAGTTTCCCAGTGACGCAGAAACCTCTACGGTATAAATTCTCGGTTCGGATGTCAAAAACAGATCCAGGGTGTTCGCATAATCTCCTCGGGCATCCGGCACTCACGTTGGTTCCTCCACGAGTTGAGTCAAGTTGCGGCTAACAGCAAACATCTCCGCCAGCCTCCCAGCCTCGTCGTTTCTGTTAGAATGTACCAACCAGGCGGAATTGTGTACATTAAAATCGCCAAGGACAACTATTTCAGAAGCCGGGTGGTTGATCCGTATTCAGTCGACGTTATGTGAAAGATGTTCGAAAAATGTCGCTGGTCGATCGTCATTCGGGGAACGGTAAAGACAACAAAGAAATTTAACAGAATTTCTCAGCACGACCCTCAACCGTATAATGTCCATGTTATTGGTATCCAACGCCTCCATCCTCTGGAAAGCTAGACGCAGACTCCGTCCTTAAAACGAAATCTCGAATGTAAGTCGTATCCTGAGCAACGAAGATATGTCTAAACTGGGTCTCAGTTAGAGTAAGGATATCAGGTTTCGCTGTTTGCAAATATTGGTGGTCGGCGTTTACATTCGTATTGGTGAAACCGATGCCCCTGATATTACAAAATGTCGTCACCATTCGAGCGTGGGCAGAGCCTCGAGAGCGAGCCCGGTTATGCGATGACGAACCTCTTAAAGTTCCATTATTTATCATGATATCTGCATGATGTTACCTCTGACATAGTCACCCCCGGAGATCCGAATGGGAGACTAGTTTACCTCCGGAATTCTTTATATCTGAAGGTACCATCATGACTTATCTCCGTGTCAGCCCGGGCCATCAGCCACACATCCGAAACACCGTCAAGGATTTATCTCGGCGATGTGGTGGAATGTACAGCGTAACGGGGTGGTATTTCACCTTGGGACCGACTACCACCTAAACTAACCTTTTCTCGAACGGGTCCATCAGCCAAGCCCCATTTGACCATTTCTCGAAGCCTATAGCTCACTGGGGTGGTATTTCACCAGGCGGCAGGTCGTTGGGACCCCACCTACCACTCGGCCTTTAGTCGCCTCTTACGACAAGCCGGCCTAGCTCTGGGTATATTCTAACGCCCTACTCACAGGGCGTGAATGATTTAATAATTCGTGGCACCCACTTCGCACACATTTTTCGCATGTCCAAATATGCATACATATGTGTATCGTCTTTGGTGCTCGTTTCGCCCCGTTTAAATTTAGCAAACCACTTATCAACAATTGATTTTCCTGGTGTAGAGTCCGAATAATGTTTATTAAGCCAAGCTTTGGCTTCAACCGAATTTTTTTTTCCATGATAAAGCAATGCTTCATTAACACACGAAATTCTTATTTATTCAATGTTTTTACAATAATAAAAGATGATTTACTCACAATGCTATATTCCACGAACCAATCGTCCGACAGCTGTCAAATTTATATACGTATCGTTTGGAAGTCAGTACTAACGAAAAATCATAGGGATTTATTTTTAGTAACACCCTATATGTCAGCCTACGAACTTTTTAGTCGAGCTGGTCTAATGCTTTCCCTCTTTTCTTCCTGTTTTTATGTTTTTACTTAAGTTAGTTCTTTTAATCTTATAAATATTGGTAAATATATATAGAGTGCGCCATCTTTCATGTCGGTATGTAAACATTGAATAACCTTGACATTTATCAACCGATTGACTTGAGTAGACATGTCGTTACATATCATACAAACCACCTTTTATATATCTTTCTATTATATAAAATAATTTTCTTCGGGCTGCAAAAAATGCTTTGATTATTTCGGATATGAAAATAAAGACTCTTTGTAGTGTTGTGCGGTGATTTATTTCTTGCTCGGTGCTTGCCGTTCTTTGTATTGATGTGGACGGTGGCAAGTGACAGACCGGGCATGTTCCAACAGTTGTTCTTGCATTGGAAAATTGTGGGAGCGGCTCATTGGGTGCTGTCTCGATTATTAGTTCGTGGTAACAAGGCTTTCTTTCGACACTGACAACGGACGGTCTGCCATCGACGTCGATGGAGAATACGCGGTCATTTATTCGTTTAAGCACTTTATATGGTCCTTTGTACAGGCGCTCTAAAGGTTTCTTTACTTTGTCCATCCTGACGAAGACATGCGTGCAGCTATCTATTCCTATGTAGACGAATAAAATTTTGGAACCGTTTCTGATAACGGGCGTTGCCCCTATCTTGCGCAGGAGCTCGGGCTGCTTCTTCAAACGTTGCGACTGATCGTGTGATGGTTCACCATCTGCGAAAAATTCTCCAGGGAGGCGCAGATGGGTTAAATTTGTTGCAGATGCTCTCAGGACCGCCTTGATACTTGTTCGTAGGCCCATAGGTGGGTAGGGCATCGAGCAATTGGCTGTCATTATAACACATCAGTGAGGCTCTGAGTGGCCGGTACCATCGTTCTGTAATCCCCTTAGATGCAGGGTAATAAGTGATCGTGTAGATCTGATGGCATCCGAGTAAGTTGATCAGCTGCTTGAAAATCATTACCTGAAACGGTGGTGCTTGATCTGCTGTAAAAGTTGATGTGATGCCCAATCGGATAATCCAAGTCGCGTAAAATGCTTTTGCGATAATTTCAGTGGTCACTGCTCGTAGTGGCGTTTTCCATCGCCTGTCTAAGGGTGAATATCTGATCAACCGCCGATTTGCCTGAAATGATATTAACCAATGATGACTTTAACGTATGGGGCTATCCGACCTTGTAAGATAGTGGAGAGTATCTTATAAGCGGACTCAGCAATGTTATACCCCTATAGTTGCTGCACAGTGTGAGATCTCCCTTCTTATGTATGGGGCAAATTATTCCACAACGCCAATCTTTCGGCATCTCCCCTTGGCCCCATACGTGCACCACGATCTCATGAATTGTATGATGTAACACTGTCCCTCCTTGTTTGATCCGCTCAGATGGTATGCCATCAGCTCCGGGGACTTTATTTGATTTGGGCTGTCTTCTGGCTTTTAATGTTTCCTCAATGCTTGGTGACGGCAACATTTGGTCTTGATTTTGCATTGATGGAGCCTTCACTTCTTCTGTGAGCTGACCATTTAGCAATCCATTGACGTGCACTTCCCATCGCCCCAGAATTACCAGGATCGGTGATCAGATTACCCCCTTTATCCTTGCAGTAAGTGCAGCGTGGTGTGTACCGCGTCATACTGTGGGTTATTTGGTGCGGACTTCGCTCTTTACTTTTCTCTATTTCACAAACAAGTTTTTTTTCCCAGGGACTTTTCTTTTGTCTGTGAAGTCTTTTTTCAGATCTTCTGAGCTCTTTATATTTCTCCTCGCGTCCCCGGGTCCTATGAGACTGCTCCATTGCCCAGTATGTCAACACGTGGTCAATTTGGTTACGAGTGGCTCCATCAGGTGATACCCAGGTGGTTTTGTGGATATCTTTACGCGGAAACGTGGTACTTGCAGCGACCAAGTTTTTTTGATGCTGCCAGTTCGATGACTCGTATTCCATTGTCATAGGTGTTCTCATGCAAACTATGGGAACCTGCGTAATGCCTGAAAACCAGCTCCCGACCTATTTTAGCATTCAAGTATCCAAGGTCGATTTTCACATGGTATCTTGGGCAGGCATTAAGGGCCCGTTCCACGTTCTCGTAGAATTGTTCTTTTTTGTCGTCAGGGGACTCCTCTGTAGGTCCGTGAACGTTTATGATGCTTATTTTCTTAAATTTGCCTCGCACGCAAAGAGTGGAATAGCCTTTCGTCTATTGCATTAAAGCCATTAATGACAGGGTTCAGTTTTTCGCTGACTAGATAGCCTACCCCGAGGACATGTGTTTTGCATGATAACTGTAATAAATGGCAGACTCGTTTCTTTGAATAACACCATTCCCCGTCCATCTTATTTCTTGTAATACTGTTATGTCAGACTTATATTCGGACAAGACTTCAGCTAGCTGCTGTGCAGCTCGAGGTCTGTATAGGGAGCGGACGTTCCATGAGAAAATTCTCAAATCGTTTAGCCATTTTCGTTTCCGTGGTCGTCGTCGTGTATCCGGTCCATATCCGAGGCTTCTTAAATTTTGCACAATAATTTGTATTTCCGGGCAAGGTTATTAGTCTTGCGCCAACCTTTCTCAGGATGTCGCTGCATGCATTGGTTCACTACATGCCGGGTGCCAAAGTAGTGTGTCACATGGAGACTGCATGTCAACTTGGATTGAACAGGGACAAGGATTGTTCTGGCCTTCGCCGGGTTGAATGCAATCAGTGACTGTTTCCTAAACTCAAATTGTCACTTCGAGGAACACGTTTCGAGTCAATTGAAGTCATAAAGGAAAAATCGAAGAAGCAGCTGAAATCGATATTCGCCACAACCTATAAAATGTGATTGGATGATTGGAATAACCGTTGGCATAAGTCTATTGCCTCGGAAGAGGACTACAGGTATTCCCCGACTTACGACCGAGATAGGTTCTTGGTCATCGGTCGTAAGTCGAATTTCATATAAAAAAATTCCGACTTAGCTAATGTAATGTATTATTTGTACTGAAATATGTATGTAAATCGAATTTTTTTACTTTGTTTTTTTTTAAATTTTTCTCATGTATTTTAGGCATTCCCCGCAACGACATATATGTCTTCTTTAAGTATTTTCTATGAAAAAAATTGGAAAAAAAATGGTCGTAAGTGCGAATAGTCGTAAGTCGAACGGTCGTAAGTCTAGTAAGGGACTACCTGTACTTTGAAGGCGATAAAATAAATGTTGATGATTAACTCAAATTTGTTGTTTATTGACAAGTTTCGCTTTGACAAAATGGATATCAGAAGAAGTTGGACAAAAGTAAACTATTTTTTAACTCTGAAAAAATAGCTGAGTATCTTTGTAGTTGGCGAAGTATCTGCGTAACTGAAATAATGTATGCTTTTCTTTGATTTGATGATCCGACCGTTCATTACAAGTTGTGGCACTGATGATCCGTTTGTTCTTGGAAACTTCGTGTATTACATAATCTTCGCATTCAAATGTAGAATTTTGTCCAGATCTCGATTTAGGGAGTCAACCGGATCGGATCAGTGACACATTCCCACGACCTGCGACAATGAAAACAATTTATGCTTTTCTTAGATTTGATGATCTGTCACAACTGCACTGATGATCCATTTGTTCTTGAAAACTGCGTATACGAGGGTTGCCTTTTATATTTCGGGATTAGAGAACAAAAACAAATATTGATCATCGAAAATCACTTTATTGTTTTTCAAAATATTCCCCATGAAGATCTATACACTTTTGCATGCGTTTGAACCAATTGTCGAAGCACTTTTGCCACTCTGATTGAGGTATCTCCAACACATGCATTCTGAATGCAGCAACCGCTTATTCAGGTGTCGAAAAGCGTTGACCTCTCAGTTTGTTTTTTACGTACGGGAATAAAAAGAAGTCATTCGGTGCCAAGTCAGGACTATACGGCGGATGACCCATCAAATCGATGTTTTGGGTGCTCAAAAATGCAGTTGTCGCAGCCGATGTGTGAGAGCTCGCATTGTCGTGGTGAAGAGTGATCCGTCTTCGGCGGTTGGTTTTCCTGATTTCTTGGAAGACAACTGGCAAACAAATGGTTGTGTACCACTCAGAATTGACTGCTGTTTACTTTCGGGCTCTTACGCGTAAATCCACGATTCATCACCTTTCACGATGTCATAGACGTGTTTCGAAGCACCGCGACCGTATTTTTTGAGCATTTCTTTCGACCAATTGACACGAGCCTTTTTTTGGGCGATTGACAAATTGTGTGGGATCCAACGAGAACAAATTTTTTTGACAGTCAATTGTTTATGCAATATTGAATATATGCTGGTCCCACTAACACCTGAGGTTGTCTCAATCTCACGATAGGTCACATGACGATCTTCCAATATCAGTTCGCGCACAGCATCAATGGTTTTCGGAACAACAACTGATTTTGGACGACCTTCACGAAATTCATCTTGGAGTGAACTACGACCACGATTGAATTCACCATACCATCGATAAACACTGGTCCTTGATGGAGCTTCATCGCCAAAAATTGAATTAAGTTCATCCATGCACTGTTGCTGAGTTAATCCACGCCGAAAGTTGTAAAAAATAATCGCACGAAAATGTTGACGATTTAATTCCATTTTTGGGCCTAGATGAATCTTTTAAACACAAATAGCGCTCGTATGTCAAAACGTTCTGAGTGCGTATAACCTCAAAAATGTCCAACTTTACGACAGA
The DNA here is from genome assembly GCA_963931805.1 of Microdon myrmicae. Taxonomy (NCBI): domain Eukaryota; kingdom Metazoa; phylum Arthropoda; class Insecta; order Diptera; family Syrphidae; genus Microdon; species Microdon myrmicae. Next base: position 110,977,623 of record OZ007502.1, read on the forward strand.
GCTGTCAATTGCCGGATTGCAACACTAGGGTTGCCAAATCCCGAAACATAAGAGGCAAACCTCGTATTGCATTCTCTTCGCGTTAAAATACAGAATTTTGTCCAAATTTCGATTTAGAGAGTCAACCGGGTTGGAACTTAGTTGTCTTGACGTTGATTCGGTAATCGGCTGATCGTTCGAAGACAAGAAGGTCAGGGTACTATCGTAGGTAAATCTTGTTACCCGTTGACACTGGATGCAAGTTGGTGCCACTTCAGAACACGTCGTCTCCAACAAATCGGTTTTTGAAGAAATCTTTTACGTAATCAAAAATTATTGGGAAAGCCCATAAAAACGAAGCTTTTTTATTGGAGTTTATTATTTGTGTATAGATATGTGTACTGTCAAACTATCGACTACCCTTCTCATAAGTTATTGAAATACACGACATATGTTCATTCCCTAATATCATCTGTACAGTCACATCGATACCAAAGCCAAAGAGTCAACGAAGTAATTATAATCGAATAATTTCAAATCATTTGCGTAAGGATGGGTGTGTACACTAGCAAATTAAAAATTAGAGCACCATATGTTTTAACTGTGTCAGTTATAATCAAGCAACATTTCCATTTATGAAACCTTGGCATAATTGAAAGAATGGATCTATTTCCATCTAGATTAAGAACAGATAATGAAAAAGACTCCCATCCATTATTGAATAAATATTAGTCACCGTAAGCAGTGCAAAGATCTCGAGGCTAATTTGGAAAATAGTTTCATGCTTGTTCAGGTTGTGGAAAGGTAACGACGAAATGATTTTATCTGAGCCAATGATATTCGGATACCAGTAAATGATGTTGTTGGAATGAAGAATTGAATATATCGTTTTGTTTTGTATATGGTGATTCAAGTTGAGCTATCGAAAACGATAAGTCTGCAGATCAAGTAGCTGTCAAAACGTATGAGTATGTAAAAAGTCAAATTTTAACTTGAAATGAATCTTTTGGAGGAGGGAAGTGTTGTTATTGTGGCACAAGGGCAGTTTCGTTATTTAATGGCCACACTTCCCAGTTTCCGAAAACTGTAAGATCGTCCGCCACCTTTTAAAAGGACATATTCAAAATTTCATTGAGTATTGACAATATCTAGATTCAATAAGCCATTGAGATTTGTCACACGACTGATAAGGCAATCGATCTGTTCAAAAAATTGCGTTCAGTGCGAAGTTTTATGGAGAATTGTTCTATGAGCGCTTTTGAAATCATAATTCTACGAAAAACTTTAATTATAATTTTTGACCTCGTAGAGAAACACTGAAATTTGAAAAAAAAATTAGAAATTAGGTAAGAAGGAAATTTAAATGGTATTGTTTCAAGATGCCACCAATCGCTCTTTAAAATAGAGAAAGTGTCATTAACTTATCACGTTTTAACCGAAGCTGTGTTTTAATTTGTGGTTCCATACGGTGTCTCTATTCTACTGAAATTGAATATAAAATAAAGAGAAGACCATACAAGCATTATACATTGGCGGAGTTTGAATAATGACACTTGATATTTTTCGCAATGGAATTTATGACCAATAGGAGGATGTCACATTTATTTTAACAGCTTGCTGACCATGTAGTCATTTCATATCTTATAAATGTAAACAGCTATTTCAATGCTTAAGAAATTATTCTAATTTTAACGACTCCCAATCGATTTAAAAATCAAATAGTGTTAAATAATGGTCTCAACACAAAAACACAATTATATAAAAATCAAAAAGAAATCTTGCGACCTCAGTGACCATAAATTTTGCGCTGGCATATTATGAGATAAAATGATCTTGAAGCTACCTCCTTTATGACTCTTGAATCCACTTGTACATAAATTCCAAATAAATCGCGGTTAACCTAATAACTATATCTGGGCTAGTGTGTCATAATGGTTGCCTACAACCAGCGTTACGAAAAAGTTTGCCACAGGTCGCTCTCGGTCGAGATCATTTGTTACTCTTAACTTGTGAAACAGTGCAGCTGGCGTATAGCTGAACGACTATCGAGATTAATAATCTCGTATGCATATAACCGATTGTACACTTCTTGAGGTACTTAAGTGAAATTTAAAAATAATTTCGATGAAGTTAAATAGCAGTTCGGTGTGAATTCTTGACAATAATCCACTTAATGCATAAGTTAATTGGTAATATATAGTTGATGTAGTAATTCCTTATTATGATTAGTGCTTCTAAACACTTTTTTTTTCAAATTGCTCTTGCTTAGAATAAAATGGGATAAAGGCAAAATGCGTTAATAAAATAGCTAGATAAGATTGAGGGGGCATTATTGCATATTTCCAAGATATCCCGCTAGCGGTTACAAGCAACTAATACTGCATTTTTTGTTGGGTTTTAAATCCACATTTATTTCCAATATATTACAGATTTTACCTAAGACTAAATGTTAAATTCGGGGGGTGGGAACGAACATACAGGGCTAAGTCACTGATTGCTTTCAACCCGGCGAAAGCCAGGACGACCTTTCTTCCTGTTCAATCCAAGTTGACATGCAATCTCCACGTGACACCCCTGGATAGCTACTTTGGCACCCGGCAAGTAGTGAACCAATGCATGCAGGGACATCCTGAGAAATGTTGGGGCAAGCCTAATAAACTTGCCCGGAAAAACATATTATTGTGGAAAATTTAACAAGACTCGACGACCACGGAAACGAAAATGCCTAAACGATTTGAGAATCTTCTCATGGAACGTCCGCCCCCTATACATAGCTCGAGCTACATAGCAGCTACCCGATGCCTTGACCGAATATAAGGCTGACATAACAGTATTACAAGAAATAAGATGGACGGGGAATGGTGTTATTCAAAAAAACGAGTACGACATTTATTACAGCTGTCATGCAAAACATCATGTGCTCGAGGTAGGCTTTCTAGTCAGCCAACAACTGTTTGCCTGAGAACACTAATGACAATGGACTACGAGTCATCGAACTGGCAGCATCAAAGAACTTAGTCGTTGAGAGTACCAGGTTTCTGCGTAAAGACATCCACAAAGCCGCCTAGGTATCACATAATGGAGCCACTCGTAACCAAATTGGCCACGTGTTGATAGATCGCCGCCACTCCTCGGGCTTGATGACGGTACGAACGTCCCGAGGTGCCAACGTCGGCTCGGATGATTATCATGTTGGTATAGTTTTCGGAGTGCGGATTGCTTTACGGAGACGTATTGCATCCGCGAATTAGATAAGGATCAACACGGCTGCCTTACGTATTGAGAACACCAGCAACACCTTTGGTCATGCGTTAAGACTCGCCCTCAAAGCGCTTGATGGAGGGAGAGTAAGTCCTGGGGCCAGAATGCCAGGCGTAGAAGAGAAATAGATTCGTCTTAAGAATACTATCATTAGTACTGCCAACTCCATCTTAGGCGACTGGTTTGATGATGAGTGCAAACTAGCGACTGAACGTAAGAATGCTGCATACCGGGCAATGGAGCAGTCTCATAGGCCTTTATTTTCGTTCATAGTATGAGTTCGTATCCGCCGTTCGCTTGTGGCAGGTAGTATCACCTGTATTTTCTGAATACACCTTCATTCTCGTACATAGCAGTCTCATAGGACGCGGGTACGCGAGGAGAAATACAGAAAGCTCAGAAGATCTGAAAAAAGACTTGACAGACAAAAGAAAAGTGCCTGGGAAAAACAAAATTGTCTGTGAAATAGAGAAAAGTAGAGAGCGAGGCGCGTAAGTTCTACCAAATAATCCGCAGTATGACGCGGTACATACCACGCTGCACTTACTGCAAGGATGAAGAAGGTATTCTGATCGCCAATCCTAAGGTCATTCTGGAGGAATGGGAAGTGTACTTCAATGGATTGCTAAATGGTCAGCTCACAGAAGACTTGGAGGCTCCACCAATGCAAAATCAAGACCAAATGTTGCCGCCACCAACCATTGAGGAAACATTAAAAGCCATAACACAGCTCAAATCAAATAAAGCCCCCGGAGATGATGGTATACCAGCTGATCTGATCAAACAAGGAGGGACAGTGTTACATCATACAATTCATGAGATCGTGGTGCACGTATGGGAGCAAGAGGAGATGCCGGAGGATTGATGTTGTGGAATAATTTGCTTCATACATAAGAAAGGAAATATCACAGTGCAGCAACTATAGGGGTATAACAATGCTGAGTACCACCTATAAGATAATTTCCTCTACCCTACATGATCGGATAGCCTCATACGGTAAAGTCTTCATTGGTCAATACCAGTGTGGCTTTATCCCAAGCAGATCAGCGATTGATCAGATATTCATCCTTAGGCAGGCGATGGAAAAATGTCTGGAATTTAAGATTCAATTATATCATCTATTCATAGAATTTATGCCGCCTACGACAGGATAACCAGGTTAGAACTATATAATGCCATGAGAGAATTCGGCATTCCAACAAATTAATACGACTTGGTAGGTTGATCATGACCAACGTAACTAGTCAGGTAAAAATAGCGAGATTGCTGTCCAAACCAATAAACATATTTAATTGACTCCAATAAGGAGACGGTCTGCCTGCCTCCTCTTCAACCTGGAGTTGGAGAAAGCAATCCGTAACTCTGGAATTACAATACAGGGACTATTGTTACCAAATCCTGCCAAAATACTCGCCTAAGATGACATCATCGGTAAATCCAATTCAGTTGTACACGACTACTTCACCCAGATTGAGCAGGCGGCATCAAAACTGGGACTGCGCATTAATGAGGGACAAGCTATGTACATGGTGGCAACTTCTGCGAAGAGAAGACCTAACGTTGGTCAAACTGTCAGGGTAGTGTAGCACGAATTTGAAGCAGTGGAATCCTTTAACTACCTTGGGTCAATAGTATCAGCCGATAACAATATGGAAGAAGAAATACATGAACGGCTGATCAAATCCAGCAAAACCTACAATGGTCTATCAAGGCTCTTAAAATCCCGAAATTTACCCAGAGCATCCAAGCTACTGCTACTGTACGAGACCATGGTTTTACCAAAACTCATGTATGGATCCGAGACCTGGGTGCTCAATAAAAGGCACTCTGAACTCTTAGCCGCGTTCGAGAGGAAGGTCTTAAGGTGAATTGTTGGGCCCGTAAGTGAGGGAGGACGATTCCGGAGACGCTACAACCATGAGTTGTACGCGATCTACCTTGAAGCTAATGTTGTAAGAAAAATCGGGCTCGGTAGACTCCGGTGGGCGGGACACCTAGCTCGAATGACCGAAAAGGAGCTTGCCCGGAAAGTCCTTTGTGGCAGGATGTATGGAAGGCGACAGCGCGGCAAACCTTGCCTACGATAAAGGGATGGCGTAGACCAGGATGCCCAGAGCCTGAGAGCATAGCAGCTGCTCGAAATAACAAACATCCCATAAATTCAAACGATTTCCGAATTGTTATCGAGCAACCAGCAACTGCTCAAAATAACAAACTCCCATGCATCCCAAGCCAAAGACCATGGCAGCTGTTTGAATATCATCGGCAAAACCAATATCGAGCAACCTTGGCATCTGCTCGAATATGGTTGACCAAACAAACTTTTATGTGTTTCAGGGTGCAAGTATAAAAAGGAAAACGAACATGTTTTCAGACTCTCTTTAGATCAATCACATTCAGTCGATAATGGTCATTATTGTAATCACAGTCACGAAGCTTGACACACTATATGGATGGCCTAAGCAAATAATATATAATCCATTTAAATATTCAAACAGTTTTTGAATTTAAAGTTAAAAGTCGGAATGCTACGCTCTTCCCTCAATCACAGAGGTAGCACGACGTAAGCATAACACTTCCCCCGCTTTTTATCTAAATAATTATGCAAATTCGCGGCCTTATTTCCTAATTACACACATCTATCATACCCAAAAACAACATTTTCCCACGCCTCAATTCAAATATTCAAAATATATTTCTCTAACATAATTCCATCATACATAACATGTAGAATTTATTCAATAGGAATAGTCATAACCCAAATGGAAAAATACGTACAAACTTTGTCCATCCTTTTCATCCCCTATCAAGCAAATGTCGTAATTCTTACTTCAAAGGAATTAGAAAATTCTCTTAACGAGAACATGAATATTTGCACACATATTTTTAAGTACAATGTCCCTTCACAGCAAATTTGCCGTTAACTTGCCATTATATACTTGTACACCTGACGACTCACTGGAAGGGGGCTTGTGGGGTACGAGTTGATGTGCCGAACACGGGCACGCGGTTCACTCCTATCCCCATCATATTTTACTGCTGGATGACGTTCACGAGAGTAAAAAGGAAACACTGGTTTTAGGTTTTATTCTGGTTTGGTTTATGTTCTTTTTATTTGTTGGTTTTCTTTTTGTTCAATGGAGATGATTGTTCAATTCGGTGAACAATAGAAAAATACAATTTAAGGGGTAAATATCCAACACAACTAATCCTCGGCAGCAAGACAACTTGGATTACGTGTACGCACCCGCGTGCGGACACGGCGATGATGGAAAGACGATTCGTTAAGTGGTGTGACCATCCGCGATGATGTTTGAGTAAAGACGATCCCAATTAGGGATGAAATCGGATTTTTAATTTTCGCACTTGACAACCAAAAGAGAACATATTTCTGGTCTCTCATTGTCACGTTCGTCGATATGTGCTGGATAATCGGTTAATTGATAATCGACGAACATGGGAGAATGAGAGAACAGAAACACGATGTATGATGATCTCGGGGTGGTTTTGGTTGTGTGCATGAATCAATGTACTTTGAGGATAACCCATTGACCTAATTCGGTGAATATGGTGATCTCAGAGTACATTGATCTGTACGAAGACAGAACTGTGAAGGAGAGGAAAATTAAGCTGGTGCTATTCACCTGCGAAAAGAGATCATTGATCCTCAGCGAATGAAGTGTCTGGAGAAAGTGAAAAGGACGCTGATTTGGCTAGGGAAATCTGATCATGGGAACTAACTTAAATGCTTTAATAATTTCCCCAGCGGTCTCAAGATTAAGCAACCGCGTCGTTTGATCAGACTATGCCGTTGCTAACCGACATGATGCGATTTCCTGTGGAAATCTCATGGGTTAGCGAAATGGGGTTGCCGTATGGCAAAAAGGGAACTAAACTCAATTATGCATTATCTGCATAGGATAATGAGTTTACCTATGCGTCCGTTTAACATGTTTTACAGGTGGAATAGCTTATAAGGGGAATGGGTAGAAATGACGCGCTGAAAGCGGTCGAAATAAGGTATGGAATTGTGGGTTGGTTCTCCATGTGGTATAGAGAACCCCCATGGCTCACGTCAGCGAGATCCGAAACCAAATTCCAATGAATCAGTAAATGGTAAGGTGGAGGTAAATTTGTCTCCCGGACTTGTCTCTCGTGATTTTTTTTTTTGGAAATTCACTCTCATGTTTATAATTCGTCGTTCGGCTGGTGTATTTCGTTTTTTAAAGAAAGTCGTCACTGAAAATCAGTTGGTGTGTCGAAAAACATTATATATAAATTGTAATATATTGTGAATATTAAAAGTGTTGTTTTAATCGGAATAAGACGGACCAACAACATTCATTTTAAGCACAACAATCGTCGTAAATTATGTATTCAACCGTTGCCACAAGGAATACCTGAAGATACCACATGCGGACGTTGAACGTTCGTCAACCAGTTTGCTAGCTAAGAGGTCGGGCGTCCTCAACTTAAACAATGATCCGAGGATTCGAAATAAGGAGAATGAAACCAGACAGTCAACAAACCAACAACCTGCGAAGTATTACCGTGAGTACACACTGTTATATAATTTAGTTATTTCTATTAGGCAAACCAACTAAATAAAGTGCATCAAGTCTAGTGTTGGGAGGTGTTAAAGCGAGGCAGTATAGTGCAGGGGTGGCCAACAAGTCGATCGCGATCGACCGGTCGATCGCGAGACCAATTTTGGTCGATCACTCGCAAGTTCGGGGTTTGCGAAAAGTATCTCATAAAAACTTTTAACTTAAAAAGTACAAATACTTTTTATTCAAATGTTTTCTCTGATTAGCTCATAGAAAGGATATAATTTTTATATTATCATTATTTTTATTAGTTTGTTTTGACATTTGAAATGGTTTTATTAAGTTCTTTTACTTTGCACTTTTGCAATTCTGTTTTCTATTTAAAGCTTTTGTCGGTAGATAACTTTTTTGCTGCTGCTACTTTTTGCTACCTATATAAAATTTATTTGAATTGGGATATTACAAAATCAGCATAATACTTCGGCTTATGATAAAAACTTATACAATACATATAAAAACGTATATAAATGATGTTTATTTAATAAATCTGAAATACAGTGCGTTTAAAATTGACTTGTATTTACACTTCTGAGAAATTTATGACTATTAAAATAATAACATTTAAATCGCATGCCATTAGGATTAATTCTTGGAATCTAATTTTGCAGAATATAGTGTTAAATTTTCATTCTGAAGTTAGTGTTTGTACGCTACAGTCAATTTCTCTTGCGGATTGTTTCATTTGTAAGTATTAATGAAATATTAGTGTTCTTTAAATTAATTGTGCAAGTATATAAGAGATATATTTTAAATAAAATTATTTAAATCGTAATTAAATATTTATAAGCATTATTTAAAATAATAATTTAATTATTCGCAACTATTAAGTATGATTAGCTATTTCGTTTTATCGGCTAAACCTACACCAGGTATTAATTGTAATTTATATTGTTACTGTTTAATACTTTTATTACATGCCCTATTATTAAGTCGTATATTTTTTGCATTTTAGTATACCTATTTATGAACATGGATAGCAAACCAAAAAAATCGAAAACATATCATTTCAATGAAGAATGGGAAATTAACTATTTTTTTACGATGATGAATGATAAATGTTGCTGCTTAATATGTCTTAGCTCGATAGCCATTGCTAAAAAGGGTAATTTGGAGAGGCATTTCTTATCTTTACATAACAAGTATCAAACAGATTATCCACCAAATTCCGAATTACGAAAACGTAAAGTTCGGGATCTTAAAACTCAATTAACAAATCAACAAAATATTTTCAAAAAGCCAATATTGAAGTCACAAGCAGTAACAACTGCATCCTTCAAAGTAAGCTATCTATTAGCTAAAAAATGTAAACCATTTTCTGATGGTGAATTTGTAAAGGAAATGTTCTTGGAAATCTCGGATTCCCTTTTTAATGATTTTAAGAACAAGAGCGAAATTACTGCTGCAATTCAAGATCTACAAGTGTCCCGAAACACAGTGATGCGACGAATCGAAAAGATGGGTGGAAATTTAAAGGAACAGTTACAAAATGATATTAACAGATGCTCTTGTTTTTCTCTTCAATGTGATGAATCGACAGATATAAGTGATACTGCACAGTTACTTGTTTTCATTCGTTTAGTTTTTGAAGATTTTACATCTAAAGAAGAATTGTTGGGTATGATTTCTTTGAAAGAAAGGACTAGAGGTGTAGATATATTCAACGGGTTTAAAAGTCTGCTTAATGATAAGAAAGTACCTCTTTTTAAATTAGTTTCAATAACAACGGATGGCGCAGCTGCAATGATAGGCCGCAAAAATGGATTTATAGCCCTATGTCGAAATGACGATGAATTCCCAGATTTTTTGAGTTACCACTGTATAATTCACCAGCAAGTATTATCCAGCAAGAGACTAAATACAAAAGAAGTAATGGACGTCGCGTTTGAAATTGTTAATTCAATTCGTGGAAGTTCTCTCAAACGTCGTCTTTTTCAACTAAAACTCGATGAAGGTCAGTCTGATTTATTATAGCATACTGATGTAAGATGGCTAAGTAGAGGTAAATTTCTGCAACGATTTCGTGATTTATTGCCTGAAATAATAGAATTTCTTAATGAACAAGAGAAAAAATATGCATATTTAAATGACAAAACCTGGCTTAGTGACTTAGCATTCCTTACAGATTTTACTTCCATATTAAGCCATTTCAATTTAGAATTACAAGGTAAAAATAAAACAATAATTGATATGATTAGCAGCATAGATGCATATAAAACCAAATTTATTTTGTTGATAGAAGATTTACAACAAAATAATATGAACCATTTTCCAAATATGGCAGACAACTTACAAAAAAATAAAAATATTATTTATGAGATTGACAAGTACGTGGCCGAAATACAAAATGTAATGGAAGATTTTGAGAAGCGATTCCAAGATTTTAAAAAAATTAAAGAAATTGTGGAATTTACATCTTTTCCTTTCAAAAAAGATTTAATTGTGAAGGAAATTAGCAAAAAAATTGCAGACTTATTTGATATGGAGCAAAACGCCTTGGAAAATGAAATTATAATTTTACAATCTGATTTAATCTTACAAGCCAGAAAATTTGAAGAAAATTTTTGGAAATATGTTAACCGAGAAAAGTATCCCAATATTATCAAATGTAGCGAATATATTTTGTCTTGCTTTGGATCTACGTATCTGTGCGAATCGGCATTTTCATATTTACAATTAACTAAAACTAAACTTCGTTCCGTCCTGACCGATTCTCATACTGAGGACTCATTGTTATTGTCTTTGTCAGGATATACTCCAAATTATGATGCACTAGTAAAGGAAATGCAGACTCAGGTTTCTCATTAATTTAAAAAGTTTGAATGAATAAATGTTATTAATAAGTGCTCATGTTGTTTTAATTCCTCTGGACATAAGTTTTTTAACCCATTAAATAAATACTCATGTATGTAGATTATTTACCCCTTAATCATGGAGCTCGCCAAAGTGCACGTCGGTATAAAAGCACATTGCAAAAACATCCCCTTCTTACCTAAAAAATAGGTCGATCGCGACACAATTTATAAATAAAAAGTAGATCTTATGTGCACCAAAGTTGGCCACACCTGGTATAGTGAATGATGCTTGCGCCTATGCGGTTAAGCCGCGAGCATCTCAAACGCCATATACTCGAACAGACGATGCTTAGCGAGTAGTTGAAGACAACTATTGGCTCGTTAAAATTTTCTAATTTATTGTGAACCTCTGAACTAATGATCGCATTCGTATCCGGGTCGCCATTCTTGAGAGTGAGCGTTTGATTATTTTCAAAAGTCTCGCCGATGATGTTTGCTTTATTGGTGTCGTTATTGACAACAACACCGTTGTGCATGATTGGGCCGGTGATTTATAAACGTTCTAGTCCACCTTGATACTCCACAGTTTGTCTTCCAACTGCCGGGTACGACTGTTTTGGATTCTCGGTTTTATCAGTGTACCAATATTGTGGATGATGGATCGCAATAATGGCTCCTTTTACGAAAAGTGGTGACGATATTTCATTCCACAGAGCCTTTTATGCTTCCGGATGAGACGAAAAGTAAAGTTGTCATGGGGAATCTGATAAGTTTTTTTCAAGTTTGTACTTCGGGACGTGAGTCTCTCAAGTTTCAACTAGAATCTCGTGAAGTCGAGCTGCAGCGTTATTTATCTCAGCCGTCGTTAGGTTTCTGTCAATGGGAAGAGAGAGTTGTTGGAGTATTTCATTCAATGTGACATTGAAGTTATCCCAATTTGTGCGCCCATAATCCGGTATGTATCTGATATGATCCCGGGGATGCTTGATAACTGCGAATGAACGTGATCACAATGTTGTGGTCAGATATACCCGCCGATACTTGAGGTGGAGTGATTTGGGGAAGTAAGTTTTTGAACACAAAATGATGTCGGTCTTTTACGACAAGCCGGTCTAGGTGTGAGTTCATTCTAACGCCCTAGTCCTAGAGCCAAGCGTTGGAACCTAACTTACGTTTAGGGTATATTTTTGTATTATACTAAGTATTGACTATAATGCGGACTCACTTGGATTGATTTATACAAAACAGATTGCATTTTTCCTCCTCCATAAAATTAATAAATATAAACATTAAAAACGGCTTTGTTAAGTTTTGTTTTATCCATATACTAAATAAGGCAACCAGTCCAAGTCGACCAACCCTGTAGAAAACATTTTCGTGATTAGCTGAGGCTGTGTTTTTCAGCAACGGTACTGGTACTAAAGGAAAACAGAAACCGTCAAAAGGTCTTAATTACCCGGCATCCGTTGCTCTAATTGACACATGCGTTCATTTAATAATTTATTATCTACACATTCATTCATCATCAGCAAGTATATTAAAAGTTCACTTGAAATTCATTCATCAACTTCTTAGCAAGCGAAATCAAGTTTTTCAAATGCGTCACCGACACTTTCAATGAAACTCTTCGCCTTCGATTCTTTCTTCTGATCCGTCGCTTTTATTCCGAATGTTTGCCCGAATGTTTTTACTTCCTCAATAAGCTTACAAAGATCATCGTCAAATGTAGCCATCGGCCTTAGGAAAATCATTCACCTTCTCCGCCGCGGTTGCACTTGAAATTCACGCCAAACAAATATGGGGAAAAAACACTCTTTAGCGCTGCTACGTAAATTACTTCAAAGATAAATGTTTAAAATTATATTAAATATGAAAACAAAACAAAAACGAATAAAGAAAAATAAAATAGTAAACACAATTCTCCTTGGGATGCCTCTGAGAGCAGTGGCGCCACGCGAAACCGCCGGTATGATCCCCCAACCCATTTACATCTGTGAGGTGCAGTTTAATTTTTCCATCTGTATTTGCATGGCTTAATCGGCTACAGGAAGGTCATCTGTCCAAAGGACGACCCTATCGTAATTTTACGTGATTCCGTCATCTTCCATTTCGGCTGACAGGAGTCGCCGCCACGGGTGAGATGGTCGTTTCCATTGTTAACTTATAACTTATCATTATTCAATGAGGTGCTTAAGTAAATGATATTTTATTCACGCGTAATATCGCGAAGAAAGCACTTTTGAAAGCTACGTGTTCCGTCTGGTCGGTCTGCTCGTTGTGGTCTTTGCTCTGTCGAACTTTGAAGGTTGACTGTGACGCGGAATTAGAAAGGAAATGCTCAGCAGGAGATGAAGTTCTTTTAATTAATTATTCTTTATTTGCAAAAAACTGAAGTAGTAAATAGGTAAAGTTTTAGATGTATTTCTTATCTCAAACAATTGGATTTGAACGGAAGCTTTAGGAGATAAATAGTTAGAGTTTTTTAAATAAATTTTATGATATGAACAACTGTGTGAGAGCCCTAAGTCCACATTTTATGTAGTTTTTATCCTTGGTATTATGTATCATAAAAGGAAATCCATTATTTTTCCAATAGATGGCTCTAGTAATCTTTATCTCGCGCTATAAGTACGGCCGACTTACGCTAGATGGCGTTAGAAAGATAAGATTTCGTACTAAAAAACGGGTAGTTTTGTGATTGCTTGACTCAGTTTTGTTTGAGCGCGCGTTAAATATGGACACCACCAAAGAGAAAATACGTCATATTTTACAGTTTTTCTTCGATAAAGGGGAAAACGTAAGCCAGGTGACTGAAAATGTGAATAATGTTTATGGTCCTGATACTGTAACAGGCAATCACGCGCAATTTTGTTTTCGTCGATTCCGTTCCGGTAATTTTGATGTCAGAGATATGTAGTGCTCCAAGAAGCCCTACCATTTTCCTCCCACATATACACAAATCCTCATCATCATCATCGGCACTACAACCGGGAGTCGGTCTTGGCCTTATTTAGCAAGTCCTGAGGCTTGTTAAATTTTCCATAATGATTTGTTTTTTTCTGGGCAAGGTCACTAGTCTTGCGCCAGAGACTCCCCGACGGGGAATTGAACCCCGGCCTCCCGCGTGACAGGCGGGTACACACAAATCCTACCTATAACAAAATCCATTTCGTATCCCCAACACGACATTGAATTCAATATCAAATCTAATCGAACTAAACGTTCAAATTCTGATTTATTGAATTCAATTCATTTACTCAATTCAATTCATTTCCTCAACTCAATTCATTTACTCAATTCAATTCATTTACTCAATTCAATTCAATTCCCTAAAATCAAACAGCATAATGCATATCTTCTCATGTATGCTATACGCAATTAACACCTAAATTTCCTACAAGATCCAAAACCCAAAAGCGCACGTGTCCAAACAAAGGCATATCTATTCGATCCGCCCATACACAATTCTTGCAATTATAAACATCCTAATGCATATCTTCACATGCCAGATGTTTTATGACTTGCAAATGCACCAATTTTAAAACTAACAACCAATTTCCACGGATCTTGTGTTACCCATTTGAAGTGCACGAAAACTCTTGTTTGCACTAGCCAGATGGCTACACAAACAAAAACCCCAAGAAAGGATCAAGCGATAAGTGGCGATGCGTCTTGACCTTCGAAAGAAGAAAAAGATATGAGAGTTTGAATTTTGAAGTGAGAAGGTGAACACCTTGGAAGAGTGACTTGACTGGAGTCGCTTGAAGGAGTCTGTGAGTAGCGCGCGTGAGGAGAAGACCTCCTCAAAAACAATTAAGATTAAACTTAACATAAAATCAGTTTTTTAAAAGGAGCGGAAGTGTTTGTTTTTGTGACTGCTTAGCAGGAAGTTTTAATTTTTTTAGTTCAGAAACATCTGTATAATCGTGCGGCAACACACGGGTTCGAGACAACCCAAAGAGGAGAACCACGGTAGCCCACTCTTCCCGGGGAACCGGAAGCACGGTGGTGCACCCAAAAAAAAAAAGTATATTATAGATACACCACGCTCTGGAAGCTCAATTATTTTTTATTACACTTCTCTCGGGAGAGGTGAACCTATAGCGGCGAGTCGGCACCCCGAGATGATAAAACCATGGAAATTATCGAGTCCGACCATCATGTAAGTACTGTTTCGATTGCACAGAGCTAATCATTGTACAGAAAAACATTTGGACCCACTTGAATAAGGCTGGATACAAAAAGAAACTCGATGTATGGGTGCCACACGAGGTAGCAAAAAACATCATGGACCGAATTTCCATCTGCGAGTCCCAACAATATCGTTCCATTTCTGAAGCGGATGGTGACTGATGATGAAAAGTGGGTCACTTACGACATCTTCAAGCGAAAACGGTCGTGGTTGAATCGCGGTGAGCCGATGCAAACGGTGGCCAATCCAGGATTTACCGTCAGGAAAGTCTTGTTTGGTGGGATGGGCAGGGAATCATCTATCACGAGCCGCTACCCTACGGCTAAACTCTTAATTCGGACGTTTACTGTCAACATTGGACTGGCCGAAGGAAGCAATCGGCTAAAAGTGGTCAACTTTGGCCAATAGGAGGGGAATTGTGCCATATGCAATTATGGAATTCAATTTTTATGCATCCACCTTATAGTCCGAACCTGGCAGTAAGTAATTATCACATTTTCCTGTTTATGGCGAATGATTTTGTTGATGAAAAATTTGACTCAAGAGAAGCTTGTGAAAATCGACTGTCGCAGTTTTTTACAATAGGGACGGGGGTTTCTATGAGAGAGGCATAATGAAATTACGCTCCAAATGGCAACAAGTGATCGAAAAAAATGATGCATTGTATATATTTCTTTCGATCACTTGTTGCCGATCGAAAAAACGATGCATATTTGACCTAAATGGGGGGATCTGAGCGAACATACAGGGCAAAGTCTCTGATTGCTTTCAACCCGGCGAAGTCCAGGACGATTCTTGTCCCTGCTCAATCCAAGTTGCCATGCAGTCTCCACGTGACACCCCTGGATAGCTACTTTGGCACCCGACAAGTAGTGAACCAATGCATGCAGCGGCATCCTGAGAAAGGTTGGTTCATGACTAATAACTTTGCCGGGAAAAACTAATTATTATGGAAAATTTAACTAGCTTCGAATATGGACCGGGTAAACGACGACGGCCACGGAAACGAAAATGGGTAACCGATTAGAGAATTTTCTCATGGAACGTCCGCTCACTATACAGAGCTCGAGCTCCACAGCAGCTATCCGATGTCCTGTCCGAATATAAGGCTGGCATAACAGCATTACAAGAAATAAGATGGACGGGGAGTGGTGTTATTCAAAGAAACGCGTATGACATTTATTACAGCTGTTATGCAAAACACCGTGTGCTCGAGGTAGACTTTCTGGTCAGCCAAAAACTGAAGGCTGCCATCATCGGCTTTAATGCAATAAACGAAGGGCTATCCACTCCGCGTGCGAGGCAAATTTAAGAACATAAGCCTCATAAACGTTGATGGACCTACAGAGGAGTCACCTGACGACGAAAAAGAACAATTCTACGAGAACGTCGAACGGGCCCTCAATGCCTGCCCAAGATACGATGTGAAAATCGTCCTTGGCTATTTGAATGCTAAAATAGGTCGGGATCCGGTTTTTAGGCACTACGTAGGTTCCCATAGTTTGCATGAGAACACTAATGACAATGGAATACGAGTCATCGAACTGGCAGCATAGAAGAACTTAGTCGTTGCGAGTACCAGGTTTCCGCGTAAAGACATCCACAAAGCCACCTGGGTATCACATAATGGAGCCACTCGTAACCAGATTGACCACGTGTTGATAGATCGCCACTCCTCGAGCCTGATGACGGTACGAGCGTCCCGAGGTGCCAACATTGACTCGGATCATTATCATGTTGGTGTATTTTTCGGAGCGCGGATTGCCTTACGGAGACTTATTGTATCCACGGATCAGGTTCGGATCAATACGGTTGTCTTACGCAATGAGAATACCAGCAACACCTTTGGTCATGCATTAAGACTCGCCCTCGAAGAGCTTGATGGAGGGAGAGTAAGTTCTGGGACCAAAATGTCGGGTGCTGAAGAGAAATGGATACGACTTAAGAATATTGTCATTAGTACTGCCAACTCCATCTTAGGCACTAGTCGTAGAGATCGGAGCGATCGGTATGATGATGAGTGCAAACTAGCGACTGAACGTAAGAATGTTGAATACCGGGTAATGGAGCATTCTTATAGGACGCAGGTATGCGAGGAGAAATACAAGGAGCTCAGAAGATCCTAAAAAAGACTTCACAGACAAAATTAAAGTGCTTGGGAAAAAAACCTTGTCTGTGAAATAGAGAAAAGTAGAGACCGAGGTGCGCAACAGGTGCGGAAGTTCTACCAAATAATCCGCAGTATGACGCGGTACACACCACGCTGCACTTACTGCAAGGATAAAGAATCTGATCACGGATCCTGAAGGCATTCTGGAGCGATGGGAAGTGCACTTCAATGAATTGCTAAATGGTCAGCTCACAGAAGAATTGGAGGCTCCACCAATGCAAAATCAAGACCAAATGCTGCCGCCACCAACCATTGAGGAAATAGAGGAAGCATTAAAAGCCATAAGACAGCTCAAATCAAATAAAGTCCCTGGAGCTGATGGCATACCAGGTGAACTGATCAAACAAGGAGGGACAGCGTTACATCACGCAAATCATGAGATCGTGGTGCATGTAGGTAGCAAGAGGAGATGTCGAAGATTGGCGTCGTGGAATAATTTGCTCCATACATAAGGTGGCAGACATCAAAGTGTGCAGCAACCATAGGGGTATAACATTGCCGAGTACCACCTATAAGATAATTTCCTCTATCCTATAAGATCCCATACACTAAAGTCATCATTGGTCTCTATCAGCGTGAGCAAATCAGCGATTGATCAGATATTCACCCTTAGGCAGGCGATTGAAAAATGTCTGGAATTTAAGATTCAATTATATCATCTATTTATAGACTTTAAGGCTGCCTACGTCAGCATAGCCAGGGTAGAACTATATAATGCCATGATAGAGTTCGGCATTCCAAACAAATTAATACGACTTTATAGGTTGACCATGACCAACGTAACTAGTCAGGGAAAAATAGCAGGATTGCCGTCCAAACCAATAAATATATTTAATGGACTCCTACAAGGAGACGGTCTGGCCTGCCTCCCCTTCAACCTGGCATTGGAGAAACCAATCCGCGACTCTGGAATTACAACTAAGGGGACTATTATCACCAAGTCTGGCCAGATACTCCCTTAAGATGACATCGACATCATCGGTAAATCCGATTCAATTGTACACGACTACTTCAGCCGGATCGAACAGACGCCACAAAAACTGGGACTGCACATTACTGAGAGAAAAACTAAGTACATGGTGGGAACTTCTGCGAAGAGAAGATCTAACGTTGGTCAAACTATCAGGGTAGTGTAGCACGAATTTGAAGTAGTGCAATCCTTTAACTACCTTGGGTCGGTGGCGTTTCAAACAGATACACATACAATACACAAGCAAATAGTGAAGAACACCGAACGAAAATTGAATAAGAAAATGCATCAGAGCCGCATACCATAGCGATAGCATAACAATTCCACATCAGTTGAGTGTACTTGAGTTTAGAAATCGAATTCGTACACGCGGCGAGTAGCCTGATGCTTCAATGCTTCGCTTTTCACCCGTTTCATCGTATGTTCAAATCACCGTCTTCACTATCCTTACTTAACGCTATAGGTCAATAGTAGCACCCGATAGCAATATGGAAGTTGAATACACGGACGGCTGATCAATCACAACAAAGCCTACTATGGTCTATCAAGGCTCTTTAAATCCCGAAATGTATACAGAACATCCAAGCTACTACTGTATAAGGCAATGGTCTTATCAGTACTCATGTATGGATCCGAGAAGTGGATGCTCAATAAAAGGCACTCTGAACTCTTAGCCGCGTTCGAGAGTAAGGTTTTAAGGAGAATTGTTGGCCCCGTGTGTGAGGAGGGACGATTCCGCGGACAACCATGAGTTTTACGCGATCTACCTTTAAGCTAATGTTGTAAGAAAAATCAAGCTCGGTAGACTCCGGTGGGCGGGACACCTAGCTCGAATGAGCAAAGAGGCGACTGCCCGGAAACTCATTTGTGACAGGATGTATGGAAGGCGACAGTGCAACAGACCTTGTCTGCGATGAAGGGATGGCGTAGACCAGGACGCCCAGAGTCCGGAAGTGGCAAACTGGATGACATCGGCTCGATATCGGGACCGGTGGGGAGACTTGCTAGATAAGGCCAAGACCGTATCCCGGCTGTAGTGCCAATGATGATGATGATTTGACCTAAATCCGATTATTCCAACAATGCTATATGAAGCCTTCAATTTCATGCACAAATAATAGATTTCTTTTTACTACAACTGTTATAAAAAAGCTTCTGTGAATTTTATTGGTAAAAGAAGGTGTGGTGTCAGAATTAGTAGTACGAATAGCATCAGAAAGGAATAATTCACTAAAGTGCGGGCATAAATAATTACACAAAACTACCGTTGGTCTAAGACTCACTTTGGTAAAAAAAAGGACTTTGAGAAAAAGCAGTGTAAGCCGAAAAGTGTTAGTAGAAACATGAATGTAAAATGGCAATCGTAAAAGAAGCTTAGCTAGAAGAGGCGATCGTGAAGTGGGAAACTTAGTACAAAATTATGCACTGCAATATTTGCAAACAGCGTTAAGGCCGAAGTTGTACTACGGCACATATCAAGCGTGGTTTTGTATTAAATGCCGATTTAGGAAGAAAGACGACGAAATTCAGAAATTCTCTATCGTTTTTTTTTTCTTTTATAAGAAACCCACAGAAGAAGATTTTGAGATATCCTACAATGCCAAAGTACAATGCGTGCCGAAAAAGTAAAACGGGAGAAGAAAAGGTGATGAAGATGTACTTTTAATCAGTGATGTTTTCATATTACTGTATGCTCTGCCACCTATATATACCACCTACTATACTGTCTGGCTAAACATCAGTGAGGCGGATCCCTGGCGCCACATATAATTGAAGTGTTGGAATGTATCATATTTTATGCTATATCTACATTCCAAATACTGACTTACGTACATATAGAATACCATACCAAAAGCTTGGTATCGGATCTTTTGAATAAAAATTGATTCCTCACACACTTATTAATCACTTATTAATGTCAAGTACACTTTGACACCTTTCTCATCACTAATTCCCTCTCTTACCGCATAATTGGCGCCACATCTTACTGGGTATGTCATTACTCATTCACTTTTAAGCTTTCCTCACACCTTTCGGTAGTCCATGGGAAGGAAATTTGACTCACATCTGTTGCTTTTGCTAATTAACGTACTAGTAGCTTTCACTTCATCCAACAACTTAATGGAGTTGTTTCAATTCCCTAACAATGTCAATGTGATTGGGGTTATTCTACAACTGTATTGTATTACCTTTTCAAATTTCTCTGTCATGATATTACTGATGGAAATTTGACATATATTAACTATTGCAATTGTTCGCAAGTATGCAGTATAGAACAATCGGAACGTTGATGCATTGTTGATACGAATTATTTCTCCCCATTCGGGGTCAAAAAAAACAAATGCTTTGAAATTTGCATATAAAAGACCAGCAGAGTATTTAACACGCCCTAGTTCCTTCGAGCTACAAGTCACACTTTACCACCCTCATTCTATTGGTTGGAATTAATACTTCCGTACAGATAAGCTGCTATTGTTCTATTAATTTCTTCCGGACGATATGGCATCCATAAAGAGTTGATCGTTGAATTGAACCTAACAATAAATCGTAACCGTATTTTCTCATAGTTACGCTTCACTT
The DNA here is from genome assembly GCA_963931805.1 of Microdon myrmicae. Lineage (NCBI taxonomy): Eukaryota > Metazoa > Arthropoda > Insecta > Diptera > Syrphidae > Microdon > Microdon myrmicae. Next base: position 110,998,174 of record OZ007502.1, read on the forward strand.
TGTGTTAAACAGTCAAGTCACCATAGGTGATACAATTCTTTCTTTATCTAGGTGTCAATACAATGCAGGCTCTAGTTTCAAGTTATTCTGCCAGGGGTAAAAAGTTTTATATACCTTATGATAAGACGAGAACTAGTACCGTCACCAGGCGGAATAATCAGAATACCATTGTCAGATTGATTCGTTATTTATATGCATACTCCAATGGTAAGAACGATGAAGAATCTTCAAAAACGTCGAAACAGTCAAATCGCAACTTTTGGTTGGTGAACATTGGTGCCATTCGGCTGAAGAACTAATAATAGTTGACGGAGTAGAGAATATTAATCTTTTACTTACAGATGGTTCCTTACCCTAAAAGTGATATTAATACGTAACTATTGTGTTGAAATTTTGTCTTATTACTTACTTTTTGCCTTATCCGTCATATTCGGTCCCTGTTGACCTATTTATTAAAATATGAGAAATTTGACAAAATGTTGGTTGACTTAATTCATAGGACTTAACACGTTAGTAATGCCAGTTCCAATGGCCTACCAATTAAACACTAGCACTGAATAATTTACTCCTCTTATGAATTTAAAGAACGATCGTCTTTGTCAAAGGTTTAATGTCGACTCTCTTTTTTCTTCGATGGTCTAGGTAATTTTTTAAATTCTTTTTGCCCTCCATTTATGGCTCATTGGATTCATTTTGTTTCGAGACCCGGAGATGATAATAGTCAAAAGATACAGCCCAAGCAAGATGCAACACATTCCTATTTGTTCCCACGAGGACCATCTCTGGACATTTCGTCCGTCTCTAATATTCTATTTCCGTAGTCTGCGATGCTTCTGCATGACGGTTCATTAAAATCTGCAATATTGGCTAGAGAAATTTTATGTGTAGAAAAATAAAATAAATCGCAAGTGTAAAATACTTTGTTTACCCAAGATCTTAGGGTGATGATGCTTGATTGCACACCGATATTTTTTACTACTTTGAAATGTGTTATCACTATCCCAAGCAGCTTCTTTTTACACAAGTATCCATTTTTGGTTAACGACACTAAAAACATAGTTGTATATCTTATGGGTATCCATGCATTTGCTAATACAAGGGTAGGTCAATAAGTCCTTAGAAACGCCTACGATGGCGCAAGATCGTGATTACGAATTCTTAGAATACAGTAAAATGTAATAAAAAAAAATCGTCGAGGATTGTTCAATAACTCCTTGGAAAAAGGTTTTCAAATGATTTTTTTTTCTTTTTTTCATTCAACTAGTGGAATAAGGATGTACCAGGGTAGGTCAACAAGTCTGTAGCGTCTCTAACAGATACACACACAATACACAAGCAAATAGTGAAGAACACCGAACGAAAATCGAATAAGGAAATGGATCAGAGCCGTATACCATAGCGATAACATAACAATTCACATCAGTGGAATATACTTGCGTTTAAAAATCGAATTCTAAGCACGACCAGTAGCCTGATGTGTTACGCATTGGTTCAATTTTTGGTGATTCTAACTGTTATAGCGTCAGTTCGAATTCAACGTTCTTCACTATCATTCCAAGCGCTATAATTGGTGACTTACCGAGGTGATCTGTACACACAGCACACACTTTCCCGTAGTAAACAGAACTTCACACACGATCATGACTTCCGCATAGAGCACCAGGCACACTCGCCTGCTCCGGCGTTCTCTCGTTCGCTCCGTCGTTCACATACGAAGCTGATCGTAACAAAGTTACTGAGGAGGGAGTAGTGTAGCGTCTCTAACAGATACACACACAATACGCAAGCAAATAGTGATGAACACCGAACGAAAATCGAATAAGAAAATGCATCATAGCCGTATACCATAGCGATAACATAACAATTCACATCAGTGGAATATAGTTGCGTTTAAAAATCGAATTTTAAGCACGGCCAGTAGCCTGATGTGTTACACATTGGTTCAATTTTTGGTGATTCTAACTGTCATAGTGTCAGTTCGAATTACGCGTTCTTCACTATCATTCCAAACGCTATGAGTCCTTAGAAACGCCTACTATGGCGTTCGTGGCATCGCTAATAGTCTGTTAGTAAGCATCATTTCTCACTAGGTATCTGTCAATTTCCAATTTGTTTCATGTTTCAATTATGTATGATAAAATGGGTATGAAAAAAATATCTGCGAGATGGATGCCACATTTGCTCTGAGAACTTTTGGGGCGCATGCGTCGCGGGCCAGATGAGTTTTTACGCAGATTAATAACTGCAAATGAAACATGGATACATACACCACTATACTCCCGAGATGAAAGAACAGTCAAAACTCGAAACAGTGGTTGTTAAAGGTGAACAGACTCCAAAGAAGGCAAAGACGGTGAAATCAGCTGGAAAGGTTATGGCTACTGTGTTTTGGGATGCACGTGGTATTATCTTCATTGACTATTTGGAAAAGGGGCGGACGATAGCTGGATAGTATTATGTGTCATTATTAGGTCAGCTAAATGAGAAAATAAAATAATATTTCTAAAGACTTATTGACCTGCGCTCGTATATGAGAAACCATTTTTTTTTTTGTGACGATGGTGCGAGTTGTTCCAAATGTGGGTGTTTGGAGTCCATGATTTCTTCGGCTGTTTACGCATTACAGGTTTCGTGCATTTTACACGTTCCCCCATAATAATTCAATACGCTCACGTTAAGTAAATTATTGTGTAAGGTGGTAATTGAGGGTTTCATTTTTTGTGTGTAGTAGATACACCATCCCAAATTTATTCGTATTCTTCAACGAATCTAAAGGAGTTGATATTCTTCCAGGTTGGTCACTTCTAAAAAAGGTTGTGTGATAAATAAGTTGTGAATCCGGTCGAGGATGTATGGTCGAGGTAAGGTACACAGAAAAGACAAGACTTACCCATAAAGATCGAGTTACTGCAGAACAATTATCGGGTTTTTCAATAGAGACTTGACAACTTTGAATTTAATTTGTGAACCCACCCTTTCGTGCTGGCCATATGAACAAAGGCGAATTCCATTCATAAATGTTTTGATTGTACTTCAAGCCGATAATAAAGTTTTTGAAATATCTCAAATGGTTTGCGTTTTATTTAAAAAAAAAAAAAGCTGTCAAGTCTCTATTGGAAAACCCGATACAAACTAATAAACGAAGAGTTCAAAGGCTCAAACAACACATTATTATTTTAAAAAAAAGTGAGAAGCTGCCCCCGACAACATAGCAAATATAAATGTTTATAAAATTCCTAAAAATCAAGTTATAATTTAAAACTACAGAGCCAGGTGCTAGGCTTATTACGTTAATTCATTGATATGTAATTTTGAATTACTTGTTAATAATAAATAAATAAAATAATCCTGTGCCTTTAATATTTTTTATAGGCACTGATTAAGTCACACATCTTTAATTCAATCAGGAATTAATATTTAGGATTAAAACAAAATATGTATTGATTTAACGAGGATGGATCAAACATAAACGCACTAAAGTTATCTAAATCTCAATCTATAACAAAATAACAACATATGTGCGCCACTTTTTTAGAAAGCAAAATAATTCAATAATTCTGGTAGCTCTGAAATCCGTTTTAAAAGAATATTCTTCAAAAGGCAATTCGCATATCGCAAGAAATAATGAGATTAGAACGGCTAGATGGAAAGGTTGATGCACCCAATTAGCTTTCGAAAGCATTTAAATTGTCTCCTTTAAAATTTTTTGTTTTTATTTTAGAAACTTATTCCATCCAGAATTGCCCTCTTACCACTACAAACTTTGCAATTCAATGGTCCGATTATTGGATTTTTATACGAGCTTTGTTTGTAAACAAAACATTGGAAGATAGCGTTGAATGATATAAATACCAATCCATCGATAAAAAATATTGCAACGAATATGAATTTGTTAGAACAACGTCAGGGCCAAACTACTGCGCATCAAGTTTATTAATCTCTCTTTTCGGAAGAAACTATAAAGTGGCCCCATGAAATATGTACTACGCCTAGATTCATGCATAATTTCTCTTCAGTGATAGAGAACGCATTAAAATAAATTACCTTACTACATGGGAATTACGTCGCTCTTGATAAACTAGAATGGTTACATTCTTTTCTTTAGCGACCTTGACAGCATTTTAGTCAGTTTCATAAATTCCCTTCTGTAGTGAGTAAAGGAAGCTACCTGCTTCAATTCGATGCTAATGCCATGAAAATTCATGATAGTCGCTGCTTATCGGTCATTGTGCCCGATTGTATTACTGATATGGACAAGCAATCTTTGCTAACTGTGATATTCATGGTAAAGTGATTCTAGAAGATATTGAACTCAACATGATGTTGTTACCATTTTACGACCTTGTGCTAGTTTTACCCAATTCAACTGCCATCGTCTAATTAGGTCCATTTCGTGCTAAAGATGTCCAATCTTTAACGCAGTCGAGTTACCTCATTCCATTCTTATCGACTCTGTGCCGTAGGTAAATGAATTTCATTTGTGTCTACTCAGTAGCTTATCAGGCAAATGAGTTCCAAATTAGAGAATTTTAAAGCTTTATAAGAACTTGTATTTAAATTAAATCTAAATTTCGGCCATTATTGTGAGTCGCTCATGACAGAGGTAAAATTGCAATTAATTGAAATACAGGGCGTCCCAATATTTTTTCCAATAGAAAAACTCTTTCTTAAGGAGACATTATTCATTATTATTGAAATTGAGGAGAGTGGTATTTACATAATAATTCACTCATATCTGTCGTGGAATCATTTGCATCCGAAACGGCTGTAATATCAAAGTTACGCACCTCGCCGTTAGCGTTAAGTAACGTTGCTTGACATCAACATTAAATCTTTTATTTGTCTATTTGGCACCGGCAGTATCCTACCGGCTGCGCCAAAAATGTTGTATGTTCGAAAGGGGAACAAATGTTATATGTTCCTACACTACATTTACCTGTGCTTCCGGCTGCTAAGCCCGTGAGTGGTAGTGTTACTGAAAGGAAAAGAACTGAAAATTGCGGACGGCGCTTTTTCCAACGACGTCTCAGTCTCTCCCTCCCTTCGTCGTGTGGACTGTAAATCCGGCACTGGCCAGCCAACGATGATTGGATTTTAAATTAGTGGACTGTACTTCCAGTGCCGGACTCTGCTCTAGACGAACGGACGCGACCGTCTTGCCCAGTACAATCTCCTAAAACCACAATTCCGCAAACAAGAAAGAAACGAAAACGAAACAAAACTACGCGGTACCATTCGCTTATTTACTATTCTTTATTGATTTCCTATATGAAAAAAATTCCCTTCTTCTCTTTATAATTATGGTCTCGTTAAGACCGTTCGATGAGGAGTTCCTGTGAGGACTCCGGCTGCTCTAAAAAAAAAAAAAAATTGGTGGCGAGAGGGCCGACTTTAGCGAGACAAGGACATATGTGTCCTTCATCTTGTCTCTGACTTCTGGTCATCTTGCGATCACCAGAATCACCCACATCCGTGAGGATGTTGGGCTCAGTTTCGCGATATCTAAAAAGAAAAGAAAAAAGGGGGGGTATCCAAGGATAGTGTGGATAGTGTTAGTCCAGGTGTTCTCTAACTACTTATATGGAGGGATGGTGGGAAAGAAATCATACAAGACCGGTAGGTCTTGAGTGCGACTCCCGCTGCTCTGTCGATGTGCTCGCCTTATATAGGCTCGATTCCTGGCTGGTCTTCTCTTTCACTTGTTTTCTCCTGAGTGATGTTCTCCTTTTGAGCTCGTTTTCTGAGGGCTTTTTTCCTGGAGTGGTTTTCCGCAATCGGTGCACAGCTGATCCTCGTTTCCTGAATGCTTGTGTGCTGGCGCTTTGCTTGCTCTTCCTGGAAGTTCATGTCGGCGTGATTCCATCGCCAACAGACTCCCCCGCAGTACGCAGCACTTCCTCTTGTGATGGCGATGTCGTCGCTGGAACCAGCACCAACACGCGGTGCGGTGGTCTTCGCAGTGTTCCTCATGTCGCCCTCACGTCCAGTACTCTGATCCTTTGGTCGGGCCCGGTATATACAGCTTGTACTTCCCCGCATGGCCAGGTATTGCGGGTTAGTGAAGAATCCACCACCAGGACTACAGCTACAACTTGTGGGTGGCTGGTATTGTGGCGGCCCTGCGAACCGCACACACCACTGTGGGGTTAAATACCTTTCACCCAGCCAATGGGGACGTACTTACCTTACATGCATGTGGGCGTCCTCGATCGCACATATCCACAGACACGTGGCCCCAATTTCTCGACCGATTCCTCATGCTTACACGGCTATCGAAGGACACTGCCCAGAAAAGAAATTGTTTGACAACCCATGAGCTGGGCAAACACAAGTGGCCGGCGCGGCAGCGCCAGATGCCGACAGTCAGAAAAATCCCAGGCGATAAATGTATGGCCAAGGAATAAACAAATGTATGACGTTCCCTTGAGCCAACCGCAATTTGGTTTTCCTTATCGAAAGGACTATTGTGGGAACAAAAGGTGAAACACTAAACCAAACAACCGACACTTTTCCTACAAGGAAATGAAAACCATGTGAATATCGCAGCCGAGGGTAATGACTTCGGCCGAGGAAATCACCAGGGCCATAAACCACACGCGGGTAATGTACACAAAGGGATACTGCAGATGTGTGAAAATCCCGACGATCCTCGGCATATCTCCGGCCACACGGACAGCAACGTTCGCGTCTGTGTGTATGTGGGTCCATTCACACAGAATTCCTACCAACAATACGAAATCGTACGACAAGTGAAGGTGCGATCTCCTAGAAAGGAAAAGTCCCTTGGTAAAGAGAGGACACCAAAGGAAAAGAGAATGGGAGAGAAAGGAAGAACAACCGGATGAGTTTTCCATCACCTGAAGAAAGTTTTTGAGTTAGTATAGTTACAGCATCCAAAAAGAAAAGACCTACAACGTTCGTGAAAACGGGGAGTGTGTCGGCGCGAGTATTCGAAAGCAGAGAGTGCTAAGATTCAACAATAAAATAAAAACAAAAATTACACACAAAAAGTGTTTGATTCGTATAGACAGTGTTCGCCGGAATACAAGCCGCAATCGTAAGAAAATCCGCTAAATTATTTCGTCCGGAGATCCTTCTTGTCATCAGGGTTGGCAAGTATTCCCTTACCACTCTTCCCCGGAAGAGGGTCCGTCAGCCGCTGCGCTGTTCTCTAGCTCGCCCTACCAACAAGGTCGTGGTCATCGAAGTCATCAGGTGCCATCGCACCGCAGGAACGTCCGAGCAGGAATTAGTTCGGCGTGAGGCTTTCTTCGTCGTTCGGATCCAAATCGAACCATTGTGCTAGCTCTGTGGCAGCCTTCCTTTTACCAGCTCCACTCTCTGTAGGTGCAGTCGTTTTGCCTACTTCCTTTACCACCTTGTCTGACGGTTTTGTTTGTTTCTCTGTCTGCTGTCCCTCCGTTGGCGTCGTGTTGTCAATAAGGCCGCAACTTATTTGATACCGTGCCATAAAGGCATCATCAATTTTTGGAAACCATGCTTTCCTCTCGGTGTCCCAAAAGAATATAGGTCCACCCTTGTCTGTGTATGTCCGTACACCATTTTCAAAACCATACGTAACACCGGATGTCTGATTCTTTGGTATCCACTGATTCTTGTTAATATCTCAACGATAATATTCAGTTTCGAATTGTTCAGCATTCGCTTCCAGAGCTTTAGGAATCCATTGATTTATTTACGTGCACCGGCGATAGTGTTCGTTTTCGTAAAGACTCATCAGTTGATTTACACTATCGTCAGGTTGATCACCATGTTCTTGCCAAGGCAGCCACTTCTCTTCGATATCATACCACTTGTATTTGTACTTGGTTGTTGGGTCGGTGTAAATAACTTCTCTCTCACGGATGTAGGATACGTTTTCCGCTTTGTTTCGCCAATTTGATGTTCCGGTGGATGTACTGTCCGTGGAGTTGTCAATTCATTTCTTTTTTCTTCCCCTTCCGGGTCTACGTGGATCTCGTTCCGTTGGTGGTTTAGATTTACTTCTCATTTCTTCAATTGCGGAGTTACGTCTAAGGAGCAATTCCGCTTCGTCTTTCTTTGTCCTGCCGAAGTTAACAAATCTCTGTGACGCGTTGTCCCTGGCCTCGCACCCGTGCAAGACCCATCCTAACTGATGAGTGAAGCAACTGGTTCGGTGCTTCTCCTTTTCTTCAGCCTCTCGGTAACTATTAGGTCCCAGTTGTCCTGGCCGATAAGTATTTTAGGCTCCTGCTGGGTGTATGTCAACTGGTGTCCGAAAGCACGTAGGTGTTCGCATCCCCCAATAGTCTCTTTCCTCACCTCCTGCTTTGAAAGTTTGAAATTAGGGATAGTTCTTACCTCGATCGATCTTCCATTTCGGTTGTGGGCTCCTTTTATTTGCACTTGGACTCTTTGCGAATGGTTCCTCCTGTCTCCAGAAAGAGCGCTTCTTGTCCGCCTTTCGCACCGATCTTTTCGGCGATTGACGAGTCCAGCAACGAAATGGTGGACCTCTCGTCAAGCAGAGCCAGTACCCGGGCCGATCTCTTAGGCCCATAGAGATCCACTGGAACCATCTTCAGGTATGCTTTGGCGCCACTGACGGCGCGCATGGCAGTAACCACCTATCCTCTGGGTTCTTCCCGATCGTTGTTCGATGGGGAGATGTCATGGCGTGACCTTCCTTCTCTTCTTGGTGCTATCCTCGCTAAAAATTTGTCTGGGTGGAGGGTGGCGTGGTGCTCTCTTGCGCACTTATCACTCGGTGGTAGCCGGTAATCCGATCTTCGATGTTTGGATCGAAGGCACATAAAGAAAAGCCTTGACTTTTTCACCAGATCCCATACGCGCTAATAATTCTAACGGCTTCTCTCGCTCTTCCCCGAAGAGCTTTCCAAAGACGCCCCAACTTCCGCGCGTGTGTGAATCCGGCGGCGTATCTTCCACGATTTCCTGAAAGCCAGTCACTCCTCGCTGGCACCGTTGAAGTGAGGTAGTTCTACCATTTGCCTCGAGGTACTTGTTTCGAAGGGTGCTCGCGAGAGCCTGGCTATGGCTTGGGCCAGATCCTGGATGTCGCTCGTTCTCCCTTCGCGATGCGATGACGTGTCCTCGTGGGCTGGCTCCTCATGTCTTTCTCCGGGCGGCCTCGGCAGATTGCCCCATGGATCCCAAGGGCCCTGATGGTACTCGTCTTCGGTACCCTGGCTCTGGCTAGTCTCGTCCTCGGAACTTGCTCTCATCAGTTCAAGTCTCCCTCGGGCCACTTTCGCCTTTGCCTCAGCGACTTCCAGCTCTCTTCCATACTTGCCACGATGATTTTATCGAGCTCTTTCTTGAAATCATACCTCGTGCTCTGCGCCGCGCTTTTATCCTGGCATGGATGTCCCGGGGTCTGTCCTTGTGGCGACTCTAACAGATACACACACAATTCACAAGCAAAATAGTGAAGAGCACCGAACGAAAAATCGAATAAGAAAATACATCAGAGCCGTATACCAAGCGATAACATAACAATTCACATCAGCGGAGTATAGTCGAGTTTAAAAATCAAATTCAAAAATCGGCCAGTAGCCTGATGGGTAACGCTTAGGTAAAATTTTTGGTGATTCAAACTGTCATAGCGTCAGTTCGAATCACACGTTCTTCTTCACTATTATTTCAAACGCTATATCCTCCCCGGGGACACTGGTCTTCTGGCTTACCTCTTGGTATGTTGGGTCGATCCCCCGCCTGGGGGTGTGGGGTTCAGAGTGGGTCTCTTTCGCTCCCGTCACGTGCGCCGATTCCCCCTTCAGATCCCACGTAAGCTTCTCCAAATCGTGTGGGAGATTCTTCTCTTGTGGCGGTGCTGCCCACTCCAGGTGGTTCTCCCGCAGGAATGGCAGTGTCCTCCTTGCTTTGGCCGATTTCGTTATTGGCATCTTGGTTCTATCGCCGAGATCCGGCTCGAACGACCAAAAATGTTGATGAAAGGAAAAGCACTGAAAATTGCGGACGGCGCTTTTTCCAACGACGTCTCAGTCTCTCCCTCCCTTCGTCGTGTGGACTGTAAATCCGGCATTCGCCGGCCAACGATGATTGGATTTTAAATTAGTGGACTGTACTTCCGGAGCCGGACTCTGCTCTGGACGAACGGGCGTTATTGTCTTGCCCAGTACAATCTCCTAAAATCCACAATCCCGCAAACAAGAAAGAAACAAAAACGAAACAAAACAACGCGGTACCATTCGCTTATTTACTATTCTTTATTGATTTCCTATATGAAAAAAATTCCCTTCTTCTCTTTATAATTATGGTCTCGTTAAGGCCGTTCAATGAGGAGTTCCTGTGACGACTCCGGCTGCTCTGGCGATGTCCTCGCCTTATATAGACTCTATTCCTTGCTGATCTTGTCTTTCACTCGTTTTCTCCTGAGTGATGTTCTCCTTTTGAGCTCGTTTCCTGAGGGCTTTTTTCCTGGAGTGGTTTCCCGCAATCGGTGCACAGCTGATCGTCGTTTCCCGAGTGCTTGTGTGCTGGCACTTTCCTTGCTCTTCCTGGAAGTTTATGTTGGCGTGATTGCATCGCCAACAGGTAGCTTCTGCCTCTTCTGCCCGGTGGGTGCTCCGGCTCTTCTAGCTCGTGGTTGGTTTCTAGATGCTAAGCACGTGGGTGGTGTCGGGTTGTTAAGCCTTCTGGCGCGTCTAAAATAAAAAGGCCGACAATGTGGTTTTTCAAGTTGAGGTTTTATTTATTATTATATTATGTTTCATTTATATTATATTAATGTTACGGTTTTACTTAGTTTAGTTTAAATTTAACTACCGCAGTTGTAGTAGACGGACCCTTTTATAGTGCCAAAACTAACCCAACTCTATTCTCTTTCCCACGGTCGCATCGTTCACCTTGAGACCGCCACCCAATGCCAGCCCAGGCGCAGGTCATGCCAGTGACGATGGGAATTGCAACTTTGCAATATTTTCGTCATTCACCTTGAGGCGGCAACCTTACGCCTACTCTGGCTGCAGCTTACCCCAAGGCTATGGGAAAATTTCGGGCAACAGATCCAGGTGTCAACCGATTCAGGGCGATGTGAACAGAAGGCATGTACTAGGATGGAACATGGGAAATGCAGAATGGTAATTTAGTTGCTACTTAAAGTAACATTATGCCCATCAAGGTTATGCGAATGGAAAATTTCCGTGCAGTGATAGCATAGGCTATTCCATAGCTGGTGAGAAATTCCGTTTAGCAAAAGGTAAGCGTGTGATAGGGTTTCACATATGCTACAGCGAAAGAATTCTTTTGGTTGAAAATGATTTAGGAATGATTTAGGTGGTTTAATTTATGACAGTTAATGTCATATATGCATGCAACACGGCTAACCAACCTAAGAAGCTTCGCCAAGTATTGTAAGAGGAAGCGATGCTAATTCCAATAAACACACATGAACACGCAACCATAGCGAAGAACACAATACACACAAAAATCGAAAAAATACACCAATGCCGAATATCAAAGCAATTAAATTGAGAATCTCACAGCTTAAGTAGTGTAGTTGAAACATTAAACAATACTCGCATTCTCATGTAGTAAGTTATTTTATTGATTCCTTGATTTCAAACGTTTTTACAGTGTGGGTCCTTTACTCTTAATTACTCTCAGTACATTTATCGTGATTGAGAGGAGATCGCACTATATAAATATATATACTCACACCTAGATCAAATTGTCGTAAGAGGCACCTAAAGGTCAAGTAATAATTTGGGTCTCACCGCTCAGCCTTGCTAGATTACCACTCTATCAAACTATAGCCTCCCTGGACCATTTTTCGACGCTTAACTGGTCGAAAAGATTCCAAATAGCAATATTGGTTCAGATGGTAGGTCGGTCCAACTGATATTTACTGAAGGCTTTATCGTTTGAGTAGTAGAAGGGTGAAACACTACTATTTACTTCTATTTATTAGCCTGTAGGGACCCGGAAGTTCATGACCTCACCGACTCGACTCGCCATCGTTCCCTGTCCTGTGCACTCTCCTTCCACGCTTGACCAGCTGATCCGATCTCCTCAAAGTCAAACCTAACATCGTCCTCCCATCCCCGTCGCAGCCGTCCCGGCTCTCTTTCCCGTTGGTCTACCGTCAAGAATTCTATGCACGGTCCTATCGTTGCCCATTCGCGCCACATGTCCGGCCCATGTTAATCTTCGTAACCTGATTACTCTCACTATTGTAGGTTTGCGGTATAGCTCTTCCAAGTACTCCTTAAGACTTTATTCTCAAATACGCGGAATTTGTTTTATTCCCGTTTTGTGAGAGCCCATGTGGCGCATCCGTATATAACAATCGGCATGATTATGGTTCTATAGACATATTTGGATTTCAACAGTTTACTGACTGCGTGCCAACTAGCGTTGCCGGAATGCAGTCTTTTGTTAATTTCCTTTGAAATTTCGTTACTGGCCGTCAGTATCGTTCCCAGATATTTAAATTCTTTAACTTTTTCAAATATCTTGCCTCTGACGTTTATGTTCAGAAGGGAGAAACACTGGGTTCCATAATACAAGACAGGTACTCGAAGCCCTCTCTGTATTTTTAAATGGCGGTGTAGAAGATACCTAGAGAGACCAGGATACCTAGAGAGGATACGAAAGAGCCCAGTCAAAAATGGCACCCTGTCGGTAAGAATGACGGATTCTGAACCCCTCTACTCAGGGACCATCAAGTCGCGATTTACGAAGTATTATCACAGCAGATAGTCCAAAAAAATAGATGAAAGCAAAAAGACCCAGATTGCAAGACGGAAAATCCAATTCAACAACTCGACGCAAAGTCCGATTCGAAAAGTTTCTTTTTTTACACAAACGCGCGCACTAAAGGGGATTTTGGAATACCCTTAAATGCCAGAGCACAGTGCGAGCAGAAGGAGAAGAAGTGGATAAGGAAAGGAGGTAACAACGTACATTGGTCTTAAATGCCTTACAACGACGAAGAAACACATGATCAGGTAGAGTATTCCACATTCGTGTGGTTCGCCTAAAGAGTGACTTTCTATATTTATTTGTGCGCCTGAAGTTGACTTTCAACGTGAATTGATGCGCATTCTCAGATTGACGGGTATCGCGGGAAAATGTCTGAGGAGGCGGAACATATTGAGCAAGTTCAGTTGAGCAACGACCTTGATAATACCTATAGAAAATAGATAGGCATGATACACCCATCGAGTTACAGCTGAGTCCGCAATAAGTTTCACTGCTCCTTTTTGCATCCTATCGAGCCAGGTTGGATGGAGTGAAGTATTTTTCGCATCTCTTAAGGAACCCCATGCATTTTGCCGCACTTTTCGCAACTTCAAAAATGTGGCCGCTCCAATTAAGAGTCGAATTAATTCGAGTGCCCAGGATTGATAGTTCCTTGGCTTCGTCAATGGAAGTGCCGTTCATCGACAGTATATTTACTTTGGGGTTCGCCTCTGACGACAAGACACAGCACTGAGTTTTTAAGGTATTGAATTCTACTCGGTTAGATAATGCTGCTGGTTGGTAATGACATTCGAAGAGTTTGGTCGGGAATGTTCATAAGAGTATGAGAAACTCAATGTGCTATCATCAGCAAACGACTGAATTGGGGTCCACCTTCCTACCGAAACCAAAAAAAAAAAAAAAACCCTCCAGCCACCTACCACCCATTCGCCAAGACTTCTTTTTCTTTCTTTGTTTTTTTTTTATTTTTTTGTCTTTTTTTTTGCTTTTAATACTTTAGATATTAAGTTAGCCTGTAAGCTCATTTATACTGCTTGAATTAAGCCAAGTAAATGAGGGTTCTGCCCTCACTAAACTAAACTATATGATCTTGTGGGGTTTCTTTAAAACTACGCGAAGAACCACTCACAATTCCAACCCCAACTCTCTTCACCAACCCGCAGTCACCTGCAAACATTTCCTCTTCAAGGGCATTGTTTCATGCATTAATGCATGACACCAATTTTCCTGAAAATAATTCGGTTAGAATACAAAGGAACTGTCATAAATCAGGGAACCTTATCGGCGGCCCCGTCAAGGGGCGTATCCTGCCACACACGTGCGCAGCAGACTTTCGCGGCTTACCCACATTCAAGGCAGCCTTTTGTCCAACCGACAAAAGCATCGTTCGCATCTCACGTCTAGCCGCCAAAAACCGAATTCACCAGCATGTAAATATACACACAAAAGAACTCGATCCCTACCGCTGGAATAGATACCGTGCACAATCACCATTGTGTAAGTATCTAAACTGCTTTTATCACCAGTTTCCCTAATGGCATGAAGCCCATTTACCCAGCTGCATGCACATCTCCCACGATGCCCTTTGTCCCATTTCCTTTTCCCGGTTTCGTTTACCCATGACCTCGCAGCATGGGTAAACAATCTAATCTCCGCGGGATCAACCGCACACTCGCGGAGGACCTACTCAGAGAGATTCTGTCCCCTGTTATATAATTAAGTTCATTTAATTATCACCCCCCATATGAATAATTAATATCTCGTGTCTTCACATATATATCCTTCCCTTCCCTCCAAATCATCACTTACGCATTACAATAGAATATTACCACATACAATAGTAAAATAATTTAAATAAAGTAAAAACCCCTATTTAAAAACCACAATCACATTGCACATAGCCATATTCTTTCTATTAGCAATAGTTCCCCTATTTGCCAATTCCGCTTCCTAGAAATAACAATCGTGGAAGCGGAACAAAAAAGGATATGGAAAACTAAGGACACGAGATTTCCTTCTTGTGATATAAGCATTCGACGCGTGCGGTGGTGTAGTTGTTTGTTAGTTGTAAATTTGAAATAATAAATTGATTTGTATTGTGTATACTCGAGTTTTATTCTAGAACTTGCGTAGAAATAGAGAATCCGTGCACTGCACTCAATCGCAAAGGTAATCTAATCGTGTACGGACTTAAGATATAAAAACTCGGAATTGAGCGTGTGACCTCTGAATAATCCCAAAAATCATAGTGAAAAGTACGTGTGGATGCAAGATATAAAAACTCGGAATTGGCGTGTGACCTGTGGTGGTTCTGTCGAACGCCACTACTTACCTGCTCATTTACCACCAGGTAACTATTTCCACGCGCGTCCTACTTCAAAAAAAGCGAGTACTTACCTGCCTTAGTCGTACCATAACCACAGAAAAACCTGTGAAACATAATGTCTGCTGATATGAAAAATACGAAAGTCGTACGAAACGCATCATGTTCCTTTAAGGCAATTCGGTTGCACATAGAGCAACCAACATTGCCCAAACTGTACCAAAGAAATGCCTCCTAATGTGTCTACCACATACCACAGGAGATATTTCTTCCTTTTTGTTGTCGTCTTTACCCACATCGATCGACCACCCGATCGACAAGCGAGTTTGTTGGCACCAGCGAAATGCCCGTGAAATACAACTCGGTACAACATCACCAGGCCGACATGATTCCTTGACGTTGACCATGCACACAAGACGAAAGCATTTTTCGCACACACGTGTATGGCAATTCATACCAGAGGACGACGGCAACGCGCGACCGATCAGCGTGAATGTTCCATACAGTGCTGGTCGGGTAAACATATCCTTTTATGGAAATGTAATGTACACGATCGGCAATAATGCTTTACGCACACGTTGAACGGGTAAGCACTTCAACCCCTATTTTAGCTGAGATACTTGCACCTGCTGCGAACTTTTAGATGGGATCTATGCTGTGTCTGCATACTTGCGGACGCACACGATGAGCAGCAAAAGCAATCGCCATGTGTGCATTTCAACCCCTTTCTGTGTTGAACAAAACACAAAAGGGGTATCTTACCTTATATGGTCATCGAAGCGATGATTAAATATGTGGTATTCTATCGCTTCGATGAACTTGGTAATCGCGAATTGGATTCTGTGAGGGTTGGTTGTTCCCTCACGTTAATAATACATCCCTCGTGGGGCGTCCCAGAGGATTAATTAATTTAGTCTTAAATTGCGGTCGATTGAGTCTGATTAAGAGCCACGAGCACTGAGTAAATATTGTGCGTTTATTAATTTAATAATTTGATATAGTGTATCTCAAAACGAATGTGACATTTAATTTACTAATTTGATATTGTGCGCCTCAAAATGAATGTGACATTTAATTTAATAATTTGATATTACGTATCCCAAAACGGATGTGAACGTTCAATTTAATAATTGGATATTGTGTACCTCAAAACGAATGTAACTTTTAATTTAAGAATTTGATATAGTGTATCTCAAAACGAATGTAACTTTTAATTTAATAATGTAAATAAAGTGTGGACAAATAGAAAACAGTCGGCATTTGAATTCAAGGAGTCCGCGGACGAAAAGAGACGGTTGGACAAGCGTGGTGAACCTGTGCCCCCGTGGCACCCGATATTCTGCCATACCACGTAAAACACCACAGACCTCTTAATAATCCCAAATATCATAGTGAAAACCTGTCAAAACAAATCATCGATTGGAGTACATCACGAAAAGTTGTAATTGGAAAAGAATATGCAACAATCAAGTCAACTAAAGAAGATTCGGGGTAAGTTTTGTAACACATAAACAAAACAAATATTAATTGTTAAATTAATCTTTAACACCCCCTGGTCACCAAAGAGACTCTTCACTTTCTCTTAAGAATTAAACTCACCCCTAGGCAAGGGTCGACTCTGCACGACTCAAAGTCAGTCGAGTTTTACCCTGCAAGGAATCGATGTGTAGAAAGCAAAACGACAGGGTCGGTGTACAATTAATCGAGAGAGCGCGTTTTGAATTTTTCCCAGCAATACTATTGTTTAAAGTTTAAGAAGTCCATTTAATCATATTAATTATTAAGTTGTATGTGAAGTGTAATAACACATGCGTATTTAGTATTGTCAGAACAAAACTGAATAAAAACCATTGTGACGAAAAACAAAGAAGCAAAGTTCTATGAAAAATTAACTGCCTTTTCCTTCAACGACTTAACTTGCTTTTGAGTAGCAAACACTGGTCGCCCTGACCACTTTCTAAAAAAAAATCCGTTCGGAAGTCGAAGTATCGAGTGGCTTCGGTGGAATATTAGTGAACACGTGCCCGTGCTGCCACAACTATCTAATATTACCCACAATCTAACACATTATACAATATAAATTAAGCCAGCAGTGTCTGGCAACAAAAACACAAATTC
Source organism: Microdon myrmicae (assembly GCA_963931805.1). Taxonomy (NCBI): domain Eukaryota; kingdom Metazoa; phylum Arthropoda; class Insecta; order Diptera; family Syrphidae; genus Microdon; species Microdon myrmicae. The sequence goes on from OZ007502.1 coordinate 111,015,344, forward strand.
ACACTAATATTTTTTTTTCCTCAAACTCGATGCCTCCTCCTTCTTTTCTTACCTGATTTGTATCCTTTAACATCATAGGTGTAATAACCATTCCTCCAGAGTAATTTGTAAAACAACTTGTCCAACAAAATAATACGCATCTCGTTTTTCAGTAAAATTTTTTTTAATTAATCAATTACATTTAGCATTGATATAATTTCATATTTTTTGTACCACAACGATTGACACAAAGTTTTAATATTGTATTCAATTTATTTTATTTATACAATATTATTTTTTGATTTATGTTTAAAGTTTTTTATTTATTTATTTTTTTTTTTTTTTCATTTTGCAATACTCATTTGTCCGTCTTTAAAAGGCTCTACGCTTCCGCTTCACTTGAAAACCAGTTGCCGACATGCTTGCCGATTTAAAAACAATAACATGGCAGATATGTATAATACAATATGTAAATACAAAATGTAAATTTTTATGAACTTGTTCATATACAAATATCAAAATAAATTCGTCCAAATATTTCTCTAGTCTATTTCTCTATGTTTGTACAATTTTAAGGTAGGCTATACATTTTTCTAGAAAGTTCATAAATTGTAAGGTATAAATAATGTTGCGTTTGTATATATAAAAATGTTACATCGGAAATTGCCTTTAACAGAGCCAAGATATACATGTTAACCATTCGAAAAATCGGTTTATTTTGAGAACAAATTATATTGAAATTATGATTAGATAAAAACGTCGTACAGTTAACAAAATAGAACTATCTAAATATAATATTATTTTAAAAAAACAAACAGACATATATACAAAATATTTAATATTTAATTTACAACTAAAAGCTATTTAAATACAATTCATTTTTTTAAGAAACAATCAAACATCTAGACAAAATGTAATTTACAACTAAAAACGATAGCTTCATATGAAGCATTTGATAAAGGTTTGTTACAAACAAAAGAAAAATCACAGCAAACATTCAGTTCTTTTCCATTTCTTCGACTCCAAACCGTATTTTTTCGATTTTTTTTCTACATATTTTATTATTATCATGTAATAAAATCCACTTAAGTATATGCAAAACTTAACGAAATTGTATTTATTTGTCGAATTATGAGTTCATTTTTTCAATCCAATCATCACTTACTTTGAGTAGCATCAACTCGAGACAGGCTCGACTGTCCTCGAAACTGGAATGGCCTTCCTCTTCGGTTTGGATTTTTCGACCTAACTCCTCGAAAACAATACTTTTCAATGCCCGACGATAGGGGAAACCATTGGGATGTGGATAGACGAGAGACGTATCCACACAGCGTCTGTGGACAAGTTTAAGAACTTTGAGATCATTGTCTAGGCCATGGCCGATGAGTATGTCCTCAGCGTCAATGAGATCAATTAGATCCTTTTGCACCATTTCGAGGGTTCGTACTTTTTCCGGACTTTGAAAATCCCTTTCACTTATACCAGAGAAACGGGTGTTGTAATCGCCTACCTCTGCTTTGGGATACACGATAGAGTTGTATGCCAGCTTGCCGTCATAGGACACAACAGTAACTTTGGTGACCTCCATACCAAATGCTGTGTAAGACATTTCACAGTCAAGAGCGTAGATCTTAATGTCAACAGAGGCCAGATGGCGTTTCAATCTGGTATACACGAAATCGGTGAATGGTCCATTGAGGCCGTTTGAGATATCGGTCCACACGTGAACATGGTTTTCGCTGCAGGGTTCAGTTTGATTTTTCTTACAGCACGAATAGGAGAATCCCAATATGGTTTCACCTTTTTCGTTTACATACTCAGATGATTCTGGTTTGCCCCAATGGAATTTGCATGACTCCTTCGTGACATATTCTCCATCAGAAGTAACCTCAAACAGCTTACGACATCGAACGCACTTCCTTTTCATGATCCTCACAAAAATGTCCTCGTCGGAGTCACTATCGTTGGAATGTAATGATGGAGATGATGATCCACTACTATTGCCTGAATCATCTGTTGAGAACTTCCGTTCATGGGGATTACGCTGGATGAAATTTCTCTCAATAGTTCTTGTGGGCGGCACGTATAATCCTGGTGCGTACTTATATATTTCAATGCAACCCCTGAATACTGGACTTTCCACAGGGTATCCAAACCACCTTAAATCCCTGTCGGCGAGGATATACTTCTGCAAATATGTGCCTATTGCAAACTCGGATAGGATGTTCACCAAAGCAAAAGGGGATTGGACCAATCGATGGTCCTTATTGATACGTTTCGCTTTTGGTGAGGCAGTGGGCGAAGAACTCGCTGTAGAAGATGGTATTGTCTTTCCTGCGCTTGCAACTTTTTGAGTTTTCCTTGTGTCATTTGAAACCTTGGTATTTAAGCAATCAGTCTTCCTTGAAATATCCTTACGGATATTCTCAGGAGGTTGATCAGAGTTGTTGTTTTTTTGACTTTTGCGAATTTGCGGCTTTTGTCGGTCTCGACGCTTCTTCTGACGACTCCGCATTGGGCTTAAATTCTTCTTCGGATCGGATGAGTTCGTTGTTTCGTTATGAATTGGATTGGAATCCTGGTTTTCACAAATGCCATCATCTAGGGAAGAGGACGATGTGGTAAATTCGTATCTTTCATCTTTTTCGGACGCTGATTCTGAAACGATAGAAAAAAAACAAATGTATTACTAAATGGTGATGATCAGTATACAATGCGCTCGAGTGGTCAAAAAAAGAAAGACTAAAAGATATGAGCGACTTCGAAGTGTAGATAATTGAGGGCTGGTTGGGGTAGAAACCTTGACTATATTTGGCGGTTGGCTGATAGACTCGGTACTATCTTAGGGTGTTGACTCAGTGCTTTAGGTTTACTTTTCTTGATAGAGGTAAAAAAAAGAAATTAAACCATCTATCATCATGGTCCTCCTTGCCCAACATTTCAGAGAAGACCTGTGGGGATTAGGAGTATTGTGCCAAACACGGACACTCGGTTCACTCCTATCCCCATCCGACTGTCACTAAGATTCCAAAAATGTTCCGCCAAACATTGAAAGAAAACTGTTCATCAAACGCGGAAGGATGAAAAGTACGCACTGGGAGAGGAACACAAGCGAAACTCCACAACCCAACGTCCACGACAGGAAAAGGAAAGACACTGATTTAGTTTATTCCGTTTTATTCTCTTTAAAATTGTGAAGGATAATTCTCTTAATAAAAACCACTTTGTTCTCAGCCATTATCAAATATGTTAGTGTTTTTATAATTCACTTAACCTTATTATTAATATTAAATTGATTTATTTATAAATTTTAAACAGAATGAAACACTTCCTTTTCGACACGACCTACGCTTCTCCGCCGCGCGACAACGACCGTGGTGGTCGGCGGATGTAATTTGACTCAGCGATACAACCTTCGTGAGTTTGTGGTGTGGTGGTAGATATCTTCTCCACTAAGGATATGTATTTACTTACCACCAGAGAACTTAAAGTCTCTCTTGGTAGAATAGAAAACCAGATCTCGCAATGGAGGTCATGGTGGTATGTGTGTGATCGTTCAGATCTGTGTTGTTTACCCACGCGCGAAGGCAATGGCACAACAAAGCAGGCAAGCGGCAAGGACAAATGGATCGAGAAGATTGTTGTCGATGAAGTGCATGCGTCTAAATAAATAGACGACGATGCTTCGAAGAAATGTGGTAAGAGAAAAGATGAGACGAGGGCATCATAAAAGTCTTAGATGAGTGATGCCCTTGTGTAAATATACGAATAGACATTGGGAAAGGTGCTAATGGGTTGGTGCATGAAACAAATCCTTTGCTTGCATTTGTATATGCAGGGAAATTCGTTTGTGGAAAACGGATTTTATATTTGCATTGTTTATGCTTTGAATTCAATCCGGCGGCTATGCGCGAAGTCGATGATTGTTTGGAGATTCAAACAAAGGAGCATTTCTGGGTAAAATGCTTGCAACTGTATCGATAGTTGCAATTCATTGCGAAGCAATTCAGATAATTACACATTGACGGTTTGTATATACCATCTGTGTCAATTGTACATCACATCTATGGCGACGCCAGAATCGAACTCTAGTGTGAATATCTACACTAATTGGAAATTCGGTTCTAGGACGCTAATGCAGAGATGCATTGATACATGTATGAATGCCCATGTAGGAAAAATTGTTTGCACGCATTTCCAGGTAATGCATTGAAAGCATTACTTATCCTTGGGAAGGAAAATGTTTTTGCTGCGGGGAGATTGCGGTGCAGGTGTGGGAAGGTTGGAATTTGCCTGGCAACCGAAGGTACCGAATAGGTTTTGGTTTTATGCACCTGTATAATGGAAAGAATTCTTGTAGGGTATTTGTATGCGAAGATATGCATGAAAAGGTAGGAATTCTTTAATAGGGACTTTTAGATTATAAATTTGATAACCTAGATGCGTAAAGCCCAATGCGATTGCATTAGCGAAAACTTATGTCGATTGGGATGTAGTTATAGGGGTTTTTCAGGTAAGTGGGCCGTGGGGTTTGACCGCCACAGACATATTATATTCTATTATGAAGCAATTATCAAATACATAAACATAACTTACCTACACGAACATAAAAGGAAGTCATATTTCACTTCAGAATCTCTTTTCAAGTTTTAATAAGTGCTAATACTGGAAGAGGTCAAAAGCCCTTTTACGGAATATTATAATCAGACACGATATCTATACTCAATGCTTGTAAGCACCCTGCCCTTTTGAGTCTCATCAAAGCTTTTATTTTTTACAGCATGAAGACTTAGTAAGTGACCTTTAATAGAAGGTAGTTGTTGGAAATTAAAATAGACATTTTAAAATTTGGTTTGAAATTCAAACCATCGAGACATATTGGTAGCATGAAGAGGAAAACACAGCTAAAATAAAATTATGTGTAACGCTGAGGATCTAAGGAGAATATTTCAGTTGCCATGGGGAATAAATGAAATTTCAAATGTTTTACGAGACGCAAATGTACCACCCCCTTTCATTCAGGCAGGTTTAATCAGTATAATATTCGAAATATTTAGCCGAATATTCGTTCGTGTGTGTGTATCAGATACGAACAATATCTAAATAAAAGCCGGCCCGCAAATATGAGTATGTACAATACACCCTTAGCCAGGTAAACTCTAATAAGAGTTCGTGCACTAAACCTCCGCACATTTGTCGGTTTGAGCGCCTTACTTACATCTACTTACGTAATATTTTACATAGACTCTATACGTTTAGCTGTGATAAAAAGAAAATCAATTAATATCATAGTAAACTAAAGCGTCCTAAAATTGATTCAGATTTCACAACATGTCAATAATAATAGTAAGTTTGCAGTAAATCTGTACTTCCCTCACATGTGTCAACTTCTTGACCGAACGCGTGTTTGAGATGCGTTTAGCTATAGTATAAGAAAGGAAGTTAATTTTTAACATTTCACTAAAACATGAATAAACAACAATGCCCTTGCAACAAATCTATAAAACAATGAAATGATAAGACAGCGACATAAAATCCTCTGAAATTCATTACCGGCTTTATAAAGAGGTTTACAATCACTTTCTTTCCCATTCTAGAAAACGCAACTATAAAGTGGATCTACAATACGCCGATACATTGGAATTTACTTAAACTTTAATTCTTTGCATACATATTGGTTTTTGTATTATGTAATTAGGAAACGATGCCATTCGGTATTGTAAATGTCAGATTAAAAAACAGCAACATCAAATTATCTCTTTTTTTAATGATTATTTCCTTACCTAAGGCATACCTACCTTAACATAACTAAGTTATTGTAATTAATGTAAAATTATTTTCAACAAAAAACTACAGCAGGAAACATTTTCTGTGTTCTCATTTGTCTTATACAACATAATACCATTAAGATAAATAAATTAATATTAAATTAAAAAAAAAAAATCTCCCAGACGTTGTGTTATTGGTCTGCAGACGGCGCCCTGTGGCACCCCACGGTTCATTTACCTGAAAAATCCCCATAATTTTTACCCAATCTCCTAATTTCGCTAATGCAATCGCATAAGCATCTTAAATGCTCCACACATTAAAGCAATCAAATTCATATAACCTAAAAGTTCCTGGAAAAGAAAACTTACCTTTCATGCATATCTTCGCATACAATTCCTGTAAGATTTCTTTCTTACCTTATCAGGAATCTCAAACCTATTCGACACCTTCGGTGTCAGGCAAATTCCCCTAGATGAGTTCCTCAAAACAAGATGATTTGGCTTACATATAATGTAACCGTCATAACAGGGACCATACACATCGTGTCGCCTATTTCCCGTCCTCACCAAGTGTATTATAAATCACCAAATATACACATTGGCTGGCGACCACTTTAACCAAGGATAAATGGTCCAACGCAGCTGCATGTAATTAGCACCATAGACGTTGAGACTAATTCCCTGTAAATAAGCTAGAACCAATTAGCACCAAGTGCATGGGTATTGCGGCTATCGTTACAGCTGCATTGTATAGCTTAGACAACGATCTTCTCGATCCCTTTGTCCTTGCCGCCTATTATAGCTACAATGCATAGGTTAAACAATAATCTATATGATCCCCTTGTCTTTCGATTTTTCAGGTTCATTCCCATAGCCTTGTGTATGAAAAAAACCAATGCGATCTTCACTCACACATACACATACATTGCCAAGTCTTTCTTCCTTGTTTCCACCACAGAGAAACACTTTCTTTCTTGGGTAAACTCACCCCAAAACGATTAAATATCGTGGAGTCGTAATATAACCAACAAGGCGGACGGCCGCTCCGCCATCCACCCTACCGGCGCCGGTAAACAAAGTTTAGTTCGAGTCGAGCGCGTTTGAAATAAAAAAATAATTTTTCTTGTGCCGCCATCAGTGTAATTGATCTAAAACACTAAGTACATTAACCTAAATAAAACCAATAATCAACTAAGTCAATGTGTTTTAATTTCTATCCGTGGACAGTGTTTTCCTTATTCTTACTTGACCGTTCCTGTGAGTTTTTATTTTACTTCTTGTGTTGGTGACATTTTCGGCTGAAGGATCGATGGCGTCTCATTGTTCCGCATTCGTGCGGTCCGGGGATGAAAACAGTTTTCTTTTGGAATATCGGCCAATCTTCTTATAGTGATGATGGAGGAAGAAGGGAATCAGCGCCGTACGCCGGCGCAACACACATCATCCCCACAGCCATTCCTAAGCGACTCTTCGTCGACTGTAATTCCGGCGCCAGCCAGCCAAACGATTTATTTTATTCTTCTTTATCTGTTCCTATAGTTAGTTAATCATTCTTTATTGTAGTCTCGTTTGGTCAAATTATCTCTATTACATCAAATAGATTGATTGATAAACTGTAAACTCTGTTATTGATCTCTTTTCAAACGGTGCGGCGAGGAGTTTCTATGGCAACTCCGCTGCTCTACCGATGTGCCTGTCTAATATAGGTCCGCAACCGTCGTTTTGTTCACTCGTTTCCTAGGCGCCGTTTTCCTTGGTGGCTTCATGGAATCAGCTGGAACCAACACTACGAATCGGCGTGTTGGTCTTCGCAGTGGTCCCCATGTCGTCCTCACGTCCAGGGCTCTAATCCTTCCATCGGGTCCTGGCTACACAGCTTGTACTTCTCCGCTGCGCCAGGTATTGCGGGGCAATGAAGAATTCACCACCAGGACTACATCTCCAACTTGTGGGCCGGTGGTATCTCGTATAAATAAACTACTTTTTTGGGATGAAAAATGTCGAAAAAATAGTATAAAATTTGAACATTTTATTAAAGAACGTACTTAGTTTATAATTTTACACTTTTTATCATTTTATAGGTTTATCCTTCCCGCGCGGAAATAGAAAATAATTTTATTTTGTTGTTTCAGATTAACAGAAAAAGAGTGCCAAACGCAGCACTTTTGCACCTCGCGCCAGAGACGCCTGAAGAAAAATTTTACTCAGCCATCATTTTGTAAAAAAAAAAAAAAAAAAATAAATAACTAAATAAGTTGTTTTGTACTCTTGAAAGTTCAAGTAAAATGATGTTAATAGTCCAAAATGATACGGTTTTTTTATCACATTTAAAAACACTGAAAAAAAATTACTCATTTTGAAGCGTCTGAAGGACTTCCTCCCCTTAAGGTTACGCCACCTTGATGTTCGAAAAAATAAGTATAAAAAACCTTTTTTTAACGCAGCCGTTAAATATAATAAAATAATCTTTATTTTACACACATAAATACTATTGTTATAAATAATTTGCAAGGTTAAAAATTGAAAAGAATTTAAAAAATGGCGGAGAAATGAACCGACAAGTAGAAGTCTGTTTAAAAAAATTATCGCTGATGGTGTACTTGATTTATCTGTTACGCATTGTCTAAAACACAAAAATAAATTATTTTCGCGTTTAGAAGGTTAATAGTTATACTGTGAGGTCAGATATAATTTTTTAAGATATTTTTTTTGTAGAAATGACACCAGTTTGAGAGAGCAACACAAATTTGCCCTGAAATTTTGAGTATAAAAAAATGTATAACGTGTGAACACGGCATGCAATCACAAAAAACTACGTCGGACTGGAAACAATATTATGAAAATAATTGTTGTGAATTTCAACCAAAGTGGTTGAGAAGATCGGAAGATATACAACATGAGAGATCAGTGCTGGATTACTCATTAGGCCGGACTAGGCCATGGCCTGGGGCCCCCAAGAAAATTTGTCATGATTGTTTTTCATTTATTTTTAATTTTAATTAAATGTTTTTATATTTTTTGGAATTTTGTAAACAAAAATGTTTTTAAACACAATTCATTCATCTTATGTAATTGATTATACAAATGTATTTTCAAACAAAAATATTTAAAAAATATTAATTGATTTATTCTTTTGATTGTTATTTTAAGCTACGATTTGAATTTCAAATCGCGCGCTAAATAACCGAAACAGCGCTTGCAAACTCGAGCTTGTTTATATAAACAAAAACAATTCATTTCAGTGTTTTAAGCAAACCAAAACTATCTGTTGCTTTGTCGTTTGTCAAATTACATTTGTTCGTTGTTCTTAGAGAAAAAAAGAACGTTTTTTCATTTAGTGACGAATCTAGATGTTAATTAATGTGAAATTGTGGTATTGTGTGTAATGAACATATCGAAAACTACGCATTTGATGAAAAAGGTAGGTTCTGTTTTATATTGTATCTTTTCACACAACACAAAAAACATCACCAATCAAATTGTCTTTTTTTGTTATCCAACAACAATAATGAAAGTGAGTTTGTATATTGTTTTCGTTTTAAATTTCTTTTTTAAGTTTCGTTTAGTTTTTCGAAATTTGTTTTGTTGTTCGATTTTGATTTTGTAAAGTGATTTAGTTTTAGCTATTTCGATAATTTAACATTTTGGTTTTGTTTTTTTGATTTATTTTTGAGTTCGATTTTTTGATTTTAAACTTTGTTGTTTAATTTCAAATGCAGAATTTGATGTTTGCTTTTCCTATCAGAATGTTACGATTTAAGTATGTTTGTAGATTACATAATGCGGCGATCCTATCAGAGCGGGGCTCAAAAAAGAAAAATTGAGGATGAAAAGAAAAAACGAATTGAGACAGATTTATCGAAACTACCAAAATTGACGTCATTCTTCCAAAGTTCCACTGCACATGCTTCTTCATCAGCTAGTGAACAGATCGAATCTAGTAATGAAGATGTAAGAATCGAAATATAATTTACTGTTGATATTTATAAATTATAACTTTCTTATAAAATATAAATTAAAGTGTTTTTAGAGCAAATGTAATTCTTATAACTTTTGAATTCAAAATTGTTTTATCAAATTTGCAGATTCAATCTGAAACAGAGCAAGTCGATCATATCAAAACCTCTGAATCTTTGGATCAAGATGATGGATCAAACTCGCAGCGTGATGTTAGTCTGAACGAATACGAAGAGCTCAGAGTCGCGGATTTGGGTACTTTTGAAACTGCAGCGAACAATGACAATTGTTCGAGCGATCCAGGCAAGTGGGGTGATTTTACTGACGATGACGCCAATTTTTGGATCAATCGTGGTCCAAGCATGTGTCAAAATCACTCTGGACCGTTTGAGCCGTCTCGTAGATTTTACGATGCAGAAGGTAGAGCAAGATATTGCTCAGAAAAGACGTTTTTTGGAAGAAAGGCAAATCAAGAACGGTTCAAGCGCGAATGGCTAATTTATTCTCCCACGACTGGTTGCGTGTATTGTTTTGTATGTAAAATTTTTGCTTCCAAAGACAAACAAAACAAACTGACCAGCGATGGATTTAATGATTGGAAAAATGTTTCCCAATTACATCAACATGAGAATGGATCTCTTCACAGAGAATGTATGTTGACATACATTCAAAGGCGACAGAACTGCGTCGATGTTTCCGACAACCTTCAACTTGAGTACCAGAAAGAGCAAAATTATTGGAAAGATGCACTGCGACGATTGATTCCAGTCATCATAACGTTGGCTGAATGAGGATTACCTTTCAGAGGCACAAACGAGCATTTCGGCGTTCCAGATAATGGAAATTACTTAGGTTTACTTGAACTAATTGCACAGTTTGACCCGTTCTTAAAAAGTCACATTGAAAATTTTGCGGACCGAGGCAAGGGGAATCCCTCGTATTTATCAAAAACAATTTGTGAGGAGTTGATCAGCATTATGAGTTCAAAAGTAAGACATCACATTATACAAGAGGTCTTAGCCGCGCGATATTTTGGTCTTTCAGTCGATTCAACTCCGGATATCGCTCACGTTGATCAACTCAGTGTAGTTGTCCGATATGTTGCTAAGAATGGAAAGCCCGTTGAAAGATTTTTGACTTTTTTAAACTTTGATAGCCATAGAGGTGTAGCGATGGCTGAAGTGGTTTTAGAATTACTTGCGATTTGCGGCTTAGATTTTAAATACTGCAGGGTTCAATCTTATGATAATGCTCCGAATATGTCGGGTATTTACTCAGATATGCAATCGATCTTGTTAAATCTCAACGAATTTGCGATTTATTTATTTTTGTGCAGCGCATTCGCTTAACTTAGTTGGAGAAACTGCTGTAAAGTGCTGCTTGTTTGCAGTGAATATTTTTTCTATTGTACAATTATTGTACACATTCTTTTCAAGCTCATCCCACCGGTGGGACGTTTTGAAGGAACGTATCGGAAACGAAAAGCTACTGAAATCGTTATCCTAAACTCGTTGGGAAGCTCATGCGAACGCCACTGAGACAATTCAAAAATCTTTCAACGAAATCGTAGCAGCATTGTATGAAATTTCTGATGATTTAACACAAAAAAGTGACTGTAGACACGAAGCTGAATGTATCGCGAATAAAATTCTAACCTTCGAATTTGTTTTCATGCTTGTTTTGTGGAGCGATATTTTGAACAATTTTCGGGCAACGAGAAAAGCATTGCAGTCAGTAGAAATTGATCTGAAAACCTGCGCGTTAATGTACTCGTCAGTAGAAAATTTGTTAGATGAGACGAGAGATAAGTTCGAAGTGTTTGAAAACAAAGCCAGATCCATTTTACCTGAGACAGATTATGCGAATGTTACATCGCGAGTTCGACGAAGAACAAGACAGCCAAACGATGGCGATGCTTCAGAGGTTGCATTAAGTCCGCGCAACTATTTTCGTGTAAACGGTTTTTTGGTAATCTTCGATACGCTCAAGATTGAAATCAACAGACGAAGCAAAGTTAACTTAGAGGTTTCGGAGAGATTTTCGTTTTTGGCTGATTTTGATTTGACCGAAAATGTGTATTCCAAAAAGATTTCTGATTTAGTTGACTTTTACTCTGACGATTTAGAAGAATTTTACCCTGAACTCATACAGTTTCACGCTTTCATTAAATCAAAATTCCCAATGAAACTTAAGTTCACTCACTCTGACCTCTACGAAAGTTTGATTCAAGATCATCTTGAATTAGTTTTTCCGAACGTTGAAATTGCTCTTCGCATTTTTTTAACTCTTATGATCACAAATTGTTCGACAGAGCGCTCTTTTTCAAAATTGAAATGCATCAAAAACGAGCAAAGAAGTGTTATGCGTCAAGAACGATTAGACATGCTAAGTCTGATGTCCATTGATTCGGACATTCTTCGTCAAATTGATTTTGAAGAAATCGTCAATGATTTTCTTGATGAAAAATGTAGACAAAAAGTTTGTTGAAAACGAGCGTCGCTTTCATCTTCCAAAGAGATGTCCAAAGATTATTTTATAATTTAATATACTGTTAATTATTTTTAATCAAAAAAAAAATAATTCAACTGAAAAAAATGATTTCCTTTATTTTATTGTATTTGAAAACCTTAAAATGATATGAATTAGTTGTTTAAATTATACAAATGCATCAATAACGATTAATTTTACGATTATTAAAAAAAAGAGGGCCCCAAAATTTGAATGGCCTAGGGCCCCCGATTGGCTTAATCCGGCACTGCGAGAGGTGTACAACGTTTAGAAAAATGTAGTTTCGAGAAAAACGCAAAAGAAGAAAAAAGTACGATTACGAGTAAACTCTAACGCGTTCACTGCTAATTACTATAACTTCAATACAATTGACAATTTTTGATTATTAATAATAATTATTATTTAAATTAAACGCCTAAAATATTCTTAAAAGTATAAACGCTTTAGCTGGAGTGGGAGCGAACATACAGGACAAAGTCTCCGCTTTCAACCCGGCGAAGGCTAGGACGATCCTTGTCCCTGTTCAATCCAAGTTGACATGCAGTCACCACGTGACTCCCCTGGATAGCTACCTTGGCTCCTGCCAAGTAGTGAAGCAATGCATGCAGCGACATCCTGAGAAATGTTGGCGCAAGGCTAATAACTTTACCCAAAAAAACAAATTATTATGGACAAGTCTCGGAGAAGGACCGGATACCGGTGGAGAGACTTGCTAAATAAGGCCAAGACCGGATCCCAGTTGTAGATTTTTTGAAAAACTTCGGATTTCTTCCCACTCTCCTAATTATGTTATCATTATGTCCCCTGGTCATAGCAACATGTACACGTGATGTGTACAGGTTGTACCCCTCTATCCTGTTTTACCTCGCCCTAGTACTTTTTGCAACCGAACAGGAAAACAAACGCAACGACTAAATTAGGTTAGTAGGTGAATAGCAATTTCTGCATCTGATAATGCCTACGATCTGGACCGATGCTACGAGATAAAAATTTTATAATTTAATTTCCGTAGAGGTTTCATGACTAAAAATAAGTTCAAAAAGTCCGTGGTTCTTCGCAATACTCTGGCGATGATAACCCCTGAACACGGAAAGCTTTTTCAGTCTCCACAATATAAGAGAGTGATGGAGATTTTATAACCAGGAAGCTGCAGCGTAAACTGTCCAATGTATGAGTTATTAAATTGGGCCGGGCACGTTTACAGAACAGGAAACACAGGTAATTTGTCGAAAAACTACACGAAAATACAGGTGTGGGCTGACCCAGGCGCACGTGAGAGGATAAGGTTCCCTTATTTGTTTAGCTCAATGTAAACTTATGAGAGGCGCGTGGGGGCAGCTTGCATCTCATTTAAAATCCGAAAAGCGTCATCACTGGAGCGTATTATTGTTTCCGTTTCAATTAATTTCAAACAGTACCGAATCAGCGTCGGACATATTGCGTTTTCATCCTGTCTTGCATCGATGTAGCAGCAAATGGTGCTTTTTTAAGCGTGCTCGAAAAGTAGATGGCTTTGAACTTAACAAATTGATTTATAGTCATTGCAGATTTTTTAAATCTTAAGGATAATTACAGGGATAGCAGCATCGCGAACAGCAGTTATAAATCGAGCCCACTTTTGACGATGTTTTCGTACATCGGAAGTTTTGTACGCACAATAAATTAACGTATGGTGTCTTGCAACGTGACCGATATTGTCGGTATACTACTGATGCAAACGCACAGTTTCACATGTCCGAAGAGGTAATAATTAAGCGCACTTAGATCGTAAACCTAGAAGTTCAATTTAAAAGTCTTAAGGGGACACTCCGGTTTGTTCGGTTCAAAAAATCAATTTTTTTTTGCTTAATCGATAGTTTTATCCTTCAAAAATAATATGTTAAAATTTGGAACCGAAATCTTAGGCGGTTCCAAAGTTATAGGTCATTAAAGGGTCGGGTCTCCAGCGGATACAAATTCGTATCATAGGTGGCAAGTACCGTGTATTTAGAAAGATGCAGACTATCCATTTATGGGCATTAATTTGCTTCGCTGTTGGCTTGGGCCAACTGCCACTTCTTTGAATATGTCGCAATCTTGTGCGACTGAACAACATGTTCATAAGCGGTAATGGATAGTCGCTCCTGTGTATGTTGTTTTTACATTCGGGCGTACTGTGGGTGACCTGTGATTGCCTGAGTTTTAGTTAGTTTCATATATATATATATTTTTTTTTTTTTTTTTTTTTTTTTTTTTTATTAGACTTCTCTCGGGAGAGGCGAACCTATAGCGTCGAGTGGGCGCCCCGAGATGCCATCAAATAACTGTTGCAGTTCTTTTTGAACAGTTGCAGGTTGTAACGCTCCGGGAACACTCGCGTGGGAAGGGAGTTCCACAGCTTCCCCGCTCTGTAACGGAACGAGTTCTGATACAGGGATGTTCGCGCTGTCGGGAGATGAACCACAAACGGGTGCGATCCGTCGGATTGTCTTGTGGAGCGCATATAGACCGAATTGCGTGGAACAATGCCAAGAATCTCCGAAGAACAGCACCCGTGATAATATCTGTAGAACAGACAGAGGTCGGCCACGCGCCTTCGATGTGATAGCGACTGTAGTCCCGACGTCAGCGCCGAGTCTCCGATCAGGCGGATCGCTCGTCTTTGTACGCTCTCAAGTAGGTCGAGAGTATGTTTAGGAGCCGAGCTCCAAACATGAGAGCAATATTCGAGCGCGGGTCTAATTTGAGATTTATATAGGAGAAGTAGTTGGGCCGGAGTAAAATATTTTTTGGCTCTAAAAAGATAACTCAGTTTTCCTGAGGCTGATCTGGCGATACCCGATACGTGTTTATGCCATGACACATTCCCACAGACCGTGACGCCGAGCAATCTCAAACTTTCCCCAGCCTCGAGGGCCCGGCCATTCATCATCAGCTGTGGAACCGATGATCCGGTTTTTTTTGTGAATGTTGTATACTGGGTCTTCGTTGCGTTGAAGTCGACAAGATTGGCCTTTCCCCACTGCAGGACTTTATCTAGATCCTGGTTCAGAGAGTCAATCTGTCTACATCTCAGCTGGTGCGACGTTGATGCACCAATCGGCCGATCACTCGAAAAGGAGGAAACAAGCGTACTATCATCCGCAAAACTGAACACTTTGTTATCCGTTGCCTCCAACAAATCATTTATGTGGAGCAAGAACAAGGTTGGAGCCAAAATAGAACCCTGGGGCACCCCCGAATTAACAGGATACAGATCCGAACACTCGCCGTCCACAACAACCCGGATCGATCGATTCTCGAGGAAGCTCCTCGTCCAGTCGCAAAGCTGTTGGGAAAGTCCATATGAACGAAGTTTGCTCAGCAATGCCCCGTGCCAGACGCGGTCAAAAGCCTTGGAGATATCTAATGCGACCGCCCTTGACTCACCATGCCGTTCAATCGCAGATGTCCATATATCGGTTATAAGTGTCAAAAGGTCTCCTGTGGACCGCCTGCCACGGAATCCGTATTGACGGTCATTCAGAAGACCGTTGCACTCCAAATACTTAACCAACTCTGTATTGATGACTTTTTCCATTACCTTAGATAAAATAGACAGTAATGCTATCGGACGGTAATTTTGTGGGAGACACTTTTTTCCCGTCTTTGGGATTGGCTGAACTCGAGCGATTTTCCAGCAGGCAGGAAAGGTCCTCCGTGCATAAGATAAGCGGAAGAGTCGGCCAAGAACCGGCGATAGTTCTGGAGCACAGTTCTTAAGGACTATTGCTGGTATTCCGTCCGGGCCGGTTGCCTTCCTACAATCCAGTTCACGTAGAATGCGCTGAATAGTGCGCGGACGAAATCTCACATCCCGCATGGAAGACTGTACCGGCGAGATCACGGGTGGCTGCAAGAGGCCGGGATCGAGGTTTGAATTCGCGGAAAATAAATTCGCGAACACATTAGCTTTATCCTTTGGATTCGTGACTAACGTCCCGCTGTCTGTCACCAACGGAGGGAAAGAGGAGGAAGCAAAGTTACTGCTGACAGCCTTTGCCATTGACCAGAAGGAGCGCGAACCAGTTGGGCACCGAAGGAGCTTATTGTTCACCCTGTCGTTGTGAGCCTTCTTCGCGGTATCAATCGCCTGGTTGCACGCGTTTCTGATTCTAACAAAATTCGTTCTGTTAACATCGGTGGGATTGGAGCGCCATTGCTTAAAAGCTCTATTTTTTGCCGCTGTAATCAGCTCGCATTTTTTGTCAAACCAAGGTTTATCAGACGAACTTCGTTTGATGGAATGTGGAATATACATCTCCATCCCCAGAAGAATAATCTCTGACACCGACTCCGCGCAAGCGTTAACATCGGAGTTTCCGAAGCACACCTCCGACCATGGAAAGGATGCGAAGAAATCTCGCATATCGTCCCAGTTAGCAGCCCCATACTTCCATACATGGCGAAACTGCCTAGGCCGGTTATTCGCTTGGTATGCAAGTGCTTGCGCGACAGATACCAAGCAGTGATCTGAGTTTCCCAGTGGCGCAGAAACCTCTACGGTATAAATACTCGGTTCGGATGTCAAAAACAGATCCAGGGTGTTCGCATAATCGCCCCGGGCATCCGGTATTCGCGTTGGCTCCCCCACGAGTTGAGTCAAGTTGTGGCTTACAGCAAACGTCTCCGCCAGCCTCCCAGCCTCGTCGGTTCTGTTAGAATGTAACAACCAGTCGGAATTGTGCACATTAAAATCGCCAAGGACAATAATTTCAGAAGCTGGGTGGTTGATCTGTATCCAGTCGACGGTATGTGAAAGATGTTCGAAAAATGTCGCCGGTCGATCGTCATTCGGGGAGCGGTAAAGACAACAAAGAAATTTAACGGAATTCCTCAGTACGACCCTCAACCATATGATGTCCATATTATTGGGTTCCAACGCCTCCATCCTCTGGCAAGCCAGATCGGACCGTGCGAAGACGCAGACACCGCCCTTAAAGCGGAATCTCGAATGTAAGTCGTATCCTGAGCAACGAAGATATGTCGAATCAGTTGACGAATCGACCTGGGTCTCAGTTAGGGCAAGGATATCAGGTTTCGTTGTTTGCAAATATTGGTGGACGGCGTTTACATTAGTATTGGTGAAACCGATGCCCCTGATGTTACAAAATGCCGTCACCAGTAGAGCGTGGGCCGAGCCTCGAGAGCTAGCCCGGTTATGCGATGACGAACCTCTCAAAGTTCCATTATTTATCATGATATCTGCATGATGTTCCCCCTGACATAGTCCCCCCCGGAGATCCGAATGGGAGACTAGTTTACCTCCGGAATTCTTTATATCAGAAGACACCATCATGACTTATCCCCGTGTCAGTCCGGGCCATCAGCCACACATTCGAAACACCGTCGAAGATTTCTCTCGGCGATATCGCGGAATGTACAGCGTGACGGGGTGGTATCTCACCTTGGGACCGACTACCACCTAACCAACCTTTTCTCGAACTGGTCCATCAGCCAAGCTCCGAAAGATGGCCAGGGATTTCTCCCGACCATTTCACGGAGCCTAAAGCTTGATGGGGTGGTATTTCACCGGGCGCACAGGGCGTTGGGACCCCGGCTACCACTCGGCCTTTAGTCGCCTCTTACGACAAGCTGGCCTAGGCTGAAATATATGAAACTAATTTGCCCGTTGCACGGTGCTGGTGGTTTTTTTCTTGTTTGGTGACTATGGAATATGTTCCTACCGGTGACGTCGCGGGGTAGGTATTTTTGATGTTTCTGAATGAAAATCCGCAACATCAAAACTATCAAGAGAGCTCGGAGTCATGGTGCAAATGGAAACGAGCGGAAGTTGCGAATGAGCTGTCAAAGTTCCACCACGACAAACCTCCCTTGGATCCTAAAGTACAAACAGCTATTTACTCACTTTACGTAAAACTGACAGATCCCGATTTGTTAAAAAATGCGAGGGAGGTTTCACGCAAAATTACAACGAAAGTTTCAATGCTACTATCTGGCAAATGGCGCCAAAACACGCATACAGTGGTAAGAAAATAATTGAAGTTGCGGCTCTTACCGCAGCTTGTATGTTTAATGAGGGGTTTTTACCCGTATTGCTAATAATGCAAGTCATGGGCATCAAAATTAGGTACCCTGCGAGAGCGTTTGCGAACGAGAGGGACAGAGATCGGCTGCAAGACGATGACCGCAGCCTAGTATACAACTCGCACGAGGCACGAACAGCGAGGAAAAAGGCGAAAACGCAACTGGAGGACCAATTCGAAGTCGTGGAAGGAATTGTGTATGATCCAGGAATAGATGTCTAGCTGTTAGTATAAAAAATCACATTTATCTTTTGTCTAATTTATCTCCAAACATTGAATGCGTTTTTCTCGAAACGACTTTTTTGAGTGCGGTGTAAGCGATAACATGAAAACGGTGCATGTGATACTTATGAAAGTTCGAACACATATTTTTAACAAGCACACGCAAATTGTGAGCGAATTACTTTTTTATTTATTTATATATTTTTTTAGTTATAACTAAAAAATAGAATAAAAAAGGGCTATTTTTTTTCAATAGTCCGCCATTTTGTTGTTTTTTATCAATTTTAAAATTTTTTTCACTCACATTGGGCTAAATGTATTTAAGTTCAATAAACTTTTTGCATTTTTCGTATTTTTTCACCATGGACGAAGATAACCCTTACACGAGCAGAACGGATGGCTAACTGTGAACATCTGGAGGGGGGGGTTTCCGGTTCCGGAGTGACTCGACAAAATTTACAAACGTAGTCGAAAGATGAATAAAATGTTAAGAAAAAAATTGTTGTTATATCTTTAATACTTTCTCTTTAAAAAAATCATGAAAATAACCAATTTTTTGACCCGACAAACGGGAATGACCCCTTAATTTAAGGGTGTATCCTGGTGTGGAAGGCCAAAAAAAAACCGATTTTGTCGATTTTTTTTTTAGAAAAAACTATTTAGTATATATTTTTGCAAATATGAGCATTTATTGTGCATACATAGAAGTGATTAAATTAATTTTTTCATTACATTTTATCCATAAACAAGCAAGTTATAAGTAAAAAACATCAGCGCAAAAAAAGTGCATTGTAGACCTCGTTAGGTGATCCGTGAAAAAAAGGAAAAATTGTTTTGTTTAGCTTATGAGGGTAGTCAGTGGATGAGTATTTAAGGTATTTAAAAAATGTTTTGTTTTATAAAAAAACCTGATTGGTCTTTTTTTTTTGCGAAAATGTTCAATTTATTTTTGTTTATAACTTTCTATAAACAAAATCTTAACTTCTCAAAATATA
The DNA here is from genome assembly GCA_963931805.1 of Microdon myrmicae. Taxonomy (NCBI): domain Eukaryota; kingdom Metazoa; phylum Arthropoda; class Insecta; order Diptera; family Syrphidae; genus Microdon; species Microdon myrmicae. Next base: position 111,034,838 of record OZ007502.1, read on the forward strand.
TTCATCAAATGGCAAATTAACTAAGCTTTCATTTAAAAAAAAAACTCATACGAATTCATCTGTAAAATGTTGAGTTATCTTGAACACGCGTTTCAAAAACATGGTTTAGAGAATCATGCATTTAAAGTTTCCGAAGACTGTACAATGTGCTCGGGCATGGATACATTTCGAGCTCATTTTTACTCCCTTAAAATATAAATTCATAGCTTGGGCTTTCAGAGCATATTTTACAAGTGGTACACTATCAATTAAACCAAAAAAAAAATCGATTTTCTGAAGACGTAACACCAAGATACCCACTTAAAGCTATTGTATTGACGTACTGTATTATGTGCCTAAGCTCAATTTTACTGGAATCCCAATAATGTAAATTTTGAAGCAAATATTCCTAGGTTCTAGTGTCTGCCACTGTCGGCGACGCGTCATTCCTAAAAGCAATAGCGCACGGATTATCGGAAAGGCGCAACGACCAAATCAGCATCAGCATCGGCACTACAACCGGGATCCGGTCTTGGCCTTATTTAATAAATCTCTCCACCGGCCTCGATTTCGAGCCGATGTCATCCAGTTTGGTATTCCCAGGCTCTGGGCGTCCTAGTTTACGCCATCCATCCATCGCAAACAAGGTCTGCCGCGCTGTCTCCTTCCATACATCCTGCCATAAAGGACTTTCTGGGCAGGCTCCTCTTTGCTCATTCGAGCTAGGTGTCCCGCCCACCGGAGTCTACTGAAATTGATTTTTCTTACAACATTAGCTTCAAGGTAGATTGCGTACAACTCATGGTTGTAGCGTCTCCGGAATCGTCCCCCCTCACATACGGGGCCAAGTATTCTCCTTAAGACCTTTCTCTCGAACGCGGCCAAGAGTTCAGAGTGCCTTTTATTAAGCACCCAGGTCTCGGATCCATACATGAGTACTGGTAAGACCATGGTCTTGTACAGTACTAGGTTGGATGTTCTGGATAAATTTCGGGATTTAAAGAGCCTTGATAGACCCTAGTAGGCTTTGTTGGATTTAATCAGCCGTTCGCGTATTTCTTCTTCCATATTGTTATCGGCTGATACTATTGACCCAAGGTAGTTAAAGGATTGCACTACTTCAAATTCGTGCTCCACTACCCTGATAGTTTGACCAACGTTAGGTCTTCTCTTCGCAGAAGTTGCCACCATGTACTTAGTTTTTCCCGCATTAATGTGCAGTCCCAGTTTTTATGCCGCCTGCTCGATCTGGGTGAAGGATTCCTGTACAGCCGATTCGGTTCTACCGATGATGTCGATGTGAGCGGCGTAGGCAAGTATCTGCCTGGACTTGGTGACAATAGGTGGAATAAAGATGTACGAAGGTAGGTCAATAAGTCCTTAGAAACGCCTACGATGGCGTTCGTCGCGTCGCTAATGGTCTGTTTTTAGTAAGCATAATTTCTCACTAGGTATCTGTCAATTTTCAATTTGTTTCATGTTTCGATTTTGCATAATAAATTGGGTATAAAAAAAATACCTGCGAGATGGGTGCCGCAGTTGTTCTCAGTTGAGAACTTTTGGACCGCATGCGTCGCAACTCAGATGAGTTTCTGCGCAGATTAGTAACTGTAGATGAAACATGGATACACTGTAAATGAATGTTTTGTTCGGACGACAACTCTCCATTGTGCTCAAAATGCAAAGCTCAAGCGAAGGCACAGAACATACTACGAGTCCTTAGAAACGCCTACGATGATACTCGCGGCATCGCTAATGGTCTGTTTTTAGTAAGCATCATTGTTGACTAGGTATCTGTCAATTTTCAATTTCTTTCATGTTCGTTTCATATTTCAATTTTGCATAATAAATTGGGTATGGAAAAAATATGTGCAAGATGGATGCTGCAGTTGGTCTCAGCTGAGAACTTTTGGAGCACATGCGTCGCAACCCAGATGAGTTTCTGCGCAGATTAGTAACTGTAGATGAAACATGGATACACCACTACACTCCCGAGACGAAAGAACAGACAAAACTGAGGATAGATAAAGGCGAACGGGCTTCAAAGAAGGCAAAGACGTTGAAACCAGCTGGAAAGGTTGTGGCTACTGTGTTTTGCGATGCTCGTGGCATTTTCTTTATTGACTATTTGGAAAAGGGACAGACGATAATTGTATAGTAGTATGCGTCATTATTAGGTTAGTTAAATGAAAAAATAAAAGAAAATCGTATTCATTTTCATTCTCACTCTTCGTTTTTCCTTTATCTAAGTAGTCGATGTAGACGATTCTGGATCCATCCCAAAATACAGTTCTATTACCTTGCCGGACGATTTAATCACCTTCGCCTTTTTCAAAAATCATTCGCCTTCGAGAACCCACTCTTTTGATCTCTGGAGTTAAGTAAAGTATACATCTTTCGTCCACTGTTATGTATCGAAATTCGTCAGGATTCTGACTGAAAAGCCCCCTAACAGCCTCAGAATGGACCACATGATTGCGTTTATTGTTCAGTCAGAGTAAACGCGGAACTCATCTTACTGATATTCTGTTCACACCCAGTTTTTCGTATTGCTGTCTAGTGAGTAATGATTCTACTAATAAGTTATCTAGTAAGTAATGATGTTTCTGAAACCGAACCTTGCTAAGAGTGTTATCTCTTGGATATTCTACGAATTTATTGATCAACACTTCTACCTTAAGTACTGTGTGCTTGGTGATAAAATATATTAATACATACACATTTTTTGTTACACGATTCAAACGTAATCCTCTTCTCTTTATCCCTCCCTGAACCGATGTGCCGATGATGATAACCGAACTTGTTTACCTTACGTTTACCTTTTCAAACAGCACTTTACCCTTTCCCTTTACATCGGATTTTGTATTACTTTACATTCTGATCTTGCATTACTTTACAATAGTGAATAAAAAAGTACTTTGTTTATAGGGAAACATCTTTTTGTTTGCTTTATCTTATATATACGAGGGTCGGCTGAAAAGTTTCCGACCTCAAGCAGCAGTGAAGGTAGCAGCACTCCTCAATAATAGCTAGTGAATGCAGTAGTGCATCTTTTGAAAGTTACTCACCAAAATTTCAACCATTTTGGAAGCGTAGTTTTTATTTGACAGTCGTTTAAGTGAGTCGATGTGAGTGTTTTTGTGAAAATGGACAAAATTGAGTATCGAGCTATCATTAAATTTTCGTTTTTAAGGCTATATGCCTAGGTAAATCAAAGATGAGTTGGAGTCTGTGTATGGGGACTCTGCACCATCATTTACCACAGGGAAATTTTGGGCAGCTGAATTTAAACGTGGCAGTGAGAGCTTGGGATGGAAAATTTAACAAGCCACAGGACTTGCTAAATAAGGCCAAGACCGGTTCCCGGTTGTAGTGCCGATGATGATGTGAGAGCTTGGGAGACGATTAACGTTCGGGACGTCCACAAACTGCACCAACTGACGATAACATCGCTAGAGTTCACCAAACGGTGCTAGACGACCGCCGAATTGAAGTGAGAGAGATAGCAGAGGCTATGAAAATATCCAAACAACGTGTTCGTCACATATTAAATCAAGATTTAGGCATGAGAAAGCTGTCCGCGCGTTGGGTGCCGCGTTTGCTCACGTTAGACTAAAAACGTGTTCGAATGAACATTTCCAACGGTTTGTTGGCGCAGTTTAGGCGCAATAAATCCGAGTTTTGGCGCCGATTATTTACTGTCGATGAAACTTGGATACACCATTATATGCCCGAAACAAAATTACAGTCAAAACAGTGGAGTGCAAAGGGGGAATCGGTTCCAAAAAAAGCAAAAACTGTTTTTTCGGCTGGGAAAGTGATGGCGACTGTTTTTTTTTTTTGGGATAGTTATGGAGTTTTCTTAATCGATTATCTTCAAAAAGGAAAAACCATTACAGGAGCATACTACGCATCATTACTTGACCAACTGAAGCCAAAAATTGCGGAAAAACTGCCACATTTGCAGAAGAAGAAAATCCTGTTTCACCAAGACAACGCGCCGTCTCACACCTCAGCGGTTGCCATGGCGAAAATCGACGAATTACGGTTTGAACTACTTGACCAGCCTTACTCATCAAATCTAGCCCCAAGCGACTTCTTTTTGTTCCCCAATCTAAAAATTGCGCTCGGGGGACAGAGATTCTCGTCAAATGAGGAGACAACCACCTTCGTGAACAGTTGTTTTGCAGAAAAAAACGCCGAGTACTATTTGGACGGGTTAGAGAAATGGGATCATCGCCGGGAGAAGTGTGTAGAGTTACAAGGAGACTAGGTAGAAAAAGAAAAAGAAATTTTAAATAAAAATATATTTAAGAAAAAAGTCTTGAATCTTTGTTAGGTCGGAAACTTTTCAGTCCACCCTCGTATTGAACAACCTTCGTACTTTAACGGCCGAGTGATTGGTGTTAAAAAATATGAATACGTGATTACGTAAGTCCAACGTAACCTTCGCCCCTTACCCCTTGCTATTTAGTCTTCCACTTGACCTGGGGAATCTGTTAGCCTGAATGAAAACCCATCTTCCTGAAATCAAGACTAACTATTCAAAACCTTTTACTCTTCTTTGAAAGCGCCTAAGTAAAGTGCAGTTCGAATAAAAATATTATTAGTTTTACTTAATAATAATCTGGTAGAGGGTCACAAAATCTGGTTTCTGTTGTTTATAGAATTTAAGTTGAGCAAATAGTAAATTAAGAGATACTCTTCTTCGATACCACAGTCGTCAATTGATCCAATGCCCAGTCATCTGCAATCAACTGAGGCAAAGAAATAGCTACATACAGCTATTCGCAAATATAATAGTACGTTACTCGCTAAAAATATAATGCTTTCGATACTAGGGATGCCATCATTTATATAATGGGCGACTTCATGGCGCTCGCTGCATTTCCGAATTCCGCGCCGGACAGCTCCAGCAGGGAGCCGAGCTTCACGTCTTGCCTGTGGGTGGAATATACAATGTGTTTCCTTCAATGGGGAAGATCGCCAGTTGTTCGTTCTTGGTTTTGTCCTCAACTGGCGAGGAGCGCAGGAAGTGATGGCAATCTGAGTGGCATTGTGGGGATTAAGTGTATGAATGCCGACGTACGGCACGGGGTTCACTCTCACCCACCGACAGAAATCCGGGGAACGGCGAATAGTTGCGGGTAATAGCAAGCCAGGGAACACTCACCACTGGATCGGTTTAGTTCGTTTGCAATTATTCCAAAAGTTTGATTGAAGTTATTCACTGGCGGCCATCCACTAGAAGATCGCACTTCGGGCACGTTGCGAGCATTTGAAAACCTGATGCGAAACCGTCATCCGCAAGGAGGAAACACCACAAATGAAATACCCGGGCTTCGTTGAACTCAGTCTTTTATTTCTTTAGTTTTTCATATGTTTATTTATCGATTAATTCCCCCTTTTATTACTAACTCTAGTACGAGTACTATATTTCACTTAACCATGGTTCCGAGAGCACTTAGTTTTGGTTTGGGTTTGAATCCCTAAGCAACATTTTCGCAATTCAACTCGATTAACAACGAATGCGGACTTTCGAAAATAACGTCTCGAGACACTTCACGACCTTCGGCATCTGGTGGTTGGGTAAATCCGTATGCTCCTAGCAATGACCCGAGTTGTGCCGCACTATATTACAAAAGGCTGTTTGATACGCGAGGATTGCGAAACACAATGTGGCCAAAACGCGCCTGAGGTTCTGACGACCGACTCCCGAAATACACTACGTCAACACCGACTGAGTGGATCGAATGGAAAAATTGAAGCTGAACAAAGTGCTTGCAGGCGGCGGTGTGGCCCTGGTGGGGGTTGGATATCGACTGATTACTTAAAAGCAAGAAAGAGTTCATCGCGTCGTGGCAGTGGAGTCATAGCTAAATAATCTCACTGCCACTTACTAGGAACTTGAAAGGGATTGCTATGCTTGCATAGGGAATTCAGTTCCAGCGAATCCTCGCCGTATAAGCTGAGTTGGATTCGTTGGTTGCGTATGCTGGCAAATTGGTTTTGGCGACATAGCCAAGTATGATCAAGGGTCTTGATTGTTGTGATCGTTTCGTGGAAAATTAGCTGTCGCTTGGTTGCAAGCGAGAAGTATAGTTTAAAGAGGAAATGAACCGAAATGGTTTTCGGGGGAAATTGGAATTGCTTGGGTGCGAGCAAGGAATATCATTTAGATAAGATATTAACCGGTGCAATTTCGGGGAAATGTATGGTGATGGTTAATGTTCCGTTGTAGGTTTGAATATGCGTTTTATAACAGCAATTGAATTTCGGGGAAATTAAGATTGCTTGGTCGCAAGGAAGGAATATAACTTAAGTAAAGAATTGACCGAAGTAATTTTGGGAAAATGTATGTGGGGTTATGTAAGCAATTGCGGATTGGGGACGGATGCTGTTGCATATTGGGATGGGTGCGCTTGCAGGTTTTGCATGGTTGCGAATGTGTGTATTGCAGATTTTGAATGGGGAGTTGTGTTGAGGTGGCGCGCTGTTAGCGGTCAAGATTGGTTGGCATTGTGGGTTGGTTCTCCGTGTGGTATAGAGAACCCCCACAGCATTTCTCCGCTGGAATTTCATCAAATACTCTTTGAGGTCCCGTTGAGAACATTCTAGAAAAATCTCGAATATCACTTCGATCGCTTTGTACTTCCTCATATCGTCTTTCAATTCGCGACCCTTGTCCCTCAGCTTGACTGCATAAGGCATTTTCGCCACAGTATCGTTTCCTTCCATCTCCCTGAGTACCAAGTCGACGGATTGGATCAGGTCTTGGAGATTTTAATCGCAAGCCTGTGTGAGTTTGTTGAATTCCTTTGATCTCCTTGTCCATCTGTGGGGAGGAAGTATATACCGGACACGGGCACAAGATTCACTTCCTCCTCCATCATAACTAGTTGTTCCCTCGAGCACTACACGATTACGGCGAAGCGAAGAAAACGCCAAACACCGGACAAGTAAAAATATAAAATACTGAATTTCTATTGTTAATTTTTATTTATTTTACGGTAGCACACGTGAAAATTACAACGTGAAGTCAATAAAAACGCAATCTTCGAAAACTGCAGCGAATATAATACTCGACACGGCGGTTGCAAACACTACACTGTGGGTATTATCGCTCCCGTCCGCGGAACGGGAGCGGAAGTCCGCACGACTATTGTCGTCGGCCGATGGGAAAGGACTCCACGATATTCAATCGTTGTTAAAAGAAATCAAACCGATCTCATAGAGGAGATCTTCACGATACCCATGTGCGTGTGTACGTCGGTTATTTTATGGACCAAAGCAGTGGGAAAGGATCTAAACAAAGAAAAGGGCATAGAGTGTATCATGGGATGCCAATTCGGTAAAGGAAACAAACCGAATCTCCTTGGATGATAATTGGTTTTCTGTTTGCTCTTGCCGCCGCTGATGAAAAGCAGATCGCGAAATATTAGAAGACAAGGGGATCGGGTAGATCATTGCCTATGGTATGCATTGCAGCTGTTGCGATAGCCGCAATGCCGATGCACATGGTGCTAATTGGTTTAAGACGCGAGATGCGTATTTGCTTTGGTTTGCACGTTGTGCGAGTCAGAGAATTTTATTGCTGGGAGAAAAAGGTCGCCAGCCAATGTATACATAAAGAAATTTATCGTACACATGAATGAAACTGGGAATAGACGACGCAATGATAATTATCTCTGGCTGGAATGGTTACATGATATGTGAACCGAGGTTTTTCTTTTCAGGTAATTTATGATAAGGAAAGTAAGAACTCTTACAGGGGATTTCTAAGCGAAGGAATGCTTGAAAAGGTAAGAATTCTTTTGCAGAAGCTTTACGATTATAGCTTTGCTCCAATTAATGCGTGTAGCATTTTTCAGTGCTTAATGCGATTGCATTAGCAAAAACTTATGCGTCTAGGGATGAGGTAATGGGGGTTTTTAGGTAATTGTACCGTGGGGTTTGGCGGAACCGCCACACATCTGTAGAGAACTCTCAAACTTCGAAGTCACAGAGGAATCTGTCGATTCTGTCGCCTGTGGTATAAACCGGTCTTCGTTATCCTCGGTCAGCCGCTTTGTAACATTTTGCAACGATAGCGAAAGATACCATTAGACCAACGCTATGACGGTTAGAATTACAGCAAAAGTTGGTACCAAAGCCTCAACACATATGACTGCCGCGTGTAGGAGATGAATGATTTCATTTTACGGTGTTTCCTTCGGCGCTGTTCTTCACTCTGCTTTTACGTGTTCGTCTACGTCGTATCTGTTGAAGTTGCCACAAGCCCATGAAACCTTCTGGGTCCTTCAGCTGGTTGCTGAACTCCACAAACCTAATTCATTGTGTCTGGATGCCACTTTGAAGGCGTTCGAGTCATCCATTACCATATTACATGGTCGCTTTAATCTATTGTCAGCTAATCTTTGATTTGGGGTGCATCTGGGCTGTGGCTCTCGGACATGACGATTTTTATGAGGTCACGCCAAAGATAAGGTCCCCATAAAAAAAAGTAAGGTCAAGTTAACTTGACAAATCATGCGAACATAAAGTATTATATGGGTAAAGGTATGTAGATTACAAGTGAGTATGTGGAAGTTAAGTTAAGGAAAAAAGAATTAATACAATTCAAAGGAGCAGTCACAGCCATGTGCCCAAGGTTGCGTAGGTTCAATTGACGTCAGTTACATTGGGGAATTGTTCAAGAAACTATTGTGAGATGTGTTTTTTTTTTTTCCCAGGAACCACAGAGAGAGATTTTAGGGTGTCCTTAATTGTCAAAAAAGGTTAACGGAGAGAGGATAAGGAAAAGTTGATGCACGTTGTTTTTGATATTCTTGTAAGTACATTTTTGCGAGATTTTCTGATACTTTTTTATACTATCGAATTTATATTCGGATGAAAGGGAAGAAATGTTCTGAGAGTATCGAAGCTACAAAAGTCACCGGAAAAACATGAGCAAGCAGTCTTCACATGTGTTAGGTTAGCGATAAAAACAACGGTTTTTAGTTTACCTGTACAGCGATTAGGCAAACGAATGAATTAAACTATTGAAAAAATATCCATAAAAGTTACCTAATTTGTTGCCTTCAACGCAACAAAGTGAACACTCTCCAAGTCATTGGGAAAGGGATATACTACTCAATCAAGAGCTTTGGCACAAAAACACGTGTGAATTGACTTTCCTATTACTTGTCTAGAGCTTGCTCCGTTCACTCCATAAAAGCATCGATAACCTGATTCGATTGCAGTGTTGTGCAAGATTGATTTTTCAAAATTCTGGACCACGGTTTGTGTCCATCAATGTGAGAGATACATTGAATGACTTCTTCTGGAGAATAGCACAACGCGTTTCTAATTTGGCAACGTCCCTTACAAAAAAATAACAACGAAACAGAATTAATCTACAGATGACTGGTTTGTATTTTGCAACCTCGAAACCGTACAATCAACCGCCCGGCAAGATGATAACATTATGACGAAGAACTCAAGGACTTTTCTTTTACTCGAACATGCCTTTTCTTAGTCGCTCATTCGAAAAGTAGATAGGACGGTCGCAAATGTACACAAATAAAATCGAAGAATTGCGAGATAAAATAAGAACCGAAGAAATACATTTCAGCTTTGTTTAACCTTAAATACATTTCGTTCAAGTTTTGCGTGTTCAAGTTCATTGTCGTTCCTTGAACTTTTCCGCAAACTGTCGGCACAAAAGCGCATATATCGAACGCTTTCGGTGCTACCGGCCCGCGTCTAACACTCATCAGTTCAATCCATGCAATATACATAAAAAATGATTATTTAACTCACCTGGTGGTTCATCTGTCTCTGAAGAATACAGCTCCGACTGTGCCTCTGGTCGGCACACTGTGTTTGAAATACCCTCATGTCGCTCGGCTGCTAATGATTGACTTCTAAGGTGCTGCTGGTAAATCCATGACTGAAAGTTATTGTTGTATTGACTGTATTGAGCAAATTTCTGGGCATAGAGGTATCTATGGTCGACAGTTTGGTAACCCGATCCGTTGCAAGCCTGGCGAGCTATTGAATTCGATAACCCAACCGTTGGGGTATACTGTCCGAAGTTGTATACCAAGTACATCGCCGATGGTCCACGGAACGGAATCGATGCTGAATAATTAACACCCGGAACGAACATGTGGTTATTTGTATTCATAATTTAGAGGTTTCTCTTAGGTGTGGGTAGTCTGTTTTTAAAATCCGCGGAAAAAAAAACAAAAACAAAACAAAATTGATAAGTCCCTTTGTTGTCTCCACTGCAAGCACTAGCACAATAAATTCGAATTGATTTTCCGAACAGACACAAATTAATAAAATTACAATAGCAGCAACACGTACAAAGGTAACAGCGTTTTAAGTGCAATCGATGAGCATGTTTGTAATGTCTTTTGTCAATTGAAACACTAGTTGCGGCAGCCGCATTGAGTTCGTGTTGAAACGACCGACTGACTGTGAATGTTTTTCATAACTGATGGTAAAACACTGACGTTTGAATGTAGGCATAGCCTGTTTCAAAAATACGCAAAATGTTACACGTGCAGCGCGCCGAACCAAACTGAAGATTAATGTTGATAAACAAAAACGCGTACCTGCTACCTGCGAAACTCAAAAACTGCTTTCAGCCTTTGTATTAATTGATAAATGCGGTGAAGGGGTTTTACTTAGGTAATTTTAGCCGGAAGATGTTTTAGATACAATGCACTGAGCAGTAGTGAGGGCGGATTTTCCTGGACCAGAATTCTTGCGAATAATCTCACGCGTAATATATTTAAATCACTACTGATGGGGCCGTTTGGCCGTCAACGTTTTGCAGTCTTTACCCTCGACTATTCAGACACGAAGCTTTTCCTCTCAAGCTTTAGCTCTGCTTTACCGAATGACGTAAAATATCGATGTTGTGACGAATTGCCTTAACAGCGGCGTGGGTAGTCGTCTAAAAGTCCTGGCGGCTTGTTGTTAATTTTATCTTTTCCGATGTGGTTGTTGCTGTTTTTCTTTTCGACAACTCGACGTATTTATGCGCCTGTTGCTCGCTCACTTCTGCTCTGCTCCGATTCGGTGCCTTGATATCGTAGTATTGATAACTTATGTTGTTATCTACCACCGACCTAGCCGAGGTCAAACTCAATACTATTACGACAGGATCTCTCGATAATGCTGGTACTCATGATAAAACCAGGCCAAGAAACCTTGTTGATAATTTGTTCATAATTACCGTGCTATGGTTTGTTTTGCTTTCTAGCAGAGATACGTGTACTTTGGACTGTTTGCGGGGCAAAGATTCGGCTGGCGAAAGTCGCTGGTGAGTAAGCGGAATTGATAGTAAGAAATTGTCATCTGGAGGGGGTTTTTCAATAATTCCGTGAAGCGATTTCCCCCACGACCTTCAGTAAAATAATTAGACGATTTTTTTTTACGGAGAAAAAGCAAAACATGGGAACTTCGGCAGGGAGATGGTGATGTTTCCTTAGTATTTATGTGGATTCTGTATATTGAATAAATATTTGGACACGTGCTATGATTCGCTTTTTCATCCCTCTCATTTCTTTTGAACCCTCTTTGTCGGGCATTCGCTGGAGGGTATTAATTTTGATAAAGAGCAAGTTGTACAATGGATTCTAAGAATTTTGTTGTCGTTAAAAAAGCATTTGTAAAATATTCTACGGACGGGGGTATTCGGTTTTGTCGATGCAGCATAATAGAAATATATTTGTAGTTGTGAGTTTGACAATTTACCTAGAACTATATTTTGAAAACTAGACAATGACTGTATAGCAATTTACACGCACGTAATTTAAAGAAAGGAAGAGTGAACAGAAAACAAAGAAAAAGTGGTGAAAAGATCGTCTTAGGATCAAGTGTCTCCTTCACTTTCTCTATGTTCGACAATAGTTAATTTGCGACCAATAGAATTATCCGCATCAATAAGAATGTTGGGCTGAGTCTTAGGGCTTATAAAAGGGGGGACTAAAAATTTAATAATTTAACATTTGTAAAATAAGGTTGGATTATTTAAATCGCGCACAAACGCAAATTTTGAGTTACCCTCTGTCTTCAAGTATGTAAAAAGGCTATCTAAATCACATTTTTTATCCAACTAAGCTCGCACAATAATTTTTTTTTAATAATGTAAAATATAATTGTACGAATTTTGAATTACCTTAGGTCTGCAGCTATGTAAAAAGATGTAGGGCTATCTAAATCACTTTTTTTATCCAACTAAGTGTGCACAATACATTTTTTTTTAATTATATTTTGGCGGACGTTTTTAGATTGTCCTAGTGTTCCGCCGAACACTGTTTGCAGGTAGAGGAAAATACACAAGCGGAGCGCCACAGCACGAAATGAAACACGAACTATATTTAGTGCACACTTTTGTTTACTAACATTTGTTTTTGTTTTTAAATTCCGAGCTTACATCGCTTTTACTGACGAACTTCGGACACACGTCAACTCGTCTTTTTCTTAATTTGAATTTAAAGTCGCGGTTACTTATCTAGCGGTTCTCGCGGTTCGACTTCCTCAGTGGGGCTCGCTGTCCTCCTACCCGTTTTAGCTTCTCGTCCCGGTGACGATCAAATTTAGACTGCTTTCTCACTTTTCGGCTCGGAAGAAGCTTGAAAAATTTAGGACAGTACGGCAAAAAAAAAATAAAAAGAAGAATATATATAAAGAAATGAAATGATTTTGGAAAAAACTTGCGGCTTTGTTCGTTGTCCTGGCGTCCGTGGCGTCGTGCTGGGTCCTTATATTACCTCCGCAGGTGAGTTGCAGTCCGGTGTGCACTTCAAACTGTGGGTGGTCGGTTCACTTTCACTGCGTGGTTAAGTTTCCTGGGCTAGCACTCCTCACTGTCTATTTTCGGCACTGGATTAGTGTTGAGTTTACTATTGTTTTTCGCGTGTGATTGCTATATAATTGTTACGAGCGTGTTCTTTTGTTTCGCGACACTGTCTGCTTTCGAACGTGTTCACTTTACTCACGAGCGTGTTCTTTTACTCCCGAGTTCACTTTTTAAAATTGTTTTTGGCGTGTTCGCGCGTCGGGCTGTCACCAATTTGGAGTTTATTTTGTTTTATAATAGCGGGTTGGTACAATGTTCCGCCGAACACGGTTCCCACCAGAGAAAAAATACAAGCAACCAGAACACGGAGCGAATCAGCACAATAAACACGAACAGATCCTTTACGGATTTAATCTTTTTTATTTCTTTAATACTCGAACAATGTCCCGTACAATATTTTATTAAAAAGTGCAGCGAAACACACGCACGACATACAAGTTACACCCTTGGATCAAATTAACTAAAAATCGGATACGGTACTCTACCTCCTCGACGTTTCTCCTTATCTTTTCGCCTTGACAATCAAAATCTCACTGTCTGTCTGCTCACTCAGATACCCATATACAGATTGTCCATCTGTATCTGTGCAGACAACTTTTTTCCTTAGATCTGCTAACAGAATATCCGCATCTCTGTTAGCAGCATGTTATTTATTCCCCAGGGGTAATCTAGATGCCTGAAAAGGGAAAAGTCAATCGACGCATACATCCTTATTATCGCCAGCATTTCATCTCCACGGCCTTCTGTTTGCGCAGAACATCTGGCGCACAGGACGGAGATGATTGTTCGGGCGTACAGCCCGTGGTTGTTTGCCTTTTGCAAACACAACCGAAATCCATTAGATCCTTCTAATGGGTGTGAAATTCTACAAAGGAATCGTGGGACCGGAGTATTTCCTTTGTTGGCTTTACTCTCGTAAATATTCCGAATTATCATGTTGAGATAATTACGGGTGTTTACAATTTGGCAGCGGATAGGCGATATGCTTTATTGCATTTAGCTACCAGCGTATGCATTCGTTGTTCGGTCTATCTACCGAAAATGGTAATTCCTTGAAAACATCGTGCAGATGTTTAAGATGGGAGATCTGTATGCAATGCTTGCTGCGTTTGACGCATTGCTTAAAAGCGATGCTTTAGCTGCCCTTTTGAATTGGGCAGAATACCATGTATGGATGCGTTGAACTCGATCTTGGAAGCTTTTTGAACCTTAAGTTCCTTGGTTTTTGCTATCGGGTTCAACGTTGTTGCGCTTTCGTGTAGCCTTTATTACAGGTATTGTAATGACTATTGGCCGCGTGTCTGTGGGCACGTGTGCTGCGAAAGGTGAGTAGAGTTCCTTGGCGGAAAGGATAACTCACCTGTAAGGAGTTGTATGGTTCGTAGAACCGCTACAATATAATATAATATATTCACATAAATACTAAGGAAACCTCACCATCTCCCTGCTGGAGTTACCATGTTTTGCTTTTTCTCCGTAAAAAAAAAATCGTCTAATTATTTTACTGAAGGTCGTGGGGGAAATCGCTTCACGGAATTATTGGAAAACCCCCTACTGATGACAATTTCTCACTATCAATTCCGCTTACTCACCAGCGACTTTCGCCAGCCGAATCTTTGCCCCGCAAACAGTACAAAGTACACGTATCTCTGCTAGAAAGCAAAACAAACCATAGCACGGTAATTATGAACAAATTATATAATTTAATTATTTACGTCCGGCACAGAAGCAAATTTTGAATTACCTTCTGTCTTCAGGTATATAAAAAGGTGTCGGGCTATATAAAAGACATTTGTTATCCAACTAAGTGCGCACAATAATTTTTTTTTATTATGTAAAATATAATTTAATTATTTTCATCGCGCGACTTACGTTTAGGTCCGTGGGAGGAAAAACTGCTTCTCGTCCTCCGTGATTTTCGTTGAGCAGGAGCCACAAAAATGCCAAATATAATTACGATTCAAAGAACGAAAAATTCATTTAACCTTTATGTCAATGACCAACTTTACCGACAATAGTCAATGACCGGATACCCGGGTACCCACATATACGATGGTTGCCTCTTATGTTTCGGGATTTGGCAACCCTAGTGTTGCAATCCGGCAATTGACAGCTCTGTCGTAAAGTTGGACATTTTTGAGGTTATACGCACTCAGAACGTTTTGACATACGAGCGCTATTGGTGTTGTTTACAGTAACTTAAAAGATTCATCTCGGCCCAAAAATGGAATTAAATCGTCAACATTTTCGTGCGATTATTTTTTACAACTTTCGGCGTGGATTAACTCAGCAACAGTGCACGGATGAACTTAATTCAATTTTTGGCGATGAAGCTCCATCAAGGACCAGTGTTTATCGATGGTATGGTGAATTCAATCGTGGTCGTAGTTCACTCCAAGATGAATTTCGTGAAGGTCGTCCAAAATCAGTTGTTGTTCCGAAAACCATTGATGCTGTGCGCGAACTGATATTGGAAGATCGTCATGTGACCTATCGTGAGATTGAGACACCTTAGGCGTTAGTGGGATCAGTATACATTCAATATTGCATAAACATTTGACCGTCAAAAAAATTTGTCCGCGTTGGATCCCACACAATTTGTCAATCGCCCAAAAAAAAGGCTCGTGTCAATTGGTCGAAAGAAATACTGAAAAAATACGGTCGCGGTGCTTCGAAACACGTCTATGACATCGTGACAGGTGATGAATCGTGGATTTACGCGTATGAGCCCGAAAGTAAACAGCAGTCGACTGTCTGGGTGTTTCAAGATGAGCCAAATCCAACAAAAGTTGTTCGCGCACGAAGCACTTCCAAGCAAATGGTCGCCTGTTTTTTCGGAAAAACTGGACATGTCGCAACCGTACCACTAGAACAACGCAGAACAGTCAATTCTGAGTGGTACACAACCATTTGTTTGCCAGTTGTCTTCCAAGAAATCAGGAAAACCAACCGCCGAAGACGGATCACTCTTCACCATGACAATGCGAACTCTCACACATCGGCTGCGACAACTGCATTTTTGAACACCCAAAACATCGATTTGGTGGGTCATCCGCCATATAGTCCTGACTTGGCACCGAATGACTTCTTTTTATTCCCGTACGTAAAAAACAAACTGAGAGGTCAACGTTTTTCGACACCTGAAGGAGCGGTTGCTGTATTCAGAATGCATGTTTTGGAGATACATCAATCAGAGTGGCAAAAGTGCTTCGACAATTGGTTCAAACGCATGCAAAAGTGTATAGATCTTCATGGGGAATATTTTGAAAAACAATAAAGTGATTTGCGATGATCAATATTTGTTTTTGTTCTCTAATCCCGAAATATAAAAGGCAACCCTCGTAGAAACATTGTTTTAACAATGTTAAAACAAATATTTTGCAATAGATTTTAATTTGTTTATCAGAAACAAATATGTTGTGAATATTTTATGTATTTTATATAATTATTTTTTAAAAATATAAAGAATTTTGACTATCTGCGGCTACAAAAGGCCTATTGAAATCGGCGCAGAGCAAGGTCAGGATCGGCAGGTGTGTAACAAATTCAGTTATACCTGCTAGAGGGATCTCGAGTATTCGGTTGACGAATAACTTGTACGGTCAACTTTCTATTTATAACTTGCGAGTTTATGGTGAAACCATTCGAATCCGACATTAGAGAAAGCGTGGTTCAGTCAGCGTCCTTTGTGCATCTGAGCATCTTCAAAATGACGACTTTGTTGACACGTGCTCAATTCAACAGGTAATAATATTAAAATTAATATTGTTATTGTATTTAATAATATTAATGCATGTAATGCACAACGTGATGCCATCGTCGACAAAACGACGATTTGTTCGTATGTGCCGAAGAAAAATAAAGCAGTTATACTGCTTTCGAGGATGCACTCGAACATGGCAGTCGCTGACCACGCACAGAAAAAACCCGAGATTATTTTGCACTATAATCGGTACAAAGCTGGTGTTGATACAATGGACCAAATGGCCGGCAGATACACGACACACCGACGGACGAATAGGTGACCCCTGGCAATGTTCTTCAATGTCCTCGATGTAAGCGGACTCGCGGCGTTCGTCATTTATAAAGAGAACAACTCCATGCTGCCGAAAAAGACGAACGCCCGTCGTATGTTTTTGCTCCAATTAAGTGAACAACTTGCCCTGGCAAGTATTCATGAACGCTCGGAAAATGTTCAAATAATGAGGCATTACTCAACAAAACTTGCAAGAGAGTCCGTCATCGGCAAGGTTCGGCCGCTCGTGCCGACGACCCAGACAGCATGGCCGCCCCTGGATAGTACAGGAAGAAGAAGAACTTCGTTCGAATGACTTTAATCTGCCAGTAAACAGAAACCTGACTAATGTCGAAATCGACAAATACATTCAACAAATGGACGAAACCGTAAAACGAACAATGGACAAAACAATTCCCAAAACAACAGTTACAGATCACACTAACATGTACAGAAACGCAACAATAAACGCACTCCACAGGCAAAAGAGCAGACTGCTATCGAAATTAAAACAATTACACAGACAGTTTACAGACAGACAAGACCAGGAGATAATATCACTGAAATCCCGATTAAAAAACCTCCAACAATTACTTAAAGCTAATTATAGATTAGCAACAAATTGGTATTGGAACAACAGAATTCGAGCTATAAAAACTAATAACCCGAATATGTTCCCACAAATAAATAAAATATTCAGGAGAAATAATCAAAATGAGATCCAGTGTCTCCAAATCCCACGTACTCAGGTAAACAAGCAACTCCTAACCAACATTGGCATAGATGCAGAGAACGCTATCCTCAATGGTGAGCTCCTCGTGATCGAAGATCCTTTGGAAAAGGTGAACGCTTTGGGAGCTGTCTTTCAGGAAATGTACAAGGTGAATGAAAGCATTCATCGAAATCACGACCTGGAGGACAGAGTTCTACTCAATCACCTGCACCTCCGGAATGAAATTTCACTTTGGCAATCGGAGACTCCGAGTTTTACCGAATTCAGTGAAGATAATCTGTCAATTGACATTAATGCCAATGGTGAAGCTAATAGCCTTTTAATCACAAGGGAAGGAATCCAGAGTATCTTCGACTCATTAAGAAGCAAAAAGTCAGTGGGAATAGATGGAGTATCTAACATCGTACTCAAGAACCTGCTCCCAATGGCAATAGATATATACATGGTCCTGTTTAACAACGCGTTGAATAATGCATATTATCCCGTGCGTTGGAAAACTGCTATCATTCAGCCCATCGCAAAAAACGGCAAAGACTGCACAAACCCAATGAACATGCGTTCGATAAGTTTACTCCCAAACATCAGTAAAGTATTTGAAAAAACCATTAACAAAGCTCTGCTAAAATGGGTAGACGACAACAGCATTATTCCAAATAACCAGTTTGGCTTTAAGGCGGGTCATGAAACCACACATGCCGCAGCTAAACTCGTCTCCGACATACAATGGAATAAATGTAGGAACCAATGCACAGGTGCCTGTCTGATCGACTTGGAGAAAGCCTTTGATACCGTCTGGATCGAAGGGTTGTATTACAAACTGGTCAGACATGGCATACATAAGCCTTTACTATATGTACTTTACGATATGTTAAAGGACAGGAGGTTCGTGGTCAAAAGTGGTAATGTGACCTCTAATAAAACGTATAATATCAAGAATGGCTTGCAACAGGGCGCGGTACTCTCTCCGATTCTTTTTAACATTTACATTAGCGACTTATTAGAAGCACTTCCGCACGCTATTGCGTACGCAGACGATCTCATAATTTACAGAACAGCTCCGAAAGTTGCGATCATAAATAGGTTAATACAGCGAGACTTCAACAAAGTGCAGCGCTATTGCAATGACTGGAAACTTAAGATCAACTTCCAGAAATGTGAAGCCATCCTATTTAGAACTCCATTATATAAAGCCACGTACGACACAATGAAAAACTGGCGAAAGCTAGTTATCGTGGGACCGCATGGAGATAAACTGGAAACCAAGAGTTTAGTTAAATAGCTGGGCATCTGGCTAGACCAATATCTGTATTTCAACAGACATGTAGAGGCTGCTTTGCTCAAAGCGAGGAAAACTTTTGCTATGACAAGGAAGCTATTTCAGAGTAGCCAAGTTGACAGCAAGGTAAAAGTCATATGCTACATGACGCTAATCAGGCCAATGCTCATATATGGTTGTCCAGTATGGTTTAACATAGGTCCAAATTTGATGGAAAAGATTCGGGTGTTCGAAAGGAAGTGTCTCAGAAGTTGTCTCAGATTATATCGGACACCGGAATCGGACTATAAAAAGTATTATTCAAATGAGACTTTATATAATGAAGCGTACATAAATAGGGTGGATAATTTTATGATTAAATTAATCAGAGGACATATTACGAGAGCAATAAGCTCGTCCAATGACCTAATTTTCGGGGCTTATTATCCAAGCACCTTGTACTATGAGAGCGTGCGTCGCAACGGCTTTGTTCCACCAGAGGCGTTCCTTGACTTGGATATGAAAGGGCTTATACAGGATAGATCCGGAATTCCGCTGATCTATCATGTAAGTAGATCATCTCTAGACGGGCGATTGTGCTACGACCGGGAAGTAACGCGCACCGAAGAAGAGCTCCTGCGCTTCAGTAGGGCTATCTCCCACAGAGACCGGGACGATAGTATTAGACAGCGTCAGCAGTTCTGGTGGTTGAATGGCATATAAAGACCTGGATACCAAAGTCGGTATAGAATCATAGTATCATCAGCTAGCTTACATAGACTTAGCTTTTCTAGAATTAGGGTAGTATAAGATTTAAGTTAAGTTAGGTTAAGTGCTTTTACATAAAAAAAAAGTAGGTAAGTTAAGTAAGTTAAATTTTAAGAAAAAAAAAAAACAAATAAATTGACACAAAGTTTTTCAAATTTTTCTTTGTATTTCAACTAATTATCAGTACTGCCCCAAAGTTCTGTCGCCGAAAGGAAAATTATACAAATGTTAAGTAATGTTTAGCTTAGAGCGTCTGCGAAGGATCAGTAAGTTATTATATAAGATAATTAAGCTAGAATTTAAGCATTTTTTGTCTAGCCTTTAATTTAGAAATTAAGAATATAAAAAGAAAAATAAAAAAATGTTTTAAAAATGAAAATGAAAAAAAATAGTACAGGAAGAAAAAAGGTCACTGGTTGTTGCCACATTTGTTTATCGCAGGCTCTGAAAAAGCGGCGAAAAACAAGAAAGGCGTGTCGGCAATGTGAAATGCCGGTTTGCGACGAACACGCAACTACCTTGGTTGAATGTAATGCATGTCACAGAAGTCCTTCTGAATAAATTTGTTTGTTAATTTAAATGCATTGTTATTGTTTTTCATTAATTATTAGTTATTTAAATAGTTAATTATCGATAATTAATTATTAATTAACTATTTACCATTCAATTTTGCATCATTCTCAATGCTTTTTAAATGGGGTACCCGGGTACCCGGTCGTGGCTCATACAATACAATTTTTTAAAATGTCAATTATATTGAAATTTCGTAATTATCATTCAGAAACGTTTGAGTGGAGATGATCTAAGACATGGGACCGAAATTCGTCTACTAGGCCCAGCAATCGTGAAATTGCAACGAAATGGGTACCCGGGTACCCGG
Organism: Microdon myrmicae; assembly: GCA_963931805.1. Lineage (NCBI taxonomy): Eukaryota > Metazoa > Arthropoda > Insecta > Diptera > Syrphidae > Microdon > Microdon myrmicae. Next base: position 111,055,324 of record OZ007502.1, read on the forward strand.
TCATTGACATAAGGGTTAAACGGATTTATTTATTTTGCGCTCTCCAAATATCAAACTGTTACTGACATATGGAGTAGTAATAGTTAGATTCTTGTCATGCGTGTTTATCTCCGTGGGAGGAAAGAACTGCTTCAGCTCAACAACCGAACTCAATTGATTCTTCCAGCCTCCTTTTCTGCTAGCACCAGCTCCTGTCACACAGCTCAGTCATTCCAGATGCACACATACACGTGACAGCGTAGCAAGATCCGTCATGAATTGGTTTTCGTGTGTGTTTTTGGAAAGGATCCAGAATCTGATGATCCAACGATTGTGCGGATACTCCTGTCCGCGAGAAAAGTAAACAAAACAACTCTGCCGTAGTCTGATCATCTTAAGGGTGCGGATTAAGGTTGTAGCATCTGCAGCTGCTCGAGTTTCCTAGATCGTGCAACTGCTTGACGAGGGTCATAGTCGTTGGACACCGTATACTTCGATAGGATTGGGAATGTCCATGTTTATTTGATGTTTTAATTAGGACAGCCTTTGGTTTGAGTTGCTGGACTAAATTATGTGACCGCTGTTGGTGGGTTGTGTGGGGTGGCCAGGTTGGAGTCGTAACTCTTCCCCCCTTATTGTAGAGCGAAGGCCAAAGCAGCCTCAGCTTGATGAACTGATGTCGCGTTGGCCATAGCGTTAAGATGTGGGGTGTTGTCATAATCTTGAGTGGTTGTTAGGTGAGTATAATGTATTTGGTTGCGGTTGGGATATGGGTTGAATCTTCTTCTTGTGTTGTTGGTGTGCAATAGTAGGATCCTTCTAATTTCAGGGCAAGGTTTGTTAAAGTGTTGTGTGTGTTTTGTATTATAATTTAAAAATGACTTTGTATTTAATATTGTTTTTGTGCTATTTACTGAAATTGTAAGCTTCATTTGATAAAACGGGTACTTGTATGCTAAAATTATTTTGGAACCATTATAATATGTTTGAGCTCCTAAGAATTCATAGATTTGCTCGTGAGCGTTATTCGTTATATTTTGGTTTGTTAGTCGGGTTTTTACAAGTGTTAGTTTATCATACAATAGAAGGAGTCTTGGGATAATGTTAAGTTTTATAGCGTTTTGTGCGTTCATGTTTCCTGTTATTAGCTTAATCACAGAACCTAATGATAGGCTGAGTTAGTTAGTTTTTTTCATTTAAACGTATATAGGTGGCTTTGTAATCATATGCCTTGTTTACACTCATATTACATGAATGTGTACCTTTAAAATTGTCTGTATATATTAATTTTTGTATATTTATTCTTTCTATTGATTAGGAGGAACTGAATGGTCGCATGATCATATTCCATGATTTGCTACCGGAGTTATCCTCTTGTTTGATGTATATGTCATTAATATTTTCTTTTATATAAAAAAATCTTTTGAGGCAGCAAAAAAAAAAAATAGGAGAGAAAAAAAAAAATGTTGGTTTCATCATCATATACCATGATTTGCTTCCGTAGTTACACTCATGTGCCATGAAAGTATGTGGGTAGAATGGGTTATATTTTGATTTTATATATATGTAAGCGTTTATATTCTTATTTATTTAACCCGCCATTGGTGACGCAAATTTGTCTTTGATCAATGGTAACGCCGGTCTCACGGACCGGGGTTTTCAAATGAAGATTTTTTGAAAAGTTTTACTAATAGTTTGTGTTTTTTTTAAATACATACTCCTTGACAAGAAAACAAAGATATTAAATCAACATAAGCTCTTTTATTTCAATACAAAAATTCACAAAATTGTTTTCTAGAGCATTAAAAATAACAAGTTTTTTTAAAATACATTTTTTCAAATTAAGTAAAAAATAAAAAAAATCACATATCCAAATGAAAATTAAGTTTTTTGGTCTCTCGACACTAGGAACTTTAATAAAATAAACAAAAATTGGTATCCTTCCAAAAAAAAAATAAAAAAAAAAATACATTTAAAAAAGCTAAAATTCTGTGGGCAAACAGCTGCTGCAATGCGACACTATGTGTTCAAGGCACAAATATTGTTGGCATTTTTGGCAAATGTACTTCGTTTTCCTATATTTTTTCCATCCACATTCATAGCACCGGCCTTTTCTTGAAGGAGCCGAGGTCCCAGGTACACCATCTTCATGTAAAATCTCCGACAGTCTAAGTTTCATTGATCGTGGCAAGTTCAAATGCGTTTGCCAATCTTTTATGTGGGGTTCAATTAGTTTCATAGCCAAATTCTCGATAAAGTTTCGGCGTAGCAATTTTGTGGCTTGATTGTTGGCTGTGTGTATCACTTGGCTGTTTATGGTACTGACATTTAGCATAGCATAAAATACTACCATAGACCAGCGCCTTGTTGCTCGAGCACAATTATAATTTGCACATAAGCGATCCACGACATCGACGCCACCCTTGGTGTCATTGTAACTCAAAATTATATCGGGCTTTTGAGTGTCGTCATCGACTTTAGCATCATTGTGCATTGTACTAATAAGAAGAACATTTTTTCCTTTCTTTGGAACATGTGACACCAAAACCATGTTGTCACGAAAACCAAACATATTGGACTTTACATTTCGACCGCGCAATATGTCGAAGTCTGTAGGAATTTCTTTCTTGTTCTTCCTGATTGTTCCGACTGTTGTTAAACCTTTTTGCAGCAATGCTTCAGCTAAGGGTATACTGGTGTACCAATTATCTGTTGTGACATTGCGACCTGTATTGAAGATCGGTTCGCATAATCTTTGAACAACGGCTAAGCTAGAATTATCGAAATTGTGTGGCCCTGCTTGCGGTTGTTTCCCGGGATAAATTTCCATATTAAATGTGTAGAACATTTTTGCGTCACAAAGAGCTTGAATTTTGATGCCGTATGGATTTGGCTTGTTTGGAATGTATTGCCTAAATGAACACCTTCCGCGAAATCCTTCCAACTTCTCATCCATAGTCACAAAAGCAGATAAAGTGTAATTAGCCTTACAATTTTGAACAAATTTCTCGAATATTTCTCGAATATGGCAGATTTTGTCAAATTCCTTTCAATTTGCTCTCGTAGTACTATCATCAAACCTCAAAACTCGCAGTAAAAATCTAAATTTCTGGGCAGACATTGAAAGCCGAAATATTTCAATTGAACCACCATCGATTCGAAACAACTCTTCAACGTTGAGATGATTAGATTTTTTAACACCAGCTAGAAGGAGCAATCCTATCAGGCAATATATTTCCTTGAAATCAGTCTCTTTGGCATATGTCTCTCTGCAAAATTTATCCTTCACTGTAGCCATATATTGGTTGGTATATTTGATAATTATATGGATAATAGAATCATCAAAAAAGTGTCTCCAAATTTGAAAAGGGTCTTTTTCATTCACTATTATTCGCTTGGGTCCTGGTAACTGTGAAACTATGTTGACACTTCTATTCCGAACAGATTGGCGCGCAGGTACCTTACTCCATTTCGAACTTTTGTCTTTTCAAATATAAAATAAAGAGTTGTTGTCACCTGAAGGCTCTCGGTCACTCAAATCCTCTTCGCTGTGTGAGTTTTGTATTTCCTCGGGTTCGTATTCATTCTCGAATTCACTATCTGAAGAACTTGGTGGTCTGTCCTCATCGAGTGATGTTTCATGTGGAAGGGCTGCAAGATGACGCTGTTTGCTTTCATAAGACATGCTGTAACAAGTTTAATAATATAGAACACATTCACATACACACATAGAAATGCACAAATATACATATATTATGCATAAAACACAATAAAATAATAAATAAAATAATAAACTAGCGAAAGTACGCGATTAATAAAAAAATAATACTTGATTATTGTACTTGCATAAACGGTGACGCACGGTCTCATGGACCAGGCTAGCATATAAAATACACAACGTGTGCTCACTACAAAGTTTCGACAACAACTGATGGTGGGGGACGTGCAATGCGGCAGCTACTCGAAACGGCAACAAAAAACAATAACGGAGAATAAAGTTATTGGCATTTTCTTGCACACCCGGTCTCGCAGACGAGTAGGTCACCATTGGCGGGTTAATTCGGTTTCTCTTTCTTAGTTTGCATTTATGTATCTTTTTGTTTTCTTTTGTAATAACTGTAATTTTATTATTTTTACTTGCTATGTGTTTTGTGAATCTTGGTGTAAGTTTGTTTCGTCTAGCTTCTTTTCTAAAGATTGGTTCATCTTCTACTACGTCTTCCGGTGCCTCTCTTGATGTGTTGAATTTATCTATTTTTGCGTTAGTTAATTTTCTTACTTCACCTTGGATTTTAGGATGTAATTCATTAAGAAATCCGTTCAGCTTTTCAAGATAGTCGTGTTCGTTCGAGAATCTGAGTGTTTTCATAAACTTATAGGGTCGACCGAAAAATTGTTCATATGGGGTGAATTTTGTTGTAGAATGTATGGCGTTATTATAGGTAATGAATGTTTCAGTGAGTATTTTCTCGTGTTCTAGGGTTAGTTTCTGTTCTTTTCTTTTTGTTAGAATTCGTCTATATATTTCTGTTAGGGTCGAGCGTAGTCTCTCTACTGGTCCGTTACTGCTAGTTTGTTGGAAGGAAGTGTAGTGTAACACAATTTCGTGTTGCCTGCAGAAGTCTTTAAAGATATTAGAGGCGAATTCTGGACCTTGGTCGCATATGATTTTTGTGGGTATGCCGTAGAGGCTCAAGAATTTTTTTATGCCGTTTAAAATAGTTATACTGGTTCTACAACTTAAAGTGTACCCGCAGGCGAACTTGGAGAACTTGTCTATGAGTGCGAGAATAACATTCTTGTTTATAGAATATAAGTCTATGTGAATAATGTCTAGTGGTTTCAAGGGGATTTCAGGCTTCTCGAAATGGGGTTTAGCTGGATTGCTATTGTACTTGAAGATTTTGCATTTATCGCAGTTATTTGTCGTCCTCGTGATTTTATCTTTCATGTTAGGGAAATAGTTATCCCTCTTGAGGTGTAGAAAGGTTTCATTTATTCCCCTATGATTTGAATTCTCATGGTAATTTCTTATCATTTCCTGTTGGTCGTCTTCTTCTCTGATATCTTTAAGATATCAATATAACGTATCACCCGGAATATTTTGCTTTGTGAGAAGAATTTAGAGTATGTAGACTGTATAAGGCGGAATATACTATCTGTTGTGTATACAGCATTTAACTTTTTAGGTGCGAAAAATTTCCTGAATATATCTATCAATTGATTTTCATCAAATTGTGGTTTCCTGATGGTTCTCCTTTGTTTATTTTTAAAAACTGGTTCGGTAGTCATTGATAACCCTGTATTATTTTTTTCTAGGATTATTTGTAAATTGAATTCGTTTAATGGTCTCTGAAATAGGGATTCCATCGTCCAGGTTTTCCTCTGCGCTAGTATCGTACTCACGATTTCTTCACTATTGTTAAATACTTCATGGTTGGGCTTATCAATCTTGATCCGACTCAGGGCATCGGCGTTTGTGTTTAATTTCCCTTTTTTGAAAATTATTTCGTAGTCGAACTCCTCAAGCTTCAGTCGCCACCTTACGAGTTTTGAGTTAGGTTCTTTCAGATTCATGATCTGTTATTATTTTGAATTTCCTTCCAAACAGATAAGGTCTGAAATATTTTGTAGCCCATACGATTGCCAGAAGCTCCTTTTCTATAGTCGAGTAGTTTGTCTCACTATCAGAGAGAGTGCGGCTTGCGAAACAAATAGGTTTGTCACTGCCTATGTGTCTTTGTGAAAGAACTGCACCCAGTGCGCAGTTACTTGCGTCTGTTGTCAGGATGAATGGTTTCTCGAAATCTGGGTGCTGTAGGATTGGGTCGTTCATTAATAAATGTTTGCATGTTTTAAATGCTTGAGTGTATTTTGTATCTATTACCATTTCTGACTTCTTTTTTAAGCAATAAGTGAGGGGTTTGGTTAATTTGGCCAGATCCTTGATAAATTTCCTATAATAGCCTATTAATCCTAAGAAAGATTTTATTTGTTTACGGGTGCGCGGCAAAGGAAAATTCTTTATGGGGTCGATCTTTGATGGATTTGGTATTACCCCTTCTGGAGTGATAATGTGACCTAAGTAAGCTATTTCCTTTTTAAGGAATTCGCATTTGTCCAATTGTATCTTGAAGTTTGCTTCCCTTTTTTAAACACCTGTTCCACGCTCTGCAGGTGTTCTTGCAAAGAGGTAGAATATATAATTATGTCATCCAGGTAGACCAAACAGATTTTTCCAATGAGCTCCTTCAAAACATTGTCTATCACTCTCTGAAAGGTTGAAGGAGCGTTCTTGAGGCCGAAGGGCATCCTTACAAATTCGTAATGACCCCCCTCAACAATGAAAGCGGTTTTCTGGACCTGTTTTGGGTTCATCTCAATTTGGTGGAATCCGCTTGCTAGATCGAGAGTGGTAAAATATAGGCATTTCCCGAGTTTGTCCAGTATTTCCGAGATATTTGGGATGGGGTATCTACAGGATATAGTTTTTTCATTGACTTTCCTATAGTCAATGACTAATCTCCATTTTTTCCGTCCACTGGCGTCGTCTTTCTTGGGAACAATCCAGACTGGCGAACTCCAAGGGGAGTAGCTGTGTTTAGTAATGCCTTGATCCAACATACTCTCGATTTGGGTTTTTACTACTTCTTTATGGATGAAGGGGTACCTATATGATTTGGTGTGTATTGGGATTTCGTCGGTAGTGCTTATTGTGTTTGATTTTGTTTGTGAAGGACAAAGGTTCGCTCTCTTTATACAATATATCATTATAGTTCCTACACAGCTTGAGGAGCTTCTTGCATTCTTCCTGGTTTAGGTGGTCCGTTCTAATTAGTTCGTGTATTTCTTCCGTTGATTTGTTGTCTTTGGTTTCTTTTCCTTTTTCCATGTTGAGATTATTTATCTCTATGAAGTTGTCGGGTTCGAAATTCTCACCATCTAGGGGCTGTTCCACAATAATGTTCTGCTCTTTCTCGGAGAGGTTTACAATCTCTACTATACTGGATCCATATTCACCATTGTAAAGCCCTTGGCTTATGTATAGCTATGGATTAAGTTCTATTGTGTTGATATAAATATTACCAGTTTCCCTGCTAACAGGGACCCTTGTTAATATTTTCGATTGACCAGCTACTGTAATTGGGTATGATGTGGAATTGTGTTTATTGGTGGCATTATTTGTGGTAAGGGTTCGTTTTTCGAGATCAAGTTTGGCGTTTAGTGCCCTTAATGCATCTGTTCCTAAAAGTCCGTCGAAGTAGTAGTGAAATTTGAAGATTAGAAATCTTAAGGAGCCGTCTTCGTTAAATTCTGTGAAAATGGGAAGGGTTGTTTGTTTATCGAGTTGATATTTCTTGAGAACTGTGGTAATAGTTACCGGTTCAGTCTCAGTTTGTCCATTTGGGGGTATGAATTCTGGGTTTATGAAAGAGATTGATTAACCGTGTCCAGTAGAAATTTAAGGTCTCTATCGAATGGAGAGGATATATTGATATATGGCAAGTCTCCAGGATGTTGTCTAGGGTCTAGGTATCCTGTTGGGTTTGCGAGGCACGCATGCGAAAATTTCCTACATTTTGGATATTGGTGGGATCATTGTTGAAAAAGCTATCCATTTGGATAGTATTTCGTCCCATATGGTTTACTTCGTGAAAGTTAAAGTTCTTGGGTTTGATATTCCTACTTTGTTGGTTGGGGCTTACTTTAATACCTGAATTGAAGTTTGGGTTAGTTTGTGTGTAGTTGGTCGGTCTTCAGCTGTAGGTTACATTATTTTGTTGGTTTTGGTTGTTCTTGTAAAATGGGTTTTCCGGATTATGGGATTTAGTTTGGTTTTCTCTGAAAAATGGTTTAGGGTTTGTTCTATATTGTGGGGGATTATAGGGTTTATATTGGAAAGGTCTGCTGTAGTGTATGTTTTGTGGGGTTTTCTGGTATGAAATGTTTTGTTCCTTAATGTAGTATGTCAGTGCCCTGGCCAATGAATTCGGTTGCATGGTTCTGACTCGAGACCCCAGTGGCTCATTTAAGCCACTTAGAAATGTATTAAGGCACATTTCCGCGAATAAGTCCTTTTTTGCTTTAATGACATTATTGTCCTCTTCATGGATTAGTATGTTATTGCATAATGCTGATTGGATTTCTATTACCTGCCCGTAAAATATTTCGACGGATTTGTTAAATTGCCTATATAAGTCTCTGATAAGCGATGTTTCCGTCTGTTTCCGTATGGGATTCCATCTATACCCCTACATAGAGAAGAATTTCCTCTATGTTAATAATGAATTCGTATAGTAACCTAGGGTTCCCATCGAGCTTGGGGTGGTCCTTTATGGCATCCGGAATTCTTAATGAATTGAAAATCTCTATTTGACTTAATTGTGGATTCGTATTTTGTTCAGTAGAATTGTTCATCGCGTTTAAATTAATTGAACTTGAGGTCAGAGAGTTGACAAGAGAGGTCTCGGAATATGTGGAAGAAGAGGGTCGGTTCCTTAGATTATACGGTGTGAGTCTATCTATTGTTTTAATTTTCTGCGGTTTCGAGATGAAAGAGATTTTTTTTTTATTGCAGTGTATATTTATATATGTATATTTTTCTCAATGAAAGGAATCGTTTTATAATTCCAATGTATGTATTTTTTTTCTCTAATCCTTAATCGTATTAATACGAAAAAGATATTTACCTGTATTTCGAATATTGTTTGCCAATATAATAATCTATAATGATTGGTAGACTTGTTACGGCCACAACCACCCATCCCATAAAAATTACCCTTTTGGAGCTAGTCTCCACCACTAACGGCGATACACGCCCAAAACATCCACTTAAAGGATGAGACACTCCCCAAGCCATAGCATTACCCCATGCATCAAATGGTCCCACATTAATACAATACCAAACAAATTGAACTAAATGTTCAATTTGCTCTAATCAATGCAATTTCAAACAAATTCAACTAAACGTTCAATTTTCTAACATTAAAAACTTAGATAGGATAATCGAACCGCAGGTTCGCCATAAAAATCCCCTAAGATCCAAATGAGCGGAGCAGATGTCTTTCTTCAAACAAAATCATCGAGAATCCTAAAATGCGCGCCACCGATTTTATGATCATCTAGAAATATGGTTACTCAAAACCATTAAGACAATCAGCGTCGTTTTGCGTTTTAACCAAACGAAGTTACAACAAACAACTCGCGCCATAAAACGAACTACATGTACGTTTATCGCCGACCGACACAAAGGATCGTAAATGCTCTTCGGCAAGATCCTTTGTTGATTGTTCTTTTGTGTTTCCCCTTTTCGATCCCAAATTTGGGAAAGACAAAGAAAGGAAAATCCTTTATCTGCAGGATAAGAGAAGTTTTCGTCCGATGAAAAAACGGACATCGAGATGTGGGTTTTGGAATCTCAACCGAGACGGTGAGACAATTGAGTTGTGTTTTGGAATTACGACCTGGAGGAGTACGGTCCCTTGGGAGTTGTGTTTTGTGTCAAGTCCAGAACGGACGTAAGTTTGGTTTTTTGAGTTGGTGTTTGGAAAATGAAAGAAGTTGTCGGAGTTTGAAAAGGAGTGACTTAACTGCGGTAGATGCTTACGATACGTTTTGAAAGGGTGATTTAAAATGTATTTAAAAGGAAACAGTATTAAAAGTTGGTGCCTGAACTCTGCTATATAAATAGCGAAAATAAAGTTTATATAAACAATAATAACATAACTATCTAAATTGTAAGTCCGGACCTGTTTGATTATCTATTGACCAATAAATGTAAAGTGCATGGTGAACAGAAAGACTTGTGTATTTTAAACAAAACATAAAAGTAAAAGATCAAAATTCAGTTAAAGAAAATAAAAGGCGTGTTTTATTTAAAGTGTGTGTGGTTTTTGAAAGGAGTGACTACAGAAAAGTACTACAGACTCAACTCCACATGAGATATATTGCCAATCTCCGAGAGGAACCTAAAAGATTAGTCAATATTCATTAGACTTTTGATATCTCATCGAAAAACAGTTCCCAAACTACGATAGTTTTCTTTATTTTGTTGTTTAATTTATCCTTCAACACCAATGTATTACTCAGTGAAAATATTTAAAACAAAAACATTTTGTACGTTCATGCACATTTTAGTAGTACCCGATTGCTACCTGCTCTGGAACAATAGTGATTTGCAAGTGCCACTAATTAGTCTAACTAGAGTGCCCATGATAGGGATCTTCGTTATTTGTATACTATAATTCCAGAGGTGAAACAACCGAATTAGCCCAATAAACTGACCAATGTATCCAATTAAGACACGATCAAATTTTAACGTTGTTTTTTTTTTTTTAAATGAAGCTTACAATAATTGAAAATGAACAAGAGTGAAACCTTACTTAAGACACACACTAGCAACTTACCTGCACCCGACGATGGCGATGATCGGCATGGTCCTTTGTGCAGTACTCCTTTTCTCTGGTTCCACTTGTCTTTCAGGGTTTTTTTTTCACAAGAATATCGATTTGGAGTTTGTTTGTTTAGGTTTCCGGTTTATTGTCACTTTTTTTTTTTTGCCTGTGTGGCTAATTGTTAACTATACGCCACAAGTTGATACCTTTCATTAATTAGTTTTGTCCGCGCACTTTTGAAAAAATTAGCTTATTTTTCAATCTCTGCACAATTTAGCACAATTCCCGAATAGTTCACTTTATAATGTTAAGCACAGACACTCGAGTGTTTTGTGGATTAGAAAATGTATCGCATCACGACTTGGGCCCGAGAGCGAGTGATAACAATTCAGATATATATTTTTTTTGTTGCACTTTATTTTACTGTATCTCAGCAGCGAAAAAAGTTCCTCAAAGTCGAGCGGTTCCGCTTCCGACTGTGCCACTTAAGTTTATTTCTCTTCAACAATCGAATTCAAATTGATTCATCCAGCCTCTTTTTCTGCCAGCACTTTTTAATTATGTAAAACATAATTGTACGAATTTTGAATTACCCTAGGTCTGCAGCTATGTAAAAAGATGTAGGGCTATATAAATCACATTCAAAAAAGTTAATAATTTAACATTTGTAAAATAAGGTTGGATTATTTAAATCGCACACAAAAGCGAATTTTGAATTACCGTTTGTCTTCAGGTATGTAGAAAGGTGTAGCGCTATATAAATCACATTTTTTATCCAACTAAGCGCGAGTTACGTTTTTTCTAAATTACACTTAAGTGAAATAATAATAAAAAAACATTTTATTTTATAAAAATTTATATTTTTATTTTAATTTATATTGGAGTCAAAAAATCGTCTGCTTCTAAAACTGAATTTATTTTTACATCGAAATCTTTTCCTTCGTCTTATCTTTCTACGTATTGGATATTGTATTGCAATATGCTTAATTGCCTATTTCGTGATTCCACAAAGTCTTGTTAATTACTTCTAATTACTTCTTAATAGGTTTTATTTTCATCATATGTTGCAATAGACATTACATTGCAATTTTTATATTTTAATGTTTCTAGCAAATGTGTAATTAAGTTACACATTTCCATAGATAGGTTTTTTGGTGTCGTCGAAGGATTTTTTGACGTAACACCTCCCCCTTTTAATTCGAAACTCTCCTGAGTTTTGTTTTTAATTCAATTTAAAAATGCGTATGACTATTAGGATTAGAATTATTAAAATTTATTAGGTATTTTCCATTTAACATAATTAATCTATCGTCACATGAACTCTTTAACATTGTTTTATTTTGGTTCATTAACAGTGTGAATTAATTTCTATTTTTTCGATTTTCTATTCTTATTTTTACGTAATTGTTTTGGTATATACACATTTTGGATTCAATTTACATTTTCGTCAGAGTTATAAGTGGTATTATTTTTAATTACAATTTTTTTTTATGGAACACAAGTTCTTCAAAATTTTCATTGGTTAGGTATAATTGAATGTTTAGCTCTTAACATGTCTTTTGGGATTTTTTATTTATAATTTCTTTTGTGTCTATTTCTAATGTTTCTTTAATCTTATTGAAGGTTCTGTTGAGATGATTATTAATATCTATGTATTATTAAGGTTGGTGATTATGTTATGGTTATTTTCGTCAATTGTTCCTAAATGTTCCTGTCGTTGTGTGGGTCAGTGTTGTTACTGTCATTATTGTAAGAGTTAGCGTCTAGTTGATCTAAAAATTTCGTGGGTCGTTTTATATTTGTCGGGTGTATATTTTCTAGTTTAAGTTTTCTATATTTAGGTTGGTCTTTGTGCCTTAATGCTTTATAATTTTTTACGTAGCCTTCATCTTGGTTTGGTCTATAGGCTTCTCGTTTTTCATTGCGTTTGTTAATGGTTTTTTTTTGTAATCTTTTAAAAGTTTTTCTATTTGTTGTCTATCGACTTTTCTCTCTATTACGTCTATTGGCTTTGCTCTAATGACGGAGTGAATAGATTTATTATACCATTCTACACATTTGAAAAGTCTTTCTTGAATTGATAATTCGGATTTTTCGGTTTCCAAAACTCTAAGTTTTTCTCCTAATGCATTATGAAATCTTTCAATATTTGAATTCAATGAATTGCCTGTATGACTATTTGGTTTTGTGAAATGTGTTTCTACTTCTTCTAACCTTAAAAATTCCTTGATATTAATTAAATTGAATTGGTTGTCTAAAATGATTAATTTGGGTTTGCCTTTAATGGAAAAGTGTAGTCGTATTTTTTCAATGATTGTAACGCTATTTCTGTCTTCTAAATTTAGTATTACCGCATGTTTTGAGAATATGTCGATAAATGATAAAAAGCTATGTCTCTTGTTTATATATACATCGAGGTGAACTATCTGATTTACGTTATTGGGGGTTTCAGTTATATGGAACTTTGGTTTTATTGGTTTCCTATCATATTTTGCTTTATTGCAAGTATCGCAATTGTTAATGTACTTTTGGATATATGTTTTTAAATTTTTGAAATATATAATTTTTCTTAGTCCTTCGTAATTTTCGTTAATTTCTGTATGTCCTGTTTCGTTCCTATGATATTTTGCAATGTATCTATATGTTTCGTCTTCATTCGTCATGTCTTTTGCATGGTAGGTGCATTTATAAAATTTCAACTTTGTATTGAATAGTTTGATTAATTTTTGTTGTACTTTGTTATATATATGGTCAGAAAGTTCTGAAAAAATTCCTATTTTCCCTGATTATATAAATCTGCGAAATATATCAGTCATGAAGTTGTTTTCAATGTCATTTGTACATATGTAAATTTTTCGTTTGTCTTCTATAATTTCGATTTCTTTTGTTTTAGTATGTGTCAAAATAATTTGTGTCTGGAATCTATTAACAACTGTTTTTAAGATTGGAAAGTGATCATTTTGTTCTTCTTCTTGTGAGTGTATTGTTGCAGCTGTGCTCATGTTATCATTTTGTTCTTCTAAATCTATGGCATTTATTTCTCCTGTATTTGCATTTATTCTGGATAGAAAGTCTGCAACTTTGTTTTCTGTGCCCTTAATGTAATTTATATCTATGTCGTATTCTCCAAGTTTAAGCAACCATCTTTGTAATCTAGGGTTTATATCTTTTCCTTTATGTTTACTGTGGAGCCATTTGAGAGGTTGATGATCCGTGAGTAGATCGAAAGTTCTACCATAAATATATGGGCGAAAGTAGTTAACGGCCCAAACGATGCCAAGAAGTTTTTTTTCCGTTGTGGAGTATTTTTTCTCATGGTCGTTTAGAGTTCTACTTGCAAAGCTTAGTGGGTGATTGTCCTGTGTAAGGACTGCGCCTAAAGCAAAATCGCTGGCGTCCGTTATTAACTTAAATCTTTTGTTGAAATCTGGATATTTTAAAATTGGTGCTTCCATGAGCAATCTTTTAAGCTTCTGAAATGAATCTGTATATTGAGGGTCTTTTTTATCAATTTTAGAATTTGTCTTCAAATACTTTATCATACCGTGGGCAACCTTTGCATAGTCTTTAATAAACTTGCGATAGTATCCGGTCATTCCCAGAAATAATTTTATTTGTTTTTGGTATTCCGGTAATTTAAGCTTCTGTATATTTTCAATTTTATTCATATTAGGTTTAATACCTTCTGTTGTCAGAGTGTGACCTAAATATTCTGTAGTTCGACTGAAGAAATTACACTTATCAATTTGAATCTTCAGATTATGTTCTCTAAGTTTATTGAACACTTTTTCTATATTTACGGTGTGTTCTTCTAAGGTCGTACTAAAAATAAGAATATCGTCCAGATAAACTACGCAAATTCGATGAATGTGCTCTCTTAAAACTGCATTTATTAGTCTTTGGAAAGTTGCAGGGGCATTTTTGAGTCCAAACGGCATTCGCATAAACTCATAATGTCCAAGAGGCGTTGAAAATGCGGTTTTCTTTCTATCATCTTCTTTGACTAGTACTTGATGAAATCCTTTGGCAAGGTCCAAGGTAGTGAAGTATTGTGATCGCCCTAATTTTTCCAATATAGTTTCTATGTTAGGGATTGTATATTTGTCTGATATAGAAACTTCGTTAAGTTTTCTATAATCGATCACTATTCTCCATTTCTTTTCACCAGAATTATCGATTTTCTTCGGAACAATCCATAATGGTGAGTTGTATGGTGAATTACTTTCTTTGATAATACCTTGTGACAACATTTCTTTTATTTGTCTATTTATTTCTGTTTCATATATTTGGGGATATCTGTATATTTTTGAGTATATAGGTTTTTCTACAGAGGTTATAATTTCATGTTGGATCTCGTGAGTATGTGAAAGTTTTTGTCCTTCTTGGTAAAAGAGATTTCTATTTTTGTTAATTAATTTTCGTAGTCCCCTTTTTTCTTCCCTATTCATGTCTCCGCGTTCTAATTTTTCTAGTTTTAGTTTAGGTTCTTCTAATGTATGTATTTCCTCGTATTTGAGTGGACAAGAGTTAATGAATTTCGTTTTTGTGTTATTTATTTCTATGTATTTCTCTGCTAAGTTAATTATTGCTTGCAGAGGTTTGAGTAGGTTTTGACCTATAAGTCCATCGAATGGTTTATTATAAAAAGGAGTTAATTTCCAACGCATATAGCTCTTCTCATTGAACTCGTTTGGCAATGGTGTTATTATCTCAGTGTTTATTGAGATTTGTCCGTTAAGAGTGTTACAGGGGATTGTGTTTTCTAATTTTATTCTTTTGTAATATGGCAGTTTGTCTGAGTTTAGAAAAGTGGTTGTTGACCCTGTGTCTATTAGGCATTTTAATTTGTCATTACCTATTGTTAATTCGATTACTGGTAAAGTTCCTGTTAAGCTGGTCACTTGAAAATGTCCATGGTTCAAGTTTTGTTGTAGATATGGTCCACTTACATTGGTTCAACCGAATTGTTTCTCGCCTGGGTGTAATTTCTGCCTGTATAGTTTGTCTGATTTCGTCTTGTTTGATTAGAGTTATTCGGAAAACTTTGGTTCCGGTTTGTATTGTGATGGTATGTGTTGTTGGTATTGTATTTCATTTTAATTTTTAAAAAATTTCATATATTTTTTTTTATATTCTTAATTTCTAAATTAAAGGCTAGACAAAAAATGCTTAAATTCTAGCTTAATTATCTTATATAATAACTTACTGGTCCTTCGCAGACGATCTAAGCTAAACATTACTTAACATTTGTATAATTTGCCTTTCAGCGACAGAACTTTGTGGCAGTACTGATAATTAGTTGAAATACAAAGAAAAAATTTGAAAAACTTTGTGTCAATTTATTTGTTTTTTTTTTCTTAAAATTTAACTTACTTAACTTACCTACTTTTTTTTATGTAAAAGCACTTAACCTAACTTAACTTAAATCTTATACTATCCTAATTCTAGAAAAGCTAAGTCTATGTAAGCTAGCTGATGATAGTATGATTCTATACCGACTTTGGTATCCAGGTCTTTATATGCCATTCAACCATCAGAACTGTTGACGCTGTCTAATACTATCGTCCCGGTCTCTGTGGGAGATAGCCCTACTGAAGCGCAGGAGCTCTTCTTCGGTGCGCGTTACTTCCCGGTCGTAGCACAATCGCCCGTCTACGGATGATCTATTTACATGATAGATCAGCGGGATTCCGGATCTATCCTGTATAAGCCCTTTCATATCCAAGTCAAGGAACGCCTCTGGTGGAACAAAACCGTTGCGACGCACGTTCTCATAGTACAGGGTATTTGGATAATAAGCCCCGAAAATTAGGTCATTGGACGAGCTTATTGCTCTTGTAATATGTCCTCTGATTAATTTAATCATAAAATTATCCACCCTATTTATGTACGCTTCATTATATAAAGTCTCATTTGAATAATACTTTTTATAGTCCGATTCCGGTGTCCGATATAATCTGAGACAACTTCTGAGACACTTCCTTTCGAACATCCGAATCTTTTCCATCAAATTTGGACCTATGTTAAACCATACTGGACAACCATATATGAGCATTGGCCTGATTAGCGTCATGTAGCATATGACTTTTATCCTGCTGTCAAGTTGGCTACTGTGAAATAGCCTCCTTGTCATAGCAAACGTTTTTCTAGCCTTGACCAAAGCCGCCTCTACATGTCTGTTGAAATACAGATATTGGTCTAGCCAGATGCCAAGGTATTTAACTAAACTCTTGGTTTCCAGTTTATCTCCATGCGGTCCCACGATAACTAGCTTTCACCAGTTTTTCCTTGTGTCGTTCGTGGCTTTATATAATGGGGTTCTAAATAGGATGGCTTCACATTTCTGGAAGTTGATCTTAAGTTTCCAGTCATCGCAATAGCGCTGCACTTTGTTGAAGTCTCGCTGTATTAAACTATTTATGATCTCAACTTTCGGAGCTGTTCTGTAAATTATGAGATCGTCTGCGTACGCAATAGCCTGCTGAAGTGCATCTAATAAGTCGCTAATGTAAATATTAAAAAGAATCGGAGAGAGTACCGCACCCTGTTGCAAGCCATTCTTGATATTATACGTTTTATTAGAGGTCACATTACCATTTTTGACCACGAACTTCCTGTCCTTTAACATATCGTAAAGTACATATAGTTAAGGCTTATGTATGTCATGTCTGACCAGTTTGTAATATAACCCTTCGATCCAGACGGTATCAAAGGCTTTTTCCAAGTCGATCAGACAGGCCCCTGTGCATTGGTTCCTACATTTATTCCATTGTATGTCAGTGACCAGTTTAGCTGCGGCATGTGTGGTTTCATGACCCGCCTTAAAGCCAAACTGGTTATTTGGAATAATGTTGTTGTCGTCTACCCATTTTAGCAGAGCTTTGTTAATAGTCTTTTCAAATGCTTTACTGATGCTTGGGAGTAAACTTATCGAACGCATGTTCATTGGATTTGTACAGTCTTTGCCCTTGTTTGCGATGGGCTGAATGATAGCCGTTTTCCAACGCACGGGATAATGAGTGGAAGATACTCTGGATTCCTTCCCTTGTGATTAAAAGGCTTTTAGCCTCACCATTGGCATTAATGTCAATTGACAGATTATCGTCACTGAATTCGGTAAAATCCGGATTCTCCGATTGCCAATGTGAAATTTCATTCCGGAGGTGCAGGTGATTCAGTAGAATTCTGTCCTCCAGGTCGTGATTTCGGCGAATGCTTTCATTCACCTTGTACATTTCCTGAAAGACAGCTCCCACAGCGTTCACCTTTTCCAAAGGACTTGTTGGTATTGTAGTTATTGTTATTATGTTGTCTCATTTGGTTGGAATTGTTTCCGTATGTATTGTGATTATTTTGTCTAGTTTGCCTAGAATTGTTTTCGTATGTGTTGTTGTATTGGTATGTATTATTTCTATTGTAATAATGTGTTGGGTCGTTATTGTCTCTTTGTAGGTTTTCTCTATATTATTATTCCAAAAATTATTAGTGAATTAAGCGAACCTTATACGTTTTCTGTTTTGAACCTGGAACTGTTACGTTTTAAGTTTACTAATTAGTGCTGCATCTGAACTTTGGCATTAACAATAAAGAAAACGTTTAAGTTTGAATAGTGACTTTCACTCCCTTTAAGTGGCATAGTAACGCCGTTCCGGACTGTGGAGAACGAGATAGGGGACGGTTTCGTGAAGCACACCAAAACGAAAGACGAACCCCCCCCCCCCCCCCCCCCCCCCTCAATATTGATGACAATCTACGAGGTAACAACTTGGGGATGGAAGTAGAACCAGTGCAGCGAGCCTGCACACTTATATTCACCCCCATACTCTCCTCTCCCCTTTCGATTATTTTCAATCTGTCGATTTCACAAAAGGAATTCCCTAATATTTGGAAAACCTCGTTTAACATCCCCGTGCATAAAAAGGGACCCAAAGGCGATGTCTCAAACTATCGTCCCATAGACAAACTTTCCAACATCCCCAAACTTTTTTAAAGCATTCTGCATCAAAGGTTATGCTTCCACTACAAATGGCTAATTTCGCCCAGGCAATAGGGCTTTCTTGGTGGCTTCGAACTCGTATTGATAAAATGGATTTCCTTATATCTGAGTAATCGGCTCTACAGATTACGCTTCCGATCTGTTCTTTCAAATACTTTTCTGCCCTCGCTGCAGTCATTTAGGCGCTCTTCCATTTATCATCATCATCGGCACTACAACCGGGATCCGGTCTTGGCCTTATTTAACAAATCTCTCCACCGGTCCCGAATTCGAGCCGATGTCATCCAGTTTGGCACTCCCAGGCTCTGGGCGCCCTAGTCTACGCCATCCCTCCATCGCAGGCAAAGTCTGCCGCACTGTGTCGCTCATTCGAGCTGGTGTCCCGCCCACCGGAGTCTACCGAGCTTGATTTTTCTTACAACATTAGCTTCAAGGTAGATTGCGTACAACTCATCGTTGTGGCGTCTTCGGAATCGTCCTCCCTCACATACAGGGCCAACAATTATCCTTAAGACCTTTCTCTCGTACGCGGCTAAGAGTTCAGAGTGCCTTTTATTGCGCACCCACGTCTCGTATCCATACATGAGTACTGATAAGACCATGGCCTTGTACAGTAGTAGCTTGGATGTTCTGGATAAATTTCGGGATTTCAAGAGCCTTGATAGGCCATAGTAGGCTTTGTAGGATTTGATCAGCCGTTCGCGTATTTCTTCTTCCATATTGTTATCGGCTGATACTATTGACCCAAGGTAGTTAAAGGATTGCACTACTCCAAATTCGTGCTCCACTACCCTGATAGTTTGACCAACGTTAGGTCTTCTCTTCGCAGAAGTTGCCACCATGTACTTAGTTTTTCCCGCATTAATGTGCAGTCCCAGTTGTTGTGCCGCCTACTCGATCTGGGTGAAGGATTCTTGTATCGCCGATTCGGATCTACCGATGATGTCGATGTCATCTGCGTAGGGAAGTATCTGGCTGGACTTGGTGACAATAGTCCCTCTTGTTGTAACGCCAAAGTCACGGATTGCTTTCTCCAACACCAGGTTGAAGAGGAGACAGGCC
This sequence comes from Microdon myrmicae, assembly GCA_963931805.1. NCBI lineage: Eukaryota > Metazoa > Arthropoda > Insecta > Diptera > Syrphidae > Microdon > Microdon myrmicae. The sequence continues at coordinate 111,074,755 of OZ007502.1, forward strand.
AGACCATCTCCTTGTCGGAGTCCATTATAGATGTTTATTGGTTTGGACAGCAATCCCGCTATTTTTACTTGACTAGTTACGTTGGTCATGGTCAACCTACAAAGTCGTATCAATTTGTTTGGAATGCCGAATTCTCTCATGGCATTATATAGTTCTACCCTGGCTATGCTGTCGTAGGCGGCCTTAAAGTCTATTAACAGATGATATAATGGAATCTTAAATTCCCGACATTTTTCCATCGCCTGCCTAAGGGTGAATATCTGATCAATCGTTGATTTGCCTGGGGTGAAGCCACACTGATATTGACCAATGATGGATTTAGCGTATGGGGCTATGCGATCTTGTAGGATAGTGGAGAGTATCTTATATGCGGTACTCAGCAATGTTATACCCCTATAGTTGCTGCACAGTGTGATATTTTGGCGGTTTTATATGTTGTTCAAGTGTTCCGCCGAACACTGCTTGCCGCAGAGAAAACATAAACACACAGAGCGAACGCGGTTACAAAAGAAACACCAAGAAAAATTTTTTTTTAATTTTTATTTATTTGTTGTCGTCTATTATTGTTTTGAATGTTATAAGTTTCGCTGTTTTCTTATGAAATAAATGACGCGTAATTTGTCGAAACAGAATGTTCTTATCGTATCTAAACGAAAACACACAAAACTTCAGACACAACTCGAACCGTATTTCTACTTTATTCTTTAGGCTCGCGTATCTTTTGACTTTACCCTATCGCTGTTCGATTAAGACTAGCTCTAATTCGACTACTTTTTCCTATCCGAAAAATACCCTGATACAGATTTGTATCAGTATCTGTACAGACAACTTTCCCCATTAGATCCTCTAACAGAATTTCCGAATCTCTGTTAGCAGCATTTTAATTAGTTCCTGGGGTAATTTTTAGATTCCTGAAAAGGAGAAAATCAATCGACGCATACATCCTTATCACCATCCGTAGTGGTGATCGAAACTTGTGTTTGCACGGCACATCTGGCTCGCAGACCGGAGATATTCAATGGTTGTTTGGACGTACAGTCCGTGGGTCTTGTTTGACTTTTGTCAATATACACGAAATCCATTAGATCTTTCTAATGGTGTGAAATTTAAAAGGGACCTTGGGATCGGAATAGTTCCTTTTGTAGGTTTTAACCTCATACATTTTCCGAATTATCTCGTTGCGATAATTACGGTTGCCTACGATTTGGCAGCGGATAGGCGATATGCTTTATTGCGACGGATTTGGTGGTCTTTGTGGCAGACCACTCGCACGTGCATCTGTTGGTCGGCTAATTTGCTAGTGCTAGCAATTCTTTGCATTGATACTCGGAATTGCCGATTATGCAGAGCTGGAATGCGATGAATTTCAATCGTTGGGAATTGCTCTTGGGAACCGGATGAATGTATGGTCTTACCTTTGTTTCAGGTATGAAGAACTATGTTCGTTGAGCTTGGCATTAAAAGCTTTGGGGACGTTCAGTTTCTCGCATTTTGGTGTCGGGCTCAACATTGGCTGCAAGTTGCAGGCCCTATGGTGGGACTTTGGGACACGCGTCTGTGGGCGCGCGCAACGTTCTCAGTTAAGTAAGTTCCTTGAAGGTAGGAACCTTACCTGCGCGGAATTGTGCGTTCGTAGAACGCTACAATATCTCCTTTCTTATGTATGGGGCAAATTATACCGCGACGCCAATCTTCCGGCATCTCCTCTTGCCATACGTGCACCACGATCTCATGAATTGCGTGATGTAACGCTGTCCCCCCTTATTTGATCAGCTCAGCTGGTATGCCATCAGCTCCAGGGGCTTTATTTGATTTTAGCTGTCTAATGGCTTTTAATGTTTCCTCAATGCTTGGTGGCGGCAGCATTTAGTCTTGATCTTGCATTGGTGGAGGCTCCAATTCTTCTGTGAGCTGACCATTTAACAATTCATTGAAGTGCACTTCCCATCGCTCCAGAATGCCTACAGGATCGGTGATCATATTACCCTCTTTATCCTTGCAGTAAGTGCAGCGTGGTGTGTACCGCGTTATACTGCGGATTATTTGGTAGAACTTCCTCGCCTGATGCGGACCTTCTGTATTTCACAGACAAGGTTTTTTTCCCAGGCACTTTTCTTTTGTCTGTGAAGTCTTTTTTCAGATCTTCTGAGCTCTTTGTATTTCTCCTCGCGCACCCGCGTCCTATGAGTTGCATAGCCCGGTATGCAGCATTCTTATGTTCAGTCGCTAGTTTACACTCATCAGCAAACCAGTCGCTCCGATGTCTACGACTACTGTCTAAGATGGAGTTGGCAATACTAATAACAGTATACTTAAGGCGTGCCCATTTCTCTTCTACATCCGGCATTCTAGTCCCAGGACTTACTCTTCCTCCGTCGAGCTCTTCGAGGGTGAGTCTTAATGCATGACCAAAGGTGTTACTCGTATTCTCATTGCGTAAGGCAGCCGTGTTGATTCGAACCTGATCCGCGGATGCAATACGTCTCCGTAAGGCAATCCACGCTTTAAAAACTGTACCAACAAGATAGTGATCCGAGTCGACGTTGGCACCTCAGTACGTTCGTACCGTCATCAGGCTCGAGGAGTGGCGGCGATCTATCAACACGTGGTCAATCTGGTTGCGAGTGGCTCCATCAGGTGATACCCAGGTGGCTTTGTGGATATCTTTACGCGGAAACCTGGTACTCGCAACGACCAAGTTTTTCGATGCTGCCAGTTCGATGACTCGTAGTCCATTGTCATTAGTGTTCTCATGCAAACTATGGGAACCTGTGTAGTGCATGAAAACCGGCTCCCGACTTATTTTTGCATCAAATCACCAAGAACGATTTTCACATGGTATCTTGGGCAGGCATTGAGGGCCCGTTCGACGTTCTCGTAGTATTCTTCATTTTCTTCGTCAGGGAACGCCTCTGTAGGCCCGTGAACGTTTATGAGGCTTATGTTCTTAAACGTGCCTCGCACGCGAAGGCTGCATAGCTTTTCGTTTATTGCATTAAAGCCGACGATTGCAGGCTTTAGTTTTTGGTTGACTAGAAAGCCTACACCGAGCACATGGTGTTTTGCATGACAGCTGTAATAAATGTCATACTCGTTTCTTTGAATAACACCTTTCCCCGTCCATCTTATTTCTTGTAATAGTGTCATGTCAGCCTTATAGTAGGATAGAGCATCGGCTAGCTGCTATGCGGCTCTATGTCTTTATAGTGAGCGGACGTTCCATGAGAAAATTCGCAAATCGTTTAGCCATTTTCGTTGCCGTGGTTGTCGTTGTGTATCGTGGAGACTGCATGTCAACTTGGATTGAACAGGGACAAGGATTGTTCAGGCCTTCGCTGGGTTGAAAGCAATCAGTAACTTTGCCCTGTATGTTCGCGCCCCCCCCCCCCCCCCGCCCCCCTCTCTCTCCGCCTTCTATTTATATGAACCATCAATGACATCGACATGATTACCAAGTATTCCTTCACGCCGACGATACCAAATTCTTCAAAACAATTTCTTCCACGCTTGATTTTTTCCTTCTCCAGATAGACCTTAATAACCTCTCGTTAGGGTGGGAGAAGAATTGCCTGGAGCTTAATGTTGACAAATGCCAATCAATTACCTTTTCACGGAAATACACCCCTCCTCCTCCCTATTTCTACCTCTTATTCAACCAACCTTTATACTCTGTTGACTCGATCCGAGACCTTAGCATCTTATGTCATAGTCAGCTAAACTTCCTTTCAAACATTGGCGACATGATCTTGAAGGTCAATTCAGCGCTCAGCTTTGTGAAACGCTGGTCTAAGGAATTTTCTAACCCTGACGTAACCCGACAGCCGTACATCATTTCTGTTCACCCTTTTCTTGAATATGTCAGCCAGGTCTTGTCCCCATATCCACAAAATTGAGAGCAGTCAACGACGTTTCTTATGTTTTACGCTCCGAGGACTGTGTTGGGAAAACCCCCTGTTCTTCACCCTTACACAAGCCGGCAAAACTAATTAACCTTACCACTTTAGAAGAGCGAAGAACTCACGCTGATAACCTCTTTATCCACCGTCTTCTCCCAGGAGCAATCGACTGTACAAGTCTTCTCTCCTTTATCCCGTTCAAATACAAATCCCCGTAACATAAAAAAACCTCGTATATTTTATCTAGCAGGGCGTCACATCTTATACGACATTCACGAACCAATCTCACGTATGCTACGCAACGTCAACTCTTATCCTTCCTCCGTTGACCTCAAGCTCAGCTCTCGTGCTGTAAAACCCCGTCTGCTCACTAGCTCTTCCTAGCCATTCCTCAGAATTTGTTGATGTATATTGTGAGCTGTAAAACCCAAACAATTATATTTCTGTATCCTAGTTTTTAAGTGAATTTATAACTTCTAGTAAGCCGAATAACTGGGCCAGCGAAAGTACGGACAGGTGGAATTTTCCTCACAAATGTTCAGTACTTTCTACTACCAGTGCGAGAGTGGAGTTTGTATCTCATTGTTGCGGATTGGCAATTAAATGTGCTGGAATGTACTGGAGAAATCTAGTACATTCGCATGTATACTGGCTTCATTGTCACCACGATGATGTCATAGCGTCGCTTTTTGAATTGGCAGTTATGCCAATTCGTCAGTCTGCAACCAACCTTCAACGGGCTCGTTGCATCGGAGCAAGAATCGTCATCACGAGTAAAACACCAAGAAGGTAAATTCCTCGAGTTGTTTTGTTCTTTCATTTGCCATGTTCGTCAGCCAACCTTCACCGCGCTCACATCATCGGAGAAATCATCGCCAGCAACAGTCGAGAGAAATAAAACAAGGCTGTACAATTTAAATGATAGGAAATAAAAGTTATCTTTTACTAGTCCTTTACTGTGTTGTATTCTATTATGTGTTCGAGGTATCTTACTGTTTGTGCTGCGAAGTTCAATTGGTGACGTGCTCTTCTGTATTGACCGCGCTGCTCTCTCTCCTTTGCGACAGCCATTGTTCGTTGTGACCGTCCATCGTCGGCCAACGATACGCGTACCACTTCAACCTAACACTCATTATCTGGCCTGATTGGTAATCGAGTTTTTGATCTTCCTCAAACATTTTCAGAAATTTCCACTACCTGTGGAGCATGTACTATTTGTATCGCACTTTCTGTTTGTGGAAGAACTTTGAGCATTGCAAACATTCCTAGTTGTCTAGAATCGCCTACGGCTTACCTCTGCATTGTTCGATTCCTGCAACAACTCTTCAACCCTAATAGCCTTACTAGATTCACAGTCGAACCCCAAATATTTTTGGCTAATAAGGCTATCGAGTTGGGTTAATATTTTTAAAGACCGAATTAATAATATGTTATTGTTATAATTATTTTACTTAACTCGTATTCTATTACAACATTTTGTTTTAAATACACTTCGTACATAGAACGTATAAGGATGGACAATATAAAAGCATGGAATTAATGCCTACTAACGTAAGACAAAACAATCCATTCGTGGCATAACTTTTATTTTGAATGAAAGTTAATAGTTATATATACATCAATTATCACTGTCGATGTATAATATAATACTAGCAACATTAATCAAAGAATTGTTGTAAGCTAACCGTAATTCCATAAACAAAATTAAAATTATTATAATAGTTTAATGCCTGCATTACATTAAAAAAATATAAATTAATTTAGTCAAAATAAAACATTTTTTAATAAAAACAAAAAACAAAAAACAAAAAACAAAAAATAAAAATCAAACCGAATATATATCACAAAATGAAGAAGTTTATTCGCAGCATCGGTGGTTCAGTGGTAGAATGCTCGCCTGCCACGCGGGCGGCCCGGGTTCGATTCCCGGCCGATGCACATTTAGTGAGACCTATAATTTTTACTAAATGCTTCCTTTTGCTGATATGGTTGTCACAGACGGAACTCTTTTGTTAAATTTTTATTTAGAAAAATGTGAACATATTCTAAATTGAACTTTCAATATAATTTTATAGTATCTTATTATCCGTTCTGTAAATTAAACGGACATAATTCGTAGCAAAGTATTCACACGAAAAGATCAATGGAAGCCTCAGAATAAATTGCTGAAGTCTCATTTGAATCTAATTAACCAATTCAAATATTTACGTTAATACAAAATGCGATGTTTTTGAAGATATATGATGAGGATGGTGGGGCGTAGGCCTAGAATGTGGATATATAAATTAAATGCGATCAAAGGGTTTGGACTTTTTCAAAAAGACACCATTTGATTAGATGAGTAACTCTATACAACTCAACTACAATACAAACTAAAAAACAGGAGACAAGGCCAGATGTGTTCTTCATCTTGTCTTTGGCTTCTGGGCACCTTGAGACAATCAGACTCACCCACATGCGTGAGGATGTGGCCGCGGTCTCAAGATATCTAAAAAAGAAAGGGGAGGTACCTAATGATAAAGTTTACTGGGTTAGTTCAGATGTTCTCTAACTACTTGCACGGGGGCATGGTGGGAGGGAAATCGTACAAGACCAGCACGTCTTGGGTGCGGTAGTGAACGCAGATTAGGTCTTTGGCGTCTGATAATCTGCGCTGTAGTCGGTGCGTGTGTGTGTATTTGTTCCGGCTTGTACTGGCTTCTAGAGTGGTTGATGATTCTTCTGAGGAGTTTCCTTTCGAGAACTCGAAGTCTTTCCATTTGGGCCGAAATTATGCGGGACCGGCGTACGATATTCCAGATCGGATTAGCTGCTTATAGCAGAGAAGCTTAACTTTGGTGTCAAGTTTCGTGCTTAGACCGTCCGAGGCCCCTTTGAAGAATGTGGGTCACATGTTTGATGAAATTCATTTTTGGGGTATAAATGACCCCAAGATATTTTCATGCTGTCTTGTGGCCTAATCGTAGTACCGCTTATTTGTATTCGAATATTCTGTGAATATCGAGAAGTAGGTTGGGAATGTTTGCTACTCAGAATGATAGCTACTGCTTTGGATCGGTTAAGTCGAATTTTCCATCGACTGTAATACTGATACAGTTCGCCCAAGTGAGGGTTGAGTCGATTTGTTGAGAGTTTAGGGATTTTGGATGACGTGTTTAATAGGACGTCATCCGCATAGCATATCTGGTTTATTTGTGGGGGTTCTTTAAGGCATTCCCAAAGAACTACCCACTCACTTTTAATTAACCTTCTCCTACTTACCAGGCAAGTCATTATACTTACTTGCAAATGAGCAGCGTAAGATACTCTGCTTCACATCACCCGAAAATATAAGCCCACGGCAAAGATTACCACCTTGCCGTGGCATCAAACTTTCACCTCGGAGCATGCTTGCATCCAACGCATCATGCCCCTGAAATCTAATTCGGTTACCTCATCAGGTAACCAACATGAATCCCCGAGCATGTCAGTACGCAAGGCTAAGAAGCATTTTCTCATGCACGTGCATGACATGTTCATCCTCGCCTTATCTGCTGAACCATCGGTGGATCGTTTCAAGTGTTGTTTTTACATAAACACACACCCAAGGGACGTTGGCAATATGCGTACAAACGTATTGATGCTGTACGCAGTGGCCAATAAGTATACATACAATGTTCTTGTCTGTTAGGTTTCCAGCAGCTGCAATAAATTTCCCAGGATCGGCCACCAACCGACCATGGAATTAGATACCCATGATACCCATACCCATGATCGTGTCCATCGTTATCTTCCTCCAAAGCAAACATGCTCACATCTATTCTAGTCCCTAGCCATTGTGCGCAAAGTTCTGTTGACTTAACGTCAATCAAAAATCTATTCTCTATCGTACGATGGCAATACACCCAGCCGTACACCGATCATCATATTCGATCCGTTGCATGTTTGTTTTTCCTTCCCTTCGCCCAACGCACGTTTCCTTTGTCTTGCTCTCCAAGAAAAAGACATTCAACTTATCTGGGCGATGTCCATTAGAACCTTCCAATGGGGTACAAACCGTTTTTCATCGGTTGTCGGGGCGAAGAAAAAATTGCCACATCAGCTTTTATTAAGATTGTAAAGCCCGAAAGTGAACCTTATTTAACAATAAGACTGAATTAAAACAAAATGTTAACAAGTAGTCATTAAAATACATTAAAATAAAAGTCATTCGGACATTAAAAATGTGTGTTTCATCTACTTTCTCTTCTTGCGTTGGTGGACGGTGTATTGGATTTCCTTCGGTGGAACATTTAGTGACGGTGGAGACGAGGTAGAAGTCTCGCCCACGCTGGCGTCGCGATCTCGTTCCTCACAAGCTCTCACGGCCATGTTTAAATTCAGTTGCCCAAAATTTCACTGTGGTAAGTGATGTTGCAGAGTCCCCATACTCAGAGTCGAACTCATCTTTGATTTGCGTAGGGGTATGGCCTTTCAAAAACAAAATTTTAATGACAGCTCGATACTCAATTTTGTCCATTTTCACAAAAACACTCACATCGACTCACTCAAACGACTGTCAAATAAAAACTACGCTTCCAAAATGGCTGAAATTATGGTGAGCAACAGTCAAAACATGCACAACTACATTCACTAGCTTTTATTGACGAGTGCTGCTATCTTCACGTTCGGAAGTTTTTCAAGTAAGTGTAGATGTAAGTTAATTTTAAGTTAAAAAAAGCAAAATTGACACAACGTTTTTTTAGTTTTTCTTTGTTATTAACATAGACATAATTAAAAAATAAACAAAGTTCTGTCGTCGAAAGGCAAATTGTACAATAGACATGTAAAGTTTACCTTAGAGCGTCTGCGTAGGACCAGTAGGTTATAACATAAGGTATTTAAGCTAGAATTTAAGCATTTTTTGTCTAGCCTGTAATTTAGAATCTAAGAGAAAAACGGAAATAAATGGCGTTGAAAAATGAATGGCATTGCATGTCAGTGAATGTCTTTAATTGATGCCAAATGCTTTCTTTTCATAGTCTAATGGAGTTTACGAAATAAGAAAAAACGCAGGAAGGCAGATCAGTCGAGTACATGGGGTGTTGATGCAAATGCATTTGATTTTCAGCTAAACAATTTGTGATAATTGTAACATGATTAGAAGGTGCATTACTATGGAATAATCGCCTACTGCCTGGTTCTCGATATTCAGGACGAATACGGCTTAACGAATACGACATTAACGGTTCTTCCACTAGGAACGAATTGGTTGTAAATAATTAGGAATCGAAAAAAGAGATGAACTGTTTGCGAACAGGCGTTGAACGGAACTTCCACGAACAATGGATATTGTTGTGGGCCGGGGTGATGACTTCAGGAACAGTGGTGTCTCCTGATGTGCAATACTGTTCATTCCGTGGGAGTGATGTGGAATGACGTCAAGCACCAGGTGGTCTCTCCGCTGGAATTAACTGCTCTATAAATAATACGGAACTGTCCACCAACACGAGATATTTAATTGAGGGCCAAAGCAATGGCGTCAACAACACTGCTCAACTCTCTTGGCAGGCACATTTGATGGTTACTGCTGACTGAAAACAATTGCGTGTAATGAGAAAAATGGAAACGAATACCTTCCATTGACTGCCAGCAGAAATATCCAGAACGAATCCACATTTGATGGGTACTGCTGACTGAAAACAATTGCGTGTAATGAGAAAAATGGAAACGAATACCTTCCATTGACTGCCAGCAGAAATATCCAGAACGAATCCTCCTTAAAACTCGGTTGGTTTACTGTTAATAAATGTGGCTTTTATTTACGGATTCTTTTAATATACCCAGATGAAAAATGGGTGCGACTGTGTTCGCCAACAGCTAAAATCCAAGAGAGATATTGTCATTCATTCGATGACAGTTTGTTTGTTTTTCTCCCTTGACAACCAACATAATTGATTATGTCAGCTAGTTGATGACATTTGTTATTCTGTTGCCACGGGTAGCATTCCATTGCGAATTCGCTGGTTGTATCCAGTGAATCCGCAACATAAACATTGTTTTGATTTTCGACTTCGCCTGATGCACGCTTTTGGATTTCCTTCAGCACTATGACTTTGTTGTGGTTCGAATTGAAAACCATGTTACACCAGTTACAATAGTCTTTTTAAAAATTTTCTCATTTCGAGCATATTTACCGATGTGTTGGCGGTATTCAATTCGGTGTAATTTTTTGACATTATTCAACTGCTCAATCACTCCATTTCTTTCCATAAAGTGTAAGTTAGTTACAGAGCGATAGAAAAGATAGCAGAGTAGCAGCATCTAAAGTTGCGGATGTTGCACTGGTCATTGCAACGGTTCAACACACAAAGGGCCAATTTCTCGGACTGAGATACATATTGCTGTTCATGTAAATATTAGTGTTGCACCATTTAAAGTCATCTTTCACAATATTATTGTTGAATTATAAAATAACACATATTTTTAACGATAACATGATGATATTTGCTGTTCACAGTCACTTCTTTATAATCAATATGCAGTATCATTCCTCTCCTTTATGTGTTGTTTCTGATTCTGATTAGTTGTGTGTCTTGTTGTTTTAAATTATGATCTTCTTTCGTATAGTAATATTATAAGTTTAGTTTAGTTTAGTTTAGTGGGCCTACCAGCCCATTTATTGGCTTAATTCAAGCAACATAATTACCTACATCTAAAGTATATATAAGCTACAAACTAGAGAACTTAAGAACTATCTTAACTAAGCATAACCTAAGGTAAACAGGACGCATGAACATGACGATAAGATGCAACACGAGGGAAAAATGTCTTTGTATTTGAATTGAAGCATTTAATGTTTCATTTATATCTCAAACCCAAACATTCAGACGAAAGGGTTTCTGCATAAATTGAATAATAGCTAAATATTTTGATGAAATCTCAGCAACTTGGATTGGAGGTTAGTAGGTTGGTCCTATGAATTCACCGCATCAAGTGTTAAATGTATGCAATCATTCAGACCTCAGATATAACAAAGATCACTGACTCTTAGCAAGACGAACAGCGTTGTTTTGCATTGACTACACGACCGTAAAATGAGTAATTAGTTTGAGAGACTTCAATTCATTTTTTGTTAACGGCAAACTGATTTGAGTCGGCAATAAGAGTTACCTCTTGACCTTGGATGGCCCTAAAATGCTCACGGAAATGTTATATTCCGTTTCTCTACGCTCATTGCGTATGTGAAGTGTAGACAACTTTTGTCCCAGCTATCTAACAAGCCACAAGTAGTTTTAAAATGAAAAACTTTCCAAGGCAATCGATCGTGATGCACCTACCGAAAGTGGATAACATCAAGAGGTACTTATATTCATCTCCAAGGTTTATAACTCTTAAACTACTGTAAAAGTGGCTACAGAGAATGTTTGCTTTAAACATGAGACCATCAAACGTCTTATATCCATAAGGGCAGTCGTATTCACACCTAAGTTGTGCGCCAAGTTTCATGTAAAATTTTCGTTTGCATAATCAAATAAAATAGAATGATTGTACAACATTTGATGTGTGAGGACAAAGTCGAGTTAAATAATTGTAAACCTAAATGAATATGACCTTTTCGTAGGTTGTCGAGTATACATGTAGCAACTCAACTAATTTCACGTTAAACAACAATCCACTGTCCCACTGGGGGTGATTACTACATATGACCAGTGAGGTATTGAATCACTTTTTATCACAGCAATTTAAATATATAACAGATAAATTTAAACATTATATGTATTACCTCCGTTTCCCTCCTAAGTGTTTTTGGAATTGATATTTGATGTTTCTGCAGATGTATCTTCCCTTATTACTATTGTTTTTTTTATAATGATAATTTTAATTTACATATACGTAATGCTGCAGAGAAGCCCAACAAAATTGTATTTAATATTTACCTCCACAGCAATGATAAAAGCAATTCCCAGAAATTTATTATTTACTACTTTTCGATCTTGCTATAAAAATTCGTTTGTGGGATGAATATAATAAACAAATTTAAGTGCCTACCACTAGTTAAAAGAGCTCGGGATTGAATATAATGTATATGCAGAGAATAATACGAATTATATTGTTGGTTTCGACGTTGCCGTCTTGGGCAAATGGGTCAATTGACTTGTGAGTAATGGAGAAAAGATCCTTTGGTAAAATAGAGTGACTGAGGCAACGGAGTCCTGGGGAACATTTATGTGAAAATGATAGAAAGCAGGCTAGGCATCATCCGGAACTAGTTGGGACGAGCAACTAGAAATGTATTTCGTTATCTAATAAATCAGGGTATTATCAACTCCATAGGAAATCAAAGCCAACAATAGAATTGTGGGCCAAAAAAATTGTATCGAACATATTTGTTGTAGCAGGAAATGAAATGAACGGGCGACTACTCGTATGAAAGATATCATTTATTGAAAAGGAACTTTTTTTTTTGGCAGATATTTATGGTATTCGTGCACTGCCAAATAGTCAAGCGGGTATCTCTCTCTCATAACAAACTCTACCCCTATTAGCACTGTTTGGTCCAGTATAATCCGGCTCAACATTACGTTTACCTTCTCAAACAGCACTTTACCCTTTAAAAACGTACTTTGTTTATAGGGGAACATATTTCTGTTTGCTTTATCTTATATATATCATGGGATCTCAAGGAGCTGACTCCGTGCTATAGGTTTGCCTGTTCTAAGAGATATGCATACTTACATGGGCTGAAAAGTCCGGGATTTTCCAATTAGTGGCGCCAGTAGAAAATGAACTTGACTCATTTCGAGAGGCTCATCTGTCACTGGTTTATGTATGAAGTTTAATGATATTTTATTCATTCGCTTACAAGCTACAGTTGTTTGAGTGACGCTACTTTCGCCTTCGTAAAAAATGGAAAACAGGAATATCGCAGCTCGATCAAACATTGTTGTTTAATGGGAATAACTCTTGAATAATCATTGCAATGGTTGCAGAAATGTCATCCCACATCTGCTCCTTCTAAAACAACTGTTTATCGGTGGTTTAGTGAATTTAAAATGGGTCGTGCAAACACCGAATGCGCACCTCGCTCTGAAAGGCCGAAATGGGCTACTAATGGGGATATTGTAAAGCAAGTGCATCGAATCGTTTTGAGTGATCGTAAAGTGAAGTTGCGGGAGTTAGCTGAGGTCGTGGGAACCTCAAAAGAACGGGCAGGATATGTACATTTTGCACGATTTTTTGAAGTTGGAAAAGCTATCGGTGCGATGGGCGTCGGGTTTGGTGACTCTCGACCATAAATGATTCAACGGCCAGTTTGGCGTTGTTACAGCGTAATAGAGTGGACTTTTTTCAACGTTTTGTAATAATGGCTGAAGCGTAGGTCATTACCATACGCCCGAGTTCAATAGGCAGTGTGCAGCGTGGCAGCGTGTTACTTTTTGTGTTTTAAATTCGCATTTATTTTAAAATTTAAATGCTGTCCTATTTACAGTTGTTTTATATATATATATATATATATATATATATATATATATATATAATCATCGGCACTACAACCGGTCTTGCCCTTATTTAGTAAGTCTCGAGGCTTGTTGAATTTTCCAAAATAATGTATTTTTGTGGGCAAGGTTATTAGCCTTGCGCCAATATATATATATATATATATATATATATATATATATTGTGTGTATATATATAGAGGTCTTCTTCTTTTACATCTCTTAAATTTTTTCTTTTTTAACTTCTAAAAATTTTTCTTTGTCCGAACACACACGAATTTTAGAACCAAACGAAACATCATTAGGTATTAAAATAAAACTGAATGGGCAGAAATAATATTAAAACAAAAAGGCATAATCGAATGAAAAAGTTCTGTGCTATCTACGACAGCGCACCATCACATACGTCCTAAAAAACAATGGCCTAATTGGACCAGATACGATTTGAATTGGTTCACCCACGGTATTGTCCAAATTTGGTATCCAACGACTATTATCTCTTCCCAAACCTCAAGCGGTGGCTCCAGGGAATGAGGAAATCATCGCGGAATCCAAGACATATATCGAAGGCTGGGACGTTTCGTACTACAGAAAGGGCGTCGGAATGTTGGAAAATCGCTATAAAAACAGTGTCGTCCCCGAAAGCAACTATGTTGAGGAAAAAAATATAACTTTACCCAAAAAACGCTTTTTTTCATTAAAAATCAGTCTGCTCAACTCACATCAAAAATAATATTAAAACGTCTCGAATTATGGAAGAACATATCGTGGATTGAGGAGGGATATGCACTCCCAAGCACTAGGATGAGGCCATTAAGAAACGACCGTTGAAATTTCCCAAGATCAAATAATAAACTACTTAAAAAGGGGATAAAAAAGTGCGTCACTAGGATGAGGCCATTGCGAATATTTCGTTGCAAGAGTGCACATGAGCGATTTTTTTAAAACTTTTGTTTAGAATATTTAAAAAAGTGTTGAAAGGAACTGTTTTTATTTAATTTGAAACACATATGGGCTCCGGATAGACGTTGACAGCGACAGAAAGAGGACAAATAGATGCTTTCAAGGATTTAGGACCCTCAATCCGAGGAATAGCAAGGAGGCTTAACAGAATTAAGACTAAGTAAACAGTTATCTTGCGGATCCACACAAATATGGGAAAAATAAAAAAGGACGCACATCGGAAGCAACAACATCAAATTCGAATCTACCAGCGACTAAAGTAAGCGCCAAAAGCGGAGTATCAGCCAGCATAGCAACGGTCCGAAGGATAATAAAAAAAACTGATACTATCAAGAGAAAAAAATTGAAAAAGAAACCTGTTTTGAGGCAAGTACACAAGGAGCAGCGAATGAGTTTTGCAAGAGAACATGTCGCTTGGACCAGTGAATGGAAACGCCTTGTTTTTTCGGATGAAAAAAAGTTTAACCTTGACGGTCCCGATGGTTTCAACTTTTATTTCCATGATCTGCGCAAGGAGGACCTTATTTTGGCAAGACATCACAGCCGTAGATCAGGTGTCATGGTGTGGGGAGCTATTACTTACTATGGCACAATCGAGTTGGAGTTTTTGCCCACAACAATGAACGGAAACAACTACAAATGTTTGCTGGAACGGTTATTTCCAAAAATCAAAAACATGTTCGGACCCCTGTCTTGGATTTTCCAACAAGACAATGCCTCCACCCACACTTCCAGGGCTGTTAGAAGTTGGATTCAATCAGAAGACAGGGAACTTTTGCCATAGCCACCCTATTCGCCGGACTTAAACATAATCGAAACCGTTTGGTTATGGCTTTCTTGTAAAGTTTATGAAGGCGCCCGACAATTTGAAGACAAGGATACCTTAATCGAAGCTATTCGGTATTCCTGGGACCAAATTTTCCTAGACTACGAGGGTTGCCTTTTATGTTTCGGGATTTGGCAACCCTAGTGTTGCAATCCGGCAATTGACAGCTCTGTCGTAAAGTTGGACATTTTTGAGGTTATACGCACTCAGAACGTTTTGACATACGAGCGCTATTTGTGTTGTTTACAGTAACTTAAAAGATTCATCTCGGCCCAAAAATGGAATTAAATCGTCAACATTTTCGTGCGATTATTTTTTACAACTTTCGGCGTGGATTAACTCAGCAACAGTGCATGGATGAACTTAATTCAATTTTTGGCGATGAAGCTCCATCAAGGACCAGTGTTTATCGATGGTATGGTGAATTCAATCGTGGTCGTAGTTCACTCCAAGATGAATTTCGTGAAGTTCGTCCAAAATTAGTTGTTGTTCCGAAAACCATTGATGCTGTGCGCGAGCTGATATTGGAAGATCGTCATGTGACCTATCGTGAGATTGAGGCAACCTTAGGCGTTAGTGGGACCAGCATACATTCAATATTGCATAAACATTTGACTGTCAAAAAAATTTGTTCGCGTTGGATCCCACACAATTTGTCAATCGCCCAAAAAAAGGCTCGTGTCAATTGCTCGAAAGAAATGCTCAAAAAATACGGTCGTGGTGTTTCGAAACACGTCTATGACATCGTGACAGGTGATGAATCGTGGATTTACGCGTATGAGCCCGAAAGTAAACAGCAGTCGACTGTCTGGGTGTTTCAAGATGAGCCAAATCCAACAAAAGTTGTTCGCGCACGAAGCACTTCCAAGCAAATGGTCGCCTGTTTTTTCGGAAAAACTGGACATGTCGCAACCGTACCACTAGAACAACGCAGAACAGTCAATTCTGAGTGGTACACAACCATTTGTTTGCCAGTTGTCTTCCAAGAAATCAGGAAAACCAACCGCCGAAGACGGATCACTCTTCACCCTGACAATGCGAGCTCTCACACATCGGCTGCGACAACTGCATTTTTGAGCACCCAAAACATCGATTTGATGGGTCATCCGCCGTATAGTCCTAACTTGGCACCGAATGACTTCTTTTTATTCCCGTACGTAAAAAACAAACTGAGATGTCAACGTTTTTCGACACCTGAAGAAGCGGTTGCTGCATTCAGAATGCATGTGTTGGAGATACCTCAATCAGAGTGGCAAAAGCGCTTCGACAATTGGTTCAAACGCATGCAAAAGTGTATAGATCTTCATGGGGAATATTTTGAAAAATAATAAAGTGAATTTCGATGATCAATATTTGTTTTTGTTCTCTAATCCCGAAATATAAAAGGCAACCCTCGTATTTAAAAAAAAACTCTATGATTCTATTCCAAATCGTCTTATAGAGGTCATATCCAAAAACGGTGGGCATACTCATTATTAATGTAGAAAAACGTTATAAATAAATGTTTTAAAACCATAAAATGTAAACATTTCATTAATTTTTTCCTCTTCTAAAATTTTGCATGTGGCCTCATCCCAGTGACGGCTTCCCGTGATATGACTGCAATAATTTTTATAATAATATCACACATATGTTACCAATTAAGAGCACTAAAAATCCATACGTTGCACAAGAATCTGTATTTCTAATTGATCTCAATTAACTGTCTTGAGATTGTTTGCCGTCCGCGACAGGCTGGTCGCCTTAGCTCTAGTCAACCTAAAAGAATCACTTCTTAAATCGAATTGATAAGTACTTAATTTTCAAAAATGGACAATAATGGTTGTTTAAATTCGAAGCCCATAGTTTGAAGATTGTTTCTTCAGTTCAATCAGTTGTACTCTCAACTAGGCAACCAGATCTAATCGGGGTATTCATTTGGTTTACTAAGTCATACCAAATAAAAATGACATGTCCCTATTTTGGCTTACACCACCAGCATGCGTCGCAAATAAGGACGCAATCAACACGAAGCGCGAAATAAATTACATAAAGCAACGTTAAAAGTTGGTCGGCAATTAGGCCCGATCATTATCCATTGAAGTCATGAAGTCATGAAGTCATTACCATGAATCTCAAATGTTACCATTCGATACCCTGAGTATCTGAGACAACAGTGATGGAGGACTATTGTACATGTCTCTCCAATTTGCACCGAGGGCGTCTGTAGACCTCTTACTTCCTACAATTAAACGAGCCCCACGTAGATAGTCGGCTTAAAACCACAGACATTAAAAACAAATTTGACGCATGAAACCCACGCACTTTGCCTATTAATCAAATGTCATACAGGCAAAGCGAGTGGGGGGAGAGTGGGAAGTGTCTTGGGCAGACTCGATGTGCTTGGAATCGCATTAAGCAGTAAAATCACAGTCGATTGGAATCGATTCTTTTGATGTCCTCCAGGAGAGATTTTTTAAAATAAGTATCGAGTCTATGGCAAATTAAGCTGCGTGTCTACTATTTGGGATTATAATTTATAAATAAAGTTTATGTTAGATGTTACTAAGAAATTTCAAACACTCCATTGTAGCTGTCGAAAACATTATGAGACAGAACCCTCCTACCGATATATAATAACGCTAAGGAGAATGGTGGCTGACAACGTTACAGGATAATTACATTTTATTCCTCTAATAGCACACACAACAGAAAAGTTCTGGAGCAATCTATAGGTTTGATCAGTGGGAACTGACATTATGAACACCTTTTGAAATATGTTTTTGAGGGAAGTTTGAAGAATATCTCCAAAGAGCAACGTGAAATGAATATAAATCCCCGGATGCCATCAGTATTATAAAAGGCCCTTATTAACTTTGAGCTTTGGTTCAAAAGAAAATATCTCAATAACACTTTTCTTATATCATTTGAGTCTTCTTTACGTTTTTTTTTTTTTAATATGGTGCCGTCTTTATGATTGTAACCAAAATAAACGCGAACAAATTTTAATTTCGAAGCCGTCCTAGTCTAGGTTGCTTAGTTTAATAAAAAATTTTTCACGTGAAGTAATCTCCTCGGAGGTTATCAGAATTACTACCTAAACAAGTTGTAAGAAAATTAAAGAAGAATGTTTTTTTTAAACGTTGTAAAACTTTTATTGGCCCGAACTCATTGATGTATGTGATGTATTTTATTGATGTATCTTTTTCCTTTGCTAAATATGTACTTGTTTTAATTTGTTTATCCTCGTACGGCCTACTATATCACGTCTTCGAAATCGGCTGACTTGATAAAAATGTTTGCTTGCCATTTAAATTTTCACAGTGAAAAATTAGAAAACCTATCGCGCACCAGGACGTACTACTATCGTACATGCAAGGTCTTTTTTCAGTAGCCTCCGGCGCAAGACTAATGACCTTGCCCGGAAAAAACGAATCATTATGGAAAATTTAACACGATTCAGGACTTGCCAAATAAGGCCAAGACCGGTTCCCGCTTGTAGTGCCAATGATGATGATGATACACAATACACAGTATTCGCTTTTCACTTTACCCAATTCAGATTTGATTTTGCTCCACTCTCCTCACAGCGTCAAAGAGGCTTTTCCCAGTTGTGCAAGGGAAGGTTTTTGGAAAATTTGTTGCGGCAACAGGCAGCGGAGATTTAGAGACCAGCGCGGGGCAGAACCGTGATAGTGGTTCTTTGGCGTTCGGGCAACTCAGAGAGCGGATCGCAGAATTGATGAGGACGATCATCAATTAAAGAGCAAAGGCATATTACTAATGCCGTGGGAGAGCTGGTCAAGATCATTGGTTGCCTTTATGATAAGGAAGTGGAAAATCGCTTAAAGATGCCATCTGCACCGGCTGAAGCAAGCGGTGGAAACGTGCAAATCCATCCAAAGCAAAACTCGCACACAGACGTACGTAGGGTCCCGGTGCAGATCAATGATGATTCAACCAATTATAATTGGTTTACAATTGCCCAGTGGGGAAGGAAGAGGGATACGAAGTTGGAGGGTGAAGAGGCTCCAAAGATGATACGGGGAAGGCCAATATTATTAAAAGAAGGAGACCACGCCCGGACGCTATAATAATATCCAAAACCGGAAAAAAATATATGCGGATATACTGAGGTTTATGAAGGCCAAGCCAGAGCTAAGTGAACTCGGAATTAGTGTAAATAAAGTTCGAAAGACAGCAGAAGGGGAATTGCTGCTAGAACTGAAACGCCGACCAGAGGCCACCAACGAGACACTGAAAGCAAAGGTACAACAAGTACTAAAGAAAGATGCTAATGTCAAAACACTGTCACTGGAAATCACGGTTGAGTGTTGTGATTTAGATGAGGTGACCACTGTGGAGGAAATCCTGAGAGCGATTGCTATAGAGTTCCCTGTACTGAACGTGATCCCAAAGGAAGCGGTAAAGACTTTAAGAAGAAAACCAGAC
The DNA here is from genome assembly GCA_963931805.1 of Microdon myrmicae. Lineage (NCBI taxonomy): Eukaryota > Metazoa > Arthropoda > Insecta > Diptera > Syrphidae > Microdon > Microdon myrmicae. The sequence goes on from OZ007502.1 coordinate 111,094,329, forward strand.
GGCACGCAGGCTGCCATGATCCACTTACCAAGAGAAAAGGCTACCATGTTGCTGGCTACAGGTTTCCTACGGGTTGGATGAGTGAAATGCAGACTTCGAGAATATATCGCACCCACACGATATTTCAGATGTTGGCAATACGGTCATGTGGCGAAATCCTGCAAATCCGAAGAAAATCGTTCGGAAAACTGTTTGAAATGCGGAGAAAAAGGCCACAAAGCAATGGGTTGTAAAGCACAACCCAAATACATGTTCAGCGAATCAGGATGCGAAGGCGGTAACCACCACTCAACAGGGAGTTAGAAATGCCGAGCATTTAAAGACGTGATGTCCAATCTTCTCAATAAAAATGGACAGGTTTAAGTGCATTCAAATCAACTTAAACCATTGTGGAGCCACACAAGGTCTCCTTTCAGAATAGAACCCTGCGCCCATGCCGGCGCACCGACTTCCTCCCCCACAGTTCTACACTGGCTGCTATCGTAGGCGGCCTTAAAGTCTATAAATAGACGATGTAATGGAATTTTAAATTCCAGACATTTTCCCATCGCCTGCCTAAGGGTGAATATCTGATCAATCGCTGATTTGCCTGTGATGAAGCCATACTGATATTGACCAATGATGACTTTAGCGTAGGGGGCTATCCGATCTTGTAGGATAGTAAAGAGTATCTTATATGCGGTACTCAGCAATGTTATACCCCTTTAGTTGCTGCACAGTGTGATATCTCCCTTCTTATGTATGGGGCAAATTATTCCACGACGCCATTCTAACGGCATCTCCTCTTGCTCCCATACGCGCACCACGATCTCATGAATTGCGTGATGTAACGCTGTCCCTTCTTGTTTGATCAGCTCAGCTGGTATGCAATCAGCTCCGGGGGCTTTATTTGATTTGAGCTGTCTTATGACTTTTAATGTTTCCTCAATGCTTGGTGGCAGCAGCATTTGGTCTTGATTTTGCATTGGTGGAGCCTCCAATTCTTCTGTGAGCTAACTATTTAGCAATTCATTGAAGTGCACTTCCCATCGCTCCAGAATGCCTTCAGGATCGGTGGTCAGATTACCCCCTTATCCTTGCAGTAAGTGCAACGTGGTGTGTACCATGTCATACTGCGGATTATTTGGTAGAACTTCCGCGCCTGGTGCGGAACTCGCTCTATTTCACAGACAAGATTTTTTTTCCAAGCACTTTTCTTTTGCCTGTGAAGCCTTTTTTCAGATCTTCTGAGCTCTTTGTATTTCTCCTCGCGTACCCACGTCCTATGAGACTGCTGCATTGCCCGATATGCAGCATTCTTACGTTCAGTCGCTAGTTTACACTCATCACAAAACCAGTCGCTCCGATCTCTACGACTACTGCCTAAGATGGAATTGGCAGTACTAATGACAGTATTCTTAAGGCTTGTCCATTTCTCTTGTACGCCCGGAATTCTGGCCCATGGACTTACTCTCCCCACGTCGAGCTCTTCGAGGGCGAGTCTTAACGTATGACTAAAGGTGTTACTCGTATTCTCAATGCGTAAGGCAGCCGTGTTGATTCGTACCTGATCCGCGGATGCAATACGTCTCCGTAAGGGAATCCACGCTCGGAAAACTGTACCAACAAGATAGTGATCCGAGTCGACGTTGGCACCTCGGTACGTTCGTATCGTCATCAAGTTCGAGGAGAAGCGGCGATCTATCAACACGTGGTCAATTTGGTTGCGAGTGCCTCCATTAGGATATACCCAGGTGGTTTTGTGAATATCTTTACGCGGAAACTTGGTACTCGCAACGACCTATCGGTTCGATGACTCGTTGATGCTGTCAGTTCGATGACTCGTAATCCATTGTCATTAGTGTTCTCATGCAAACTATGGGAACCTGCGTAGTGCCTGAATATCGACTCCCGACTTATTTTCGCATTCAAATCACCAAGAACGATTTTTAAACCGTATCTTGGGCAGGCATTGGGGCCCCGTTCGAAGTTCCTCCTAGTATTCTTCCTTTTCGTCATCAGGGGACTCCTCTGTAGGTCCGTGAACGTTTATGAGGCTTATGTTCTTAAACTTGCCTCGCACGTGGAGAGAAGAGAAGAGTTGCCTTTCGTTTATTGCATTAAAGCAGATAATGACAGGCTTTAGTTTTTGGTTGACTAGAAAGCCTACCCCGAGCACATGGTGTTTTACATGACTGCTGTAATAAACGCCATACTCATTTCTTTGAAGAACACCACTCCCTGTCCATCTCATTTCTTGTAATGCTGTTATGTCCGCCTTATATTCGGACAGAGCATCGGCTAGCTGCTGCGCTGCTCGAGCTCTATATAGTGAACGGACGTTCCATGAGAAAATTCTTAAATCGTTTAGCCATTTTCGTTTCCGTGGTCGTCGTCGTGTACCCGATCTATATCCGAGGCTTGTTCAATTTTCCATAATAATTTGTTTTTATGGGCAAGGTTATTAGTCTTGCGCCAACCTTTCTCAGGATGTCGCTGCATGATTGCTTCACTACTTAGCGGGTACCAAAGTAACTATCCAGGGGTGTCACGTGGAGACTGCATGTCAACTTGGATTGAATAGGGGCAAGTATCGTCCAGGCCTTCGCCGGGTTGAAAACAATCAGAGATTTTGCTCTGTGTGTTCGCTCCCATCCCCCCGGCAATCATACAGTCCATCCCAAAAAAGGGCAAAGACTGTATTAACTCAATAAATATGCATTCGATAAGTTTACTTCCAAGCATTAGTAAAGTATTCGAAAAGACCATTCACAAAGCTCTGCTAAAATAGGTAGACGACATCAACATTATTCCGAATAACCAGTTTGGGTTTAAGATGGGTCATGAAACCACACATGCCGCAGCTAAAGTGGTCTCCGACATACAGTGGAATAATGCACGGGTGCCTGTCTGATCGACTTGGGAAAAGCCTTTCATACCGTCTGGATCAAAGGGTTATATTACAAACTGGTCAGACATGGCACACATAAGCCTGTACTATATGTACTTTACGATATGTTAAAGAACAGGAGGTTCGTGGTAATGTGACCTCTAATAAAACGTATAATATCAAAGATGGCTTGCAACAGGGTGCGGTACTTTCTCCGATGCTTTTTAACATTTACATTAGCGACTTATTAGATGCACTTGTCGCGGTTCCGCCAGATCCCACGGTACGCTTTCCTTAAACACCCCATAACACCCATATTCCCATATAATTTCGCCAATGCAAATCGCATTAGGCACCTGAAAACGCTACACGCATTAATTGGAGCAAAGCTATAGTCGTAAAGCTTCTGCAAGAGAATTCTTACCTTTTCAAGCATTCCTTCGCTTACAAATCCCCTGTAAGAGTTCTTACTTTCCTTATCATAAATTATCCTGAAACGAAAAACCCCGGTTCACATATCATATAACCATTCCAGCCAGAGATAATTATCATGGCGTCGCATATTCCCAGCTTCATTCATGTATACGATAAAGTTCTTTATGTATACATTTAGCTGGCGACGTTTTTCTCCCAGCACAAAGTGCAACCCAAAGCAAATACGCATTTCGCGTCCCTTGGCATCAATCGAAATCCAAGCATAATCAATGCAAATGGGTATTCAATACGTATCCTTTCTAGCGATGCCATAAACACCATTTCCCAGTAACTTCGCTAAAACCAATTAGCACATTTTCACATCGGAACATCGTCTCTTTGTTTAGCCGCACATGTTCCAACAAAGATTCCATTGGCATCTTCCGATTACGGTTTTATTTGCTTTACCGAAATCGTATCCTAGGAATGCAGTTTATGTCTTTCTTTGTTCTAGGCACACATACCATCATGACCATGATGGGCGAGTGAGCTCTGAACGAGCAAAATATCGTTGAGTCGAATTTCATCCAGCGATCGAGACGGTCGCTCCGCCATCCACCGTGCCGGCGCCGGCACGGTTGTGAAACAAAAATCGAGTGTGAGCCGAACGCGTATCGAGTCGTATCGGTTAATATAACTTTGTTAGTTCTAAAATCTACTACCGGTATCTGAAAAACTATCCTTTTAATTAAACGCAGTAATCAGTGTGCAACGTTGCAATATAACAATAATTTAACATTTAAAAAAGAAAACAATAAACGCCACTTATAATACCCCGTTTGTTTGTTTTAATGTGCTGTTGTTTTTCTGTGAACATTTTGCTGCGGTGTTCGGTGCGCGGACTTAATCCTTGGAGCTCGTGTTTTCGTATGCAGCGGTATAAGTGATGGGGAAGAAGTGAACCGTGTGCCCGTGTCTGGCACAATACTTCTCGTACCCCCACACACTTCCGCAGGCTATTGCGTACGCAGACGATCTCATAATTTAAAGGATAGCTCCGAAAGTTGAGATCATAAATAGTTTAATACAGCGAGACTTCAACAAAGTGCAACGCTAATACGACGACTGGAAACTTAAGATCAACTTCCAGAAATGTGAAGCCATCCTATTTAGAACTCCATTATATAAAGCCACGAATGACACAAGAAAAAACTGGCGAAAATTTGTTATCGTGGGACCGCATGGAGGTAAACTGGAAACCAAGACTTTAGTTAAATACCTTGGCATCTGGCTAGGTCAATATCTATATTTCAACAGATATGTAGAGGCTGCTTTGGCCAACGCTTGGAAAACTTTTGCTATGACAAGGAGGCTATTTCACAGTAGCCAACTTGACAGGAGGGTAAAAGTTATATACTACATGGTCCAAATTTGTTGGAAACGATTCCGGTATTCGAAAGGAAATGTCTCAGAACTTGTCTCAGATTATATCGAACACCGGAATCGGATTATAAAAAGTATTATTCAAATGAGACTTTTTATAATGAAGCATACATAAATAGGGTAGATAATTTTATGATTAAATTAATCAGAGGACATATTGCGAGAGCAATCAGCTCGTCCAATGACCTAACTTTTGGGGCTTATTATCCAACCACTCTGTACTATGAGAGCGTGCGTCGCAACGGCTTTGTTCCACCAGGGGCGTTCCTTGACTTGGACATGAAAGGGCTTATACAGGATTGATGCGGAATTCCGCTGATCTATCATGTAGTGCTCTTGCACTTCAGCAGGAGTTTCTCCCAAAGAGACCGCGACGATAATATTACAGAGCACCACCAGTTTTGGTGGTTGAATGGCATTTGAAGACCTGATTACCAATGCGAATTGAATCACTGCATTATAAGCCAGCTTACACAGACTTAGCTTTTGTAGAATTAGGGTAGTATAAGATTTAAGTTATGTTCTTTAAGGTAAATAAAATAAAATAAAAAAAAAAGTTGAATCAAGTTGAATTTTAAGTAAAAACAGAAAAAAAATTAGCACAAAGTTTTTCGAATTTTTCTTTGTTAGACAAATAATCATAACTCAAGCCACAAATAAAGTCCTGTCGCCGAAAGGCAAATTGCACAATAGTCTTATTATGTTTAGCCTAGAGCGTCTGTGTAGGACCAGTAAGTTATAATATAAGATAATTAAGCTGGAATTTAAGCATTTTTTGTCTAGCATATAATTTAGAATCTAAGAAAAAAAAGGAAATAAAAAATGTTGGGAAAGGTGAAAAATGAAAAGGTCCAAATGGGGAACTAGTTTACCTCGGGAATTTTTTATCTCAGGAGGCACCATCATGACTTATCCGTGTCCGTCCGAGCAATCAGCCATACATCCGAAACATATTCGAAGATTTCTCTCGACGATATCGCGGAATGTACAGCCTGGTGGGGTGGTATCTCAGCTTGGGACCGACTACCACCTGAACCAACTTTTTCTCGATCGGTTCCATCAGCCAAGCTCCGAAAGATGGCCAGGGATTTCTCCACACCATTTCACGGAGCCTATAGGATGATGGAGTGGTATTCCACCGGGCGACAGGGCGTTGGGACCCCACCTATCACTCGCCCTTAAGTCGCCTCTTAAAACGAGCTGGCCTAGCTGTGAGTATTTTCTAACGTCCTACTCACAAGGCTTAATGTTTGCTGCAATCGGTTACTTGCCAACTCTATTAGTAAGTTATAATATTTTAGTAGTTCCGCTCCTATCAAAAGCTGGCTGGCATTAGCGATTATGAATTCCAAACGAATATCGTTGGAGTAAGAAACTTTCGTCCATATGTTGCTGTTGCTAAGCTCCATTCATTTTCATTCATTTTCAAACATTTTTAATTCCCTTTTTTTTTCTTAGGTTCTTGCAGCAAACAGTTACAATTCCATAGAGTCTACCAGCAGGTGCTAACGATCGCGAGATCGCTCCACAGTCCTAGTTTAAAGTTGTCTGCTACCTATTACATGCCTGTTTATCCTCCTTGGTATTTGTACCGCAAAGCTTATGATAATAGCAAATAGCAGGTAAGTTTATTTTAGCTGACGATCGTGAATCGCTGTGTTGTGTATTCGAGGAGCTACTACAATATGGACGGTCTTTATTGAGAGATCTGGTATCTTGCAACCGAACTGTCTTCATCTCCAAATGAAGTTCTTGAAAATCCCTTCGTATCTAGACTATTTCCACGGAATAAGGCTTTATTTGGTATGGTGGGTTAACCAGATGTGCGAGTGGTGATTTGCCATGTCGATCACTGTTTCCCGTAATTAAAAACAAAAAGGTTTTTCCGTTTTTCCGAAACAAATTCTAATTCAAAAGTATTTTATAATTGCGGGAACAAAAACGTTGGGTTATCCTACGACAAAAGTTGATATAACCGCGTGCCGAGCATGAAAACGATCGCCTGCGATAACTCTGAGGGGTTTCTCTATATTACATGGAGAACCATCCCACAATCCTAACCTAATTTCGACCGCTAACAGCGCGTCACATTATCCCGAATCCCACCGTTCGGCCATTTTACCTGTAGAAGACAGCATAGCTGAATTCATTATTTTATGCAGATAATGCAGAATTGAATTCAGCTATCTTTTGCCATAAGGCAACTCCATTTTTGCTAGCCCATGAGATTTCCATCGGAAATCATATTATGTCGGGTAGCAACAACAACTCGAAGCAAACGACGCCGTCGCATCATTGCGAAACCGCTGGGGAATTTATCGAAATATCTAATTAGTTTTCATGATAAATTACCCTAGCCAATTTGGCGTCACTTCGGCTTTTCTCCAGACACTTCATTCGCTGGGGATCAATGCTCTCTTTTTGCAGGTGAATATCATCAGCTTAATTTTCCTCTCTTTCACAGTTCTGTCTTCGTACAGATCAATGTACTCTGAACTCACCATATTACCGAATTAGGTCAATGGGCTCCGCTCAGAACTACATTGATTCATGCACATACAACCAAATCCACCCCAAGTTAATCATACATTGTGTTTCTGTTCTCTCATTCTCCCGCTCTCTTCGATCATCAGTTTACTGATGTAACCTACCACACATCGACGGACGAGGCAATGAGAGAGTAAAAGTATGTTCTCTTTTGGTTGTCGGGTGCAAAAACTAAATTATCTAATTTCTTCCCTTTTCGAGTGAGTCGTTTCACAAGAGTAACAGGAGGAAGTCGTGACGCTAACCACCGCCGCGTGTGCATGCTTATGCACACGCTCGTCCGCGTAGAATCCCTAACGTAACTAAATTAACTCTCGGAAATCGGAGACTTTCTAACGAAGCAGAAGAAGTGTAAAGTTATAGTGATTTAAATTGTATTTATATTGCGATAAAAATGTATCTTTAGCTATTTTTCGTGTAACAGGCTAACGCACCTCGAGTGCCCAAGAACGTTCTACTTATCAAAATGTTAATTAAAAACTCAGCCGCGATGGCGCAACAAATCAAATAAAAAAAAAACATTTATATAACCAACCAACATCAATGTGTTTTCTATTGTTCCTGTCTTCCTGGGTGGACTATCCTCATCGGAGCAACGTTGTTGGGAATATAAGGAATCCGTGTCGTACCAGGCACACCAACTTATACCCCCACAACTCTACCTGCATATATAGAGACATAATCTTGACTTATTGAACCATCTTTCAACTGCAACCTTGTTTGCTTAAATATATTGTAACTTTACAAATGGAAAGGGAGTATAACTGCGTTATCTTTCCCCTACAACAAACTAACAAACCACAAAAAACATGTAAATAAAATCCAGTCAAAATTTAACCGAAAAGTTAAAATCTTAGTCGACTCAGAACGAATTGGTATAAATAAATACGCCAAAGCCAAAAAGAAGAGATAAGAAAGGAAAAAGATATAAAATAAAGAAATAAATGGAAGTGGAACAAAGGTTTAGGCTGAAAACCATGCGGCAAAAGGAGGAAATTGTAATCTGGAGAGATAAAAAATAAAATAAATAAAAAAACAAGATAAAATTTAGCATTTAGTCTTAAGTTGTAAAATGTATAAAATAAAATATTTAAAATAAGTATCTCAAAACAAAAGAAAAAATTAACCTTTTTTCCTTCTGCCTTCGAAGTGAATTCAATTAACGAAAACCCGATTTCAAGCCCGCAACATAAAACAAATCAAATAACTCCATCGAAACGTTAGTATACTAGACGACGAGCTTCACACTTCGCAGCTGAAAAGAAAGCGGAATTAATTTAGTTGTCATTCATAGTTCACAATTCACAGGTAATAAAACTTAAAATGTGCTCCACTCTTGCAAATGAGGTTTCAACATATTTATTACCTAACACTGAAAAAGAAAAAAAAATATTTTAATAAGTTTAATGCGTAAGAGACCATAATTGAGAAAACCACAATCATCAACATATTAAAACCGCAGACTGGTTCCTTACATTCGGTGGCATCTACAATTAATACAAGAAGCGCCCAATCCCACGACGAGGTTGCTAATGTCGTACCAAGGTACATCTCGAGTCGATGTACACCGGAGCTTAGAGTGTAGTATTACCCAAGTTGCAATTATATTATCATTTATTCATGCAATTATTTAGACTTTAATATGTTTGAGATGTTGTGCAATTGCTCGTACATCCGATGAATACCACTAGAAAGAAGCCGACCATCTTTCAGTGATCCACGAGTTATACTTAACCCACGATATGGTATTATACTCCTACGACCCCGATGGTTATGCGATGTACGATGGTACTAATGCAGTTGCTTGTTAAAATCGATGCCCAAAAGTGCAACCTTCAACGTTTAGGCTTTAATCGACAAATCAAAGAATTATGCAACTGCCGGGTGGAGTAACTTGTCATTACTAATGGTTTTTATGGCTATTCTCTGATGGGCGTTAGATAACTGGCACGCTCCTACAACGGCAATAAAACGGGATGATCACACCTTTACGATTATTCTGTTGGCCAAGAGGAAACCAGATATTCGAAAGTGATTTATTTGATTTAGTTAACCAAATGACCTTTCTGTTATGCACAGAGTACATCAATTTTGATCTGACAAATATTAACAGGAAAATACATCTCTTTAAATGTCTTCAATGGCTCAGAGTTGTGACATAAAATATTTACGATTTTTTAATTAATTGTACGAGTTCTCTTTGATAACTCAGTGACTTTCATACGAGAAGTACTCTAGTCGTTGCCTTCGTTGTTTTAGTATGTACATCTTAATCTACTTACTACTAATCGTTATTAGGAGTCCCTATTTTCTCCCTCTTCTTTCGTTCGTACTGTACTTTAATATGTTAAGGAACCTTAAAATTCCCTTTTGTGCGTTTTGTGCGTTTGTGGATACAAAAAACAGTTTACGCACTTTAATAATTTACGTGAAGATTTGGAGATGAGGAAGTATCGACGAGGTAGATGCTGTGCTCGCCCACTGTCACTCAAAACAGGTATCGCTTAAAAGTAGCGAAGCAGCATTTTGACATAAAAGCCCCCCAGTGAATTTTTACGAAGGCATAAGAAACGCAGGTGGGGGGTGGGAGCGAACATACAGGGTAAAGTCTGTGCTTTCAACCCGGCGAAGGCCAGGACGATCATTGTCCCTGTTCAATCCAAGTTGACATGCAGTCTCCACGTGACACCCCCTGGATAGCTACTTTGGCACCCGCCAAATAGTGAACCAATGCATGCAGCGGCATACTGAAAAACGTTGGCGCATGGCTAATAACCTTGCTCGTAAAAAAAAATTATTATGGACAATTTAACAAGTCTCGGAAGAGGACCGGATACCGGTGGAGAGACTTGCTAAATAAGGCCAAGACCGAATCCCGGTTGTAGTGCCGATGATGATGACGATAAGAAACGCAGGTCGATTAATCAAAATAAAAAACCAATCACACAATACATTTGTAGTGCTTTGAAAAGCCCTACTATCCTCATTCCAAATATATACCAAACATATCCCACGTACAATACATAATCCTAAATAAAAAAATCGCTAATTGAATAAATAGCTCATACATTGAACGATGCATTTTTTCATCATGCATTCAAATTTCCAATCAAATCAAATGCATGATAAATCGAACCAAATGTTCATTTATCACGCATACACACAATTCCGAAAATCCCCCAAATTTGCATCCTGGTTTTGACGGTCACGACACACGTGATAATGATCACTGTTTCGTCACATCAAATACCCTTTAGAAACTAGCTAAATCTCGAAAACCTAAGAAGTGACCCGGTATCGACAACATGTCATACCACTCATTGTGAAGTCTTCCTGCCTGATTCTTTATAAAGCTCTCCATTCTGTTCAACCATCCCTAGAATAAAGGGTAGACGAAATTTCGCACAAAAGGGCAATGCATCCTGGTTGTGACGGTCACGACACACGTGATAATGATCACTGTCACATCAAATACCCTTTAGAAACTAGTTAAATCTCGAAACCCCAAGAGTTGAGCCGGTATCGACAACCTGTCGTACCACTCGTTGCGAAGTCTTTCTGCCTTATTCTTTATAAAGCTCTTCATTCTGTTCAACCACCCCTACAATATAGGGTACTTTCCCTAAGCTTTAGAAGCATGCTTTTGTTTGTCCAATAGCCAAAGTTGGGAAACCAACGTATAAGCCCTCAAGCTTTCGTCCCATTACAATCCTCACTTCGTCATCATCATCGGCATTACAACCGAGATCCAGTCCTGGCTTCATTTAGCGACTCTCTCCACCGGTTCCGATTTCGAGCCGATGTCATCCAGTTTGGCACTTCCAGGCTACAGACGTCCTGGTCCAGGCCATTCCTCCATCACAGACAAGGTCTGCCACGTTGTCTCCTTCCATACATCCTGCCACAAAGGTTTTTCCGGCCAGGCTCCTCTTCCTTCACCCGAGCTAGTTGTCCAGCCCACCGAAATCTATCGAGCTTAATTTTTCTTACGAGGGTTACCTCTTATGTTTCGGGATTTGGCAACCCTAGTGTTGCAATCCGGCAATTGACAGCTCTGTCGTAAAGTTGGACATTTTTGAGGTTATACGCACTCAGAACGTTTTGACATACGAGCGCTATTTGTGTTGTTTACAGTAACTTAAAAGATTCATCTCGGCTCAAAAATGGAATTAAATAGTCAACATTTTCGTGCGATTATTTTTTACAACTTTCGGCGTGGATTAACTCAGCAACAGTGCATGGATGAACTTAATTCAATTTTTGGCGATGAAGCTCCATCAAGGACCAGTGTTTATCGATGGTATGGTGAATTCAATCGTGGTCGTAATTCACTCCAAGATGAATTTCGTGAAGGTCGTCCGAAATCAGTTGTTGTTCCGAAAACCATTGATGCTGTGCGCGAACTGATATTGGAAGATCGTCATGTGACCTATCGTGAGATTGAGACAACCTTAGGCGTTAGTGGGACCAACATACATTCAATATTGCATAAACATTTGACTGTCAAAAAAATTTGTTCTCGTTGGATCCCACACAATTTGTCAATAGCCCAAAAAAAGGCTCGTGTCAATTGGTCGAAAGAAATACTGAAAAAATACGGTCGCGGTGCTTCGAAACACGTCTATGACATCGTGACAGGTGATGAATCGTGGATTTACGCGTATGAACCCGAAAGTAAACAGCAGTCGACTGTCTGGGTGTTTCAAGATGAGCCAAATCCAACAAAAGTTGGTCGCGCACGAAGCACTCCCAAGCAAATGGTCGCCTGTTTTTTCGGAAAAACTGGTCATGTCGCAACCGTACCACTAGAACAACGCAGAACAGTCAATTCTGAGTGGTACACAACCATTTGTTTGCCAGTTGTCTTCCAAGAAATCAGGAAAACCAACCGCCGAAGACGGATCACTCTTCACCACGACAATGCGAACTCTCACACATCGGCTGCGACAACTGCATTTTTGAACACCCAAAACATCGATTTGATGGGTCATCCGCCGTATAGTCCTAACTTGGCACCGAATGACTTCTTTTTATTCCCGTACGTAAAAAACAAACTGAGAGGTCAACGTTTTTCGACACCTGAAGAAGCGGTTGCTGCATTCAGAATGCATGTGTTGGAAATACCTCAATCAGAGTGGCAAAAGTGCTTCGACAATTGGTTCAAACGCATGCAAAAGTGTATAGATCTTCATGGGGAATATTTTGAAAAACAATAAAGTGATTTTCGATGATCAATATTTGTTTTTGTTCTCTAATCCCGAAATATAAAAGGCAGCCCTCGTACAACGTTACCTTCAAGGTAGATTGCGTACAACTCGTGGTTGTATCGCCTCCGGAATCGTCCTCCATCATATTCTGGGCCAACAATTCTCCTTAAGACCTTTCTCTCGAAAGCAGCTAAGAGTTTTTTAGTGAGCACCCAGGTCTCGGATCCATACATAAGTACTGGTAAGACCATGGTCTTGTACAGTAGTAGCTTGGATGTTCTGGATAAATTTCGGGATTCAAAGAGCCTTGATAGACCATAGTAGGCTTTGTTGGATTTAATCAGCAGTTCGCTTATTTCTTCTTCCATATTGTTATCGGCTGATACTATTTACCCAAGATAGTTAAAGGATTGCACTACTTCAAATTCGTGCTCCACTACCCTGACAGTTTGACCAACGTTAGGTCTCTTCTTCAAAGAAGTTGCCACCATGTACTTAGTTTTCCACTCATTAATGTGCAGTCCCAGTTTTTGTGCCGTTTGCTCGATCTGGGTGAAGAAGTTCTGTACTGCCGAATCGGATCTACCGATGGTGTCGATATCATCTGCGTAGGGAAGTATTTGGGTGGACTTGGTGACAATAGTCCCTTTAGTTGTAATGCCATTGGATTGCTTTCTCCCACGCCGGGTTGAAGAGGAGGCAGGCCAGACCGTCCCCTTGTCGGAGTCCATTAAAGATATTTATTGGTTAGACAGCATTTACTTACATCAAGTATTTTTACTTGACTAGTTACGTTGGTCATGGTCAATCTACAAAGTCGTGGTAAGGAACGGTTCGCAAAAATCGACAAACCTAGGTGGATCGGTAAAGATAACGCGGTACATAGAACCGGCGGTATCCCTTGGCTGACGGGTGGAGTACTCTGCTCAGCGAATCTGCTGCTCAAGGGAGGCATTTTTAAATACCATCCCCTAGAGAAATCAGTGGAAAAGTCCACTGATTAAAAAAAATACTATTTACAAATAGGCAAAGTTTCGAATACTTCATTCTACAGTACACACTAACATATATAGTACGATCCAACTTTAATCTTAACACGGAAAAGATTAATGTATTTGAGTCACAGTAATGTATGTACTCGTATACCCACACATTTGTGTATAGTTGTTGAAAATTGATATACCGTGGATCGTTATCAGGTAAAGACTAATTAAACCGTAATTAAAAATATGCTCCTGCGGTCTTTGGGCTATTTCCAGCCTTAAATATTTATAGCACCAAAGTACCGACCTAGTTTGACAAGGTATGAATTATCTGAATGCCGACATGCTTCATGTTAACCTACTCACAAGCCCCTCAGGGATATTATTGTAGTTAACATAACTTCCTCTCCTAAAACAACAAAATTTGCGACATTCCTCTTCTGGAATTGTTATTTACCAATTATAGAGGATGATGGACAAGGGGTCGACAGAATTGGATGCTATTCTCAAGCGGCTGGCGCCTTTTGGGACCTCATAACACATCTGGCCTTGTGCTTTTTGTACCGATTCGCGATCATGATGTTACCACTCAACCAGCAATTCTGCAATTGGCCGCATAAATGGCGATCAATTCGCATTACTTAACCGCCAATGGGCTGACAATAAATTGTTCAAATATCAAGCTCCGTGATCCATTCGTGAATCTGAAATATTCAATCGCATTCGGTTATCTCTGCGCCTCCGATCCAAATACACACGATCAGAAATAATTTTGTGCAAATTGCTGGTCCGATTTTTAAGATAGCTACCCGTTCTCAATGCTCTCAATCGCCGGCCTAGAATGTAATGTATCTGGCAATCAAAAGAAGGAATTGATTTCCTTGCCCAAACATGCAACAATGGCCACTTGAGGCGGTTGCTGGTTTGGATTCTGACCCGACGCAAACGCACAGCTTGCACATTTGTTTGCATCTTATTTTGACCAATAAAAGAAATGGAATTCCGATTATCTTTGGGGGTTTTGGACACTAGCTGCGATTGGAATTCGTTTGATTTAGCCTTAGAGCTTGGAGTTGAGGGAAAACCTGTTGTTGGTGGGTAGAAATACAAGTTGCCGGGAGCAGTTGTTCCCGTATTGGGCGCGCAGTGTTTTCGCGACGCTGTGTCGGCGCTATCTAACATAAGCGTCACTTGGGGCCAACTGGTTAAAGCTGTAATGTTCTGACATATCGAAGTGCGAAGGTTTGCACAAATTTGTCAGGAATTTTGAAGGTATTTTATTGTGGTACGTGGAACCACCTGGGTGGCGTAACACAAATGTACGCCGCTTAAATGGATCACTTTTCTGTGAGTAGTAAGTCGCACGCACTTATAGGAATTCAAATATCTCCTGAGACGGTGATGCTTACATTGAAAACTTAGAGTTTTGCAATTTAATGTGGATATTGCTTTGGTGTGAGATCGTGGTGTATACCGACGGAGGTAAGATTAATGATATTTAACAGAATTGGAGGCTCTTTTTCGTGTGCATGAACGTTTGCAGCGGTCGATTCGTTCGACCCAATTTCCGATGACTCGGACACACATTTCGCGTTCAATGTTGGCTCTGAGCTCTTCCAACGTCGTCGGCTTGTTGGCATAGACCAATGACTTTACGTAGCCCCAAGGAAAATAGTCTAGAGACGTTAAATCGCACTAACGAGGCGGCCAACCGACTGGCCCATTTCTTGAGATAGCACGCTAGTAGTAGGGTTATGGCGTTTCTGGCTCACTTTTTGTATGGGAAAAAAAGCCATGCCCATATATGGTAATTTCGGAAGTGGACCACTAGGAAATGAGGTAATCGGAGGGGGGGCGGATGATTCATGATCGTTGTCTTTGTGTGATCGATATTTTTTTAATTTTGGGTTGTGATTAATGGTTGTTATCAGTAGTTGGTGATCGATATTTTTTCAATTTGAGAAGTGTGATTCATGGCTGTTTTGGTCTGTTGTGTATTTGTTATCAGGTGTGTACATCTTCAGTGGGTCGAGGATTTGTACTTGTTATCAGTATTTTTTTCAATTTGAGGTGTGCGATTCATGGTTGTTTTGGTCTGTTGTGTGCTTGTTATCAGATGTGTACATCTTCAATGAGTTGTGGATTTGTACTTGTTATCAGTATTTTTTTCAATTTGAGGTGTGTGATTCATGGCTGTTTTGGTCTGTTGTGTGCTTGTTATCAGGTGTGTACATCTTCAATGGGTTGTGGATTTGTACTTGTTATCAGTATTTTTTTCAATTTGAGGTGTGTGATTCATGGCTGTTTTGGTCTATTGTGTGCTTGTTATCAGGTGTGTACATCTTCAATGGGTTGTGGATTTGTACTTGTTATCAGTATTTTTTTGTCAATTTGAGGTGTGTGATTCATGGCTGTTTTGGTCTATTGTGTGCTTGTTATCAGGTGTGTACATCTTCAATGGGTTGTGGATTTGTACTTGTTATCAGTATTTTTTTGTCAATTTGAGGTGTGTGATTCATGGCTGTTTTGGTCTGTTGTGTGCTTGTTATCAGGTGTGTACATCTTCAATGGGTTGTGTATTTGTACTTGTTATCAGTATTTTTTTGTCAATTTGAGGTGTGTGATTCATGGTTGTTTTGGTCTGTTGTATATTTGTTATCAGGTGTGTACATCTTCAATGGGTTGGGGATTTGTACTTGTTATCTCGGTAAGTGAATTATGTATTAGGTTTGGGTGATTAGCGTTCAAGGTTAATTGTGTGACATGAGCAGATGGTATTTTAAATTTGGGTGTGTGAATAGGTGATAGGTTATTCATGATTGTTTGACAGTGAATATATTATTATTTAGTCATTGCGTTTGAGTAATATATATGGGAATTTTTTTGGGTGATTCTGTCTTGAAATGGGTGTATGTTTTAGCTGTTTCTTAATATATGGACATTTTATGGTGATTCTATATGCTTTTAGACTATCGGGCTTTTTGCTATATATATATTGAATATGGGCTATTTTTAGCGCTACAATTTTGAGTTTTTATATGGATATATTGTTAATTGCATACTTTAGGGGATACGCATTATTCATATGATATATTAAATTGTTTGTGTTTTTGGCTTTTGTTTCGGTTAAAGTTTGGAGTAGGTTAATTGAGGGACAAAAATATAGTAATAGTGTTGTTATCAATTGGTTTAATTTTGTTCAGATGTGGTTCATGGATGTTTGGCTTGTTGTGTATTTGTTATCAGGTGCGTACATCTTCAGTGGGTTGGGGATTTGTACTTATTATCAGTATTTTTTCAATTTGGGGTGTGTGATGCATAGTTGTTTTGGCTTGTTGGGTATTTGTTATCAGGTGTGTACATCTTCAGTGGGTTGGGCGATTAGCGTTCAAGGTTAATTGTGTGACATGAGCAGATGGTATTTTAAATTTGGGTGTGTGAATAGGTGATAGGTGATTCATGATTGTTTGGCAGTGAATATATTATTATTTAGTCATTGAGTTTGAGTAATATATATGAGAATTTTTTGGGTGATTCTATCTTGAAATGGGTATATGTTTTAGCTGTTTCTTAATATATGGACATTTTTTGTGATTCTATCTGCTTTTGGCTTTTGTTTCGGCTGTCGAAGGCTTTTTCAGTAGATCTAAGCTGATTCTTAATATATGAGAATTTTTGATGATTCTATATGCTTTTTGGGGCTTTTTGCTCTATACTGAAATGCTACTACTTGATAGTAAATCTATGTTGAAATGGACTTTTTTGCTATATTGAATATGTGCTTTTTTGGGGATTGTCTGGGGTGCTAAAGGCTTTTTTATGAATATATTCACTTGGCAGTAAATCTATGTTGAAATATATATAGAAATACAGGATTTAAATTTGAAAAAAAGAAGAAAAAATCATCATCAAATCCAATATTTGAGGTGGGATTAGCTAGGAAATAAAGAAATCAACATCATCAACTGGTGAGTTACCTTATATATTAATTGCTATTCCTTTTTTGACGAGGTGCTAGTATTTATTTTTGTGTATTGTATCGTGAGTCTAGCAATAATAATAATAATAATCTCGATGTTTTTGCGATTGCCGCTTAATGTATGGAAATGATTCATCATCATCGCCGTCGTTATCAGTTGTGTATATGAATAGGCGACAGGTGATTTATGGTCGTTTGACTTGTTGTGCTGTTATCATTTGTAGTAAAAAATAGAGGCGTTGTTGTTATCAGTAGTTGTTCGTGGATTTATATGGAAGTGATTCATTGTCGTTTGAGATTCTTTCTTATCTCAGTATGTGAATTAAGTCTTAGGTTTGGATGATCAGCGTACAAGGGTAAAGTTTGGAGTAGGTTAATTGGATGACATGGTTGGTCGTCGATTTGTCTGGAAGTTGAGGGCTTTTTTTTTTATGAATGTATATCATTTGACTGTAAATCTATGCTGAAATATAGTATCAAATATTAGTATTTTTGAAATGGATGTGTGAAAAAAGCTCATTAATAACGAATATATTATTATTAGTCATTGAACTGAGTAATATATAGAAATTTTTGTTGTTCGAGGGATATGGTATGGAAGTGATGATATAAGACTTAGATTTGGATGATCACAGCGTTCAAGGTTAAAGTTTGGGGATAGGGTAATTGTATGGAAGTCATTCGTAGTCGTTTGACGTCGTGGTTTTTGGGATTCTTTCTTATCTCAACATGTGAATTAAGTCTTAGGGTTGGATGATCAGCGTTATTTTCTAATCTGTATTTATTGGTATATTGTTCGAATGTTTTTATTATTGTCTAGTGTGATTATATTAGGCTGTTGTTGTTGATGTATTTAGTTTATTGTTATAATGATGTTATGTTTTATTGTTCAATGTTTTGAGATCTTTTGAAAGTTCGTTGTTTGCTTGTAATCATATGAGGATATTTTTGAAAAGCACAGGCAGTTTTTATATGGATATATTAGTATGTGTAGACTTTTTTTTAGCGCTACAATGTTGTTAATAGCGAATATATTATTATTAGTCATTGAGCTGAGTATTATAAGGGAATTTTTTTGTAGCTTGTTGTTATATTAATTATGTATATGTGTGTATGTGTATTGATGGGCAAATATCTGAATTTCACCTGTTGAGCTGTTGTCAGTTGTACACATCTTCGGTTGTAGTGGCGGTGTTGTTAGCATTAGTTGTTCGCGGATTTATATGGAAGTGATGAATTAAGTCTTAGGTTTGGGTGATCAGTGTTCAAGTTAAAGTTTGGGGTAGGTTAATTGTGTGACATAGATGTTCGTGGATTTGTATGGAAGTGATTCATTATCGTTTGGCGTAGTGGTTTGGATTTCTTTTTTATCTCAGTATGTGAATTAAGTCTTAGGTTTCAATGATCAGCGTTCAAGGTTATAGTCAGGAGAGAAAGAGAGAAAGAGAGAAAGAGAAAGAGAGACTATTTGTGGACGAATGAGATGTGTGTATGCGTAATAATGAATGAATTTCGGTATAGATAAGACCATCTTGACTAGTTAGAAATCATTGTGTCACTAAACCATTAAAGAAAAACACTAAAAGGTTCCATTGTGGTATATATTTGGCTGAGCAGGAAAATTGTTGCCATAGGATTAAAACAAAAAAAAAAAAAAAAATCAACAACAAAAACGGTAAGTTAACACCTATCATGAACCATTTTTAGGATTTCTAATTTATTTCTTCAAATGTTATGTGTTATATTCGGGGGATTTTAATCATCGAGACAGCCTTTTTTTCTGAAAGCGTAACAAAACAAAAGAATTAACAGTAAATTTTTCATTACTTTTTTAGAGAAATATGTCTGCTAACGAGGTCAACACCAGCAACAATTACAATAATAACAATAACAACAATAATAATATTAGGAAAAGAACGGGGCAACAACAACAACCACCAACAATGTCAGGAGAACAACCTGCAAAGAAGTTAAAACAACAGATCTATAAAAGATGCTTGTTTTGTGATGAGGATGTTGAGGGACGGCTTTGGGTCCAACATCATAGAAAAAATACCCACAAAGCAAACGCCCAACAAGCTCTTAATGAAAACGTCTCCTTAATAGCAAGCGCATTCCAAAATCGTATCAAAATATTTGCCATTACCAACAAAGATGAGAATATGATAAATGTGAATACGTTATTTGAAAAAAATATTCCATTGATTAACGAGTTACTACAAGATGAATTGAAAGTTTTGAAAGCTTTTAAATTTAGTATGGAGCTTTTTGCTAACTTTGCGAAACTATCCAAAGAATGTGAAGAGATAATGCAAATAGATATAAAAAGCATGCAAACTAAAATGTACACGATTGCGAAAGAGGAAGACATAAGAGAAAATTTGAGCACGGCAACTGAAATTATCAAGGCAAAATTGGAAGAGTTCCAAGAAAAAGATAGCGGATGGGCGTTGGCAGCATTTCAGAGGATCGAAATTAACATCAACAAATACGAGCCATTTCGAGCTTGATAGATAAGGGCCGATATAATAAATCTTTTAAAGAACATGTAGCTGCATCAAACAAGAATAAATAAAAATATATTTATGTATTAAAATTAATTGATGTTTTTTCCCTTTGGCTAAGTTTCTGAGAAAATTATTCGAATATTGGTCATTCATTTTTCCCCCATGAGTCTTAGAGTATCAAATATATCCCCACCAATATATGTGAATTTTCGGCTGTAAGTTGGTTCTTAATATATGGGAAATTTTTTGTTGATTCTATCTGCTTTTGCCTTATGTCTCAATACTTGACATGGTTTGTGCTTTTGATAATGGTTTGTGTCTTTGATCGCTAGACTTTCGGGTGGGTTGTCTCAGTTGTTGGGGGTGTTTTTCCTTTTTATGAATATACCACTTGACAGTAAATCTAATTTTATGAATATATATACCACTTGGCAGTAACTCTATGTTGAAATGGTTTAATGCTTTTGATCTCTAGACTAGCGAGCTTTTTGCTATATATATTGACTATAGCCTATTTTTAGCGCCACAATTTTGAGTTTTTATATGGATATATTGTTAATTGCATACTTTAGGGCTACGCATTGTCCATATAATATATTAAATTCTTTGTGCTTTTGGCTTTTTTATGAATATACCACGAGTCAACGAATGATTATTCAAGTCCATATTGGTCAAAAAAAGTGTTGATATAAAAAACGGGTGTTGTTGTCCAATCCAATGACCTTAAGACCCAGACCTGGCGGGACTCATAGAACGACCTTTGCTAAAATGATCTAGATAGTCGAATAACTAAATTTCCTCTGTAATATCAAAAGGAATCCCGAACTTGTTTGAGCCGGCGAACGATTAGTAACACATAAAGTTCTATCACACCTAATCCAAGGAAATATGCGTCATCGTATCCATTAGATGGTTTGCATTCAAAGACATACTGAGTGTATTATAACCTCCCCTCTCTGATGCCGCATCGAATCAGGCGGTTTCTTCAAACAGGTTTTTTATATCAACACTTTTTTTGACCAATATGGACTTGAATAATCATTCGTTGACTCGTGGTATATTCATAAAAAAGCCAAAAGCACAAAGAATTTAATATATTATATGGACAATGCGTAGCCCTAAAGTATGCAATTAACAATATATCCATATAAAAACTCAAAATTGTGGCGCTAAAAATAGGCTATAGTCAATATATATAGCAAAAAGCTCGCTAGTCTAGAGATCAAAAGCATTAAACCATTTCAACATAGAGTTACTGCCAAGTGGTATATATATTCATAAAATTAGATTTACTGTCAAGTGGTATATTCATAAAAAGGAAAAACACCCCCAACAACTGAGACAACCCACCCGAAAGTCTAGCGATCAAAGACACAAACCATTATCAAAAGCACAAACCATGTCAAGTATTGAGACATAAGGCAAAAGCAGATAGAATCAACAAAAAATTTCCCATATATTAAGAACCAACTTACAGCCGAAAATTCACATATATTGGTGGGGATATATTTGATACTCTAAGACTCATGGGGGAAAAATGAATGACCAATATTCGAATAATTTTCTCAGAAACTTAGCCAAAGGGAAAAAACATCAATTAATTTTAATACATAAATATATTTTTATTTATTCTTGTTTGATGCAGCTACATGTTCTTTAAAAGATTTATTATATCGGCCCTTATCTATCAAGCTCGAAATGGCTCGTATTTGTTGATGTTAATTTCGATCCTCTGAAATGCTGCCAACGCCCATCCGCTATCTTTTTCTTGGAACTCTTCCAATTTTGCCTTGATAATTTCAGTTGCCGTGCTCAAATTTTCTCTTATGTCTTCCTCTTTCGCAATCGTGTACATTTTAGTTTGCATGCTTTTTATATCTATTTGCATTATCTCTTCACATTCTTTGGATAGTTTCGCAAAGTTAGCAAAAAGCTCCATACTAAATTTAAAAGCTTTCAAAACTTTCAATTCATCTTGTAGTAACTCGTTAATCAATGGAATATTTTTTTCAAATAACGTATTCACATTTATCATATTCTCATCTTTGTTGGTAATGGCAAATATTTTGATACGATTTTGGAATGCGCTTGCTATTAAGGAGACGTTTTCATTAAGAGCTTGTTGGGCGTTTGCTTTGTGGGTATTTTTTCTATGATGTTGGACCCAAAGCCGTCCCTCAACATCCTCATCACAAAACAAGCATCTTTTATAGATCTGTTGTTTTAACTTCTTTGCAGGTTGTTCTCCTGACATTGTTGGTGGTTGTTGTTGTTGCCCCGTTCTTTTCCTAATATTATTATTGTTGTTATTGTTATTATTGTAATTGTTGCTGGTGTTGACCTCGTTAGCAGACATATTTCTCTAAAAAAGTAATGAAAAATTTACTGTTAATTCTTTTGTTTTGTTACGCTTTCAGAAAAAAAGGCTGTCTCGATGATTAAAATCCCCCGAATATAACACATAACATTTGAAGAAATAAATTAGAAATCCTAAAAATGGTTCATGATAGGTGTTAACTTACCGTTTTTGTTGTTGATTTTTTTTTTTTTTTTGTTTTAATCCTATGGCAACAATTTTCCTGCTCAGCCAAATATATACCACAATGGAACCTTTTAGTGTTTTTCTTTAATGGTTTAGTGACACAATGATTTCTAACTAGTCAAGATGGTCTTATCTATACCGAAATTCATTCATTATTACGCATACACACATCTCATTCGTCCACAAATAGTCTCTCTTTCTCTTTCTCTCTTTCTCTCTTTCTCTCCTGACTATAACCTTGAACGCTGATCATTGAAACCTAAGACTTAATTCACATACTGAGATAAAAAAGAATTCCAAACCACTACGCCAAACGATAATGAATCACTTCCATACAAATCCACGAACATCTATGTCACACAATTAACCTACCCCAAACTTTAACTTGAACACTGATCACCCAAACCTAAGACTTAATTCATCACTTCCATATAAATCCGCGAACAACTAATGCTAACAACACCGCCACTACAACCGAAGATGTGTACAACTGACAACAGCTCAACAGGTGAAATTCAGATATTTGCCCATCAATACACATACACACATATACATAATTAATATAACAACAAGCTACAAAAAAATTCCCTTATAATACTCAGCTCAATGACTAATAATAATATATTCGCTATTAACAACATTGTAGCGCTAAAAAAAAGTCTACACATACTAATATATCCATATAAAAACTGCCTGTGCTTTTCAAAAATATCCTCATATGATTACAAGCAAACAACGAACTTTCAAAAGATCTCAAAACATTGAACAATAAAACATAACATCATTATAACAATAAACTAAATACATCAACAACAACAGTCTAATATAATCACACTAGACAATAATAAAAACATTCGAACAATATACCAATAAATACAGATTAGAAAATAACGCTGATCATCCAACCCTAAGACTTAATTCACATGTTGAGATAAGAAAGAATCCCAAAAACCACGACGTCAAACGACTACGAATGACTTCCATACAATTACCCTATCCCCAAACTTTAACCTTGAACGCTGTGATCATCCAAATCTAAGTCTTATATCATCACTTCCATACCATATCCCTCGAACAACAAAAATTTCTATATATTACTCAGTTCAATGACTAATAATAATATATTCGTTATTAATGAGCTTTTTTCACACATCCATTTCAAAAATACTAATATTTGATACTATATTTCAGCATAGATTTACAGTCAAATGATATACATTCATAAAAAAAAAAGCCCTCAACTTCCAGACAAATCGACGACCAACCATGTCATCCAATTAACCTACTCCAAACTTTACCCTTGTACGCTGATCATCCAAACCTAAGACTTAATTCACATACTGAGATAAGAAAGAATCTCAAACGACAATGAATCACTTCCATATAAATCCACGAACAACTACTGATAACAACAACGCCTCTATTTTTTACTACAAATGATAACAGCACAACAAGTCAAACGACCATAAATCACCTGTCGCCTATTCATATACACAACTGATAACGACGGCGATGATGATGAATCATTTCCATACATTAAGCGGCAATCGCAAAAACATCGAGATTATTATTATTATTATTGCTAGACTCACGATACAATACACAAAAATAAATACTAGCACCTCGTCAAAAAAGGAATAACAATTAATATATAAGGTAACTCACCAGTTGATGATGTTGATTTTTTTATTTCCTAGCTAATCCCACCTCAAATATTGGATTTGATGATGATTTTTTCTTCTTTTTTTCAAATTTAAATCCTGTATTTCTATATATATTTCAACATAGATTTACTGCCAAGTGAATATATTCATAAAAAAGCCTTTAGCACCCCAGACAATCCCCAAAAAAGCACATATTCAATATAGCAAAAAAGTCCATTTCAACATAGATTTACTATCAAGTAGTAGCATTTCAGTATAGAGCAAAAAGCCCCAAAAAGCATATAGAATCATCAAAAATTCTCATATATTAAGAATCAGCTTAGATCCACTGAAAAAGCCTTCGACAACCGAAACAAAAGCCAAAAGCAGATAGAATCACAAAAAATGTCCATATATTAAGAAACAGCTAAAACATACACCCATTTCAAGATAGAATCACCCAAAAAATTCTCATATATATTACTCAAACTCAATGACTAAATAATAATATATTCACTGCCAAACAATCATGAATCACCTATCACCTATTCACACACCCAAATTTAAAATACCATCTGCTCATGTCACACAATTAACCTTGAACGCTAATCGCCCAACCCACTGAAGATGTACACACCTGATAACAAATACCCAACAAGCCAAAACAACTATGCATCACACACCCCAAATTGAAAAAATACTGATAATAAGTACAAATCCCCAACCCACTGAAGATGTACGCACCTGATAACAAATACACAACAAGCCAAACATCAATGAACCACATCTGAACAAAATTAAACCAATTGATAACAACACTATTACTATATTTTTGTCCCTCAATTAACCTACTCCAAACTTTAACCGAAACAAAAGCCAAAAACACAAACAATTTAATATATCATATGAATAATGCGTATCCCCTAAAGTATGCAATTAACAATATATCCATATAAAAACTCAAAATTGTAGCGCTAAAAATAGCCCATATTCAATATATATATAGCAAAAAGCCCGATAGTCTAAAAGCATATAGAATCACCATAAAATGTCCATATATTAAGAAACAGCTAAAACATACACCCATTTCAAGACAGAATCACCCAAAAAAATTCCCATATATATTACTCAAACGCAATGACTAAATAATAATATATTCACTGTCAAACAATCATGAATAACCTATCACCTATTCACACACCCAAATTTAAAATACCATCTGCTCATGTCACACAATTAACCTTGAACGCTAATCACCCAAACCTAATACATAATTCACTTACCGAGATAACAAGTACAAATCCCCAACCCATTGAAGATGTACACACCTGATAACAAATATACAACAGACCAAAACAACCATGAATCACACACCTCAAATTGACAAAAAAATACTGATAACAAGTACAAATACACAACCCATTGAAGATGTACACACCTGATAACAAGCACACAATAGACCAAAACAGCCATGAATCACACACCTCAAATTGAAAAAAATACTGATAACAAGTACAAATCCACAACCCATTGAAGATGTACACACCTGATAACAAGCACACAACAGACCAAAACAGCCATGAATCACACACCTCAAATTGAAAAAAATACTGATAACAAGTACAAATCCACAACTCATTGAAGATGTACACATCTGATAACAAGCACACAACAGACCAAAACAACCATGAATCGCACACCTCAAATTGAAAAAAATACTGATAACAAGTACAAATCCTCGACCCACTGAAGATGTACACACCTGATAACAAATACACAACAGACCAAAACAGCCATGAATCACACTTCTCAAATTGAAAAAATATCGATCACCAACTACTGATAACAACCATTAATCACAACCCAAAATTAAAAAAATATCGATCACACAAAGACAACGATCATGAATCATCCGCCCCCCCCCCCTCCGATTACCTCATTTCCTAGTGGTCCACTTCCGAAATTACCATATATGGGCATGGCTTTTTTTCCCATACAAAAAGTGAGCCAGAAACGCCATAACCCTACTACTCACGCTCATCAAACTTACTCTTCAATAAATCGATTGTATCGTGTGCTGTGTGGCTTGTGGCACCGTCCTGTTGAAACCACATGTCGCCCAAGTCCATATCTTCCAATTCGGGCCAAAAATTATCGGTAAACATGGCGCGATAACAATGGCCATTCACAGTAATGTGACGATCGTTATCGTCGACGAAAAAATATGGCCCAATGACGCCGCCGGCATGCAAACCGCACCAAACAGTTATTTTTTGTGGATGAAGTGGTGATTCATGAAGCACATGTGGATTTTCACCCGACCAATAACGCATGTCTTGCTTATTGACGAACCCATTGAGCCAAAAATGAGCTTCGTCACTGAAAATGATTTTGCGATGAAATTCATCATCTTGGCGCATCTTTTCCAGAGCCCAATCGGAGAACGTACGTCGCTTCAAATGGTTCGTCGGCTTCAATTCTTGAGTCAGCTTGATCTTGTATGGGTGTAAACCAAGATCCTTACGCAAAATTCGCCATAAAGCGGTCTGGGCGATGCCCAATTCTTGAGAACGCCATGGAATTGACTGATTTGGATCGTTTGCTACGGACGCCTGAACGGCAGCGATATTTTCGACAATTCGACCAACCAGTTGTCTCACTGGCACGGCAATATCAAACAACGAATATGTAGACTCAAAGTTTTGCACTAAACTTGTTATTGTCTGTGTATTAGGACGAGAATTACGACCGAAAATTAGAGTTAACGCCCTTAAAGTTGCGGTCACCGACTCCAAATTTCGGTAGTAAATTTTTATAATTTGCAGACGTTGTTCGTTCGTGTACTTAACCATGATGAAAATGTTGAGTTTACTGAATAAATTGACAGTAACAGTTTGATGATTAGTGAAACCCAAAATGGAGCCTTGACGCACCCTGGAATTAACAGGATTTAGTTCCGAAGACTCGCCGTCTACAACAACCGTGATCGATCGATTTTCGAGGAAGCTTTTCCTCCAGTTGCAAAGCTGCTGGGTAAGACTGTATGAACGAAATTTGCTCAGCAGTGCCCCGTTCCAGACACAGTTAAAAGCTTCGGACATATCCAATGCGACCGCTCTTGACTCACCATGCTCCTCAATGGCAGCTGTCCATATATCGGTTATAAAAGTCAAAAGGACTCCCGTGGGCCGCCTGCCACGGAATCCGTATTGACGATCATTCAGAAGTCCTTTGCACGCCAAATACTTAATTAACTCGGCATTGATGACGTTTTCCACCACCTTAGATAACATAGACAGTAACAGTATCGGCCAGTAATTTTGTTGAAAACACTTTTTCCAGTTCTTTGGAACTCCAAGAGGAATTGGTTTCTTATTAATCGAGCCAAATTTGGACACAACATTCTAAGAGCCACTTCCCTTCAACGCCCAACAACAGTCCCACCGATATTTTGTTCAGAGACCACCGCTTGCATGATGCTTTTAACTACGATATTCCAGTTAGAAGAGGGACAAGCGACATCACTCCTAAATCATCATCACAGGAAGTTTTCTCATTACCATTTCTTAACTTTTTTCCCTTTCCATTTCTGTGAGCTCCTTCCGCTTTTAATAAGTCAATTCAACGCCCAAGTGCCAAATATCCACCATTAGCCGCAATCAATGATAATGGCAACACCTTTCGCATGATACCCTGTTGCGGATTCGCAAATGAATTTACTATAGGAATCTAGTACGTTCACTTCTGGTCGCCCTATGACAACTGTCACCTGCCAGCTGACTACACGTCATTGAAAAGAGGGACGTCACCTAAGCGTCACCGGATTTGAACGAGCCCAACGGTCGCTTGGCGAGTCTGTAGTCGACCACCAACACGCGCACACCGCCAAGTTATCTATAGTCGAGAATTTATATAATTTCACTCAAATAAAATATCACAAAAATCGATTAGAGATGTTTTAATCGGCCAACCAAGAAAGTCCTTCGTCCGGACGTTCCTGAACTCACATCGCAGTTCAGTCGTCACCCTCTCGGCTGTGTCGTCAACGAAAACTCGCTTACTTTCAAGCGGTCACCACGCAATGATTGAGGAGCATATTGGCGCTCATTTCTCGGCGTAAGACGCGATGTCTCGCGCTTTCCTCAACCTCCAGGGCAAGGGACAACCAACGCAGACGACGATAGAGGGGTTCAAGCGTGATCTTCACCTCGAATGGGAAGGTATTCGCAGGCGGCACGAAGACATCATGCAGATGGCGCCCTGGAACACCGAAACCTCAAATACTTCGTGGAGAATTTCATCGCCGACGCCGAGGAAGTGTATCTCGACAAGCAGGTAAAGTTCATCGATGCCCAATACGAGCTCGACTTAGGCTTCCCGGCGACATCCACAGCCCCGACCGATGTCATTGGCAATCATACCCCCGCTAGTGAGCTGCCTCCAGTGCAGCTCCCGGCACCCACAACCGAGCAAGTAGGAAATAAACCGCCTCCCCCCCCGCAGTCAATCCCCATCAAGATACCCGCCAGAATGCCGCCGGTCTGACATCCAACCTCAAACCCCATGTCCTTATGCATACAACACCACCGGAATCGCTAAGGCAACAGGCTCTATGCACGTTCTGCGGGGTCTCACACTCCATCTACGTCTGTGAAGCCTTCCGGTCGCTTACAACGGCCCGGCAGAAGTCATTTGCAGACAACAGAAGCAGCACCCACCACGCCACCAAAGCCCCGGTGTGACGAGACCTGTCACCACCCACCACATGGCCGTTGATCGTGGGTTGCGAACTTAGAACTCTAACTCAGATAAACTGGTCGACCTTGCGACCGCAGATCGCAACTCCTATAAGCGAATGAAAGAAAGGTCTCGTTGGCATCCATTCCAAGGTTCCCACACGGGGCTCATGGAGCGACCCACCACGGCCACCTGCGCGACATGACCGTCGAACACACCTCGCGCTCGCAGAATCATCGCAAGAGCGAGAGACGATCAAGGGATATCAAGGAGCTCACCCTCTCAAATGCATTAAGGCAGATCACGGAAGCACGAGAACAATCCATCTCAACCACCTAGAAAGACCAATGCCTCGTGCACCCAACCAAAAAACGCAACACCGGTGATAAGTCGGGTCGAAAGTCGACCGCCTTAATGCACAACAGGTGGCCAAGCTCCTGTCCAAATGTTGTTCAACTGCTTGGGAAGGCATCTGTTATGCGACTGCCGTTCCACCAAGACATGCAGACAGTGTCAGGGACGACACCACGCCCAAGTTCACGCTGGTACGGCCTCAGCCCCAACGCCCCGCTCACCATCACCCCCGGATGCGGGTATCAGTCCTGCAGGCCAAGGCAGCCAGATTCCCGGAGTGTCGGCACACGCCCCAACCGCGACCCCTCCGCGGGCAACTCTCCGGGCTACAGCATGCGTTCACATCCAATCGGACCAACAAGGCGGGATCGAGGTTGGTGCCTAGAGAGACCCTGCTCAGAAGCCGCCATCATCTCGGAATCCCCTGCCCACGGATGTACCATTGCGGTCAGACATCGTTCATCCCAGTTTATGGAATTGGAGGTGCCCGCTGCCAGACGGCGAGGGCGCAATCCTCAATCACAATACTGTCTCGCCACGACGGCTCGCGAAGTTGGACCACCGACGCCTTCATCCTGGCTCACCTATCGGATTACGTGCCACCCCCACGATTCCGGCCCGGCGTTCTCTCCATCGTGGCAACCCTGGAACTTGCAGACCCAAACATCCCATCGACAGACAGGGTGGAGCTCATCGGGACTGATCTGTACCCGTGGGTGGTAGGTATGGTTTACATAACCCGCCCACTCCACAGGCACGCTGCCGCGCGAATGATCCACTCTCTGTACATCGCAACTCGGGAATACAGTTCAGCATAGCAGGCCTGAGCCATTTTCTTTCTTTTTCGTGTGGACCTATGCAAGAACCACGACCGATTCATTTCTCAATAGTTATTTGTCGTGAATGATGCTTCTTGTTTACAGGAATGGATCTTTTTCGTTCTACCGCCGATCGTTGGTGGAATACGTATTCACCTTTGTTGAGGATGCGAATTCCCAGGAAAGACAAGGCAACCACCAGCACACAAGTTCCTGGGAAAAAAACGATCAGCGGTGCATCAATTGCAGGAAACCACGAAAGAGAAGGACAGCGCTCAGAAAACGAGCCAACGAGAGGACAGCTGCTGGCCTATATAAGGCGAGCATATCGACAGAACAGGCGGAGTCGTCACAGGAATTCTTCGCCGCACAGTCATAACGAGACCATAATTATAAAGAGTCATAAGGAAATTGTTATATATATAGAAAATCAATAAAGGTTAGTAAATAAGAAAATTGTACCTGCGTTATTTTTCTATTTTGTAGATTGTAGGGATTTGTACTAGGCAAGACACTAACGCCTTCCGTCCAGAGCAGAGTCCGGCTCTTGAAGTACAGTCCGCTAGTTAAATAAATCGTTTGGCCGGCCAACGCCGGAAAATACAGTCCACGAAGGGAAGTTGAGACGTCGCTGGAGAAAGCGCCGTCCGCAGTTTCACTAACAACCTTACTTAACTACTTTTCTCCTTCGCGAGTCTTCTCTTCAATTCTTCGCAAAAACCTTTTGGAGCTCTAGCATTTCTGAATTTCTTTGGTCATTGTCGTTCTGTTTTACCACTGCATAGACCCATTTCCCGCATTTTTTTTTCCCTGCGTCACACAGCTGCTCGATTCGCCCCACTCCACTAAACTTATTTTCCCGCAAGTGCATGAATCACACAAATATAGGGTTTTCCAATAGGGACTTGACAACTTTTCTTGGTAGTAAATTTTTATAATTTGCAGACGTTGTTCGTTCGTGTACTTAACCATGATGAAAATGTTGAGTTTACTGAATAAATGACTGTGGCAGTTCGATGATTAGTGAAAGTCTGCACGCACAAATTAAATTCAAAGTTGTCAAGTCTCTATTGGAAAACGCGATATTTGCCCCATTTTTTTTTTTGTTTACTTTGCAAACCTCCGACATGCCTCAACCTAGGCCCAATTCGCTCCAATTCACTAGAGTAAAAGAGCGCTGTGTCATTTGACATTTGTGAACTAGAAAAAAATGGAAAGGCCCAACTAAAGATTTCCATCACTCAAAATATTTTTTTTTTATTTAGTAAAAAAGTAATTCAAAAAAAAAATTGGATGATTAATTTTGCACCACCCTGTATACCATCATAGCGACACTGTCAGAGATGCAGGCAACTGTTTAATTGGCCACAAACATCTCCTCCATATGGAAATTTCGCGGTTTGGAGCGCACATTTTTAGCAGGGACCCACCTAAGACTTTATTTCGGCACTGTAACAATTTTCTTTTGCACCAATAATGCAGGGGAGGCCGTTTTCTTTTCGTACAACCACACTTCACATGATATAACCTTTCGTAAGGAACCGCCCGGCACTAGGATCGTGGGAACTAACGACTTACCTGCATTTTCTCTCTCATCAGTTCCTCCATGGTACTGCTAGGTAACATACGCCACACAAAAATCGCGTGGGGGTTCTTTAAGGCGCCCGAAGAACCACCCATCGTCCTAACCCAACTCCCCGTTCCCATCCTATCCCCAAATACCAGCACCAACCATAAGCAGCTCACCTGTATACGAGCAGTACAAAGCTCTATTCAACAATTTCATACCTGAAACATAAGTCCACGGCAAGATTACCATCTTGCCATGGCATCAAATAAATAGCATCAATTAAACCATCTCGGTTCATCTGTCATGAACCGATCGGTTACTATGGGCGACCACATGCCCATCAAACACAGGCCAATCCTTCCGAGTGTTCTTGTTCCAACAATCCGTTGGTCCAAAAGACAAACCATGGCAAATCGCTTGCTTATACAGCTGCAGCCGATTATCCCTGATCGGTTGTATAAGCGATAAACTGGCATCGAATTGAACGTGATCATAGTTTGTTTTCCCTAAACAATCTAGCAACAGTCACGTCCCATGTTTTGTTCGCTAATACAAAGCATAGCGCAACTCGCGCCTAGCTGCCAAGAGCCAAATTATTTGCCAGTGTAAATATTCACACTGGAATTCGACCCTTGACTCGCTATGGATGCAATGCACAATTATCGTGATGTATATACAACCATCATTGCGTAATCATCCTGATCACCAGATCGTGTCCCACGATACATTTTTCCTAAAACAAACATGCATCCATGCATTCTAGCCTTTGCCATCGTAAGTGAAGTTCTGTTGACATAACAGAAAAACCTATCCCGGATCGTTTACGATGGCAGGGCACCTAGCCTCCTTACATCGGTCATCATATTTGACCAGCTACATGTTTGTTTTCGATTCCTTCACCCCACGCATGTTTCGTTTGCCTTTCTTTCCTAGGTAAAGACATTCACCTTATCGATGTCTATGGGAACCTTCCAATGGGATGCGAATCGTTTCTCATTGGTCGTTGGGGGGAAGGAAAGTATGTTTTTCCCTACGAGGACATGAGTGAAAACCCATCTCACTCGTAGAGGTAGGGTCAGCATAGAGCAGCTTACTAGGAGTCAAAATTCATCCCCCGTCGAGTGCGGTCAAGAGTCTAGTGGATCACCAAAACCGAATAATCTTTTCCGTCATTAATTTAATAAAGTAAATAAAGTCGAAATTTGTGTTCAAAATTAAAGTACGTTTTATTATTAAAATATCAGACATACGGGGTGTCGCATGATATAGCGCGGACGAACTGCAGCGGAAGTAACCCACGATTACTTGAGACTTAGTGAGAGACAATGCTTGCGTGAACATTTTATCACCAATATTAAGAAAGGGAATCAAAAGAATTACTGGCATATTAAGCGCCTCCAGCGGAGCGCACCAGTGTACGTGCTGATACCAATTATCCAGGGCTCAATGGTTGTCCGTGTCTAACATTACTTGTGTCCAGAAGTTTCCCTTTATGAAGAACAGGAATACAATGATGTTAGTGATTTTAGTAATAAAAGCCAAAACCAAGTGTTACTTTGCAAAATAAAAATTAAACAGTATTACAAAGAAAAGAACTTAATAACGTGTTTCATTTATACTATCTTCTCTGATGCAATTGGTGATTTGTATTTTCATCGGTGGTGTTTGTATTGAACCTGCATTCCTGTTGATGCCATAGTAAAAACCACCACAAACCGTTCTCGAGAATCAACGAAATTTTGTTTCGTGCCAACATATGCATACCACTGAAAAATGGTCCGACAATCGCCACTAGGAAAATTAGAAAAGTGGAGAGAGCCAGGAAGTGCCACAAGTTTCTTTTTTCTACTACAACATACGAGTACTCTGATAGATGATCGACCACCTCGCAGGCGAGACTAGGTTTCCCTACACGAAGATTCTGTACAAGCCAGGTAAAGGTCAACGACTCGGTTGTCGCCGATCCCTTTGACTTTCCCCACATTCTACAAGTTTGCAGAGCTATTCCTGGACACGCGTTCCCTTTAACTTGGTTGTTCTATCTCTAAACCATGTCGCTTTTACGTTTCATAATGATATGTAATACTTTCACAAAACTAAAATTTCAGAGTTCTTTCTCTAAACGGTACCACACGTGGTTTCTTGAAAGCTTACAAATATCATCATCATCATCATCGGCACTACAACCTGGATCCGGTCTTGGCCTTGTGGCGGTTTCAATAATGCCACCGCTTGCCTTTTCCAAGTACAACACCTAACTTCCCCCTAGGGCATACAAAAAGCATAAAAAACAAGTATTGTGGCAGTTCCATTGAACGCCACTACTTACCTTACAACCTATGACGAAGAAACAGTTTCCCAAAACACATAAATGCATGTACTTACCTTTACATAGTTGTACTATAAATACCTGCAATGTAAATCCATAATATTCGCTGATGCAAAATCCATCAGCACCAAACAGACATGTTCCTTATAAGCAATTTGGTTGCACCACCAATCAACCAACATGACCCGAACCAATTCATTACACATGTCTCCGAACGAATTCCGCTGCACACATGCAAGAGATATTTCTTTCCTTTCTTGTTGACCTACAAGCACATCGGTCGGTAAACCGATCGACAGGCATCAACATCCTATAAGCATTACCCCAAGGGCATACCTGCATACAACGCAGCATATTCCTAAGAATCCAATTCGGTTACGACATAACGTAACCGATATGAATCCTCAAACTCGTCCATGCACACAGAAAGAAAATAGTTTTTCCCACACACGTGCATGGCAAGTCACATCAGAGGACGCCAGCAACGTGCGCCCGATCAGTATGGATCCCTTACGCAGTACCAATCGGATAAGCATTTCCTTTTATGGAATTATTATATCCACGGTTCGCATGCCAATCGACACAGCATGAGCGTGCGAGGTAACCCCATCTGTGTGAGTGCACATCCTCTCCGTGATTACCATCTAAGATCATCCCTTATTGGTCGCCGAGGCGATGGATGGAATTTTTGGTATTCTGTCGCTTAGGTGGCAATAATTAATCGTCCAACAGATTCCGTGGAGCAAGTCGGGCCTCCACGTAAAACGAAAACGTGAATCGAGGGTGAAGACGCTAGTGTTGTTGCGCGTCCGATAACGTCTACACAGTGTATTATTTTGTTTTGTTCATTTGTCTCGCGCAAACGAGAGGGTTGTGTTTAAGAACTTCCCAAGACAGTTCCAAAATTTTGTATACAATAAACGGAAAGACGATCCGTTTTAAAAACATATCGTCCCTGTTGGAAAATCCATTACTTCATTTTAAAAACACATCGTCCTTTTTGGGAAACTGATAACCCTCCTTGAGCATAGTTTTTTACACCTTATCATATGACTCAACCCACAAATGGGCCATCAAGTCCGTTTCTGCCTCGAGAACTCTGTCTTGGGGTTCGTTAGTGCAACTAATCGCGAGTACCTTAGACAAAAAATACCCAATTGTATTATCGATTTCTGTGACCAGCTTTTTATGGAATCCAAAACAATCAAATGGAATTCTACACGCGTGCATCCGAGACATGTATGACGCGTTGTGTGAAAAAGATAGATTACAAAAGAGCGAAGTGCAATCCAGAAGAACCTTCCCTGCAGTTTCCTTACTATATGCTTCTTCTTTCACTTTTTTGCACTAGTGTTGTGTGTCTCAATAGTCAAAGTACTATTGAGGGCGATTGTGCGCGAGAACGGAAATTAAAGACGATAAATAATGTGCATCAACAGTTTAAATCAGCCAAACCTGACCCCAGACTTGAGTTATCCGATTTGTGTTTTAGTAATAGTACCGAATGAAATAAATAAATTAGTTTAAAACTTATTCGACTGGTTTTAGAATGGCATCCAATCACAAGGTGATCGTCAGCTCCAGTGATAACAAAGCCGAAAGCGGAAATTTTACCCCACATTGATGATAACCCATGGGGTAACTTCTTGGGATAGGAGTAGAACCGGTACCAACGACGGCATATATACTTTTCTACCCATAGCCTTATTTAGCAAGTCTCGAGGCTTGTTAAATTTTCCATAATAATTTATTTTTACGGGCAAGATTATTAGCCTTGCGCCAACCTTTCTCAGGATGGAAAGCTTACAGACACTCATGAGTAATAAAGCTACGTCAATGATTTAAAATTTACTAGAAAATTCGATAGCGTCGATTTTTGTTATTGTTCTCAGTGCAATGGATGGTTGACTTTGACTATTCACTCGGGGAAGTACCTTTTTGTTGGTCGTCGCTGTTTATTAAATAATGTTTAACCCAATAGAGGCGTAAAGTTGGAATTGCCAATAAAATTGATATGTTTTTAATATTAAGCAAAATATAAAATATTTGGGATTTTTTTTATTTTAATAAATAAATATATTAAAGACAAATGACATCTAGCGACTTTTACTACTGCATGATGTTTTAAAAACATATCGTCCCTGTTGGAAAATCCATTACTTCATTTTAAAAATACATCGTCCTTTTTGGGAAACTGATAACCCTCCTTGAGCATAGTTTTTTACACCTTATCATATGGCTCAACCCACAAATGGGCCATCAAGTCCGTTTCTGCCTCGAGAACTCTGTCTTGGGGTTCGTTAGTGCAACTAATCGCGAGTACCTTAGACAAAAAATACCCAATTGTATTATCGATTTCTGTGATCATCTTTTTATGGAATCCAAAACAATCAAATGGAATTCTACACGCGTGCATCCGAGTCATGTATGACGCGTTGTGTGAAAAAGATAAATTACAAAAGAGCGAAGTGCAATCCGGAAGAAACTTCCCTGCAGTTTCCTTACTATATGCACTTTCTTCTTTCACTCTTTTGCACTAGTGTTGTGTGTCTCAATCGTCAATACTCTCGAATGATTTCCAATAAGTAGTGGGTTTAGGATGTAGAGTGGTGTAATATTAATTACATAGAGGTTGTGAGCTTCTGAGGGGCCCACTGTATCAGCTGCTGGAAAAATAAAAAAAATAAAAACATTTTCTAATCTAATCATGCATTCATAATTGCCTCGTTACAGTGCTTTCAGTTGATGTTTTTCTGAAAACCCAGTGATTTTCGGATCAGTCATTCTCATATCCTGCCTCCATTTTTTTTCTCTAAGGACCTCTATAGGTACGTTGAAATAAGTGTAAATAGGCATTTTTTTATTAAATATTTTAATCTTGTAACTATCATTATAATGCATTCAAATAGACAAAGTAACACGAATACTAAGAACCGTGCAGTCAAACGCCATCTTAATTTCCCGTCAATTGTTCAATTTTACGTATGGCCCGCTCTCTTCCGCTTTTAACAAAACAAAACCTCAAAATAGAAAAGCAAAAATAAACTTCAATGAATAGAATTCGCATCCCACAATTAAGATGTAAAAATGCAAACAGTGCTTCAAAATTTCTAACTTCACGCCCGGATCTATTGTCTTGTGGGTACTTTGCATGCGAGGCCTAAATGTTTTCTGGTAAAATTTGTGGAGTGCTAAATTTACGGCACAACAATCTTAATTTATCTACCAGAAAAGATATGACACTCCTATTGATTGACGCTAGCGTCCAAGGTAGTGGCAAACCACAAAAATATTCATCACGTGGAGCTGAGTTTCCTTTTCGACACCTGACCAGAAAATCCAATGAGGAGGAAGACAGTGTACGGTAGACGTAGAACGTGTGGTCATAAGTCGGGTGATGACGGTGTCTTCTTTGTAATCAGTTGTTGCCAATAAACAACAAGACACTAAGTGAGTAGCTAGCATGTGCTGGGAGGCTTGAGGCGCACGTTTCTGAAGTAGGTAATTAGTACGGCAGTGATTTGCATTCGGTTTATGGATATTATATCGGGCTCGATTCGAACGTTTGTCGTGTTGATTATAATGAAGGACAAGCATTGGCGATGTTTCTGGACGTGTACTGGTGAAATGTAGTACGTTTTTATGTGTTTGTACACGATGAATATCAACGAGATATAATAACAGAGGTACGTGCGAAGGTGGGCACGTACTAATTAAATGGTTAACGTTCCGTCCTTGACCTCACATAAACATCCCTTTGTGGGTAAACATGATGCAAATGAGTTGTCTGTGACGCAAAATAGAACTCAAAGTATAAATAATTCTTGTGGTTTAAGGAATCGATAAGTACAAGTGTTTCAATGATTTACGATTGTCAATGTTTCCGTGAACATACATTTACTCATTTATTTATCCAATTGAAGCGTTAGTTAGGAATCAAATGCAAATTTCTTTCATATAAAACAGTTAGCATAAACGTTGTAGACTGACCTACCCATTTAAGAAGTCGATTGCCGAATTGTACTAAGGTTGTATATAGTACATTTTATTAATTAAAAAAAAAACAATATCTTAGCAATAAACAAAAATTGCTAAAATTTATTAGTTCCAAATTTGCTGCAATCTTTACAAATAAACTTATTCTCAAGGCCTTTAATGGCAGTTGATTTAGCGTATAATCGCTTCATCCGAGTATTTTTTTTTAATTCATGAAATACATGAAATACATGATTGGCAAGTTCCCACCATCCATCTATAGTACTGCAGTAGGCGGCCAATGCCTTCACCATCAACTTGCTATCAAATCATTAATAGAAAGTTAAAAACACAAAGTTCTAAGCACAGCTTAAGGTAAAACGAAACCTAAAACATAGTTCAAAACGAAACCTAAAAAGGGAAATCCGTCTCCCTTTAATAAACCCGCACCGGATAATAAAGCGGCTCCTCTGCCCAACAAGAGGAGGAAAGGTGGGGGTTTTAGTGGGTACGACCTACAACGGGTCCATTCCCACACTACCTCACAACATCAAGGCGTCCATAAAGGATTTCCCTCACCTACCCAAAAAAAAAAAAACAAAAAAAAAAAAAAACGAAACCTAAAACATAGTTCAAAACGAAACCTAAAGTAAAACTTAAGACAATGTCTATACTGAAGCCTAAACCCAAGCCTAAAAGGACACCTAATGTGAAGCTTAAGCCAAGCCTAAAGCGAATCCTAAATCGGTGTGCAAAAAGAAATGCAAAGCGAAGCCTAACACGAAGGCTAAACTATTATTATTATTATTTATTTATTGGCCTGTAGGAACCCGGTGTTATATAATTAGTTAGTCGTCAGCGCCAGTTGTTGTATTATTTAGAGGTAATATTTGTTAGTTGTTGTGTACGATCACTGTTATATAAAGATGGTTTGATGGTGGAATTGAGGTTGTAGCTTTGGGTTGCCAGTTGTTACAAAAGATGGACGTTATATATAGAGCCCAAGGTTGTAACATTAAAGGGAATTTTTTAACAATTTTTTGTTTTTGCCTAAATTAATAGGAAATTTCCTCAAAAATACGAGAAAAAAAGTTAGACTCTGATCCGAAACCTGCTTGTACTTTATTTTCAAAAGAAAGTAAACAGTCTAATTGGGCGGAGCACTCAAATAGTCGAGCGCTCGTCGGACGCTTGGCCTTTCGGTTCCTTTGTAATAAAGTTTGACCTGGCTGTGTTAGAGCCTCTACTAATGTAAAGCAGATGACATACTTACCATCTTCGACGTCTGTATTTTTTTTTTTTTTTTTGATGCGTCAACGGATGTGGAATCTTCATAGATACTAACAGCCCGTGCTACTAGGATGCACGATTCGTGTACCTGGAACGACGGTTCCAAGTCGCACGCTTGCGTACTAAACCACACCCTCGCTCCCGTCAACCACTCTCCCCGCGGGACTGCCGTTAGGTATTACTTCGCGGGGCTGGTTAGCTTTATACTTTTTTAAGCCGCTCTCTCTATGTCGGCTATTTGTGCTTGCCTTACTTTCTCGATTCTTCTAAGTTCGAGTTGCACATTGGTCACATATGCGCTTATCTCCATCCAGTTATCCTCGGAGCATAGCATCTGCTCTATGAGAACTTGCGTGCCTGGGAGATTGGGTCTTCCTTCGTTGAAGCGCCTACAGTGGAACACCACATGCTCCATATGTTCCTCTTGGTTTGGACACGCTGGGCACAACGGTGAGCTACTGTGTCCAAAACGGTGCAGATATTTGCGATATCCACCATGGCCGGTCAGAAACTGGGTAAGATGGTAGTTGCAGGCACCGTGGTCTCTCTTCATCCAGGTGGCGATAGATGGGATTAATTTGTACGTCCATCTGCCTTTCGTAGTGTTGTCCCACCGAGTTTGCCTTATGGTTAATGAGGTTGCTTTTTCTTCCTCCTTGATCTCCTTGACTGCTGTTGGTTCCAGTTGCCTTGCCGTTCTCCTGTTATAGATTCTTAACATCTCGTCCGCAAGGATATCAATTGGAACCATTTCGGCTACGACAAAAGCAGCTTCGTCCGAGATGGTTCGGAAACCGTTGATGGTTCTTAAGGCACAGAGTCTATAGACTGACGTCAGCCTTCTTCTCGCTTCCTTCGTCGTCAGTATACTGGCGCAAACAGGGGCGGCGTATAGTAGGACCGAGGCCACTACTCTAGACATCAAGATTCTTCGTGGATATCCAGGTCCTCCGATGTTTGGTAGTATTCGAGCAAGTGCTGCTTGCAGCATTGACGCTTTTTTGCTAGAATACTTGACATGCTGTTTGAATTGTAGCCTGTTGTCGATCATAACTCCTAGATATTTTATTGTGTCTTTGGATCTAATAATTTGATCTCCGACCCTTATATTCATATATACCACCTTTTTTCGGCTAGTTATTAAAACCGCCTCTGTTTTGTGGTCTGCTAGCTCGAAACCAGCGGATACCAGCCATTCTTTGACTTTCACCACTGCCTCGTTAGTAGCTGCCTCTATCTCATGAATATGTTTTGCCACTGTCACAAGGGCAATGTCGTCCGCAAAACCTATCAACTGGACCTGTTGTGGCAACACCAATCGCAAAACGCCATCGTACATGATGTTCCATAAGATGGGTCCCAGAACTGATCTTTGTGGAACTCCCGCTGAGACGTTGTGGTATTTTACACCATCGTCGGTTGCATACCTCAGCTTCCTGTTAGTGAGGTAGCTGGAAATTATTCTCTGGAGGTAGTGTGGGGTGCCCATTCTGTCAAGCGCTCCATTTATGACTGGCCATTTTGCCGAGTTAAAGGCATTCTTTATGTCCAGTGTTACAACTGCACAGTATTCCTTTGTGCCCCAGCGCCATCTCTCTCCACTTATTGCTTCCGTCGCAATGTCAACTACTCTCTTTATGGCATCGACGGTGGAGCGCGATTTTCTAAACCCGTATTGTTGGTTCGATAAGGCTGCTTTTTCTTCTGCTACGGTTAGCAATCTTTCGTATATCACTCTTTCCAATATCTTTCCCATAGTGTCTAGAAGGCATATTGGGCGATATGATGAGGGTTCTCCAGGTGGTTTTTTACTTTTTGGTAGGAGCACCAAGTGTTGCAGTTTCCAAGTTTTTGGAAAGACACCTTACTCTAGACACGTTTGCATGGTGGTTATAAACATGTCCGGTCGACTTTCAGCTGCCGCTTTCACCGCCTTGTTTGGAATTCCGCCAGGACCCGGCGCTTTGCCGTCCTGTATCCTCCTGAATGCTGACTGTAGCTCGTCTGCCGTGATTCTCGGGATCTCCTCCACCACTGTCTCGAGTTAATGAAAAGAACGAAAGCCATGTGTTGATTATTTGTCTTACGATTAGAGATGTCTTGGCGGCATCGATTGGTTTTATTATCGTCGGTATCCTTTGACTATGTTTTGATAATGCGAGTTCGGGTGAGTATGGTATTTGTACAATATTTATGCAGTATTTAGTTTGCAATATGGAAAAGATTAAATTGGATTGTATGTATATTGGTATCATAATGTAACTGTACAAAGGTTGGTAGAGATTAATAATAAAGATATTTGGGGTTTAAAATACAAGGGTTATTATGTACAGAGATTTGTTTGGGGTTTGAACTACAGTAATGCGTAGGTATATCTAATACATTATGTGGGAGGTGTTAACTCTCCCCCCCTTAAGTTAAAACGTCCTCGTTTTTTTTATATTTTCGGTTTTTTGGACTAGTCGTGTCATTTCTTGTTTAGATAGTAAATTACATTTTTCTAAGTTTCTTTTCTTTTTATATATTAATATTATTTTTATAATATAAAGTGTTAATGTGATGATTACAATAATTGCCAGTACGCAACAGAATGTTCTTATAGGGTGGTCTTCTAAGGGTGTGAAGAATGTAGATATTTCTTGTAAGTTTGTGAATTTATTAGTTCTATCTGAGGACAATAATTCAATTATTATGTTCAATTCTTCATTATGTCTTAGTGCTACAGCTTTTTTGATTACATTTTTTCGAAACTTATAAGGTTAGGACTTTTAATAGTTTTGCCGTCTACGACATGACTTTTATCTATAAAAATATATCCGTTTTCTATTTCTTTAATCTCTACATTGTTTTCTTTTATAAAGTTAGAAGCGGCTGGTTCATTGGTTATTAATGGTAATGTACAGTTATCTTTGTAATTTCGAATAAGTTTACAGATATATGTCCCTACAAAGTTTTTACAATTGGTAATATGTGTATATTTAGATGCTATCAGACATTATAGGTTTACCATATATAGTTGATAATGCATGTATTATATATGAAAAAGTTGACATTTTTTATTATATGTTATTAAAGTCGTATCAATATAGTAGCAAATAAATATACTGGAATATTCCATTACATGAATTTAGAGGTTTGCTGGGTCCGTTTTCACTAAAACATATTTCCTATTTTTTTAGATCATTGATCTTGATTGGCTGGATTAGGCCTGTCATTGTTATAACCAGGAGAATGGTTAGATTTTTCATCCTGGGAAAGTTTGATTCTCGATCGTATATTATCTTTGTGGATTTTTTTGTTGCGTGTTGTGATTATAATGTCGCCTTTGTCTTCCTTTACCGTGTGTTCGCTGAATCGATCGGTATTTTTATTTCTGCGTGAAGACCTAACAAAGATTTTATCCCCGGGTAGGTATTTGATGTTTACGCGTTTTGTATTAACATGATCCAAGAGGTTTTGTTGATTGTTTTTTAATTTCGCCTCTATATCAGGATAGTCTCGTCTGTTAAAAAATACGTCTTCAGGTTTGTATCCAGTCGACGAGTGGATTGTTCGGTTGTATTGAGTGACTGCATCAAATAGGAAGTCCTTGCATTCACCTCCTTCTTGTTTAGCGAGGGCTCTGACGATTTCGATGAGTGTGGAATGTGCTCTTTCTACTTGGCTGTTGCTGGTAGAGTGGTCGACAGGTGTAGTAGTGTGGTTAACGTGATGCCGGTTGAACACAGCTTTTGCCTGTTGACTAATAAAAATAGACTCGTTATCTGTCATAACACTTTGTTGGCCCGGATAAACAAATATTTGGGATAGGAGTTCGTTTAATGTAATGTGGGTATTAATTTTATTAGATATATAACGTAAGTGCAGATACTTTGAGTACCTATCTATAGTACTAATGTATATTTCATTGTTCATGTGGAATACATCCATTTGTAGATATTGGGAGCATTTGCTTGGTATAGGTGTTCGTCCTATGGGTTGATGGTTGGGCTTCCGATCGTACTTGGTGACATGGCATATTTTACAGTTTATTGCATATTTTTTGCAGTCCTTTGACAGAGTTGGCCAATAGCTGGTTTCCCAAATTTCTTTTGAGTTATTTCTGTGGTTACGATGAGCTCGAATGTGCACATCTTCCAAAATCTGTAATTGTTTCTCTCTATCTGTTATGTCTTCTAATAGTTTGTCGGTTAAGGCAATCTTGTATCTCCCGAATACCTTTTTAATTTTATCGCAGTATTTCATCATTATTTCTGCTTCCATTTTTAAAGCGTTAAATTTATTTGGATTTAAAGTTTTCTTCA
This sequence comes from Microdon myrmicae, assembly GCA_963931805.1. Lineage (NCBI taxonomy): Eukaryota > Metazoa > Arthropoda > Insecta > Diptera > Syrphidae > Microdon > Microdon myrmicae. The sequence continues at coordinate 111,137,840 of OZ007502.1, forward strand.
TGAAGTCTATAAGTTTTCCTTCGTTAGTGAAGTGTATTATGTGTCGAAAATTATTGAATATGTTGGTCGATTCAAGATTATTTTTGTTGGATTCTTTCAATATTAGTTGGTTTCTATAGGCGTTTAATGGTCTTTTTAGTATCTTGAAATTCTCTGTAGGTATGTTGTCATCCGTTGTTGCGTTTATCTGTTGTCTGGATAATGCATCGGCCACAATATTTTGGCTGCCTGGTTTGTAAACTAGTTTTGCTCCGTACTCTTCAATGATGCTCTTCCATCTCTTGAGTTTCGTATTAGGATTTTTTTCGGAAATAGCAAAAGTTAGGGATTGATGATCCGTGTATATAGTTAAGTCTGTGATACCATACAGAAGGTTGCGTAGTTTCTGGAGGGCCCAGATAATTGCTAATAGCTCCTTTTCGTTGGTGGAGTAGTTAATTTCTTCGGAGTTTAGTGTTCTAGAAATGAAAGTTAGAGGGTGTCTTCCCTGGCTTAATACTGCTCCTATTGCAAAGTTGCTGGCGTCGGTAGTTAATTCGAAAGACTTCCCATAGTCGGGCTGGAACAGCACGATTTTTTCTTGAAGTTTAATTTTTATATTATTGAAAGATTCTTTAGCTGGCTCGTCAAATTTAATCTTTATATTTTTGCTTTTGTTTTTCGATACTTGTCCTTCTCCTTGAAGAAACAAAGTCATTGGCTTTGTAATTTTGGCGTAATCCTTAATAAATTTCCTATAATATCCTGCTAATCCTAGAAATGATCTTAATTCCTTCAAGTTTGATGGTTCGGGATAATTTTTTATAGTATTGATCTTCTCAGGGTCTACAGTTATAACTCCTTGTGAGATTATATGCCCTAGGTAGTTGATCGATTTCTTAAAGAAATGCGACTTCTCCGATGAAATCTTCATGTTTGCTTTCTGTAGAGCTGCAATTATTATTTTCAAATGTTCCATATGTTCGTCCTCGTTACCAGAATATATTAGGACGTCGTCAATGTAGACATAAGCGAATTTTCCAATATAGGGTCGTAGAATATCGTCTATTGTCCTCTGAAAAATGCTAGGTGCGTTTTTGAGTCCGAAGGGCATGCGAACAAATTCGTATTTAGCTCCGTTTATGGAGAAGCTAGTTTTCGCCCGATCAGATTCCTTTATTTTTATTTGGTGATATCCAGATTCCAGATCGAGTGTTGAAAATACTTTAGCGTTGCCTAGGTTTTGTATAGTAAGGTTTATGTCAGGGATAGGGTATCGGTCTGTTACTGTCTCATTATTGAGTTTTTGATAGTCGATCACCAACCTTCTTTTAGGCCTGTTCTGATCATCTGTACCTTTTTTTGGTACGATCCACACTGGTGAGTTATAGGGGCTGTAACTTTTTTGAATAATCCCCTCATTCAGCAATCTGTTTATTTCTTCGTTTACGAAGTTATTGTCTGTGACTGGGTATGGGTATTGTTTAGAATAGACTGGGTTTTCGTTTCTAGTCTTTATTGTGGCTTCTATATTGGTTACAAATGGTAGAGTTGGATTCATTTTTTCATTAATATTCATGATTTCTTCTATTTCTTCTTTAAATCTTTTGTTTTCCATGGTAAAGTTTATTTTTAGCTCAGGTTTTTCTTCTGGTTTCTTTTCCGTTTTGAATTTGTACTTCATTTCATAGGTTTCGAGACTGATCTCGGCTTTTAGTTGCTTAAGGCCTTGCTCGCCTAGGATCATGTCGAAGTCTTTCAAGTCGTTAGTCTCGTAGAAGGTTATGTTATGGCCAAATAGACCGATTTGTTTTTTTGTTTCTATTAGGGATGTTCCATGTAGGGTATTTACTTTATTAGGTGCAATGGGTATAGATCTGCCATATGGGTATAGTGTTGAAACGTAGTTCATTGTTGCTCCAGTGTCGATCAAAACGTTGACCTTGACTGTTGGTCTCCCTATATCCTTAGATTCTAAGACTAAACACGGGAGGCCGTGTACTTTCCTAAAAGAGTACTTTCAGAGATTAGATTTTCTGGAGTAATTGAAGCAGGGATGGGGATAGTGTTCTCCGCTATCTGATTGAGTCTTTGCGGGTTAGTCTGTGGGGTATTAGGGGTAGGGTTTTGTCCGAAGGGGTTTTGGTATTGATTTTGGTTCCAATGATTGTTAAATGGTTGCCCTGGTCTTTGCTGAGTATTATCATGGTTTCTTGGGGGATAGTGGTTATATCTTTGGGGTTTATTAAAACTGGATCTTTGTTGATATTGGTTATGTCTTTGTTCCACAGGTATATAGTGATTTCTTCTATACGGTAGTGAATAATCTCTATCTTGCTGGCTAAGTTTAAAGGTTTCGTTATCGTGTAGAATAGTACTGGCTATAGCGTACGCTGTTTCTATATCTTTGGGCCTACTATTGTATAGGGTACTCCGAGTAAAATCGCATTTTAAGCCTTGGATGAAAGTTCTAACCCCGTCTTGTATAGCATGTCTACATAGTGGAGCGGCATCTTCGCCCTCTTCTAGTTCTATTTTGTTGAGCACTAGGTTCAAGGATTTATTAACTTTATTAAAATAATCTCGCAGAGAAAGTTTTCCTTGTATTAATTTACGGAGTTTTCCTTGTAACGCGTATAAAGGTCTTTGGTCGGCATACACGTCGTCCAATCGTTTGATTATAGCGTAGAAATTAAAAGCTGTGCAGTTCGTTACTAAAAGATTGGCAGCTTCTCTTCGAATTTTAGACCTTAATAGTGTTAGACATGTATAGTATTTGCATGTATTTTGGAATTCTTTTATATCTTCCATAGCCTTCCAAGCCATACTACGCCACGCTCTATATTCTTCGTGGTTACCATCGAATGTAGGTAAACTTTTAAATATTTCTATGTCTATCTGTTCTGCGTTTTGTATCGGGGATTTGATTGATTCTTGTTGTTCATTGGCTATATCTTCGCTACAATCCTGTATGTTCTGTGATTGTAATTTGGTTATCATTTCGTTTAGTCTTTGATTCTCGCTATTAATTTTTTTGTTCTCAGTTCTTATTGTCTCAAAATTAGTTGCTAGGTGAGCAATCTGGGCTTGTAACTCAGGTAAAGTAGCCATAGTTGGGTTTTCTTTAGATGAACTAAGGTAGGTTTTTCCACTTCTCAAACTCATAGACAACTCCTAGTTCTTATTATTGTTTTTCTGCCTAACAATTTTTTTATATAAGGGTTTCTGTATGTATATAGACACTAGTAATTAAGTTGTACTTACGGTTTCCTAATGGAGAAAATGTCATATGGAGCTTTAATGTTTGCCTATGTGGTTGCTTCGCTTCCAAGTGGTGATCTCTGGATGGTTCTCCCTGCTGTACGAATGCGATTTTAAAGTTGGGTCGTCTTCAGGGATTGAGTAGAGGTTGATTTTCTTTGAATTCTCGGTGCTTTAGCTTGAATAATTTTTATGTGATGTATCTATTGCACTAGTTTGAATTGGATTATGGCTTTTCACATTCAGCCGGTTGTTAATTTGCTTTAGTTTGAATAATTTTTATGTGATGTATCTATTGCACTAGTTTGAATTGGATTATGGCTTTTCACATTCAGCCGGTTGTTAATTTTGTGGGGTTTTTTCTGCACTGAACTATTATTTGGTGCCACCTCTCTCACAGTATTTTTCTTACCAAATCGATGAACTGCTGCGACAATCCGTTGTAATTTTATACTGGTCCTCTGGTCGGCACGACTTCTATTTCGTGGATTTTAGCTTTATTAAACTAAGCTCGACAGCTGAAAATTAATTTGGTGGTCCTTTTGGATCGCCGGGCCTTTACCAATATCCAACTACACCCTCATATGGTGGGGAATTACAAGTTTGGAATAATGATGAAAGGTTAATGGTCCGTTCAAACAAGCAGTATACTTGTATGAATGGCAGGATCGCCAGATAATGAAAAGAACTTAATGTTTTTTCTAACTTATTTTATTTAGATTACTAATTAATGTCGCTGAGTTCGCTCCTTCACGGCTGGGAAATCAATCGTGCCGGTTCCTCTTCGGTGGCGGTATTTATGCCTCGAATTGCGATAAGGTTGAGTGTGTAGTTCGGTATATTTGTTGATGTGTCCGTCATGGGCATTCGTTGATTGTTTGTCTTGAGATAGATTGGATTGAGTTGCTATACTGGGCCATGTGTTGATTATTTGTCTTACGATTAGAGATGTCTTGGCGGCATCGATTGGTTTTATTATCGTCGGTATCCTTTGACTATGTTTTGATAATGCGAGTTCGGGTGAGTATGGTATTTGTACAATATTTATGCAGTATTTAGTTTGCAATATGGAAAAGATTAAATTGGATTGTATGTATATTGGTATCATAATGTAACTGTACAAAGGTTGGTAGAGATTAATAATAAAGATATTTGGGGTTTAAAATACAAGGGTTATTATGTACAGAGATTTGTTTGGGGTTTGAACTACAGTAATGCGTAGGTATATCTAATACATTATGTGGGAGGTGTTAACTCTCGCTTATTATGTCGTAATGTGGGGATGTGCCTTGTGGGAATAGTTGGTTTACTATTGACCTCAGCATTTTTGGACATGATATCTGCGGGGAGCTGGAACCCTTCAGCTTACTCATTACCATCTTGTATGCCGTACCCCATGGATTTATATCGGCTCCTTCGCATAGGCTTTTGAGGGTCCTCGTTTTGCTGTCCTTGATCGCCTTTTGTAGATCGCGCCGTGCTGACCGGAACTCGTTCAAGTGCTCTTGGAAGTTGCCTGTCCTCCTAGACCGCTGTACTTTGCGTCGGGCTTGTAGACAGCGAGTCCTGAGTGCCTTTATTTCCTCATTCCACCAATAACAAGGTGTAATAAATTCTCCGTTAGATCGCCTGGGCATAGATGCCTCGTTCGCTGTCGTGACAGCAGGAATGAGTTGGTGTGACTGGGCTTCGGCTGTTTCAGCATTGGTTACATCGTTGGTACTCAATATTAATTCAAAGGAGTCTTTGTCAAAAAATGTGTCTTTCCATTTCGGGCCACGTACTTGGAGACTCCTTCTACGTTTGTTTTGTTGTATATTGACTATAATGGCCTGATGCTCGCTGTGTGTGTATTCCTCGCTGACCCGCCATTTTAACTTACGTAGGAGGGAGTTGCTCGCAAAAGTGTTGTCGATGACCGATCCTCTTCCTCCATTACGGTATGTATTTACCCGCCCGTTGTTTGCAATGCCGATGTCCAGAGATGCAAAGGTTTCCAACAGCATACGGCCTCTAGTGTTTGTTGATCGGCTGCCCCATTCCACTGCCCATGCGTTGAAGTCGCCGGCTATAATCACTTTAGGCCTTCCTTGGGCATCTGTCACCAAATTGTCCAACATGGCCTGGTATTGGCTAAGGGACCAACTCGGGCTGGCATAACAGCTGTAAAAATGTATGCCATTAATTTTTGCCCTGACAAAGCCCTCGGCTTATTTGTAGACGTCTTGAAACGCATGTCTTCCACCTAACCATATAGCTGCGGTATTTGTTTTGTCGCTCACCCTGTTTCAGGATGTCCTGAGCTGCCTCACAGTGATTGAGATTAATTTGGATAATCTTCATATTTGTTTCCCTGTGATTGCTCTCCTAAATACAATGCATTTACTGCTGCCAGCTATATGCTTCGCCTCGTCTGGGTGGTCCTTTTTACAGAACATGCATAGGGGATCCCTCCTACAGTCTCTTGCTATGTGACCCTCAGTTCCACATCTTCTGCATAGCTTGGACCGGTCTTCATCGCACTTGCATTGTTCGGCAATGTGTCCGAACTCAAGGCATATGTAGCACTTTCTAAGCGCCGTCTGTTCCCGAATGCGACAGATAACCCATCCAACTTTAATTTTTTGTGCTCCCAGCAGTTTCTTTGCGTTTTCTGTTGGAAGACTTGTTGTCGCTGTTTGAGTTCCTCCGTACGCTTTGCGCAATGCTACTATATCGGCCATTGATATCTCTAGACCAAATTGAGCTCTCACGGCCTCACAGATTTCCTCTCTAGATGTGATTTCGTCGACGTCTTTCGATAGTTGTACGGTGAGTGAGCGTTCTAACGCTGCCCTGGTCTCCTAACACCTCACTGAGTGCGTTTTTGTATTCAGCAGTTCTCTCGCACGATCCACCGAGCTGAAGAAGCAGATCTCCTTTTTGGGTCCTCCTGATCTTCGATATCGCTTTCCCAATGTCTCCCAGCTTGGGATCCGCCTTAACTTTTCCTAGGATCTGCGCATACGACATCTGTCCCTTTGCTTCGATGACAATGGCATCCGGTCTCAGTTGCTTCTTTTCTGGCAAGTTCGTCCTCGCTTTTCCCTTGCTGGGGGTGTTTCGCTTGCCGCCAGCCTCCTTGGTAGCACCTATTTTCCGCTCATTTTCGCCTACTCTTTGCTTTGACACCTTTCTCTGTACCACTGTCCATTTCTCTTTCTGAACTGCAGCTTTAGGGCAAGACTGATTCTGCTCTCCTTCTGGGGTTATGCTGGCCGTTGTCCCTTTCTTCTTGGTGGCGCGAACCACTGGCAGCAGAGGTAATGTCTGCGTCTCGGTATCCTTTTGTATTACCGCGTTCGACTTATTTTCCGCCGTCCAGGTTTCGAGTGCCTCATACAGCACTCTGATGCTTTCAATTGTATCGCGCATCGGTTGGTGGATAGTACGCCTCTTGGGTTCCTCCAGAATTTCAACAAGACTTTTAATTTGTTTGCCTAGCTGGCAAAACAATTCGTCCTGTTCATTTGTCCTAGCTGGCCTCTCAGTTTGCAGCGACAGCCCATCACCTGTCTTGAGGTTAGTTTGCCACGTCGCTAATTGGGTGGTTTGCGTCTGCTGCATTTTGAGCCAAGACTCGCTTCCTGTTTTGTTCGTGGTTGTTACGTTCGCTTTATCCATGTTTTCAGAACTTCTAGCCTACTTTATGGCGCCTGAAAACAATTCACGTTCCACACTTCCACTTGTTCCACGTGTGGATTTAAAACAAAACAAAATCCACCACCTGCCTTCGACAGGTCCTTTCACCGCTATTTTGTATTTTACTATTTATTTTAATTATAGTTCAAAAACGCTCACCTTGTTTAATTTAACGAATTGACTCCGTGGTGTGTGTTGATCTCCGCTTGTACTGCACTTTTTAAATCACCACTTTGTTAACACCACTTTTTTCGCTTAACTTTTCCTTGGAGCACAAGAAACACGACCGCACCTTCCAATGGTTCAATCTAACATCTTCGACGTCTGTATGTGCATGTGTATGTGTATGTGAGTAACGGTTTTTGAAAAGAGTGACCCCTCGCTCAGTTCAGCAGCGTCTCTTGAGTCAGATCAGTCGTTCGCGGAGCAGTTTAAAATAAGCATTTATTCGAAAACAAGTGATTCTGTTATTGAGATGAGAAAGGCGATAATGGCAACATTTTATCATTTGTCTTCAACAAATGAAAAACCGCAGCACGACGGCTGTCCTCTGGGTGCCGACTCGTGGTGTAAGTGGCGCGTCGCACAAGCCTTGGGGCAAGAATTTGACCATCCACATCCACTACATGAAGAAGTGCAAAAACATATTCGTCCAATTTATGTTTTTCTGTCACGGGATGATTTGTTGGAGAGATGTTTAGGTGGGCATACAAAAAATGCTAATGAGAACTTCAACGCTGTCGTCTGCCGTTTAGCTCCTAAACATCTCAATTGTGGTAAAAAAATCAGTGAGGTAGCTGCTTTTTTGGCTGCCGGCATGTTTAACGAAGGATTTTCGTTCGTCCTTCAAACAATGCAAGATCTCAATATCGTAATTGGACAGCAGAGCAAAGGATTCGCCGATAATGACGACAAACGCCGTATTGAACAGCAGGGGCGCCGCTCTCTTGATGCCACCAAAGAGGCTCGTACTTTTCGACAACAGGAAAAAACGGCTCAATTAGAACAGTTTGAAGAAGAGGAAGGTCTACTCTATGGCCCTGGAATCGCAGATTAGCAAAAAACTGCGGTAAGTTAGAACGAATTACGAATTTTTTCACGATTTTTCTATTACTCAAACTTTAAACGCGTTTTTTGGAAACGCAAAATTTCGCACGCCATGCAACGTAGCTCAAAAACTAATCATTCGATCTTTATAAAATTTGGTATAGAAATTCTATAGATATTTGGCCTCAGCATGACGAGTTCCGATTTTTTATTTTTTTATTTAAAACATTGTTATGAACAATTGTTGATAAAAGAAAATCCTTTTTTTTCAAAACTTCGCTATTTTTGCAAATTTGCAAATTTTAATAAAAGGGGAACGTCATGCTGAGCATTTTTGCATAAACTAAAGAACCCATTTTGTATTTTTTGTTTCAGATCATTTTTGTGACCTGTATGCTGCAAGGCGCATTTTCAAGACGCTGTTTTCAAGCCGCCATTGCACCGTTTTATTGTTAAGGATTAGTCTTAAAAAAATATTTTCTTTAAATATTATAACGTAAATAAATTTTGCCTTAAATTGCAAATTAATCTACGCATTACCTTTTTATAAAAAAATGCCTGAAAAACTGGCTTTTTAGATAAGGTTCCCCCCTTACGGAGTAGAAAATATTTTCAATACTTTTGACGGCTATCATGCAAAGATATTCATTTCCTAAGCTCGCAGTCGTGGGAAAGTATCCAGTGGCTAGACAACTTGGAGTGGCCGCATGTATCGAGCGGATGCAGCAGGTGGTAATATGCGTCTTCAACCTTAGCTATATGCTTTCCTGGATCACGTCTAGTGTTGGATTTTTTCCTCTTCAACTTTTTCTTTGGTTGGGTAACGGTGCCACTTCTTCTAGCTGATAAACCGTACTCTCAATACAATTGCGGTATTTTAAGTACAACAGTTGCCAAGTACAACTCCCGAACGGGGTACCACGGTACTACGCCGAACCAGTTGCAGCACCTCCGTTGTAGCAAAAATCATTCGTTAACATACAATGATCTTACCCTCAATTTCAGTAACAGAGTTCTCCGAATCACGTTTACGAAACACATGCAAGTCTTCATTCAACATAAACTTTTAATTTCTTCTCAAAACATAAATAGGGGTCCTTCGTGGACTAATTAATAACAGTTCAGATAACACTATTCATTTAAACTTAACAACTGTACATTCATTCTTTGAATTTAAACTTGAATTAAAAAAAAAAACATTAAAAACGAGATACGTCCTCCATGGACGGGTTTTCACTTCACTCTTTTCTGTCTTCTGACTGACTACTCACTTGACAGACTCTAAGACACTCTCACTCCCTCCATCTCTAGCCATCTCACTACTTCTCCGAAAAGAAACTCGACCTAACTGTCCTTTCGAAAACCTCAACTTAACGAGGCAGGTTCGTGCATTTGCTCGTATTAAGTTATACACAGTGGAATGTGTTTATTTATGTTTCTTATATAATTAACCTGGCGCAAAGCTAATAACCCTGCCCGGAAAAACAACTTATTATGGAATATTTGTACTTCCTAAATAAGGCCAAGACCAGATCCCGGTTGTTGCGCCGATGATGATGATGATACGAGGGTTGCCTTTTATATTTCGGGATTAGAGAACAAAAACAAATATTGATCATCGAAAATTACTTTATTGTTTTTCAAAATATTCCCCATGAAGATCTATACACTTTTGCATGCGTTTGAACCAATTGTCGAAGCACTTTTGCCACTCTCATTGAGGTATCTCCAACACATGCATTCTGAATGCAGCAACCGCTTCTTCAGGTGTCGAAAAACGTTGACCTCTCAGTTTGTTTTTACGTACGGGAATAAAAAGAAGTCATTCGGTGCCAAGTCAGGACTATACGGCGGATGACCCATCAAATCGATATTTTGGGTGCTCAAAAATGCAGTTGTCGCAGCCGATGTGTGAGAGCTCGCATTGTCGTGGTGAAGAGTGATCCGTTTTCGGCGGTTGGTTTTCCTGATTGCTTGGAAGACAACTGGCAAACAAATGGTTGTGTACCACTCAGAATTGACTGTTCTGCGTTGTTCTAGTGGTACGGTTGCGACATGTCCAGTTTTTACGAAAAAACAGGCGACCATTTGCTTGAAAGTGCTTCGTGAACAACTTTTGTTGGATTTGGCTCATCTTGAAACAACCAGACAGTCGACTGCTGTTTACTTTCGGGCTCATACGCGTAAATCCACGATTCATCACCTGTCACGATGTCATAGACGTGTTTCGAAGCACCGCGACCGTATTTTTTGAGCATTTCTTTCGACCAATTGACACGAGCATTTTTTTGGGCAATTGACAAATTGTGTGGGATCCAACGCGAACAAATTTATTTGACAGTCAAATGTTTATGCAATATTGAATGTATGCTGGTCCCACTAACGCCTAAGGTTGTCTCAATCTCACGATAGGTCACATGACGATCTTCCAATATCAGTTCGCGCACAGCATCAATGGTTTTCGGAACAACAACTGATTTTGGACGAACTTCACGAAATTCATCTTGGAGTGAACTACGACCACGATTGAATTCACCATACCATCGATAAACACTGGTCCTTGATGGAGCTTCATCGCCAAAAATTGAATTAAGTTCATCCATGCACTGTTGCTGAGTTAATCCACGCCGAAAGTTGTAAAAAATAATCGCACGAAAATGTTGACGATTTAATTCCATTTTTGGGCCGAGATGAATCTTTTAAGTTACTGTAAACAACACAAATAGCGCTCGTATGTCAAAACGTTCTGAGTGCGTATAACCTCAAAAATGTCCAACTTTGCTACACAGCTGTCAATTGCCGGATTGCAACACCAGGGTTGCCAAATCCCGAAACATAAGAGGCAACCCTCGTATAATTAACCCTTAATGTAGAATATCAATTTATTTATTTGTGCTTCTTGTATAATTAATGTGTGTAGAGCAAAAGGTGTTTCCATTTACACTCTACTCCTTCTCGGTGGGGCACTGGCGGTGGGGGAGGCTATCACGTAACACCAGAAGTTCATGACCTCACCGACTCGATTCCGCCATCGTTCCCTGTCCCGTGCACACTCCTTCCACGCTTGACCAGTCGATCCGATCTCCTCAAGGTCAAACCTAACATTGTCTTCACATCTCCGTCTCGGCCGTCCTGTCGTTCTCTTTCCCGTTGGTTTACCGTCAAGGATTATACGCACGGTCATCTCGTTGCCCAATCGCGCCACGTGTCCGGCCCATCTTAATCTTCGCGACTTGATTACTCTCACTATTGTAGGTTTGCGGTATAGCTCTTCCAATTCGTAGTTATGGAGTTTCCTCCATTGTCCTGCCTCCTCGTCATATTTACCGCCAAAGATACCCCTCAAAACTTTATTCTCGAATATGCGGAATTTGTTTTCTTCCCGTTTTGTGAGAGCCCATGTTTCGCATCCGTATAGAACAATCGGCTTAATTCTGGTTCTATACACACGGAGCTTTATGTTACGTGATAGCAGTTTGGATTTCAGCTGTTTACTGACTGGGTGCCAACTAGCGTTGCCGGAGTGTAGTTTTTTGTTAATTTCCTTTGACGTTTCGTTGCGGGCCGTCAGTATCGTTCCCAGATATTTATATTCCTTAACTTTTTCAAATACCTTGCCTCTGACGTTTATATGTGTTCCCAGAGTTCCACCTGTTCTCGCCGTAATCATGTATTTGGTTTTGTCTTCATTTATTTCTAGGCCCACCTCTTCTGCCGCTTGCATGATGATTACACAGTTTTTACTTACAGGTTCTAGATTATCGCCCAGAACGGCGATGTCATCCGTATATGCGAGCGCTTGTGTGACCCCACTCAGGAATGATCCGGTCATGTTGTCGTCTTGTACCTTTCTGATGACATACTCGAGCACAGGGTTAAAAAGACACGGTGATAGACCATCTCCCTGTTTTAGTCCGCCCCGGATTTCAAATGTTTCTGAGAGGTGGTTTTCTATTCTAACTCGCCCTTTGTTTTCGTTCATGCAAATTTGAATGAGGACGGCATATTTTTTAGGGATTCCCAGCTCAACTACAATATGTTAGAGTCTTTGTGTGCACATTGGTTCTTTCATGGATCAAAGCCATGAGAACAAACAAACAATAAGTGCATTCATGAGATGCGAGTTCGGTAAAGCAAACAAAACCGGATCTCGTCGGATGCTAATGGGATCTTTGTTTGAGATGTGCGTCGCGGCTAAATAAACAACGCAACGCGTCGAAGTAATGGTGTTCATGGGTTGGCAGCCGCAACGAATCCCTTTCTTGCATATGTATATGCAGCGTAATTCGTTGCGGCAGAGAAAGGAATTGGAGATTGTTTGTTAGTGGGAAAACAAATCATTGGTTGGATATTATGCAGGTTTACATGCGTAGGAATTCGGTTGTATGGCACTAGACGCTAGATGCGCGTATTTGCTTTTGCCTCTTGGACAAAGGGTCTGCAAGATATGTGAATGCGGGAAGATAAGGGTGCACATGAGGAACAAAATTGCTTGGCAAACAATGGTGCCGGAATAGTTTTCCTACTTATAATACATGTATGCAGTCGAATTATTTTCCAGCGAATTCTAATGATGCATTCGATGTGTGAACAGAATCTTGCAGGAATTTTCATGTAATGCGTTGAAAGCATTAATGTCCTTGTAGTAGGAAATGTTTATGCTGGGTGAAGATTGCGGTGCAGGTGTGGGAAAGTTGGAATTTGCCTGGCAACCGAAGGTACCGAATAGGTTTTGGTATTCCTGAAAAAGTAGAAAAGAATTCTTACAGGGAATTTGTATGCGAAGAGATGCATGAAAGGTAAGTTTTCTTTTACAGGGACTTTTAGATTATAAATTTGATAACCTAGATGACTTAAGGTGCTAATGCGCTTGCATTAGCGAATCTTATAAGGTTGGGTCGATGTTATGGGGGTTCTTCAGGTAAGTAACAGTGGGGTTTGGCGGAACCGCCACAGGTTTATTTGTGGCTGATGGATGCGTACATTGAGCAGGTTTTCAAAGTACTGCTTCCATCTTGTCACAATATTCTTTGTTTCTGTGACCAGACAGCCGTTTGTGTCTCGAATTATTTTGGCTCTCCCTCGGTAGCCATTTCTAATTGAATTTATGCCGGCATACATACCTCTGATGTTCTTTGCTCTAGAATTTTCTAGGATTTTTTCGATCCGAGTCTTCTCCCATTCGCGTTTTTTGCATTTGAAGAGTCTCATTGTCTCTCTCCAAGTCGTCGCGTATCTTTCTGCGAAGTCTAAAGCGAAACTTATGGTATATCGAAACCTTAAGTGAACCCTAACTCTTAGTCTGAAGCAAAGTTATTAAATGAAGTGTAAAGCGAGTCCTACATAGAAACCTAATACGAAATTTAAAGCAAAGCCTAGTGCATAGTTTAAAGCAAAGCCATTAAATGAAGTCTAAATCAAGCGACATCTAAAACAAAACCCAAAGCGAAGTCTAAAGCCTAAAGCGAAGCCTAATAGGAAAATCAAGGCAAAGCCTAGTGCTGAGTTTAAAGCAAAGCCCTTAAATGAAGTCTAAACGGAAGAATCAAGCGAAATCTAAAACAAAGCCAAAAGCGAAGTCTAAAACCTAAAGTGAAGTCTAAGGTCTAAAGCGAAGCCTAATACGAAATTCAAGGCAAAGCCTAGTGCAGAGTTTAAAGCAAAGCCATTAAATGAAGTCTAAATTGAAAAGTCAAGCGAATTCTAAAACGAGTCTCAAAGCGAAGTCTAAAGTCTAAAGCGTTATAATATTTCTTTGGTGCACCGCCGTGCTTCCGGTTCCCCGGGAAGAGTCGGCTACCGTTGTTGTCCTTTATAGATGTGCCGAACTCGTGTGTATTTGTCTTTCCGCGCACTATCGAGGGTGTTGCCGCACGATTATACAGATTTCTAAGGACGCAAGTGTCCACACACACGCGAGAAATAAACACTATTGACAAAAATCAATTCTGCGACCAACGAACTTCTTTCTGAACAGTAATTGAAAACTTGCTTCTTTTTAAAAGACTAATTTTATATTTGGAATTTCATAACTTTGGAGGAGCTCTTCTCCTTACGCACGTTACGTACTGACTCTCTTTTCTTAATATCTACTACTTGTCGATTCCGACTCTCGATTCAGATTCTATCTGTATCTTTTTGTTATCTTTTCGAAATCCGGACGCATCGCTACTTATCATCGATCCTTTTTGGGAATTTGTTTGTGTTATCCATCTGGCTAATGCACACAAGAGTTTGCGTGCAGTTCAGATGGGTAACACAAGATCCGTGGGAATTGGGTGTGAAATTAGAATAGTAAACGCAGATCACGTCTTTGGCGTCTGATGATCTGCGCTTTGGTCGGCGTGTGTATGTTTGTGCCATCTTGTACTGTGCGTCCGTGTGTGTGTGGTTTGTTAACAGTAGGCCCTATGGGGTGGATCCAGGAATCGTCTATTATAGAGGGGAATGTTTTTGGGAAGAGTACTTTCTTCAGTTTTATACTGAAGAAGAAATTGTGGTGGTCTGATCCGAAGAGATCGAGAGAGAGAAGGATCAAGAACGCAAGACTCCCGTACAAGTAGGTTCTCGCTGTTCTGAATGCTTTCGAGGTACTTGTATGCTAATTGCAGCAAGTACTCGTCGATGGGGGTAATGGAGGCAGCTTCGTATAGGTGAGAGTTGGGGTAATGACGACCGTCAGGCCCTGTAGAGTGGTTGGTGCATCCTCTGAGGAGTTTTCTTTCGAAAACTCGAAGTCTTTCCATTTGGGCCGAAGATATGCAGGACCATATGGGAAAAGCGTACAATATTCCAGATCGGATTAGCTGCTTATAGCAGAGAAGATTAATTTTGATGTCAACTTTGATGCTCCACTTCAAGATGTTGTGCAGTTGCTTAGACCGACCGAGGCCCCTTTGGAGAATGTGGGTCACATGTTTGATGAAATTCATTTTTGGGGTATAAAGGACCCCAAGATATTTCATCCTGTCCTGTGGTCTAATCGTAGTATCTCCCATTTTTATTGGAATATTCTGTGAATATCGAGAAGCAGGTTGGAAGTGTTTACTACTCAGAATTATAGCTACTTTAGATGGGTTGAGTCGAATTTTCCATCGACTGTAATATTGATACAGTTCGTCCAAGAGACGGTTGAGTCGATTTGTTGCGATTTTAGGGCTTTTGAATGACGTGTACACTCGGACGTCATCCGCATAGCATATCTGATTTACTCTCCCGTCCAGGGCGAGGAATATCGGAGGCGTAGATATTAAATAAGATGGGGCCTAGAATGGCGCCCTGTGGTACCCCTATAGCGGCGTGGAAAGTTCAGGAAAGCTTTCCATTCACTCTAACTTGGAAGGTTCTGTTTCGAACGAACTGGTAGATGATACTACATAGCGTTCTACTGAGGCCAGTATTCAATAACTTAAAAACGAGATCTTCGATCCACGTCGTGTCAAAAGCCTTTTCAATGTCCAGGCTCACCGCAATGGTGGGTTCCTTATTAAAGAGCCGCACGCAGACGTGGTTTTGAAATATGTTGAAAGCCATAGTGGTGCTGTACGCTCTTCTAAATCCAAATTGGAAATCAGGTATTAGGTTCCCGGCACTAATAAAGTTATTTAGTTTTTCGTATATGAATTTTTCATATATTTTGCTGATGCAAGTGAGAAGCGAGATGGGGCGAAAGCTTGAGGGGTGATACGTTGGTTTCCCAACTTTTGCTATTGGACAAATAATAGCGTGCTTCCAGCTTGAGGAAAGTACCCCATGTTGTAAGCATGGTTGAACAGAATGGAGAGCTTTATAAAGAATAAGACAGAAAGCCTGCGCAACGAGTGCTATGACATGTTGTCGATACTGAGTGACTTCTTAGGGTTTCGAGATTTGACCAGGCTCTGTAGGGTATTTGGTGCAATAAAATCGTGACCGGTAGAGACTTGAATCTGAAATGCATCACCCTTATAAATGAAACCAAATCGAGATTTTGTATCTCGAAGAGTTCGAACTCAAAGCAAAATCTCGATTTAGATACTTTGGCTGGAGCCAAGTGTTTGCTTTTTGAGATAAGAATTCGGTTAGGCGAATTCTCGGACACATGAGCGTGAGTGTGGAAATTGAACATCTGGTTCAATTTACCATATGCATGCTTTTGTTTGAGGATCATATGAAATTGATGTATATAAAGGGTGGTTAGATTTTAAGGGCCGATGTTGATTTTGAATAAAACACAAATTATTTAGGAAATTATTGTCGTTTCTTTTTATTATGATAATATTGGTATGGTTCAATTATGTATGGAACAAAATATCGGCCAAATGGCCGCCGCGACCTTGGCGGCACACCTCCATCCGATGGTCCAAATTTTCGATGACGCTGAGGCATAATTGAGGTTCTATGCCGTTAATTGAATTGTTGCTGGCTTATCGACGTACACCTTTTCTTTCAAATAACTCCAAAATAAGAAGTCCAACGGTGTCAAATCACATGATCTAGGCGGCCAATTGACATCGCCACCACGTGAGATAACACGGTCATTGAATTTGTCGCGTAAAAGAGCCATTGTTTCGTTAGCTGTGTGGCAAGTGGCACCGTCCTGTTAAAACCACATATCGTCCGCATCCATATCTTCCAATTCGGGCCATAAAAAGTTCGTTATCATCTCACGATAGCGAACACCATTCACAGTAACTGCCTGACCGGCCTCATTTTGGAAAAAATACGGCCCAATGATGCCGCCAGCCCATAAACCGCACCAAACAGTCGCTCTTTATGGGTGCATTGGTTTTTCGACAATCATTCTTGGATTATCATTCGCCAAAATGCGGCAATTCTGCTTATTGACGAATCCACTGAGGTGAAAATGTGCCTCATAACTGAAGATGATTTTCTTCGAAAATTGATCATCTGCTGTTGCCATTTCTTGCCACCATTCTGACCATTGACGACGCTTGAAATGGTCAAGAGGCTTTATTTCTTGAGTCAATTGCATCTTGTAAGCGTGTAAATGCAAGTCTTTATGCATAATGTTCATCAACGACGAGCGTAAGAGGTGCAATTGTTGGGCACGACGCGAGTTGAGGTGGACGGCTCTTCAGCCACACTATCGCGAACAGCAGCAATATTTTCTGCAGTACGAGCTGTACGAGCATGCACTGGTGTTTCCACATCTCCTACAGACCCGGTTTGTTCAAATTTTTGCACGATTTTTCCGATTGTACGCACATTTGGACGATTAAATTGACCGAAAAAATCACGAAGTGCACGATATGCATTTTGATTTGAACGCCCATTTTCATAATAAGCCTGAATAACTTTAACGCATTGCTCGATTGTGTATCTTTCCATGGTTCAAATTGAGTTAGTCTGAAATTGAGAAATGTCAAATGAAATGCAGAAGAAAACTTGATGTTTAGGTGTGGTTCACATTCAACATCGGCCCTTAAAATTTAACCACCCTTTAGATGATAAACGAATATTTGATTCGTTTACCAGGAATTTTGCTGGATTGGAATAATGTATTTCTGGATTAGTTGGATGATTATGGGGAGTTGGGTGCATGGGCGATAAACGAATATTTGATTTCAATTTAGATGTTTGTTTTTTGAATTGTAGTTAAGGATTGTGGGATTTGGATGTATGTATGGGGGAAGGAGTTGGTAGGGCTTTACAGAGCACTATACTCGCAACGCATTCCAGCGGATGGAGGAAAGGTTTCGTCAGCATCAATTTCTTGATCCGAACAATCCATCATCATGCTTAACCACCAGTGATAAAGGATCGCCGGACACACTTCGACTGCGGCGGATAATCGTAAAGGGGGGAGGCGATACAGATACCGAGGAGCTCACCTACTCGAAAAAATTAAGGACTCACATGGAAGAAGGAAGAAACTCAACTTCATCGGGATCTCAAAATCATGTCTTCATGCCGTGCTGCTATTTCATCATCATCATCATCGGCACTACAACCGAGAACCGGTCATGGCCTTATTTACCAAGTCCTGAGGCTTGTTAAATTTTCCATAATGAATTGTTTTTTCCGGGCAAAGTCATTAGTCTTGCGCCAAGTGCTGCTATTTACTTTTATATTAATTTTCGTTGGTTCTCTTGTCTCTAAACTATCCACACCAAGGAATAACGGTGGCACATTCGTTTTCCCCACAGCGACTCCAGCATTATATAGGTGAACGATTTCAATTAACCTCAAATAAGCGTTTTTTTTTTATTGAGCTACACTATGTCATTGAAGAAAGTTATAGAATCCAAAAATGGATTCCGGGAGTCAGATTTGCATCAATATATTAAGGAGTGGTCTAGGTAATATTTAAAAGGCACATTCTATTTGTTTTGTTCCTTATTCTGAATTAAAGTGACAGAATAGAATCGATTTTTTTGCATCAATACTACGCAATTAGCGATTTACATTGATATAATAAATAATGACAGATATGTTTTCCCCCAACAATAGAACTAAGAAGAATGTGGATGAATAACGATAGACATACCCATTGGCTATCTTAAATATAAATTTAGCTCAAAGTTGCGTGTGCGATTCTTTGACAAGTAACGCAAATAAAAGCCATTAACTCAAAGTGCCAACAGTTAATTGACGAGCAAGACAAACCTCCTGGAACAGTAGAACTGGTTTCGTATTAACCTGCTCCTGCACACTTAACACATGTCATTAACGTTTATTATAGCATGACAAATGTTCTCCGATTTTGTCGACTGCCACTGCCTCAGTATGAAAATCAAGTCCATTGTTTATTGACCATGCTCGCATAGGAGGAAAAAGAGACCGACCGAATGCTGCCGCCAGACGGGAATATTTCACCCCGCGAAACGCCATAACATGCGACTGTTTATGACTTTTCTCAGGAGGCGGAAAAGTTTCTGAAATGCAGACAAGGCCAAGATATTCCGATTACATTTGATTAGCCGACAGCGTCAAACAATGGGAACGCTGTCGACCCGCCACAGTCTGGCATCTGAAGCTCGTGATGTTGGAGGCGTATAGACTACATGACTACTTTGGTAGAGAGCTTCGTGACATTGATGGCTACGAATGCAGTGGTTGTAAAGCAAATATTGGGAAGCTGAGCCACTGGACTTCAATTAATTAGTAGTAGACCAGGTGTACATAACGCTACAATTTACGTTGATATTGTATTGAGAGCAATAAGGATTTATTAGTGATATCAAGTGATGGAATAGTTGTTCAGGGTGTAGGTGGTAGAGATGAAATGTGTGGTGTGTCCATTAAATGTCCATGTAAATTAGTCTATTGTTCTAAGTTAAATTAGTTTAAATTCAAGCTTTATTTAGTTGGAACAATTTACCTTCCTTGGTAGAATTGAACCCTGATTCATTAATTAACACCACCACTGCACTCTTGGCTTAAATTTCATCTTATACTATGGTTTATTTTTGGCTTTGGCACCAAGACACAAATTTAAACAATTTAATTTAGAACAATAGACTGATTTACTTCTTCACCGCATCTTTTGGTCTTTCTTCAACAAAAACCAACTTCTGTTGGTTCGTTACCGCGACTAACTCTTAATCTCGAAACAAAAAATATAAAACACCGCTGCTCTTGTTCATAAATGAAATAAGTGTAGAGGACGCTACAGCCTCGCTCTACACAGAAATCCACAACGCCATATCCCTATATGTTCCATACTCCCGACACAGGTTATCATTCTCATCGCCCCCATGGTATAACTACAAACTACGCACCCTTCGTAACAAAAGGAATAAGTTGTGGAACACTTTCCTAAACACGCGTTCTCCCCTTGACTACTCCAACTATCTGGGTTACTTTTACCAATTCACCGAGCTTTACAGCTCTCTCTACCACAATCACCCTGCCAAAGCTCAATTAAACCTGATCAACGACCCCAAATCTTTCTTCCACTTCATCAACCACAAACGGAAATCTGATGCCTATCCCACATCCCTTTTCTACGGCTCAACTACTACAACGGACTCCCAAACCATATCCAATCTTTTCGCGTCCTTCTTCAAACTATCCTTCACGGACGACTCGTTCGAGCCTAACCCGTCCCACTTTACTGGCATGTATGAATTCTCCCTCGGCCCTCTCAACCCTCTACACATACAACAACACCAAGTCACAAAGAAACTTGAAGAACTGAAAAACGATTTCAGTCCCGGCCCAGGCGGACTCCCTGCTATCCTCTTAAAAAAATGTTCTTCTTCTCTCTCTCTCCCGCTCGCGTCAATTTTCAATCTATCCCTTGCTCAAGGTCTATTCCCTAACTTTTGGAAATCCTCTTACATAACACCCATACATAAAAAGGAAAAAAAAACGATATATCCAACTATCGTCCCATTGCTAAGCTTTCGCACATTCCTAAGCTGTTCGAAGGCCTACTATATGAGGCGTTAAGTTTTCGCTGCGCACCCATCATCTCTCCGAATCAGCACGGCTTTCTCTCAGGCAGGTCCATTACTACTAACCTTGTCGAATTCACATCCCACACACTTCTTGCCCTAGAAAACAGAGATGAGGTCGACGTAGTCGCTACCGACTTTAGCAAGGCCTTCGACAAAATCTCCCATAACCTCATTCTCTTCAAGCTATCCTCCCTCGGTTTCGAACCCCTGATTAAGTGGGTCTCATCCTATTTCAGTTATCGAACCTGCCGCGTGCGATTTAGATCCACCCTGTCCGATCCTTTTTTCCCAACTTCAGGTGTCCCCCAGGGCAGTCACCTCGGCCTACTCCTATTTATCCATAAACGACATAGGCCCCTGCATTAATCACTCCTTCATCTCGCTTTACGCGGATGATTCCAAATTTTTTAACGCAATCCGCTCTCCCCTGGACTCCTCACTTTTCCAAGCAGATCTTGACAGCTTCTCGACTTGGTGCCAAAATAATTGTCTAGAAATGAATATCGCCAAATGTCACACAATCACCTTCTCTCGGAAGAGTTCCCCCACTCACCCATGCTCCTATCTCTTACTGAACCAACCGAAAACATCGGTTGAATTGGTTCGCGATCTGGGCGTCCTATGCGACAAGGAGCCCAAATTCACCGCTTATGGAAGCTTGCATTAAGCTAAATAAATGAGGGTTCTGCCCTCACACTAAACTAAACTAAACTAAACAACCAGAGTCCGTTCCTTTCGAAAACGCTGAAGAACAGATGTGGTTGTTTTCTTTGGAGTTGCAGATGACGATGATCATTGGTGTAGTTTATCATCATCAGGTTGTTGGATTAAATTTGTTGTTGATATTGATGCTGGTGTTGATGAATATCGGACTTATATCAGTTTTGGTATCGCATTCATTTCCGGTTATTTTTAAATGGATGGACGTGAACTCAATATCTTCTATTAAATAAATGTTATTGGAAGATGTATATATGTAATAAACGATGTAAGTTAATTGTTGTTTGGCTCATGTTGCTGTACTGCAACATCTTCCCGGGCCGACGACAATGGACCTAGTAGTCCGTTTCCTTTGGTGTCACCAACGTGTGCATGTCAGCGCCGTGGGAAGTCGTGGTGAGCACGGGTACCTCTAGTTGAGAACAGAGGCTTTAATGCTTGTTCTGCTTCTGACCCGATATGGTGCAACGGTAGGGTGGCAGTAATTAATTATATTATACTACGTAGTTGGTTAGATTAATTGTAATTGAATTATGTAATATAATTGGTTATGTTACGGTGGTTATACTTCAAGTAACTCATATGTCAGTTATCAGTGTTTGTGTGGGTGTGTGTGTATGTTACAAAAAGGCGAAGTTGCCATTGTGTGCTAACGTTGTAGCTCGAGGTAAGACCATCACTGTTGTTGTTGAATATTGAAAATCTCCGACATTGTGTGGAGGGGTTGCCTGAAAGGCGATATTTGCCGCATCAGTCCCGGCAACGATGTGATGAGTACTTGCGGATCTCAATTGGTTGAGGTCACTATTCTCTGGTTTGATTAAATCTGTCAAACTCCGTTGAAACTGCCTCGGCAGTTGTGCAATGTTCGGATCATTGACCATTTGACATTGTAATTGAGCGATGTGGTCGGCAATATGTTGAAGTGTTTGTGCAGACACACCTGTCAATAAAGACGAGGTTCCCAACTCCAGATGACGCCATACATCCCCACACCATTACCGAACCGCCTCCGTGCCTAATTGTTGAATTTAAATTTTTTTGTTCAAATTCAGTTTTTTTCGTTCTCCATTTTTTGGTGGTTTTATTGAACCAAAAATCTCAAATTTGCTCTCGTCACTAAAGAGAACATTTCTGGGGACAAACTGAAATTAAATTCAACAATTAAGCACGGAGGCGGTTCGGTAATGGTCTGGCGATGTATGGCGTCATCTGGAGTTGGGAACCTCGTCTTTATTGACAGTACAATGAGAAAAGAAGATTATCTTAATATTTTAAGAGACAATTTGCCAAGTAGTGTTGCGAAACTGGGTTTAAGTGATTCATGGGTCTTCCAACAAGACAACGACCCCAAGCACACATCGAAAATAGTCAAGGAATGGTTACTTTACCGTACACCTAAGCAACTGGATCACCCTCCGCAATCCCCAGACTTAAACCCCATCGAGCATTTGTGGGAGTATCTGGATAACCAGATCCGAATGAGGAACATTCAGACAGAGAGTCACTAAAGTCAATTCTAGTTGAAGAGTGGCAAAAAATCCCAACCGAACAAGCAATTTTCGATGGAAATGAACTCAATAACATTTTTAATCAATTAGTTATGAGTTGTAAAGAAAACAAAATAAATTTAACGTTTGTTTTCCCGATAAGCGGAAAGTTGCACAGTATGTGTGGCAAGTTGTACACTTTTTTTTGACGCTTTAAAACTGAAATTTTTTTTTTATTTTTTTATTGTATTTTTACTTCATTATTTTCTGTTAAGTTTTATATGGCAATTCATTGAAAATAAACTACCTTAAAAAATAACATAAGTATTTTACTAAAAGGTCGAACCCCCTTGCTTTAACAGGGTTGCAAAAATTCAGTTCATAGCTGTACACTTTCTTTTGACGCTCACAGTATATAGTGCTGTGGTTGAATCTTTGCGGCATATCCTGTCGAATTAAAATTGGCACCTGAGTGAGCAAGAGAGGTTGCGTATCTACGTTGCTATCAGGAAGAATAATGTGAAGGTCAATAGAACGTTTTGTTCAATTGTGCCACAGGACGAAATAGTCCCAATGCTAGGTGCTTTTCTTCTTTGACTGGTGGCTGGATAATGTGTTCACAGTTCGCTTTCCGCTGATGTGATTTCCCGAAGGGTGCCGGCATCTTTCCTTGTTCTCATCTTCTATGTCCCCTAATCATGTTACCGAAAGTTCAGCTTAGACACCGACTCTGTTGGAGTGGTGCCCCCGACACGTGACAGCGACATGCCTGGGCGGTGATAAGAGGATGCCCCCAGACGCATGACAGCGATGCGTCCAGGCGGCGAGAAGCGGTGAACCCCTGACGCCTGACAGCGATGCTCCCAGGTGGCGAGATGCGGTAAATCCTGGACGCGTGACAGCGATGCGTCCAGGTGGCGGAAGGCTGTGACCCCAGGATCGTATGTAGATAAAGCATTTCCCGGGGTCCTGGGATTTATTCATCTCCAATTCGATTATTGGGTTGATACTTGCAGGTATAGGACCGTTGACAAAACTTTTCTTAGTACTGACCGCTTGCTTTACCGTGAGAGCTTCTAGCTCTGTCGCTGAATCTGATTTCACACGTTTAGATTCAATTGATTTATCCTCTCGACTATTGCCCGATGGGTCATCGTCCTCTTCTTGAGGTTCTTTCAGGTGTACGCGGGGCGTATCTAAGTTCTGTAGCGTAGGTCGTGAAAAGTAACTGCAACACCGTTAAAAATGGAGCCGAATGATGTCTACAACCGAAATACTGGCACCGATTGGAAGATTTCTTGATTTACCCGCGGTGAATTCTTCAGATTTAAGACAAATAAAACAACCTTGGATTTTGAGAACGTGGACTGTAATTTGGATTCGCTAAATTTGATATGATTTGTTAGAATTACTAGCTTTTCGTTTACTAATGATGAGATTTTATTTAGTTTGTTGTTCGACTTGTGTGTTTAACGTTGAAATGTTGGCTGTGTTTATATTGGAATTTGTAAGATGGGAAAAATAGAAAGGATTCATTATTTTATTTTCCACCGATTACAAACAAAACAACCATTCAATAAAGAAGCAGAAGTTAGTTTTATTTTACAAAGGTAATGAACCACCCACCAAGCACGGGCTCGCTTATGTCCATCCCGAATTGAAAACTCAGGAAATATATATGTGGTAAGCATAGATTCCACCTGATCACGGTATATTCGCTTTTTCAGAAACACATCTGCCAGAGTTCCAATCATATGAAGTGCTCCATCCCTTTGTGCATCATCAGCGTTTGGTGATGTAATAACCTGCATAATGATCCCATAGTTTTCGGTAGAATTCCTTTCCGCGTTTTACATGATGAGTGCAGAAACATTTGTGCTGCAGGAACAGGACAAGCAAAATCTTCAAAAATGTCGAATTTTGTTCGAATAAATTCATGCGGGTCGTTTTCCCAGAGGTCTTGATCAGACTCCGTGAAGGGCATTATTGGAAACATAACATCTTGATAGCTCCAACTTGTCTAACTGGTAGTTCAACATTGTTCTTCATAACGATTTGTAGAATAGTTGGAACAAATCCTATAATTTTGTGAATCTGTGATAACTGTTCTTCGGTGTGCTTTCGCTGCTTAGGAACAACATCTATTGTGGCCCGTATCAGCTCCGTCCGTTTGTTCTGGTCCATATCTAATAGTTGTTATTGTTTCCAGTTTCACCACTCTACTATTATTACTTGTTTAATGTATGTTATGTTAAATAAAGATTCCTTTTAGTTAAACAACGACAATCGCTAGCGGGCGGTAGACAATATCGACGAAAGTCAGTCACTTATGGTCAAATGACCACTTCAATAAAATGTATCATAACATAGAAACAGATTTGAGCCAATTGGATAGTAAACAAATTATTATTTTTCTATTTAGAAAAGTGTTGCTTACATTTATGCATTTTCAGCACATTTTTCACAAATTATGGCATTTTGTATTGCACATTTTCCACATACGTATTCTTTACATTTTACACAAATTTTGTTAGTCTTGTTTACTTTACAATATCTTATTTGATAAGCTTTACGTCCATGTGTCTCTATGGCTGTATTTATTATTGTTTCTAATGAACATTCTATGCTTATCTGTCTCTCCTTCTAATATTCGGTCTTAAGCTCTTGTTATAGATGTAAATTGCGTGAAATTTATTAATGATCGGATGTCAGTGCTAAAAATACAGGGCCCATGGTATAATTATGGGGGGGTGGGAACGAACATACAGGGCAAAGTCTCTGCTTTCAACCCGGGGAAGGCCAGGACGATCCTTGTCCCTGTTCAATCCAAGTTGACATGCAGTCTCCACGTGACACCCCTGGATAGCTTGTGGGGGTGCGTAGTCGGTGTACCGGCACGGCAACCGGTTCTACTACCAACCCACTAGAGTCCACCGAATGTTCCGCCGAACACTGTTCACCAAACGCAAAAACGACACACCAGCAATATGTTGTTTTGAAATTCGTTTATTGTCACTGTTTGCCTTTTACTATATTGTAGGATTAATTTGATCTTTTTACAAGTAACTATTGGACACCTTTTTGTTGTTTTTGAAATCCGTTTATTGTGCACTGTTTGTCTCTTACTATATTGTAGGATTAGTTTGATCTTTTTACAGAAAAACTATTGGACACTTTCGTACGTACTTAATGTTATTTTCCATCAAAGGGACTATTGCCCATGGATGTTGGGTACCGCCCTGTGTGTTTGGATACTGTCAATTTAGGATGCTTAAACTCATCCTATTTTGTAGGATTTACGGCTAGATTTACGCGGAAGAAAACAACTAAAATTCTCCGAGTCGGAAAGATACAGCACTCGCAACGCGCTTGACGTTACTCGAATTCGATGCAATCTGGTGCACACCTGGTGTAAAAAACCCGACCCCATTGTGTGGGCACTCCTTAGCGGTTGACAATCGACTGACTAAAGGGGAGGCTCCTCGCGCGGCACGACGCGGAGTAGCCGACCGAGGTGGGGCGACGTTGGGGCGCGTGTGTCCGCAGCGGTGATTGTAAAGCGACTATGAGAATGAATGAAAGGATCTATTCAGGGTGTCGTGGCAGTGGAGTCATCACTAAGTGGACTCGCTGCCGCTTACTAGGAACATGAAGAAGAGTTGCTATGCGTATATAGAACATTTTATTTCGGGGAATTTCTGCCGTACATGCTGGATTAGCTTCCTCTGTTGTTGTGTATACGGTGAAATCGGTCTCGGAGGCATGGCCAAGTATGGGCATGGGTTGTCGGTTAGACAAAGGAACATGGGTCTTGGTCGTTGCGATGGTTGTTTCGTGGAAATGCAACGCATCGTGCTGGTTTAGGTGGGATGGGAGCCGAAACGGTTTTCGGGGAAACTAATGCTGCTTGGTTGCAAGCGTTAAATATAGTTTAAGTAGGAAATTAACCGGTGGTTTTTGGGAAAAATGCATGCGGTTTGATGTAGATGAGGGAGATGATTTAAATTATATTCTGTTGCAGGATTTGGGGTATTTATGCTATTGCAGATTGGCAAATGAATTCTTTGCAAGTTTGGGAATGTATGCTATTGCAGATTTGGGAATGGATGCTGTTGCAGATTGGGAAGTGTATCCTTTGCAAGTTTGGGAATGTATGCTATTGGATATTTGGGAATGGATGCTATTACAGAGAAGTGTATTCTTTGCAAGTTTGGGAATGTATGCTATTGCGGATTTAGGAATGGACGCTGTTGCAGATTGGGAAGTGTATCCTTTGCAAGTTTTGGAATGTATGCTATTGCAGATTTGGGAATAGAGGCTGTTGCAGATTGGGAAGTGTATTCTCTGCAAGTTTGGGAATGTATGCTATTGCAGATTTGGGAATGGATGCTGTTGCAGATTGGGAAGTGTGTTCTCTGCAAGTTTGGGAATGTATGCTATTGCAGATTTGGGAATGGATGCTGTTCCAAGTTGGGAAATGTATTCTTGCAAGTTGAATGGGGCGTTGGGCTATGACCACGCGCTGTTGGTGGTCGAAATTAGGTAGGAATGGTGGGTTGATTCTTCGTGTTATATAGAGAAGTATGGGGTAGGATGTATATGTGCCGTCGTTGGCACGGGTTCTACTCCTATCCCACGAAGTTACCCCGTAGATTGTCACCAATGTGGGGTAAACATTTCGGTTTCAGCTTTGTTATTAATGGAGCTGACGATCACTTTGTGGAATGCAACTGCCGTGGATGCTGTTCTACAGTTTGAAACATTTTACTTCTGTAAACAATCGCTGCTTCGAGACACGCTGATTTTACTTGGCATCTTGTCGATGGGCTTTTCGATATCACTACAATCGCGTCTATCGTAATGCAATGAAACGGCACATCATTAATAATGGCGGATCAACTGACGAAGAGGTAGAAAAAGGAGAGACGTCAAGGAATTTCAATGGCGAGCAACGCGCTTCCCGATTGTGGCCAGTCCTAAACTAGTCGAATGAGATTAAAGCACATTTTTCATTCCTTTCAACACAATACATCGTTTCAATATTGTTTTATTCCAGGATAATTAACAGTCATTAAAATAAATTCTCAATAAAAATAAAAGAAACAATACACAGCAAAGACGTCACCAAGCACACAACACTACGCGTCGCCACTCAACTCGACGTTTTACGTGGAGGACACGACCTGCCTCCACGGAATCTGTTTTGAGATTAAACATTTCAGAAATTTAATTTTCTTCCAATCGTTCTGGTGACCAATAGTTGATGAACTTCTATACATTGGTCCCAGCGAAAGGGCGCGAAACACACACCAGTTCGGTCGCTCGTGATGTGTGTCCATGAGTCTGCGAACCAAGGATCCACCATTCAATAGAGGGTAAATTACTAGAAGTGGTTGCAGCTGGTGCAAACCATTATATAGACAGGAATTTGGAATGTTTATACGATCGGCACTGTGTACAGCATCTATGCTGGTCGTGCACATATCGCTGGCGTCTTCAAGGGGTCGATCTGTCGTAGGCGGTATTTTCCTTATGCAACACTCGGGTCCCTTTTGGTCGCCAGGTGTGAGTTATGCTTTGCTTATCGATCGGTTTAGCGATCGATGTGCTTGCAGCAAAAGGGAAAAGAACGAATATCTCCTGCTTGTGTGCTGTAGAATTCGACAGGGAATATGGGCGCCGATATAATTTGAGTTTATATCGGTTGCTTGGCGTTGCGACCGAATTGTATTTTAGGCACATGATGCGTTTCATGCGATCATGCCCTTGGGGAAAATGTCTGTCATTATGGCTTGGTTACGTGGTGCCGTAACCGAATTGAATTTCAGGAACATGTTGCGTTGTATGCAAGCATGCCCCTGGAGGAAATGTTTATTGATGCCAATGCAATTGCATTGGCCAAAATTATGGGTTTATGTGTTTTAGGTGGAAGTTTTTGCGTAGTTAATAGCAAGGCAAGTAATGGCGATCGAATGGAACGGCCATAATACTTGTTTTTATGGATTTTCAGCTTATTAAATGGAAAGCGAAGCAGTGGCGTTTGGCGGAAACTGCACAGAACCCCCACAAGCTACTGTGGCACCCGCCACGTAGTGAACCAATGCATGCAGCGACATCCTGAGAAAGGTTGGCTCAAGGCTAATAACCTTGCCCGGAAAAACAAATTATTATGGACAATTTAACAAGTCTCAGATAATGCACGAATGAATGAAGTGACGGCAGAACCCTCAGTTTATTTCGCTTAGTTCAAATGGTATAAACATATATACTTAGGAACTAACTTAAACACTATGGAATGGTCAGAATGGGTAAGAGAGGAGACGACGTTTGAGAGCGAGATTGAAGTCAAAGAAGGCAGGGTAAGAATTTGCCCAGGCCTGGATTCGCAAAATGGGTTCATTAAAGCAATAAGAAGTGTGATGGGCAGGCAAATAGAAGACACGAGGGTTTCGCAGATTTCGGGGATTAGTTTGTAATGTGATGGAGGAGAGCAGGCTTGGACAGTTGATTGAACCTGACAGTAGCCCGTGAATCAAGAGGATGTCGGTATGAATTCTGCGCTCTTCAAGTGTGTTAAGGTTTATTAGGGAAAGAGTGCTCGTGTATGGGAAGAAGATTTTCCCAATTCAATCCTCACAGGGCAAAACGCAAAAAACGACGTTGCACGCTTTCGGTCCTGCAAATTTGGGACGAGTAGTGAGGAGACCATACCTGACTAGCATATTCAAGAAGGGGGCGGACAAAGGCTATATAGAGCGATCGGGAAACGTAGGGATTAGAGAATTCTTTCGACCAGCGTTTCACAAAACCAAGGACAGAGTTGGCCTTGAGAGTAATGTCATCAATATGTGGGATGAAGTTAAGCTCCCTATCACATAAGATACCAAGGTCACGAATCGATTGTACGGGTAATATCTGTTGGTTGAGTAAGACATATGAACGTAGCGGGGAGGGGGATTGTTTACGGGAGAAAGTGATTGAGTGACATTTGTCAATATTTAGTTCGAGGCAGTTATTTCCACCACTAGCATGTACCCTGTCTAGGCGATAACATCTGTAATTTAGATGAGAGAAAGAAATGTCTTGTTGAGCCAGGTTTCTGAAAAAAGTGCAATATCAATATTAAAATTTATCAAGAAATTAAAAAATGCATGCTGTTTGTTTTTGATGCTTCTCGCATTCTAAGTTATGATGCTAAGAGAGTTTCTTAACATGATATTTCCAAATATAGATACTTAATAGCTAATGACGTAATGACATTAAATATAGATTTGGAGTGACAAGCACTAAGCTTGGTTACAACTTCATTAAGAAGAAAGTTTATTTCGCTAAAAGAGAACAAGTTATCATTATTTAGAGTTTCAGTTGGATTTTTCTTAGTGTGTGTCGTATCACTGTTGGTAGGTTGCTGGGTTTGATGGAGGCCAGAAGCCCAGGTGGATGAAGGAAGTGAAGGTTGACGCACAGATCGCGGTAGTGAAGGAAAATTAGCAAGGGGGAATTGGTCGGGCAGTGACTGCTGTTTATCACTCGGAGGCTGAAGGAACGTTGTATTTCCTATACCACGCCCACGTGGGGATAATTTGCGGCGAATGTCTAGGTACTGCTTTCGACTAATGCATTCAGGATCGGTGGAATTATGTGGCCCACTGCAATTTGCACACTTAATGACCTCATTCGTTTTGCAGTCGGATGTTTTGTGGTTTCCAGAACAGATTGTACAGAAGCTATTCATGTGACAATGCATGGAGCCGTGACCGTAAAGTAATTATGACATTGTGTGACCTTACCTGGATGATGTTTTTTGAAGTCCCATCGAACGATGGTTTTAAATAAAGTAGAGTAGTTACGCTTGAGTTTTTATTTAATTTGATAGTACCGCGTTGAATGTAGACGATGTATAAGTAGTGTTTGTACAGGGCTTTTGTTGACGAATTTAATGTGATGGTTTTAACATCTAGGCTCTTGGCTCTTTATTGTCTCATAAAACCTTAAAATTGAAGACTAAAAAAAAAAAACAAGTTTTGGTAGGAGTGCCGACTTGCGAAACAAGGTCAAATACGTCCTTCATTGTGTTTCTGTCTTCAGACTGCCTTGGGAATATCAGGAGCACTCACTTCCATGAGAATGTTAGGCTCGGTGTTGGAATAAAACGACGTTGGTGGAAAACGGGAATGATTCGTGAATGCGGTCGGTAACTACAAAGGTGGAGAGATAGTAAGAAGGCCAGTTAATAGCTAACTTAACAATAGACTATAAGATATGACCCAGAATCATCTATTAGAGGGTATGTTGATGGGAAGGGACAAAAATAATATTTTGCTGGGTTCTCTTTATATGGCCACTCAAGATCCCAGCTACTTGCTTTGCACGCCGTTCATGGAACTCAGTAACAAAGTCATGAATTAATTCAATATTTCGAGGAAAGGATTATATCGTTGTCTATGTTGTTCGTGAACATATGCGGCGAAGTACGTTTACATTTCACGGAGATGATGAAATGTTGAGATAATTAAATTGTCCACATTTTGGAGAGATGATAAAATGTCAAGTAGTATTTACAATCAAGTCGAACAGCTATCTACAGCATTTCGGGACAGTAAGCTTGGCGCTATGAGCCCGTCGTTCCTGAGAATACATATAATTTGCTCCATTACTCTACTTGCACCATCAATACTGTTAATCTTCTGAATTTTACCCGTTCATTTGGCCCAACTTGCCCTCTCTCAGAAATTGGTTAACAAATAATATATGCACTTCGCTTTATCTTTCAGCAATTTTTCATTTTTGTTTTTTACCGTGGATTGGCAAAAACAAACGAGGCCAATAACATTTCACCACACGAAGGGCAGAATTCTCCCGAAATTGATTTCAGGTTCCGTAACTTGCCACAACTTTTCAAGAATAAATGGTTTTATCTCCTAATCGCCAGATCAGCACAGAATCAGGGTTCCGTTGATCATGGACCTCCTTACCAAAGCGGATTACGAATTGGTAAGTTTAATCTTTGACGGGTTCTCATATCTTTCTCCATTCCAATTGGGAAACTTTTATCTTTTACCCTGTATCCATCGTTGATACCGGAAGTCGATGCAGAAGTTCACATCTGCTATTTTCAACACCTTAGTAGCTCTTTATATATCTAAAATCATGATTATTGAATAAATTATGGGTCACGCAATCAATTGGTCGATTCTTACGACAATCCTCGAGAAGTCCCTCCCTTAACCCAATTCCGTTGCACCTCTTTTGAATCCAATTTCACAAGTTAATTCAATTTAAACTCAGTTCTTCTGGGTGTATTTTTAGACTAATGAAAAGCAATGCTGTGTAAGCATTCTATAATTATTTGTTATTATTTTGCATCCTGCATGCGACGCAGAACAATTTACCCCATTATTCACACTTACAGAAAATGTACCACTTTCAAACCACCTGACATTATATGTTTCATATATTGGCTGCACTGAATACTATACTCACCACTCTATGTGAACTGTCTCAAATCCCATGTGCAAAACAGAGAAAACCGATTGTGAACTCGAGAATATTCTGGCAAGTGTTCGATATATTCGTTTCCCTATAAGAATCGAAGTACACATCGCCAAGGCGACAGTTTAGATTGGAGATTTTGAAGAAATTCCCTCGCTCTGATAAAACAGAAATTACAGTTGAAAAAAAATTTTCTGAGAATTTTTATCACCGCAGAACTTGAGATTCCTTTCCTTGCGTATATAAAAGTTATTCACCGAACACACACCGTGCAATAATTAGGACTGGAAAATGGTTCGACGAGGACGTTCTGCAAGCCCGCCACCAGCCACTAGGAGGTAAGTGCTTTCGTGATTTTACGGGTAAAACTCAATTATCATCCAGATAACGAGCATAATTCATGTACAGAAATGTGTGGCGCACATTTTTTTCATACAAAATTGAATTGCCTCACCAAGTTGGTTACGTAACATCACCCATGTCTTATTATTTTTTCATGTCATAATCATCTCAACTCATTGAAAATATGAATCTGACAAATTTTCAGGATGGCTCCATCATCACCAAATGTTCCTGCAAGAGTGGCACCACCACCGCCGCCACCAGCACCAGTCGCAGCAGCTCCCGCAGCTGTTGGACAGCAACCATCCATGTTCCAACAAATGGCAGCTACGGCTGGAGGAGTCGCTGTAGGTTCAGCTGTGGTAAGTGGGATATATTTGAAGTCCAATGAAGAACTGTTCTGATAGGTTGATTATTTTCCTTAGGGACACACACTCGGAGCTGGTATTACTGGATTATTCAGTGGCGGAGGTGACAAGGAAGTAGCCCATGCTCCTGCCGCAGCTCCAGCTCAGGCTAGCGCGGCACAATATGGCAGTACTCCAAACGAGCCGCAAGGAGCTTGTGCTTGGGAGATTAAACAATTCTTGCAGTGCGCCCAGAATCAATCCGACTTGACCTTATGCGAAGGGTTCAACGAGGCACTTCGGCAATGCAAGATGCAGCACCACATCCAATAAACGCCAAACAGACGCTACCGATTGCTTTAAAATTCTATATTTTTAAACTATTAATTTTTAGGAAGTTTCTAATTGAATTCAATATGGATACGAATAAATGGAAAACCGACACAGCTTACAGAAAGATCGTGACCTGCCTCGGATCATACGTCTGGCTACATGCCAAATGCGTCAATGCGAAAGAAGAACTCAACCAGTTGGTGCATATATAACTAAATTTGTGTGTTAATTTGATTTAAGCATTAGGTTTAAAAAACTGCGTTCCAAGTTGAATAAATACCCACGGCGTACGAGGAAGCTATTTCTTTTATTTAAAGGTGGAAGTCGGTCTAGCAAATTGACGGTCAATGCAGAGTGGGACATGGTGGACATGATGATGGCCACTTACGAGGGCCAAGGTTGCAGCCTTTTTAAATGTGTAGTTCAATAATAGCGCAGCTGATGGGTACATCCATGTTTATTGCATCACGTTGGGAAAGTACCTTTGGCGACTGCGCTTAACAACCAGTGACGCATTCTGAGGTTATATCAGTTTTTGGACTTTGTACTACTTTGAGCAGAAGGGTTATTGATGTCAACGATGTTCTTCTACTTTGTCTGACAAGTTCCTGTTGTATCAGTTCCAAGAGCAGATTATCTATTGGTGATATGTCATTGCGAGGAGGCTGAAGGTACAGAGATCTGGATTTTCTTCCGCTGTTTTTCATTTTTATTACTAAACTAGCTGACCCGGCGAACTTCGTACCGCCAACAGTCAACGAATGTCGTGTTAACTTTTAGCTAAACTTAATTTAGGATTTTATTATCGCAATAAAATAAATACAAACAATTTATTAAGGTCATTAGTTTATTAGGATAAGATATATAAAGGAGGGGCTCTGATATGGCGGACTATTTGAAACCCCGACTCGTGGGAACAAAAATGAATAATCAATATACGAAAAAAAAAAACAATCCCACGAAAAACCCCGTAGTCGTAGGTGTGATGAGCCGACAGTACCATAAGGATAAATCATCAAGAAAACACCGACTCGGCAAAAAGAAGTTGTAGGGAAAAATGGAAAAAGCGTGTTATATGCGCCGGCACGTGGAATGTTCGAACATTATATAAACCAGACGCGATACAGACGGTCGTAGAAAACTCGAAACAATATAAAATGGAAATCGTCGCGCTTCAAGAAGTCCGGCTCCCACATCAATTAATCGAAACCAACGGATTTACACTGGTGTGTAGAGGTACCGATCCACATAACCTCGCAACCGGCTTCATCATAAGCAAGAAGATTACGCCCCATGTAAAAGATGTGAAATTTATTAATGACCGAATGTCTGTGCTAAAAATACAGGGCTCATGGTACAATTATGTATTTATAAATGTACACACCCCAACAGAATCTACGGACGAAGAAACGAAGGAGAAGTTCTACTAGACCCTAGAGGAAGTATTTAAAGGGATCTCATCATTCGATGTTAAAATCCTCCTCGGGGACCTCAATGCGAAAATTGAAAAGAAAGATATCTTCTAACCAACAATAGGTAAAGAAAGCCTACACGACGTTTCAAGTGATAATGGAATTCTAATTATCAAGTTCGCAGCGTCAAAAGATTTGGTAGTGAAAAGCACGATGTTCAAGCACAAGCAATTCCATAAAGTCACATGGATATCACCTCCACTATAATGTATGCAGCTCACATATGGGCAGGAGCCGCACAGTATAAGTCATACATGAGGGGACTGAACTCAGCGCATAGTCTGGCATCACGAAGAGTATGCTGTGCATTTCGAACGGTATCCGAAGATGCCATAAATGTTTTGGCCGGGAGGACACCACTTGACATTGCAGCTAAAAAAACGCTGCAATGCATAAGGTCTCCCAACAAAATCGTCGGAGAATACGGCCACAGTTAGAGCTCTCAAGCCTAAGAGAAAGGCAACGAAGGTGGGATTCTTCCACCAAAGGAAGATGGACCCACACCATGATACCTGATATAGAAACATGGGTGAAAAGAAAACATGGCGAACTGAATTACCACCTGAATCAGCTAATATCAGGACATGGATGCTTTCATCAGTACTTGCACAAGTATAACCATGTGAATCACCCATACTGCTTTTGCGAAGGCAAAATAGAAAATGCGGAACACGTACTCACAGAGTGCGTGAGATTGAGACCACACGAACGATTTTGGAGAGACATACGAGACGGACAGTTACTCCGGCTGGAGTAATAGAATACATGCTTAGTTCAAAACAGGCATAGTCCGTAACCAATGGTATTCTCTGTGAAATGATGCAGCAGTACCTTTTGAAGGTTTCCGCCTTCCTACTGAAACCAAAAAAAAACAAAAAACATGGATATCACCCGACGGCCTAACGCGTAACCAAATGGACCACTTCCTCATAGACAAAAGACACACTCGAATATCCTTGACGTATGGTCATATAGAGTGGAAGATTGCGACTCCGATCATCTTCTAGTGATGGGCAAAATCAGGAGTCGGCTCGCAGCAAACCCACACGGGCAGTCACGGGAGACGAGCAAAAAGTTCGACATTGATAAACTAAAAGACCTGCGCAAAAGGGCTGAATATCAGGACGAACTAACGAATAGATTTAGCATCCTATAGAATATAAGCAGTGATGCAGAGGAAGCCAATATTGTGGACACTAATTGGGCATCGATCAGAGACACAATCAAACAAACAGCCCAAAAGGTATTAGGATTTAAGAAAACAATTAAGTCCAGACCTTGGTTTGACGATGAGTGCAGGGCGAAGGCCGAAGAACGTAAACGCCTCAGAGTGATCCACTTAAAAAGATATGATGAAATCAACGCAGAAAGATACGCGACGATTCGGAAAGAGACCATGAAACTATTCAAACACGAATGGGAAAAGACTCGGGTCGAAAAAATCCTAGAAAATGCCAGAGCAAAGAACATCAGAGGTATGTATGCCGGCATAAATTCAATTAAAAATGGCTACCGAGGGAGAGACAAATTAATTCGAGACACAAACGGCTGTCTGGTCACAGAAACAAACAATATCGTGACAAGATGGAAGCAGTACTTTGAAAACCTGCTCAATGTGCGCACCCATTAACCACAAATACACGCACCAGACGTACATACAGCCGAGCCTTATATCCCAGAGCTCTCTTTCAACGAAGTTGTAGACGCAATAAATCGATTGAAAAACAGCAAGGGTCCCAGAGTCGACTGCATACCTATTACTATTACTACTATTTATTGGCCTGTAGGAACCCGAAAGTTCATGACCTCACCTACTCGACTCCGCCATTGTTCCCCGTCCTTGCGCTCTCCTTCCACGTTCGACCATCCGATCCGATCTCCACGAGGTCAAACCTAACATTGTCCTCCCATCTCCGTCGCGGCCACCCTGTCGGTCTCTTTTCCGTTGGCTTACCGTCAAGAATTCTATGCAAGGTACTATCGTTGCCCATTCGCGCCACGTGCCCGGTCCATCTTAATCTTCGCGACTTGATTACTCTCACTATTGTAGGTTTGCGGTATAGCTCTTCCAATTCGTGGTTATGGAATTTCCTCCATTCTCCTGCCTCCTCGTCATATTTGCCGCCAAAGATACCCCTTAGGACTTTATTCTCGAATACGAGGAATTTGGTTTCATCCCGTTTTGTGAGAGCCCATGTTTCGCATCCGTATAGAACAATCGGCTTGATTATGGTTCTATAGACACGGAGCTTTATATTCCGTGATAGCAGTTTGCTGACTGCATGCCAACTAGCGTTGCCGGAGTGTAGTCTTTTGTTAATTTTCTTCGACATTTCGTTACTGGCCGTCAGTATTGTTCCCAGATATTTAACTTCTTTGACATTTTTAAATACCTTTCCCCATGATGTTTATGTGTGTTCTCTGAGGTCCACCTGGTCTCGCCATAGTCATGTATTTCGTTTAGTCTTCATTTATTTCTAGGTCCACCTATTCTGCCGCTTGCATGATGATTTCACAGTTTTCACTTACAGTTTCTAGATTAACGCCCAAAACGGCGATGTCATTTGGATATGCGAGCACTTGTGTGACCCCGTTCATGGATGATCCGGCCATGTTGTCGTCTTGTACCTTTCTGATGACATACTCGAGCACTAGGTTAAAGAAACATGGTGAGAGGCCATCGCCCTGTTTTAGTCCGTCCCGGATTTCAAATGGTTCTGAGAGGTGGTTTTTTATTCTAACTCTCCCTTTGTTTTCGTTCATGCAGATTTGAATGAGGGCGGCATATTATTTCGGGATTCCCAGCTCAGCAACAATATGGTAGAGTCTTTACCTTGCGACTGAGTCGTCGGCTTTTTTTGAAGTCAACGAACAGTTGGTGAACCGTCTCTTTGTATTCCCACTTCTTTTCCAGTAGTTGCCTTATTGTGAACATTTGGTCGCTCGTTGACCGGTTCCTACGGAATCCGCATTGGTAGTCTCCCAATATGTCTTCTGCGTACGGTGTGATTCTCGCCAGTATGACATTTGTTAGTATTTTGTATGTGGTTGGGAGCAATGATATTCCTCTGTAGTTTTCGCAGTCAGATCAGCCCAGCTGATATGATTTCCCGACGGGTGCCGACGTCTTTCCTTGTTCCTCATCTTCTATTTCCCTGAATCTTGTTGACCGAAAGTCCAGCTTATAAACCGATTCTGATGGTGTGGTGCGCCCAGACCCGTGACAGCGATGTGTCCAGGCGGTGAGAAGCGGTGAACCGCAGACGCGTGACAGCGATGCGTCCAGGCAGCGAGAAGCGGTGAACCCTAGACGCGTGGCAGCGATGTGTCCAGGCGGAGAGAAGCGGTGCCCCCAGACGCGTGACAGCGATGCGTCCAGGCGGCGAGAACCGTTGCCCCCAGGATCGGATGTAGATGAAGCGGTGAAAATCGCAATTCCCGGGGTCCTCGGATTCATTCATCTTCAATTCGATTTGTAATTTGATACTTGCAGGCATAGGACTGGATGTGCCTTTGTCTGCTCATGATGTCTTGGGAAGACTAGAACCCACAGCGAGAAGATCTACGCAACGTGCTTGCACGTGCGCGGAGATGCAGTGGTGAAATGCGTGGAATGTTGTCGTCGATTACCTTGATGACGATACAACCCGTATAAATGAACCTGGTGGGTTACTTGCGCTGAATTTTCTAGATGGTAGACAAATAAACAACTTTGGATTTTTGAAAAAGTGGACTGTATTTTGATTTTTTGCTAAATAATTATAAGCTCCACGTTCAGTTAGCCGAATGCTGATTTGAGAAACTGCCTTTAAAATAATCGATCCGTTTTACAATCTATCTTTACCACATCAGCCGTTTAATCTAGTGTCGAATCACCTTAGGTATACTACGATGTAGTTGGCCGTTTTATTAAGATCCAACTCGCCCAGTAAGTAAAGTTAATAATCAAGACCCTTTGTTTTGTTTAATATTTTTTATTTTCATGAATTATATGTGTTGGTGTATAATTTCACGGGAACAATGCACAGCGAATTGTTAAGAATCTGTTGTACGGCAAACATTCGCCGGCAAAGAAAAATTATGGCGTCTGTATATGACCCAATCAGCATTTCATTCCCAAGAATTCAGAAGCCAAACGATCAACTTGTCTCGAACGTATTTGAAGTTCCAGTACAGCACTCAGTATAATTTTTCAATGTAAAAGTATGTTAAGATAAGTTTTAATTCATCGTTTACTTGAAAACACTGTATTGTTGTATAAAACCATCAGTCAAGATAATAGTTCTGCAAAATTATGGCACGAATTTATTTTTTTTTTCTCTTAGTCAGATATTTATGGTATTCGTGTCCTGCCCTATGAATATACTCCGACTTTCTGGCAGAAACCTATGGCATTCGTGTTCTGCCATGTAGTCAAGCGGAAATATTTCCTTTAGGATCTTCTATCCCTGATAGCACTGTTCGAACGAATTGGATCGGCACAACATTGCGTCGACCTCTACAAATTTGAAAAATACGCTTCACCCTTTTACGTCCGGGTTTTGCATTATCCTGCTTGGTGACGCACGAATCCTTACAAGGTGACCCGCCCAGCATCCATAATAAGCCAACAGCATCCTACCCGACGATATAAACAACCTGCTAGATACATACGGACGTAAGATTTCAAACCAGACCGATTACCGATGGATATGAACTTGAGGTTGGAACGGGAACCATCAATCGAAGGAGAGCGAAAAGAGGTGGACAAAACCCTTAACCGTCGTTTGATAGGAAATCGACTGTATCTCTCCATGTTTAGTAGACCCGATATAGCCTGTGGCGTTTGTAACAGATACACACACAATACACAAGCAAATAGTGAAGAGCACCGAACGGAAATCGAATAAGAAAATGCATCAGAGCCATATACCATAGCGATAACATAACAAATCCACATCAGTTGAATGTACTTGAGTTTAGAAATCGAATTCGAACACATGGCGGTGGCCTGATGGGTTGCGCATTGGTTCAATTTTTGGCGATTTTAACTGTCATCGCGTCAGTTCGAATCACACGTTCTTCACTATCATCCCAAACACGATATTTGGTGACCCCGACGTGATCTGTGTACGCACAGCACACACTTTCTTGTAGTAAAACAGTTCTTCACGGCACGATTACGACTTCCGCATAGGGCACCAGCATACTAGCCTGCTCCGACGTTCTCTCGCTCGCTCGTTCCTCGCTCCGTCGTTCGCACACGAAGCTGATCGTAACAAAGTTACTGAGGAGGGAGTAGTGTGGCGTTTGTAACGGATACACACACAATACACAAGCAAATGGTGAAGAACACCGAACGAAAATCGAATAAGAAAATACACCAGAGCCGTATACCATAGCGATAACATAACAAATCCACATCAGCCAAATGTACTTGAGTTTAGAAATCGAATTCTAACACACGGCAGTAGCCTGATGCGTTACGCATTGGTTCAATATTTGGTGATTCTAACTGTCATAGCGTCAGTTCGAATCACACGTTCTTCACTATCATCCCAAACGCGATAAGCCTATGCAGTTAACGTGTTACCAAAATTCTCCAGTGATCCTCGGAGCAGCATTGGAATGCGGCAATGCACGTCTTCCGGTACCTGCAGGGTTCCAAAAGTACTGGGATTGTGTATAAGAAGACATCTCAGGATCTATACGCATTTGTTGATGCCAGTTGCGTAAGCGATTACAACGACCGGATGTTCCAAACCGGATATAATTTTGTTTTCGGGGGAGTAACGATCCTCTGAGGCTCGAAGAAACAGAGGATTGTGACCACATCAAGCACAGAGGCGAAATATGTAAATCTGATCTCTGTTGCAAGAGAAGCTGCATTTTTATGGAACTTTCTAGAAGAACTTGGACTACTTTAAGGACCAGTGACAATTTGGACCGACAATCGCAGCGCACAGGCGGTTGCAAGAGATTTTGGCATCCAAGGACAAATCAAACGTCTTGATATCAGGCAACATTTCAAGTTGGTGGTCGGAGATATGACGATCAAGTTGGAATTTATTCAGAAGAAATGCCAGCGGACGCTTTAACTACGTCAAAGGGATTTCCAACTGATATGAGATGTTTCAAGCGTTTAGGGTTGTGTTTTTTGGACTAAATCAAATCATCAGATTGTGGATTTGAGAATGGGTGCTGGATGTGTAATATATACACTCCTTTATAGTCTCTGGACGGATTCACTGCCACCAGTTTTTCTTTTGCCATCCACTCTACGATAGATGACACTGCCAATTATCTGTAAGATCCACATCTTTTCCTTGATCTATTTGACTTCCTTTTTCTTTTCCTATTAATAAGTATACATGTGCTCTTCTGGTGTTCAATAAAGAAACTTTTAATCTAACAGCAATTTCTTTTTTTTCACGCACGTCTCAACAAATTTTATACTTTTTTATCATTTTATAGATTTATCCTTCCCCTGCATATGTCGGAAATAGAAAGTAATTTTATTCTTTTATTTCAGATCAATAGAAAAAGAATGACAGCTGCAGCACTTTTGGACCTGTGGGGGCGATGTCGTGGTGCCGGCGTACGGCACAAGGTTCTACCTCGTCCCCACAAATCACGAAAGTTCCACTGCTGAACCTGATCCGTCAAAAAGAAACAAAAACCGCAACACACCGAACACAAGGAGTAAATAAAAGGCACTGTTTGGGTCTATTGAATCGAATGTTCTTTTATTGATTTTACTTAAGGATTACACGGTTGGATGTCAATTTATTTAATTATTAAAAGAAACGTTCGCTTGCAGTTTATTTGATTCCCAACACTTTAGTCTTCACTACCGTTTTAAATGTGAGACGAGCTATAAAGTCAACCACCACTTCACAAAGCGACCCGTGTATAAATGCATCTCCGCAGCCGGCGGAGAGCGGGAGTGACGCGTTGATAATGCCTAAGATGCGGTGATTGTTTGTCGATTGTACAAACGAATCGCGGGTCGGTTTATTACAGCTGTAAAAACAAGCTGCCCGACATAGGATTTTAACACAGACAAAGGGTTCATGATGCCATATGCACTTTAAAGAATTTTTTCCAGGAACCTTAACTAATGCGTTGTATGCATTAATGTCCTTGCAAAAGGAAATGTTTCAGGTATGCTGGGTGGAGATTGCGGTGCAGGTGTAGGAAATTGAAATTTGCCTGGGATTCTTGAAAAGGTAAAAAGAAATTCTTACAGTAAATTATATGCGAAGAGATGCATGAAGGTAAGTTTTCTTTCACATGGACTTTTTAGATTATAGATTGATCTATTTAATGCGTGAAGCATTTAAGATGCTAATGCGATTGATGAAAAATTTTATTGAGCCGCGATATTGAAAAAAAAAAAATAAAAATAAAAAAATATGGTGTTTTTATACTCTTAACGGTTCAAAAAAAATTATGTTAAAAGTCCAAAATGATACGCTTATTTTATCACTAGTAAAAGCGCGTTGGTGTGAAAAAAATACCTTTAAAATCATTGAAAAAAACTACTTAATTTGAGCGTCTAAAGGGTTTTCCCCCTTAAATCGATTAGCTTTAATTAATTAACGGTATATGATTTCAATTCCAGAGTTTAATTTAGATCGATTATTCATCGCCACATAATCAGCTTTTGGCATTCGGCTCTATTCAAGTCTATCTACAATTTCTACTTCCATGATTCGTTCAATTTTATCAATTTGTTATTAACTTTCAGCCTTGAAGATGCCAACACGTCAAATCCAAATTTAAAACTGCCAACAAACAAATCGGGCCTGTCTGTCGTTGGGCCACTGATTTACCAGGCACCCATAATCACCAGCAGGATCACATTTCGTTGCATGTATCATGTGGAGGCGTTAAGGTTCTCTCGTGGTTTCGCGCCATTGACCTCATGTGCTTTTCAATAGATATGTGGCGTTTCTAGCAGATACACACACGACTAGTAAAGAACAACACCACCAAAAGCACATCCATTAAAGCCGTATGCCATAGCAATAATATACCATTA
Source organism: Microdon myrmicae (assembly GCA_963931805.1). Lineage (NCBI taxonomy): Eukaryota > Metazoa > Arthropoda > Insecta > Diptera > Syrphidae > Microdon > Microdon myrmicae. The sequence goes on from OZ007502.1 coordinate 111,180,431, forward strand.
CCACATCAGTCGAATGTATTTGAGTTTAAGAATCAAATTCACATAAGCGGCAGTGACCTGATAGGTAAGAGCTTTGGTTCTATCTTTTACTGAATCTAACCGTGATAGCGTCGGTTCGAATCACTCGCTCTTCACTATCATCGCAAACGCTATAGGTAATTATTTACGACACCAATGATTTTCATAGCGTAGCCACAAACCACACCGATCGAGTGCCTTCCGTTGGTGAGCTTTGCAGTGTTTTTGATCTGTTGAAATAATTCAAAATCGTGCTTTTCTATGAAAAAGAAAATAATCAACATGCGACCGTCACTTCAATTTCAATTTAATTCCAAATTTAATTAACTGACAACACAAACGAAAACCGATCAAGTTGTCGTCTATCGATATGTTCTCATATCAGCCAACTGATTTACCAGACACCCATTCAATTCAATTCAATTTTTATTTGGTAGATAATTACATTTATGGTATATTTTACAACTAGTACTTAAGAGATTTAGGATAGCAATTCCTTTACAACTATAATCTTAAATCTATATAACGACAATAGCACAATTTTAATGAATAACAAATAATAAATTAAGGGAAAACTACAATAAAAAACCCTTATTTGAATCTTAAGACTAATATTGCACGAGCTTCCGGTTATTTTATATAGTAATGACCTCGATATATTTTATTATTATTATTATTATTTATTACAATGTAATTAATTACACAATAACTTAATTCTAAATAGCGCTAGCTGCTAGGGCTTTCGGCTAATATCGAGTTACTTTAAATTTTGTTAGTAAGTGTTAGTAATTCGTATGTGTAGTTGATATTCTGTTCTGATGGTTTTGCCAGAATGTTGCTGAAGGTGTCGTTTCCAAATAGTTGGTTTGCGATGGTTTGGACTTTTGGGCAGTCGAATATGATGTGATGTGGAGTAAGTGGGACTTGGTTGTTGCAGTTACTGCATTGTGGGGGGCTGGTTTTTGTAAGGATGTGTTGGTGTGTGATTTTGGTGTGTCCTAGCCGGAGTCGTAGGAAGCATTTTATTTTTCTGTTTGAGACTGTTATTGGGTAAGTAACGGGTTTGGTGTCCTGTTTAATAGTGCTGTACAGGTGGGTGTAGTGGTGCCATTCCTCTTCCTCCACGTTCTTAAGGGCATTTTTTACCTGTCTTCTTATGTCCGTTTTGTTAGGATAATAGAAGGAGACGAGAGGCGACTTTGTCCCTAGTTTTGCGGCCGTGTCGGCCGCTTCATTTCCACTAATGTTACAGTGCCCAGGGGTCCAAAGTAGCTTTATTTTATTAGCTTTCTTAATAATGTTATCTTGGATTTGACGAATGACAGCATTTGTGGAGTTTACGTTGGTTATTGCTTTTAGAGTTGAAAGGCTATCAGTACAGATAATCGTTGGGATTTTCTGGATCAGTTTGGTTGCTTCCAAAATTGCCGTTGCTTCCGCTGATAGGATGGAACAAAAGGTGGGAAGTGATCCCATTCTGATTATTTCTTTGCGATCGTTGACTATAGCAAATGACACATTTGATTCGTTTTTGGAACCATCTGTGAAAAACAGGTTCCAGTTTTGATGTTTGTCGATGGTATCCTTGAAAAGTTTTTGATAGATTATCTGATTTGTTGAATGTTTTGGATAATGGGACAGGTCATCTAAGATTGTATTTCTCGGAATTAACCATGGAGGGTGTTGTGTGCGGTGGGGTTTTGAAATATTTATAGGGATATGTAAGTCCTTGGCTATATCGATGGCCCTTTCCAGTCCTGAGCGGTATCTCGACCTTCGTTTTTTTTTATAAATTTTTCGGATGTCCTGCACTATGGGGGTTGCTATAGACATTGTAAATTTGTAAGCAAGTGTAGCTGATATATATATTTTAGTCTCTTTTCTATAGATGGGAGACCGCATTCGACGAGGATGTTTTTAATTGGTGTAGTACGGAATGCTCTGGTACTTGCTCGAGCTGCGGCGTGATAGGGAGATTGTATTGTTTGCAGGGTCGTTTTGCTACATTTTCCGTATATCATTAGTCCGTAGTCGATTTTAGATAGGATGATGGCTTTAGTTATGTTAATAAGGGTGTTAGTATGTGCAGATCCATTCTTATATGCTAGGTATTTTACAATATTTAATCTTGCAGCTAGGCTTTTCTTAAGTGCTAAACAATGTTCTTTAAAATTGTATTTACTGTCAAAGAGGATACCGAGGATTTTCATGGATTGGATTGTAGGGATTGTGTGATTCTGAAAGGGAAGTGTGATGTTTTTGCTGCAGCTGGTTTTTCTACAAATGTGTAAAATTTTAGTTTTTTCGAGGGAGATTTTTGTGCCTGAGGTTTTACACCAATTAGTGATGTCGTGTAGTATTTCTGAATAGGTAGATTGTACTTCGTTGAGTTCGTTTACGTTTGTTAGAATAACTAGGTCGTCAGCGTAGAGGCAGTGTTTTATGTTTTTATATTTTACGGGAATGTCGTTTATTCCGTCAAAGGCTAGAGCGAATAATAGGACTGATAGTGGAGAACCCTGTGGAATACCGTTTTTTATGTTGTATATTTGTGAGAATGCACCACCTGTTTTGACTCTAAACTTCCTGTTAGAAAGAAAGGACTTGATTATGTAGAACATATTGTTACCAACTCTCCATTGCGCTAATTTATTCAAAATCACATGAGGACCGATCCGGTCGAACGCTTTTTCAAAATCTATGGAGAGAATTGTTGTATGCTTTTTGGTTGACAAAGAAGATGTGATAAAGTTGTCGATATGGAGTAGCGCATCAATCGTTCCACGTCCTTGCTTGAAACCAACCTGTTCAATGCTTATTAGATTGTTTTTCTCCATGAACCAGTTGAGTCGTCTAGCTACAATTTTTTCAAATGTTTTTCCTAGACATGGGAGTAACGATATTGGGCGATATCCTTTTGCCGAAGTCGGTTCGCCCGTGGGTTTTGGAATGGGTACAATTGTGGCTATTTTCCACACTTGTGGAATTACACCTGTTTGGAGTATGTTATTGAAGAGATGGAGTATTCGGTGTCTCAGGAGTGGTGGACTGTTCTTTAACATTATGTAATCGACTCGATCATATCCTGGTGTTTTACCTGTGGCGCCGTGTAGGGTTGACTCTAATTCAATTTTATTGATCGGGAGATCTATTAATTTAGAGGATGGGCTTGTGTGAGGGGACGGGCTAATTGTGTCTCTTTTGGCAGAGAGAAATGACGGATGGAAGTTTACGTCTTCTGCGTAGTTTGACCATGTTTTGCCGAGATGGTCGGCAATTTGAAGGGGAGATGTGAGAGTGCCTGAGTCGGTGTTCATGCATTTTATTGAGAGGGGGCGATACTGCCCAGTTAGCGTTTTTATATCCGCCCAGATTTTTCTGGGAGTGGAGTTCGGATTTAACTTTTCGGTAAATGTTTGGAAGGCTTTTCTTTTTTCTTCCTTGGCATTTTTGCGAAAAAGAGCATTTAACTTTTTATAATTGATTAGGTTAAAATCGGAGGGGAATCTTTTGAAAATTCTCCAGGCTTCTTGTTTTTTCTTCCTTAGGTTGTCCAATACTGGATTCCACCAGGGAACTACCGCCTTATGGAGTTTTCGACTTGTTTGTGGTATCGAGGCATTTGCTCCTATTCGGATTGCTTTAGTGATTATGGCTGTTTCTTGATTAATATTTTGACTCTCTACATGTTGACTTAGTGCCTGGGTAGTTATATTTTGAAATTTACTCCAATTAGCAAGTTCGGTTTGGAATTTAGGAAGAAGTTTGGAGGGTTTGGGACACATGCTAGTGTTAATGTTTATTATTATTGGAAAGTGGTCGCTCCCGTGCAGGTTGGGTAAAGTATTCCAAGTGCACATTGGGGCCAATTGAGGTGAGGCTAGTGATAAGTCTACATGTGTGAAGGATTTGTGAGTGGAAAAATGTGTATGGCTACCGTTATTGAGTAGTGCTAGATTTGCGGTCAGTATGTATTTCTCTACGGTTTTTCCCCTTTTATTAGTGGACGAAGATCCCCAGATGGGACTCCACGCATTAAAATCTCCGAGGAGAAGTATCGGTGTTTGGATGCTATCTGTGATAGTGGTAAGATCGTGTATCGTTATTGGTTGGGATGTGGGGGTGTATGCTGATATTATCGTGAGGTTTCTGCCGATATTTATTTCTACTGCTACGACCGAGATTGCAGAGTTTACTACTATAAGTTTATGTGGGATTGATCTATGTATAAGTATACCTGTACCATGTTTAGAAGCAACATTTTCCGTAAGGTTGTGAAAGAATGCCGCGTATTCTTTGGGTCCTGTGGCCCGAGAGTCGTGGCGGATGTGCGTTTCTTGGAGAGCTATGATGGATGGTTTCAGATCTTTGATGAGTATTTGGAGCTCATGCATATTGTTTTTGAGTCCGTTCAGATTCCACTGTAGTATTGTGAGTTTATGGACATGAATGCTATTGTGTATATTAAACCTGCTGCTGTTGGGGATTTTGTTGTTGTAAGGGTTCAGTCTCCGTGTCTCGAGTGTTGAACCATTCAAGCCGAAGCCCTGTCTGCTTCGGCCCGAGTTGGGATTTTCTCGAGACACAGAGACTGTGCTTTCGTTGGGAGTGTTAGGGTTATATGTGGTTATTGTGAGGGAGTGGGGAGTTTAATAATTCTTGAATGGTGGGTTCTTTTATTTTTATGTTAGTGTTTTTTTAATAGGTATAGGTTCGTTGTTACGGTTGGTTGTTGTGGGTTTTATGATTAGAGGTGATTGGTTTTGTATGGCTTTACGGTATTCTGCAGATGTAGAAGCCCAGTTTGAAATGAATGAAGTGTTTGTCGATGTTGGTTGGAGTGTAGTTTTTGTTGGGTTTTGTTTTGTAGTTTCTTTTATTGGTGGTGTTATATGTGTGGCTGTTGTTTTGAGAAGTGCGGCATAGGATTCCTTTGGTTTGTTTGATGGCGTGGGATTTCGTTCCCTATATATCCGTTTCGCTTCGGATAGAGAAATTTTATTTCTCGTTTGTATTTCAAGAATGGACTGGTTTTCTGTATATTGGGGGCATAATGGTGATGAAGCAGGGTGAGGGCCTTGACAGTTGGCACAGTGGGTTCGGGTGCATTCTAAGTCGGGGTGTGGAGGAAGGTTGCAGTTGTTGCACGCTGGGTTTCGTTTGCACCATTTGGCTGTATGTCCGAGTAGTTGGCATTGGCGGCAGCGCATTGGTCTTGAGATATACTCATTTACTTTGGCTTTGTGCCATCCGATTTCTATGTTACTCGGTGGATTGAAGCGGTCAAATGAAAACAACATTAGTCCGGAGGCCCTGATTTCGCCATTTTGCGATTTTTTAAATTTATGGACACTTACCACTCCTTGAGGTTTCATTTCTTGGACGATGTCTTCTTCCGGAACATTAATTAGGTATGGTGCGTAAACAATACCTTTCGAGAGGTTTAATTTCGGATGCAACTTTATTGTTACCGGACATAGTTGATCGAACCGTTTGGTATTTACAAAACGTAGAGCTGTTTGTTCATCTTTCACTAGTAAGAGAATTGAACCGTCTCTTAGCATGGACACTTTTTCATATTGTGTACTAATTGAGTCTATAGCTCTTTTTAACACGAATACGTTCACTCCGGTCAGAGGTTTTGTCGCGTCATTAGGAACAATTTGAATAAATTTCGGGTTTTTTTCACTTGTCTTTGTTGGTAATTCCGGGAGGTTCGATTCAATAGGACTAAATGCCTGCCGTTTTTTTTTTATTGACGGGGACGTCACCCAAGGACGTTTCCTGCAACATACCGAATCTGTTGCCGGTGTGCTGCTTTGGCCCTAAGGCCATTTTTTATTTATTTCTCTTTTCTTTTGCTTTACTTTGGAACCGGTTAATTTAAAGTACACTAACAAAAGCAATACACTTACAACACGCACAGTACCGTAATAAAATATTCACACGCGGTTTTGTGTTCACAATTCTTTCACTGCACAATACGGTTAAAATTTGCGTCCTTACTGTTCGAGAGTTCGTCTGGCAATGACCTCGATATAATTTTCATAGACAGAGTACATATGTAGTGATTTAGGATAACGCAAGACGGGAAACGAGAACATTGTCAAAAAAAGAACAATTGACGAAGAAGTTTCGATTGATTTTGTCAATAAGGAACTGTACCGGTTTAACGTTGGCGTTTTCATGTAGTTCATGTGTCGAATAATGCCATGGCAAATTCAGCAACATTTTCAATATTTTATTTTGACACCTTTGCAATTTTATTTTGTGTGTGCGAGCACAGTTACACCATACATTTTGTACAGGAGTATCGCTTGAAAAATGGTTTTAAATATTATAATTTTATTTTCGATGCTAAGCTTTGACTTTCTACACACTAATGGATACATAACTCTTACGACTTTGTTTATTTTGTCAATTGTGGTAGTGATGTGTTTTTGAAAGATAAGTTTTTTATCTAGAATAATACCTAGATATCTACAGTCTTCGGACCAATCAATATCAACTGCACACATACTGAGTTTAGTGCCATTTGGTAGGTAGCAGTGTTTCCTACATCTCGAAAACCAGACAGCTTGTGTTTTATTACCATTTATTTTTATTTTCCATTTCCTGTAATATACAGCTAGTTTGTCAAGAGCTGCTTGCAAAGAGTTGTAGACATTAGTGAATAAGGCACCCGAAGAGAAAATGGCCGGCAAACATAGCTACCTGAATGTTTTCACCTAGACATGGTAAATCTGCGGCAAACAATGTGAATAATATGGGACCAAGGACCGAGCCTTGGGGTACACCATGGTGGATTTGGTGAGTAGAGGATATGTCGGTTCCTAAACTCACAACATATTTTCTCGAACGAAGAAAGCTCTGGATAATTTTGATAACCGGTATTGGCAGCTTAAGTTTTAGTAGCTTATAAATCAAGGCATCGTGCCATACCGTATCAAAAGCTTTTTCGATGTCTAGAAGAACCAGTCCCGTTGACTCCTTGTCGATGAATTTACCAGCTATGTGGTTTTTAATGCGCAAGACTTGATGGATTGTGCTGTGACCACTACGGAAACCGAACTGAAAGTTTGGTAAGATGTTATTGTCTTCCACAAAACGATCAATCCTTTCCTTAAAGATTTTTTCTAGGAGCTTACTTAGACAGCTAAGTAGACTAATAGGTCTGTAGCTTTCGGGGGTGTTCTTCGGTTTGCCGGGTTTCGGGATAGGTATTACTTTTGCTGTTTTCCAACAGTCCGGAAAATAACAATTCTTAAGACAAGCGTTGAAAATGAACGTTAAATAGTTACTTGCAGCAGGTGGAAGTGCTTTGATTAATTTGTTGTTAATATTATCGAGACCCGCAGCCTTTTTTAATTTCGATTTTTTTATCAATTCTTTAACTTTGCTGATATTAGTTGCGTAAGTACTTTCAGCTGGTGTTTGAGAAAGTACATGGATAGTGTTAGTAACTTCAGCTTCAGTATACGCGTCGCTTAGATGCTTAGATATGGAGTGGTTCTTACTAAACGTGTTAGCAAGTAGGTTCGATTTCTCCACTGAAGAAATAAACAACTTGTCGTGAACTTTAAACGGAGGAATACTTGACCCTCTCTTTTTCATAATTTTTGATGTTTTCCAGAACGGTTTGCTTGCTTTGTGAAGAGAGGAAAGGTGTTTATTCCAACACTTAATTAATTAATGATATTATTTAAGACTTTAACATTAACTAGAAAACGATCGATTCTATAACGCAGCCATTTTCTTCTTTCAGAGTTTCGTGGCCTAATCAGATGTAAGATATTTTCAGGAAGCGGTGCCTTATCAACTGGAGCAGTGGAACATTTAGGTATCGCAAGATCGGCCGCTCTATTGATAACAGAAACAAAATTGTTACATAGGATATCAATGTGCTCGCTGCAGGTTATAGAATTTAGGCTGGTATCACCTAGAACCAAGTTCGTGTTTATATATGATTTATAACAATTCCAGTTGGCGGCGGAATAGTTGTGGTATAAACTGGTACGGTTTACAACTACTGTATGATTCACTGTAAGGCTAATCGGAAGGTGGTCTGAACTTAACGCATTTAGAGCTAATGGTACTGTGCAGTAATTTGGAATATTAGTGATATATAGATCAAGAGTTGAGGGGTTCTTGTTAGCACTCGCTGGGATATAGGTGGGGAGAAGTGGATAAAGTATGGAAAAACTTGGGCTGGATTCAGCAACATCTAGTAAAATGTTACCCCAGCAGTTTGCCCTAAGACAATTCCACGACTGATGTCTGCAGTTTAGATCACCACCAATAATTACCTTGTTTCGAGTGTTGCCTCTATACAATTTTTACAGATCCCGCTTAAAGTAAGTAGATTTCTCAATGTTTCTATTTCCTCCAGGGAAATAGACCGAAAAAAGACTCACCTTGGAGTTGTCACTTAATGTTACATCTATACTAATTTCCTCAATTAACTTAAGGTGCAATGAAGGACGCAAGGAATGTTCTATACATTTTTTCACAACAGTGGCGACACCTCCACCACTAGCATGTACCCTGTCTAGGCGATAACATATGTAATTTTGATGTGAGAAAGAAATGTCTTGTTTGAGCCAGGTTTCTGAAACAAGTGCAATGTCAATATTAAAATTTATCAAGAAACTAAAAAATGCATGCTTTTTGTTTTTGATGCTTCTCGCATTCCAAGTTATGATGTTAAGAGAGTTTCTTAACATGTTTTTTCCGAGTATATGTACTTAATACGAGGGTTGCCTTTATATTTCGGGATTAGAGAACAAAAACAAATATTGATCATCGAAAATCACTTTATTGTTTTTCAAAATATTCCCCATGAAGATCTATATACTTTTGCATGCGTTTGAACCAATTGTCGAAGCACTTTTGCCACTCTGATTGAGGTATCTCCACCACATGCATTCTGAATGCAGCAACCGCTTCTTCAGGTGTCGAAAAACGTTGACCTCTCAGTTTGTTTTTTACGTACGGGAATAAAAAGAAGTCATTCGGTGCCAAGTCAGGACTATACGGTGGATGACCCATCAAATCGATGTTTTGGGTGCTCAAAAATGCAGTTGTCGCAGCCGATGTGTGAGAGCTCGCATTGTCGTGGTGAAAAGTGATCCGTCTTCGGCGGTTGGTTTTCCTGATTTCTTGGAAGACAACTGGCAAACAAATGGTTGTGTACCACTCAGAATTGACTGTTCTGCGTTGTTCTAGTGGTACGGTTGCGACATGTCCAGTTTTTCCGAAAAAACAGGCGACCATTTGCTTGGAAGTGCTTCGTGCGCGAACAACTTTTGTTGGATTTGGCTCATCTTGAAACACCCAGACAGTCGACTGCTGTTTACTTTCGGGCTCATACGCGTAAATCCACGATTCATCACCTGTCACGATGTCATAGACGTGTTTCGAAGCACCGCGACCATATTTTTTGAGCATTTCTTCGACCAATTGACACGAGCCTTTTTTGGGCGATTGACAATTTGTGTGGGATCCAACGCGAATAAATTTTTTTGACAGTCAAATGTTTATGCAATATTGAATGTATGCTGGTCCCACTATCGCCTAAGGTTGTCTCAATTTTACGATAGGTCACATGACGATCTTCCAATATCAGTTCGCGCACAGCATCAATGGTTTTCGGAACAACAACTGATTTTGGACGACCTTCACGAAATTCATCTTGGAGTGAACTACGACCACGATTGAATTCACCATACCATCGATAAACACTGGTCCTTGATGGAGCTTCACCGCCAAAAATTGAATTAAGTTCATCCATGCACTGTTGCTGAGTTAATCCACGCCGAAAGTTGTAAAAAATAATCGCACGAAAATGTTGACAATTTAATTCCATTTTTGGGCCGAGATGAATCTTTTAAGTTACTGTAAACAACACAAATAGCGCTCGTATGTCAAAACGTTCTGAGTGCGTATAACCTCAAAAATGTCCAACTTTACGACAGAGCTGTCAATTCCCGGATTGCAACACTAGAGTTGCCAAATCCCGAAACATAAGAGGCAACCCTCGTAGCTAATGAAGTAATGACGTTAAATTGGTCAGCTTTAGTTTGACAAGCACTAAGCTTGGTTACAGCTTCATTAAGAAGTGTTTATCTCGCTTAATGAGAACAGGTTATCATTAGTTAATGTTTCTGACGGCTTTTTCTTCGTGTGTGTCGTATCACTGTTGGACGGTTGCTGGGTTTGATGGAGGCCAGAAGCCCAGGTGGATGAAGGGAGTGAAGGTTGACGCACAGATCGGGGTAGTGGAGGAAAATTATCAATGGATAATCGGTCGGGCACTGGCTGCTGTTTGTCACTCGGAGGCTGTAGGAAGATTGTACTTCCTGTACCAGGTCCGCGTGAGGATAATTTGCGGCGAATGTCTATGTACTGCTTTCGGCTTATGCATTCTGGATCGGTGGATTTATGTGGCCCACAATTTGCACACTTGATGACCTCATTCGTTTTGCAGTCGGATGTTTTATGGTTTCCCGAACATATTGCACAGAAGCTATTTATATGACAATGCATCGAGCCGTGACCGTAAAGCTGGCAATTGTGACATTGTGTGACCTTACCTGGATTATGTTTTTTAAAGTCCCAGCGAACGATGGTTTTGAACAAGGTGGAGTAGTTCCGTTTTAGTTCGTTTAATTTAACAGTACCGCGTTGAATATAGACGATGTACAAGTAGTGTTTGTACAGGGCTTTTGTTGACGGATTTAATGTGATGGTTTTAACATCTGGGCACTTTATCCCGAGTGCAATTAGCTCATTTTTCACTATATCGTTGCTAATTAAGTCTAGTCCGGATAACACTACCTTTAATGGACGATTTACCTTACGCGAGTGGGTGAAAAACTCACATTTTAACCGTAAGACTTCGGTTCTGATTTTGTTATATATGTCCATTGTTGGGGCACATATTTTTTGCCCAAGCGAAATGTTTTTGATTAAGTATTTGTCTATCTTAATGTTGCTCAAAATATCACGCACTTGAGCACTAGTTGTTTTTAATACCACAATTGGCGGAACGGTTTCTTTAGGAAGTTCTGCGCACTGTTCGCCATTGGTCGGATCCATTTCAGAAGAGTCTTCCATCAGACTTTGAAGTGGTTGAAAAAAGTTAGTGTTTGAACACATTTTAGATTTTTCTAGAACTTTATTGTTCACTTTTGAAAGTTTATCGGGAGGAGTTTGGCCTCCAATAACGGGGTCGTAACGCAACCGTTTGCGCTTAATTTTATTTAACACACGTGGCCCAGGGGCCATAACTTAACGGCCATAACACTTGTTCAAATTTTTGTATGCGGAAAACGAGGCAAAGAAAACAAGATAATGATAATTAAATTGTGAAAATTATTGTGAAAATAACGGTTGATTAAGATAAATAGCACGAGCAAAACTGTGAGACAAGTTGTCTGTTTGAAAGTCAGCCAGGCACTACTTGACAGGCACCCATAATCACTAACACGATCACATTTCGTAGCACTTGTCATGCGGTGGCGTAAAGTTTTTATTGTACTTTTGACCCATTGGGTCGAATGTGCTTTTTAATAGATCGTGATTTGCAACAGCACTGATAACCTCAATGCGGCCGCAAACCTTGTCAATATTATTGTAGTAAGGGTACTTTCCAATAGAGGGCTTACTGTGCTTTTGATCAGTTTAAGAAACTCAAAATTAAATTGGTTAGTGAATCAATGAAGTGGCCCGGTAATTAGATTGAAACCATTTAATAAATATTATTAATTGCTAATTTATTAATTGGAATTTCGCAATTAATTAAAAATAAAGTCACCGCGCGTGCGTAAACAAAACAAATGAAGGAATAATTGAAAATTTATATATCGATAAATTTTTTGCACATTTGAAACATGAATAGAAATAAGACTACAAATGTTATTTTGTTGATCATTTATTTAACGTAATAAACGTTTATTGAAGTCTATTTTTTTTAAATGACATCGTCCCCGCCACTCGCACGTGTTAAGTGCATCAATGACGACCCAAATAAAGATATAGACCACATTGTCATTGATGCACCTCAACCAAGAAACGTCAACCGATCTTGCAGCCACATGACCCCCGGAACGATAATGCAATTAATCGCCCCACATTTCGCCACAACCATTGAAGTAACAATTGTGTAATTGCACATTAAAATTTATTGGGTCACTTACAAATCGCGGAAGTTGAACTGTGATGCAAACCGATGGATGTATATCGGTTGACGTCGCATTTCAACGCAATTGCAAATTGAAATTGCTAGTCAGGAACTAGGTCGATGGGGTGCGAATTTGCATTGTCGTCATCGGGAGGTATTAACCCCAAGATAACAAGGGGTAATAGAAAAATGGGATGCAATCGATACTTGGGGTGAGTTGGTTCTGGAGGAGTTGAGATTGAAGGCTGGATTTTGGTCTTGGGGATGAATAGATTCCCTGGTGATGTTTTGACGAGTAATTAAGACAAACAGTGTAAAATGAAAATAAGTTAAGAAGAAGAATAACTAAAGCAAACAGTGTAAACCAAAACAAATTAAGAAGAATATTAATGAAAGCAAACAGTGTAAAAATTGAAACAAGTTAAATAGAAAAATAATTAAAACAAACAGTGTAAAATGAAAATAAATTAAGAAGAAGACTATTTTAAGGCCAATAGTGTAATATGAAAACAAACGAAGAAGAAATGTAATAAAGACAAACAATATAAAGTGAAATTAACAATAAGTAATAATAAAAAAAAAAAACTATACAAAACTGATTTTTCATTTTCGGGGATGTTTTCGTGTGGGGAAACGTCCAAAAAACCGTAACTAGCGCCCCTCCCTCTAACGGTTTTGAAGAAATCAAGTGCGAAGAAAAAAAGTGCGTCGGATGTTATCACTGGACTGACTTATAAAATTTTCCCAAGGGAAAAGAAACTCACCCGATTGTTCTTTCTTACTCCTCAATAAAACCTTCCTTTGGATATCCCTTCTTTTCCAAGGGGTTTCTCCTTTCCAGGAGATCGCACCCTCTCTTGTCCTATGATTCCGTTTTAATCGTAGCGATACTGTGTGGATGCATCTATAGCTAGAAACGCCACATCACTCCCTTCCCAGTAACTTTCGTTACGATCAACTTTGAAATGCGAACGACTGAGCGACAGCGAGCGAGAGAGCGATCGAGAGAATTTCAGAGCAGGCGAGTGAGCTGGTGCTCTGCGTAGAAGTCGTGTGATTGTAAGTAGTAAAGTTCTGTGTGAGTTGGGAGTGTGTGTTATGTCGTGCAGATCACGTCGGGGTCACCAGTTATAGCATTTGCGACGATAGTTAAGAGCGTGTGATTCGAATCGACGCTATCGCGGTTAGAATCGCTAAAATATAGAACCAAAGCTCAACGCATCCCCCGCTTGGCAGAAACCTTGACGTGGTGCGGGGCTTAAACTACGATGAATCACTCAGGCTATGCTGACGGAAGCATATGCTTCCAAAAGGGCCACCCATGTCAGACAGGCTAGCAAAGAGTAACACACAAAGATCTACCACCCCTAATCCAGGGTGTTACGCGTCACCATGCTCAATGGATGGTTTGCAGCCAGGGGTATACCGGCGGTATTATAACGGCGCCTCTCTGACACCGGGTCGAATCAGAGCAGTAAGCAGACCTTACCATATCAACGAGGGGCTCTGATATGGCGGACTATCTGAAACTCCAGAGTGTTCCTACGGAATGGATGATCAATAAACAAAAAACTATCTCACGAAAAACCCGGTAGGCTATGACTTCCTCATAGACAAAAGACACCACTCGAATATCCTTGACGTAAGATCATATAGAGGAGCAGATTGCTACTCCGATCATCTTCCAGTGATGGACAAAATTAGGAGTGAGCTCGCAGCAATCCCACATGGGCAGTCACGAGAGACGAGCAAAAAGTTCGACATTGATAAACTAAAAGACCGGCGCAAAAGGACTGAATATAAAGACCAACTAACGAATAGATTTAGCATTCTAGAGAATGGGAGCAGTGAGGAAGAGGAAACCAATAGTGTGAACACTAAATGGACATCGATCAGAGACACAATCAAACAAACAGCCCAAACGGTATTAGGATTTAAGAAAACAATTATGTCCAAACCTTGGTTTGACGATGAGTGCAGGGCGAAAATCGATGAACGTAAACGCCTCAGAGTGATCCACTTAGAAAGATATGATGAAGTCAACGCAGAAAGATACGCGACAATTCGGAAAGAGACAATAAGACTCTTCAAATGCAAAAAACGCGAATGGGAGAAGATCAGGATCGAAAAAATCCTAGAAAATTCCAGAGCAAAGAACATCAATAGTATGTATGCCGGCATAAATTCAATTAGAAATGGCTACCGAGGGAGAGCCAAAATAAGAGACGCAAACGGCTGTCTGGTGACAGAAACAAACAATATCGTGACAAGATGGAAGCAGTACTTTGAAAACCTGCTCAATGTACGCACCTATCAACCACAAATAAACCCACCAGACGTACATACACCCGAGCCTCAGATCCCAGGACCATCTTTCAACCGAAGTTGTAGACGCAATAAATCAATTGAAAAAGAACAAGTCTACCGGAGTCGGGTCCATACTGACAGAGCTTGTGAAGCATGGAGGAGAGGCAACCGCTCGAAAGATCCACCAGCTCATCAAATAAGGAAGTCAATTCGGAAGAATGGAAAAATAGTCGTCCCCATTTTCAAAAAAGGCGACAGATCTGACTGCAAAAACTACAGAGGAATATCATTGCTCCCAATCACGTAAAAAATATTAACAAATGTCATACTGGCGAGAATCACACCGTACGCAGAAGAAATACTGGAAGACTACCAGTGCGAATTCCGTTGGAACCGGTCAACAACCGACCAAATGTTCACAATAAGGTGCAGGGAGCGAAGCACTGTGCACCGGCGTACGTCGCTGATTCTCTTCGCATCCCCATCAATCACTTTATTTATGTTCCGCCAAAAATTGTTCGCCGAAAACAACCGAAAGCAACATAGCAAAATGTCACCTAGGGGAAGAACGAAGCGCCGCCACGTTTGTTGTCCACATTAATCGATCGGTACCACCAGAAGTTAATAATTGACACGCACTTTTTGAGTCTATTGTATTGATGTTCTTTATTATTCCTTTTATCGTTTTTGGTTACACGGATTATTTTTTTGTTTTTTACTTGATTCACATTTGCACTATTGAATTTAAACAGGGGATGTTAACTCGCGACTCAGAGATTTACGCATCTCCGCAGCCAGCGGAGAGCGGGAGCGGCGTGACCATTGCGGTCAGCGGATGAAATTCGACTCAGCGATAATCATCTCGTGCAGATCTGATTCGTTACGAGGGAAGTTTTTAGGGGCATTTTCCCTGAGAGAGAAAACATTTCCCTCCACTAGGGAAAAGATTTACCTACCACCAGAGAAACGTAAAGTCTCTCTTGTGGGAACAAGAAAATCAGATCTCGTAATGTAGATCATGGTGGTGTGTGTGAGATCGATCGTTGAGATCAGTTTGTTTACATATGCGCGGAGGCAATGGCAACACAAAGCAGGCACGCGGCAAGGACAACGAGATCGAGAAGATGGTTGTCTATGAAGTACATCGGGTCTAAATAGACGACGATACTTCGAAGAAATGTGGTAAGAGAAAAGATGAGACGAGGGCATCATAAAAGTCTTAGATGAATGATGCCCTTGTGTAAATATACGAATAGACATTGGGAAAAGTGCCAATGGTTGCGATACATTATACAATGAAAATTGTAGGTCGTATCTTGGGTCGGTGGCCAAAACGAATTACTTGCATTTGTATATGCTGGATAATTAGTTTATGGCAAAGGCGAGGGATCATGGTCGGGTATATGCCAGCTGAACGAACAAAATTCCCCGACGCTGCTTGGCAGTTGGACAATGAATGAAGCTGGGCTGATCTGACTGCGAAAACTACAGAGGAATATCATTGCTCCCAACCACATACAAAATACTAACAAATGTCATACTGGCGAGAATCACACCGTACGCAGAAGACATATTGGGAGACTACCAATGCGGATTCCGTAGGAACCGGTCAACGAGCGACCAAATGTTCACAATAAGGCAACTACTGGAAAAGAAGTGGGAATACGGAGAGACGGTTCACCAACTGTTCGTTGACTTCAAAAAAGCCTACGACTCAGTCGCAAGGCAATGACTCTACCATATTGTAGTTGAGCTAGGAATCCCGAAAAAATATGCTGCCCTCTGGATGTAAATATGACGAGGAGGCAGGACAATGGAGAAAACTCCACAACCACGAATTGGAAGAGCTATACCATACCGAAAACCTATAATAGTGAGAGTAATCAAGTCGCGAAGATTAAGATGGGCTGGACATGTAGCGTGAATGGGCAACGATAGGACCGTGCGTAGAATTGTTGACGGTAGACCAATGGGAAAGAGACCGGTTGGACGGCCACGACGGAGATGGGAGGACAATGTTAGGTTTGACCTTGAGGATATCGGATCAGATGGTCAAGCGTGGAGGGAGAGTGCACAGGACAGGGAACGATGGCGGAGCCGAGTCGGTATGGTCATGAACTTCCGGGTTCCTACATGCCAATAAATAACAAAAAAATAATAATAATAAAGCTCAACGTATTAGGCCACCGCCGCGTGTACGAGTTTGATTTCTAAACTCAAGTACATTCGACTGATGTGGAAATGCAGTATTATTGCTATGGTATACGGCCTTAATGGGTGTGCTTTTGGTGGTGTTGTTCTTCACTATTGGTCGTGTGTACCTGCTAGAAACGCCACATATATATTTGGCGTTCTGTTCCACAAATCGTCTTTGCGTCGGAGCGGCTGCAGGCGCTAGAATGTTTGCTGGCGGCTGGTCCTTGATGTTCGCGCCGAAGAAGGCTGTAGGAGGTTGCTCCTAATGTCGGGGTACCCAAAGGCGTTCGGCCTCGGTGGCAAGTGATCTGCAAGTGAAGTGACATTCCCACCAATTGTCCTCACATGTGGTGGTATCACACGATATTGGCGGGAATAATGTTTTGAAATTAAAAAATTGCTTATTAAATACTAAAAACTGACCTAATAATAAATTTAAAAAATAATATAATATATACATTATAATATAATAATACATTATAATATATTAATTATTATTAATTTTAGCATCATCATCATCATCGGCACTACAACCGTGATCCGGTCTTGGCCTGTTATACGTATGTTGTATACACAATTTAATATTAATACATATATATATATATATATATATATATATATATATATATATATATATATATATATATATATATATATATATATATGTTTTATATTATTTAATATAGTAATATATTATAATTATAAATAATGACACGTGAAGGACTTACGTGTATTGACCGTTGAGCGGTCGTTGCAGCTGCTGCTGCGTGTTAGGTTGCAGGGGGCGTTGAACGTTGTGCTCCCCTATTCAGTTAGCCGTTGCTTATTGATAGTTGTATGGAACTAGGGGTTTCCGTTTATTTTCCTTTCTCTCTCTTATATCGTGTATGTAGTTCGAAGGTTTACGTCGAATCTTTCAATTAGTCTCCTTTGTGTCGTTTGATAATTATTACGAATATTTCAATTAGTCTTTGTTGTGTATTGTTTGATAGTTTTACGTCGAATGAATCTTTATTGTCATTGTCATTGACGTTTTTATTTATCTCACAAAACTCTCCACCGGTCCCGATTTCGAGCCGATGTCATCCAGCTTGGCACTCCCAGGCTCTGGGCGTCCTGGTCTATGCCATCCCTCAACCGCAGACAAGGTCTGCGAATGCAGTCTCCTTCCACACATCCTGCCACAAAGTCCCATTTTATATTGAATAATAAATCTAATATTACAATATTGTTTCTATTTCGGCACAACCTCGCTTCCCTGGATTGCGCTGCAATTGACTGTATATAGTTGAGCACATGCCTTCCTCCGATGCCACTCGTAACTGCCATTTAAGGGGTGAGAGCTGCTATGAACGTTCGTTGGAAAGATCCAAGGATGTACTTTGGGATTGGCGCAGGTTGCACGGATGGATCTGAAAGCATAAACTAAGTACAGTACCTGTGGTGAGGGTCACCGAATGTCACCGCCGTATTTATCCTCGTGCATGTGTGGCATCGGTGATGGTTGCTTATTCGGCAGTGAAGATTGTGTTGACGATACCTTCTGCGGGTGTTAGAATCGATTGCTGAGGATATCGGTTATAGAGAACCGGATTGTCGAGGCGGGTGGAGGCACTCGCTGGTAATGCTGTTGAGTGCCATCGTCATTATTGGTAACACGGAGGTCTTGATCGTAGTCGTCCATGCTGGAATCAGTATTTTCCTCCCCGATATGACGAGGTAGAGTGAAGTGAGGCGACGGGGGCTGTGTCCGTTTGTCCTGGAGTCATTTGATCTGCCACACGGACTGGCCTTATCGAAGTGGAGTTAATGTCGGCTAAGGTAATGCCACTGTTGTTGTGGAGCGGTATGATAGACTCATATCAATCACATGCAACGGAGATGAGGTACCCTGAGGTGAATATGGGATATCGAATGGACTTGAGACACTCGACGGACTGCACCCTGACAGCCACGGTTTAACCGAGCAATAACGCGAGCATTTATTTTCCATGGTGTTATTTCACAAGATAAATTTCACACTGATATGACACTATAGCGTTTGCAACGATAGTGAAGAGGTGATTCGAACCGACGCTATCACGGTTAGAATCACCAAAAGATAAAACCGAAGCTCAACGAATCAGGCCACTGCCGCGTGTACGAGTTCGATTTCTAAACTCAAGTACGTTCGACTGATGTGGAAAATGCTATATTCTTGCTATGGTATACGGCTTTAATGGGTGCGATTTTGGTGGTGTTGTTCTTCGCTATTGGTCGTGTGTATCTGCTAGAAACGCCACAACACCATTGTCAATTGGACAACTCAATTAAAGTCGTAAGTGATGCGCGCTCTTTGCTGCTTCACGTCTATCAGCCTCGATCATCCCAGCTCAAGTGAATATCACGCCTCCAAATCAGCAGCTCCAGGTTCTCTTAGGGTTGATGGGTATGGCTACTAGCACTCTTACACTGTTAATTGGCTATAGTCGTACACATAAAGCACACATTCATGTCTACGACACAATGCAGAATCATTTTATAGTGATCAGGAATGTTTATATTAAATGGTACCAAGATCATAGCATCTGCATATGGCTCAAGTTGACTAGATCGTGCGACCGATTGACAGGAGTCGCCACTATTAACAATCGGATCATATATTCTTAAGTTTGTTTATTTGTTATTTTGAAGTGAAGCATCTACGCCAAGGGGGTATCTCATGATCGTTTATGACACGCATTGTTTGGTAGTCATCCTTAAGAACAGCGATCTTGTTGCAGGCTCCTTTTGATATGAGAACGATGAAGGGGAAAGACACGACTATGAATGTTGGTATATGGAGAGTTGTTTGTGCTGGTTAATGGGTGCGTATTGTGTTTATATGATGGGTTTTGCTGAGGCTGTTGATGAAGATGATTGCAGTACTTTTTAGAGGAGGGCGAGTTTATGGATGTCGTTTGTGCTGTAGTTGATTATGCTGACATGTGTAGGTAACCTTATTTCGTTTCGAGGTGTATGTTGGATTGTGGTAACAGTACTTGAAGAGTTAGAAGAGATGGGCAGAACAAGGGATGTGCATATATCTAGATAGTGTAGATTTTTACCCGGTGTTGTATTAGGGTTTGCCGATGCTGATATGTGGCGATGCGGTCCCACATTGACTCAACTACCTGATTGTTCTGAACGATGAGATGTATGCATTACTACCTACGTCCAGGCGCGAGTGTGGCTAATGTTGAAGTGAAGTGATACTCCCGCCAATTATTCTCACATGTGGTGTGTGTCACAAGCAATTGGAGGGAGAAATCCAGTATCGGCTTCCGTTCTCCGTGTGAGCGAGACCTACGCCAATTCAGCCGTGACTTCCCTTTGTGTGCGATGGTGACCGATAGTGGGCTTGGCTTAATTAGTCGAAAGCCACTCTCGGTGTGAGTCTTTGCTTGCGGCGACTGCGTGGAGGTTGTGGTTTGTGCTGATCCGCCACAAACTCACTGAGCCTTTCGCGAGCACTCTAAATTATACATTTATTTGTTAATCTTTAGTAATGCTCTTCGGCGAACAAGTAATGGATGTTTAAAAATTACTATTAAACGCAAATTATAAAAGAAAAACAATGAATACATTACGCTTAGATTTTAGGTATATTTTTTAAAGATTTTGTACTTAATTCGGTTTTTTTTTATTTTATCCAGGTTGTAGTGCCGATGATGATGAAACAGGAATAAAAGTATAATACAAAATAAAATAAAGAAAAAATGTATGTAAAAAGTAGAAACGTAAGATAAAAAGAGTAGGAAATCGAAAGGCTTTCTGTCTAAAGAGAATTTTTAAGAAGGGAACGAGAAATCTTTTTTCTTCATCGTCTAATCATAAATATACAGTTGGAATACAAATTCTATTAGAATTTTCGTTATCATCGGCAGTCATACTGATTCTTATACGTTTGTTATCATGTTGAGGAATTTTCTAGATATTGAATCAAAACCTCGAGGTATTTCTGCCATGAGATGTAACAAGAGGAAGCTGTCTATTATAACTACGCCTATATTTGGGAATATGGCCCCTTAAATTATCCGGACGGGCGCCCTGGGCAAAGCCTGGGTCATCCTGCCTTTAACTTGTTTTAATAACAAATGTTCTGGTTTGTGTTCGCTAGCCACTGGCCAAGAGATATATATATATTTGGAGGTCTTCTTATGTGTCCTTGTTCGATGGCAGCCAGTTTCCAACTGGACTGTTCCCACCAATCATATCCGCACCTTCTTGGTGTAATGCAACATTGGCAGGAAAAATTCCGTCATGAGAGCGAAATTCTGCGCCAAGTCCACACAAATTCCATCACACGTTCGGCTGTGTGTAGTTAATTTTTTTTAGTCAAAAAAACAACCCTCCGGCCTTCACTCTTTTCAACGGCGCAAACCAGGTAGCTTTCGGTTGCGGAAGAGGGAGATGAGGGTTCTGTACTAACGGTAGTATGGCGGCTGCTGTGGGGATAAGTTATTGCTGAGCCGCTGGGCTGCTGAGACCGGAATGCTTGGTCGGTATGAACCCGCTCTACTGTAGGTAGGATGATTTTAGTTGATCGATGCAGATGGTTCTCTCCTGGCCGTTGACGTCGACGATGCCCATTGCTTGCTGTGTTTTGAATGACGCGGTGTAGATCTGTGTAAGGTGCTACAAGAGTCAGTTTTTAGGCTCTTTAGTTTATAAGTTATATATACTTTCCTTGTAAGTAATTATGTTGCTTGAATTAACTCAATAAATGGGGTGGTAGCCCGACTAAACTCAAACTCAAGCAGCTTACGAATGCTGTCGACCCGCCCGAATAAGTGGATGCAGCTCTGCAGGTTCTTGTGCGAAAACGGGTATACTGCTGTACGCCGAGATGCTGGGAAAGACCGGGTAGTTTTGAACGAAGACAACAGCGATTCTGTTTGTCTTTACCGACTCGGGCAAAGACTTCTCCAGAGATCCGAATAGCTATGCCATAGAACATTTCACCTGGCTTCAAGGTCCTTCTTGTATACCACCCTGACTGTGGGCAGACTGTCCAATGAAGAGCTTGGAAGCATCGTAGGAGAGCTTTGC
The DNA here is from genome assembly GCA_963931805.1 of Microdon myrmicae. Lineage (NCBI taxonomy): Eukaryota > Metazoa > Arthropoda > Insecta > Diptera > Syrphidae > Microdon > Microdon myrmicae. The sequence continues at coordinate 111,202,203 of OZ007502.1, forward strand.
GGGTGCGGTGGAAACTCTCCAACAATTCGTTGGACTGGGGGTGGTATGGCGTCGTGTGGATTAGCTGCGTGACGACGTATCTGGCGCCTCAAAAAATGTCCCTCCGTCGGACATGGTTGCGGTATTTGCCGACTCAGTAGTCCATGAATTTCTTGGGTGTCTGGATGTTTAGCAAAGGCATCGCTACTGGCCATCGGGTAAACCTGTTGATTATGATTAGACAGTATTTGGCGTCCTCTGTAAAAAAAAAAACCCATCTCAAACTGTGCCCCTCCAACAGCCGTGATGCTGTAATTGCTGACCCGGTGGTCCATGAATGCCTTGCCTGTCTGAATTTTGGTAAAGAGCGTCGCTACTGGGCATCGCGTGAAGCTGTGAGGAATCTCCAGGAACCTTGATTTTGGCAGAATTAACAAAGCTCAACAGTGTGCCGTTAGTCACAGAACAGCCAGAGGAAGTTTATACAAGATGGCGCACCCTATCGGAAGATGATATAATTTTTGCAAATGGCCTCGTGAGTCAATCATATTTGACATTTGTGAACTCAAAATCATTTTTTTCTATTTAGTAAAAAAGTAATTCAAAAACAAAATTGGATGATTAATTTTGCGCCACCTTGTACATTCGCAGGCCACGGGATGAATTCAGATGCCACCTGAAAGCCCTTAATAAGACGTCCGAATTTACCAGAAACCATGAATGAAATAATAGGCAAAATGTGTTGCTCCGTGAGATGTAGATCTGAGGGTCGTTGTGATGAAGAGCAATCAAAGGCCGTTGAGTTTTTAGAAGTAGAAGGGGATGGACTTGGTCACATCGCTCCACCTAAGATGTCTTGGGATCCGAAGAAGCACGAGCAATAAACTCCACAGGAAGTGAAAAGGCGTATTCAAGACTCCTTACGATGTCCAAGACAATAAAGCATCACTCTTGGCGACGTAACATACGAAGCCGAGGAAGACCAACACACGACCGCTGAATGGCGGACTGAGGATCGGCAATTTATACCAGTCGCTTTCATTGTTCCTGTGACAACATGCGAACGAGAGAACGGGGACAAAGGAGAGAATAAAAGCAGCGACTGTTGGGGACTACAACAATACAACGCAACCACCGGGTAAGACTACAACGTCCGTTATCCAGAGCAGAGCCCGGTTCTTGAGGTGCTCTAATTAAATAAAGAGAGCGTGTAACAGATTTAATTGTATTATACATAGAATAAAATAAAATAAAAATACAAATACAGTTCATTCATTAATGATCCGTACTCGCGATATTACCGAAACGCCGCCTTGCAGTAATAATTGATCTTTCGAGCCGGATCCAATAAGCGATAGAATGCCAATTACCCGATCAGAAGCAAAGGAGGGTAGGCCGCCACATCACGCAGGAGCCTCATCCGCCACCGTGGTGAGTAGTCCCACCAAAGCCGATGATGCCGCGGGAAGAATATCTCCCATAAGCGTTAAGGGGGATGACACGGTACTTATTCCGGTGTATTCAGGACAAGGAGTGGCAGCTCACTGTGAGTTGAAGGAAGACGTGTCCGCGCCCTATACCCCGGACGCCGGTACGGACAAGCGGGATAGAGAAGTCCACGGCACATAGAAGAGCGATGGATCTGCCGAACGTAATGACACACGGTCCGTGAAATCGAGGAAGACGGGCTTTGCCCGAAGCCCAAATGTTGGTCGATTTAGAAATCGCCGAACCTAAAGCAAGGATGGCTCGGGCGGAGCTTGAAATTTTGCCGCAGAACTCCGAAACAGGGGAAGGAGGCGATTGAGGAACCGAAACAGGAAGAGGGCGTTGGACCATGACTCGACCAGGCGAATATGGATGAAGAGCAGAGGATGCCGCTCCACGAAGGCGATACCCAAGAATTAGCCCAAGCAATAGCAATGCTTTCGTACATGTTACCTAGAACGGCGACGGCAAGGCAGATGGCAGAGCTTCCACACTTCGGCGAAGTTAGCAAGGAATGGTTGTCATTTAAAAGGACATTTAATGACACGTCATTCGTCTATAGCCATGCGCAGAATCTGGCGCGTTTACAGAGAGCGGCACAAGAAAGGGCGAAGTAGGCTGTCAGGGGTCTCACCGCCGAGGATCCAACGGAAGTAATAAGAGGGTTGCAGGCGCGTTTTGGAAGGCCAGGAGCATTGGCTTTGGCGGAATTAACAAAGCTAAAGAGCCTGCCCCGAATGACAGAGGACCCGATAGACGTGTGTGCATTTTCCAGTCCGTGGCCGCCATTTGTGCATTGGGAAGGGGACAGTACCCGTGTTCACTGGAAATGATAAGGGAATTGATCGCCAAGATGAGGTACAGATGGTTCTCATACTATCGTAGCCACAGAGGGGAAGACCAGCCTGAGCTCTCGCTTTTCAGCGGTTTCTTGGAGGTGGAAGCGGGCATGTGTGGAGATTTCGCGCCACCGGAAGTGTCTTGGGAACCGAAGAACTTCCAGGCGCACCCATTGCCCAGGTGAGACGCGGTTCGTCGAGAGGAGCTATCCACATTGTTTAAGGAGATGAATCGGTTCTGGAGGATGGCAGACTGATGTGTCCTGTATGTCAGGAGGGACAAGGGATTCTTGAATGTCCCAAGTTTAAAGGAGTCGACGTAGATGGAAGGTAGAAAATGGCAAAAGGCGCACGACCCTGCTTCAAGTGCCTTCGACACCAACATTAGAGGTCAATTTGCAGAGAGCGGTCTTGCAAAAGATGTGCAAGGTGGCATCACACAATTCTTCAACAACATCGGTGCGAGAAGAAAGCAAGCTGCGCCGTAGCGCGCCCCATCCAAACAAACGGCGAACCAAAAACTGAGGCAAGAGAAGAAATATTTAATTCCGTTCATACTTTGGGTCTATTTAAAGATGATACTAGAGATCTGGCGCGCCGGCATTGGGTGGGATGACAAGATCCCAGAAACGGGAGTTGGCTTGGACGAAGTATTTGCGAGAGGTATCCCCCCTCATAGAATTAAAGATTCCTCGATGCTTATCGCGGGGCCGGAAGGAGGGTGAACTTCACACCTTCAGCGACGCCAGCGAAAAGGCGTATGCAGCGGCAGTCTATTGGAGAGTACAACCAGTACAACGCAAGCGCCGGGCAAGACTACGGCGCCCGCCATCCAGAGCAGAGTCCGGTTCTGGAGGTGCGCTAATTAAATAAAGAGATCGTGTAACAGAGTAAATAGTATTATCATCATCATCGCCACTACAACCGGGAACCGGTCTTGGCCTTATTTAGCAAGTCCTGAGGCTTGTTAAATTTTCCATAATGATTTATTTTTTCTGGGCAGGGTCATTAGTCTTGCGCCAGAGGTTCCCCGACGGAGAATCGAACCCCGGTCTCCCGGGTGACAGGCGGGTATACTAACCACTATACTATCGAGGAGCAAATAGTATTATACATAATATAAAAGAAAATAAAAATACATATAAATACAGTTCATTCATTAAATAGGTGATCTTTACTCGCGCTATTACCGAAACGCCGCCTTGCAGTAATGAATGACCTTTTGAGCCGGATCCAATAAGCGAGAGAATGCCAATCCCCCGATCAGAAGCAAAGGGGGGTAGGCCGCCACTTCACGCGGAAGGAGCCTCACCCGCCACCGTGGTGAGTAGTTCCACCAAAGCCGATGATGCCGCGGGAAGAATATCTCCCACAAGCGTTAAGGGGGATGACACGGTACTTATTCCGGTGTATTCAGGACAGGGAGCGGCAGCTCACCGTGAGTTGAAAGAATACGTGTCCGCGCCCTATACCCCGGCCCACGGTACGGGCAAGGGGGATAGAGAAGTCCACCTTCGCCGCCCTGCAGTAACAATCTCAGAGAAAGATAAGGCCTGTGTGACATGGAGATCATTGAATTTTTGAATTTTCCAAGTTCATGGGGTCTTGGTGAGTTATAGAAGATGACAAAGATTGCAAGACTCTATTACAAATACCTTCGTTACCGACACTTAAGATCAGGCTGCACAGAGCCAACTTGTAAGTGTTAGTCATTCTTTATTGACAATTGCGAGGTTCGAAAGCTTGCTCGTTTGCTTCGAAAGTATCACACCAATCTTCACTTCCAAGTAAAGTAACGCCGGGATGCCTCTTTTAGATAATGAACCAGGAGAGTTGAAAAAAGAAGTCGTCACCATTATGTCCAACGCCAGCAGCGGAAATGCCCACCTGAGGATGGTACCAGTATCTGGTTCTCCAAAATAAAGGGCCCACAGTCTTACTTCTGGATTCATTTGTCAGCAAGAATATTGCTGCGAAAGATAGACCGGAAGCGCTGAATGTAGAAATAATCGCTAGAGACATAAAAAAATTAATATTAAATAGCACAGGTAGATGATATATGTTCTTGTTGTGGTGCGTCAGGGCTCAGTTATCGGCCCCATTCTTTTTTTATTTATTTTGTTATTCTATCCTCCTAGGAAAGGCGAACCTACAGCGCTGAGTCAGCGCACTCAGATGCTATTTTTCTTTTTCAACCGGACCCATTAGCCAAGCTCCGAAAGATGGCCAAGAACTTCTCCCAAGCATTCCAGGAAGCTTAATGGGGTGGTATTTCACCGGGCGGCTGGGCTTTAGGGCTCTACCTTCCACTCAGTAATTGTGCCAGACTCTACAATACCAAGCCGTCAGTTGAACCCACGCTCACGGAATCGAACGAAAGACGCAACCCCCTTACCAACTCAGCCATTGAAGCGGTACTGATAATAATATTGTAATAACTTTCTGAATTGCAAATGTTGGCAATACTATTGTGTTTCAGTGCTTCAAGGCTCAGTTATTAGTCCCTTTGTGTTGTGCTCTTAATAAAATTACATTAACTTTCCCGGGGATTGAACAAATATCCGTATAAAAGACAAACAATCGACTTTCTAAAACGTTTATGGTATTTTTCCATATAATTTTTTTATTACGTCTGGAACTTTGGTTTAATAGTTAGATAGTTTTAAAACTGATTTTCACCAAACAGTTGATATGTATTCTGTCTGTAACCATCCAAGAAGCTCTCAGCCCTTTCTAAAATTGAAAGGGCATTCTGCATAACACTTTCCGTGCTTGCTCTATTTTGGTTGGTGGTTTTGTGTCTCTTTCTCGCCGGTGCATTTATTTCTTCCTCCTCGTTTTGATGACGGATGGGAACCTCTTTAAAGGTTCCACATTGTCTGTTCACTTCAAACTCGTACAGAGACTGATCGAGTTCCTTGGTTAGTTCAGAGTCTAAATTGACAACAGACTGCTTTCGAAGATCCTCTAATTTCTCATCAGCCAGTCGCGCAGCTTTTTCTGCTTTACTAATGACCTCATCGACACTCGGTTCTTGCGAAACCTCCTTTTCATAATCCAAATCATTAGTCTCTTCGCTCGTCATTTTCACCGCTTTAACGTACTTATTTATTAGCCACCAAGGCTTTGTTTGGTACTCTCGTAGTTTATCAGCATGGTAAATTATTTCTGATGGAAGTTGATAGCGCCTCTCCTCCCAGTTATGGTAAAAGGTAGCTTCGGCTATTTGTTGAATAACTGACAACCAGGATATAACATTGCAACGTTCAGCGACGGACAACTCCCGTAAACGGGGCTGATTTAGTTCTCCGATTAGACATGTGATGGCGCTGTGCCCAACTTTGGTTGCCATTAACTCGTTGTCCGGAATACAAGCGCTTGTGTAGTCCAGCATCCAGAATTGGAGGCCTTCTTGGTCGCGAGGATAAGTCGCTTCAATCAAAGGCAGTTTGATAGAATTTAGGAATGATATTAAGGATTCTTGGCGTCTTGGGTGCTTCCAATCTAATGGGAAACCTTCTAGAGAAAGGGGAACGTTGAAGTTGCTTTTGGTAACAAATTGTTTAAGTTCATCGGGAATTTCTGGGTAGTCCTGGAAGTCCTCACCGAGGGTGGCTATTAAACGGTCAACTCCGTCGTTGTACACCTCTACCAGATGTTGAGGGAAAGAGCAGATTTTCATAAATGACGGATTTCTTAACGTCGATTTAGAAAACCTTAGCCACAGTTCGTGGGCTAGGCAAGACTCCAACAGCAAATCAGCGCTTTGGGCTTGCAAAGGACACACATAAGTATTTTCACAAGATAGCAACTTAAGAGACTTCGTAAAATCGTACTGTATATGACTGTAGGGGCTGTCGATGACATGGCATTTAGATATTTTGTCATCATCGATTAGAGAATTCACATTCAAGTCTTTCGGATCGAAGATATCGTCGCAAACGCGGTAATACAAAAGTACTAACGGGATGGGTCGATTAATTCTCGAAAGTTTCACAATACTGTGCAAACGCCTGCGAGTCTTTTTCATATTCCCGGGTGACAATAGAAATAAGATGCCGTCGGCGTTGTCGCATTCTGTGCTGACTTTCTCACCTGCCTCATTTGTTGGAATAATGTTGGATATCACACGGATACATAAGCTAATACTTCCAGCACTGTTGCACATAAACGCCGGATCATATTGTTTGTACAGTGGCCGTACTGCATTAGAAAGCCAGTTTTGCATGAAGGAATTGAATCCCCGCAGTTCGTCGTGTTCCCCGGGGAGTGATATGACTAACTTAAAAAAGCGCTTTAGGTTAAGCATGCCCGAAGGTCGTTCAACATGCCTTTTAATTAGACACGCTCGCAACAAAGAGAACACATCGATTTTGTGCTCAGATTTATCATCCAGAAGCATTTCAAAGTTCCATGCGGTGCCTGATCGATAACGCCTAATGAGACTCAAATTGGTAGATTGGCGTGGGAATTCAATCCTCCCGAGTTGTTCGGCTAAGGTTTCTGGCGTCACCCAAATTGGCAGGGTGGCAATCAATTGCCGTCGCTTCCTTTTATTTCGTGTTACTTCACGCCATCTATTGACGCATCGAATGAGGAGCATTTGCTTCCTAGAGAAAACTGTTATTTCTTCTGCGTAGGCATCGCGTATGCTGTTTTTTATGTGTTCAGCGATAATGGACTCCGCGAGCTGATCTGCAACTTTAATTTCGTCAAGTTCCTTTTTAACGATGATCTGGACTTGCTCGATTATGACCTCATTGATGATTTGTTGGCACAGAGTTTGAGATTTCCTCTCCAGATTCTCTAATGCAATTAATTTTTCTGCTTTTTTTAGTTGCTTCTGATACTCGATCTCTTGTGCCAGTTTTTGTTGCTCAAGTTGCAACTTTCTTTGCCTTTCAAAATCGATTTGGCGTTGAAGTTCGGCTTCCTGTTGCCGTCTTCGCTGTATTTCTTCTTCTTGGCGCTTTTTCTCCATTTCCTTTTTGCGCTGTTGTTCCTGGTCTACCTCTAAGGGCTTCACGCCGAACAAATTGAATACACCGTCAGTTTTGGAGATATTCTGAGCACCACCAAACGAATTGGGCTCATTCCTTGGTTTGGGTCCAAACAAACCTGAATTGGACTTTGTGGAACTTGAAAAGAGTTGTGAATTCTCCACAGTTGAGATGGGGGCTGATGAGGGTAGTTTGAACACAAAACTAGATGAAGTCTTAGGGTCCAGAGATATCAGATTTTGCGAGAATATTGATTCACCAGTTGAAGCTGCAAAAATACTTTGGGTTGATGCTGGTTTGAGGCTTAATTCCGACTTTGTGGATCCCCTCGTTGGCAGCCTTGGAGGGGATGCCATGGGCACTTTGAAAATATTTTCTTCGACATTTGTTCGGGTTCCTTCTTTCTTTTCATAATTGAATTCCGGTTCGATGTCCACGATGTCGGTTTGCAAAACACCATAGGAATTGAAACTATTTTGAGGTTTATGGTTAAGAAAAGTAGTTAGTGACTCCAGACGCCGTCCACAAATCGCCTCACCTACGCTTACTTTCCGCTTTAATTCTACGAGCTGCAAGAAGAAATAATTAATAAGGAACTACGTGGTACGTGTGGAAATTTATAGTGCGACTATTGAGATTGTAGATCTACGTTGAGATGATTCTTTTTACATAAAACAGGTATTGTTAAATATTAAAGAAAAAAAAGCTGACATTGTAATCGTCTGATATGCACGCTCTAGTTTAGTGAGAGCAGAACCCTCATATATTTGATTTAACAACTAACTTAAAAACGAATGTTGCAAGAACAACTCAACGAGTAAATTCAAAGCAACCGTGCCAAAGTAAAAAGCACTCATCTCGACAGCGCCTCGTGGTAGCCTACAGTGAGCTGAATCTGGCAAGTTTGAAGTCAAAGTCGAGCTTTCAAGAGTCATCACAATTGAAGAAAATTGAAGTATATTCTTTGGCATCAGGAGAAGGCAATGAAGACGACCTTCAGTTAGATCCGTTGCCAGCCGAACGAGCGTCTGCTGGACGATGACCCCGCTGCTGCGATGGAATGTTTTTTCTACAAACATCGGAGGAGGAACAGTTGCTGATGCGGTGCAGTAATAAAGGTACACCAAGTTTCAGTGGTGTATTCGGCACTTGGTTTTTTTTTTGCTGTTTTTTTTTTTATTTATTTTTTTTATTAGACTTCTCTCGGGAGAACCTATAGCGTCGAGTGGGCGCCCCGAGATGCCATCAAATAACTGTTGCAGTTCTTTTTGAACAGTTGCAGGTTGTAACGCTCCGGGAACACTCGCGTGGGCAGGCAGTTCCACAGCTTCCCCACTCTGTAGCGGAACGAGTTCTGATACAGGGATGTTCGCGCCGTCGGGAGATGAACGGGTGCGATCCGTCGGATTGTCTTGTGGAGCGCATATAAACCGAATTGCGTGGAACAATGCCAAGAATCTCCGAAGAACAGCACCCGTGATAATATCTGTAAAACAGACAGAAGTCGACCACGCGCCTTCGATGTGATAGCGACTGTAGTCCCGACGTCAGCGCCGAGTCCCCGTCAGCGATCCGCTCGTCTCTGTACGCTCTCAAGTAGGTCGAGGGTATGTTTAGGAGCCGAGCTCCAAACATGAGAGCAATATTCGACCGCGGGTCTAATTTGGGATTTATATAGGAGAAGAAGTTGGGCCGGAGTAAAATATTTCTTGGCTCTAAAAAGACAAATAAGTTTTCCTGTGGCTGATCTGGCGATACCCGATACGTGTTTATGCCGTGATACATTCCCACAGACCGTGACGCCGAGCAATTTCAAACTTTCCCCAGCCTCGAGGGCCTGGCCACTCATCATCAGCTGTGGAACCGATGATCCACTATTCTTTGTGAATGTTGTATACTGGGTCTTCGTTGCGTTGAAGTCGACAAGATTGGCCTTCCCCCACTGCAGGACTTTATCCAGATCCTGATTCAGAGAGTCAATCTGTCTACATCTCAGCTGGTGCGACGTTGATGCACCAATCGGCCGATCACTCGAAAAGGAGGAAACAAGCATACTATCATCCGCAAAACTGAACACTTTGTTATCCGTTGTCTCCAACAAATCATTTATGTGAAGCAAGAACAAGGTTGGAGCCAAAATAGAACCTTGGGGCACCCCCGAATTAACAGGATACAGATCCGAACACTCGCCGTCCACAACAACCCGGATCGATCGATTCTCGAGAAAGCTCCTCGTCCAGTCGCAAAGCTGTTGGGAAAGTACATATGAACGAAGTTTGCTCAGCAATGCCCCGTGCCAGACGCGGTCAAAAGCCTTGGAGATATCCAATGCGACCGCCCTTGACTCACCATGCCGTTCAATCGCAGATGTCCATATATCGGTTATAAGTGTCAAAAGGTCTCCTGTGGACCGCCTGCCACGGAATCCATATTGACGATCATTCAAGAGTCCGTTGCACTCCAAATACTTAACCAACTCTGTATTGATGACTTTTTCCATTACCATAGATAAAATAGACAGTAATGCTATCGGACGGTAATTTTGTGGGAGACACTTTTTTCCCGTCTTTGGGATTGGCTGAACTCGAGCAATTTTCCAGCAGGCAGGAAAGGTCCTCCGTGCATAAGATAAGCGGAAGAGTCTGCCAAGAACCGGCGATAGTTCTGGAGCACAGTCCTTAAGGACTATTGCTGGTATTCCGTCCGGGCCGGTTGCCTTCCTACAATCCAGTTCACGTAGAATGCGTTGAATAGTGCGCCGACGAAATCTCACATCCCGCATGGAAGACTGTACCGGCGAGATCGCAGGTGGCTGCAAAAGGCCGGGATCGAGATTGGAATTCGCGGAAAATAAATTCGCGAACATATTAGCTTTATCCTTTGGATTCGTGACTAACGTCCCGCTGTCTGTCACCAACGGAGGGAAAGAGGAGGATACGAAGTTACCGCTGACAGCCTTTGCCATTGACCAGAAGGAGCGCGAACCAGTTGTGCACCGAAGGAGCTTATTGATCACCCTGTCGTTGTGAGCCTTCCTCGCGGTATCAATCGCCTGGTTGCACGCGTTTCTGATTCTAACAAGATTCGTTCTGTTAACATTGGTAGGATTGGAGCGCCATTGCTTAAAAGCTCTATTTTTTGCCGCTGTAATCAGCTCGCATTTTTTGTCAAACCAAGGTTTATCAGACGAACTTCGTTTGATGGAGAGTGGAATATACATCTCCATCCCCAGAAGAATAATCTCTGATACCGACTCCGCGCAAGCGTTAACATCGGAGTTTCCGAAGCACACCTACGACCATGGAAAGGATGCGAAGAAATCTCGCATATCGTCCCAGTTAGCAGCCCCATACTACATGGCGAAGCTGCCTAGGCCGGTTATTCGCTTGATATGCAAGTGCTTGCGCGACAGATACCAAGCAGTGATCTGAGTTTCCCAGTGGCGCAGAAACCTCTACGGTATAAATACTCGGTTCGGATGTCAAAAACAGATCCAGGGTGTTGGCATAATCGCCTCGGGCATCCGGCACTCGCGTTGGCTCCCCCACGAGTTGAGTCAAGTTGTGGCTTACAGCAAACATCTCCGCCATCCTCCCAGCCTCGTCGGTTCTGTTAGAATGTAACAACCAGTCGGAATTGTGCACATTAAAATCGCCAAAGACAACAATTTCAGAAGCTGGGTGGTTGATCTGTATCCAATCGACGGTATGTGAAAGATGTTCGAAAAATGTCGCCGGTCGATCGTTATTCGGGGAGCGGTAAAGATAACAAAGAAATTTAACGGAATTCCTCAGCACGACCCTCAACCATATGATGTCCATATTATTGGGTTCCAACACCTCCATTCGCTGGCAAGCCAGATTGGATCGCGCGAAAACGCAGACTCCGCCCTTAAAGCGGAATCTCAAATGCAAGTCGTATCCTGAGCAACGAAGATATGTCGAATCAGTTGACGAATCGACCTGGGTCTCAGTTAGGGCAAGGATATCAGGTTTCGTTGTTTGCAAATATTGGTGGACCGCGGTAACATTGGTATTGGTGAAACCGATGCCCCTGATGTTACAAAATGCCGTCACCAGTCGAGCGTGGGTCGAGCCTCGAGAGCGAGCCCGGTTATGCGATGACGAACCTCTTAAAGTTCCATTATTTATCATGATATCTGCATGATGTTCCCCCTGACACAGTCCCCCCGGAGAACCGAATGGGAGACTAGTTTACCTCCGGAATTCTTTATATCAGAAGGCACCATCATGACTTATCCCCGTGTCGGTCCGGGCCATCAGCCACACATCCGAAACATAATCGAAGATTTCTCTCGGCGATATCGCGGAATGTACAGCGTGACGGGGTGGTATCTCACCTTGGGACCGACTACCAACCTTTTCTCGAACCGGTCCATCAGCCAAGCTCCGAAGGACAACCAGGGATTTCTCCTAGGGGTGGTGAGACTGGAAACAATAACAACTATTTGTGCTGCAGGAACTGTTAAATATGGACCAGAACAAACGGACGGAGCTGATACGAGCCACAATAGATGTTGTTCCTGAGCAGCGAAAGCACACCGAAGAACAATTATCACAGATTCACAAAATTATAGGATTTGTTCCAACTATTCTAAAAATCGTTATGAAGAACAATGTTGAACTACCAGTTAGACAAGTTGGAGCTATCTACCTCAAGAAAATCATGTCTTCCCAATGGTTCGTCAAGGAGACAAAACCTGGCGAAGCAATTGCCTTCTCAATTCATGAACAGGATCGGGCAATATTGTGAATGCAATTGTGCATGCTCCCAACATAATGGTCCGCATGTTTGAAAGATATGGAAGTCCCAAAAACGTTGATGAGAAATACCGGAACTTTACGGAATGGTACTTTCCGACGTTCACGTCAGGTGTTCTGGATGTTTCACTTAAGAGTCTCGACCAATATCGTAACCGCGTTGATGTGTCACCGCGAGTCTTAACATGTTCTAACGTACCTAAAAAATGCTGTGGTTCATGTGTATTCCTCGAAGTTAATTAAACCTCACATGGTTGCAATTATTCAAGATGTTATGTTTCCAATAATGCCCTTCACGGAGTCTGATCAAGACTTCTGGGAAAACGACCTGCATGAATTTATTCGAATAAAATTCGACATTTTTGAAGATTTTGCTTGTGCAGTTCCTGCAGCACAAATGTTTCTGCACTACACGTCTAATAGTGGACACAGGTGCGGAGATCAGCCTTATTAAGCTGAAGGCACTCCAAATAGGAACAACATTGGACACCAAAAAGGCAACTACCCTCCAAACGCTTTTTGGCAAGGGAAAGTCTAGGGGCTTTTGTAAGGAGATATTCAAATTGCCCCAACAAATCCCTACCGGGATTATCAACAGTTGGGTTGTTAGGGAACGACTTCTTGTCTAAGAACTGTAAAGTCAATGGACCCGGAAATTGTTTGGAATTCTCCCAAACAAAAGTAAATCCGGTAAGCTTTTCCATCGAATTTACAAAAGACAGGAAGCGGATGCCAAGACATAAGGCAACCAGCCGGAAACCCGTTCCAAGGGGATCCAAAGGGTTCCAGACCGCGGTCGGAAGTATACCGGATACCGTACCCAAACAGGAGAAAGGTGGCGAAAACTTGTCAGACTCCAGTACCCCAACCCCATCTTGATATCTGACAAACCGAAGAAAGCAAACGCAGAAGAAGCAGTGGTGGAACACTTACTGCCAAACGCTTCGGAGGTAGAAATTTTTCTGAACAAACCGGCGATAATACCGGCACGTTCACGAAAAATGCTTAGACTTCCCGTGGAAATCCGGGAAGAGGTAGTGCTAGTACCTAAAGCAGTACAATTAGGGGTTTTCATATCCAATTGTATTGTAGTGAAGGCGAAGAGTGCCCAAGTAGAGGTACTCAATATCGCAAGCTACCTCCAAACCATAGACCGGATTATGGTGGAATTACATCCAATGAAGGAATTTTCCATCTTTCCGCTGGAAAATGAGGACAACCGTTCATCGGGATATAATTCGGATAAAAATCCTTCGGAGGGGGAACACCTCCAGTATATCCGACATCTATTCCCGGAGGAGGAATCACCAAAAGATCCAAGGTTGCCACAATTACACGAGGAACTCCACTTAGGGAAAAACCTAAGTCCCCAAGAGTGTCAATCCATAGTGGAAATATGTGAGGAGTTTAACGACAATTTCCACCTCAAAGGTGACCTCCTGACATATACCAGTGCCATAACGCATGAGATACCGGTGATACAGGATCAAGCACCGATAAATCAATGAATGTACCGTCTGCCTGAGGGCAAGAAAGAAGTGATAAACGAGCAAGTACGCGATATGCTGAAGAATGATATCATTCAACCTTGTATTGACCGTGGAGCGGTCGCTGTAGCTGCTGCTGGCAGGTTGCAGGGGGCGTTGAGTTTTGTGCTCCCCTGATTAGCTTACTGTTGGTTGTTGATTTTGATTATGATCTTGATGTTGTTGATGGTGATGTCTCGGCCACGTCGCTAGCCAGTTGAATTCGGATCGCTCTTCTGTGTTTGCTGTATGCGAGAGATTATTAAGAGGATCACGTGGAGGCCACTTTTCGCTGGTATGGACTCAAGGCTTACATATTGCTGCGGGTTACGCTTCGCTAACCTGGTGCGACTTTTCCTGACTAGGACTGCAGATGTTGATGCGGTCGTCTTCGTTATTTTTCTCTTCGAGTGTTAGTTGTTTTTTTTTTTGTTCTATATCGGTATTGGGCGACTGTTCGCCTTCGTGGTTTTACGTCGAATAATCTTTTTTCAATTTTTGCCGTTGACGTTTATTTTTTATTCGGCGCCAACGCCGTTTTTTATTATTTTCCTGCCAAGTAGAATTTGCATAAAGTGGTTTATGCAAATTAACTACTTGACGATTTGTCTTCCCTTTACAGGCAGAGAGGGGAAATTTGCGAAAAGGAATTAATGGGTGTTAGGCGAGGACATGGACGCGAGGTCCGTAACAGGGGTGTCACGTGGAGACTGCATGTCAACTTGGATTGAACAGGGACAAGGATCGTCCTGGCCTTCGCCGGGTTGAAAGCAGAGACTTTACCCTGTATGTTCGCCCCCACCTCCCCTCTTAAGGAGAACTGTTGGCCCCGAATGTGAGGGAGGATTTCGGAGACGCCACAACCATGAGTTGTACGCGACCTACAGACTTTGTCTGCGATGGAGGGATGGGGTGGATCAGGACGCCCAGAGCCTGGGAGTGTCAAACTGAATGACATCGGCTCGAAATGGGGGCCGGTAGAGAGATTTGTTAAATAAGGCCAAGACCGGATCCCGGTTGTAGTGCCGATGATAATGATGATGATCTTTAAGGCAAATTCTCTCCCTGGATTTGTGAAACGCTGGTCGAAAGAATTCTCTAATCCCTACGTTTCCATTATACTCTACATAGTCTTTGTTTGCCCCCTTCTAGAATACGCCAGCCCTGTCTGGTCTCCTGACTACTCGTCCCATATTCGCAGGATCGAAAGCGTGCAACGTCGTTTTCTGTGTTTTGCCCTCCGTGGACTGAACTGGGAAAATCCCTAGACTCTCCCCCCATACACAAGCCGTCTCCATCTGATAAACCTCAACATACTGGAAGGGCTTAGAACTCATGCCGAGAACTCGTAACTTAAGGAAATTCGCGCTAACTAAGCTAAATAAACAAGTAAATAAACCCCGTAACCAACCCACCAAACACCCCATATAGACTCATGGTTTTACTGACAATCATGGACTTGGCTATAACAGGCCAATTGAAAAGTCCCCGGCCTAACACATAAATGGCGGCACTAGAATTAAATCCATATAATTTTTAGTTAGCCCTCACCTCCAAAAGACGCGTGTATAAATTTTACAGATGTCGGATCATTAGTTTGTGAATTATAGTATTTTGAGTGAAGCAACTACTGTTATTGTGAAAAAAAATGGATAAAAAGGAATTTCGCGTGTTGATAAAATATTGCTTTTTGAAGGGAAAAAATACAGTTGAAGCAAAAACTTAGCTTGAGGACGAGTTCCAGACGCCGCCCCAGGAAAATCAACCATCAAGGAAGGACGAAATCGTTTGAAGGACGAAATCGCCGAAAAACGACCACATTTGAAGAAAAAGAAAGTGCTGCTTCACCAAGACAATGCACCGTGTCACAAGTCAGTGAAAACGATGGCAAAAATCCATGAATTGGGCTTCGAATTGCTTCCGCATCCACCGTATTCACCAGAATACCTGCCCCCTGCGACTATTTCCTGTTCTCAGATCTCAAAAGAATGCTCACTGGGAGGAAATTTTCGTCGAATGAAGAGGTGATCGCCGAAACTGAGGCCTATTTTGGAGCAAAGGACAAATCGTACTACAAAAAAGGTATCGAAAAGTTGGAGGATCACTATAATCAGTGTATCACCCTCGAAGGGAATTACGTTGAATAAAAAAAAACGAATTTTGCCAAAAAAATGTTTTACTATGGCAGGCCGGGGACTTTTCAATTGACCTGTTACAAATAAAAGTAAACAAAGCAAGATTGTTGATCAGTCAGCAAGGTGGTTGCGTTTAAATCTATCGTTGATTAAGAAGGTCTCACGGTCAAAGGGATGGAGTGCAACAACGGATATACCTACGAGGTTCAATCATCAACGACTTTCAACTTATTGTCAATCATTTCAAAGGACTCAAGTAACTGCGTACCATAAACAAATTGAAAATGGCATAAAGCGGTCGAAAATATAATTGCCATTGGTTGGTTATATAAAACTGTTTGACTAAATAAACAAAACAAAAAAAAAAAGGATTGTCATTTTTTTTTTTTGCAAAAAAAGCGACGTGTTCGTTCATCAATCTAAATTTTAGGACATTAAATAGGTTCTCACTGTCTATAGCTTGTGCCTTGTTTTTAAACCATTCTAATACTTTCAAATGTTTCGAAACGATCAACGTCTGGCATGAGTATCGGCATCTGCCTGAAATACGAGAGCTTATTCTAATTTGCGAGAATTTATTCAAGTAAAAATTCACATAAATATAAGACTACGCAAATATCCTCTTTTAAACTACTGCAACCATTCACAGTTATTAAAAATTAATAATTATGAAAAAACAATAAATCACAACACAAAAAGTCGCATTATAAATTTTAAAATATGATAACTTACGCGTGGTGTCTTTGCCAAAGTGTATGGCACATCGGGTTCTTCAAAGGCATTCTTGTTCAAACGCAGCTTCTCACCTACACATTCCAGCCCGTAAAACGAAAAGAAGTCTTTTGCTTCATTAGATTCTTCGAATGCCAGAATATCGCACAAGTAACTTATTGGCAGAATAGTAACGTGTCGTGGGGAATTGTAAGCCTTCAAGATGATTTTAAGTGCCCGCAATCGAACTTGGTTGAAGTATCGGACTAAAATGCACGCGTTCATGTATGTAACATTTTTGAGAAGTTTAAAGAAGCCAACGTAGTAACCTCCCTCTACATATTTGTAAAATTGCAAAGCCATTCCGACTTCTTTAGATTTTTGTATATCATCAGGTAGCTGTTGTAACTCCCACAAGAAGTTGGCATCGTTTAAATTCAAGAGCACTATATATCCTCGAAACTCAGCTTCGTTCTGACAGCGAATTCCTTTGATACGCAGATCATTGTACATATACTTCAGGGTCTGTAAGCATTTAGTTAAGTTCTCAGTGTTAATCTTTTGGTCGAACACTGACAAATCTTCAGCGACAAGTCTGGCGGCACAATGAATATGAAAGCGCGCACATTGTTCAACAAGTTCAACAGCTTCGGGCGAACATAGTTCTTGTTGTGTGATATCCTTGCGAATACTTCTGGTTCGATCCCAAACAAAATTAAACCAGTCGCCGATATTAACACCCTCATCATCACACAGTTGCATTATTCGATGCATCAAATAGTGCATAGTCATTTTTAAGACCGGTTCCGGGCGTAGTTCATGTGTCAAGGGCATTTCTTGGTCAGCACTGCTGCGTGAGTACTCTTTAATGGCCAGCCGATGGTCTAGTTCATTATTTTCATTAAATTCGAAACAACGCACTTGATGTTGGAACTCCCGCATGTAACGTTCCTTCTCGGGGCACATATCCGGGCATGTGCCTTTAATACTTTCTACTTTATTGATGTCAGTTGTCCGCAGGGTTGTAAGTCGAATTAATTTATCTCTGGCATCCAAAACCCGATATTTCTCTTCATCGGTGTAAGCTGGCTTTCTAATAATCGCCAGCAGTTCTTCTCGAGCTTCTCGCGTTTGTCGAACATTTTGTTGAGGTGCTGGCACATCAGCTCCTGCTCGTGGTGCCTTTTGCTTGACTTTGGTTTGTTGTACATGTGCTTTGGAAGACGTCGACGAAATGGTTTTCCCGTACATTGCCATCACGTCCAGTTCTGCTTGTACTTCTGGATCAACCCACTCTTCAGTATTCTGTATGTGGCCGATTTCCTTCTGGGAATACCGTATATCAAAATGGTGTCCATTGTATACACCTCCGTTTTGGAGAGCTGCCGCGGCTTCCCCTTCATTCTCGTAATCGACTGTGCAAGAGTACCGGCCTGGTCGTAATATAAATCTGCATATCTTGCCAAACTTACCAAAATGTTTCTTAGCATTCAATTTATCTAAGAAAAGCTCCGGAATATGTTCACATCTAAAAAGATGAATGTATTTACATTGGAGGTATATTATAATGGATAAATTACATTACGTTATTGATTTTTTATTGATGTCAGGACACATAAAATTTTTATTCACAAACATGATAATACTGTACTTTTCCTCATAAATTAAAGCCTGCACCGATGGCGGAAATTATCTGCACAAGAAGCGAGAAATAACGGTTTTCAAATAAAACCGAGCCATTTTAAGCTTGCTTGTCAAAATAATGACAGCTATAGTGGCACAACATTACGGCAAATAAAATTGTCCAATGGGTTTACATCGGAGTTTGGCTCCAAATGTAAATGTATAAAATAATACTGTAGCGAGCTTAGCGTTCGCTGGATTATGTATTAATGTAACACTTTATTAGTCCGTTAATCACAACCGTTACTTTTTACCGTACACAACTATTTCTTGACTTATCGCTTTCGTACTTATCGCGTATTTCACTGCTTACTTCTTACTTATTACTTTCTACTTATCGCTTGCTTCACTTCCTTTTTATAACTTAACTCCCGATCTGCGTCCGACCTATTTATACCGTTTTTCCTCATTCTGATTTGGTGTATCGTTTCCGTCCGTTCCATAGTCTTGAATGTTCTATTCCAGTTTTCCCGTACTTCCTAAAATAATCTAGTACTTTGTTGCGGACTTTCTCGAAGATTCCAGTACTGATTGTCATATGCGTCACACTACCCTCAGCCTACATTAGTTAGTTCGGGACGTTCACTGATCTCCTGGGTTAACAAAAGTCGCCAGTCGGTCACGTTGTACCACTTTCATCTTGGCGTTCGGTCTTCGCTGAATCCTATAGACAACGTCGTTAATTCTTGTGAGAATCTTATACGGTCCTTCCCAATGTTGCTGCAACTTCGGAGATCTTCCTTTTTGCCGATGAGGGTTATAAAGCCATACGTTATCGCCTGCATTAAATCCGGATGCGTTGGCTCGAACGTCGTACCTTGTTTTCATCCTGTCACTGGATACCTTGATTTGCTTTCGAACCAAATCATGAATCTCATCGAGGCGATTTCTCCATTCGGCTACGTAGTCTTCGGTCTTGTCTATGGCGTCTGGAGGTATTCCGAATCGCAGATAGGCTGGTAATCGTATCTCCCGTCCAAATATAATTTTTTTCTGGAGAATGGCCCGTCGTATCGTGATTAGCCGATCTATAGCTAATGAGAAAGGTTTGTACATATTTGTCCCAATCTCGTTGGTGATCACTAACGACCTTCGATGAGTACTCTTTCATTGTTCGGTTGAACCTTTCGACCATTCCGTCTGACTGCGGATGTAAGGGTGTGGTCCTGGTTTTCCTTACGCCCAGTGCCGCACAGATGCCTTGAAATATCTGTGATTCGAAATTTCGGCCTTGATCGGAATGAAGCTGACAGGGAACTCCATATCTGCTGATCCAATTATTGATTAGCTGCTCAATGACGGTTGTTGCTTCTTGGTTTGGAATTGGAAGGACTTCTACCCACTTGCTGAAGTAATCCATGATAACTAACATGTATTTGTTGTTGTCGTTTGTTTTTGGGAATGGTCCTGAGATATAAATCGCAATTCGTTCGAAAGGGGCACCCACGTTGTACTGCTTCATAGCGCCCCTTGGTTTTGCCGTTGGTCCTTTGGTCGCAGTGCAAGTTGTGCACTTCCTACACCAAGACTCGACGTCATCTCTCATGTGAAGCCAGTAAAAACGAGATCGTAATTTTGAAAGTGTCTTATTAACTCCCAAATGTCCACCGAAGGCCCCGACGTGCATTTCTGTTAGAACATCTTTCACTTTTGATGGTGGGACTAGAATCTGCATTCGATGGGATTTTCCGTCCGCGGCTTCCCATTTACGCTTAAGAATACCATCTTCCACCAGCAAGGAATTCCATTGTGCCCAATACGCTTTAAATGTTCCACTCTTGTCGGAAATATCGTTCAAAGTTGGCCGCTCGTTCTTTTCTTTGTGTTCCAGGATTCGCGACATATCTTCATCCTGAAGTTGAGCTACGCGTATAGCATCACTCGTCCACCCATCTAGTACTTCTACTTGTACATTTCGCAGGTCGTACGCCTCTTATTTCTCTTCCGCTCTATGACAATTTTTACAATCTGGCTTACATTGTCTTCTTGATAGAGCGTCAGCGTTATTATGCACCTTCCCTTAACGGTGGGAAATTTGGAAATCGTACGTTTGAAGTCGTTCGATCCATCGAGCTATCTGTCCTTCCGGATTCTTACAATTTAACAACCATTTCAGGGCGGCATAATCCGTTCGAAGGTGGGATCGACGTCCGTAGAGGTACTTGTGGAAATTCTTAACGGCTTCTACGACAGCCAGCAGTTCCTTTCTTGTTGCGCAGTAATTTCTCTCTGGCTTAGATAGAACTCGACTATAATATGCGACAACTCTCTCTTCACCATCGATTTCCTGTGACAACACTGCTCCAATTCCTGTGTTACTTCCATCAGTATCCAATATAAACGGGCGATCCGATCTTGGGAATGCCAATGTTGGAGTGTTACATAACTCGGCCTTCAATGTGTTGAATGCTGCCTCACACTTGTCTGTCCAATTGAATTTTTTGTCTTTACCCGTTAGTTCGTGTAGGGCTTTAGCCACGTTAGCGAAACCTTTAACAAACCGTCGGTAATATGTGGCTAGTCCCATAAAGCTTCTTAACTGTTGCTTATCTTCTGGAGTAGGCCACTCTTGGACAGCTGCTATCTTATCAGGATCCGTTTGAACTCCTGCAGATGAAACGATGTGTCCCAGGAATTTTACTCTCCTTTGGAAGAGTTCACATTTCTTCGAATTGAGCTTTAAGTTGGCCTGTCTTAGTCCTTCGAAAACGGAGCGCAGATTATTGATGTGTTCTGGTAAATTCCTTCCAACAACGATGATATCGTCCAAGTACACAAGACACGTCTTCCATGTAAGTCCCCGTAGAACACTTTTCATTAATCGTTCGAACGTTGCTGGGGCATTACACAATCCAAAAGACATCACGTTGAATTGATAAAGTCCGTTTCCGGTAGTAAACGCTGTCTTCTCCTTGTCCTCCTCCTTCACTTCCACTTGTCAGTAACCGCTTTTTAGGTCCAATGTTGAGAACCACTGAGCTCCAGAAAGGGTATCTAGTGTGTCGTCGATTCGAGGAAGTGGGTAACTGTCTTTCTTCGTAACGTCGTTTAACCGGCGGTAGTCGACACAAAATCTAGTTGTCCGATCCTTCTTCTTGACGAGCACTACCGGCGAAGCCCATGGGCTCGATGATTTCTCGATGACTCCTTGCTCTTCCATCTCTCGAATCATGTTGCCTACTTCTGATTGTTTGGCCAACGGTAGTCGACGAGGTGGCTGTCTTATAGGTCTTGACTCACCCGTGTCAATGCGATGTTTAACTATACCGGCGCGTCCGAATTCATCATGTCCTGTCACAAAAATATCAGAAAAATCGTTCAGGAGTGATTTAACACTTGCCTTTTCTCTGTCTGTTAATCCGATTTTCTGGGACATCAACTTATTAACCGCAGAGGATGCACCAGAGGGCTGTTGAATTGAATGGTCCTCTCCCCTTGTCTGCATTGAGCTTATCATTGATACGGGTGCACATTCTGCGATTACCTCTCCTTTTCTTATTGCGATCGGCTCCTTGGACGCGTTTAGTGTTCTGACGGGTACGACGTGCGTCTTCGCATCGATAAGTGCTTTCCCAACAAGGATGTTCCCCTTGCGCTGATTTTGTACAGCTTCGGTGATGTAAAACCGATTGTCGCCGGGATCACTCTCGAGACTGGTCCAAATTACCGAGTCCGAACGAGGTGGGATCTCATCCTCCTCACGCGCATAACATTTTAGTCTTCGCAATTGTTCGTCCTGCAATGTAATAGCAACCTCCAAGTTACCGATTCGCAGTGTTCTTTGACCGATATCTAGAACAACTTGGTGCTCCTTTATGAAGTCCATTCCAAGAATGCATTCGTCCGTAATATCGGCAACCAAAAATTTGTGGGAGATGGAAATATTGCCTAGCACTATTATGCTCTCGACTTCTCCGTAGACTGTCGAACATTCTCCTGTAGCAGTCCTCAAAGCGTATCTTCTATTTTTATTAAGGGCAATTTGGGCCACGACATCCGGCCGAATTATGGATCTCGTTGCTCCAGTGTCGATTGTCGCTGTTGTTGTCCTTCCATTAACAATCGTAGTAATAACCAAACTTTGGTTATCCCGTTGGAGTTGTGATACAGTTACGATGCTGGGGCTGCAAATTCCACAAGGCGACCTTCGCCCCGTAAAGTCTGCCCTTACAAGTTTTCCGAGCTATTGATCTCAAGTTGGTCCGTTGATAGTCTCCTCTTATAATTAGCGCATGAACGACAATTCTCACTTGATGTTTCATTCGTACGTCGACGTTTCCTACAGTCAACAGAGATGTGGCCGACTCCGCCGCATGTCCAACACTTCATATCAGTTCTCGGGGTTCTCCGTTGTACATACCCGATTCTTTGGCAGGAACATTTTTGGGGGAAGGTTTCTCGAACTTTATATGTACTCCTGGTAGCCACTTTAGCAGATTCATATGCCAAAGCGGACGCCAGTATTTCATTAGTCGTCTTCTTTTTCGCCAAACGAACGGCCTGTTGCAAGTCCCGATCTTGGAGTGCGTTTATAAATGAATCCATTGCTACCTCGTTCAGAAATTCTTTAGTCATATTTGTATAAGCCAAGTTTGCCAATCGCTCAATGTCTGCCTGCAATTGTTGCAGATTTTCTCCAGGTTTCTGCGTTCTGCTCCGCAGTTGCATGCGGTAGACCTGCTGCATGTGGTTGTCGCCATACCTAGCTTCAAGGCTGTCTCTTATCGCTTGGAAATCTGTTTGCTTCTCTGCTGGTATGGTTTGTAGCAATTCTGCAGCCGCCCCGCGGAGTGACAAGATTAGTGATGTTGACTTTTGCTCATCCGACCACTTATTATAATTGGCCGCGGCGTCAAACTGACGTATAAATACGGAGAATGGTCCCGTTCCATCGAAGGTTGGCGGTTGCATCCTTGTATCTTCGTAGTCATGTTGATTGCTAGGCGATGTCTTATTTCTCTCAACACACTCAAGTCTCTTTTCGATTCGCGTTATTTCATCGGTGACTTTTAGATCCAGATTTTCTACTTCGTTTCGAATTTCTTCCTTAAAGTGTTGAAAATTACATTTCATCCACTGCGTTCGGGCATACAACTTTGCATTTTGGGCGTCGAATTTTGAATTTACGGTGTCGAATTTTGCATTAACATCTGTAGCTTGTGCGTTCAATTTTGAATTTTGGGCGTCGAATTTTGAATTTACGGTGTCGAATTTTATCATCATCATCCTGAACATCTCGGAAATGTCCAACTGTGGCGAACTCTTCTCCGTTACATTGGCACCATCTTGACTCGTTGTTTCTTCTCCATCCGGGCAGTCTGGCGCAATCGCAAAAACATATGTGTCGACATCAATACCCTCTTCCTCCATTGCTGCTTGCAGACGCTGTCGAAGAATTTGCTTCTGTCCTCTGCTATCCAGATTCCGGTCCTCAAGTTCCTTCTTCAACTCAGGAACGCGAAGATCCTCCAAATGTCGATCTGACATCGTCACAACACACTTTCACACACTTATTCACTTAAACAATCATTAATCCCACTTCTGACACCAATTGTAGCGAGCTTAGGGTTCGCTGGATTAATTATTTTAAAATAAATAAGAGCCGTTAAATCGATTTTGAATTAATATTACACTTTATTAGTCCGTAATACAACCGTTACTTATACCGTACACTTAACGATTTCTTTACTTATCGCTTCCGTACTTATCGCGTCTTTTACTGCTTACTTCTCACTCGAGACTTATCGCTTGCTTCATTGTCTTACTTATAACTCAACTCCCGATCTGCGTGCGACGTATTTATACCGTTTTTCCTCATTCTGATTTGGTGTATCGTTTCCGTCCGTTCCATACTCTTGATGTTCTGTTCCAGTTTTCCAGTACTTCCTAAAATAATCTAGTACTTTGTTTCGGACTTTCTCGAAGATTCCAGTACTGATTGTCATATGCGTCACAATATTATCAATTATTACTTTCTTAATGAAATAGATGAAATTTTATTTTGTAAAAGATTAGTTTCTTTTATTTATTCTAATAATGTGACAACGGGTCTTATATTTCTATTAATAACCCTGACACTCACCACCAGAAGAAGAGAGACCGAGTGCCCGGCATGCGCTTCTTTTACCCAGCATACTCAACGAACAGTGAAGCTAGTGTTCGTTCAGTGCCCGAGAACACAAGTATACGTCAGCCGCTTCAGAGTTGGGGTTATACTGAACAAAATTATTTTTCACCATTTAAAATTACGGCTATTGGTTGCAAAGGTGTATTACAGCTCGTCCATTCCAACTTAAGACTCGTCCTCCAGTCTTTCTGGAATCCTTGAGTCGGGCGCGTCGATGTCTAGATCTTCTGATACCGTTTCGCCCTCGAAATGGCTGTCGTTACCAAAAGGGCCGTACCACCTCTTCATGGGATACTTCCTGTTCAAGTTTCAGCAATAATTTGTCTCCAGCAATTTCCCTTGGCATATAGGCAAACATTAGGCTCCTCGATAGTATAGTGGTTAGTATACCCGCCTATCACTCGGGAGATCGCGGTTCCATTCCCCGTCGGGGAGCCTCTGGCGCAAGACTAATGACCTTGCCCGGAAAAAAACAAATCATTATGGAAAATTGAACAAGCCCCAGGACTTGCTAAATAAGGTCAAAACCGGTCCCCGGTTGTAGTGCCGATGATGATGATGATGATGATGATGATGATAGGCAAACATTATTGCGTGTGAAGTCATCCTTGTGATTGCGCTCTTCACCGTATTCAGACTCCATTGAATGCTCCTCAACTGTTGTCTCCTATCTCTGCCGGCCACAAGATCATACTTGAGCGCCGCTAATACCGTGCGGTTGACCCTCTCCACTTGCCCATTGGCACGTGATGTTTTAACGGCCGTTATAATATGCTGTATGCCGTGGGTTTGACAATATCTTGTAAATTCGCTGGCTGTGAATGCTGTTGCTCTGTCGGTGATTAGATGCTTGGGCATATCGAAGAATTCAGTGACCTGGTTGATCGCGGGTATCACTCATTTTATATAAGTTGTCCTTGCGACTTTCAAATGTGTGTGTTTAGTGCAGTTGTCCATCACTTCTATCAAGTGCTTAGCTCCTCCTCGTCCAGTGATGAAGGGTCAGAGATGATCCAAATAGTATAGGCACCTCCTTCGCACAGTGCGGCTCTCCCTCTGTCGCCCCACCCTTTTTCTTTGTGTACGCACACTCCACACATCCCTCGACATAGCCCCTGACAAAATTTCGCATCCTTGGGAACCAGTAAGTCCTTCTCAACCTTTCAAGGGTTTTGTCGAAGCCCATGTGCGCCGCGTCATCGTGGCACGCCCGGAGTACTCTCCATCGAACTCGTTTCGGCACGTCCCGCTTTCTCTGGTTGCCATCTCGCATATTTATTTATTTATTTATTAAGCTTAAACCAAGGCTTATCAGATGAATTTCGTTTGAGGGAATCTGGAATGTGAACCTCCATCGTGAGAAGAATAGCCTTCGCGACTGAGTCCGCGCATGCATCAACATTGGAGTTTCCAAAACACACAACATTGGAGTTTTCGTTACAGAGCGGGGAAGCTGTGGAACTCCCTAACCGGGCGAGTGTTCCCGGAGCGTTACAACCTGCAACTGTTCAAAAAGACTTGCAACAGTTATTTGATGGCATCTCGCCGCGCTCACTCGGCGCTATAGGTTCGCCTTTCCCGAGAGAAGTCAAAAAAAAAAACACCTCTGACCACGGAAAGGAGACGAAGAAATCGCGCAAATCGTGCCAGTTGGCAACCAGGTACCTCCATACTCTGCGAGGCTGTTTAGATTAGTTATTCGTTTAAAATGTAAGTGGTTGTGCAACTAATATCAAGCAGTGATCTGAGTTTCCCGATAGCGCAGTCGTTTTCATGGTATAAATGCTCGGCTCGGTTTTCAAAAACATGTGCAGGGTGTTGGCATAATCACTTCACTCATCCGGCAATGGGGTAGATTCCTCCACGAACTGAATCACATTGCAGTTAACAGCGAACGTCTCAGCCAGCCTCCTTGCCTCGTCGGTTCTGTTAAAATGTATCAGCCCGCCGGAGTTGTGCCCATTGCAGTAGCCAAGAACGGCAATCTCAGAAGCTGAGTGGTTGACGACGGTACGCGAAAGATGCTGAAAACGCATCGCAAGTCGATCGTCATTCGGGAAGCGTTAAAAACAACAGAGAAACTTGACAGAATTCCTCAGCACGATTGCCATCCACGTGATGTCTAAGTTATTGGGTTCTAATGTTTCTATACTTTGGCAAGCTAAATCGGATCGCGTGAAGACGCAGACCCCACCGTTAAAACAAAATTAAGTTGTATCCTGAGCAACGAAGATATGCCTGGGCCCCAGTCAAGACCAGGATATCAGATTTTGCTGTTTGAAAATATTGGTGGACGGCGTTTACATTCGTTTTGGTGAAACCGATCCCGCTGATTCACAAAATACCGTTAATAGTTGAACGTTGGCAATCTCAAAACAGTACCCGTGATAATATCTGTAAAACAGACAAAGGTCGGCTACGCGCTTTCGATGTGATAGCGGCTGTAGTCTCGACGTCAGCGCCGAGTCCCCGATCAGGTGGATCGGTCATCTCTGTATTCTCTAAAGTAAGTCGAGCTTATGTTTAGGAGCCGAGCTCCGAACTCGAGAGCAATATTCGAGCGCGTGTCTAATTTGGGATTTATACAGAAGAAGTTGGACCGGAGTAAAATATTTCTTAGCTCTAAAAAGATAGCTCAGTTTTCCTGTGGCTGACCTGGCGATGCTCGACACGTGTTTATGCCACGATACATTCCCACAGACCGTGACGCCGAGCAATTTCAAGCTTTCCTCAGATTCGCGGGCTTGGCCATTCATCGTCAGCTGTGGAACCGATGATCCACTTTTCTTTGTGAATGTTGTATATTGTGTCTTCGCTGCATTGAAGTCGACGAGATTGGCCCTTCCCCACCGCAGGACCCTATCTAGATCCTGATTCAGAGAGTCAATCTGTCTACATCTCAGCTGGTGCGACGTAGGTGCACCAATCGGTCGAACACTCGAAAAGGAGGATACAAGCGCACTATCATCCGCAAAACTGAATACTTTGTTATCCGTTGTCTCCAACACTTCATTCATGTGAAGCAAAAACAAAGTTGGAACCAAAATAGAACCTTGGGGCACCCCCAAATTAACAGGATACAGATCCGAACACTCGCCGTCCACAAGAACCCGGATCGATCGATTTTCAAGGAAGCTCTTCGTCCAAACTCGAGCGATTTTCCAGCAGACAGGAAAGGTCCTCCGTGCATAAGACAAGCGGAAGAGTCTGTCAAGATCCGGCGATAGTTCTGGAGCATAGCTCTTAAGGACTATTGCTGATATTCCGTCCGGGCCGGTTGACTTCTTACAGTCCACTCCACGTAGAATACGTTGAAAAGTACGCGGGCGAAATCTCACATCCCGCATGGAAGACCGTACCGGCGCGATCACATGCGGCTCTAAAAGACCGGGAATGAGGTTTGAATTCATGGAAAATAAATTCGCAAACTCATCAGCTTTATCCTTTGAATTTGTGACTAACGTCCCGCTGTCTGTCACCAACGGAGGAAAAGAGAAGGAAGCGAAGTTACTGCTGGCAGCTTTTGCCATTGACCAGAAGGAGCGCGAACCAGTTGGGCACCGAAGGAGCTTATTGATCACCCTGTCTTGTGAGTCTTCTTCGCGGTATCAATCGCCTGGTTGCACGCGTTTCTTATTGTATCAAAATTCGTTCTGTTAACATCGGTGGGATTGGAGCGTCATTGCTTAAAAACTCTATTTTTTGCCGCTGTAATCAGCTTGCATTTTTTATCAAACCAAAGTTTATCAGACGAACTTCGATTGATGGAATGTGGAATATACATCTCCATCCCCAGAAGAATAATCTCTGATATCGACTCCGCGCAAGCGTCAACATCGGAGTCTCCGAAGCACACGTCGGACCATGGAAAGGATGCGAAGAAATCTCGCAAATCGTCTCAGTTAACAGCCCCATACCTCCATACATGGCGAAGGTGTCTAGGCCGGTTATTCGCTTGACATGCAAGTGCTTGCGCGACAGATACCAAGCAGTGATCTGAATTTCCCAGTGGTGCAGAAACCTCTACGGTATAAATACTCGGTTCGGATGTCAAAAACAGATCCACGGTGTTGGCATAATCACCTCGGGCATCCGGCACTCGCGTTGGCTCCCCCACGAGTTGAGTCAAGTTGTGGCTTACAGCAAACATCTCCACCAGCCTCCCAGCCTCATCGGGTCTGTTAGAATGTACCAACTAGCTGGAATTGTGCACTTTAAAATCGCCAAGGACAACAATTTCAGAAGCTGAGTGGTTGATCTGTATCCAATCGACGGTATGTGAAAGATGTTCGAAAAATGTCGCTGGTCGACCATTCAGGGAGCGGTAAAGACAACAAAGAAATTTAACGGAATTCCTCAGCACGAACCTCAACCATATGATGTCCATGTTACTGGGTTCCAACGCCTCCATCCTCTGGCAAGCTAGATCGGACCGCGCGAAGACGCAGACTCCGCCCTTAAAACGGAATCCCGAAGGTAAGTCGTATCCCGAGCAACGAAGATATGTCGAATCAGTTGACGAATCGACCTGGGTCTCAGTTAGGGCAAGAATATAATGTTTCGCTGTTTTCAAATATTGGTGGACGGCTTTACATTCGTATTGGTGAAACCGATGCGCCTGATATTTCAAAATTCCGTTACCAGTCGAGCGTGCGCAGAGCCTCGAGAACGAGCCCGATTATGCGATGACGAACCTCTTAAAGTTCGGTTATTTATCATAATATCTGCATGATGTTCCCCCTGACTTAGTCCCCCCGGAGATCCTCCTGAGTAACTTTGTTACGATCGACTTCGTGTGCGAACGACGGAGCGAGGAACGAGCGAGTGGGAGGACGTCGGAGCAGGCGGGTGTACCGGTGCTCTAAAGTTCTGTTTACCTATGGGAGATTGTGTGTTGTGTGTATACAGATCACGTCGGGGTCATCAATTTGGCGGTTTTTAGTTTTAATAGCTGCTGTGTTCCGCCGAACATTGTCCACAAATATCAAAGTCATCATTATATTTAAAAAGGATTCGCGGCGACACACTCTAGGTTTTTCTTCTCTATCGCGTCCCTGCGCGTCGGATGTTATCACTGGACTGGCTTATAAAATTTTCCCAAGGGAAAGGAAACTCACCCGGTTGTTCTTTCTTACTCTTCAATAAAACCTTCCTTTGGATATCCCTTCTTTTCCAAGGGGTTTTTCCTTTCCGGGAGATCGCAGCCTCTCTTGTCGTATGATTCCGTTTTGATCGTAGCGATACTGTGTGGATGCATCTATAGCTAGAAACGTCACATCACTCCCTTCCCAGTAACTTTCGTTACGATCAACTTTGAAATGCGAACGACTGAGCGAAGATCGAGCGAGGGAATGTCAGAGCAGGCGAGTGAGCCGGTGCTCTGCGTAGAAGTCGTGTGATTGTAAGTAGTAAAGTTCTGTGTGAGTTGGAAGTGTGTGTTATGTCGTACAGATCACGTCGGGGTCACCAGTTATAGCGTTTGCGACGATAGTGCAGAGCGTGTGATTCAAACCAAGGCTACCGCGGTTAGAATCACTAAAAAAAGACCCAAAGCTCAACACATCAGTCCACTACTACCGTGTACGAATTCGATTTCTAAACTTAAGTACATTCGACTGATGTGGAAATGCTATATTATTGCTATGGTATACGGCTTTAATGGGTGGGCTTTTGGTGGTGTTATTCTTCACTATTAGTCGTGTGCATCTACTAGAAACGCCACACACACACACACGCGAACACTGTTATCCGTGTGGCCGGAGATATGGCGAGGATCGTCAGGCTTTTCACACATCTGCGGTTTCCCTTTGTAAACTTTACCGCATGCGGTTTATGGCCCTGGTGATTTCCTCGGCCGAAGTAATTCTCATCAACTGCGTTATTTACAAGGTTTTTATCTCCTTGTAGGAACAGTGTCGGCGGTTGGTTTATTGTTTACCTTCTGTTCCCACGATAGTCATTTCGATAAGGAAATGCCAAATTGCAATTGGCTCAAGAGAAGATCATAAATTTGTTTATTTCTTGGCCATACTTTTATCGGATGGGATTTTTATAGCTGTCGGAGTGTGGCGCCACTTGTGTTCGCCCAGCTAATGGGTCGTCAAACAACTTCGTTTCTGGTGTAGTGTCCTTCGATAACCGTGCAGGCAGGAGGAATCGGCCGAGGAATTGGGCCCACGTGTCTGTGGATACGTGGGGTTGAGGACACCAGTATGTATGTCCCCTTTAGCTAGGGGAAAAGATATTTAACCCCACAAAGATTTGTGCGGTTCGCATGAACACCACAGTACTATCACGACATATCTCCATTTTCAATTTTTCCGGATGATATCGCGGAATGTATAGCGTGGCGGGATAGTATCTCACCTTCGGACCGACTACCACCTAAACCAAACTTTGGACGGACTTATCACTTAAGCCAAGCTCCAAAAGATGGGAATGCAAAGTCCGGGCCACCAGCCATACATCCGTAACATAGTCGAAGATTTCTGCCGACGATATCGCGGAACGTACAGCGTGACGGGATGGTTACTCACCTGGGGACCGACTACCAAATAAATCAACCTTTTCTCGGACCAATCCATTAGTCAAGCTCCGAAAGATGACCAGTGGTTTCTCCTGACCATTTCACGGAGCCTATTGCTTAACGGGGTGGTATTTCACCGGGCGACAGGGCGTTGGGACCCCACATACTACTCGGCCTTTAGTTGCCTCGTACGACAAGTCGATCTAGCTGTGAGTATATTTTAATGTCCTACTCACAGGGAGTTAAAGTGCATTTACTAATTAAGACAGCATTTACAACCCACTCTGCTAAGTGAAGTAGATTTCACTGTATTCCTGTTCTCATGTCGCAATTTGTGTTGGAAACTTATTTCAAACCTTTCAATTCAGAACTGGACTACACATATCCTTTTCCATATTTCCCCATCTAATGCACCCTGATATTAGGTGCCAGAACATTTGAAATTATTAAGATAAATATATGACCATAAAACACATTAAAATCCACAAGTGACTTAAATTTCATAATTTTGGTGTTTTGACAAAATTAACACTTGCGTAATATTAACTTTGAGCCTACTTTAAAAAAGGTCATCGAAAAAACATAGGTGCAGTTGAAAAATGCGAACACATTTCGGGCAGTCTCTGAGAAATTAATTCAGTAGTTTTTCCTAAATTTTGCAAGGCACGTCGTTTTCGGTTAAGAAATTAAAAAAGAAAAAATATAAGAGCAAAAAAGCTAATTTAGTGAATTCATTTAAATAAAATACAATCTAAAAATATTTAGCGAAAGCAAGTGAGTTTAAATTATAATAAATTGATTCATTTACAATAGAATTACAATAGATATAAATTTAATAAGGACGATTCGATATTTATAATTGCATTTCCATGTTAATAAAATCACGAATATAGGTCTCCTCTCCGAACGATATTTCGTTTTCAAGCTCACCCACAATATTTTGGGCAAGGTTTTGAGAAATACTAGAAAGAAATTAAACAAATTCAAATCAAATAAATTAAATAGATAAATAGGTAACAAAATTTCGAAAATTCTCACTTAGACAACACTTTCCAAGGAGCTGCAAATTGTGAATTGTTATATAAAGGATCGGTTTTGCATTTTTCAATAAAACGAGAACGTTCTTCATTGATAGATTTGATCTCCTCTTGGTAATTTCGTTCCTGGCTATCATGGAAAATAGAATTAGAGGCATCGTCATTGGATAATTTTCTAAATAGCAATTTAGTGGAACTGTGCATAAAACATTCTTCATCAGGTACGTCATTGAGCTCTGGAGTTGAAATAGGTACTTTTGGAACTTCGTCTTTGGAGTCTATCGGAGTGGTCGATTTTTTTGGCGTTTCAATGATTTCAGCTGAGGCGGCTGCTGTAGTACTCTTAATATCAATATTCTCTCTACTGCTTTTGATGAATGTATATAGCACGTTAGGATAATAATTCACATGTTCTCTAGGAATAATAAATAAAATTTACATTAAAACAAGAAATTACGGGGAAAAGAAAAAATAAGATGCTGGGTTTCCCTTTTGTCGACTTGGGAACTGATGGGTGCTTTTTATTGGTTAACATTTACAAAAAAAAAATATTTTTATTTATTTATTTATTTATTATTATAACAAGTAATTTAAAATTACATAGCAATAAATAAACATAATGAATCTAGCAGCTGAGACTATATACTTTTAAAATATAATTTGATTTTTGGAATTTTTATAAACATTTATATTTTCTATGTGGAAGAAGAGTGCACAGGACAGGGAACGATGGCCGAGTCGGTCGGTGAGTTCATGAACTTCCGGGTTCCTACAGGCCAATAAATAATAATAATAATTTTATTCTATTTATTGGGCTGTAGGCACCAGAAAGTTCATGACCTCATCGACTCGACTCCGCCGTCGTTCCCTGTCCTGTGCGTTTTCCTTCCACGTTCGAATATCCGATCCGATCTCCTTGAGGTCAACCTAACATTGTCCTTCCATCTCCGTCGCGGCCGTCCTGTCGGTCTCTTTCCCGTTGGCTTACCGTCAAGAATTCCATGTACGGTCCTATGGCGGCACGTGTCCGCCCCATCTTAATCTTCGCGACTTGATCACTCTCACTTTTTTAGGTTTGCGGTATAGCTCTTCCAATTCATGGTTGTGGAGTTTCCTCCATTGTCCTGCCTCCTCGTCATATTTACCGCCAAAGATACCCCTTACAACTTTATGCTCGAATACGCGGAATTTGTTTTCTTCCCGTTTTGTGAGAGCCCATGTTTCGTATCGGTATAGAACAATCGGCATGATTATGGTTCTATAGACACGGAGCTTTATATTACGTGATAGGAGTTTGGATTTCAGCAGTTTACTGACTGTATGCCAACTAGCGTTGTCGGAGTGTAGTCTTTTGTTAATTTCCTTCGACATTTCGTTATTGGCCGTCAGTATTGTTCCCAGATATTTAAATTCTTTGACATTTTCAAATATCTTGTCTCTGATGTTTATGTGTGTTCTCTGAGTTCCACCTGCTCTCGCCGTAATCATGTATTTGGTTTTATCTTCATTTATTTCTAGGCTCACCTCTTCTGCCGCTTGCATGATGATTCCACTGTTTTTACTTACAGTTTCTAGATTATCACCCAAAACGGCGATGTCATCCGCATATGCAAGCACTTGTGTGACCCCGTTCAGGGATGATCCGGCCATATTGTCGTCTTGTACCGTTCTGATGACATACTCGAGCAAAGGGTTAAAAAGACATGGTGAGAGGCCATCCTTGGCGCGAGGCTAATAACCTTGCCCGGAAAAAAAAATATTATGGACAATTTAACAAATCTCGGATAAGGGCCGGATACCGTTGGAGAGACTTGCTAAATAAGGCCAAGACCGGATCCCGGCTGTAGTGCCGATGACGATGATGATGAGAGACCATCTCCCTGTTTTAGTCCGTTCCGGATTTCAAATGGTTCTGAGAGGTGGTTTTCTATTCTAACTCGCCCTTTGTTTTCGTTCATGAAGATTTGGATGAGGGCGGCATATTTTTTCGGGATTTCCCGCCCATCTACAATATGGTAGAGTCTTTGCCTTGCGATTGAGTCGTAGGCTTTTTTGAAGTCAGCGAGCAGTTGGTGAACCGTGTCTCCGTATTCCCACTTCTTTTCCAGTAGTTGCCTTACTGTGAACATTTGGTCGCTTGTTGACCGGTTCCTACGGAATCTGCATTGGTAGTCTCCCAATATTTCTTCTGCATACGGTGTGATTCACGCCAGTATGACTTTTGTTAGTATTTTTGTATGCGGTTGGGAGCAATGATATTCCTCTGTAATTTTCGTAGTCAGATCTGTCGCCTTTTTTGAAAATGGGGATGACTATTGAGGTTTTCCATACTTCCGGAATGACTTCCTTACCCCATATTGTTTTAATCAGTTGGTGGATCTTTCGAACGGTTGCCTCTCCCCCATGCTTCACAAGCTCTGTCGGTATGCAGTCGACTCACGGAGCCTTGCTGTTTTTCAATCGGTTTATTGCGTCTACAACTTCGTCGAAAGGGGGCTCTGGGGATCTGAGGATCGGCTGTATGTACGTCTGGTGCGTTTATTTGTGGTTGATGAGTGCGCATATTGAGCAGGTTTACGAAGTACTGCTTCCATCTTGTCACGATATTTTTTGTTTTTGTCACCAGACAGCCGTTTGTGTCTCGAATTATTTTGGCTCTCCCTCGGTAGCCATTTCTAATTGATTTTATGCCGGAATACATACCTTTGATGTTCTTTGCTTTGGAATTTTCTACGATTTTTTCGATCCTAATTTTCTCCCATTCGCGTTTTTGCGTTTGAAGAGTCTTATTGTCTCTCCGAATCGTCGCGTATCTTTCTGCGTTGACTTCATCATATCCTTCTAAGTGGATCACTCTGAGGCGTTTACGTTGTTCGATCTTTGTCTTGCACTCATCGTCAAACCAAGGCTTGGACTTAATTGTTTTCTTAAGTCCTAATACCTTTTGAGCTGTTTGTTTGATTGTGTCTCTGATCGATGCCCATTTAGTGTCCAGATTATTGGTTTCCTCTTCCTCACTACTCCCATTCTCTAGGATGCTAAGTCTATTCGTTAGTTCGTCCTGATATTCAGCCCTTTTGCGCAGGTGTTTTAGTTTATCAATGTCGGAACTTTTTGCTCGTCTCCCGTGACTGCCCGTCGGGGTTTGCTGCGAGCCGACTCCTGATTTTGCCCATCACTGGAAGATGATCGGAGTCGCAATATGCTCTTCTATATGATCTTACGTCAAGAATATACGAGTGGTGTCTTTTGTCTATGAGGAAGTGGTCTATTTGGTTACGCGTTACGCCGTCGGGTGATATCCATGCGACTTTATGGATTTGCTTGTGCTTGAACATCGTACCTTGCACTACCAGATCTTTTGACGCTGCGAACGTGATAAATTCCGATTCCATTATAATTTGAAACGTCGTGTAGGCTTTCTTTACCTATAGTTGGTTGGAAGATGTCTGTCTTTCCAATTTTCGCATTGAGGTCCCCGAGGAGGATGTTAACATCGAATGATGAGATCCCTTCAAATACTTCCTGTAGGATCTCGTAGAACGTCTCCTCCGTTTCGTCGTCGGTAGATTCTGTTGGGGCGTGTACGTTTATAAATACATAATTGTACCATGGTCCCTGTATTTTTAGCACCGACATTCGGTCATTAATAAATTGCACATCTTTTACATGGGGCGTAATCTTCTTGCTTATCATTAAGCCGGTCCCGAGGTTATGTGTATCGGTACCACCACACACCAGCGCACACCCGTTGGTTTCGATTACTTGATGTGGGAGTCGGACTTCCTGAAGCGCGACGATGTCCATTTTATATTGGTTCGGGGTTTCTACGACCGTCTGTATCTGTCTGGTTTATATAACGTTCGAACATTCCACGTGCCGACGCGTATATCCCGCTTTTTCCGTTTTTCCCTACGTCTTCGTTTTGCCGAGTCGGTGTTTTCTTGATGATTTGTTCCCTTATGGTTGTGTCGGCTCATCACACCTAGGCCCACCGTTGTTTTTCGTATATTGATTATTGATTTTTGATCCCATGAGTCTTGGGGTTTCACATACTCCACCATATCAGAGCCCCTCTTTGATATGGTAAGGTCTGTTTACTGCTCTGATTCGACCCGGTGTCAGAGAGGTGCCATTTTGATGTTAGTTCCTTATTTTTCTTATGGTATGTGCGATTAGGTTAATTGAAAAATGTTTAATAATTACATAGGTATTTAAAATTATTATATTTGTATATGATATTGTTTATTTCATAGATTTTGTTTTGTTTATTATTAATTTTTGCTTACGTAAAGTTATTCAAACTGTCATTTACAGCTTTCAATTTGAGTAATTCAAGGCAGTTTATTTGTTTATTTTATGTCTAATAATAATAATAATAATATTTTCTATGTTGTCGGGGGTAGGATCTTGGAGAATTTTATAAATATCTATATTACGAAATAGACGGTATCTTAAAAGTTTCAGGTGAGGATAGTCTTTTAGTATACGAATGATTGTAAGTGTTGTGTTCCATTTTTGGCAGATTGGGGGAGTGTCTTTGTTGAGCAGGTAAAGATGCGTAGCGGACGTATGACCTAATCGCAATCTCATGAAGTTTGTGATTTTACATTTACTTAAATTCGTTGGATAGAGGGCGTGATATTTGAATGGGTTTACGTTTTTATAGGCGTGGTGATAAGAATCCCAATTCATTTGAATTGTATTTTTTAGTTTGTTTTGGATGGTTGCTAGTAGATCGGCTTTTGTATAGATGGTAAATTTATGAACTGGTGATCTTCTAGCTGAGTTAGCTGCACAGTCTGTATTTTCATTACCGTTGATGGAAACATGGCTGGGAATCCTCATTCGTTTTATTATATTATAATATTTGATGATATTGTTTCGAATGTTGGAAATTATATCGTCAGTATAGTTGGTGTTCCTTATTGAATTGAGTACTGACAAGCTGTCTGTGCAGATGAGATATTTTTTCCTGTACTTCGTGGCAATTATTACGGCTTGTAGGATGGCGAAGGCTTCCGCCGTTAAAAAT
Organism: Microdon myrmicae; assembly: GCA_963931805.1. Lineage (NCBI taxonomy): Eukaryota > Metazoa > Arthropoda > Insecta > Diptera > Syrphidae > Microdon > Microdon myrmicae. Next base: position 111,239,070 of record OZ007502.1, read on the forward strand.
GGAGCAAAATTCAGGCCCGAAAATATAATAATACCGCTGCGACCTCTTCGAAGGCCAAACTTAAACTCTCTTCTCTCTTTTACAGAACAAAAAACACGTCATCAACTCCCGTTATCTACTTGGTTCCCTGGTACCGTTGTCTCGGCGAAGAAAACAGCGAAAGATGTATTTTCGGTTGTTGTTGATCCATCTGTATATAGAAATCTCCGTCCATCGGATTTATATTTCGAAGCGATTGACCAAAATAGTGCACTGTATTTTTCCTTGTTTGTGTTAGTTTTTTTTAAATGTTGTGACATGGCGGATACGTTGAGGAAAACTTAACAGTTTGTTTAAATTGTATTTCTAATTGGTCGACTTTATCTATTACCCTGGTAATTGCGGATGGAATTCGGTTGCGGTTTTTGTACCCTAGCGTTAGTTTAATATTTTTGTCGATGATGGAGTTTCTCGAAAACGCTAGTTTAGCTATAAGTCTTCCGGATATCGTTTCTACTCGTTCCTCAATTGTTGGAAGTCCAGCTTCAGCGAATAGATTTTTTATTGGAGTCATTTTGAAAGCAAATATGCTCTTTCTAGCGGCTTGGGGATACGTGGGTTTTAGTATGTTTAGTGTTGTCTTGGGACAATTGCCATAAATATAAATACCGTAGTCTATTTTACTTAAAATTAGTGCTTTAGTTATATTACATAGGGTGTTAATATGTACATTGCTTTTCTTGCTACTTAAGTATTTAATAATATTCAGTCTCGCTGCTAGTGATTTCTTAAGATCTAAACAGTGTTGTTTCCACCAATACTTATTATTAAATGTTATACCTAGGATTTTAAAATTGGGGATATTTTGGATAGTTTTATTATTTATGTTGAGGTGTATTTGGGGACAAAGTCGTCGTCGGCACACGAAGTAATTTACATTTTTCTATTGACAGCTTGGCAACTGAGTAATTTGACCATTCTAAAATATGGATTCATTATTTTTTAATAAATAAGAGCCGTTAAATCGGTTCTCTTTGTAAACACTTTATTAGTCCGTTAATAACAACCGTTACTTGATATTTCGCTTCTTTACTTCTGACTGCTTACTTCTTCGATCTTCGTGTCACGTATTTATACCGTTTCCTCATTCTGATTCGGTGTTTCGTTTCCAGTTCTCAGTCTCCAGTTTTCCAGTACTTTCTAGAATAGTCAAGTACTTTGTTTCTGACTTTCTAGAATACTCTAGTACTGATTGTCATATGCGTCACAATATCTTTCAATGTGTCAGTTAACATGCTTTTGCAGGAGATTAAAATCTGGCTTTACTTAAGATGTATATATCATCGTCGTAAATACAATGATCTAGATGTTTCTGTTTATATATTATCGTGCTTATGTCGTGAAAGGCGATAATAAATAATATGAGGGATTCCGTTGTGTAGCGGGAGTGTACTGGAGTATATGTGGTTGGCTTTACACTGAAATTTTCTATTACTTAGAAATGATTTGACGTACCCATATATGTTGTTACCAACTCCCATTTTAACAATTTGTTAAGTATGACGTGAATGCCGATTCTGTCGAAGGCTTTCTCGAAGTCTATAGAGGGGATTGTGAGGTGGTTTTTAGTTGATAGACCCCTTGAGATATAGTGGTCAATGTGAAGTAAGGCATCTGTGTAACCTCTGTTGGATTTGAAAGCTACTTGGTTGATAGATCTCAATTTCTTTGTTTCTATAAACCATAGCAAACGTTTGGCTACTATTTTTTTCTAAAACCTTTGCAATACAAGGGATTAAGGATATAGGACGATAACCCTCTGTAGTATCTTTATCTTTCTTCGGTTTGAGAATAGGGATTAGGACCGCGGTTTTCCACATTGGTGGGATATGTGATGTTTCAAATATATTATTGTATAATTTAATGATTCTCAATTTTTGAAAGGTGTTTCAACATTGGGTAGGATATTCGATCTCTCCCTGGGGTTTTGCCTTTGGTTATACTAATTACTGATTCAAATTGAGTAAATGAGATGGGTTCTTCGATACGGCGGGCCGCAGGGTTGGAGGCTTGCAAATGTACTAAATTGTTAAGGGATTCAAGTCTTTTCCGATTGAATTCGGGATGGAAGTTGTGGTTGTCTGAGGATTGCGACCAGGTTTTGGCGAAGAGTTGGCATATTTCCATTGTGTCTGTGATTGTAGTATTTAGGGAATTAAGACAGGAGATATTTACCGGATTGTAATTTCCGCTTAAGCTGCGTATTTTATGCCATATTATGGCTGTGGAGGATTTTGGGTTGATTGTCGAAGTGAATTGAAGGAGGCTTTTTGCTTTACTATCTTTCATCCTTCTACGAAATAAAGCGTTGGATTTTTTACATGCTACAAGATTAGCCTCTGTGGGTCTTTTTTTAAATTGGGAGAGGGCTGCCATTTTGCGTTTGCGGAGAGATGTTAGTTCGGAGTTCCACCAAGGTACATGTTGCCTGGTTATCGGTTTAGCTTTAGTATTCGCTTGTGGTATTGAAACGTTGGCACCAGATCTAATTGCTTTATCGATTATTGCAGCTTCATGATTTATATTAGGTGTATGGGCATAGCTTGAAAGAAATTCAACTTTTTTTTTCAAAAAGTGGCCAGTTGGCAGAATCAGTATTATATTTTGGAGATTGATCATGATGGGTTATCCGTTGTTGGATATTTATCATAGTTAAAACGGGAAAATGGTCCCTATTGTAAAGATCGTCTAGAACTTGCCATGAAGTTCTCGGAACCAATTCAGGGGAGCAACAAGTGATGCCAATGTGAGTGAAAGTGTTGTGGGTAGAGAGGTGGATAGGCGATCCTTCATTCAGTAGAATAAGGTTGGAGGCGAGGAGGATGTTTTCTATCATGTCACCTCTTTTGTTTGTATACGGTGAGCCCCGGAGTATACTCCATGCATTTATGTCACCTCCAAGTATTCTGGGCTCGTTTGTTTGATTGAGTATTGACTGAAAATCATCTTTATTTATCGGCTGATTTGGAGGGAGATATAAATCTATGTAAGTGAAATTTATGGGGTATTGTATTTCTACAACGAGTACTTTGTGGGGTAGGTAGTCGTGGCGCCAACATGAACCCGAGTTCTACTACCGACCCACCACTTTCACTGTCACAAAGATCCAAAAGAAAGTTCCACTGTTCTGCCGTAAATGCGAGCACCAAAACTGTCCACAAATGCGTAAGGATGAACGATAACACCCAGGAAACTGCAGCCGAAAAATTAAACACACTGGCGTCATTTTGTTTAGTTTTATTTCTATTACTTAACTTTCATTAGATTTGGATGTATCCATAGTATTTTGGTGCATTTATTTTGTTATATTCTCTGTTTAAAACACAAGCTTAATAACTAGCGGCATCACTATAGTCAATTTGCTTTTACATCATCGAACACGTACAATAATAAGAAAAAAACACTTAGACAGGAAAGCAAAAGAAACTCGACTCCGGTTTAATTACGCTACTCCGCCGCGCGACGGGGAGCGGGAGTGAACGCGAGCGCGCTGGTCTGCTGATGAAAATGGACTAAACGATATTCAATCGTTTGGGGTGAAGATCGTTGGTAGTACACATGTATGTGTGTACATAAGTTCTTTCATGGGGCACACCATGAGAACGAATCTAAACAAAGAAAGGGAAAATGTGCATCCATGAGAAGTGAATTCGGCTAAGCAAACAAGCCGAATCTCATTCGATGCTAATTGGGTTTGTGTTTACTTATACTGCTGCTGATGAGAAGCAGATCCCGAAATATGAAAAGACAAAGGGAACGTTTGGGTCTCTGTCTGAGATGTGGTAAATAGGCGGCAATGCAATGTGGAAATGTGCTAATGGGTTTTAGCTAGATTACCGTGAATTGGTGTTTATTGCATCGCTGCCAAGGGTAAGTATACCATACCTATTTGCATTTGCTTATGCCGTAGGATTTAATTGGTGCCAAGAGACGCGTATATTTGTTTTGGTGTCTTAGGTGTAGGTCACCAGCCAATGTGTATGTATGGTGATTTATGATACACTTGGTGAGGACGGGAAATAGGCAACGCAATGTGCATGGTCCCTGTTATGATGGTTACATTGTATGTAAACCAAATCATCTTGTTTTCAGAAATTCGTCTAGGGGGAAATGCACTTGGTGAGATTGGGATTCCTGATAAGCTAGGAAAGGATTCTTACAGGGAATTGTATGCGAAGAAATGCATGAAAGGTAAGAATTCCCTTATAGGTACTTTTAGGTTATATAAATTGGATCTATTTGATGAGTGAAGCATTTAAGGTGCTAATGCGATTGCATTAGCGAAATTAAGAGATTGGGTGGAAGTTATGGGGGTTTTATTAGGTAAGACGTTTTTTAGGGGGGAGTTAGTTGAGTTGTTGATGTTAGATGAGTTGGTGGTGTTGTTGATGAGTCCCACTTGGTGAAATTATATTTTACTGGTTTTAATGGCTGGTGAGGCGATGCATTCTTAATGTTGTTTGCTGCATTAGATATGGAGGGGCCAGTTGGAAGGACTTCTTTGAATGTTGGGGTTGGTATTATGTTTGGTTTGTTTTGTTTTGATCGGGTTTGAAGACATTTGTTTCCTTGTAAATGCGTTTGACTTCGGCCATTGAGCATTTGGTAGAGGTTTTTATCGCCAGTATTTCCTTGGCTTGAATATATGAGGGGCGGGTTTTGTCTGCAGCATAATGAGGGAGTGAGCAGTTGGTGCACATAGTACGACGTAATCGGCAGGCATATGGGGTGGGAGGGAACATTTCTAACACATTGTGGTGTTTGTGTAGCGTTTTGTAGTATGGCCGAGTTGTCGGCAGTTACGACATCTCATGGGGTTGGGGATGTATTCGTTGACGTTTGCTTTGTAGAAACCTATATCCACAGATGTTGGTCGTTGGTAGAGGTCGAAAGTAAATAAATTTTGTTGGATTTTATTTTCATCCCTTTTTAAAAATTTGAAAACCTGTGTTACATTTTGCGGTTGCATTTCCGAGATTATTTCTGATTCGGGAACATTTATTAGGCAGGGAGCGTAAACTATACCCTTAGATTCGTTCAATTAGTCGTGAAGCTTCACAGTGACGGGGCACACATGACCTAAATTAGTTGTTTTTAGGAACTGCTCCGCGATTTTTGGTGAGTTAACTTTCACTAATAAGTTTCCGTCGCGTAAGATCGTAATTTGTTCGTATTCTCGACTAATATCATCTATCATTTTTTTAATTACAAATGGATTAAGCGACGAGATAGGTTTATCACTTTGTAGGGCGGTGATAATTAAAAATTTCAGAGTTTTTACTGATGTCATCGGTAAATTTGGAAAATGTTCCTCGATTCTAGGAAGTGGTCTTTTTTTGCGTATTTCGAAATCTACGTCCTCGGCAAGATCCTGAAACCGGTTACCACTCATATTTGGCCCGCAGGCCATTGTACCACAATTATTGTTCACTGGTCTTTGTCTATTCACTGCCACTGGCACTGTTCAAAAAACAAAACCCGGCGCGGGAAGGGAGATGTATTATGTTGTTCGGGAATACCTGCTTGTACGCGTACTGCGGGAAGATAATTGCGATGTAAGCGGACGATCGCATGATCTGTCTTTTTTGGTTTGTTGGCGAGAGTCAAAAAAAAAAAAAAAAAAAAAAAAAAATATATATATATATATATATATATATATATGTATATTGTAGCGAGCTTAGGGTTCGCTGGATTAATTATTCACACAAAATAAGCCGTGAAATCAATTTTCTATTTAATCTTTATTTTTCTGCTCTTGACAATCGTTCTTTCACTTATCGCTCCTCTGTCAAAAGTGACACTTCTGTCACTGGAGACATCGTTTTTCCCCTCGCTCCTTTTTGCTCATAGTCTTCAGTGTTCCAGTACTTTCCAGAATATTCCAGTACTTTGTTTTGGAGTCTTGCCACCTCGTCACACTAGCCTCCGCCTAGATTAGTCCCGAACTAAGTTCACTGGTCTCCTGGGTTAAAAAAAGTCGCCAGTCGGTCACGATGTACCGCTTTCATCTTGGCGTTCGGTCTTCGCTGAGTCCTATAGACAACGTCATTAATTTTTGTGAGAATCTTATACGGTCCTTCCCAATGTTGCTGCAACTTCGGGGACCTTCCGTTTTGCCGATGACGGCTATAAAACCACAAGTTATCGCCTGCATTAAACCTGGATGCGTTGGATGCGAAGGTCGTACCTTGTATTCATCCTGTCACTGGATACCTTGATTTGCTTTCGAACCAAATGATGAATCTCATCGAGGCGATTTCTCCATTCGCCTACGTAGTCTTCGGTCTTATCTACGGCGTCTGGAGGTATTCCGAATCGCAGATCGGCAGGTAATCGTATCTCTCGTCCAAATATAATTCCTTCTGCAGAATGCCCCGTCGTATCGTGATTAGCCGATCTATAGCTAATGAGAAAGGTTTGTACATATGTGTCCCAATCTCGTTGGTGATCACTAATGACCTTCGATAAATGCTCTTTCATTGTTCGGTTGAACTTTTCGACCATTCCGTCTGACTGTGGATGTAATGTGCTGCACAGATGCCTTGAAATATCTGTTATTCGAAGTTTCGGCCTTGATCGGAATGCAGCTCACAGGGAACTCCATATCTGCTGATCCAATTATTGATAAGCTGCTCAATGACGGTTGTTGCATCTTGGTTTGGAATTGGAAGGACTTCCATCCACTTGCTGAAGTAAACCACGATGATCAACATGTATTTGTTGTTGTCGTTGGTTTTTGGAGATGGTCCTGAGATGTCAATCGCAATTCGCTCGAAAGGGGCACCCACGTTGTACTGCTTCACAGTGCTCCTTGGTTTTGCTGTTGGTCCTTTGATCGCAGTGCAAGTTATGCACTTCCTACGCCAAGACTCGACGTCATCTCTCATGTGAAGCCAGTAGAATCGAGATCGTAATTTTGAGTGTCTTATTAACTCCCAGATGTCCACCGGAGGCCCCGTCGTGCATTTCTGTTAGTACATCCATCACTTTGGATGGTGGGACTAGAATCTGCATTCGATGGGATTTTCCGTCCGCGGCTTCCCATTTACGCTTAAGAATTCCATCTTCCACTAGCAAGGAATTCCATTGTGCCCAATATGCCTTAAATGTTCCAGTCTTGTCGGAAATATTGTTCCAAGTTGGCCGCCCGTTCTTTTTTTGTGTTCCAGGATTCGCGATATATCTTCATCCTGAAGTTGAGCTGCGCGTATAGTATCACTCGTCCACCCATCTAGTACTTCTACTTGTACATTTCGCAGGTCGTACGCCTCTTCTTTCTCTTCCGCTCTATGACAATGTTTACAATCTGGCTTACATTGTCTTCTTGATAGAGCATCAGCGTTATTATGCACCTTCCCTTGCTGAATTGAGCTTATCATTGATACGGGTGCACATTCTGCGGTTACCTCTCCTTGTCTTATTGCGACCGGCTCCTCGGACGCATTTAGTACTCTGACAGGTACAATGTGCTTCTTCACCTAAGGTTGGTCCGTTGACAGTCTCTTCTTATGATTAGCGCATGAACAAATTCTCACTCGATGTTTCATTCATTCGTCGACGTTTCCTACAGTCAACAGAGATGTGGCCGACTCCGCCGCATGTCTAGCACTTCATAACAGGTCTCGGGGTTCTCCGTTGTACATACCCGATTCTTTGGCAGGAACATTCCTGGACGGACGTTTCTCGGACTCTATATGTATTCCTGGTAGCCAGTTTAGCAGATTCATATGCCAATGCGAACGCCAGTATTTCATTAGTCGTCTTCTTTTTCGCCAAACGAACGGCCTGTTGCAAGTCCCGATCTTGGAGTGCGTTTATAAATGCATCCATTGCTAGCTCGTTCAGAAATTCTTTAGTCATATTTGAATAAGACAAGTTTGCCAATCGCTCAATATCTGCCTGCAACTGTCGAAGATTTTCTCCAGGTTTCTGCGTTCTGCTCCGCAGTTGCATGCGGTAGACCTGCTGCATGTGGTTGTCGCCATACCTAGCTTCAAGGCCATTTCTTACCGATTGGAAATCTGTTTGCTTCTCTGCTGGTATGGTTCGTAGCAATTCTGCAGCCGCCCCACGGAGTGACAAGATTAGTGATGTTGACTTTTGCTCATCCGACCACTTATTATAATTGGCCCCGGCGTCAAACTGACGTAGAAATACGAAGGGTCCCGTTCCATCGAAGGTTGGCGGTTGCATCCTTGTATCTTTGTAGTCATGTTGGTTGCTAAGGTCTCTTTTCGAGTCGAGTTATTTCATCGGTGACTTTCTTAAATTCAGCTTCGTTTTTTAGATCCACTTCTTCCTTAAAGTGTTGAAAATTATATTTTATCCACTGCGTTTGGGCTTCCAATTTTGCATTCAGATCTACAGCTTGTGCGTCAAATTTTGAATTTTGGGCATCCAACTTTGCGTTAACATCTGCAGCTTGCGCGTCCAATTTTGAATTAATATCTGTTGCTTGCGCGTCGAATTTTGTCATCATCATCCTGAACATCTCCGAAATGTCCAACAGTGGCGAACTCTTCTCCATTACATTGCCACCACCTTGACTCGCTCTTTCTTCTCCATCCGGATAGTCTGGCCCAATCGTAAAAACATATGTGTCGACATCAATATCCTCTTCCTCCATTGCTGCTTGCAGACGCTATCGAAGAATTTGCTTCTGTCCTCTGCTATCCAGATTCCGGTCCTCAAGTTCCTTCTTCAACTCAGGAACGCGAAGATCCTTCAAATGTCGATCTGACATCGTCACAACACACTTTCACAGACTTATTTCTTCAATTAATCCCACTTCTGACACCAATTGTAGCGAGCTTAGGGTTCGCTGGATTAATTATTCACACAATATAAGCCGTGAAATCAATTTTCTATTAAATCTTTATTTTTCTGCTCTTGACAACCGTTCTTTCACTTATCACTCCTCCGTCAAAAGTGACACTTCTGTCAGTGGTGACATCGTTTTTCCTCTCGCTTCTTTTTGCTTATAGTCTCCAGATTTCCAGTACTTTCCAGAATATTCCAGTACTTTGTTTTGGAGTCTTGCCAACTCGTCACAATATCATCATCATCATCGGCACTGCAACCGGGATCCGGTCTTGGCCTTATCTAGCAAGTCCTGAGGCTTGTTAAATTTTCCAGAACGATTTGTTTTTTCCGGACAAGGTCATTAGTCTACCGCCAGAGGCTCCCCGACGGGGAATCGAACTCCGGCCTCCCACGTGACAGGCGGGTATACTAACCACTATATTATCTATATATATATATATATGACGGTCATAGAGAATTTTAAAGCGGAATTAATCCATCACGTTTTTTTGAAACTCGATTTGGTGGTTTTGTTGTGCTCACCGCTGACCACGAAATTCAACGTAGACTAGGTAATTGGTTTTCTTCTGTTTGTTTTTACACCACTAAAAAATGTACATTCATTCAAATGAAATGACAACGAAATTGTTGCGTACACGACAACATAGAATCACCATGGTAGGGCTGCCGAAGCGAACGAAATCAACCACGTTGCCACGTAAACGGCATAAAATTATGTTGTCAACAGAGCCTATCATCATCATCATCGGCACTGCAACCGGGATCCGGTCTTGGCCTTATTTAGCAAGTCCCGAGGCTTGTTAAATTTTCCATAATAATTAGTTTTTCTGGGCAAGCCTTGCGCCACAACAGAGCCTATACCCATGTTCAAAACATTTTTTTTGTAGTTTTATTTCATTTTAAATTTCAATAAATCATAAATTAAAAACAACACCCAACATAATGTGTAAAATGATTTGATTTTGTAAGGATTGCATAAAATATTTTGCACAAATGCTTTTTTGTTTAATCATGTTTTTCTTTTGTTTTTATCTTAAATTGAAAGGACCACTTAGAGAAGCAAAATAATAAATAAGATATTGGTTTCCGTCTTTGGGTCTTCATATCAAATTGAAGGATAATAGTTGTTACCTCTCGACTCTAATAATAAGAAATTGTCTAATATCCCTCTGTTTTGCTTATATGCCTCACTCAATAAGTAAAACTCTTCAGTCTCCTATACCGAACATTTGATGAACTAGATAACTGAAAGCCGTGGCTTACATCAGTCCCCTCACTAAGAAATGTACATATCAAAGAAAACGGAATAGTCATCCCTCAACCTATTGTGGTAGTGCAAGCGAGTTTCTCTTTACTTCCTAATCAAGCTCTTGAGCTTTCTGGTGCTAACGGGAAGATTGGAAGGACGGTATACGAAAGGCTGAATATCAGATTAGGGGTTTAATATTACAATATTGAGTATTGAGTATATTTCTGTCTAGCAATTCACGTTTCTTCACTAAAGCTCAATAAAGTTCCTTAGACTTCTATTTAAAACAACTCTTGTCTATCTTGTTTCATATTAAATTAAGGCACTATGTCATACTGCAAGCATATATCAAATATACATGGTATATGTTTTAGATCCCAATAGTCGCTTTAGTAAAGTTCGAATGAGTGTTATTGGTATCGGTTAACATTTTATTTATGTCTTTTGTTGCCGTGCAACTTATCCTTTGTCCTTAACCCACATTTTTAGCAATACAAATGACGCTATTACAAATTTAGAAATTATTCAGTCACTCATTTGAAGCCACACGTTAGATGTATCGACCAAACATAATTGCAGATGATAGAGGCGTCGGCAAGGTCACAGGTAATAATAAATAGATGATTGGAATACGAAGTAAACTGTTGTTGAAGTATGGTGGTTAGACAATAGCAGCAGGCTTATTAATTATTGAAGACAAGGGAAGCTATGAAAGGGTATAGTAGGACCTAACAATAATAAATTGACTGATCAACTTTTGTGTTGCAATAGTAACTTGCGTCGATGAATCAATCAAGCGACAGGGTGGCCACGGTGGTCTTAGCAGGTGCTAAAAGACCGTGGTCGTAGGTCAGTTGTCAGGTTAACAAAATCTGACCGTATACGTAGATCTTGACACAATCAGAACATAAACTGATTTGCGTTTTAGGTCTCTTCGGTTGTAAGTTTGGTTTACCGCGCTTTTTTTTTTAGTGTACTTCTCTCAAGAGAGGCGAACCTATAGCGCCGAGTCGGGGCCGCGAGATGCCACAAAGTAACTGTTGCAGTTCTTCTTGAACAGCTGCAGGTTGTAACGCTCCGGAAACACTCGCGCGAGTTAATAAAATACTTATATTTCTCTAACCTTAAAAATATATTTTATTTATAATACTGTAGCGAGCTTAGGGTTGGCTGGATTAATTATTTTTAATAAATAAGAGCTATTAAATCGATTTTGAATTAATGTAACACTTTATTAGTCCGTTAATAACAACCGTTACTTTTTACCGTACACTTAACGATTTCCTGACTTATCGCTTCCGTACTTATCGCGTATTTTACTGCTTACTTCCTCGATCTGCGTGCGACGTATTTATACCGTTTCCTCATTCTGATTCGGCGTTTCGTTTCCGCCCGTTCCATAACCTTGAATGTTCTACTGTTCATAGTCTCCAGTTTTCCAGTACTTTCTAGAATATGCTAGTACTTTGTTTCGGACTTTCTCGAATATTCTAGTACTGATTGTCATATGCGTCACAATACTTTAAATTTAAAGATATCGCTGGATTAATTATTATGTTTTATTTATTAAGTGTTCAGTCAGTCATGGGTGATGTGGGTCTTTCTTTGCACGAGTGCAGAAGAGGAGAGCGTTGTATTTCCTTTAGTCGACTGCATTTATAAGTTGAATAGAGTAATAAGACTGTGTCCGGAGTCCAGACTTCTGATAAGAGTTTTCTTGGGAATGCACCCCCCGTTGATAAATCTGTTTGGCAATATGTATAGCTGGGAGGAGTCGTGTGTGTTTATGATGGGCTTTGGGTGATCGGTGTGTATTTTTTGTGATACTGGTTGTTTTTGGCCTTCGATTATTAGTTATCATGATTATAGGTATTTGAGATGTAACAAAGTACAGTATTTGTGATTGCAATATTTGAGATGTATCAAAGGTTGATCAGTATTTGATATTTGATATTTGTGATTGATACTAGAGCCTATGTCGTTAATGGTTAGGATAAATAGGAGGCCGAGATGACTGCCCTGGGGGACACCTGAGGTTGAAAAAAAAGGATCGGAGAGGGTGGATCTAAACCGCACGCGGCACGTTCGATAATTGAGATAGGATGAGATCCACTTAATTAGCAGTGGTTCAAAACCGAGGCAAGATAACTTAGTAGAATGAGGTTGCGGTCGATTTTGTCGAAGGCCTTGCTAAAGTCGGTAGTGATTACATCGACTTCATCATCGTTTTCTAGTAGTGCAAGAGCAAGGAGTGTGTGGGATGTGAATTCAACAAGGTTAGTAGTAGTGAACCTGCCGAAAAGGAAGCCGTGCTGGTTGGGAGAGATGATGGGTGTGCAGCGAAAACATAACGCATCATATAGAAGGCCTTCGAACAGTTTAGGAATGTGCGAAAGCTTAGCAATGCGACGATAATTTTTGGCCCCTTTTTATGTATGGGGGTTATGTAAGAGGTTTTCCAAATGTCAGGGAATATAACTTGTGCAAGGGATAGACTGAAAATTGAAGCGAGCGGGAGAGAGAGAGAGAAGAAGAACATTTTTTAAGAGGATAGCAGGGAGTCGGGAGATCGGATTAGATGGTTAAGCATGGAAGGAGAGTACATAAGACAGGGAGCGATGGCGGAGTCGAGTCGGTGAGGTCATAAACTTCCGGGTTCTTACAGGCCAATAAATAGTAATAGTGATAGCAAGGAGTCCGTCTGGGCCGGGACTGAAATCGTCAATCAGTTGTTCAAGTATTTCTATAACTTGATATTATTGAATGTGTAGTGAAATAAAAGGGTCGAGGCAGAATTCAGACAGGCCAGTGAAGTAAGGGGGGTTAGGCTCGAAAGAGTCGTACTTGAAAGATAGTTTGAAGAAGAACGCGAAAAGATTGGCAATGGTGTGGGAGTCAGTTGTAGTAGTTGAGCTGTAGAAAAGAGAAAATCAGATTTGCGTGTAGTGGAGTGGGCTGAGCAGTCGTGGTATAAGGGTAAAAGAAGCGGGGGTGGTGGTTGTCAATAGTTGAGAGGGTGTGGGGACTAAAGGCAACAGGAATTAAAGGGATTTGTCGTGAACACAAGGTCAAGTTGTCTGCCCAGATGATTTAGGACATTGCTTAGAGCCGGTGAGGCTGTCTACGAAGAGACATTCTTTGGTAGTAGTGCGGCTTGAGATGTAGTGGAACTTATCGTCGGAGAGCATCCATTGGAGATGGGGAGGTTAAAATCGCCAAGAACTACAATGTCGTCTTGGGAAGAACTCAGCTCAGTGAAGCGGTAGATTGCAGCAATTGCGAGTTCGTATGACACGATAGTTTACGAAGGCGGTATGTAGAAGCATATGATGTACAAGGACTTTAAGCAATGTTCAATTTTTATAGCGACATAGTCGAGGTTGGGAGAAGAAGAGATGGTGATAAGAGAAGATGTTAGTCCGTTTTGGATGGCAAGCAGCACGTGTCGGCAGGGGAAGTCAGGACAGGAATGATGAACATCGTCGTCGCGAAAAACTGTGGGGGGGGGGGGGGGGGGGGTGCTATTGATACAGGGGGTAAGGTTACTTTCGGTCAGAGCGTATATATATCAAAGGGAAGGGAGTGAGTATTTTGTACGGTTGATTGAGTTTTGGAACGAAGTCCTCTGACATTCTGATAGTAAATGGTTAGGGGAGTTAGGAGTAACAAACTATGGGAGAGATTTATAATAATTGGGATTACAAAGGTTAATGTATTTTTATATAATAGTATAATAGAGATTTATATTTGTGATTACAAAGGTTATAAGTACAACATAATATTTGGGATTACAAAGGTTAATGTATTTATATATAATAGTTTAATATAGATTTATAATATTAAGGGGAAACGAAGTATAATAGAGGTTTATAATACGTGGGAGACATTAATGTAGATAAAGATGTAGGTAATTATGTTGCTTGAATTATGTCAATAAATGGGGTGGTAGCCCCACTAAACTTAACTCGCGTGGAGAAAATTCCCACTCTGTAACGGAACGAGTTCTGATGCAGAGATGTTCGCGCCGTCTGCTAATGAACCGCAAATTGGTGGGATCCGTCTTGTCTTGTGGGGCGCAAAAAAAAAAAAAACCGAATTGCGCGGAACAATACCACGAATCTCAGAAGAACAGTCCCCGTAATATTATCTGTAAGAAAGACAATGGTCGCTGCGGACCTTCGATCTGATAGCGAGTACAGTCCCGAAGTCAGCGCCGTATCCCCGATCAGGCGGATCAACCGTCTCTCTGTATGATCTCCAGTAGGTCGAGGGTGTGTTTAGGAGCAGAGTGCTCCAAACATGAGGGCAATATTCGAGCGCAGGTCTAATTTGGGTTTTATACAGGAGAATAAGCTGATCGGGAGTAAAATATTTCTTGGCTTTAGAAAGAGAACTCCGTTTTCCAGAGGCGGCCTGACGACCTTCGACACGTGTTTATGCCACGATACATTCCCACAGACGGTGACACAGAGCAAATTGATGCTTTCTCTGGATTCAAGGCCCTGGCCATTCATCATCAGCTGTGGAACTGATGATCCACTTTTCTTTTGTGAATGTTGTATAATGTGTCTTCGTTGCATTGAAGTCGACGGGATTGGCCTTTCCACGCTGCAGGACCTTATCCAGATCTTGTTTCGGAGAGCCGATCTGGCCACATCTCAGCTGATACGGCGTTGATGCACTTATGGGCCGATTGCTGTAAAAAGCGGAAACAATCGTACTATCATCTGCAAAATTGAACACGTTGTTATCCATGACTCCAATAAATCATTCATGTAAAGCAAAAACAAGGTTGGAGCCAAAATATAACCTTGAGGCACCCCGGAATTAACAGGATATAGATCAGAACACTTGCCGACTATAACAACCCGGATCGATCAATCCTCGAAGAGATTCTCCGTCCAGTCGTAAAATTATTGAGAAAGTCCGTGTGATCGAAGTTTACTCAGTAATGCCTCGCGCCAGGCGCGATCAAAAGACTTGGAGATATCTAATGCGACCGCCCCCGACTCACCATGCCCCCCAATCGCAGACGTCCATATATCGGTTATAAGGGTCAAAAGGTCTCCCGTGGACCGCCCGCCACGAAATATGTATTGACGATCATTCAGAAATCCGTTGCGCTCCAAATACTTAATTAACTCGGTATTGATGATCTTTTCCATCACCTTAGACAATAATGTTATCGGTCGGTAATTTTGTGGGAGACCGTTTTTTCGCCTTTTTGGGATTGGCTGAACTCGAGCGATCTTCCAGGAGGCAGGAAAGGTTCCTCGTTCTTAAGATAAGTGAGGGATTTTGGCAAGAACTGGCGATAGTTCTGGAGCATAGTTCTTAAGGACTATTGCTGGTATTCCGTCCAGACTGCCTTCCTAGAGTCCAGCCCACGTAGAATGCGTTGGATAGTTCGGGGGCGGAACCTCACAGCTCGCATCGAAAACCAAACCGGGGCGAACACAAATGGCTCCAAAAGACCGGCATCGAAGTTTGAAATCGTGGAAAATAAATTCGCGAACACATTAGCTTTATCACTTGAATCTGTGACTAACGTCCCGCTGCCCGTCACTAACGGACGAAAAGAGGAGGAAGCGAAGTTACCGTTGACAGCCCTTGCCATTGGCCACGAGGGACGCGAACCAGTCGGGCACTCAAGGAGTTTATTAGCCACTCCGTCGTTGTAAGCCTTCTTCGTGGTCTCAATCGTCTGGTTGCATGCGTTTCTGATTCTAACAAAATTCGTTCTGATCACGTCGGTGGGATTCAAGTGCCATTGTTTTAATAACTCTATTTTTGTCGCTGTAATCTGCTCGCATTTTTTTTTTATTAAACCAAGGTTTATCAGATGAACTTCGTTTGATGGACCGCAGATTGTAGATCTCCATTCCGAGCAGAATAATCTCTGTGGCTGACTCCGCACATGCGGTAACTTCAGAGTTTCCAAAGTGCACTTCCGGCCACGGAAAGGATGCGAAGAAATCTCACAAATCACCCCAGTTGGCAGCCCCATACCTCCATACAACGCAAAGCTGCTTAGATCGGTTATTAGCTTGAAATGCAACTGGTTGCGCGACCGGTACCAAGCTTTGATCTAAATTTCCCAATGGCGCAACAATCTCCACGGTATATGGTAAATGCTCGGCTCTAATGTCAAAAACATATCCAGGGTTCCTCCACGAGTTGAGTCAAATTGCGGCTGGCAGCGAATATATTCGCTAGCCTCCCAGCCTCGTCGATCCTGTTAGAATGTACTCACCAGCCGGGTGGTTGATCTGTATCCAGTCGATGGTACGTGAAAGATATTCGAAAAATATCGGCGGTCGATCGTCATTCGGGGAGTGGTAAAGACAACAACGAAATTTAACAGAATTCCTCAACACGACCCTCAACCACATGATGTCCATATTATTGGGTTCCAACGCCTCCAACCCTCTGGCAAGCTAGACCGGAGCGCGTAAAGACGCAGACTCCCCCTTAAAACGGAATCTCGAAAGTAAGTCGTATCTTGAGCAACGAAGATATGTCGAATCAGTTGACGAATCGACCTGGGTCTCGGTCAGGGCAAGGATATCAGGTTTCGCTGTTTACAAATATTGGTGGACGGCATTTACATTCGTATTGGTGAAACCGGTGCCCCTAATGTTATAAAATGCTGTGATCAGTCGAACGCCGACAGCGCCCCGAGAACGAACCGGATTGCGGGATGACGAATTTCTTAAAGTTCGGTTAGTTATCATAATATCTGCATGGTGTTCTCCCTGACTTAGTCCCCCCGGAGATCCTTCTCAGTAACTTTGTTACCATAGACTTCATGTGCGAACGACGGAGCGAGGAACGAGCGAGCGGGAGGACGTCGGAACAGGCGGGTGTACCGGTGCTCTAAAGTTCTGTTTACCTATGGGAGATTGTGTGTTGTGTGTATATACAACAGTTCGGGGTCACCAATAGTTATATAAAAAAACTAAGCAAATGTATGTAGAGTAATTTAGAGTGCTCGTACAGAGCCAGTAAATTACATCAAAATCGAATTTGTTAAAATAGGTTTAGCATTTAGTCGTATATTGTGAAAACCCTTTTTGTATTTTGTTTTTGTTGGCAAATAAATGCATTTACAATATGATACAATACAGAAGTCAATAGTTGACTTAGTTGGCTAGTGCTTAGAGAGTTGGCATTTAATTTAAATGGGCAATTAATGTTATTGCACATATGTTACTTTAGTTATGATACTTTAAAATATAGGGAACAGAAAAACGCCAAATACTTTTTCATCTATACTAACCTGCACATCTATATAAAGAGGACATTTTTCCTCATATTTGGTAAGAGTAAACGTACCACCAAACAGACCGTTCAATGGCCAACAAAACAGCAATATCATCAACATACAAACGAATATGTGATGAATATGAGATTTAGAAAAGACCAACACACTATTAAAACACGGGCAGAACGCATCCTATATCACAGATATTACCATTAACATTGCCCAAGTGACTCGGAGGTTGTGTGTGTTCTTCCTCTTTAAATATTTGACTACAGCGGCCTCTCATAAAATAGTACGTATCGATCTGACAGTTTTTGGAAAGTCTCCAGCCTTAATCTTGTGACATTGAAGATTAATAAACCTCAGCACCTCCTTTCCCTACCTGCTCCCTCTTACTAAACACTCATTGTGCAGACTATAAAACCCTACTCCAAGCATATCGATTTATATATTATAAGGTTTTTGTTTTAACTTTCGCTTGCAACACAAATTTATTAGATTAAAATTGTTCTCGGTTTTTCTGAGCAGTTAAGATTTTTGTTTAGCAAGTATTGGTCTGGTCACGTTCTCTATCATGTAGAATCTATATTATACGAGGGTTGCCTTTTATATTTCGGGATTAGAGAACAAAACAAATATTGATCATCGAAAATCACTTTATTGTTTTTCAAAATATTCCCCATGAAGATCTATACACTTTTGCATGCGTTTGAACCAATTGTCGAAGCACTTTTGCCACTCTGATTGAGGTATCTCCAACACATGCATTCTGAATGCAGCAACCGCTTCTTCAGGTGTCGAAAAACGTTGACCTCTCAGTTTGTTTTTTACGTACGGGAATAAAAAGAAGTCATTCGGTGCCAAGTCAGGACTATACGGCGGATGACCCATCAAATCGATGTTTTGGGTGCTCAAAAATGCAATTGTCGCAGCCGATGTGTGAGAGCTCGCATTGTCGTGGTGAAGAGTGATCCGTCTTCGGCGGTTGGTTTTCCTGATTTCTTGGAAGACAACTGGCAAACAAATGGTTGTGTACCACTCAGAATTGACTGTTCTGCGTTGTTCTAGTGGTACGGTTGCGACATATCCAGTTTTTTCGAAAAAACAGGTGACCATTTGCTTGGAAGTGCTTCGTGCGCGAACAACTTTTGTTGGATTTGGCTCATCTTGAAACACCCAGACAGTCGACTGCTGTTTACTTTCGGGCTCATACGCGTAAATCCACGATTCATCACCTGTCACGATGTCATAGACGTGTTTCGAAGCACCGCGACCGTATTTTTTGAGCATTTCTTTCGACCAATTGACACGAGCCTTTTTTTTGGGCGATTGACAAATTGTGTGGGATCCAACGCGAACAAATTTTTTTGACGGTCAAATGTTTATGCAATATTGAATGTATGCTGGTCCCACTAACACCTAAGGTTGTCTCAATCTCACGATAGGTCACATGACCATTTTCCAATATCAGTTCGCGCACAGCATCAATGGTTTTCGGAACAACAATTGATTTTGGACGACCTTCACGAAATTCATCTTGGAGTGAACTACGACCACGATTGAATTCACCATACCATCAATAAAGACTGGTCCTTGATGGAGCTTCATCGCCAAAAATTGAATTAAGAACATCCATGCACTGTTGCTGAGTTAATCCCCGCCGAAAGTTGTAAAAAATAATCGCACGAAAATGTTGACGATTTAATTCCATCTTTGGGCCGAGATGAATCTTTTAAGTTACTGTAAACAACACAAATAGCGCTCGTATGTCAAAACGTTCTGAGTGCGTATAACCTCAAAAATGTCAAACTTTGCGACAGAGCTGTCAATTGCCGGATTGCAACACTAGGGTTGTCAAATCCCGAAACATAAGAGGCAACCCTCGTATATTATAGATCAACTGATATGAGTATAATCTGGGGCGCCAATTCCCAGCAAGTACTTTGCTTCTCTAGAGACAGCATTCCACAAATTAAACGGACATAACTAAGTTAATCTTGAAGTGGAGTTTGTAATAAGCAAATCAGTTAAACATAGGAAGAATCGATTAACATACAATAAAGAAGAAAAAGCGAATTACCCTTTAACTAACCTTACACTGTGGTATCAAGGCTATTAGTGGTTAAATTTGAATTTCAATTCAAATACATTTTTTCACACCTTACTGTACCAGTCAAAAAAACAAAACATACTTTGGGTATACAATACTTACATTTCATTGGAGACAGTTTTCGTATCACGCGGTGATGGAGGTGGATTCGCTGGAAGTCCGTTTCCTTGGGACTTCTTGGTATTATTGAGTCTTCTGTGCTGTGAAGTCAAATGACTGGGTTTTTGAATTTCGGCGGGCGGGAACTTCGACCTTAAGCGGGTGACCGTTTCAAATTCTGAGTATTCCCCGGTTGGTGTTAGCGGTCGCTGTGGTAGCGGACACGGTTGTGGCAGTTTCTCAGACCTAGTTAAATTCACCCTGTTGTTTATTACTGGTTTTTTTTCTTTAGATGGTTCTGTAGTTTCAGCATTCACTGTAGTCGCTTTTGTTTCGCTACGAACAATTTTTCTTTGCTCCACTGTTGATGAAAATACTGGCAGCAACGAAGATCGTTGCGTTTTCATATTTTTCGTTGCCACTCTTGAAGAAGAAATCTTCGGTGTCATGTTGCTTTCCGGAATAGATTGTGATGGCGCGAGTTTTTTCGGTGCCACTGTCACCGAAAAAGCTTCATAGTTAGCATCGTCTGAAATATAATTCTCTTTCGCATGACATTTGCCAATGGTTACAATGCTCGAGTCACTGCTACTACTTAACACTCGTTCATAATGTTCGAAGTCCGAGTGATTGCTACAAGTTTTCGGAATTTCAGTTGATGCCTCACTGCCGTGTGGTGCTTCTGGGCAGTCATTGATCACCGTTGTTATAGGTTCGCATTCTAGTTTTAAATTACGCCGGTTTTTCTTATATGGGCTTTCAGATTTCTTATCTGAATTGAAGTTTGAAAATAAAGAAAGGAACAATTCATTATATCAACAATATCGTGTGTCGGGTAAAAAGAAAGCTTTCTATGCTGCGGGTGGAGTTTAGGTGTAGTGTGTTGTGTTGTTCGTTGAGCTACATGTGTGCATTAACGATATATTTTTTTGATGTAGTTTGTAAATAAGTGCATAGAGTAATTTAATTGTATTAATTATAATTAGCATATTTGATAAACAATATACCAACTTTTCTTATTCGAATTATCACTTTGTGCAATTTCAGCAAGACTGGCAACAGTATTTTCTTCTTGACCCAGAGATTCTAGCTGTGTTTTGAGAACGCTTATCACAGATCCAAGGGTTTCTTTATTGTGCTGCAAACAGAAAAATTGAAAATCTTCAATTAAAATTCATACTGGTAAAATAACAGCTGAGTGAATAAAGTACATAATTTTAAAAATATGGTAAGTCACTTCATTTTTACATGTTTTGTATTATATCGGGTAACTTCGGGAGCACCCTCTATGTATTTAATAATATGCCGTGTGACTTCGAGAATACCCTCTGTGCATTTGAATTATTTCATTAATGGCCGATGTGTGTTATGATGATGTTTCAATATTTGCCCTTTCGCTGAGTTCTTCAAAACCGGTAATGCGATATTATACGAAATCGACAACGTGGGGGACAAAGTTTGAAGTTATTTTTTGGTAGAAGGTCTTCACTCATCTTTAACGGCTGATTTGAATGAAGTTGTTTTGAATTATTTACTGGGGCTAAAGGGGGTAAAGTTTTGAAGTAACATGGTACAGAGCGATCGTTTTTACAGCCGTCATTGAGTAGTTATTAGTGTCGAGTCAGAATGGTTATTACTATATTAAATTTTGAGTCGGGAAGCAAAATAATTAATTATGTGAGATTGGATAAATTAGCACTAACCATCAATGTTTATTAAATACTACTGCTCATGTAAAGGGTGGTTACATTTTAAGGGCCGATGTTGATTTTGAATAAAACACAAATTATTTAGGAAATTGTTGTCATTTCTTTTTATTATGATAATATTGGTATGGTTCAATTATGTATGGCCAAATGACCGCCGCGACCTCGGCGGCACACCTCCATCCGATGGTCCAAATTTTCGATGACGCTGAGGCATAATTGAGGTTCTATGCCGTTAATGTGCCGAATTATCTCATCCTTTAGCTCTTGAATTGTTGCTGGCTTATCGATGTACACCTTTTCTTTCAAATAACCCCAAAGAAAGAAGTCCAACGGTGTCAAATCACATGACCTTGGCGGCTAGTTGACATCGCCACCACGTGAGATAACACGGCCATTGAATTTGTAGCACAAAAGAGCCATTGTTTCGTTAGCTGTGTGGCAAGTGGCACCGTCCTGTTAAAACCACATATCGTCCGCATCCATATCTTCCAATTCGGGCCATAAAAAGTTCGTTATCATCTCACGATAGCGAACACCATTCACAGTAACTGCCTGACCGGCCTCATTTTGGGAAAAATGTTTTTTCGACAATCACTCTTGGATTATCATTCGCCCGAATGCGGCAATTCTGCTTATTAACGAATCCACTGAGGTGAAAATGTGCCTCATCAGTGAAGATGATTTTCTTCGAAAATTGATCATCCGCTGTTGCCATTTCTTGCCACCATTCTGACCATTGACGACGCTTGAAATGATCAAGAGGCTTTAGTTCTTGAGTCAATTGCACATTGTAAGCGTGTAAATGCAAGTCTTTATGCATAATGTTCATCTATGACGAGCGTGAGAGGTGCAATTGTTGGGCACGACGGCGAGTTGAGGTGGACGGTTCTTCAGCCACACTATCGCGAACAGCAGCAATATTGTCTGCAGTACGAGCTGTACGAGCATGCACTGGTGTTTTCACATCTCCTACAGACCCGGTTTGCTCAAATTTTTCCGATTGTACGCACATTTGGAGGATTAAATTGACCGAAAAAATCACGAAGTGCACGATATGCATTTTGATTTGAACGCCCATTTTCATAATAAGCCTGAATAACTTTAACGCGTTGCTCGATTGTGTATTTTTCCATGGTTCAAATTGAGTTAGTCTGAAATTGAGAAATGTCAATGAAATGCAGAAAAAACTTGACGTTTAGGTATGGTTCACATTCAACATCGGCCCTTAAAATTTAACCACCCTTTATTATAATCTGGTGATTATGAATACGGTAGCTCCTCGATAGTATACTGGTTAGTATACCCGCCTGTCACGCGGAAGACCGGGGTTCGTTTCCCCGTCGGGGAGCCTCTGGCGCAAGACTAATGACCTTGGCCGGAAAAAAAAATCATTATGGAAAATTTAACAAGCCTTCAGGACTTGCTAAATAAGGCCAAGACCGGCTCCCGGTTGTAGTGCCGATGATGATGATGATGATGATGATGATGATGAATACGGTGCTGAAAATTAGCGCAAATTTGATTTTCATTGTGAACACCATAAAAATGATTTTTTTTTGTATTCATTTCAGAAAGTATTGAAAATTTCAAAAATTGTTTCAGACAAAAGTTGTAAGGTCTTGTTAAACTGTATATTTTATCTAGAATAATTTATGTCAATAGTAGTGATTCTATTTTAGAAAGTTATTAACGAATAATATTAGTCGCTATCAAGTTTAGTTTTTGTTTTGTTTATTTACTAGAGGTCTAACGCTACACTCCGTCAGATATAATATTTTTTATTCTAATTCAATTTTAAATAAGTTCACTTCATTTACCCTCTGAGCACTAGAGGTCGACATGGTATTAAACAACTTCAGTAAAGCATTCGACAAAATCTCCCACAATCTGGTGTCTCAAGAATTGTTGGAACTTAATAGTGTATTTACAACAGACCCTATCAATACATCTGTCTCGCCCAGCCTCTTCGTCCTTACATCTATAGACCACTACCACCCCCCACCCCCCTCTCGTGACCTTCTTCCGGGTTTACTCGCCACCGTCCGTCCCCTTCCCAATCACTACGTCTACGATTTCCATCAAGCTAATTTTCGTCTCATCAACGACTACCTAGACCGCCCTACGTTCAACTACGATCACCTATCCGTTGAAGATGCCATTGTGGCGTTTCTAACAGATACACACACAATACACAAGCAAATAGTGAAGAACACCGAACGAAAATCGAATAAGAAAATGCATCCGAGCCGTATACCATAGCGATAACATAACAATTCTACATCAGTCGAATGTACTCGAGTTTAAAAATCGAATTCGTACACACGGCCAGTAGCCTGATGCTTCAATGCTTCGCTTTTCATCCGTTTCATCGTATGTGCAAATCAACGTCTTCACTATCCTTGCTTAACGCTTTAATTGGTGACCCCGACGTGATCTGTGTAACACTTTCCCATAGTAAACAGAACTTTACGCTTATAGCACCGGCACACTCGCCTGCTCCGACGTTCTCTCGCTCGCTCGTTCCTCGTTCCAATAAAATAACAAGACACATAAGTGGAATATACTTGCGTTTAAAAATCGAATTCTAAGCACGGCCAGTAGCCTGATGTGTTACGCATTGGTTCAATTTTTTGTGATTCTAACTGTCATAGTGTCAGTTTGAATCACACATTCTTCACTATCATAGCAAATGGTATACCATCACCCACTTATTTACCGAAGTCCTTTTCGTTCCCTACTCTAGACAAAGAATATTAACCTCTTTCCCTCTTTTCTTTTATTACACTTCTCTCGGGAGAGGCGAAACTATAGCACCGAGTGGACGCCCCGAGATGCCATCAAATATCTGTTGCAGTTCTTTTTGAACAGTTGCAGGTTGTAAAGCTCCGGGAACACTCGCGCAGGGAGGGACTTCCACAGCTTCCGTGCTCTGTAACGGAACGAGTTCTGCTGCAGGGATGGTTGCGCCGTCGGGAGATGAACCCCAAACTGGTGAGATCCGCCGGATTGTCTTGTGGAGCGCATATAAACCGAATTGCGTGGAACAATACCACGGATCTCTGAAGAGCAGTACCCGTAATAATATCTGTAAAACCGACAGAGGTCGGCTATGCGCCTTCGATGTGATTGCGACTGTAGTCCCGGCGACAGCGCCGAGTCCCCGATCAGGCGGATCGCTCGTCTCTGTATACTCTCAAGTAGGTCGAGGGTATGTTGAGGAGCCGAGCTCCAAACATGAGAGCAATATTCGAGCGCGGGTATATTTTGGGATTTATACAGGAGAAGAAGTTGGGCCGGAGTAAAATACTTCTTAGCTCTAAAAAGAAAACTTAGTTCTCCTGAGGCTGACCTGACACGTGTTTATGCCACGATACATTCCCACAGACCGTGACGCCGAACAATTTCAAGCTTTCCCAGATTCGAGGGTCTGGCCATTCATCATCAGCTGTGGAACGGATGATCCACTTTTCTTTATGAATGTTGTATATTGTGCCTTCGTTGCATTAAAGTCGACGAGATTGGCCCTTCCCACTGCAGGACCTTATCCAGATCCCGATTCAGAGAGTCATTCTGTCTACACTCAGCTGATGCGACGCTGATGCACAATCGGCCGATCACTCGAAAAAGAGGAAACCAGCGTACTATCATCTGCAAAACTGAACACTTTGCTATCCGTTGTCTCCAACAAATCATTTATGTGAAGCAAAAATAAGGTTGGAGACACAATAGAACCCTGTGGTACCCTCGAACTCTCCATGGTACAATCACAAGCTTCGCTCCCTGCCTAATAAGAGGAATAAGTTATGGGTATACCTTTTCTCGGAATCGAACTATACCAGACTACTCCAGCTTTCTTTTTTTTCAACACCCTTTATCGCAACTATCTTAACAAAACTCAGACCAATCTCAAAAATGACCCCAAAACCTTCTTCCAGTTTGTCAATGATAAACGTAGATCATCCTGGTCATCCATTCTAAAAACGATGTCGCGAACTTCCGCCCCATCGCTAAACTGTCCCACTTACCTAAGATTCTCGAAAGCATTATATACGAATCTCTTAGGTTTCGTAGCAAATCTTTTATTTCTCAATGGCCGATCAACCACAACTAATCTTGTTGAATTCGTTGTAAATCTTTTATTTCACCAAGGCAACATGGTTTTCTCAATGGCCGATCAACTACAACTACGCTTGTTGAGATCACGTCCTTTACACTCTCAGCACTAGAGCACGGTAACGAGATCGACATAGTCTCAACCGACCTCTGTAAAGCATTTGACAAAATCTCCCACAATCTAATCCTCTTCAAATTATCCGCTCTCGGCTTCGAACCTGGATTGCTGAAATGGAATTCTTCTTATCTAAAGGATAGACTTTATTCGGTTCGGTTTAGGTCCATGGTATCCAAGCACCCCCTTGCCGCATTTGGGATCCCTCAAGGACCCCACCTGGGCCATCTTATATTTATACTTGTCACTAATGATATTGATAAGGTCATTAAGAATTCCTACTTGTCCCTATTAGGTGAAGACACCATGATATACAAGATCATCGAGTTACCATTTGATTGTGCACTGGTCCAATCAGACCAGACAACTTCGCGACTTGGTGTGACAAAAATAGCTTTGTACTTAACATCGTGAAATGCCAATCTATAACCTTTTCCGTAAGCTTATTCACTCACCCTCTCGTTCCTATACTCTTTATAATCAACCCGTGACCATTGTCCAATGTATTCGAGATCTTGGGATCATTTGATACAGTCAACTTAACCTCCTCTCTCACATTGATGAGACGATCCGGAAAGCCAATTCTGCCCTCGAATTTGTGAAACGATGGTTTAAGGAATACTCCGACCCTTATGTTACTCGATCCCTTTATCTTACCCTCGTCCGTCCACTGCTTGAATATGTTAGCCAGGTATCTCCTTATCACAAAATCCACATCTGTAAAATCGAAAGTATTCAACGTCGTTTCCTTCGGTTCGCTCTCCGACGGCTAGGATGGGAAAACCCCTTAATCCTTCCCCCGTAGATTAACCGACTCAAATTAATCAACCTTAGAACCCTTGAGAAACACAGGGTCGTGGCTGACATAGTGTTCATTCATCGAGTCCTCTCCGGCTCGGTTGACTGGGCCCGCCCTCCTTAACTTAATTCCTCTGAACACAAATCCTCGAAATACGCATAATCCCCGCCTTCTCTACATTCCCCCTCACCCCACTTCTTATGGTTTCAACGAATCTCTTTCGCGGATGCTGAGAAATGTCAACTCCACCTCCACCTTGTTCGACTTGGACCTCTCTACCCGTACTCTCAAGTACCGCCCCATAAACCATTCTCTCTATTGTTGCCTTCATAATATGTCAAAATATGTGTTTACCTTAGGTTAAGCTTAGTTAAGTTAGTTCGTACGTTCTTTAGTTTGTGAAGTATATATCTTCATCATCATCGGCACTACAACTGGGATCTGATCCTGGCTTCATTAAGCAAGTCTCTCCACCGGCCCCGATTCCGAGCCGATATCATCCAGTTTGGCACTCTCAGGCTTCGGGCGTCGTGGTCCATGCCATCCCTCCATCGCAGACAAGGTCTGCCACGCTGTCGCCTTCCATACATCCCGCCACAAACGACTTTCCGGGCAGGCTCCTTTTCGCTCATTCGAGCTAGTTATCCCGCTTACCGGAGTCTACCGACCTTAATTTTTCTTATAACGTTACCTTCAAGGTAGATCGCGTACAACTCATGGTTGTGGCGTCTCCGGAATCGTCCTCCCTCACAGACGGGGATAACTATTCTCCTTAAGACCTTCCTTTCGAACGCGGCTAAGAGTTCAGATTGCCTTTTATTGAGCACCCAGGTCTCGGATCCATACATGAGTACTGATAAGACCATGGTCTTGTACAGCAGTAGGTTGGATGTTCTGGATAAATTTCGGGATTTAAACAGCCTTGATAGACCATAGTAGGGTTTGTTGGATTTGATCAACCGTCCGTGTATTTTTTTTTCTATATAGTTATCGGCTGATACTATTGACCCAAGGTAGTTAAAGGATTGTACTACCTCAATTCGTGTTGCACTACCCTGATAGTTTGATAAACGTTAGGTCTTCTCTTCGCAGATATTCCCATCATGTGCTTTGGTTTTCTTTCATTTATTTGCAGTCCCAGTTTTGGTGTTGAGTAGTTACGTTGGTTCCTCGATAGTATAGTGGTTAGTATACCCGCCTGTCTCGCGGGAGACCGTGGTTCGATTCCCCGTCGGGGAGCTCCTGGCGCAAGACTAATGACATTGCCCGGAAAAACAAATCATTATGGAAAATTTAACAAGCCTCAGGACTTGCTAAATAAGGCCAAGACCGGTTCACGGTTGTAGTGTCGATGATGATGATGAAGGGGATAACAACCGAGCCGCTGCGTGCTTTGAAGGTTATTCCAGAAAACGGTATATATTTCTAGTAGCGCAGTCGTAAGGTAGGTGCATTAGTGAAGCTTGTCTATAAAAACCATGTGTCGTTGTTAGATTAAACAATTGTGTGTTGCAGGCGGCAAGCCTAAGAGAAATTGCTATCGAAGAAAGGTTGCTAGTTTCAATACTAAAGTAAATACAACAATGACTAATTTGTCTCGTTTCGCTTGGCAACAACGTCCCCTGTGTTATATCGGTTGGTATCTTCCGAAGAGATCATTTAATGTAAAATGGGTGAAATAATAATCTTAAAGTATTGCTATATAAGAACCTATCACAACCAATTCATAGTGGATGAAAAAGAAACCAAACAATTTGACTGGACATGCTCTTCTAAACGTATTACTAATCCATAGCCTCCACCTAAACATGTTTGCTGATGATCTATATGCCTCAGAGTTAATCTTGAAAATCAAAGTAAATAACCGAGTATATTTTAAGATTCTATTGGAAGCCCGAGGAACGGGAAGGATTAAACAAACACACTGTGTTCTTCTGAAGCTTTATCTACTTCCACAGTCGAGGCAGTGATTATCATATTTGCTAAAATTAGCCACCTAAATACGCTACAACATCGTGTAAACAGTCATTAAATAGCACATAACATAAGCCAGTCTGTAGTTCCTTGGACTTCGAATCGATTCTGGTTAATTTTTGTACAGTTTATCAGTTGATAAAATATTTAAACATGAACACACGTTTTATTTAAGAAAAAAGAGAGACATTTCGACCCCCTATGTCCACCAACACTTCTGCTGTGTTATACGTGCCACTGTCTCATTTTTTAACTCAATTGAATGGAGTTTTATGAATGGGAATATCATTTAGTATATGCAGCACTTTACCTCAATATCGAGAATAATAATCATGTTTTCCTCACCTGGTGAGCCCTTTGCGAGTGGAATGAGTCATCACATTCAATTGGGGCTTATCAGGTAAATTGTATCAAGAGCTGTGACCATATGGCGCTCGCCTTCGTAATGGGATTGTACGTAATATATTTTCAAGGTTAAAGTTGAAGCGGAAACATGGGGAACTAAACGTAGATGGGTTAGTCATATAATTAAAACAATTTTAATAGTGTAAGAGAAAAACAAAACTATTTAGACAGAGGGGTTTGTTTCAGAGTTAAAATAATTTGAGCAGTAAATATAAAAATACTATTTACACAGTGGGGACAGTCAATCAAATAATTGAAATAGCATATATATATATATAGCTGTAAGATTTAACTTGCGGCATCAAATAATTGAAATAGTATATATATGTATCTATAAGATTTAACTTGCGGCATCAAATTTCCTATTAAAAATTATGATTTTTTTTTTGTGGGCAACCAGTTTTGGTTTTCGGGTATTTTATAGTTTGCTTTATATTTTTGGTGTGAAATATGCATCATGATGTCATCAAAGATGCTGTAAACTGGTATGGTATGCGACAAAACCTGTGCGGTTATAGGCTTATGTATTTAATTCTAGTTTGGGAAAAATTGAGTATAATCAGGTACATATTATATTTTAAATAAGTGTTAAAACATTGTAGTAAAAAAAACCTACTAGGACTGAAAGTGCTGGAAATATACAACAGCATAACCTTTTTATTAAAAACATACTGAAGAACGTGATTTGAACCTCAGCTATTAAAAGGTTAGAGTAAGCGCATTGAGGGAAGAGACCGAGGTCGCGTGTCTCCTATCAATCAGACTTCATGATTAGGACTTTCTGTGACTGTCTCTGTATGTGATTTCAATTGATATACCCAGATTCCGGTGGCGCAAGGCTAATAACCTTGCCCGTAAAAATAAATTATTATGGAAGTTTAACAAACATCGAGACTTGCTAAATAAGGCTAAGACCGGATCCCGGTTGTGGTTCCGATGATGATGATACCCAGATTCCAGCTATAATTTGTATTATAATGCATTGCTGTGGCTGCGAAATGCGGATCAAGCAAATTCAATTGTCCAATTGCGAAGATTCGGTCCCCGATACAATAAATATAAAACTTTTTATTAAGGTATTATTTATTGTTACATAGTAACATTTACTTCTACAGAACACGACAGCTATGGCGACCCCTCGTTTTCGAAGAAAATACATTTTTGTTTTATTTCAGTAATGGCCAGAAACGTCTCCTACTTTTGTGACAATATCGACATTTTTGAGTCATTCTGCGATATGCAACTGAAAATGGGAAGAATTTGTTGTAAACATATCAAGTTTGGCGAAGATACCACGACCAGTTCTAATGTCGCGGTTTCCTTAGTTCAATGGCTGAGTTGTTAAGGAGGTTGCGTCTTGGGTTTGATTATTCAAACCTAGGTTCAACTGACGACTCTTGCTTTTGTGCAGTTCGGCACAATTACTGAGTGGGTCCCAAAGCCTAGTCGCCCGGTGAAATGTCACGCCATTAAGGTATCATCATCATCATCGGCACTACAACCGGGATCCGGTTTTGGCCTTATTTAGCAAGTCTCGAGGTTTGTTAAACTTCCATAATTTATTTTTACGGGCAAGGTTATTAGCCTTGCGCCACCGGAATCTGGGTATATCAATTGAAATCACATACAGACAGTCACAGAAAGTCGTAGCCAGTTCTTATCCGAGACTTGTTAAATTGTCCATAATAATTTGTTTTTCCGGGCAAGGTTATTAGCCTTGCGCCAATCTATCTCAGGATGTCTCTGCATGCATTGGTTCACTACTTGGCGGGTGCTAAAGTAACTATCCAGGGGTGTCACGTGGAGACTGCATGTCAACTTGGATTGAACAGGGACAAGGATCGTTCTGGCCTTCGCCGGGTTGAAAGCAGAGACTTTGCCCTGTATCTTCATTAGACTTTATTTTAATAAAAGAAGAAAATGTTTAAACTCTGAGTAGACTGAGTGTGGCCAAACAATTAAGTGGAGGAAAACATCACTTCTACTGACTGACTATAGCTCAGATATAATTATGATGATAAAGATTTGTTCCAGACAGGAGACGTACATAATAAAAACTGGACTGCCAATAGACGTGCAAACGTAGTAGTGTACCAATCCACATCACAAGTAAGTTCGCCAATATTATTTTAATTTGAATACACACTTCCAATAGGGGAAAATGACAAGGCTACTTCTATGAACTATTCGTAAATAACTATAATCTTAACGGGCATCGGTATTCTTATGTTCTCTTTAGTGTGTCGAATAGATTTTACATTCTAGAGAATGGGAGCAGTGAAGAAGAGGAAGATAATAGTGTGGACACTAAATGGACATCGATCAGAGACACAACCAAAGAAACAGCCCAAAAGGTATTAGGATTTAAGAATTAAACGATTAAGTTCAAGCCTTAGATCGGACAACGTAAACGCCTCAGAGTGATCCACTTAGAAGGATATGATGAAGTCAACGCAGAAAGATACGCGACAATTCGGAAAGAGACCTTGGTTTTACGATGATTGCAGGGCGAAGATCGAAGAAGATCCACTTAGAAGGATACGATGAAGTCAACGCAGAAAGATACGCGACGATTCGGAGAGAGACAATGAGAGTTCAAACGCAAAAAACGCGAATGGGAGAAAACTAGGATCGAAAAAATCCTAGAAAATTCTAGAGCAAAGAACATCAGAGGTATGTATGCCCGCATAAATTCAATTTTAAATGGCTACCGAGGGAGAGCCCAAATAATCCGAGACACAAACGGCTGTCTAGTGACAGAAACAAACAATATCGTGACAAGATGGAAGCAGTACTTTGAAAACCTGCTCAATGTGCGCACCCATCAACCACAAATAAACGCACCACAGCTACATACAGCTGAGCCTCAGATCCCAGAAGCCTCTTTCAACGAAGTTGTTATTATTATTATTATTATTTATTGGCCTGTAGGAACCCGGAAGTTCATGACCTCACCGACTCGGCTTCGTCATCCTTCCCTGTCCTGGGCACTCTCCTTCCACGCTTCACCATTCGATCCGATCTCCTCAAGGTCAAACCTAACATTGTCCTCCCATCTCCGTCGCGGCCGTCCTACCGGTCTCTTTCCCGTTGGTCTACCGTCAAGAATTCTATGCACGGTCCTATCGTTCCCCATTCGCGCCACGTGTCCGGCCCATCTTAATCTTCGTAGAAGTTGTAGACGCAATAAATCGATTGAAAAACAACAAAGCTCCCGGAGTCGACTGCATACCGGCAGAGCTTGTGAAGCATGAAGGAGAGGCAACCGCTCGAAAGATCCACCAGCTCATCCAAACAATATGGGATAAGAAAGTCACTCCGGAAGAATGGAAAACCTCAATGGTTGTCCCCATTTTCAAATATTCCTATAAAGATGAGGAAGAGAGTGGGTTATAGTACCGAGCTCTGGGGAACACCTGCATTAATTTGATGGGACGCAGATTTGACGCCACTTGGATTGAACGGCCAGAGAGATAG
Organism: Microdon myrmicae; assembly: GCA_963931805.1. NCBI lineage: Eukaryota > Metazoa > Arthropoda > Insecta > Diptera > Syrphidae > Microdon > Microdon myrmicae. The sequence goes on from OZ007502.1 coordinate 111,271,246, forward strand.
TCTCTTATCCATCAGATCAGGAATTTTTAACTCCATAGAAATGTAGTTTTTACAGTACGCGTTTGGAAGTGAATTTGGCTCACGGTATGCTGCTTATACTATAGTCGAGTGCTCGGGCAAGCGCAAGTTGAAGCGGAACTGATGTATCAAACAGCGTTGAGTTAGTAGATTAACTTTCTCTATTGCGCTACTGACTGGTATGTCATCCACTATAAACGAGGGAGTGGATGAAGGATCAAGGTTTTTATATATTTCACAAATGCTCAAAAATTTCTACTACCGGTGGGAGAGTACTGCATTTTTCGTCTTACTGTCAGGCTATGCAAATACCTTGCGCATTGAATTTGCACATTGTAGGCAATTCTAGCTCTCTTCAACCTTCTCTGGTTTTTCTCGATATCGTTTGATTTATTATCATCATCATCGGCACTACAACCGGGAACCGATCTTGGCCTTATTTAGCAAGTCCTGAGGCTTGCTACATTTTCCATAATGATTTGTTTTTTCTGGGCAAGGTCATTAGTCTTGCGCCAGAGGCTCCCCGACGGGGAAACGAACCCCGGTCTCCCACGTGGCAGGCGGGTATACTAACCACTATACTATCGAGGAGCCCGACGGTTGATTTATACAACCGGAATAATAACTCTTTAGCCTATTGAGGACATGATTCTTAGGGCCAACTCAACTCTCGGGTTTATATGTTAGATTTTAGCGTTTTGTTGCCGGTTCCTGACCCCCGTATAAAGTTAGTGAATGTATTTTTGCGTCGCTTGTCTAATAATTAAACTGTAACCTAGATAAATTTCTTATAAATATATTTGCACGTTCGAGATAGTCCTCTCGGAGATCCGAATAGGGGAATAGTTTACCTTCAGAATTTTTTATCTCAGAAGGTATTCTGGTCATTCTCACAACTTCAGCCTGCGACATCATTCCCACCGAACACATCCCCGGAATGTATTGTCTGTCATCTTGGCATATCACCTTGGGACCAATCAACTACGGATATTAATTTTTTTTTGGACTTGGTCAAACAGTCAAATTCCGAAAGGTGGTCAAGGATTCCTCTCGATTATTTCACGGAACGTATAGCTTAATGTAGTGATATTTCACCATCAGCCAATCAGTCCTTCGTCGCCTATACGATAAGCCGACTTTGCGATGAGTATATTCTAAGGTCCTAGTCACAAGACTAATGCGATATAAGAACCATGTGCGTGCAAGAGATGTTTCCTCTTAACCTTAACATGGTTGGGAATCATCGTCATATTTTGTGACCTTTCGTCATGCTTTGTGTGCGGAGATTTTGTGTCGTTCTAATAGTTTTTTGTGGGTTTGTAAACCCAACAGTATGCTGGATAAACCGGACTTTGGCACAGAAGGAATTTCTCCTTACCGTCTTCTTTCTCCACGGATCATTTACTAGTATCGTGTATAATTTGACGTTTTACACACGTACAAGTCATCGAACAGTTGAGAGAAAGATGACCAAATCGGTGGAATCGACGAATCTGGAGGGTGCCGTTCTCTTGTATATTTTTGAATAAAGATGTCACTGCATACTTTAAAATCCCCTTTTTGCGCGCGTTTGTATAAAAAAAGAGTGCTATAGTATTGCTATCAGGCAACTATACCGCGATAATGGTGAATAGCTTATATGTAAGTACTATAAACGAAATTACTGTGGTTGTCACAGTAAGTACTATAAACGAAATTACTGTGATATTCTTGTGGATTACTGAGGATCCAATGGTTTTTTAGATCAATACGTAGCCACTTGATTTTTTTTATTACACTTCTCTCGGGAGAGGCGAACCTATAGCGCCGAGTGGGCGCTCCGAGATGCCACCAAATGACTGTTGCAGTTGTTTTTGAACAATTGCAGGTTGTAACGCTCCGGAACACTCACGCGGGGAGGGAGTTCCACGACTTCCCCGCTCTGTAACGAAACGAGTTCTGAAGCAGAGATGTTCGCGCCGTTGGAAGATGAACCACAAATTGGTGTGATCCGTCAGATTGTCTTGTGGACGCTACGCGCCTTCGATGTTATACCGACTGTAGTTCCGACGTCAGCGCCGAGTCCCCAATCAGGTGGAACGCTCGTCTCTGTACGCTCTCAAGTAGATCGAGGGTATGTTTAGGAGCCGAGCTCCAAACATGTGAGCAATATCTGTGGGTGGGTCTAATTTGGGATTTATATAGGAGAAGACGTTGAGCCGGAGTAATATATTTCTTGGCTCTAAAAAGATAGCACAGTTTTCCTGAGGCAATGTTTAACACATGTTTATGCCACGATACATTCCCACAGACCATGACGCCGAGCCATTTCAAGCTTTCCCCAGATTCGGGGGCCTGGCCATTCATCATCAACTGTGGAACCGATGATCCGCTTTTCATTGTGAATGTTCTATACTGAGTCTTCGTTGCATTGAAGCCGACGAGATTGGCCCTTCCCCACTGCAGGACTTTATCCAGATCCCGATTCCGAGAGTCAATCTGTCTACATCTCAGCTGGTGTGACGTTGATGCACCAATCGGACGATCACTTGAAAAGGAGGAAACCAGCGTACGAGGGTTGCCTCTTATGTTTCGGGATTTGGCAATCCTATTGTTGCAATCCGGCAATTGACAGCTCTGTCGTAAAGTTGGATATTTTTGAGGTTATACGCACTCAGAACGTTTTGACATACGAGCGCTATTTGTGTTGTTTACAGTAACTTAAAAGATTCATCTCGGCCCAAAAATGGAATTAAATCGTCAACATTTTCGTGCGATTATTTTTTACAACTTCCGGCGTGGATTAACGCAGCAACAGTGCATGGATGAACTTAATTCAATTTTTGGCGATGAAGCTCCATCAAGGACCAGTGTTTATCGATGGTATGGTGAATTCAATCGTGGTCGTAGTTCACTCCAAGATGAATTTCGTGAAGTTCGTCCAAAATCAGTTGTTGTTCCGAAAACCATTGATGCTGTGCGCGAACTGATATTGGAAGATCGTCATGTGACCTATCGTGAGATTGAGACAACCTTAGGCGTTAGTGGGGCCAGCATACATTCAATATTGCATAAACATTTGACTGTCAACAAAATTTGTTCGCGTTGGATCCCACACAATTTGTCAATCGCCCAAAAAAGGCTCGTGTCAATTGGTCGAAAGAAATGCTCAAAAAATACGGTCGCGGTGCTTCGAAACACGTCTATGACATCGTAACAGGTGATGAATCGTGGATTTACGCGTATGAGCCCGAAAGTAAACAGCAGTCGACTATCTGGGTGTTTCAAGATGAGCCAAATCCAACAAAAGTTGTTCGCGCACGAAGCACTTCCAAGCAAATGGTCGCCTTTTTTTCGGAAAACCTGGACATTTCGCAACTGTACCACTAGAACAACGCAGAACAGTCTATTCTGAGTGGTACACAACCATTTGTTTGCCAGTTGTCTTCCAAGAAATCAGGAAAACCAACCGCCGAAGACGGATCACTCTTCACCACGACAATGCGAGCTCTCACACATCGGCTGCGACAACTGCATTTTTGAGCACCCAAAACATCGATTTGATGGGTCATCCGCCGTATAGTGTTGACTTGGCACCGAATGACTTCTTTTTATTCCCGTACGTAAAAAACAAATTGAGAGGTCAACGTTTTTCGACACCTGAAGAAGCGGTTGCTGCATTCAGAATGCATGTGTTGGAGATACCTCAATCAGAGTGGCAAAAGTGCTTCGACAATTGGTTCAAACGCATGCAAACGTGTATAGATCTTCATGGGGAATATTTTGAAAAACAATAAAGTGATTTTCGATGATCAATATTTGTTTTTGTTCTCTAATCCCGAAATATAAAAGGCAACCCTCGTACTATCATCCACAAAACTGAACACTTTGTTATCCGTTGTCTCCAACACATCATTTATGTGAAGCAAAAACAAGGTTGGAGTCAAAATAGTGCCCTGAGGTACCCCTGAACTCTCTATGGTACAATCACAACCTTCACTCCCTGCCCAATAAAAGGAATGTCATGGGTATACCTTCTCTCGGAATCGAACTATACCAGACTACTCCAGCTTTCTTGGCTGTTATCTCCAATTCTCGGAACTCTTCAACACCCTTTATCGCAACTATCTTACCAAAACTCAGACCAATATCAAAAATGACCCCAAAACTTTCTTCCAGTTCGTCAATCATAATCGTAGATCATCCTGGTCATCCATTCTCTCTGCTACTCTCTCACTGATCTTTAATCTCTCACTCTCTCAAGGCTTATTCCCTCACATTTCGAAAACCTCCTTCATCACTCCCATCCCCAAGAAGGGTCCCAAAAACGATGTCGCGAACTACCGCCCCATCGCCAAACTGGCCCGCTGACCCAAGATTATCGAAAGCATATTAGGTTTCATTGCAAATCTTTTATTTCACCAAGGCAACATGGTTTTCTCAATGGCAACTAATCTTGTTGAATTCACTTCCTTTATACTCTCAGCACTAGAGCACGGTAAGGAGATCGACATAGTCTCAACCGACCTCTGCAAAGTATTTGATAAAATCTCCCACATTCTAATCCTCTTCAAATTATCCGCTCTTGGCTTCGAACCTGGATTGGTGGAATGGATTTCTTCCTATCTAAAGGATAGACTTTATTCCGTATGGTTTAGGTCCATTATATCCAACCCCTTCCTTGCCGCCTCTGGGGTCCCTCAAGGTAGCCACCTGGGTCCACTTCTATTTATACTGGCCACTAATGACACCTATAAGGTCATTAAGAATTCCAGCTTGCCCCTCTACGCTGATGATACCAAGTTATACAAGATCATCGAGTCACCACGTGATTCTGCACTACTGCAATCAGACCTTGACGACTTCTCGATTTGGCGTGACAAAAATTGCTTTGTACTTAACATCGGCAAATGCCAATCTATTCAATCAATTTTCCCGTAGGCGTATTCACTCATCCTCGTGTTCCTATTCCCTTCATAACCAACCTTTAACCATTGTTCAACCTATTCGTGACCTTTGGATCCTTTGCGACAGAGAGCTTAACTTCCTCTCTCATATTGATGACACGATCCGGAAAGCCAATTCTGTCCTCGGATTTGTGAAACGATGGTTTAAGGAATTCTCCGACCCTTACGTTACTCGATCCCTTTACCTTACCCTCGTCTGCCCACTGCTTGAATATGTTAGCCAGCTAAAGTCTCCTTATCACAAAATCCATATCTGTAGATTCGAAAGTATTCAACGTCGCTTCCTTCGGTTCACTCTCCGATGGTTAGGATGGGAAAACCCCTTAATACTTCCCCCGTACATTAACCGACTCAAATGAATCAACCTCAGAACCCTTGACAAGCGCAGTGTCGTGGCTGACATAATGCTCATTCATCGGAGCCTCTCCGATTCGGTCGTTTGCGCCTACCTACTAACTTAATTTCTCTGAACACAAACCCTCGAAATACGGGTAATCCTCGCCTTCTCTACATTCCTCCTCACCGGACCTCTCATGGTCTCAACGAACCCCTTTCGCGGATGTTGAGAAATATCAACTTCAATTCCACCTTGTTTGACTTCAACCTCTCTGCCCATACTCTCAAGCACCATTCTCACCACCAATCTTAAGCAGCGCTTCTACACTTTACTATAACCTGCCCCCACCTCTCGCGCCTACTCCTGCCTTCTTAATTTGTCCTGGTTACCTTAGGTTAAGCATACTTAAGATAGTTCTTAAGCTCTCTAGTTTGTAACTTATATGGTATATGCTTTAGTTGTAGGTAATTATGTCGCTTGAATTAAGCCAATAAAAGTGGTGGTAACCCCACTAAACTCAAATGTCAATCAATTACTTTCTCACGCAAGTGTACCCGATCTGTTTGTCTATTCTACATAATGAAGTCTTAACTAATAACAGGTCGGCTTATAAGTTATTAATAAGTGTCACGAATCATCTGACATTTACATCTTATTCACATTCATAATTTTAATTAGAAGATTAAATTGGAATTAAAAAAAGTAAAACGAGATTATCAAAACCCTCGCATAGCAGTTAACAGAGGTGGCACCTCGCATTTGACACCATTTCCATGGAGTTGGTTTGTTCGAGAATTTTTTCTCGACACTGTTAGCTTTCTTCAGTACATTAAAATCCCCACATCATTTTTGGAGGAAATCCGGAGACATTGTAGTCTGATTTCTCAATTCCAATTCCAGTCGGTAACACCAATATTATTTTACTTAGACACCTGGATAACTTTCTCGCCGAGGTAGTCATTTTATTCGATGTTTATCTGCAATAGCCACCATCGATAGATGTTAAATACCCTTTCGAAAATGTAGTTTCAGATTTACCAACCGCTTTCAAACGTTAAGATCCAGTCGTAAACTTCAATAAAGATGGGGCTGTGAACACGTCTTTTAATTCACTTTCCTACTCTACCTTTGTGCCGACCACGGGGTGTCACTGTCTGTACTTCATTAGAAAACAAATTGAACCGCAAATTTAGGTTATCAGGTGAACAGCGGAGTGCAACACACTCCATTAACCTAATATTACCTATGTTCCCGACAGACAGTATTCTGCGCCAACATCTTCCACCTGCTCGCTATTCATCAAGGTCATCATCCTCATGGGCAACCTTACATCTATGTTGGTCTCGACCTCCCAATTTTGTTGAGCTGTGTGAAATCTAAGCTTCTCCTGCAGAAGTGTGCGTTCCAGTTGTTACCTATCGAACATTTGTGGTCCTAGCGAGGTGCTAACTTTGTCGATGATCTAAGTGCCAACAGACGCCGAACTACGTACAATAGCGATAGCTCTTCGACGACTTGGTCGAATGCCCTATCAGTCGAGGATGACTTCCGATAAGGGGATAGGGCGGACGGGGCTATTTGAGTTGATTTTATTTTAATTTGATTTCTTTCCCACGTACATCGCCGTGTCATTTGTATTTGTTGTGCTGTCTCTCCATTCGTGTTTATTTTCTATAGCAGTTCGAACATGGTGTGTATAGATCGGGCTCTGAGGTGTTCCAGGTGAGATACATCTGACGCACAGTGTGACCGGTGTTGGTTAACCAGATGGTATTCAATACATTTTCATTAGTTTTCTTTTTGAATTAATTCACAGTGAATGGTGATTGATATGGCGTCGTATTTAATAACGAACCGAACAATCAGAGGAACACTGATATGGAGACCCACGGATGAATGAAGATTATTTTTTATTTAAATTAATTTCACTTTCTTATCTCTTTACCACATCGTGTTGTTGTCTGAAAACTTGAACCACAATTTTTCACATTGAACTCATTGACTTCACTAATTTATTACTGCTTCGGCCTTTAAATTGTTTATCACTATCTGAATGATAAAGCAGCGGTAACTGTGGGCACCTTTAGCCAACGTTAGTAATAAATCAATAGTTTAAAAGTGAAAGCATAGAGAAAAATGTTTAAAAATACCCGCAACAAAGGCGTAGTTATAAATTAGTATGTTGAATACAATTCATTCAGCTTTTTGAGAAGATTTCGGTTTGCTGTCCACCTGAGAGGAATTTGGTTGCTCACATTTTAGAGATACATTACGAAAATCCGGATGGGGATGGACGTGTTATTATTCACATCCACGTTAGAGATGTGGATGACGCTGGAGTGTCATCGTGACGTTGACAAAGTGGGTGGAAGTAAGTTTTGTGAATTAATGCATTGTAGCAAATCAGGACATTAATACATCTTTTCATCTATTTATTTACACGTATATATGTATTTTAAAGGGTGCTCCAATTAGAAGGGAAAAATTATAAATGTGAATAAGCCGTAAATGATTCGTTACACCTATTAGTTAAGACTTCATTATGTAGAATAGACAAGGAGATCCGGAACGCTTGCGGGAAAAAGTAATTGATCGACATTTGACACAATTAAGTTCCAACAATTCTTAAGACATCAAGCCAAAAAACTTGTCGCGGTCTATTTGAAGGAGGGCAAAATCAAATGGCGACGTAATGATCTAAAGAAAATGAAGCCCCCCGTAATAATAGCAAACCTGCTCGCCCCACACCACCCCCGGCCGCAATCTCCAATTCCATTCCTCTCTTCGACCTCAAAACAGGCGCGAAGTATTCCAACTTCCACAAGTCACACGCTCTCAATCCTCGCCAATATATCGACAACAAAACGACCTATCCCAATAATGACAAGCACTTTTGACCCTAATCAGTCGCCGATCGGGGGCTCACCATTCGCAGGCCTAGTTACACCCAAGGCGTTCATGATGATTTTGATGAGTTGAAGGTAAACTATTCTCCCGTTCGGATCTTCGAGAGGACTATCTCAATCGTGCAAATAGATTTACAAGAAATTAACCTATGTTACAGTTTATTTATTCGAGAAGCGACGCAAAAATACATTCACGATCTTTATACAGAGGTCAGGAATTGACAACAAAAAGATGCAACTCGTTAAAATCTAACATACAACCTGTGTGCGACTCCTGAGCAAGAACGTAATCTGTTCCCCTATTCAGATTTCCGGGAGGACTATTTTCAATGTGCCAATAGATTGATAAGAAACCAAACTATAAACAACCTCAGGGAATCGGGTGGGCTCACGAAACACTGTCAACGTTCAACTAGTCACTGCATTTTGTAACATTAAAGGGCCCGTTTCCCTTATTACCAACTCATATTTGCAAGCAGGGAACCCCGACATTCCAGTATTATCCGAGACTCGAGTTAAATTGTCTATCTTCCTTGCCATGGCTGCGAGTTACATGCAAGATTTCGTTTTAAAGAAGTATTGCCCAGATTTGATTTGGCTTGCCAAAGCGAAGAGGCAATGGAGCCCAATAGTTGGGCATCATTCTACCGCTCCCAAAATGATGATGGATCAGCTTTCATATACTGTCGATGGGATACAAATCAACCGCCCAGCACTTGAGATTATTGCTCTTGGTGACAACAATCTAACACAATAGGCGAGGCAACGTTTGCTATCAGTCGTAATCTGACTCAGCTAGGCGAGAATTACATAATCAATGTGATTTTCCAAATTCCTTGGATATGTTTCTGATATCGCAACCAAACTTCTACTTTGTACAGATAACGTTGTTGGAAAAATTGCCTTTCCCTCTCTATATTGTTCCAAAGTATTGGAAACAAATCATGGCAACGGACTCCTAAATGATTGTTAATAAGGATTTCTCAACAGATTATCTGCGGGAAATCTTTGTAGTTTCGGATTAACAACTGCACATTTACAATTGAAAATTATGGTGAGTCAAGAGCAGTCATATTGGATATCTCCAAGGCTTTTGATCACGTCAGACACAGGCTCTTACTCTAAGTAAACATTATTTTTACGGATTTTCCGAGCACAACTTTGTGACTGGATGCAGAGTTTCCTCGAAAATAGATCGATTCGGTTTTTTGTAGATGGCGCACTTTTAGAAATCTATGAATTGCGCAGTGCCTCCGATTTCTATCTCAATTTCTCTTTCATATTAATGTAGCTATAGAGTGTCAGGTATGCTTTAGATTTATGCTCTAAATAAACTTTATTTTTACGGACTTTCCGAACATCTTTGTGACCGGGTGAAGAGTTTCTACTGACCGTGTTTAGAATTTGATTTCCAAACTCGAGTATATTCCACTGGTGTGAATTATTTTTTTATTTATCGCTTGGTATACGGTTCTGATGTATTTTTCTTATTCAATTTTTTCGTTCGGTGTTCTTTACTATTTATGCTTGTGAATTGTGTGTATCTGTTAGAATCGCTACACACTCCCGCCGCAGTAACTTCGTTACGATCAGATTCGTATGCGGACGACGGACGAACGAGAGAGAAACGAGAAAACGTCGGAGGCTGGGCTCTATGCGGAAGTCGTGACCGTGTGTGAAGTTCTGCTTTACTATGGAAAGTGTATGCTGTGTGTTCAGATCACGTCGAGGTCACCAATTATAGCGTTAAAGCAAGGATAGTGAAGAAGGTGAATTGAACACACGATGAAACGATTGAAAAGCGAAGCAGTGAAGCATCAGACTACTGACCGTGTTTAGAATTTGATTTCCAAACTCGAGTATATTCCACTGGTGTGAATTATTTTTTTATTTATCGCTTGGTATACGGTTCTGATGTATTTTTCTTGTTCGATTTTTTTCGTTCGGTGTTCTTCACTATTTTTGCTTGTGAATTGTGTGTATCTGTTAGAATCGCTACAGACTTACAAATAATAACCAAGCAGGGGTCAGTTGGCACCCGAGTCGCTAAATTCCAGTGCCTGAGATTTCTATCTCAATTTCTCCTTCATATTAATGTAGCTATAGAGTGGTAGGTGTGCTTTAGATTAAAAAAAAGTTGCTAGTAACCACCGTAACGAAATGTCCAGTTTTAGCGACAACACTTTCGGTCGATTAACACATCAACGTTGCCCTAGGTTAGATGGAACTAGATCGTCTCCGTGAATCGAGATTTAGAGGAAATCCCACAGTGGGAAAGGGCCAATCTTGTTCATTTTAACCAAAAAAATACGCACTTTCGTGCAAATGTCTGAAATAGTACCGTAAATGTACACTAGGTGGCGCGAGTTATTTTTTACACTCGAACAATACTCGAAAAAATATATTTTCACGGACCTATGGTCCTTTATTTCTATTTATTGGCCTGTAGGAAGCCGAAAGTTCATGACTCACCGACTCGACTTCGCCATTGTTCCCTGTCCTATGCTCTCCTTCCACGTTTAACCATCTGATCCGATCTCCTCGAGGTCCAACCTAACATTGTCCTCCCATCTCCGTCGCGGCCGTCCTGTCGGTCTTTTATTACTGAATATATTCTTAAGACTAAGGTTACAAGCGTGATTAGGATACCACGGCCCTCAAGAAGAACACCGGTTACTCGTCGTGTCGCATATTTATTCTCGATGGCTTCAAACCCAGTCTGTGTTGGGTGCTGATGTCTGTTATCTGCTGTGCTTATGTCATCGGGTAGGCTTTTTCCGTCCTCTTTGTTTTCTGGCTGTGTTGGGTATGTTATCTGCTGTACTTAGTAATCGGGTGAGCATTTTCCGTCCTCTTTGTTTTAATCTTGTTGTAGTCCTAGCGTAGCAGATAACGCGTGTTAACTCGGGCGAGTTATATCGAATAAATAGTTCCTTTGCGCATCCTTTATCTGATTGAGAGGAAACTTCGTACAGACTTTGGCCCTTGCGTGAGGGTTTCTGACATTTTACCATCAATGTAAAATAGGTGGCGCTTGAATGAAGTTATTTGTGTCAATGGTTGATCGACATTATTTTTCAAATATATGAAGCATGGATCGCGTGGGGCTATGTACCCACTCATAATACATACTAGATACGCAATGCACGACAAAGAATCCCAGAGAATTCAATCACGGTTATGCCATTGAGTCCATTGGCGATTAATTCTTTTAAAATTCTAGCAAAATGTGGTTATAAAGCAAGCATACATTTGGCTAGTGGGAATGTACATGCTGTCAAAAAATACCGAGAATTGATTATTTAAAAAGGTCACAACGGGGTTGTCAGAATTCTTTTTGTCGCTATGTTGGGACAACTCTCCTCTATCCTGGCGTGAAGCTTGACCGTGATCTGTCAGTTAGTTTGTTCACAGTGCTCAATTTTGTCAATTCACCCCGTGTGTTTTGCGACTTTTTCTGATTTTTTTTTTAAGATTCGATCGCGTAAAGGTCGCTGAAGATATGCTACAACGAGTCAATTTCGACTCCACATTTATAATACGCATTACAGCTGATGGTGATGGGTTTACGAGTTTGACATGCAATCCAATCAACAACTTTCGGAATAGCGCCTTCCAACTAACACGAAACCAAAAAAACACGTCAAAGTCAAGGTAATGTTGACTGTTTTCTTTGATTATCACGGGGCTGTGCACGGCGCAAGACTAATGACCTTGCACAGAAAAAAAAAAAACCAATCATTATAGAAAATTTAACAAGCCTCAGGATTGCTAAATAAGGCCAAGACCGGTTCGCGGTTGTAGTGCCGATGATGATGATGATGATGTGCACGGTGAGGCGGTAAATAAAGGAGCGTTTACGGCATTTGAGAGAGTAAAAGCCAGGTTTGTGGAAAGAAAACTAATGGACAACGTTAACGCACCATTTCACAACGAATTTCTAGCCAAACTGAAATCGATTCCGGAAGAGGTAAATTGTAGAGATACGAAATGACAGATCGCGCGAATATTGAGTTATCTTTTTAGAGTCAAGAAATATTTCGCCCCAACCCAACTTTTTCTCCTCAACAAATTCCGAATTAGTCCCTCAACTCGTGTAATTTTCACATGTTTGAAGTTCTATTCCCAAGCATAACCTCAACCTACTCGATAGCATTCAGAGACGAGCATCAATGCTACACTCAATATCACATGAATTGCAGTCGGCGGGTCTTCGATGTGGAATCGATACCGGTGGAAGTGACAGAGAAAAGCTAGCCCAGGATAAGGAAGAGGGACAACAACATTTCAAGGCAGTCGTCAAGAAAGAACTATTGTGAGAGGGTGTTTCGATCAGTGGGAATGTTGCCAAGTTCGCTTCCCGGTAACAGTTGCCTTTTCAGAGCTAGAGGATATTTTATTCTCATTCGAATACCATTCACAATGTGCTTATTGTCGAATTGTTTTTTTATAAAAATCCCCAAATGGACTAACGTTCGAATACTGTTCACATGGTTGGGGTTCTGATCGGAAGCATACCCTCGACCTACTCAATAGCATCCAGACTCGAGCAGCCTGTCTAATTGAATACGCAGCATTAACATAGCGCATCGCCGGCCTTTGATTCTTTTATAAATACCAGACTCGTTCAATAAGTCTTTAGAAATCCGCATGATAGCGCTCGTAGTATTAAAAATGATTTGTTTTAGTAAGCATCATTATTCAGTAGACAACTGTACGAAAAATTGGGTCTGAACAAAATCTCGGCGATATGGATACCGCGTTTCCTATCAGAGGAGAATAAACGCAATCATGTAGTAGACTACTGAGGTTGTTTTGGGATTTTATGCCGGAATCTTGAGGAGTTTCTGCATTAATACATAACTGTGGATGAAATATAAGTACACCACCACACTCCAGAAACAAAGGGACAATTAAAAAATATTGGGTTTTTATTTTATACAGATTTACGCGGAATCACATACGATCCCTACATGGACAATGAAAAAAAAAAGCTGGAGAATACTATGTGCGGTATTGCACAAGCTAAGCGTATAAATATAGGAAAAACCTCACCCAAAAAAAATCCTTCTCTAAGAACTTATTGAACCATCCTTGGATTTTACCATTAGGACTGTTTTTCGAAAATTCATGACATCGTTCGAGGGAATTTGGTTTATTTGCATGCTCCACAACACAACCAGATGCATACCATCAACTTGCAATTTATCTTTCAACGGCACGTCGTGTCTATACCAAATTCATTTTGTTACAGAACGGGAAAGCTATGGAATTTATTCTCGACGCCTGTGTTTGCGGAGCGTTACAATGTATAAATAGTTATCAATACGTTGACTCAGTGCTATAAGATTCCGTTCCGGTAATTTTGAGGTCAAAGATGCACCACGCACTGGGAGGCCAAATGTGGAAAATCTCAATTCAATCATGGAAATAATGGAGTACGGTCGTCATGTAAGCATTGTTTCGATTGTCCAGGAGTTAAAACCCCATACGCTGTATATTTGGTTTCTCCAGTCTTCTCAGCAATGTGTCATCAACAAAAACCGTTTGGGTCCATTTGAATAAGGCTGGATACAAAAAGAAACTCAAACGTTGTGGCGTTTCTAACAGATACACACACAATGCACAAGCAAATAGTGAAGCCCGAACGAAAATCGAATAAGAAAATGCAAAATGATGTGTTACGCTTAGGTTCAATTTTTGGTGATTCTAACTGTCATAGCGTCAGTTCGAATCACACGTTCTTCATTATCATTCCAAATGCTATAATTGCTGACAACGACGTGATCTGTACACACAGCACACACTTTCCCGTAGTAAACAGAACTTCACACACGAGCATGACTTTCGCATAGAGCAACAGGCACACTCGCCTGCTCCGACGTTCTCTCGTTCTTCGCTCCGTCGTTCGCATACGAAGCTGATCGTAACGAAGTTACTGAGGAGGGAGTAGTGTAGCGTCTCTAAGAGATACACACACAATACACAACCAAATAGTGAAAATCGAATAAGAAAATACATCAGAGCCGTATACCATAGCGATAACAACACAATTCACATCAGTGGAATATACTTGAGTTTAAAAATCGAATTCAAAACACGGCCAGTAGCCTGATGTGTTACGCTTAGGTTCAATTTTTTGTGATTCTAACTGTCATAGTGTCAGTTCGAATCACACGTTCTTCACTATCATTCCAAACGCTATAGACCCATAGCCCTAATTATCTATTCTCGCGAAGGTAATGGAGTCATTCATTAACCGTCAACTTTTGAAATATCTGGAATCAAAGTATATCCTCTGGTGGTCACCTGTTACTACAAAAACCACCAATATGGGTTTTGTAGCAACAGGTTCATAGGAGATCTGATGGCGTTTGTTACCGAAAAGTAGTAGCAGTAGCCATTTCACCCACTACTTCGACGAAAACAAAAAAGGGCGACAAATGATCCGCTCTTCGAGCCATATCGACCCATTCATTCGACTTATATCCTCGCGAAGGTAATGGAATTATGGAGTTTCTAACAGATACAAACACAATACACAAGCAAATAGTGAAGGACAACACAGAAATAAAATCGAATAAGCAAAAGCATCAGCCGTATACCAAGCAGCAACATAGCAATTCCACATCAGTTGAGTTTAGTTGAGTTTAGAAATCGAATTCGTACACGCGGCAGTGGCCTGATGTGTTGACCATTGGTTCAATTTTTGGTGATTCTAACTGTCATAGCGTTAGTTCGACTTACACGTTCTTCACTATCATCGCAAACGCTATAAATGTCATGGACCGAATTTCCATCTGCGAATCGCAACAAAATCGATCACTTCTGAAGTGAATAGTGACTGGTGATGAAAAGTGGGTCACTTTCGACAACGTCAAGCGAAAACGGTCCTGCTCGAATCGCGGTGGGCCAGCGCAAAGGGTGGCCAAACCAGGATTAACAATCAGGAAGATTGTGCTGTGTATTTGGTAGGATTAGCAGGGAATCATTTACTATGTGATGCTCCCGAACGACCAACTCCTAATCCGGACATGTAGTCTCAACAATTGGACCGTCTGAAGGAAGTAATCGCCCAGAAGCGGCCAGCTTTGGCCAATGGGAGAGGAATCGTGATCCATGAGGACAACGCCAGGCCAACACATCAATAGTGACTCGCTAAAAGCTCTGCGAGCTTGGTTGGGAGGTTCTTATGTCTAGCACCAAGTGATTAATTACCACCTGTCTATAGCGAATGATTTTTCTGGTGAAAAATTGGCCCCAAGAGAAGCTTGTGTAAATCGACTCCCAGTTTTTTTGCCAATAGGAAACGAGAGTTTCTACGGAGAGAAGTGTAGTATTTGTTTCAGTATGGCAAGCGTGACCTTAAAGAAATTGGATCAGGCGATGAAGCGTGGAGCGGAAGGGCACAGTTCCAGGAATGGTGGCATAGGCGAGTTAGTGAGATTATGAACTTTCGGATTACAATAAGTATTGTAGTAGTACAACAGAATCTGACAAAGCATCGAATTCATTCAAGGTTACGTTTCTATCTAAGCTCTGACTTCTGTACAGGAAGCAATAATGAATGTTAATGAACGCAAAGTTGTAGTTTTAAGAACTTAAATTCTGGGTTGGAGCAGAGATCATATTGTGGTTCAAGTAATATAACTTCGTATGTATGTGGCTACCCCACGATATGGAAAAGAAAGGAGACCATCGTTATAACTAATAGTTAGGTTGAAATTAGAAATGAATAACGTCGATATCAGTTATTATCTGTGTACAAAAATGGCTGGCCTGAAGTAATATAATTGGGTAGACCCCAGTGGTTGCCCCTTAAGGGGTGAAGTCGCTGTAAAGAAAACTTTTTTTTTGCATTTGTTTTTTTTTTTTGCTTTAAAACTTAATTTAGCATCTGAAGAATGTATTCTCAAAGTTTGGGGCCCAACAGAAATTCCTTAATGTCCCTAGAAAGTCATCAAAGTGATGCGCAAAAGTACCGATAGCAGGTAAGCGAACGAGCGCTCTTTACGGCCCCTACCATTTAATTTCTAAGCCAAACAAGTTTGCTAGTTTGTTTTTTGAAAAGTTGGGGAGCAACCAGTCCCTCTACACCCAGAAATACAAAATAATATTCTTCAGATATACGAAGATTTTTCACGAGACGATCTACTGGAGCGTTGCATTGGCGGTTTCACTGAAAACGCTTCAAGAACGAGAACTTAAAATGGCGCTCTCTCGGAACAAGTTTTTTTTGCGCGCCGTGCATCGTAACTCGCGAAGTTTTGAACCGATTGACTTGAAATTTTACACAGATATTCTTTAACTTATTGGCCTTTGCAGGAACCTTAATAAAAATTGTAATATAAAGTATTGCTTTTAACAATTTGTTTATGAAAAGAATGCGTTTTTTTTTCTTTTTGTCCTTAATTTTTAATTTTTAATTTTTTTTTTTTTTTGTTAATCGAGGTCCATACAAGGAAGAATTTCATATTTTAATGGAAAAAAATTTGTTCGTTGATTTCGGATAACTACAAGGACTTGGGCGTTGCATGGCGCAAATCCTGAGTCAAGTTTGGTCAGCTGTACCGTCGCCATTTTGTTTTTTTTTTTTTATATTCATAACAAATCTTTTTCGTACATATTTTAACGTCTATTGTATTATATAATTTCAGAAATTGCAATAAATGCTTTCAGTTTTTTTGTGAAAAATTTTGAAAAACATGTCATCGACTTCTCCCCCTTAAACCTCAGGCTTTCGAGACTTGGGTTTTTGCAACGACCTGGCACAGAAGACCGATATGGCATCGGAATGGGACGTGAGCTGAGCTCCCGATCGTCATTTTAGGAGCTGACCCATTAATGAATAAAAGAATAGAGGGCAGAACCCTCAGTTTATTTCGCTTAGTACAAGTCGTATAAACATATAAACTTATAAATAGACTTACGAACTAACTTAAAAACTAAGGCATGCGGGTTGGGGGTGGTGGACTAACTTTAAAGTAACTTAAAAATGGAATGGGAAACTACCAGGTGTTCCGGTATGAAGTGAGCGTTTTTTTAATAACACTAATTTTAAATGGGGAAGTAAAAATCAGTTTATTCAAAGTATTGGCCATTGCTTTCTACACATTTCGACCACCTTTGTGGCCATTTGTGGATACCACGCCAATAAAATCGGTCGTGTTTTGAGGCAAACCATTCGGAGACCCAATTTTCGACTTCTTCGTAGGAATTGAAATGCTGTTCAGCCAATGCGTGTCCCACCGATGAAAACAAATGGTAGTCGGAAGGACCCAAGTCTGGTGAATACGGCGGGTGGGGTAACACTTCCCAGCCGAGAGCTTCTATTGTTTCTTTGACGGGTTTTGCTGTATGACTTGGAGCATTATCATGCAACAAAATTAACTTTCCGTGTCTTTGTGGCCCATTCTGGTCGTTTTTCGATCAATACATGGTTCAAATTGATCATTTGTTGTCGGTAGCGTTGCGCATCAACAGTTTCGCCAGGTTTTAGAAGTTCATGATACACCACCCCCTTCTGGTCCCACCAAGCACAGATCATTGTCTTTTTTTAGAACCGATCAGGCTTTGCAGTCGATGTTGACGCTTCTCCTGGATGTACCCATGATTTTTTGCGTTTAGGATTTTTAAAATAAATCCATTTTTCATTACTAGTCACAATTCGGTGCAATACTGACTTCCTTTCATGTCGTAGACGCAACATTTCACATGTGGTGTTTCGCTTTTCCATCGGTCTGTCATTCAATTCATATGGCACCCAGTTTCCACACTTTTGGATCTTTCCCATAGCTTTTAAACGGTCAGAAATTGTTTGTTATGCAACATTTCTCATTTGTGCCATTTGTTTTTGACTTAAAGTGTCATCTTGATCCAATATTGCTTGCAATTCGGCGTCTTCAAATTTTTTTGGTAGAAGTTCTTCATATCGCACATCAAAATCATTATCTCTGAACCGCTTAAGCCATCTTTTGCATGTTGCTTCCGATAGAGCATGATCACCATAAACCTCGACAAGCATTCGATGCGACTCTGTAGCACTTTTCTTCATATGAAAACAAAAAAAGAATGCTTTCTGCAAGGCATCATTTTCTTGTACAAAATTCGACATTTTTAACAGGATTAAAAAAAAAAAGATGTTTGTACAATGACTTGATGCATATTAAGTATGTTCGACAGATGTCATTATTATTATTTATTGGCCTGTAGGAACCCGGAAGTTCATGACCTCACCGACTCGGCGTCGCCATCGTTCCCTGTGCTGGGCATTCTCCTTCCACGCTTGACCATTCGATCCGATCTCAAGGTCAAATCTAACATTGTCCTCCCATCTCCGTCGCGGCCGTCCTACCGGTCTCCTTCCCGTTGGTCTACCGTCAAGAATTCTATGCACGGTCCTATCGTTCCCCATTCGCGCCACGTGTCCGGCCCATCTTAATCTTCGCGACTTGATTACTCTCACTATGACAGATGTCATAGCAATCAAATAAAAAAATGTGAGGGCTCATTCACAACAAACGTTCCCTATCGATACAATTGTATCTTGACGTTCACTTCAGACCGCTACACCTGTTAAACAAAGGTGGATAGAATAATAGTTTAAGTGGTAGGACAGGAAAGGGCGAGGATAAGCCGGATGCCAGGGTGTGAGTATGAGTGCGTGAGAGTGTAGGAGGGAAGCGGGGTGGGGTCAGGAGATGTAAGAGAGGAGAGGACGTTTGAGAGCGGGAGAGGTGAGATTGAAATCAAAGCTGGGGTGAGAGTTTGCCCACTCCTGCATTCGCGGAATGGGTTCATTAGAGCCGTAGGACGTGTGATGGGCGGGCAAATAGAAGAGACACGGGTTTCGCAGGTGTCGGGAATTAGAGGAAAATGTGATGGAGCAGTCTTGGGCTTTTGATTGAACCTGAAAGTAAACGGTGGATCATTTCAAGTGTGTGTTAAGGTTAATTAGGTGAAGACGGCGTATGGGGTAGAATCAGAGGATTTTCCCAATTCAATCCTCGGAGGGCAAAACACAAAAAACGACGTTGTACGCTTTGGGGCGCACAAAGAGCGATCTGGAGACGTAGGGATTAGAGAATTCTTTCGACCACCGTTTGACAAAACCAAGGACAGAGTTAGCCTTTAGAATAATGTCATCAATATGTGGGATGAAGTTAAGCTTTCTATCACATAAGATGCCAGGGTCAGGATTCGTTTGTACAGGTGTTATCTGTTGGTTGAGTAAGACATAGGAACGTAGCGGGGAGGGGGGTCGTTTACGGGAGAAGGTGATTGGGTGAAAATTGGCAATATTTAGTTCGAGGCAGTTATTTTGGCACCAAGTTGAAAAGCTGTCTAGATCCATTTGGAGAAGTGAGGAGTTGACAGAAGAGTGGATCGTCTTGAAGTGTTTAGTGTCGTCCGCTATAGAGAGATGGAGGAGTGCTTGATACTGGAGTCTATATCATTAAGAGTAAGAATGAGTAGGAGGGGTCCAAGATGACTGTCCTGGGGAACCCCTGACGTGGGAAGGAAAGGATTGGAGAGGGTGAATCTAAAACTGATACAGGTTCGATCGTTAAGATAGGAGGAAATCTACTTAATCAGTAGGGGTTCGAAGCCAAGGGGGATAGCTTAAAGAGGATGAGGTTGTGTGAAATTTGGTCGAAAGCTTTGCTGAGATCCATTGCGATTACATCGATTTCGTTGCCGTTCTCTAAGGCACGGAGAGCGTGGGATGAGAATTCAACTAGATTGGTGGTGGTCGATCTGCCCGTAAGGAAACCGTGCTGGTTGGGTGAGATGATGGATTTGCAGCGGAAACATAACGCGTTGTAAAGAATGCCTTCGAACAGTTTTGGAATACGCAACACCCCTTCCCACGCGAGTGTTCCCGGGGCGTTACAACCTGCAACTGTTCAAGAAGAACTGCAACGGTTATTTGATGGCATCTCGGGGCGCCCACTCAGCGCTATAGGTTCGCCTCTCCTGAAGAAAAAAGAAAAAAAGAAAAACAAAAAAGTTTGGCGTTACTAATATCTTTTTTTGGCCCCTTCTTATGTATGGGGGTGACAAAAGAGGATTTCCAAATATTTGGGAAGACACCTTATGTAAGGGATAGATTGAATATCTTTGATAGCGGGAAGAGAAGAACCTTTTTTTAAAAGGACAGCGGTAAGCATATCAGGTCTAGGGCTGAACTCATCTTTACGCAGGTTTAATTTTTTTTTAACTAGGTGAAGAGGGTATGCTGGTGTAGTGGCTTCAAAAAATCGTTTTTTGTGGTCTTAATCGATAGTATACGAGGGTTGCCTTTTATATTTCGGGATTAGAGAACAAAAAAAGAAAGTTTTGGGGTCATTTTTGATATGGGTCTGAGTTTTGGTAAGATAGTTGCGATAAAGGGTGTTGAAGAGTTCCGAGAATTGGAGATAACAGCCAAGAAAGCTGGAGTAGTCTGGTATAGTTCGATTCCGAGAGAAGGTATACCCATGACATTCCTTTTATTGCGCAGGGAGTGAAGCTTGTGATTGTACCATGGAGAGTTCAGGGGTACCTCAGGGCACTATTTTGACTCCAACCTTGTTTTTGCTTCACATAAATGATGTGTTGGAGACAACGGATAACAAAGTGTTCAGTTTTGTGGATGATAGTACGAGGGTTGCCTTTTATATTTCGGGATTAGAGAACAAAAACAAATATTGATCATCGAAAATCACTTTATTGTTTTTCAAAATATTCCCCATGAAGATCTATACATTTTTGCATGCGTTTGAACCAATTGTCGAAGCACTTTTGCCACTCTGATTGAGGTATCTCCAACACATGCATTCTGAATGCAGCAACCCGTTCTTCAGGTGTCGAAAAACGTTGACCTCTCAGTTTGTTTTTTACGTACGGGAATAAAAAGAAGTCATTCGGTGCCAAGTCAGGACTATACGGCGGATGACCCATCAAATCGATGTTTTGGGTGCTCAAAAATGCAGTTGTCGCAGCCGATGTGTGAGAGCTCGCATTGTCGTGGTGAAGAGTGATCCGTCTTCGGCGGTTGGTTTTCCTGATTTCTTGGAAGACAACTGGCAAACAAATGGTTGTGTACCACTCAGAATTGACTGTTCTGCGTTGTTCTAGTGGTACGGTTGCGACATGTCCAGTTTTTCCGAAAAAACAGGTGACCATTTGCTTGGAAGTGCTTCGTGCGCGAACAACTTTTGTTGGATTTGGCTCATCTTGAAACACCCAGACAGTCGACTGCTGTTTACTTTCGGGCTCAGACGCGTAAATCCACGATTCATCACATGTCACGATGTCATAGACGTGTTTCGAAGCACCGCCACCGTATTTTTTGAGCATTTCTTTCGACCAATTGACACGAGCCTTTTTTTGGGCGATTGACAAATTGTGTGGGATCCAACGCGAACAAATTTTTTTGACAGTCAAATGTTTATGCAATATTGAATGTATGCTGGTCCCACTAACGCCTATGGTTGTTTCAATCTCACGATAGGTCACATGACGATCTTCCAATATCAGTTCGCGCACAGCATCAATGGTTTTCGGAACAACAACTGATTTTGGACGAACTTGACGAAATTCATCTTGGAATGAACTACGACCACGATTGAATTCACCATACCATCGATAAACACTGGTCCTTGATGGAGCTTCATCGCCAAAAATTGAATTAAGTTCATCCATGCACTGTTGCTGCGTTAATCCACGCCGGAAGTTGTAAAAAATAATCGCACGAAAATGTTGACGATTTAATTCCATTTTTGGGCCGAGATGAATCTTTTAAGTTACTGTAAACAACACAAATAGCGCTCGTATGTCAAAACGTTCTGAGTGCGTATAACCTCAAAAATGTCAAACTTTACGACAGAGCTGTCAAATGCCGGATTGCAATGCTAGGGTTGCCACATCCCGAAAGGCAACCCTCGTAGTAGTTCGGTGGATAAAAGGAGAATAAGGAAGGCAAATGGGATGAGAGCGAACATACAGGGCAAAGTCACTGATTGCTTTCAACCCAGCGAAGGCCAGGATGATCCTTGTCCCTGTTCAATCCAAGTTGACATGCAGTCTCCACGTGAGACCCCCGGATAGCTACTTTGGCACCCGCCAAGTAGTGAACCAATGCATGCTGCGACATCCTTAGAAAGGTTGGCGCAAGGCTAATGTCCTCGCCCGGAAAAACAAATTATTATGGACAATTTAACAAGTCTCGGATATGAACCGGATACCGCTGGAGAGACTTGCGAAATAAGGCCAAGACCGGATCCCGGTTGTAGTACCGATCATGATGAATCGATATGCTCTAAAAGCCCCAAGTGTGAATTTGTATTTTAGCGGGTCAAAATTAGCTCGAAGAAAAGTACGCATGGCCGACCACACTGTACAGTGTTCGGAAGCTTTAAATGCATCTTTCTCAAAACCATATTTTTGAAACGCGTGTGCAAGATATCTCATAATTTTACAGATGAATTCATATGATTTTTTTTTTTAAATGAAAGGTTAATTAATTTGCTTCTTGATGAATGTATTTTTAGAAGTTAAAATGTTGTTTATAAAAAGTTATAAACAAAAATAAGTTGAACATTTTCGCAAAAAAATCCCATTTTTTCAATCACATTTTTTTTAATAATTTTTTTCTTTTAAATACTTTAAATACTCATCAATTGACTACACTCATCAACTAAACAAAACCACTTTTCTTTTGTTTTACGGATCATCCAACGAGGCCGACACTGGACACCGCGAAATTGTTTTTTTTTTGGGCTTATGTCTTTTACATATAACTTGCTTGTTTATGCGTAGAATGTAATGAAAAAATTAATTTAAACACTTCTATGCATGCACAAATAAATGCTCAGATTTGTAAAAATATGTTTCTAAAAAAAATTGGCAAAATCGGTTTTTTTGGCCTTCTACACAAGGATACCCCCTTAAATCCTTGGGGATGTTATACCAGTTTTATAATTTTAACCCAGTAACGATGGCGAAGCCGAGTCGGTGAGGTCATGAACTTCCGGGTTCCCACAGGCCAATAAATAATAATAATAACCCAGTAACGATAAAAATGATTCGGAATTATTGATGTTTAAGCGATACAAGACAGATATAAGAAAACAGGTGTTACGGAAACCGATGATCGGTTTTGCGGCACCACAATACGTTCCTGCCGCACTGCGCTTAACATATGTAATCGTAAACTACAGATTCCACGCAACAACGACGCACAAACCGATAATTGCAACTGTGTTTTTTTAAAACACTTGCGACGCATTGTACAACCGATATCAGTTTTTCGATATAGAAGGCTAATACTCAAATCAACTACACTACTGTGATACCATTGCTTTTTATACAGCACTGTTTTAAAAATATTAAATGTTCTCTTTTTTTAACGCAGTTATTGAAAAACGTATGTGCGAATGTTGTTAAAAGTGTTCACTATGATCAGCTAATTAGTCATATTGACATCTCTATCGTGAAATTCCCTCCTCCGTACTGTGAATCATATATTTAAATTTTCAATTTAGGAAAAATTTTAGCTGCACCCTCTACAGCTCCAAAACTAAGTAATTAACAATCACACCTCCTTAAGCAGAGATCCCCACAGTACCCGCCCCTTGTGGGATTTGTGTGTAGTCAAGGAATGTAAATAAATTTCAATCGCAATTTGCTTACCAAATAAAGGGTAGTTTAATTTGGACATATCCAGACACATAGAAGCTACGTTTATAGTCTGGATGTAGACGACGAATAGAACTTCAATTCGAGCAGGAGCAATTTCATCCACTAGTACTCATATAAAAAGGGGACATTATGTCATCCCGACACAATCGTTCCCCCGTCGTCTATTTGACTAGACTACTGTTAAAACTATACGTATACACAACTGACTACATCAAGCGCAGCACCTTGTTCTTCGGTATACTTATTTACTGGCCAGAGTTTTCTTCCAAAAAATTTCGAATAAACGAGGAGACATGCGACTTATGATGCATGACTCATAAGCCTTGCCAAACCAAGTTCGAAGTGGCTCAATACTGCGTGGGAGGGGATCGGATTACATCAACAGAATCAGTTAAATGAAGAAGAGAACCAACTTCTGCTTATTTTGTTTTTTGTGTAGAATAAATCAAGCGTGTGTCCCTTGATTGAGCAGCGGGATTAATGGTGACATTGAATTTTGGGCATCTTTCTGACGCATCTCAAGGACGGAAGCCTGAATAAATATCAGACTTTCATTGCATCATGCGCGGTATGGTGTGGCATTTTAAAAATGTATGGCTATCCCTTGTGATAGAACACTGATGGACATGGAGGTTTGTCGCCATTAAATTTAGCTTAGTCAAAATGTTAATGTATTTACTTGCGTGGGGATTGAATCAAAAAAAAAAACTTACAAAGTTCTGTGCGTTTGTTGCGAGTAATAAGTTCAGTTGTCTGTGTTAATAAGTTCGCGTAGACCCCATGGGTATTGCTTCGGCTGTTGACCTTAGGGATAGTTTTTATAGGTAGAGAGGTGCTACAGGCTATCAAAGGAATTACAAAGACGCATTAAAAAATGCGAAGAAAATGCGTTTTCGATGGAGTTTTTCGTTTTTGGCCTGCCTTAGGACGGACAGGAGGGCGCACATTTCTGCGGAAGGCCTCGTATTTCAAATCTACTGAAAGATATGGTTTGTGCGGACCGTTCATCTGACGCAGAGGGTGAAGTAATAGAAAAACAATCTTTAGTGTGTGTCCACAAGCCCTTTCCATCGGGGTTCTCATCTTTAGAACGGCTGGCAACGAATAGAATGTCTGACATCTTTTTAAGTACTATATACTAGGCTTTTTGAAGAAAATCTACTAGAATGCGTTGTTGAGTAGGGAAGTGTTTATCTAACTTAGAGGACAGAGTAACAGAAAAATAAATGTATGCGTTGTTAGGATTAGTGTGCCTGTGGGGGGACGAAGTCGTGGCACCGACATGGGCGCAGGGTTCTACTCCGTCCCCGCAACTCTTCATTGTTCGAACAAACTTAATCCAACGGCAACAATCATCAGGAGACAAAAGTAAAATAAAACACCGATTGTTTTGGTAGTTCACAAGCTCTTTTATTACTTTAATTGCTTGTATTATTTTCACATTTTACGCTATCGTATTTAAACCGGGGACACTAAAAAAATTACTTTTGATTGAATATTTTTGCTATTTACTTTTATGCTGACACACTGAGTGGAGTGCACATCCTCGTGTGCACTTTGCAGTGGCGAAGAGATGTTGCGCGCGCGATAGTTGGGATACGACTCAGTGATATTTGGCTCGTGCAGAGCCGACTCGCTAATGGGGTGAGTTTGGTGGTGTGGTGAAAAAGGAAATGAAATTTCCTTTAACCAGTGACCAATGGAAGGCGATCTCTGGCACGCAGTGGTGTGCGTGTGTGATCGTACCTATCACCGTGTGTATCGATGCATTTAGCAAAGGATAAACGAAACCTGAAACGAGGAAAAAAGAACAAAGGGATCGAATAGATCATTGTTTACGTTGTGCACTGTGGCTATCATAGACGGCAATTCATCGGAGAAATGGTGCTGAAAACAAATAAGGGCATCATTACAGTCGCGGATGAGTGGTGCGGATGCGTTAATAGATGTGTCGCCATTAGGAAAATGTGCTAATAGGTTTTAGTGTTTATGGCCTCTCAGACTGCAGTAGTATGTTATAGTTATGATGCCGTATAATGTGAAGAATTCTCTTTAGGGATTTTCAGATAATGCGTTGGATGCATTAAATGTCCTTGAGAAAGGAAATGTTTCAGGTATGCTGGTGATTGGGATGCAAATACGGGTTGCGAATATGGGGGGTTCTTCAGGTGAGCTTTAAGAACCCCCACATGCCCACTAATTAATTGTAGTACAAAAGAAGGATATTTATTTATTTTATTATTTATTGGCCTTTAAGAACCTGGAAGTTCATGACCTCACCGACTCGACTCCGCCATCGTTCCCTGTCCTGTGCACTCTCCCCTCACGCCTGACCAGCCGATCCGATCTCCTTAAAGTCAAACCTAACATTGTCCTCCCATCTTCGTCGCGGCCGTCCTACCGGTCTCTTTCCCGTTGGTCTACCGTCAAGAATTCTACGCACGGTCCTATCGTTGCTCATACGCGCTTCATGACCGGCCTGTGGGGAGGAAGTATTGTGCCAGGCATGGGCACTCCGTTCACTTCCATCCCCATCGTCTATTGTTACTAAAGTTCCAACACGTATCGTTCGCGAGCCAACAGACCAAACACTAAAATACGGAGCGGACAACACAGAAAATAACGCACCGGTTTAATTAATGTCAATTCTTTATTTGTTACGTTTTATTCTTTCACTTAGACTTATTCTTTACTATTAATTTGATTTATATAAATTCTAAACACGGTATGAACACTTCCTTTTCAACACGACCGCGCTTCTCCGCCGCGCGACGAAGAGCGGAAGCGGCACGACCGTGTTGGCCTGCGGATGGAATGAGACTCTGCGTTGCTCTGCTCGATGCAGAGCCACTTCGCAACCGGAGGTGAGTTCTCTCGAGAGAGAAGGCGTTCCTCTCGTGGGGAAAACGAGGAAAGAGGATCTCACTGGTGAGGTCCTGTAGTGGTGTGCGTGAAGTCGATCGTTGAGATCAGATTGTTTACATAACGCTTGCAGGTCAAAAGCGAAACGAAACCTAGACAAGGGATACAGACAAAGAAAGAAGCGACCTAATGCATCGTCCGGTAATGAGGGTCAGCTGAGTAAATATCAGCCACTCATTAGATGCTAAAAGGGATTGAAATAATAGAGATCGTATATCGTATCTCTGTCGACTGGAAGAATCGGATTCTTTTGTTTGCATATGTTTATGCTATTGAATCCAATCCGACGGCTAAGTGCAACGTCGGTGATTGTTTGAAGATTCAAATGAAGAAATATTTCAGCGAGAAGTACTTGCAGCTGTATCGATAGTTGCAAGTCATTGCGAAGCATTTCAGATGATTACACAATGACGGTTTGTATATACCATCTGTGTCAATTGAACAAGGCATCTATGGCAACGCCAGGATCGAACTGTATTGTGAATATCTACACTAATTGGAAATTCGGTTCCTGCAATGCAGGAGATGCATTGATACATGTATGAATGCCCTTGAAGGAAAAATTCTTTACAGGAATTTCCCGATAATGCGGCGTTGTATGCATTAAATGTCCTTGAAAAAGGAAAATGTCTTCAGGTGCCAATCCAAATGCATTGGCGGGACACAATGGGAGTTGGGTTGTAATAATGGGGGTTCTGCCTGATAAGTTAAGAAAGAAGTCGTACGGAGAATTGTATGCGAAGGGATGCATGAAAGGTAAGTTTTCTTTTCCAGGGGCTTTTTAGATTACAGATTGGATCTCTTTAATGCGTAAAGCATTTAAGATGCTAATGCGATTGCATTAGTGAAATTAGGAGGTGAAGGTTATATGGAAATTAGGATTTAGGAAGGCGTGATTAAAAGGCAGAAGTGAGCAGAAGTATTAAGGTTAAAGTCGATAGAGGTTGATCTTAAGTTAGCATTTCGTGGCATTTTGCAGATAGGCTTTTGGAGGATTTTTATTGATTGACACTGCAGAAATTCAAAGTCCCTTTTTTTACTCGGTTTTGTTTATTTTTTTTTACTTGAAGACTTTTTTTAGGCGAACACTCGCCCCGACACACCGTTTCACACTGACACACTCTTGTCCATTTTCTGCTGGAGGATCATTCCTCGGCGAACGTAACCACTTGACTGGTTAAACGAATTTTTCTCCAGGGATGAGAAACTCACCCCGACCGAAGTCATTAACTTCGGCTGCGATATTTACATTATTTTTATTTCCTTGTAGGAACAGTAGCGGTTGTTTGGTTTAGTGTTTACACTCTGTTCCCACAATAGTCCTTTCGATAAGGAAAGCCAAATTGCGGTTGCCTCAAGGCAGGGACATACATTTGTTTATACCTTGGCCATACATTTATGGTGTGGGATTTTACTGGCTGTCGGCATCTGGCGCCGGCCACTTGTGTTTGCCCAGCTAATGGGTCGTCAAACAACTTCTTTTCTAGGTAGTGTCCTTCGATAGCCGTGCAGGCATGAGGAATCGGTCGAGAAATTGGACCCACGTGTCTGTGGGCAGGTGGGGTTGAGGACACGGAATGTATCTCCCCTTTAGCCAGGCGAAAGGTATTTAACCCTACAGTGGTTTGTGTGGTTCACAGCACCGTCACAGGTTCATTAGAGGCGTGTGGGGAGTGGAGTAAATAGAATAAGCGAGGATTGCATACATTGCGGGGGTTGTTGTAGAAGGGGATGCAGAGGAGAAGATTCGCACACTCAGCCGATCCTGAGAGTAGACGGAGGATGGAGGGAATATCGGCTTGAATACGGTGTTCTTCTAGTGTTGTAAGTTAATTAGTTTGAATAGGGGGAGAAGCAGAGGGTTTTTTCATATCAGTCCACAGAGCGCAACACTTAAGAAGCGCCGTTGAAAGCTCTCAATTCTGGGTATGTGAGTTAAGTGATAAGGTGACCAGACCTGACTTGCCATATTCTAGAAGAGGACGGACAAAGGAAATGTAGAGGGATCGGGTCACATAGGAGTTGCGAAATTCTTTCGACCAGCGTTTGATTAATCCGAGAACAGAATTAAGGATTATGTCGTCGATATGTAAGAGGAAATTTAGCTCCCTGTCACATATGATGCCCAGGCTGCGAATTGAGTGAACAGAGGAAAGGGGTTGGATTCATTAAGAAGTAGGCACGGGGAAAGGAAGTGTGCGCTTCCGTGAAAACGAAATTGATTGGCATTTACCAATGTTAAGCTTCAAGGAATTCTTCTGGCATCAAACCGAAAAGTTTTTGGTCAATTTTAAGAAGAGAATCACGTGGAGAATCGATTGTTTTAAAAAAAATTACTTACATACCCTCACCCTCCTGCCACTCCCATTCGCCCAGTGTTCTTTTTCTTTCTTTTTATTTTTTCTTTACACTCCTAGATTTTTAGTTAGTCTGTAAGCTTATTTAAGCTGCGTGTATTAACCCAAATAAATGAGGGTTCTGGCCTCACCAAAACAAACCACACCATGAAAGCGTAACTGATTGGCGTTTGCCAACGTTAAGCTCCTAGGAATTCTTCTGGCACCAAACCGAAAAGCTGTAGAGGTCATATATAATAAGCCGGGGGCTAGAGTGTGAGTATGAGTGCGGGTTGTGAGACTGTAGGCGGTGGCCAGGGTGGGGTCAGGAGGGATAAGAGAGGAGACGACGTTTAAGAGCAAGATTGAAGTCAAAGAAGGTGCGGTAAGAGTTTGCCCACCGCAGCATTCGCAAAATGGGTTCATTAGAGCAACCCCGGTTTTGGGGTTTAGTGTAAAATGTGATGGAGGAGAGCAGGCTTGGGCAGTTGATCGAATCTGAGAGAAGACGGTGGATGTAGAGGATGTCGGCATGAATTCTGCGCTCTTCAAGTGTGTTAAGATTTTTTAGATGGAGACAGCTTCTGTGTAGGGGTAGAATTAGAGGATTTTCCGAATTCAATCATCGGAGGGGAAAACGCAACAAAAAAACGACGTTCCACGCTTTCCATCCTGTGAATATGGGGCGAGTAGTTAAGAGGAGCAGGCCTGACTAGCATATTCGAGAAGGGGACGGACAAAGACTATGTAGAGCGATCGGGAAACGTAGGGATTAGAAAATTCTTTCGACCAGCGTTTCAAAAAACCAAGAGCAGAGGTCTTTATGAATATTGTATACTGTATCTTTGTTGCATTGAAGTCTACGAGATTGGCCCTTCCCCACTGCAGGACCTTATCCAGATCCCTATTCTGAGAATCGTTTTGGCTACATCTCAGCTACTGTCACGTTGATGCACCAATCGCCCGGTGACTCAAAAAAGAGGAAACAATCATACTATCATCCGCAAAATTGAACACTTTGTTATCCGTTGACTCCAACAAATCATTTATGTGAAGCAAAAACAAGGTTTAAGCCAAAATAGAAGCTTGAGGACCCCAGAATTAACAGGATACAGATCTGAAGACTCGCCGTCCACAACCAACCGGATCGATCGAATTTCGTGGAAGCTCTTCGCCCAATCGCAAAGCTGCTGGGAAATTCAGTATGAACGAAGTTTACTCAGCAATACCTCATGCCAGGCGCGGTAAAAAGCCTTGAAGATATCGTATGCGACCGCCCTCGACTCACCATGCCATGTAATCGCAGATGTCCATATATCGGTTATAAGGGTCAAAAGATCATTCAGACGTCCGTTGCACTCCAAACACTTAATTAATTCGGCATTGATGACCTTTTCCATCATCTTAATTTTGTGGGAGACACTTTCCTTTCGTTGGTATTGACTAAACTCGAGTGATTTTCAGGCAGGTAGGAAAATAAGATAAGTGAAAGAGTCTGCCAAGAAGCGGCCTTAGTTCTGGAACAGTGTCCTTAGGGACTATTGCTGGTATTGTCAGGGCCGATTGTTTTCCTACAGTCCAGTCCACGTAGAATGCGTTGAATAGTACGCAGGCGGAACCTCACATCGCGCATCGGAAGACCATATCGGCGCGATCACAGATGGCTTCAAACGGCCGGCATCGAGGTTTGAATTTGTGGAAAACAAATTTGCGAACGCATTAGCTTTATCCTTAAAATTTGTGATTAGTGTCTCGCTGCCCGTCACTAACGGAGGAAAAGAGGAGGAAGCGAGGTTACTCCTGACAGTCCTTGCGACTGACCAGAAGGAACGCAAACCAGTTGGGCATTGGAAGACCTTACTTGAGGTCATTAGCTTTATCTTTTAAATTTGTGGTTAGTGTCCCACTGTCTGTCATTAACGAGGGAAAAGACGAGGAAGCGAAGTTATTGCTGACAGCCCTTGCCATCGATCAGAAGGGACGCCAACCAGTTGGACACTCAAAGAGTTTATTGGGCAGTCTGTCAATGTAGACCTTCTTCACGGTATCAATCGTCGGTAATTTTGTGGGACACTTTTTTCCCTTTTTTTGGGATTGGCTGAATACGAACGATTTTCCAGCAGGTAGAAAATGTCCTCCGTACATACGATAAGTGAAAGAGTCGGCCAAGAACTGGGGATAGTTCTGGAGCATCGTTTTTAAGGACTATTGCTGGTATTCCATCCGGGCCGGTTTGCCTACCTACAATCCAGTTCACATAGAATGCGTTGAATAGTACGAGGGCGGAA
Organism: Microdon myrmicae; assembly: GCA_963931805.1. Taxonomy (NCBI): domain Eukaryota; kingdom Metazoa; phylum Arthropoda; class Insecta; order Diptera; family Syrphidae; genus Microdon; species Microdon myrmicae. The sequence goes on from OZ007502.1 coordinate 111,302,683, forward strand.
CCCCACATCTCACATCGAAGACCGTACCGGCGCGATCACAGATGGCTCCAAAAGACGGCATCGAGGTTTGAATTCGCGGAAAATAAACTCGCGAACACATTAGTTTTATCCTTAAAATTTGTGATTAGTGTCTCGCTGCCCGTTACTAATGGAGGAAAATAGGAGGAAGCGAAGTTACTCCTGACAGCCCTTGCGACTGACCAGAAGGAACGCGAACCAGTTCAAGCAGTTTTTGGTCACTCTGTAGTTGTAGGTCTTTTTCGTGGTATCAATCGCCTGGTTGCACGCGTTTCTGATTCTAACAAAATTCATTCCATTAACCTCAGTGGGTTTGGCCCGCCACTGTTTAAAAGCTCTATTTTTTGCCGCTGTAACGTGCTCGCGTTTTTTATCAAACCAAGGGTTATCAGATGAACTTCGTTTGATGCGGAATGTAGATCTTCATCCCCAAAAGAATAATCTCTGTGACCAACACGGCGCAAGCCTTAAGATCGGAGTCTCAAAAACACACCTCTGTAAGAGGAAATTTAGCTTCCTGTCACATGAGCACGGAAAGGATGCGAAAAAATAAATCCGAAAAATGTTAATTAGCAGCCGCATACCTTCATAATTGGTGAGCCTGCTTAGGTTGGTTATTCATTTGAGATGTACGTGATTGCACAATCGATATCAAACAGTGGTCTGAGTTTCCCAATGACACAGTCATTTCCACGGTATAAATGATTGTTAACATCCGAGCCTCCAAAGCACATCGCTTCTTAAGAGATACATGAGATAACTCGTCTCATCCGAACTGGCCACAATATACAAGATCCAAACCGGAATTCAATTCCCATATTTTATCAAGAGGACTCATAAAGATCAGCGGTGCACGTGCTCGATAAGATACAAAAATGCACAGTGAAACTTGTTGGAACTCTGATGTAAGTCCCATTGTCAGAAGACGCGGCGTATCTATTTAATTTCTATAGGTACTAGCAAGGTCCTTAAACTGAGCTGATCTATAATGTATGCATTTCACCTGTTCATATATTTTCGTCATTTTTAAAATCACCAGACATTAAAGACCAACATGTAGCGATTTTATATAAGCTCGGTAGAGAGCTGAAACCTTCACCAAACAAAGGGACTGAACACCTACGTACCCCATGTCTATTTATTAATACGTGGATTATACCCCCACGTATCCCAGGTTTGCACGGCTATCTCGTAATATGTTATGTTGACATGCATGGCTATCTCATTACACATGGCCCTTAAAACTAAAATTGTTTAACGAGCTGAATGCTGGGTAAACACAAATAGCCAAAACCAATAGCTTTAATCCAATATCACCAGATATTGATTGCCTCATATATTACAAAATTAAAGACCCATCAAAGGAATGCAAAAGTTGCGATCCTTATTTAGTTGCCGTGCCGGCTGGGCTTCCTTCCTCGGGAACCTAGTGATGATGACGACCATTAAAAGTAATTAAAAGCAAATTCTTGTTCGGACGGACTGAAAATGTCGGAGGAAGCCTACAGAGACTTTGTACTATCGAAAACAAGGGCATTTGATCGATATAAAGCGTTCAAAGAGGAGCGTGAAGTTGTTGATGGATGAGTGGAATGTTCATTGGAAAAAGGTGTACCTCTTCAAACCGAGAATATTTTGAAGGAAATAAAATAAATTTTGATGATTATTTAAATTGTATTGCTTTCATTAACTTATACCCGGTTACAATTTGTTAGAACGTATCCTCAAAAATATATATTTTTTTATACAATACGTGCACACAAATGGATTCTGGGGTGCACTAAAATAGCAAAACACATCGCAAGGGGAAGAGGATATGTGAGGCTTTTACTACATTCTTGAATTGCGGATGAAATATTTTTAAATACCTTCTTCAGATACTTTTTTTTTTGAACTCTCCCAAGTTATTATTATAAGTCGTACTAGGAATTAGACCATTTAAAAATGTTCCACAATCTACTACTAAATATAAGTAATATAATACTGACGAGCTCTAGATATCACTACCCACATGAATAACCCATGTAAATGAATCAATTAGCAGTCGTAGATCTTTATAAATTAGTCAATTAGATTAACCTTGATGTTACGAAACTGACCTATTTTCAAATTAACTGAATGATCGGAGATTGTTTTGCCAGATGCAAGCATTGTTTTAATTTGGTGACATCACTTCTAAAATAATCGTCTTAAGTAGTCTTAATATGTGGAGATAAAATCGGCATTTCAACTATTTGATAGAGATAATGACAATATTCGGCGTGGGCTAGATGCGTTTACGTTCGGGTAAACATTTAAATTAATAAAGGGACTTAATGGTCACAATGTATACGACCCACAATTTGGGGGTCTATAAAAATTGCCGAATCGTTATAAATTATCTCATAATCAATATTTGTATAAAAATAGAGAGGGATGTCTCATGTCAAGAAAACTTTTTATGGAAAACTTTCGGGCAGCATACGAATCCATTTCTTCATATTAGGTGTCCAACTTTGCTTCCGCCGTTTTTTTTCGAAATTCGAGGCTTTACTGTAAAAAACTGGTTATACATTTATGATTCAAAGTATTGTCCATCGCTGGCCACTACTTTCTCCCATCTTTCGGACAGCGTACGAATCCATTTCTTCATATTAAAGCAGCAAATTAAAACCTCCCGCAAATGACGAGAATTTGGCTCGTAAGCTAACATGTTTAATCGAGAATAACTTTCTGACGCAGACACAAATCGACTAATATTTCGATGGCGTTATGTTTACAAATACCTAAGCTTATTGTATGACATCTATGATCTATTTATTTCAACTACCACTTACCGCTACAGCCATCTATTGCAAAACGGCGGAAGCAAAGTTGTACACCGAATATAATATATATGGCATCGGGTTTTCCAATAGGGACTTGACAATTTTTTTTAAAATAAAACGCAAACCATTTGAGATATTTCAAAAACTTTATTATTGGCTTGAAGTACAATCAAAATATTTATGAATGGTACGCGACTTCGTTCATATGGCCACCACGGGCATGTTTGCAGCGGTCGATTCGTTGGACCCAATTTTCGATGACTCGGCCGGGCACTATTTCGCGTTCAATGTTAGCTCTGAGGTCTTCCAATGTCGTCGGCTTGTTGGCATAGACCAATGACTTGACGTAGCCCCAAAGAAAATAGTCTAGAGGCGTTAAATCGCAGTAACGAGGCGGCCAACCGACTGGCCCATTTCTTGAGATAACACGCTCATCAAACTTACTCTTCAATAAATCGATTGTGTCGTGTGCCTATTGCCTGTCTACTAGGGCGAGAATTACGACCGAAAGTTAACGCTCTTAAAGTTGCGGTCACCGACTCCAAATTAGTATTATATTTTTATAATTTGCAGACGTTGTTCGTTCGTGTACTTAACCATGATGAAAATGTTGAGTTCACTGAATAAATTGACAGTGACAGTTCGATGATTAGTAAAAGGGTGCGTTCACAAATTAAATTCAAAGTTGTCAAGTCCCTATTGGAAAACCCGATATATGTATTGTATTGGTCGTCCTATAATTTCGTTCGGTTTTTACAGAATCAATCAGTTTTTTTTTTCTTAAAAAGAATGAGAATTCCTCAATGATATATTGTCCATTTTTCGTTGAATCTTTCCTGTAATTTCATTATTCCCCCTCGTAGGTCCTAGATCTGGAGGCGAAAAAATTGTAGCGATACGTTTCTCGGTCACTCTTGGTAGCTCCTTTCAGGAAATGTGCTCGGCAATTTCATGGTAGCATATTTTTTGCATTTTTAAAGGTGGCGTCTTTTAAAATTGCCACACGTTCTTATAGATATCTGATCAGTGAGTAATTTTTTGTTAAGGGAGTTTCGCAGGAATAGGAACAAGTGGTAAGCTCATAGTGTAAGGCCTGGTAAATACCGTGGGTGGAGTAAAACCTCTCTGTTGCATTACTTTTAGCTGAGTTATTATTGCTGTTGCGCTCGACTTCGCAGTCAGTACAGCCATGAGGGAGCCGGAGGTTCATACGTCTCTTGCGCAACGGATTATTATAAAATTTTTAATAAATGAAGGCGTTAAACTCTCGACATTTTTTTTTCGATTGAAGGCACAGTTTGGTGAGGATGCACTCTCCCAGAATCGTGTGTATACGTAGGCCAGAAAATTTAAAATAGGGCGATTTTTTATTAGACCCCTCGGGAGAGGCGAACCTATAGCGCCAAATGGTACTCCAAAAACCCCTTTTTTGCGCGCGTTTGTATAAAAAAGAGTGCTATAGTATTGCTATCTGGCAACTATATCGCGATAATGGTGAAGAGCCTATATCATTTGGGATTAATAGTGAAGAACGTGTGATTCGAACTGACGCTATGACAGTTAGAATCACCAAAAATTGAACCAAAGCGCAACCCATCAGAAGAATTCGATTTTTAAACTCAAGTATATTCCACTGAGCTCCTCGATAGTACAGTGTTTAGTATGCCCGTCTGTCACACGGGAGACCGGGGTTCGATTCCCCGCCGGGGAGCCTCTGGCGCAAGACTAATGACCTTGCCCGGAAAAAACAAATCATTATGGAAAATTTAACAAGCCTCAGGACTTGCTAAATACGGCCAAGACCGGTTCCCGGTTGTAGTGCCGATGATGATGATGATGATATTCCACTGATGTGTATTGTTATAACATACTATCGCTATGATATACGGCTCTGATGTATTTTGTTATTCGATTTTCGTTCGGTGTTCTTCACTCTTTGCTTGTGTACCGTGTGTGTATCTGTTAGAGACGCTACAAGCCCATATGTAAGTACTATAAACGAAATTACTGTGGTTGTCGCAGTAAGTACTATAAACGAAACTACTGTGATATTCTTGTGGATTACTGAGGATCCAATGGTTTCCTAGATCAATACGTCGCCACTTGATTTTTTTTATTACACTTCTCTCGGGAGAGGCGAACCTATAACGCCGAGTGGGTGCCCCGAGATGCCACCAAATAACTGTTGGTTCTATTTGAACAGTTGCAGGTTGTAACGCTCCGGGAACACTTGCGTCGAAAGGGAGTTCCACAACTTCCCCGCTCTGTAACGGAACGAATTCTGATGCAGGGATGTTCGCGCCGTCGGGAGATGAACCACAAACGGGTGCGATCCGTCGGATTGTCTTGTGGACCGCATATAAACCGAATTGCGTGGAACAATACCACGAATCTCCGAAGAACAGTAGCCGCGATAATATCTGTAAAACAAACACAGGTCGGCTACGCGCCTTCGATGTGATAGCGACTGTAGTCCCGACGTCAGCGCCGGGTCCCCGATCAGGCGGATTTCTCGTCTCTGTATGCTCTCAAGTAGCTCGAGGGTATGCTTAGGAGCCGTGCCCCAAACATGAGAGCAATATTCGAGCGCGGGTCTAATTTGGGATTTATACAGGAGGAGAAGTTGGGCCGGCTCTAAAAAGGTAGCTCAGTTTTCCAGAGGCTGACCTGGCAATGTTCGACACGTGTTTATGTCATGATACATTTCCACAGACCGTGACGCCGAACAATTTCAAACTTTCCCCAGTCTCGAGGGCTCGGCCATTCATCATCAGCTGTGGAACCGATGGTCCACTTTTCTTTGTGAATGTTGTGTATTGTGTCTTCGCTGCATTGAAGTCGACGAGATTGGCCCTTCCCCACTGCAGGACCTTATCTAGATCCCGGTTCAGAGAGTCAATCTGTCTACATCTCAGTTGATGCAAAGTAGATGCACCAATCGGCCGAACAATCGAAAAGGAGGAAACAAGCATACTATCATCCGCAAAACTGAACACTTTGTTATCCGTTGTCTCCAACAAATCATTTATGTGAAGCAAGAACAAGGTTGGAGCCAAAATAGAACCTTGGGGCACCCCCGAATTAACAGGATACAGATCCGAACACTCGCCGTCCACAACAACCCGGATCGATCGATTCTCAAGGAAGCTCCTCGTCCAGTCGCAAAGCTGTTGGGAAATTACATATGAACGAAGTTTGCTCAGTAATGCCCCGTGCCAAACGCGGTCAAAAGCCTTAGAGATATCCAATGCGACCGCCCTTGACTCACCATGCCGCTCAATCGCAGTTGTCCATATATCGGTTATAAGTGTCAAAAGGTTTCCCGCGGACCGCCTGCCACAGAATCCGTATTGACGATCATTCAGAAGTCCGTTGCACTCCAAATACGTAATTAACTCTGTATTGATAACTTTTTTCATTACCTTACATAAAATAGACAGTAATGCTATCGGGCGGTAATTTTGTGGGAGACACTTTTCTCCCGTCTTTGGGATTGGCTGAACTCGAGCGATTTTCCAGCAGGCTGGAAAGGTCCCCCGTGCATAAGATAAGCGGAAGAGTCTGCTAAGAACCGGCGATAGTTCTGGAGCGCAGTTCTTAAGGACTATTGCTGGTATTCTGTCCAGGCCGGTTGCCTTCCTACAATCCAGTTAACGTAGAATACGTTGAATAGTGCGCGGACGAAATCTCACATCCCACATGGAAGACCGTACCGGCACGATCACAGGTGGCTCCAAAAGGACGGGATCGAGGTTTGCATTCGAGGAAAATAAATTCGCGAACACATTGGCTTTATCCTTTGAATTCGCGACTAGCATCCCGGTGTCTGTCACCAACGGATGGAAAGAGGAGGATGCGATGTTACCGCTGACAGCTTTTGCCATTGACCTGAAGGAACGCGAACCAGTTGGGCACCGAAAGAGCTTATCGATCACCCTGTCGTTGTGAGCTTTCTTCGCAGTATCAATCGCCTGGTTGCACGCGTTTCGGATTTTAACAAAATTCGTTCTATTAACATCGGGATTGGAGCGCCATTGCTTAAAAACTCTATTTTTTGCCGCTGTAAACTGCTCGCATTTTTTCAAACCAAGGTTTATCAAACGAACTTCGTTTGATGGAATGTGGAATATACATCTCCATCTCCAGAAGAATTATCGCTGGATACCGACTCCACACAAGCGTTAATATCGGAGTCTCCGAAGCACACCTCCGACCATGGAAATGATGCAAAGAAATCTCGCAAATCGTCCCAGTTAGCAGCCCCATACTGCCATACATGGCAAAGCTGCCTAGGCCGGTTATTCGCTTGATATACAAGTGCTTCCCGAAAGATACCAAGCACTGATCCGATTTTCCCAGTGGCGCAGAAATCTCTACGATATAAATACTCGGTTCGGATGTCAAAATCAGATCCAGGGTGTTCGTATAATCGCCTCGGTCATCCGGCACTCACGTTGGCTCCTCCACGAGTTGAGTCAAGTTGTGGCTTACAGCAAACATCTCCGCCAGATTCCCAGCCTCGTCGGTTCTGTTAGAATGTAACAACCAGCCGGAATTGAGCACATTAAAATCGCCAAGGCCAACTATTTCAGAAGCTGGGTGGTTGATCCGTATCCAGTCGACGGTATGTGAAAGATGTTCGAATAATGTCGCCAGTCGATCGTCATTTGGGGAGCGGTAAAGACAATAAAGAAATACTTTAGTCGCCTCTTACCACGAGCCGGCCTAACTGTGAGTATATTCTAACGTGCTGCTCACAAGGGCACTGTGATCACCGCTTAATTGTCGGAGAAATCTCATCAGAAGTGGGCATCAGCTATGGAAAAAGCCGCGTATCGAAACAAAAGACGAAGTATGCCCCTTCGAGATGTCACCCTTCTTCATGACAACGGCGTGCCACACACCACGTCCTTGACAGGGGATGCATTGGAAGAAATGGGCTGAGAAATCCTTGTTACAACCCAGACTCGTCTCCTTGTGATTGTTTTTTGTTCGTACCCTTGCAGAAATCACTTGGAGGAAAAAAAATCGAAAGTAGTGAAGAAGTCGAGGAGCACGGCACCTCGGTACATTCGTACCGTCATCAGGCTAGAGGAGTGGCGGCGATCTATCAACACGTGGTCAATTTGGTTGCGAGTGGCTCCATCAGATGATACCCAGGTGGCTTTGTGGATATCTTTACGCGGAAACCTGGTACTCGCAACGACCAAGTGTTTGGATGTTGCCAGTTCGATGACTCGTAGTCCATTGTCATTAGTGGGCTCATGCAAAGAATGGGAGCCTGCGTAGTGCCTGAAAACCGGCTCCCGACCTATTTTGGCATTCAAATCACCAAGAATGATGTTCACGTCGCATCTTGGGAAGACATTGAGGGCCCGTTCGACGTTCTCACAGTATTCTTCTTTTTCGTCGTCAGTGGACTCATCTGTAGGTCCGTGAACGTTTGTGAGGCTTACGTTCTTAAGCTTGCCTCGCATGCGAAAAATGCATAGCCTTTCGTTTATTGCATTAAAGCCGATGATGGCAGGCTTCAGTTTTTGGCTGACTAGAAAGCCGAGCACATGGTGTTTTGCATGACAGCTGTAATAAATATCATACTCATTTCTTCGAATAACACCACTCCGTCTTATTTCTTGTGCTCTGTATAGTGAGCGGACGTTCCATGAGAAAATTCTTAAATCGTTTAGCAATTTTTGTTTCCGTGGTCGTCGTCGTATATCCGGTCCATACCCGAGGCTTGTTAAATTTTCCATAATAATTGGTTTTTACTGGCATGGTTATTAGCCTTGCGCCAACCTTTCTCAGGATGTCGCTGCATGCATTGGTTCACTACTTGGCGGGTGCCAAAGTATCTATCCAGGGGTGTCACGTGGAGACTGCATGTCAACTTGGATTGAACAGGGACAAGGATCGTCCTAGCCTTCGCCGGGTTGAAAGCAATCAGTGACTTTGCCGTGTATGTTCGCTCCCATTCCATTTGCCTTCCTTATTCTCCATTTATTCACCGAACTGTGTTTAGACTTTAAGAATACCTCAAAACCCCTATTGTACGCGTGTGTCTTTACAAAAAAATAACAATAGAAATTCAAAGTTTAGAAGAAAACGTGATATTTTACTGAGGGTGAACGGCTTAGATAGTTATATCTAGAATTGGCTTTCCCTATTGGCCTTAAATAGTACGGACCTCAAAGTTCGCACAGCAGTCATGTACAATGATGAGTATATGGTATAGCAGTCATGCACAGTCTATACCAGTTGCTGATCCAGATTTGGAATTTTTTCGATTGAATTAAATTCGCCCTTATTGCCTTTTGATCGGTGTATCCCTTTTTAGTAACCCAATTGAACTCTATATTAAATATTCATTTAAATTGCTTTTCTTTCAACTCCATTAAAGACTTGATTATTGTTTAACGGCTTTCCATTTGCAGCGCAATGGAATGCAAACGTTTATCTGCTTCCCAATTTGAATAGTGAATCTGCCTTCTTCAAAACCTATAAAGTGCGACGTACAGCCCGAGCACATAATAAAAATGTTTTCCATTATAAACACGAAAACGCAAACCATATATGTACCGTTAAAAACTTGGTTAATCGTACTCCTTCCGTGTGGTATGACACAATCCAGAATAATTTACGCGAAGCACACGTACACTCCCAAGAGTGAGCAATTGCAAAACTTACGTTAAAAATTCACGTCGCGTCCGTATAGTGACAAATTTAAACAATTAAAACCTTCGAACTGCTTTTCATATCAGGATAAAGGAATTCCAATAAACTCCGTTCACTAGCATGACCCTGGCCTTTTGTTATCGATAATTAGAGACAATCAAGTATACTGATTCATGGTATTTTTGTTTAGCCCCATAAACTTGAATAGTCTGACGAAGTCATTAGATGCTTCTGGGAATTTAATCTTATAAGAAACTCCGACATTCTATTAACTAATTATCAAATTATCATTTTTGTACTGAATTAATTTTCAATTATTGTTTATAATTCCAGTCAGACGCTATTTGCCATAAATGTAACGAAGTCATAACCCAACGGGTTGTTACTGCATTGGGTAAGTCTTGGCATCCAGAGCACTTTGCCTGTCGCGAATGTAACACCCCAATAGTCGAATCTACTTTTAACATTCACGAGGATGAGCCAGTGTGTCCACAGTGCTTTATCAAGAAATATTCAGGAACATGTGTCGCATGCAAACAGCCCATTACAGAGGTAAGTTCTCTTAATTAAGTTAAATGTTACGTTTCAACTAACAACTTGTGGAGCAGTGTGAAAAATTCGCTTCTTGCTTGAATTTTTAATTATTAACAACGCGATTTTTTTTGTATTGACTAAGGGTATTGAGCTTGAAGTTTTGGGAGTTATCAGGGCACTTCGACGATTCCAAGTATATCTGCTGGGTATACATTTCAAGGCGCAAGGCTAATAACCTTGCCCGTAAAAATAAATTATTATGGAAAATTTAACCAGCCTCGGGACTTGCTAAATAAGGCCAAGACCGGATCCCGGTTGTAGTGCCGATGATGACGATGACCGGTATTGACTATGATATGATGAATCCTTCTCTTTCCTTGTAGAGTAAAAAAGAGTTTAAGCGTTTCTGTAATAGAGGTATTCTATTTCATTTGCTTAACTATTTACACTTATTGTCGAAACGATATGTCAATTACTTCAATTCCTGATGGTATTACAAATTTACTAGACGTCCTTTTATTATACACTCATTTCTTCTTCTGACGTTTGACACATTATTTTATTTTTCCTTCGTAATCACAAGTAATAGTCTACCTTGCCGAGACTTCGGTGCGGGGACCCGTTCACGATAATACTTTGAGCAAGCCGTATACTTTTTTACATAGATACTATTAGGTGTACAAATAAGTTTCCGCCATTTTCTATAAAAAAATTAGGAATTTATTCTGGAAGAACGATACATTACGTTTTATTCAAAGTACGAAAAGTTTCTGACCTCAACGTGAAGATAACAGCACTCATCAATAAAAGTGTTTTTGCTAATTGGTGGGCCATGCCTGACTTGCATATTCGAGCAGTCGGTGGACAAAGGAAATGTAGTTCCACCGGGTGACATGGGGATTGGAGAATTCTTTAGACCACCGATTTACAAATCCGAGAGTTGAGTTGGCCTTTAGAATCATGTCGTCAATGGGCTAAAGGGTTAATATTCCGGTTGTATAAATCAAACCATATCGAGAAAAACCAAAGAAGATTCAAGAGGGTTAGAATTGCCTACAATGTGCAAATTCAATGCGCAAGGTTCTTGCATGACCTTTTTTTTTTTTTTATTAGACTTCTCTCGGGAGAGGCGAACCTATAGTGTCGAGTGGGTGCCCCGAGATGCCATCAAATATCTGCTGCAGTTCTTTTTGAACAGTTGCAGGTTATAACGCTCCGAGAACTCTCGCGTGGGAAGGCAGTTCCACTGCTTACCCCCTCTGTAACGGAACGAGTTCTGATACAGGGATATTCGCGCCGTCGGGAGATGAACCACAAACGGGTGCGATCCGTCGGATTGTCTTGTGGACCGCATATAAACCGAATTGCGTGGAACAATGCCAAGAATCTCCGAAGAACAGCACCCGTGATAATATCTGTAAAACAGACAGGGGTCGGCTACGCGCCTTCGATGTGATAGCGACTGTAGTCCCGACGTCAGCGCCGAGTCCCCGATCAGGCAGATCGCTCGTCTCTGTACGCTCTCAAGTAGGTCGAGGGTATGTTTAAGAGCCGAGCTCCAAACATGAGAGCAATATTCGAGCGGGGGTCTAAGTTGAGATTTATATAGGAGAAGAAGTTGGGCCGGAGTAAAATATTTCTTCGCTCTAAAAAGATAACTCAGTTTTCCTGAGGCTGATCTGGCGATACCCGATACGTGTTTATGCCATGATACATTCCCACAGACCGTGACGCCGAACAATTTCAAACTTTCCCCAGCCTCGAGGGCCCGGCCACTCATCATCAGCTGTGGAACCGATGATCCACTTTTTTTTTGTGAATGTTGTATATTGTGTCTTCACTGCATGGAAGTCGACGAGATTGGCCCTTCCCCACTGCAGGACCTTATCTAGATCCCGATTCAGAGAGTCAATCTGTCTACATCTCAGCTGATGCGACGTTGATGCACCAATCGGCCGAACACTCGAAAAGGAGGAAACAAGCGTACTATCATCCGCAAAACTGAACACTTTGTTTTCCGTTGTCTCCAACAAATCATTTATGTGAAGCAAGAACAAGGTTGGAGCCAAAATAGAACCTTGGGGCACCCCCGAATTAACAGGATACAGATCCGAACACTCGCCGTCCACAACAACCCGGATCGATCGATTCTCGAGGAAGCTCCTCGTCCAGTCGCAAAGCTGTTGAGAAAGTCCATATGAACGAAGTTTGCTCAGCTGACAGTAAGACAAAAAATGCAGTACTCTCCCACCGATAGTAGAAATTTCTGGGCATTTGTGAAAAATATAAAAGACATGATCTCTTCATACATTCCCCCGTTTACAGTGGATGACATACGAGTCACCAGCGTAATAGAACAAAATAATTAACTCAACACTGTTTGATACATCAGTTCCGCTTCAACCTGCGCTTGCCCGAGCACTCATGGAGAAGAACGTACACAAATCCGCTGATCCGAAGGGCATTCCCCCAATTCTGTTGAAGAGATGTTCTCCACTTGGTAAACCTCTACTCTTCCATCTGCCCTATTCCGCTGGCTGTTTCCCAAGTACATAGCAGTCAGCGAACATTCAGCCAGTTCACGACAATGGCGAAGGTAATGGAGTCATTCATTAACCGTCAACTTTCGAAATATCTAGAATCAAAGTATATCCTCTGGTGGTCACCTGTTACTACAAAAGCCATCAATATGGCTTTTGTAGCAACAGCTTCACAGGAGGTCTGACGGCGTATCTTACCGAACAGTAGTAGTAGTAGCCATTTCACCCACTACTTCGATGAAAACAAAAAAGGGGGCCATATGATCCGCTTTTCGACCCATAGCACTAACTTATATTCTCGCGAAGGTAATGGAATAATGGCGTTTCAAACAGATACAAACACAGTACACAAGCAAATAGTGAAGAACAACACAGAAAGAAAATCGAATAAGCTAAAGCATCAGCCGTATACCAAGCAACAACTTAGCAATTCCACATCAGTTGAGTGTAGTTGAGTTTAGAAATCGAATTCGTACACGCGGCAGTGGCCTGATTCAATTTTTAGTGATTCTAAACGTCATGGCGTCAGTTAGATTCACACGTTCTTCACTATCGTCGCAAACGCTATAGAATCACTTAACAACCGTCAACTTTCGAAATACCTGGAATCATATGATCTACTCAATGGCCGCCAATATAGCTTTCGTAGCAACAGAGGCACAAGAGATCTGATGGCATATTTTATCGAAAAGTAGTAGTAGTAGCCATTCCACACACTACTTGGATGAAAGCAAAAACGGGCCACAAAACATCCCCTCTTCGACCCATAGCACTAACTTCTATTCTCTCGAAGGTAATGGAATCACTTATCAACCATCAATTTTCGAAATACCACGAATCAAATGACCTCAATGACCGCCATATGGTTTTCGTAGCAACAGGTCCACAGGAGATCTGATGGCGTACCTTATCGAAAACTGGAGCCATTTCATACACTACTTCGCTGAAAGTAAAGTTGTCGCATTGGATATTTCAAGAGCGTTCGACAGAATTTGGCATCCAGCCCTTTAGTAAAAACTACATTCCTATGGGGTTAAAAATTCCCTGATCTGATAGATAAGAGACTATCTTTCTGGCCGTTCAATCCAAGTGGCGTCAAATCTGCCCCCCATCAAATTAATGCAGGTGTTCCCCAGGGTTCGATACTCTCACCCACTGTCTTCCTCATCTCTACAAATGATCTCTTGCCCATTACCCAAAACCCAATTCACTCATCTGGTGATAATAGTGCGTTAAATTTCTCATACTCATACGATCATTCCCGACCAAATTCTCTGAAACTCATTACCAATCAGTAGGTTATGCTTGATACATTGAATTCTGACCTCAACAAGACATTATCAATGGGGACTATCTAACCGAAAATTCAATCCCTTAAAAACCCGGTGCTGTCTCTTGTTGTCAAAGGCGAACCTGTTGACGAATGGCATTTGCGTCGATGAAGCCAAGGAACTATCAATACTCGGCACTCGAATTAATTCGATTCTTAAATGGAACGGCCATATATTTGAAGCTGTGGGAAGTGCGGCCAAATGTATGGGATTCCTTAAGAGATACAAAAAATACTTCACGCCATCCAACCTGGCCACTATTTACTAAGTCGTATGTACGAGCGTGGCCTGAAAAGTTTCCGTCCTCAATGTGGAGATAACAGCACTCATCGATAAAGCTGGTGAATGCAGTTGTGCATCTCTTAACAGTTGCTCACCAAAATGTCAGCCATTTTGGACGTGTTGTTTTTATTTGACAGTCGTTTGAGTGAGTCGATGTGAGTGTTTTTGTGAAAATGGAGAAAATTGAGTATCGAGCTGTTCATTCAATTTTTGTTTTTGAAAGGCAGTACGCTTACGCAAAGCAAAGATGAGTTGGATTCTGTGTATGGGAACTCTGCGCCATAATTTACCACTGTGAAATTTTGGGCAGCTGAATTTAAACGTGGCCGTGAGAGCTTGGGAGACGATGAACGTTCGAGACGTTCAAAAACTGCAACAACTGACGATAACATCGTTAAAGCTCACCAAATGGTACTAGACGACCGCCGAATTAAAGTGAGAGAGATAGCAGAGGTAATGAAAATGTCCAAAGAACGTGTTTGTCACATTTAGATTTAGGCATGAGAAAGCCATCCGCGCGTTGGAGTTTTGGCACTGATTAATTACTGTCGATGAAAGTTGGATACACCATTATACGCCCGAAACAAAAATACAGTCAAAACATTGGACTGGAACGGGGGAATCGGCTCAAAAAAAAGCAAAAACTGTTTTTTCGGCTGGAAAGTGATGGAGACTGTCTATCTTAACCGATTATTTTCAAAAAGGAAAAACCATTACATGAGCATACTACGCATCATAACTTTGCCAACTCAAGCCAGAAATTGTGGAAAAACGGCCACATTTGCAGAAAAAGAAAATCCTCTTTCACCAACACAATGCGCCGTCTCACACCTCAGCGGTTGCCATGGCGAAAATCCACGAATTACTCACCAGATCGAGCCCCACTTATTTTTGTTCCCTAATCAAAAAACTGCGCTCGGAGGACGGAGATTTTCGTCAAATGAGGAGGCAATCACCTTCTTGAACAGTTTTTTTTGCAGAGAAAAAAGCCGAGTACTATTTGGATGGGCTAGAGAGATGGGAGCATCACTGAGAGAAGTGTGTAGAGTTACAACGAGACTATGTAGAAAAATAAAAATAAATTTTAAGAAAAAATGAATTGTATCTTTGTTAGGTCGGAAACTTTTTAGCCCACCCTCGTATTGTCCATTACTAGACACTACTTTTCCCATCTTTCTGGCAGCATCCGGATATCACGTCGGAAGAACTCTTCATCTTTTGAGGATATCTACGAATCGACCCATTTTTTGGTATCTTTATATGTTGTAAGGTGCTGCTCAGAAAGACAATGTGCAATGGATTGAAATAAGTAATAATCAGAAGGGGCAAGGTCTGGTGAATACGGCAGGTGGGGTAGGACTTCCCAATGAAGTGTTTTCAAATAGTTTTTCAAAGGCACCACAACATGTGGACGTGCATTATCATGGAGAAGAATAATTTTGTCATGTCTGGAATAGTAATGGGCGTGTTTTTCCTTGAGTGATCGGCCCAATCTCATTAATCGTGTTCGGTAGAGAACTCCAGTAATGGTTTCACTTGGTTTCAGCAATTCATGATACACGACACCAATCTGATCCCACCAAATACACAGCATGCATTTTTTCCCATGAATATTCGGTTTTGCTATCGATATTGAAGCATGGCCAGGTGGTGCCCATGATTTTCTCTTGTATGGGTTATGGTAGTGGATCCATTTTTCATCCCCAGTGACTATACGATGCAAAAAAAACTCCTTTTTTTGGCTGGCAAGCAGCATTTCATTTATGCAAAGTCGGCGTTCAACGTCTCTCGGGTTCAGTTCGTATGGAACCCAATTTTCTTGTTTTTGAATCATCCCTAACGATTTTAAACGATGTGAAATTGTTCGTTGAGTTACATCTAATGTACGTGCAAGTACTTTTTGCATTTGGGATGGATCTTACTCCAATATTGCTTCCAATTCCTTGTCTTCGTACACATTCGGCCTTCCAACTTCGTTCTGTGTCGTACACGTCAAGCTCACCGTTTTTAAAGTTTTGAAACCACTCCCGACAACTTCTCTCACCCAAACCAGCCTCACCATATGCTTCTAGAAGCAATCGATGCATCTCAACGGCAGATTCCTTCAAATTAAAAAAGTAAATCAAAAGTTCCCGCAAATGACGCTTATTTGGCACAAAACTAAACATTTTTGCACGAAAAAACGGATGTAAAGCTGATACAAAATCACTAATATTTTGTGGTTATGTAGTTATCACGTATTCAAACTCACAATATTACATATGACGTCTGGCAATCTCTACATAATTTTCTGGTAGGGCCATCTTTTGCCAAACGGGGGAAACTCATTTGTATACCTAATATAATAGATATGATTTTCTTTTGTGTAATGGGGATACATTGGAAGAACAACGAGTTACAGGATGTCAGAGCAAGGGTGACATAGCAGAACTTGAACTATTAACCCTTTTCAGACGCATGGCTACTCTCAGCCACCAAAGCCTTTTTACCATTCCAGACCGGACCAGGGGTATACAAAATAACACCGGGTGTACCTCAGGGATCTGTATTAAGTCCGCTGTTATGGAATATCATGTAAGATGGTGTTGTGGCGTTTCTAACAGACACACACAATACACAAGCAAATAGTGAAGAACACCGAACGAAAATCGAATAAGAAAATGTATCAGGGCCGTATACCATAGCGATAACATAACAATTCCACATCAGTTGAGTGTACTTGAGTTTAGAAATCGAATTCGTACAAGCGGCAGTGGCCTGATGTGTTGAGCATTGCTTATATTTTTACTGATTCATAGCGTCAGTTCGATTCACACGTTCTTCACTATAGTCGCAATACGCTATAGTGTGCTCAGGGTCAATGTACCAGGCGGGGTTAGTGGCCGTAGCTAAACATCTAGAAGACCTGGAGAAGTTTTGCTCCCTCCAAGCAATTCCACATAAAGAAGCTCATAACCAGTGTCAACACCTCCATTATAATGTATGCAGCTCACACATGGCCAGGTGCCGCACAGTATAAACCGTACATGAGGGGAGTGAACTCAGCACATAGGCTGGCATCACTAAGAGTATGCTGTGCATTTCGAACGGTATCCGAAGATGCCATAAATGTTTTGGCCGGGAGGACGCCACTTGACATAGCAGCTAAAGAAAACGCTGTATTGCATGAGGTCTCCCAAGAGAATCGTCGTAGAATGCAGTCACAATTAGAGCTCTCAAGCCTAAGAGAATGGCAATGAAGGTGGGATTCATCCACCAAAAGAAGGTGGACCCACACCATGATACCTGATGTGTAGAAACATGGGTGAAAAGAAACGTGGCGAGCTGAATTACCACCTGACTCAGGTAATTATCGGGGCATGGATGCTTTCGGGAATATTTGCACAAGTATAAGCTAATTACCTGGCGCAAGACTAATGACCTTGTCAGGAAAAAAAAAAACAAATCATTATGGAAAATTTAACAAGCCTCAGGACTTGCTAAATAAGGCCAAGACCGGTTCCCGGTTTTAGTGCCGATGATGATGATGATAAGCTAATAATGTTGCCCGCAAAAATAAATTATTATGGGAAATTTAACAAGCCTCGAGACTTGCTAAATATCGTCAAGACCGGATCCCGGTTGTAGTGCCGATGATGATGATCAGCATGTGAATTACCCATACTGCTTGTATTGCGAAGGCAAAATAGAAAATGCGGAACACGTACTCACAGAGTGCGTGAGATTCGAGACCGCACGAACGATTTTGGAAAGACTTATGAAACGGACATTTACTCCGGCTGGAGTAATAGTATACATGCTGAGCTCCAAACAGGCTTCATAATCATCGGCACTACAACCGGGAACCGGTCTTGTCCTTATTTAACAAATCTCTCCACCGATCCCGATTTCAAGCCGATGTCATCCAGTGTGGCACTCCCAGGCTCTGGGCGTCCTCGTCAAGGTCTGCCGCGCTGTCTCCTTCCATACATGCTGCCACAAAGGACTTTCCGGGCAAACTCCTCTTTCGGCACTACAACCGGGATCCGGTCTTGTCCTTATTTAACAAATCTCTCCACCGATCCCGATTTCAAGCCGATGTCATCCAGTGTGGCACTCCCAGGCTCTGGGCGTCCTGGTCAAGGTCTGCCGCGCTGTCTCCTTCCATACATGCTGCCACAAAGGACTTTCCGGGCAAACTCCTCTTCGATCATTCGAGCTAGGTGTACCGCCCACCGGAGTCTACCGATCTTGATTTTTCTTACAAAATTAGCTTCAAGGTAGATCACGTACAACTCATGGTTGTAGCGTCTCCGGAATCGTCCTCCCTCACATACGGGGTCAACAATTCTTCTTAAGACCTTCCTCTCGAACGCGGCTAAGAGATCAGAGTGCCTTTTATTGAGCACCCAGGTCTCGGATCCATACATGAGTACTGGTAAGACCATGGTCGTGTGCACTACTGGCTTGGATGTTCTGGATAAATTTCGGGATTTAAAGAGCCTTGATAGACCATAGTCGGCTTTGTTGAATTTGATCAGCCGTCCACGTATTTCTTATTCCATATTATTATCGGCTGATACTATTGACCCAAGGTAGTTAAAGGATTGCACTACTTGAAATTCGTGCTCCACTACCCTGATAGTTTGACCAACTTTAGGTCTTCTCTTCGCAGAAGTTGCCACCATGTACTTAGTTTTTCCCCCATTAATGTGCAGTCCCAGTTTTTGTGCCGCCTGCTCGATCTGGGTGAAGGATTCCTGTACAGCCGATTCGATTCTACCGATGATGTCGATGTCATCTGCGTAGGCAAGTATCTGGCTGGACTTGGTGACAATAGTCTCTCTTGTTGTAACGCCAGAGTCACGGATTACTTTCTCCAACGCCAGGTTGAAGAGGAGGCAGGCAAGGCCGTCCCCTTGTCGGAGTCCATTATAAATGTTTATTGGTTTGGACAGCAATCCCGCTATTTTTACTTGAATAGTTACGTTGGTCATGGTCGACCTACAAAGTCGTATCAATTTGTTTGAAATGCCGAACTCTCTCATGGCATTATATAGTTCTACTCTGGGTATGCTGTCGTAGGCGGCCCCAAAAGCCTATGAATAGATAATATAAGGGAATCTTAAATTCCAGACATTTGTCCATCGCCTGCCTAAGGGTGAATATCTGATCAATTGCTGATTTGCCTGGGATGAAGCCACACTGATATTGACCAATGATGGCTTTAGCGTACGGGGCTATCCGATCTTGTAGGATAGTAAAGAGTATCTTATATGCGGTACTTAACCATGTTGCTGCACAGTGTGATATCTCCCTTCTTATGTATGGGGCAAATTATACCACGACGCCAATTCCCCGTCATCTCCTCTTGCTCCCATACGTGCACCACGATCTCATGAATTGCGTGATGTAACGCTGTCCCCCCTTGTTTGATCAGGTCAGCTGGTAGACCATCAGCTCCGTGAACTTTATTTGATTTGAGCTGTCTTATGGGTTTTAATGTTTGCTCAATAGTTGGTGGCAGTAGCATTTGGTCTTGATCTTGCATTGGTGGAGCTTCCAATTCTTCTGTGAGCTGACCATTTAGCGATTCATTGAAGTGCACTTCTCATCGTCCCAGGAATATATATATATATATTCAGAGGCTCCTCGATAGTATAGTGGTTAGTATACCCGCCTGACACGCGGGAGACCGGGGTTCGATTCCCCGTCGGGGAGCCTCTGGCGCAAGAATAATGACCTTGCCCGGAAAAAACAAATCATTATGGGAAATTTAACAAGCCTCAGGACTTGCTAAATAAGGCCAAGACCGACTCCCGGTTGTAGTGCCGATGATGATGATGATGATATATATTCAGAAGATTATTTGGGAAATTCCAACCACTCAAAAGAACTTCATATATGAATATGGTAGATGTTCGTATTTGGACAGTGTCTTAAGGGTTGTGACGGAAAAGTGAAAAGCAATGGAATGAAACGCGAAATATAAATCGACAGATTTCTTACCATATACATAAGTGTTTATTTACGTGAGAGCTCTCAACAGTTAAAAATTGTTTTTTACCCCATTAAAAATACCTCATGGTTGATGTTCGTATTGCGACATCATCTCAGGGGCTGTAACAGAAAATTGAGTTAAAAAAAAAAGAAATCTGCACAAAGTAATCGATCGGCTGATATCTTACTATAAACACAAGTCTCTCTTTGCTATTTCAAAATAGTTCTCCTATCACCACGACTGTAAAACATAAACGACGGCTCAAAGAATTTCGTGAAAGATGTGCAGCAAATTCTAGGGAAGTTATTTAGGTTCCCATCAGAAATAAGTTTTAAGAAAGGAAAAGACATCTGCGCAAAATAATGAATTGGCTGGTTTTTGAACCGAGACTTCATCATCATCATCGGCACTACAACCGGGATCCAGTCTTGGCCTTATTTAGCAAGTGTCTCCACCGGTATCCGGTCCTTATCCGAGACTTGTTAAATTGTCCATAATAATTTGTTTTTCTGAGCAAGGTTATTGCCTTGCGCTAGAACAGAGACTTAATTTAATTTTTAATTAATTTTTTTCTTTCTCAAAAGATGATTAGTCCCCACAAAATAACATAGACGTTAAGATCTTGGGGTAAACACATCGGGGCGAGGCTCCCTTTAATCCGACACAAGCCAACGAAATATTAAGCAATTAAGCGGAATTAATTCTTTTGAAATACCTTTCCCCATTTGACTCCTTATACTGTGGTACGCAAAAACAATACAATGTAAACTATGGAACAAACTTAGATCTTTCCCTCGCGGATCCTATGACTCTGGGGTTCACAACTTTAATTAGTGTCATTTTTAATAAACCCCATCGAGTTATATCTTCTGAGTATTTCTTTTTTGTACAGAGAAATCATTTATGAGTCAGCTACCACGGACGACCTATGAAAAATGCACACCTTGTAGATCTCTATCAGCACGTGCGCATTTGCTACAGTCTCCAATTCAGATAGTTAAATTGCCTTGCTAAGGTCGAGTTAGTGAACCGAATATAAAACCATCCAACCAAAACGAGTTAGAGTAATAAATTTTCACATTCCTTCTCGTGATTCACGATCTTGTAAAATCTTTACGCCCCTAGTAAACAACCAAGCTTTCAATGGAGGTTTGTGTGGGAAGTCAATTTTCTGGGGCATCGATTTTGCCCGAGAGCATAGTTTTGGCCCAAAAATGTCGAATTTCAATCAACACATCACCTCAACGACAGACCGACTGGCATTTGCACTATATTCCAGTGACAACAGTAGAATCTCTGCTATTGTGGGATGATATAATTTCAAAGACTGCCGCCGTGAATGTGGGTTCGCTGAGATGGCTTTTCCCGAACTACTGATGTGGGACACTGTGGGCTATACAAATCCCCCCACACTTTTCTTGGTGCGTAGATTGCGTAAAGAACAAACATCTGTTACTTACATACGAGGTGTCGGATGTCTTGCTAAAGAGATCGTGAGTCAATGTAGAACACATGTCTGCGCTCATGAAGTTGGTTGTTATATTCTACAAATGAATTTAATAATTTCATGGTTAAAAATGATTTCAGTTTTTACACGACAACCGCTTCGACCACAAAAGAAATTTTGAAAGTTTCAACTAGCCGAGGGCAGTGATGAACGCCTACAGATTGACTGAGGCTGACTTTACGACAGAATGAGGCTTTTACGATGTTTTGCTCCAAGGCCCATTAAAGTCGGTTGATGCGGTTGTGCACGTCACCTGGGTTGGAAATGGTAGCCGTCTCGGATCATATGGCTAGACATCTATAAGTTTAGTTGTGGTGTTTCGTAATTTATATTTAATCTATTCTGACAAGCGGCGCTATGTGAATTTAATGATTTCGATGAAGCTTGGACAGATAATCACGTTACTATTAGAGACGCTCGAAATCTCCGTCGCAGCATGGTTGTTACATTGCAAGGGAGACTTATTTCATACAAGGTATGTGTTGGTCACAAATTTGCGAACAATTTGTGCAGAAACAGTTCTCATAACCTGAAGTTAAATCAGCAGGGAAGAAAAGACGCGAAGGATGTACAAAATGATGAGCGTAAAAAGATGCAAAGGTAGCCCTTTGTCATGTGTTTAGGTTGTGTTTAGGTTGTCAAGGCAGTTTACATGAAGATGAATAATAAATTAGTTGTGTAGCTTCGCTTCGACATATTACTTTTACATCAAATCGCGCTCAAAAGGGAATTTTATATAGGGTGGGCGATACATTTTTGCAAATGGCAACACGTGATTTCTTAAAAACAGTTAGAAGGAGGGGCGCACGAGTGGCGGGGACGATGTCATTTTTAAAAAATAAATTTCAATAAACGTTTATTACGTTAAATAAATGATCAACAAAATAAACATCTCTATTCATGTTTCAAATGTGCAAAAATGTATTGCCCACCCTATAGCATCATTAAACGTCGGAGCTCAGTGCGGGTGAAAGAAGAGTAGAGAGTCGGGAAAGGAGGTATTGATATATTTTAGGCTCGTTTATAACAACGGGAAAGCATATAAACGGGTAAGGTTTGATAGTTTGTAGATAGATATGTAGGAAAATATAAGGGAGAAATTACATTTCAAGCCACGAATATGAATCTAGCCGAAGCGGAACTCTCGTATTATTGGAACGGCTCAGTATAGGAAACTTATACTGTGGGGGTTCTTTAAAGCATACCCAAAGAACCACTTATTTCCTTTAAATCAACCTGCCTTCCCCTCACTCTACAAAGCCATTTTACTTAGCTGCAATCGAGCAGCGTAAGCTACCCTTCATTGTCTTTTACCTGGAAAGTAAATCACCAAATTCCATTCATAATACATGAACCATACCAACCCAATCGGCTCAGCTCGTCAGCAATCATGGTTGGTAAACACACGCCAATCTTTCAGCGTGTTCTTGTTCCAACAATCCGTTGGTCCAAGAAGACACGTCGGGCAATGTACTTGTTGACACAGCTGCAGCCGATTTTTCCGACCATTGATCGCCCAAGCGACGCCCGATCATCGAATAGGGCATGACCGCGATTGTTGTTTAAACAATCATTCTAATGATCATGTACTATGATACATTTTTCTGAAAACTAAACATCCATTTAATCGGACACGATCATGATTGCTATTCAAATAACCATACCAATGACCGTGTCCCATGCCATCATCATCGGCACTACAACCGGGAACCGGTCTTGGCCTTATTTGGCAAATTCTGAGGCTTGTTCAATTTTTTGACTCCGGGCAAGGTCATTAGTCCAGACAATAGCCACCCTAGCCATTGCCATGGCGAACAAATCTCCTGTTTACCTATCGTTACTGAAAAATCTATAGCCTACAACGGCATGATCGTGAGCGATCATGTGAACACCACGTTGGTTAATCCAAACAAGTGCGCACCCCAGCGTACGACTCCCGAAATAGCGTTTCTGTTTATTTAAGACACAGAAACCTATTTCTTCCTCCGGCGATCGTCACGATCGTTTACAACAACGATGCCTGCAACCCTAATGCTTGTTCCTTTATTTGTCTAGTTGTACGATCGATCGTTGCCGCACTTCCAGCGAAAGGAAGTACTTGACCGTACGGTCATATGGGAAACTCTCCCATTAAACTCCAATTCGATCGCTCATTGGTCATCAACAAAGAAAAGATCGGATTGGCTCCTCCCCTATCGATGGAATTTCATCAAGATTGCCGCTAGTGGAAGTTGAATACAACGGTCATCGGAGAGTCAGATTTCATTCCCCGGCGGTTACACATGTCGAAGTCCGGTTGCGTCATTGACGTTATGACAGAGTTCTTGTGCGTTTTGAATCGAAGTATCTAATTGGAATGGTGTAATAAGAAAAACTAAAATATCTAATTGAAATGGTGTAATAAGAAAAACTAAAATATCTAATTGAAATGGTGTAATAAGAAAAACTTAAGGATCTAATTGAAATGGTGTAATAAGATAAACTACGTTACGAGCCGCTTTTGGCAACTGTTTGCGAGTTGCATCATAGTGTTGTGATGTACATTACCCATGGCAATTTTAAATAAAGAACTAATAAACAAAATCCTCCAGAGTCTTTAATTTGTGTCATAATTGTGGAGAAGGATTAACATTTTTATTCGTGGTATGTTGGTGATTTGACTTTTCGGTGTTGGGAAGTTAGTGAAATGAGTGCCCGTGTCTTGGCACACTACGACAACCCACAATACCTCTTTAGAATAGGACGCAAACAAAATCCTCCAGAGTCTTTAATTTGTGTCATAATTGTGGAGAAGGATTAACATTTTTATTCGTGGTATGTTGGTGATTTGACTTTTCGGTGTTGGGAAGTTAGTGAAATGAGTGCCCGTGTCTTGGCACACTACGACAACCCACAATACCTCTTTAGAATAGGACGCAAGCCGAGATTCGCAATGGATGAGCGAAAGCGACCAGTATTATTATTATGTGATAAAAATATTCACTTTATCAAACTCTTCATGACTGACCCCCTTTTATTCTTTTGCTCACCCTATCTCCAGAGTGCCCTGCTCTGATTAACTGTGAATTAAAGGACTAAACAAAATTCAGTTTGTCTCCATTGTCGCGATGTGACAGTGAACTATAAGTTTACCTTAAATTCACCTCCGTCATTTACATTCTACATTATTATAGTAGCTGACCCACTGGATCGTTTCCGAAACCCAGGTCACATCCCTTACATTGAATTATACTATAGTCAGGACTCGTTAAAAAGGGCAAAAGAGTTGGATGGTAGTTGTCCATGCTTCAAAAGAAGAGGTGTCAGACTGAAACTGAGGAATTGATAGTATCAATTGTGAAGATAGTCGAACTTTTTACTCATATTGTTTAGGACATTTCTAACTTGAATCTGCTAGGCGACCTATGAAAAGGCATTGCCTGGTAGTTGAGAAATAGGACATGAAAAAGGATTGTTTATCTGATGAAGTCCATTGAAATTACGAAGGTTAACTTTTACAACAAAACTAAGTTTTAGTTTCATTTTCATTACAGAGAATAATCAAAGCATTGGGCAATACCTGGCATGAAGAATGTTTTGTCTGCTGTGGACCATGTAAGACGAGTCTCGTAGGATCGTCATTTTACGAACGTGATGGAAATGCTTATTGTAAGGCCGACTATGAACAATTGTTTGCAGCCAGATGTGCCGGATGTTCAAAACCGATTACAGATAATGTGATAATGGCATTAAGTGTTAAATGGCATCGAGATTGTTTCAAGTGCAATGTAATTACATAAAGTTTATAAGACATAACTATTCCTAACATCAAATTACGCTTCTTATAATTTCAGAAATGCGAAAAACCAATATCAGCAAGTACTTTTGCTGTCGAGGATAATAAACCAGTGTGCACTGAATGCGCTGCCTAAAATAAAGAACAACATTCCAAAGAGAAATTTCTTCTAAAACAAACACAGAGAGCCTACTTAAAACAAGAACAAAAATAAACAACAACAACAAAAAATCAAAAAGCCCAAATCATCGAAAAACAAAAAAAAATTGAATTGTTTGGTTTTTTTTTATTTCTGTTTTTCATATAATTCTCCTACGTATGTTTTTTCTATTTTATATATCAAATATTTATTTTGAACGGCGTTCTACAATTTTTGCAGACAGAACAAAGCACTTTTTATGTATAGTTAAACAATTCAATTGAAATTTCTTTTTAGTCCATATTGCACAATTTCAAAATTTATTCACTTAAGCTTATAAATTGATTTTTTATAAAATTGAATGCTAAATTTTGCTGTGTACTCCGAAAAAACACCGAGAAGATACCGCTTATAACAATATCCTAATGTTTAAAATTTGATGTAAGTTATAATTACTTAGAAATTCAATCTTGTAAAACCATTTACTAATCAACAAAATAAACTTAAATAAATTTGATCGTGCAATATAGTGGGCCTGCAATAGATTATTAATTAGGTTCGGATTTGTTTATTCTACTGCTTTGCATTCCTAATACAGAGATGAGGGCTGCCGAGTGCCAAGAACTGTATATATGTTTTACAAGATTAGTAACTTCCTTAAACAAATGCAATCTCTCGCTTCGATAGGACAAACAGGGATAAAAATCTTGGTCGCAG
Source organism: Microdon myrmicae (assembly GCA_963931805.1). NCBI lineage: Eukaryota > Metazoa > Arthropoda > Insecta > Diptera > Syrphidae > Microdon > Microdon myrmicae. The sequence continues at coordinate 111,328,985 of OZ007502.1, forward strand.
CAAGCTTGTTCGACCAGTCGGACCATGTCAACACAATATTATTGAAATGAAGAAACAAAGGAATTCAATTAATTCAAAATACGTGATAAAAAGAAGACATGATAAACCTTTTCTTGAGGAAGGAATGCCTAAGTTGGTTGTATCGTAGAAGAAAATGTCGATTCTGAGATTCAAAGTACCCATATGTGTGCTTAACTACAACACCACCTTATTCGTAAGAGCCACCCAATCAGTGGTAAGTAAGATCTATTAACCTTCTATTTTCTTCAAATCAATTTTCTCTTTCTTTTAGAAGGTAACAAAAAATTAACGTCAAGAAAACTACAATGAACCCAGATTTAATATAAATTGACCACTAAATGCGGTATGAAACACCACCCGAGCCGCACAACAGTAAGCCTCAATTTTAACCGTACATTTCGGCGTACATTTTGTCCAAATAAAACCGGGAGTGAATCAGGAAAAACAACGCAAATTAATCAGCAAAATTTATTTATTCGCCTTCAAAATAGACTCTGTTCGAAGCCAAAATGGCTTTTAAGTTTTGCGTCGGATTTTTTTTATATACTTATTTTTCTAACGAACAATCCACCAATCCATAGAGTTTTTATAGGCATATTCCGAGATGGCTTTGCTTTGGATTTTTGTATGTACTTCTGTTAGAACCTATAGCACTGAGCCAGCTCCCTTAGATGTCAGGTTGTAAAGCTCCGAAAACAAAACTCCGTTCGAAGAGGTATATTTTTTCCAACGAACAATCCGCCAATCCATAGAGTTTTTATAGGCATATTCTGAGATGGCTTTCAAGCTTTGTGACGATTTTTTTTATACATTTCTATTAGAACCAATAAAATTGCGCCCGCTCCCTGAGATACGATTAAATAACGTCTTGATCAGTTGCAGGTTGTAACACTCCGGAAATCGGAGGAAGTTATTGCTGATAGCCTTTGCCATTAACCAGAAGGGATGCGAAGCAGTTGGGTACTCAAGCAGTTTGTTGGTCACTTTGTCGTTGTGAACCTTCTTCGTGATATCAATCTCCTGGTTGCACACATTTCTGATTCTGACAAAAATCGTACTGTTCTCCTCAGTGAAATTGGAGTGGCATCCCTTAAAAGCTCTATTTTTTGCTGTTGTAATCGGCTAATCAGATGAACTTCGTTTGATGGAATACGGAATGTAAGATCCATCCGAAGAAAAATAATTTCCGTGACTGCCCCCGCGTATGCATTAACATCGGAATCTCCAAAACAAACCTCTGACCACGGAATGGATGAAAAAAAATCCCGAAACATGTCAGTTAGCAGCCGCATACTTTCATAATTGGTGAGGCTACTTAGATTGGTTATTCATTTCAAGATTTGGTGGCGCCTCGAGGCGCAGTGGCGGCGCTATAGGTACGCCTCACTCTTCAAGCTATCTTCCCTCGGTTTCGAACCCCTGCTGATTAAGTGGGTCTCATCCTGTCTCAGTTATTGAACCTGCCGCGTGCGATTTAGATCCACCATCTCCGATCCCCAACCTCAGATGTCCCCCAGGGCAGTCATCTCGGCACTCTCCTATTTATCCTAACCATAAACGACATAGGCTCTTGCATCAATCACTCCTTCATCTCGCTTTACGCGGATGATACCAATATTTTCAAGAAAATCCGCTCTCCCATAGACTTCTCACTTCTCCAATCGGATCTTGACAGCTTTTCGACTTGGTGCCAAAATAATTGCCTAGAACTGAATGTCGCCAAATGTCACCTTCTCTCGGAAGCGTTCCCCCACTCACCCACGCTCCTATCTCTTACTGAACCTACCGATAACATCGGTTGAATTGATTCGCGATCTGGGCGCCCTATGCGGCAAGGAGCTCAAATTTACCGAACATATTGATTACATAATCCTCAAGGCCAACGCCGCCCCTGGGTTTGTCAAACGCTGGTCGAAGGAATTCCTTAACCCTATGTCACCCGATCACTCTATACAACCTTTGTCCGGCCACTACTCGAATACGCTAGTCAGGTCTGGTCCCCGTATCAAGTGACTCACATTCGCAGGATTAAGGGTGTTCAACGCCGTTTCTTGCGCTTTGCCCTCCGCCGACTAAACTGGGAAAATCCGCTGACTCTACCACCATACACAAGCCGGCTCCTTCTAATCAATCTAAATACACTTGAAGAGCGCAGAATCCATGCCGACGTCATCTTTGTCCATTGCCTTCTGTCTGGCTCAATCAATTGCGCAAGCTTGCTCCCCACTTTAACATTTCATACAAGCCCCCCGTAACGTACGTAACCCTCGACGTGCCCGTTCATCACACTTCTTAGGGCGCTAACGAACCCATCTCGCGTATGCTACGACAAGCCAACTCTTTCCCCACCTCCTTCGATTTCAACATCTCCACTCCCGCTCTCTAACGACGTCTCAGAAGAAACCCGTTCTAAACCAATATTTATATAATTTCAATATAATCTCCTGCATGATCTATACACCGTTGCTACCGATTCGGAAGCATTAATTTCCCTTCTTCGTAGAATGACTTAGGGCAATTTGTTAGTCAATTGCACACGTGCTCCAACCAGCCGGAGTTGTATACATTAAAGTCCCCAAGAACAATAATCTCAGATTGGTATCCTGTCGACGGTACGTGACAGATCGTACATCGATCGCTGGTGGATCGTTATTCGAGGACCTGTAGAGACAACAAAGAAATTTGACAGAACTCTTCAGCACGATTTTCATCGAAATGTTGTCCCATGTTATTGGATTCGAATGCTTCTTCACTTTGGCATGCCATATCGGATTGGGTGAAGACGCAGACTCGATAGTATAGTGGTTAGTATACCCGCCTGTCACGCGGGAGACCAGGATTCGATTCCCCGTCGGGGAGCCTCTGGCGCAAGACTAATGACCTTGCCCGGAAAAAAGAAATCATTATGGAAAATTTAACAAGCCTCAGGACTTGCCAAATAAGGCCAAGACCGGTTCCCGGTTGTAGTGCCGATGATGATGATGAAGACACAGACTCCACCGTTAAAGCAAATTCTTGAGTGTAAGTCATATCCTCGACACCGAAGATATGTTGAGTGAGTTGAAGAAAATACACGAGTTCAGTTTCTTATCAAAACATTTGCACGATGTTCTCCTGAGCAAGCTCTCCCGGGAGATCTGAATGGGGAACTAGTTTACTTCCGGAATTCTTTATCTCATAAGGTACCATTATAGCGTTTTGCGACGATAGTGAAGAACGTGTGACTCGAACTGACGCTACGACTGTTAGAATCACTAAAAATTGAACCAATGCTCAACACATCAGGCCTCTGTCGCTTGTACGAATTCGATTTCTAAACTCAAGTACATTCGACTGATGTGGAATTGCTATATTATTGCTTGGTATACGGCTGATGCTTTTGCTTATTCGATTTTCTTTCTGTGTTGTTCTTCACTATTTGCTCGTGTTCTGTGTGTGTATCTGTTAGAAACGCCACACTATATCTCGTCGTGGGATCGACTATATAAACTTTTTTTCGAACTAGTTCATCAGCCAAGCTCTGAAAGACGTTCAAGGATCAGCCAATCGTCCAGAACACAGTCGTAGACTTCTACTAACCATATTGCGGAATGTACAGCGTGATGGGATGGTATTTCGTCTTGGGGTCAAATTACCATCTATATCAACTTTTTTTCGATCCACCCCGTCAGCCAAGCTCTGAAAGATGGTCAAGGATTAGTCAATCGTCCGGTACACAGTCGTAGATTTCTCCCGACCATATTGCGGAACGTACAGCGTGACATAGATTTCTTCCGACCACATTGCGGAACGTATAGCGTGATGGGATGGTATCTCACCCACATATATCAACTTGTTTTTTATACCAGTCCAACTCGCCTTGGAACCGATTTACCACCTAAACCACACTTTTCTCGAATCGGCCTGTGGCGTCTCTAACAGATACACATACAATACAATAGTGAAGAACACCGAACGAAAATCGAATAAGAAAATACATCAGAGCCGTATACCATAGCGATAACAAAATAATTCACACCAGTGGAATATACTTGAGTTTAAAAATCGAATTTTAAACACAGCCAGTAGCCTGATGTGTTACGCTTAGGTTCAATTTTTGGTGATTCTAACTGTCATAGCGTCACTTCAAATCACACGTTCTTCACTATCATTTCAAACGCTATAGGCCCATCAGGCAAGCTCCGAAGGATGACCAGGGATTTCTCTCGACTATTTCACGGAGCCTGCAGCTTGGGGGGGTGGTATTTCCCGTGCAGCAGGGGGTTGGTGCTCCGTCTACCTATCGGCCTATAGTCTCCCCTTTTACTACAAGCGGGCCTAGCTGTGAATATATCCAAAGCCCTATTCATAAGGTATTTGTGTTCAATCAACTGAAAAAGGGTCCCATAAAGAGATGATTTGAGTTTCGAAAACAGAAAAGTCACGGGGTGAAGAAATCTATCCGCATCCGAACAAGAAGTTGCGGTTGTAAAACAAAATTTTAAACAAACATCAATAATTTTTTCGATGGTAAAAGACGCTGATAGCACTTGAGGGTAAACCAATATCTTTGGCTGCTGACAGTGAAGTAGTTGACAGATAGCGCTCAAGCTCACCGTAAAATTGATGACGATTGCACCAACCGTGGGAAAACCATTTTTTAAAGAAACCACTGCCGCCGGAGTGAATCAGTGCCGGTTGCAACTTAATAGATTGTATAATAACGAAGCACAACTGACAATGTTTCCTTTCTATGACTTTACTTATGTTCGAAACACTTTCTATAGCCATCTTAGTAGAGGAGCTACAAATTTCCAACAGGAAAGCGAAAGCAACGGGTGGGCTTCAAAGGCCGTACCGAGATTGGATGAAATCGTAGCAAGCACGAGTAGATGGTAAAACATAGGTGAACCCTCAACTTAACTCCAATTACATTAAACGTTCGTAGCAACGACTATCTAACACATATTCTCTTTCAGATACATCGGGTACCCCAAATGCGTGTCCTGTTCGGACGACAACAAACAAAGCTTAAGGGAAGGCCCAGAACATACCACGAGGGTAGGTCAATAAGCCCTTAGAAACGCCTACGATGGCTCGTACTATCGCTAAGTTCTATTTTTAGTAAGCATTATTTCTCAATAGGTGTCAATTTTCAATTTCTTTCATGTTTCAATTTTGCATGATAAATTGGGTATGAAAAAAAATCTGCGAGATGGGTGCCATATTTGCTGAGAACTTTTGGAGCGCATGCGTCGCAACCGAGATGAGTTTCTGTGCAGATTAGTAACTATAGATGAAACATGGATACATCACTAAATTTCCGAGACGAAAGAACAATCAAAACAGTGGATTGTTAAAGGCGAACGTGCTCCAAAGAACCCAAAGCCTGTGAAATCAGCTGGAAAGGTTATCGCTACTGTAATTTGGGATGCACGTGGTATTATCCTCACTGACTATTTGGAAAGGGACAGATGATAACTGAACAGTATTATGCGTCATTATTAAGTCAGTTAATTGAGAAAATAAAATCAAAGCGTCCTCATTTTCTAAAGACTTATTGACCTGTCCTCGTATTTTCGTCTGCAGTCGATTTTTCCACTGATGGAGGAAGTTGTATATCTCGTGACATTTAATAGAGTGCGAAGAAGGGTTTTTGAATTGATATGATATCGAAGTGCAAAATATTCGACGTTCAATTTAAAGAGCACCACGTATAATTGAAGGCAACATAAGGGATGCAGCATAAGACTCAATCAGCAATAAAATTTAACAAACTAGTGGCAACATTACAAATTTTCCAACTCCAATAACTACATATAAGCAAGTGATCCAGATTCATCAATTGGATCGATAATCCAATAATTACAACAAACACTGAATCACAAAGACGTAATAAGGAGAAACACCGATCGTAGTAAACAAAAAAGAGAGCACAGCGTTTTTCAAAATTTTCTTTGTAATAAAATTAACCATAACAAATAAAAGAAATAAACTTCTATTGCTGAAAGGTAAAACTTCATAGTAGTGTCATGTTTAGCCTAGAGCGTCTGCGAAGGACCATAAGTTAAAATCTAAGATATTTAAAGGTAGTTAAGGATTTTTTGTCTAGCATATAATTTAGAATCTAAGAATAAAAGAAATAAGAAATGTTGTGAAAAATGAAATGAAAAAAGGAGAATAATCGAGAGAAACTGAACAGCATCTTTCACTGAAGCTGGACGCCCCGTGAGTAGGGCGTTCGAATATACTCACAGCTAGGCCGGCTTGTCGTAAGAGGCGACTAAAGGCCGAGTGGTAGGTGGGGTTCCAACGCCCTGCCGCCCGCTGAAATACCACCCCATCAAGCCATAGGCCCCGCGAAATGGTCGGGAGAAATCCCTGGCCATCTTTCGGAGCTTGATTGATGGACTGGTTCGAGAAAAGGTTGGTTTAGGTGGTAGTCGGTCTTAACGTGAGATACCAAACAGTGACTCTGTTCATTCCCCGATATCGTCGGGAGATGTATGGCTGATTGACAGAAATAAGCCATGATTGTACCTTCTGAGAGGTAAACTAGTTGCTCATTCGATTCGGATTTCCGAAGAGGACTATGTCTGGGGGAACAGCATGCAAATATTCTGATAAATAACCGAACTTTAAGGAATTTATCATCGCGTAATCGGGTTCATTCCCGAAACACTCGACATTCGATTGATAGCGTCATTTTGCAACATCAGGGGCATCGGCTTCACAAATGCGAATGTAAACGTCGTCCACCAATATTTGTACACGGCGAAACTTGATATCTGACATTCAGGTCGGTTCGTCAACTGATTCGAGATATCTTCGTTGTTCAGTATACGACTTGCATTCGAGATTTCGTTTTAAGGGTGGAGTCTGCGTTTACAAGGGGTCCGATCTGGCTTGCCAGAGTATGGAGTCGTTTGAATCCAATAACATGGAGATCATATTGTTGAGGGTCGTGCTGAGGAATTCTATTAATTTTCTTTGTTGTGTTTACCGCTACCCGAATGCCGATCGAACGGCGACATTTTTCGAACATCTTTCACGTACCGTCGAGTGGATACAAATCAAGCATCCGGCTTCTGAAATTGTCGTTCTTGGCAATTTTAGTGTACACAATTACGGATGATAGTTGCATTCTAACAGAACCGACGAGGTTGGGAGGTAGCGGAGATATTCGCTGTTGGCCACAGTTTGACTCAACTTGTGGAGAAACCTACGCGAGTGCCGGATGTTCGAGGTGAACATGCGAATGACCTGGATCTGTTTTTGACATCCGAGTCGAGCGTTTATACCATGGAGGTTGCTGCGCCTCTGGGCAATCCAAATCACTGCTTGGTATTCGTCGCGCAACCACCTGCATTACAAGCGAGTAACCGACGTAAGCAGCTTCGCCATGTATGGTGGTATGGGGCTGCTAACTAGGATGAGTTGCGAGATTTTTTCGCATCCTTTCCGTGATCGGAGGCGTGCTTTGGAGACTCTGATGTTAACGCATGCGCGGAGTGGGTCACAGATATTATTCTTCTCGGTATGGAGATCTACATTCCGCATTCCATCAAACGAAGTTGATCTGATAAATCTTGGCGCTAAATAGCGCTCCAATCCCACTTAGGTTAACAGAGCGAATTTTGTTAGAATCAGAAACGCGTGCAACCAGGCGATTGGTGCCGCGAAGAAGGCTTACAACGATAGAGTGACTAACAAACTCGTTGAGTGCCCAACTGGTTCGGCACCCTCCTAGTCAATGGCACGGGCTGTCAGCAATAACTTCCCCTCCGCTAGTGACAGACAGCGGGATACTGGTCACAAATTTAAAGGTGTTGGCGATGTCTCAAGAAACACGACGTCTCCAGATGCCCCAGGTTTTTGAGGGGGCCAGTATTGGCCAGAAATGGGATCTGGCGAGGAAGGCAAGGCTTTATAACTACACAAGAGGGCACCACGTCACCGTCCGCCCTATCAAATTTTCACCGAGGATGCCACCAAGAAGAGAAGGAAGGTCACGCCATGACATCTCTCCATCCACCAACGATCCCTAGCAAACCAGAGAAGAGGCGGTTACTTCCATGCGCACCGTCAGTGGCACCAAATCATACCTAAAGATGGTTCCAGTGGATTCACACGGACCCGGGTATTCGTTCTGCTTGATGAGGGATCCACCATTTCGTTGCTGGACTCTTCAATCTCGGAAAAGATCGGTGCGAAAGGAAGACGGGAAGTGCCCGTTCTGGAGACAGTCTCGCAAAAAGTCCAAGTGCGAATCAAGGGCACCCATAGCCGAACTGGAAGTTTGATCGAGGTAAGAACCATCCCCAATTTTAAACTTTCGAAGCAGTAGGTGAGGAAAGAGACGATTGATGGATGCAAGCACCGACAAGACCTCGAAGACCAGTTGACTTACACCCAGCAAGAGCCTAAATTACTTATCGGAGACTGAGAAAAGGGAGAAGCACCAAACCAGTTGCTTCACTTACTAGTTTGGGATGGGTCTTGCACGGGTGTGAGGCCAAGAACAGCGTGCCAGCGAGATTTGTCAACTGAGGCAGGACAAAGAAAGGCGAGACTGAATTGCTCGTTAGACGTCACGTCAAAATCAAAGCAATACGAAATGAACCTAAACCTAAACAACCAACAGAATGAGTTCCACGGCGACCCGGAAGGTGGAGAAAAAAGAAAGAATTGACAACTCCGTGTACAGTACATTCCACTGGAACATCAAATTGGCGAAACTTGAAAATGTATCCTACATCAGTGAGGGAGTAGCCATTTACACCGATCCAACAACTCAGTACAAATAGAAGTGGTGTGATGTCGAAGAAAAGTGCCTGCCTTGGCAAGAACATCGTGGTCAACCCGACGACAGTGCCAATAAACTGATGAGTCTCTACGAAAATGAACACTATCGCTGTTGCACGGAAACAAATCAATGGATTCCTAAGGCTCTTGAAACGAATGCTGAACAATTCGAAACTGATTATTAGCGTTGGGATGCTAACAAGAATCAGTGGATACCAAAGAATCAGTTATCCGTGAATGGGGTTACGTATGGTTTTGAAAATGGTGTACGGATATACACAGACAAGACTGGAGCTATATTCTTGTGGGGCACCGAGAAGAAAGCATGGTTTCCGAAAATCGATGACTTTATGGCAGGGTATCAAATGAGTTATGGCTTTATTGACGACACAACACCAACGGCGGGACAGCGGACAGAGAAACAAACAAAACCACCAGACAGGGTTGTAAAGGAAATGGTCAAAACTAGTGCACCTGCAGAGAGTGGAGCTGGTAAAAGAAAGTCTACTACAGAGCCACCACGATGGTTCCATTTGGATCCGAACGACGAAGAAAGCCTCACGCCGAATCATTGCTGGGGCGTTCTTTCGGTGCGATGGCACCCGATGAATTCGACGACCACGATCTTGTTGGTAGGGCGAGCTGGAGAACAGCGCAGCAGCTGACGGACTATCTCTGGAAAAGGTGGATTGAAGAATACCGGCCAACCCTGACGCCAAGAAGGATCCCCGGACGAGATACCACCGACCGACAAGTTGGAGATGTAGTCCTGGTGGTGGATTCTTCACTGTCCAGCAGTACCTGGCCTCACAGAGAAGCACAAGCTGTGTATCTGGGACCCGATGGAAGGATTAGAGTCCTGGACGTGAAGACGACGTGGAGAACACTGCGAAGACCAACACGCCGAGTCGTAGTGTTGATTTCAGCGATGACATCGCCGTCACATGAGAGTGCTTCGCACTGCGGAGGAGACTGTTGGAGATACATCACGTCGGCACGAATTTCCGGGAAAGGCAAGGCAAGTGCCAGCACACAAGTTCCTGGGAAACAACGAACGGCGGCACACCGATTTCGGGAAGCCACTAAGGAAAGCAGCACCCAGGAAACGAGCGGACGAGAGGACGGCTGCGAGCCTAGATAAGGCGGGTACATCGGCAGAGGAGCAGGAGTTGCCACGGGAAATCCGACTTGTAAAGAGATAAGTGACTGTTTTTATGCATATGATTTACTGTAGTGCACCCCTAAGGCCACAATAAAAATTAGTGCATAACAAGTAATAAAGAGGAAACAAGAGACTATAGGAGCAGTGTTTTATTTGGAGAATACAACGATTGTACTGGGCAAGATAACAACGTCCTTCGACAAGAGCAGAGTCCGGTTCTGGAAGTACGGTTCATTAGCCAAATAAATCGTTTGGCCGGCTGGCGCCTGAATACAGTCCACGCAGAGAGAAGGAAGCTGAGGCGTCGCCAGAGAAGGCGATTTTGAAAAATTGCTTTCCGCGAATTCAAACTTCTATGTCGGTCTTTTGGAGCCACCAGTGATAGGTGCCGGTACGGTCTTCGATGCGGGATGTGAGGTTCCGCCCGCGTACTATCCAACGCGTTTTACGTGAACTGGACTGTAGAAAGGCAACCAGCCCGGACGGAATACCAACGATAGTTCTTAAGAACTATGCTCCAAAACTATCGTCGGTTCTTCGCAGACTCTTCCGCGGACATTTCCTGCCTGCTGATAAATCGCTCGAATTTAGCCAATCCCAAAGAAGGGAAAAAAGTGTCTCCCACAAAATTATCGGCCGATAGCATTACTTCAAGTTAATTAAGTATTTGGAGTGCAACGGACTTCAGAATGATCGTCAATACGGATTCCGTGACAGGCGGTGCACGGGAGACCTTTTGACCCTTTTAACGGACATATATATGGACATCTGCGATTGGGGGGCATGGTGAGTCGAGGGCGGTCGCATTCGATATCTCTAACGCTTTGGACAGCGCCTGGCATGAGTCATTGCTGAGCAAATTTCGGTCATACGGACTTTCCCAGTAGCTTTGCGATTGGACAAAAGCTTCCTCTAAAATCGATCGATCCGAGTTGTTGTGGCCGGTGAGCCTTCGAATCTGTATCTTGTTAGTTCCGGGGTGCCCCAAGGTTCTATTTTGGCTCCAACCATATTTTTCACATTTTGATTTGTTGGAGTCAACGGATAACAAAGTGTTCAGTTTTGCGGATGATAGTATGCTTGTTTTCTTTTTTTTTTGAGTGATCGGCCGATTAGTGCATCAACGTCGCACCAGCTGAGATGTAGTCATCGGGAACCGGAATCTGGATAAAGTTCTGCAGTGGGGAAAGGCCAATCTCGTCGAATTCAATGTAACGAAAACGCAGTATATAACATCCACAAAGAAAAGCCTATCGTCGGTTCCACAGCGGATGATGAATGGATAGGCCCTCGAATCTGGGGAAAGGATCAAATTGTCGGCATCATGGTCTGTGGGAATGTATCGTGGCATAAACACGTATCGAATATCGCCAGGCCCGTCTCAGGAAAACAGAGTTATCGCCAAGAAATATTTTAACTCCGGCCCAACTTCTTCTCCTGTATAAATCCCAAATTAGACTCGCGCTCGAATATTGCTGTCATGTTTGGAGCTCTGTTCCTAAACATATCCTTAACCTACTGTTCTTTAGAGATTCGTGGTATTGTTCCGCGCAATTCGGTTTATATGCGCACGCCGACGGATCGGACGTTTATTCGAGGGTGGACTGAAAAGTTTCGGACCTAACAAAGATTTTTCTTAAAATTTCATTATTTTTCTACATAGTCTCCTTGTAACTCTACACACTTCTCCCAGTGATGCTCCCATCTCTCGAACCCATCCAAATAGTACTCGGCGTTTTTCTCTGCAAAATAACTGTTAACGAAGGTGATTGCCTCCTCATTTGATGAAAATCTCTGTCCTCCGAGCGCAATTTTTAGATTAGGGAACAAAAACAAGTCGCTTGGGGCTAGATCTGGTGAGTAAGGCGGGTGAGCAGCTCAAACCAGAATTCGTGAATTTTCATCATGGCAACCGCTGAGGTGTGAGACGGCGCGTTGTCTTCGTGAAACAGGATATTCTTTTTCTGCAAATGTGGCCGTTTTTCCGCAATTTCTACCTTCATTTGGTCAAGTAATGATGCGTAGTATGCTCCTGTAATGGTTTTTCTTTTTTGAAGATAATCGATTAAGACAACTCTATGACTATCCCAAAAAACGGTCGCCATCACTTTCCCGGCCGAAAAAAAACAGTTTTTGCTTTTTTCAGAGCCGATTTCCCCACTGTTTTGACTGTATTTTTGTTTCGGGCGTATAATAGTGTATCCAACTTTCATCGACAGTAATTAATCGGCGCCAAAAACTCTGATTTATTGACCCTAAACTGGGCCAACAGAGCGTTGAAAAAGTTAATTCGAACAGGTTTTTGGTCTAACGTAAGCAAGCGCGGCACCCACCGCGCGGACGGCTTTCTCATGCCTAAATCTTGATTTAACATGTGACAAACACGTTCTTTTGACATTTCCATAGCCTCTGCTATATCTCTCACTTTAATTCGGTGGTCGTCTAGCACCATTTGGTGAACTTTAGCGATGTGATCGTCGGTTGTTGCAGTTTTTGGACGTCCCGAACGTTCATCGTCTCCCAAGCTCTCACGGGCACGTTTAAATTCAGCTGCCCAACATTTAACTGTGGTAAATTATGGTGCAGAGTCCCCATACACAGAGTCCAACTCATCTTTGATTTGCGTAGGCGTATTGCCTTTCAAAAACAAAAATTTAATGACAGCTCGATACTCAATTTTTTTCCATTTTTACAAAAACACACATCGACTCACTCAAACGACTGTCAAATAGAAAATACGCGTCCAAAATGGCTGAAATTTTGGTGAGTAACTGTCAAAAGATGCACAACTACACTCACTTTTATTGATGAGTGCTGCTATCTTCACGTTGAGGTCGGATACTTCTCAGGCCACCCGTGTATATACAATACGACGGATCACACTAATTTGCGGTTCATTCCCCGACGGTGCGGACATCACTGCACAGAACTCGTTCCGTTACAGAGCGGGAAAGCTGTGGAACTTCCTCCCCGTGCGAGTGATCACGGAAGAACTGCAACAGTTAGAACTTTTGGTGCGCATTTGTCGCAACCCAGATGAGTTTCAGCGTCGATTAGTAACTATAGATGAAACATGGATACACCGAGACGAAAGAAAAGTCAAAGCAGTGGATTGTTAAAGGCGAGCGGGATCCACAGAAGGAAAAGTCGGTGAAATCCGCTGGAAATGTTATGGCTACTGTGTTTTGAGATACAAACGGTATTATCCACAGTGACTATTTGGAAAGGGACAGGCGATAACAGGACAGTATTATGTGTCATTATTAGGTCAGGTAAATAAAAAAATAAAAGAAAACCGTCCTCATTTTCTAAAGAACAATTGACCTGCTCACGCAAGGGTTATTCGGCGGCATCTTTGGGCGCCGTGTCGGCGCATAGGATCGTCTAAGAGAGAAGTATATGTAAAAAAAAAATGAATTTTTATATGAACCGTCGTTTTAAGTATAAAGTTCACTAAATGGTAAAGATTGTAATTTTTAGGAACACGTCATCATCATCATCGGCACTACAACCGGGAACCGGTCTTGGCCTTATTTGGCAAGTCCTGAGGCTTGTTAAATTTTTCCATAATGATTTGTTTTTTCCGGGCAAGGTCATTAGTCTTGCGCCAGAGGCCCCCCGACGGGGAATCGAACCCCGGTCTCCCGCGTGACAGACGGGGATATTAACCACTATACTATCGAGGAACACGTCACCTGCGGTTAAAATACTATTGGATTAGATTATTAGTCAGTCGAGAACCAGGAGTCCAATCAAGGAGCCGGCTGAGTAAAATTTGAAGTGATAATCGAAGCATGTCTTCCTTTTTAAAAGAAATATTTGTACATGAATAGTGTAATGAATAAAGAAAAATGAATGAAATAGTGACTTTTAATTGTGTTCGGTGGTAATCACATGAGAAACCCTTTGGGGGAGAAAGTAGACGCAAGGTTGAATTTTAGAACACAAGCGTAAGTCGGGTGCACCCATTCATGCGAATCCTGTATGCCAGTACTTAAACACACTGACATCTGTGAAAGATTTCGAAAAGGAGAAAGAAAAGAAGGAACATTAATTTGGAAGTTGAAACAGGATGACTTATTAGAGAAACTAACAACGAGATAGCAAAATAAACGTTGAGAAAAATTCACGAATTTGTTGATTCATATTTTGCACTAAAAAAGGTACATTTTGTAGTCTCCAACTCGTTTGGCTATTGTTGTACTATTGTTGATTCTTTTTACTTTTATAAAATGTCCTCTGTTGGACGAACATATTCTGTTGAATTATCTCCATTGGGTTGTATACATTATTTTTAGTGTTCATTCACAAATAAACACAAACTTTTTTGATTGCGTGGATAATCGATAATCGAACTGAGATTGCCGCGTCGAATTTATTTGGGACAATAGCCAAAAGTTTTCGTCATGTTGTAATTGATCATTGTTTTGTTTTCTGTTTGAAAACGTTCAACTGGTCACTTTGTTCATCATGCGCCGAACTGACCATCGCAGGATGATAATTTAATATCACCATCACTTTTTTTATTAACAACAGCCCAGAAACGATTAACAACTGATCTTAGCTGTACGGTGTGCACGCTTCAGCTATTCTGCATAGGAATTTCTGACAATTTATTTATTTGATTTATTTCATATAGATTATTGTATATAATTGGCAAATGGTATTGATGATTAAAGTACCGATTTTATTAGATACATTTTTATAAAGACGAACACGGAATACACGAATGACTATTTTTTACGATTTTTAATATATCTTTTTATTTGTTAACTTATTCTGGTTGCCAGGTGCGTACGAGTAGTTTAACTCAATGACTAAAATTCTATTATTGCATAAATACCAATGACCGCATCCGTGAAGTTAAAATGTATAATGCACTTCATAGTTGTGTCATTGTAGCATTTGCATAGAAAAATAATACAATTTTAATAAAGGCTCTGAAGATAAGGGGAGAGCTGTCCAACGAAACAGTCGATTGCATCACGAGCTTGAAGATAAGGCAATATATGAGAACCGTCCACTTTGGATTCAGAATGAGATCACAAAGACAATGAATTTAAAGCTTGTACTTTTCTTTCATTATAAAGACGAGACATCAAAACATACATATATTCTTCCAAGAATTTCGCACACGATGAAGCAATATTAGTAATAATAATCTGAAATACAAGGCAACGGTATAAAAAAGCACAGCCACATGTAGCTTAAGTTAAATTAAATTATTGTAATACTAACGAAAACGACTTAAATTAAATTTGTCATATTATGATGTGTAAACTCAAGATTAATAAGTCTTGGTGCATAGAAGTGTGTTGTAGTGTTTAATTTTATAGGGCGAACAAAACACTGCAAGTCGAGCTTAGTAATTTTCTACACCGTATCTACATCCTACATCCGTTCTGATACGCACAATATTACATCAGCCATACACTAGGAGCCACAAGATATACAACAGACATTTATACTTGGTCAGTCAGATCAATAAACAAAATTTAAACTTAATACAGACCCGCTAGATTTAAAAACCTCTGCAACTGGCACGTTTCCTACTTTCTTCAATATGCGCTTACGAAAGGGAATTTTTTGATACCTTTAAATGTTATGTACAGTGTACGTTGAAAACGAAGGAGAGAATTGGAAAAGAAAATGTCGATACTTATTGATTTTATTCCCGTGGGAATGCTTGACCTAGTAGAGCTTTCCACGTTTATGTGGTTAAACTGAATAATGATTCCCTCTGTTCATTTGTCCTTGTTTTTCTTACTGCAACTGAGTTTTTTGCTAAGCTAGCTGACGTCGACGTCTGTGGAACGTAATGCGGTTGGTGTAACATATAGCTCGCACTGCTACTTGTCATTTAATTATGTCCATACCACCCTCGAGGTGTCACTTGTCGCTTCCTCTATCTCCTCCAAGCTGGACTCTGTGACTGTCAAAATCAATCTTTGTCATGTGTTACTATATCTTGCCATCCCAGTCTATTGAAATTTACAAGCTAGGTCTTAATGCTATCGACCATATAATCGAGCTGAGTAATTGCGAGGACGACAGCATCATCTTCGGAGATTTTAATCTTCCACAACTCAATTGAGTTTTATCTGACGATCACTTTACTATTTTGCTTGTGAATTGTGTGTGTATCTGTTAGAGTCGCCACAATACTGTCTATGAACGGCACTTGTATCGACGAAGCCAAGGGACTATCAACCCTCGGCACTTGAATTAATTCGACTCTTAACTAGAATGACAACATATTTGAAGCTGCGAAAAGTGCAGCCAAATGTATGGGGTCCTTAAGAGATGCAAAAAATACTTCACTCTATCCAACCTGGCCACTATTTACAAGGCGTATATTCGTCCAAAAATGGAGTTCAACTCCCATATTTGGTCAAGCGCATCCAAAACTGTACTACATGTGCTCGACGGGATGCAAAAACGAGCAGTTAAACTTACTGGGGACCTAGCTGTGACTCGAGCAATTCCGTCGTTACAACGTAGGCGCAACGTATCATGCCTATCTTTTTTCTATAGGTATTACAACGGTCGTTCCTCAACTGAACTTGCTGAATGCGTTCCGTTCCTTCAGACATTTTCCCGCGATACCCGTCAATCTGTGAATGTGCCTCAGTTCACGTTGAAAGTGGACTTTAGGCGCACACATAAACATAGTCATTCTTTGGTCGAACCACACGAATGTGGAATGTTCTGCCTGATCATGTGTTTCCTGACCGCAATCCAGAGCATTAAATGTATGGCCGGACTGAAACTAACTGGACATAAGACGGAGGCAGTTTTAATAAGCAGCCACAAGAAGGTTGAACACCTTGATTTGGAAATAGAATGACAAATAATCAGATCCAGTCCCTATATTAAATATCTTGGTGTTGTATTCGACAGCAGGTGGAGCTTCAAGGAACACCTGAGGAAAACGAGTGAAAAAGCCGCAAGAGTATGCAAAGTTTTGGCGAGACTGCTACCCAATGTTGGAGGACCCCGGCCCCGCATAAGGAAACTCATAACCAGTGTCGTACATGAGGTGAGTGAACTCAGCGCATAGATTGGCATCACTAAGAGTAGGCTGTGCATTTCGAACGGTATCCGAAGATGCCATAAATATTTTGGCCGGGAGGACACCACTTGCCATTGCAGCTAAAGAAAACGCTGAATTGCATTAGGTCACCCAAGAGAATCGTCGGAGAATGCGGTCACAGTTGGAGCTCTCAACCCTAAGAGAATGGAAACGAAGGTGGGATTCTTCCACCAAAGGAAGATGGACCCACACCATGATACCTGATATAGAAACATGGGTGAAATGAAAACATGGCGAGCTGAATTACCACTTGACTCAGCTAATATCAGGACATGGATGCTTTCGGCAATACTTGCACAAGTATAAGCATGTGAATCACCCATACTGTTTGTATTGCGAAGGCGAAATAGAAAATGCGGAACACGTACTCACAGAGTGCGTGAGATTCGAGACCGCACGAACGATTTTGGAGAGACATATGAGACGGACAGTTACTCCGGGAGGAGTAATAGAATACATGCTTAGTTCAAAACAGGCATGGTCCGTAACAAATGGTATTCTCTGTGAAATGATGCAGCAGTTGCGACGCGACGAGCGGAGTAACAGGTAAACTCCGTCCCGCCCCGCGATGGAATATCTAAAAGAAAGTTCCGCGAGGATCAACGGGAATATGAGCCTGGCGGGAGGTGGTTTTAGTCGGTAAAAACCGGGCATGCCTCTGGATCGGTCTAAAGGTATCTTTTGAAGATTTCCACCTTCCTACCGAAACCACAAAAAAAAAAAATCAAGAAAAACATACGAATTACTAACACTTACTAACCTTCACAAAAAAATTTAAAGTAACTCGATATTAGCCGAGAGCCCTGGCAGCTAGCGCGATGTAGAACTAAGTTACCGTGTAATTAATTACATCGTAATAAATAATAATAATCATCATCATCGGCACTACAACCCGGAACAGGTCTTTGCCTTATTTAGCAAGTTCTGAGGCTTGTTAAATTTTCCACAATGATTTGTTTTTTCCGAGCAAGGTCATTAGTCTTGCGCCAGAGGCTCCCCGACGGGGAGTCGAGTCCCGGTCTCCCGCGTGACAGGCTAGTATACTATAATAATAATAATTAATAATAAACTTATATAAATATAAATAATAATAATAATAATAATAATAATAATAATAAACGCTACGTCTAACGGAAATATTTAACTTCCATCACTTAAAGAAGCTCACTAAAAACGTTCCTTCTATTCGGCACAACTATTTTTATCCCTGACATTGTAAGATTTCGTTAGCAATTAACTTCGTAACGCAAATACAATTTACTGCAGTGCCCCCAGAGAAATGTACTGTGGCATCCATCCAATTTCTTGGCAGTAATATATATATATATATATGTAAAAAAATATGTATATGAAAATTCCATAGCTTTTTGTGGTTAGTAGTAACGTGTTTGCACTCTTAAACTATCCATGTTTGAGAACTGTGTTATAGAAAGATGCATTCAAACTACTCACCGGATTTTTCAAAATCGCATCTAACATAAAACGTACTTCATCCTTAGTAATTACTCGTAGGGTGTCCACGATTTCCTTGGCAATTTCATTACTTTGATGCTCATCGATAGCCTTAGTTACGAGTTTCTAAAACGACCGTTATACGTTTAACATTTTAAATGGAGAGTTAATTATTTGTGACTTACCAAACCACCGGATTGTCTCATTTTACTCATCTGTGTTTCAATATCATCGGGAATTGGTGTTTTAATATTGCTTATACCTCCAGCGGACGCACGAGAGTAGAGCGATTCTTTTGATTTTGCCATTTGTCTCATGGTAATGGAAGATTTTTTAATTGACTTGCGTTTTATCCTCTTCGGAATCGACTTCGGTTCGTACATATTAAGGCTATTTAAATTCATAGTTAAGTCCCATTTGGAAGATGTCTTCAATGCCAAGGGATTATATCAAATAAGCAAAAAGTAAAAGCGGCCGTAAATATTTACCTTATAAAATCCAGACTCTTTAACGTAATTTTTTTTTAATCGCCATTGTTTTTCTTCCTCTTCTAATTTGCCAATAACGTCTGCAAGTAATGAGAACTCTTTAAAGATTTCCTTGATCAATGCGTCGTGTTTATCAAATATTAGTTTGTCTAAACAAAACTCTGTTGCGGAAATGACCAGTTCAGCAATGCTCATAATTTTCTTTGGAAGAAAATCTGGGATGATATATTGCAAATGATTGTGGTAAGTGACTAGAGCTTCATGCAGCAAGCCGTACATTCCACACACCTTAATACACGGTATATTTGTTACTGCGCTAGTGTAGTCTTTTTGTGGTGCTGCTTCTAAGAATTCAATCTACATGTCAAGATATTATATATATTTATAAAAAACACAGATGGTTATGAATCTATTTAGATTTGTTACCATCGTCTTCAATGGAAATATGTAGTTTCTGGACAATCTAACCGAAAATTCGAAAGCATTCTTTTCTCTAATTTTTTCCTCGTATTGTTTGGTTTTGGAGAAATCGATATCCAGCAGAATCAACCTGGATGGACAGGCCGGAAAGTTAACTTAAACGTGGATTAATTTAATTCAGATTACACGAACCTTATAATTTCGGCCAAGTCGATTAATTGTTCATGATATGAAGTTATTTTGGAGAAGATGCGAATCTTTTCATCTTTTAGTGATTCCATGGAGTTTCTAAATTTTTTATTCCATTTGACTGCAGACTTTACTGCTTGCGGATCTTTCTGAACTGTCTTCGATGGTTTACCACTTGATGCCTTGTTTACTGATAAATCGGACGAAGAAGGCTTCAGTGCTTTATCTTCTTGTTTATTACCGGTTTGACGATTAAACTGTTGAATTAATACAACAGGTTGCATCTGAAAAATAATAAGAAGAGCCGAATTATGAATATGCCTGATATCAAACGAATTTATCCACTTGGAGATAGGTTTTAGTATATGGATTAAAGTAAAAAAAAATCTATAAAAATTGAGTACGTAGTTTAGGGTGGCATTCAATTGGCCACCTAGTGAGCGAATATTTTGATTTTCATTGTTTTTTTTTTCTTTTCGAAAGATTTACGGGCGGTCATAACGTTTTTCTTTCCTCGAGTCGGAGCTGGCAACGAGGATGCCTGTTACCAGATTGGTTAAGTCGAAGAGAACTCCCACAACGCTTGAAGAACATCGTCTACCCACCTCTTGGTATAAATTGTACCGCACCAGCTACCAGAGTAAGTAGGAATATCTGTCATGGGCCTTGGGGATGATTAAACAGCCGATTTCACCATGCTCAGCGGTAGAGAGGAGGCAGCACGTGTCAACATCATCGACGACCTATCCGTGTCATACAACCCGTGACGATGTCAGCAGAAGCAACTATCGAGCCGCACCGTCGAGGGGAAGAATGCGTGTATCGTCTGTGTGGGGGTCGATGTACTATTCACAACTCTTATTCCCGTTTTAAAGGTATCATGCAAAGTCGGTCGTCAATAACGGTCGAAACTGAGGCAAAATCAGCAGTTTCTGAGCGAGAATTGGAAACCGCCGAGACGTGTTTCATACTACCGCGTGCAGAACTTGAATTTTTGGAAGCCAATTCAGAAGCAGAAGACTCGTCAATCTAATCACATCTTGGCTCAACCAGTCAAGGCTGGTTGAAGAGGAAAAAGAAATATAGCATCACAAAGACGAAAGGAACAATTAGGAGTTAGACCAGGCTTCCTGGACAGACTGTGGGGGGTAAGAAGAGTTATGCCTATCATGGGCACAGATTCACTTTCTTCCCCACGTATAACTGCAGCACCGAGGGAAAAACCAAAACACAGAAAAACAACTGATGTTGGTGGAAATTAATTTTAGCTTTATTTAAATTTTAATAGTTTTTTTTTAGTTTTATTCTTGACTTTATTAGCACCCGTAATTGCTTCCGCCGTTTTGCAATAGATGGCTGTAGCGGTAAGTGGTAGTTGAAATAAATAGATCATAGATGCCATACAATAAGCTTAGGTATTTATAAACATAACGCCATCGAAATATTAGTCGATTTGTGTCTGCGTCAGAAAGTTATTCTCGATTAAACATGTTAGCTTACGAGCCAAATTCTCGTCATTTGCGGGAGGTTTTAATTTGCTGCTTTAATATGAAGAAATGGATTCGTACGCTGCCCGAAAGATGGGAGAAAGTAGTGGCCAGCGATGGACAATACTTTGAATCATAAATGTATAACCAGTTTTTTACAATAAAGCCTCGAATTTCGGAAAAAAAACCGCGGAAGCGAAGTTGTACACCTAATATGAAGAAATGGATTCGTATGCTGCCCGAAAGTAGTGGCCAGCGATGGACAATACTTTGAGTCATAAATGTATAACCAGTTTTTCACAATAAAGCCTCGAATTTCGAAAAAAAACGGCGGAAGCAAAGTTGTACACCTAATAAGATAGAGTGCACTAGGCTTAATTATAATATACACTTTATTACATTTGTATCACAATTTATTTCTATTTTACTGTTCTTAGTTTGTGTGATGGTTCGTAGTCTTAAACAATCATTTACAACGATAACAAAACGGATCATCTGCACTATTAAATATTTGTTAGTATTGAAAGATAGACACTTATAGCTATGGCTTAGAGCACTGATCCGATGATGGTCGAGATGCGACTGACTTTTATTCCTTTAAATTAAATTTTGAATAAAGCGACGTGACTCAACGCGGTAGCGGTTGGATAGTGACTGACTCTACTTAAGGGTGAAATTCTGTATTTCATTTTGCACACAGGGCAACCAAAAGAGAGCACGCCTCTGCTCTCTCATCGTCATGCTCGTCAAAGTGTGGTAACTTCGGTTAATTGATAATCGACGAACGTGGTAGAATGAGAGAACAGAAACTCGATGTACTGTGATCTCAGGGTGGCTTGGTTGTGTGTACTGGTATCAAATGCAGCTACTGAGCGTGAAACACTGACCCAGTGTAACGGCTGTGGTGAACTCAGAGTGCATTGAACCGTATGGAAACAGAATTATGGAGAAGAGGAAAATTTAGCTGGTGCTATTCACCAGCGGAAAGAGATCATTGATCCCAAGCGAATGGATGATCTGATGAAAATCGATAGGACGCTACATCGGCTGGGGAAATGGTACCGTGGGAAAAACGCTAAGGAATGTTGGTAATTACCCAAGCCATTGAATGATGCTGCAACCGCGTCGTTTGATTCGACTTGGTTGTTGCTAACCAACATGAATGAAATTTCCGGTGGAAATCTCATGGTTAGAGGAAAGGAGTTGCCGTATGGCAAAAATGGTAGCTAAACTCAATTGTGCATTATCTGCATAGGATAATGAGTTCAGCTATGCGTCTAGGGGAAAGCATTTATTTCAGGTGAATAGCATGAACGGCGGAATAGGGGATATGACACGCTGAAAGCGGTCGGAATAAAACGGACATTGTGGTTGGAATTGTGGGTTGGTTCTCTATGTAATATAGAGAAACCCCACAAGACCATCTTACTTCAAGTTATGTGATTGAACTCTCATACTTCAACGGCGCCAGTGAAAAATGGATGACATTCCGGAAGAGATTCGATGATACTAGAGTCAATAATAACATAATATTCGGTTTTGCTGATTTCTTCATCTCGTCCGATTGCATCAGCTAATACGTAATCAGTTCGACTCTCTGAATCGAGATCTGGATAAAACCCTACAATGGAGAAAGGCCAACACATAGATTTCAATGCGACGAAGACACTATGTGTACTATTTACAAGAATAAACGGATTGTCAGTCCCACAGCTATGATGCTTAATTTAGGGAAAGCATAGGTCTTCTCGATAGTATAGTGCTTAGTATACCCGTCTGTCAGGCAGGAGACCGGGGTTCAATTCCCCGTCGGGGAGCATCTGGCGCAAGACCAATGACATTGTCCGGAAAAAAACAAATCATTATGGAAAATTTAACAAGCCACAGGACTTGCTAAATAAGGCCAAAACCGGTTCCCGGTTGTAGTGCCGGCGATGATGACGATGATAGGTCTTTTCGATTTCAGGATCAGCGAGAATATATCGTGGCAAGACTGGACGTCGAATGTTGGCAAACTCACGTTCAGTAAATTGAGTTATCTTTTTAGAGCTAAAAAATATTTCACTGTCTGGAGTTATACTCCTAAGCAGACCTTCAACCTGCTCGATAGCATTCAGAGATTCGCCTAGTTGAAAACACAGTTCTAGCGTCAAGGCGCCAGCCGCCCTTGCTTTGAATGCACGGGGCAGAGCTTTGTTTGTCTTACAGATTTTATTACGGTGTAGTGCTCACCAAGCCCTACCATTTCTTTCCCCCATACATTTGACACTTTTCCATCCCTATAACACAATTCATATCCAAAAACCGCTTTCACACATCTTTTCCCATTCCTAATGTTTCCTATTCTACAAGCAATATCAAACATATCCCACCACACATTTTTTCACACGCATACCACAACAACACATCCTTTCACACGTTTCAGCTCTTGGATGTCACCCACGAATTGAGAAAGCTAAAACGGACAAAACCGTATGAATTAACATGTTAAAATCTAACATTTTAAAATCGACCAGGGGGCTGAACACTGGTCCAATAAACATATGTTTTACTTAATTAAACTAAAGTACTATTCATATCCAATAAAATATGTCATTAAAAAAATTATTTTTGCATTAAATTGAAGGCTTTATTTAGGGGTTAGAATGATCTGATATAGGTCAAATATGCACCGCTTTGTTCGACAACTTGTTGCCATTTCGAAGGTAAATTCATTATGCCTCTCTCATAGAAACCTTCGTCTCTATTGCCAAAAAGCTAGAACAGACGCTTTCTTGAGCTTCTCTTGAGGCAAATTTTCCAACAGCAAAATCATTCGCCGGGCTCCTCGATAGTATAGTGGTTAGTATACCCGCCTGTCACCCGGGAGACCGGGGTTCGATTCCCCGTCGGGGAGCCCCTGGCGCAAGACTAATGACCTTGCCCAGAAAAAATAAATCATTATGGAAAATTTAACAAGCCTCAGGACTTGCTAAATAAGGCCAAGACCAGTTCCCGGTTGTAGTGCCGATGATGATGATGAAAATCATTCGCCATAGACAGGAACAGGTCATAATCACTAGGTACCAGGTCCAGACTATAAGGTTGATGCATACGTACCTCCCAACCAAGCTCCCGGAGATTCTGGCGAATCACTATCGATGAGTGTGTTGCCTGGGGTTGACCTGATGGAATACAATTCCTCTCCCATTGATCAAGGTTGGCCGCTTCTGGGCGATTACTTTCTTCAGACAGTCCAATTGGTGACAGTACACGTCCGAATTGAGTTTGGCCGTAGGGGAGCAGCTCATAGTAAATGATTCCCTGCCAAACCCACCAGACATGCAGCAAAACCTTCTTAATCGTCAATCGTGACTTGCCCACCGTTTTGAGCCGGCTCACTGCTATTCGACCCCGACCGTTTTCGCTTGACGTTGTCGTAAGTGACCCACTTTTCATCACCAGTTACCATCCGCTTCGGAATTGGGTCGATTTTGTTCCGATTTAGCAGCGATTCGCAGATGGAAATTCGGTCCATGAGGTTTTTTTTTTTTGCGTTTACTCATGTGGCACCCATCGATCGAGCTTCTTTTTATATCCAGCCTTATTCAAGCGATTCTAAACGGTTTTTGTGCAATGTTTAGCTCCAGGGCAATCGAAATGACATGATTTTATCGACATTTTCGACAACTGGCCTCCCAGTGCCTGGTGCATCTTTGACATCAAAATTACCGGAATGGAATCGATAAAACCAAAATGGCGCATAATTGGCTGTCACAGTTTGAGAAACAAACACTATTAACATCTTCAGCCTCCTGGTTTGCGTTTTCGACTTTCTCGAAGAAAAACTGTATAATATGGCTTATTTTCTTTTTAGTGGTGTCTACATTTAATGTCCACTCAAACAAAACTGTGTCAAACAATCACAAAACTGTCTGGAAAGTTTTTTCTCTCTGATCATGGTTCCGTTCACAGTTTGAACCAAGTCCCTTTCCTCGAACTGCTCTACTCACACAGTTCTGTCCTGAACTTTTCCAAGACTAACTGGAAAAAGGTCAATAGAAGGTCACCGCGAGTTTTTCTAACTTACAATTCCCCGAATCTTCTAGCCTAATGCCTGCTGATATCGATCGAGCAGCCCTAAAAATTGAGCAGACCCTCAAGGATTCCCTCACCAAAAATACACCTACCACCATCCCCCATAATCATTTAGGAAAACTTTTGCCCGGCGTCCTAACTAAATTGCTGCGTCTCAAAAAACAACTCCGCTGAAAACTTCATATAAAATCCTGCCCCTTTATTAAAAGTCAGACCAACCACCCTGATAAATGAACATTTAAAAAAGTTCGCGGATCAGACCTATACCTCTACACTTAACAATATCAAACCTAACCGTGATCTCTTCAAAAATATCAACCGACTAACTAGTCGGAAGTTTAAACCACGAATCGATAACCTTATCCAATCCGACACGGATATAGCCAATTGCCTCGCTGATCACTTTTCAAAGATCCATCAACAAAATGATTCCCTCTCAGTCCCTAATTTTCAAAACACTGTAAACTAATATATCTCACACAGATTACCCCACATCGTATACTCCTTTCATAGGAGAATTTAGCGGCACAAACAAGACGTCACATCCTTCAGACACCAGCACATTTCTAACCACAGATGAATTATTCAAATTCATAAAATCACCACTCAGCAAAAAATCGACCGGTGTAAATGGAATACCACACCTTCTATTTAAAAGACTTCGCCGTCAAATCGGCTTACCATTCTCGTCCTTCATAACCATATCATAAATGCTTCACATTTCACAGAGAACTGGAAAATTGCGGTAGTAATCCCCATTAAAAAGTCCGGCAGTTCCAATAACAGCTCCAACTATCTCCGATATCTTTATTGAACACCCTAAGCAAAATATTGGAATGTAAGATCTACCAAAACCTTCTCTCGTTTTCCAGTGATAACGCTCTCATCCCTAATGCTCAGTTTGGCTTTCGTGAGCGACACTCCACTTGCCATGCGTTACTAAAACTTACACACGATGTCACAGCTGGTATAGAAAACCAATGCCCTACCGTATGCATATCTCTCGATATTTCCAAAGCATTTGATTGTGTCTGGATCTCAGGACTTCTTTATAAGCTGCACTGCTTATTTGGTCTGAATTCCAACATCACACATAGCATTTTGGTTTTGTCGATTCCATTCCTAGCATTTTATCTTTCTGGTAGGAAATTCATGGTCAGAATAAACTCTTCTCTCTCGCAAATTCGCAACATAAACGCGGGAATTCCCCAAGTATCCATTCTCGGACCAATTTTATATCTTCTATGGGGTTTTCCAATAGGGACTTGACAATTTTTTTTCGGTAGTAAATGTTTATAATTTGTAGACGTTGTTCGTTCGTGTACTTAACCATGATGAAAATGTTGAGTTTACTGAATAAATTGACAGTGACAGTTCGATGATTAGTGAAAGGGTGCGTTCACAAATTAAATTCAAAGTTGTCAAGTCCCTATTGTATAACCCTATATATACATCCGATATTCCCCAACCTCCACCTAGTGTTGTAATGCTAAATTATGCTGACGATACTTTAATTTACTCTAGCAGCAGGTTTGTTAAAGCGGCAAGAAAGTGTGTTAACAACTTCCTCCCGAACATTTCAGCATACTTTAACAAATGGAAAATTCGCCTCAATCCAACCAAAACCCAGCTAGCAGTGTTTAAGTGCAAAAACGGTCACTACACAAACAACACTAAACGTTGCCACAACAACATTAAACTTAACCATCATCATAAAACCTTCCAAAACTCTGAAATATTTGGGAATAACCCTTTCCAACGATTGGTCATTCTCAACCCACACCAAAAATTCCCTTCATAAAGCCTCAATACAGCTTAACCTCTGAAGACAAATGTTGTGGAAACCTAGAGGCCTCTCTCACAAGCTCAAAGAGCTCATCTACAAACAGATAATCAGACGCACTCAAGCCTAAGAGAATGGCAACGAAGGTGGGATTCTTCCACCAAACGAAGATGGTCCCACACCATAATACCTGATATAGAAATATGAGTGAAAAGAAAACATGGCGAGCTGAATTACCACTTGACTCAGCTAATATCAGGACATGGATGCTTTCGGCAATACTTGCACAAGTATAAGCATGTGAATCACCCATACTGCTTTTGCGAAGGCAAAATAGAAAATGTTTGTAAATGACAAGACTTGATTTCTTAAAAACCGTTAGAGGGAGGGGCACGCGAGTGGCGGGGCGTAATAAACGTATAAACAATTCCAACAACAACGTTATAAACAATTCCCCACCACTCGCGTGCCACTCCCTCTAACGGTTTTTAAGAAATCAAGTGTTGCCATATGCAAAAATTTAGGGCCCGCCCTATATTACAGAAAGATGCCACCGTAAAAACAATGAGACAAGAAATCCTGACAGCGATCGCCATAGAATTCCCTGCATTGAACGCGATCCCAAAGGAAGCGGTAAAGAGTTTAAGAAGAAAAACAGATGGCATACAGGCTGCCATGATCTCTCCTGCGGGTTGGATGGGTGAGATGCACACTACTTTAGACGCTGACAATATGGGCATGTGGCGAAATCCTGCAAATACGAAAAAGATCGCTCGGACATCTGTTTGAGATGCGGCGGAAAAGGCCACAAAGGGATGGGCTGTCAAGCAGAATCCAAATGCATGTTCTGCGAATCAGGATGCGAAGGCGATAACGAAGGCCACTATTCTGTATAAAAATGGGCAAGTTTAATTGTATCCAAAATAAATTAATTCACTGTGGAGCCGTACAAGATCTCCTTTCCCAAACGGTTAAGGAATATGGTGCCGTCATGGTACTCATCAACGAGCAGTTCAGGATGCCTGGCACTGACACAATTACATGGGAAGAAGACAGCAGCGGAACAGCGGCCACATGGGCAGCTGGGAATTCCCCCATAGAACACAGAATTGAACAGCGGCAAGGAGGATTCGCCTATGCTAAGGTCAGAGGAATTCATTTGTACTGTTGTTACGCTCCACCAAGGTGGGAAATAGAAGACTTCAAAAGAGCCGCATTATAATTGTAGGAGTTTTCAACGCATAGGCAGTAGAATTGAGAAACACCTGGCCGAACAGCCGAGACCACGCACTATTCGAAGCCTTTGCAGCTCGAGATGTAGTGCTGCTTAATGATGTTGCTGAGGACATCTTTATAAATGAGAGACCGGTCCTAAATCGATACCACCCTTGCCAGCTCCATGTTGGGAAGAAATATGTTATGATGAGTTTTGGACACCTACACCTATAGTAAACACCAAGCCGTGATGTACCAAATACTCTCGCACAGGGGATTCATCACTGGCGTATTGGCGAAGAAAGCGCAGAAAAATGGGTGGAAAGAAAAGGAGCTCGATGCGGAGCTGCTCGTTTATATACTGGAAGACTCAATCCTACAATTCGACCCCGAGGCCAATGCGAATAGGTAGGCGGGAAAAGTCGTGAAGTGACTAACTAAGGCATGCGGTGCGTCTGTGACAAAGACAACCAACAGGGACTATTAAACCAATGTATTGGTGGACCCCAGAAATCGCCTAGGTGCGAGAGGAATGCAACAGATTACGATGCTTGTAACAAAGAGCAAGAAACCGTAACCACTCTCAACTACATGCGGATGCAAAAGTATATATTCGTTTGGCTCGTTAGGGTGGAATGAAATAACAACCCATGGTGCAGGGCCTACAGGATAGTCATAAAAAAACTACACCACAACAATAGCCATATGCAAAAGACTAAAAGTGTCATGGCCAGAATCGTTGTTGTTCTCTTTCCACAGTGTGACACCACAAGAGGAGTGGAACATTATTGAAAGAGAAATACCTCCAGCAACCACCGAAGAGGTGCTCTTGGCTAAAATGGTCGTTAAAAACAACAAGACCCCGGATTTGTATGGCATTCCTAACGCTGTAGTGAAGACTGTTTTAACAAAAAAGCCGGAAGTTTTCAGTAGTCTGTTCACAACCTGCTTCCAAACAGGACACTTTCCTCAACGATAGACAAAACGACTTGTATGCCGGACACAACAGGGAAACTGCGGGAGCGAGTAATTGCCACTCGCCTGGAACAATTCACTGAGGGGACATCGGAGCTCTCTGAATGGCAGTATGGGGTCCGGAAAGGTAGATCAACGAGTAAGGCACTATCTGTGGGGTGCCACTTCGCTCGCAATGCGATAGCTGGAGCACGATCGCTAGGAGGTACGAACAAATATTGCGCGGTGGTGACACTAGATGTTAGAAATGCATTTAACCCGATGAACTGGAATCGGATTTTAGAAGCGTTGGGGGATCTACAAGTCTCACTCTACTTGGTGCGTGTAATAGCAAACTATCTTTCGGATAGAAGACTGTTTTATGATACTGATGAGGGGCCACGGGAATACAAAATAACAGCGGGTGTACCTCAGGGGTCTGTATTTGGCCCCCTGCTATATTATATTTGATGGTGTGCTCAAAATCAATGTAGCAGAAGGAGTAAGAATCATTGGGTGTGGAGAGGATTTGGCGATAATAGCCGTAGCTAAACATCTAGATGACCTGGAGAATACTTGTTCCCATATAATCTAGAGCATTAAATGCTGGGTAGATATGGCCACTATTTTATATTCTTTGTTTGTCGCCCTTTATGCACATCGGCGAATGTAAATCCATTTTGGATGAAGTTTTGTGTGGCCTGTTTTCCGAAGTCTGACTTAGCTCGAGTTTCCTTGGATCTTTGAATTATCTCTTTGTGTTTAGGGCGGGGGTGGGAGCGAACATACAGGGCAAAGTCTCTGCTTTCAACCCGGCGAAGGCCAGGACGATCGTTGTCCCTGTTCAATCCAAGTTGACATGCAGTTTCCACGTGACACTCCTGGATAGCTACTTTGGCACCCGCCAAGTAGTGAACCAAGGCATGCAGCGACATCCTGAAAAAGGTTGGCGCAAGGCTAATAAGCTTGCTCTGAAAAACAAATTATTATGGACAATTGAACAAGTCTCGGATAAGGGCCAGATACCGGCGGAGAGACGTGCTAAATAAGGCCAAGACCGGATTCCGGTTGTAGTGCCCATGATGATGATGATGAGATAAGGCCACTAGACATGCATAATACGGAGACAGTTTTGATAAGCAGCTGAACACCTTGATTTGAAAATAGGACATACTCTCAGATGCAGTCGCTATATAAAATATCGTGGTGTTATCCTCGACAACAGGTTGACCTTCAAGGAATACCTGAGAAAAATGCATGAAAAAACGCCAAGAGTATGCAATGTTTTAACGAGACTGCTAACCAATGTTGGAGAACCCCGACCCCACATAAAGAAACTGATAACCATCATCGACATCTCCGTTATAATGTATGCAGCTTACATATGCGAATGAGCCGCACAGTATAAGTTGTACATGAGGGGAATCAAGTCAGCACATAGGCTGGCATCATTAAGAGTATGCTGCGCCTTTCGGACTGTATCCGAAGATGCCATAAATTTCATGGCCGGGAGGAAATCACTGGGCATTGCAGCTAAGGAAACCGCTGCTTTGCATGAAGTTGACGCACTAGTCTCGCAAGAGGATCGCCGGCGAATGCGGTCAGAAACAGAGATTTCAAACCAAATAGAATGGCAACGAAGATGGGATTCTTCCACCAAAAAAGGTGGACCCATACCTGATATAGAAACGGGTGAAAATAAAACATGAAAACATGGCGAGCTGAACTACCACTTGACACAGGTGATGTCAGAACATTGAAGCTTTCGGCATTACTTGCACAAGTATAAGCAATCACCCATACTGCTTGTACTGCGAAGGCAAAACAGAAAATGCGGAATACATACTCACAGAGTGCGTGAGATTCGAGAGCGGACAAATGATTTCGGAGAAACATATGATGTGGGCCGTTACTCCCATAGGAGTAACAGAATATATGCTAAGTTCTAAGCAAGCATGGTCCATAACAAATGATATTCTATGTGACATAATACAGCAGTTGCAACGCAACGGGCGGAGTAACAAGTAAACTAAATATCTAAACGAACGTTTCGCGGGGATTAACAGAAATATGTGCTGCGGGAGGTGGATTTATTCGGTAAAAATCCGGCATGCCTCTGGAATGATCCAAATGTAGATTTCTCTACCGAAAAAAAAAAGAAAACCTCTCGGATCGGCACGGTTACGAAAGTCAACACATTCCTGATTACACGAGCCGTTATTTGAGAACGTAAATGGATTTACTTTTTACGATACCGATGCCTGAAGCGAAGGTATAATCCGAAATAATTTAAAAGTTTTTTTATTCTATAATTACTGAACAATATAAAATTCAAGTAAAGATAGAAGTCCTACTTACATTGCGACCTACGCCTTCACCACTGCTATTACTGTATTCATTGCACGTGTCACACTCCTCTCCGGAACGATCACTAGTGTCATTGCAGTCTTCAAGGTCGTTACCCATTTTATATGGCATGTTGTATATCTATAAGGATAACATATAAGTAAATCAATTATTTTGAAATTGCAATGTTCACCGATGCTTTCATAACACGATTCATTTCGGCCCTTTCATTCTCATTCAACGTTGACTCTACTCCAATAGAAATTGCACTATTTTCAGCGCCAAAATGAGTACTAGGTGTATGGTCATCTCTGGTGCAGCTGTCATCATTATTAGTGTTGCGATCGTCATCGTTATAATTGTTGTTAATACTGTTCAAATTCAAACAAAATTGATCTCTTTTGAACCTAGTACCATCAGAACGGCTATATTGCAGTAGTTTATATGTAGCCATTTGTATGGGGTTTATCTCGACCCATTGAGGCAACGGATTCGGTAGAAATTCTACAGACAATTTTGGAATAGCAATTTGTGTTTGACGCGAACTAGAACTGTCTTCATCGGGGGTATTTGATGCATTTTCTATTCGTTTATTCTCTTCTTCCCAAATATTTGGCATTGTTTGCTCATAAGAATGTGGCAAACTAGGTCGATATTTAAAAGAAGATTTTAGCATTGCATCGACATCAGATTGAGACATAACCGTAACAATAGTATCCTTTGAAAGCTTATTGTTACTTAGCGCATCAGTTGTTTCTTGTGTATCTTGATATAATAATTGCCTATTCGGATATGGAGCACAGAGCTTTTCTACAGTACTATTAAGCATAACTGCATCAGCTTTTCTGAAGGCCTTGCCTGAAGAATCCTGTTTGACACTACTAATGATGCTTTCTAAATGTTCAGATGCATTATACTGTAAAAAAAATGATCCATAAATTTCGTGTTAGTCTATTGAATGTAATTTGTTGTGATGTTTATAAGAAAATTAGAAATAATGTATTGCAAACATACCTTAAATTGGAAATTTTTCGTTGTGGTTGTAAGATTTATATCATTGGCCAGATTGTGGTTATTATACCTATTATTGTTGAAACCGTCCATTCTAAGCCCGTGAAGAATATGTAAACGATTTTGATAATTTTAAGAAAGTTTAAAGATTACATAAAATTTTGTATCGGACTTCCAAGGGTTATTTATTCAAAAATTATTTCTAAAATTTCGAAAATAATTGAGTGCCTTCCCAATTATAGTCAGAGCGTATAACCACCGGCAAACAGAATATGGTAAACTATTAATTTTTGTTGATTGTCAAAAGATATAAAGCCGCACTATGGCATTTAAGAATCTTAAGCAATGGAGTAGAAAGAGATAACTCTATGTAAACAGGCATTCGGGTGCATTAGTGCATCAGCCTTTGTTTTGTATGTCAACAACCGAATGACACTTTCAAAAATTGACAGCTTTTAATTATCAACATTACGTTATTGCCAATAGTTCGGATATATATGCGTACATAGGTTGAGCTAATTTATTATGCAGTTGTAAGAATTTTTCTTTTTATTGTTTATTACAATATAATTAAATTACATGGTAATTTAGATCTAATAGTACTATCAATTGTAGCTTGTGGTACCCTAGCAAACAAATGTATTCTTATAAACCTAAAACAAGCTCTGCAGAGCATCCTCTGCTTTTAATTGGCAAATAATAAAAATTAAAATGGTTGGGATTTGCTAATAAGTAAACATAAGAACAAATATTAAATATAAAACCAAAAAATAAATGTGCATATTGAAGAATAAATATTACGGTGAACTCAAAATGAATGCATGAGGAAATATAAGGTTTATTCTAAATTGTTTGGTAACTTAGGTTCAGATTCAGAAATCAAAATTAAAACGCAATATATGATTTTTTTAAAGAAGTCTTTGATAGTCACATCAGTTCCGCCTCTACTTAAGCATAAGCAGCACACCATGAACCAGATTCACTTCCCAACGCATACTATTGCTCGCGCGCTTAAGGAGCTAAACGCAAACAAGTCCGCTGGCCCTAATAGTGTTCCTCCAATCCCCCTGAACAAATGTTCCTTTTAGTCCTCACAGTATTCCCCCAATTCTCCTGAAGAAATGTTCTTCTTCACTCGCTAAACCACTGTGGAAACTCTTCCATTTGTCTTATTCTACTGGCCCTAAATATATGGAAGTCAGCGAACATTTAGCCAATTCCCAAAACAGGCGACAAATCGTCCCTCTTTACTTATCGACCCATAGCACTAACTATTTTCTCGAAGGTAATGGAAGCTCCGATTACCTGTCAACTTTCGAAATATCTGGAATGAAATGACCTCCTCAATGACCGCCAATATGGCTTTCGTAGCAATCGGTCCACAGGAGATTTGATGGCGTACCTTACCGACAAGTGGAGCCACTCCATCCACTACTTCGGAGAAAGCAAGGTTGTTGTACTGCTGCTGGAGTAGACTAGGGTATGATCAGCGTAATTCAACATTAAGGTATTGGGTGATTGGGGCTGCATTATGTCTGAAGTATCACCATCATCATTATCGACACTACAACCGGGATCACGTCTTGGTCATATTTAGCAAGTCTCTCCACCGGTCCCGATTTCGAGCCGATGTCATCCAGTTTGGCACTCCCAGGCTCTGGGTGTCTTGGTCTACGCCATCCCTCTATCGCAGACAATGTCTGCCGCGCTGTCTTCTTCCATACATCCTGCCACAAAAGACTATCCGGACAGGCTCCTCTTCGTTCATTCGAGCTAGGTGTCCCATCCACCGGAGTATACCGGGCTTGATTTTTCTTATAACGTTAGCTTCAAGGTAGGTCGCATACAACTCATGGTTGTAGCGTCTCCGGAAACGTTCTCCCTCACATACGGAGCCAACAATTCTCTGTTACGGACCGACATTGAGTCCAGGTCCCCCCAGAATCCACTAATCCCCCTTTGATTCCCCTCTTTACCTGTAAAAGGAAAATAACGCGCCAAGTAGCTAATTTGCATAAACTAGTTTATGCAAATTCTACTTGGCGGAGAAATTAATAAAAAAAATAAAAAAAAAACGTCAACGGAAATAAATTCGTAAAAATGACAATTCGGCGTAAACTTCAAAACTCGAAAGATATAATAACGGAAAATATACAAACGAGATTTTAAAAAGGAACTTGCGAACTGGACGAATATTTCTTGGTATAAAATAAAATATTCAATACAGCAACAAGCCTTACCTTGGAAAACAAGAGGATGAGCAACAAGCATTACCTTGGAAAACAAGAGGATGAGTAAGAAATACACATAAATCACATAAATATTTATATCTCAATTTGGCAATTAGTTGATAATGAGCACATAAAATCATATGATATTTGCATATCGAGGAATACAAGTGTATAAAGGAGAATCATACCATACTTTTCTAAACAATTGAAATCTAAATAAAATTTATATAATTAAGAATCAAAACTAAAAATCAAATATCGACGGAACAGCGATTAGAGCAAGCTGAACAGGGGAGCACGACGTTAAACGCCCCCTACAATCTGTCGCGGACAAACAACAGCTGCAGCGACCGCTCAACAATAAATATACAAGTAAGTCCATTTGAACTTACCCATACACATATTAATAAATATTAAATATATAATTAATACAAATATATTATCAAATTGTAAGCCCTTGATAAACATAACATCTCCTTAGGACCAACGTTGGGTCTTCTCTTGGTTTGAAGTATAGAGGAGGAATAAAGTGATCCAAGAATTGAGCCCTGCAGAACCCCCGCGGTTATATTATACGATTAGGAGAGAGAAGAATTTATTTTGACAATGAATTTTCTACCAGAGAGATAGGAAGCGAGATGTTTGGTGGGGTGGGTGTTTAATCCAAATATGGTATATAGTCGAATGGTTTAGTTATGTCACCCTTGGATAGCTACCATGGCACCCGCCAATCAGTGAACCAATGCATGCAGCGACATCCTGAGAAAGGTTGGCACAAGGCTAATAACCTTGCCCGGAAAAACTTACTATTATGGAAAATTTAACAAGCCTCGGATATGGACCGGATATACGACGACGACCACGGAAACGAAAATGGCTAAACGATTTTCTCATGGAACGTCCGCTCACTATACAGAGCTCGGGCTTCGCAGCAGTTAGCCGATGCCCTGTCCGAATATAAAGCTGACATAACAGCCTTGCAAGAAATAAGATGGACGGGGAGTGGTGTTATTCAAAGAAAAGAGTATGACATTTATTACAGCTGTCATGCAAAACACCATGTGAGCGGGGTAGGCATTCTAGTCAGCCAAAAGCTAAAGCCTGCTATTATCGGGTTTGGAGATTCAATTCAATTGAATTTTTATTAGGTAGATAATATGGTACATTTATATTTTACAACTAGTATTTAAGAGATTTAGGATAGCAATTCCTTTACAACTATAATCTTAAATCTATATAACGACAACTATCGGGTTTAACGCAATAAACGAAAGGCTGTGCACTCGTCGCGTGCGAGCCAAGTTTAAGAACATAAGTCTCATAAACGTTCACGGACCTACAGAGGACACCCCCGACGCCGAAAAAGATAAATTCTACGAGATGGTCGAACGGCCCCCAAGCCTGCCCAAGATACGATGTGAAAATCGTTATTGGTTATTTGAATGTCAAAATAGCTCGGGAACTGGTTTTCAGGCACTACGCAGGTTCACATAGTTTGCATGAGAACACTAATGACAATGGACCACGAGTCATCGAACTGGCAGCACCAAAGAACTTGGTTATTGCGAGTACCAGGTTTCCGCGTAAAGATATCCACAAAGTCACCTAGGTATCATCCGATGGAGCCACTCGCAACCAAATTGCCCACGTGTTGATAGATCGCCGCCACTCCTCGAGCTTGATGACGGTACGAACGTACCGAGGTGCCAACGTCGACTCCGACCACTATCTTCTTGGTATAGTTTTCCGAGCGCGGATTGCCTTACGGAGACGTATTCCTTCCGCAAATCAGGTTCGAATCAACATGGTTGCCTTACGCTAAGTGAACTCGGAAATGGCGTGAATAAAGTTCGAAAGACAGCAAAAGGAGAATTGCTGCTAGAACTGAAACGCTGACCAGAGGCCACCACCAAGACACTGAAAGCAAAGGTACAACAAGTATTAAAGGAAGATGCTAGTGTGAAAACAGTGTCACAGGAAATCACGGTCGAGTATAGTGATTTAGATAAGGTTACCACGGTAGAGGAAATCCTGACAGCGATTGCCATACAGTTCCCTGCACTGAACGCGATCCCAAAGGAAGCGGTAAAGAGTTTAAGAGGAAACCAGAAGGCACGCCGACTGTCATGATCCGCTTACCAAGAGAAAAGGCTAACATGCTGCTGGCCACAGGTTTTCTGCGGGTTGGATGGGTGAGATGTAGACTACGAGAACACATCGCACCCATGTGGCGAAATCCTGCAAATTCGAAGAAGATCGTTTGGGAAACTGTTTCAAAGGCGGTGAAAAAGGCCACAAAGCAATGGGTTGTAAAGCACAACCCAAACGCATGTTCTACGAATCAGAGTGCGAAGGCGGTAACCACCGCTCAACAGGAAGTTACAAATGCCGAGCATTTAAAAACGCGATGTCCAATCTCCTCAATAAAAATGGACAGGTTTAAGTGCATTCAAATTAACTTAAACCATTGTGGAGCCGCACAAGATCTCCTTTTCCAAAGGGTTAAGGCATACTCGCATGGTGCAGACGTGGTCCTCTCAGGCACTGCTACGATTACATGACAGCAGCGGAACAGCGGCCACCTGGACAACTGGAAATTCCCCCGTGGAATGCATAAGTGTCCAGTGGCTGGAAGGAATCGCATATGCTAAGATCAGAGGAATTCATTCAAATAGAAGAATTCAAATGCTTTTTGGACAGGATAACACAAAAAGCTAGAGATAAGAGCCCTCATATAGTTGCTGGAGATTTCAACGCTTGGGCAGTAGAATGAGGAAGCACAAGGACCAACAGTAGAGGCCAGGCACTACTCGAAGCCTTCGCAGTCCTACATGTGGTGTTACTTAATAATGGTGTTGATGACACCTTCATAAACGAGAGAAGCCGGTCCAAAATCGACATCACAATTGCCAGCTCCATGTTGGCAAGAGGTATCAAGTGGCGAGTTTGGACACCTACACACATAGTGTTGAGAATTGATCAATTGACAGCTGGTCTTACTCAACACAACCGTCAGCCTGTGCGAACTTCACACAGTTCTTGGACTTGAAGTTGGCACTGATCCCATCCATCAATCAACTGTCTGATTCAAACGCAAGAGCAAGTAAAAGATATAGAAAAACGTGCCTTGAATTTTTGATCCAATTTTATCATGTGTATTCCGTGTCAATCGACAAATTTTCATTTCGCAAATTAAATTAACATTTCAATTCACTGCTAACTCTAGACTGTTATTTATTGAGGATCAACGAGCCCGAGTCATTTATAAATCCAACACATATTGACCGCCAAGCTATTATGTACGAAATATTACCACACAGGGGACTTATCACTGGCAAATTGGCGAAGAAATCCCTGAAAAAAGGTTGGAAAGAGGAGGACCTCGATGCGGAACTGCTCGATTATTTACGGCAGAAGCCGATGCGAAAAGAGAGGTAGGAAAAGTCATGAAGTGGCTAATTACCGCATGTGATGCATCTATACTACGACAAAGACAATCAGCAGGGGCTATCAAACCAGTGTATTGGTGGGGCCGTGAAATCGCCCACGTGTGATCGGAGTGCAACAGGTTACGACGCTTGCAACAAAGAGCAAGAAAACGTAACACCTACCCACAGTTACAGGCGGAATTCGTCAACAAACGAAAGGAGTTAAGGAATGTGATCCGCAAGAGTAAATATGACGCGTTCTGCTCCCTATGGAATGAATTAAATAACAAGCCTTGGGACAGCGCTTACAGAATAGTCATGAAAATACTACACCACAGAAGTTGTATGCAAAAAAGTAAAAGTCACATGGCCAGAATCGTTGCTGCCCTCTTCCCACAGTATGACGAGGTGTTAAGAGGGCAAGAGGAGTGGACTATCACTGAAGGAGATAAACCCCCCGTGACCACCGAAGAGGTGCTCTTGGCTGCAACGGTTGTTAAAAAAACAAGATCTCCGGACTGGATGATATTTTTAACACTGTAGTGAAGACTGCTTTAACAAAAAAACCGGAAGTCTTCAGCAGTCTCTTCATAGCCTGCCTTCAAACAGGACAATTTCCTAAACGATAGAAAAAACAGCGGCTTGTACTTATACCAAAACGAGTCAAGAATCCGGAGGCCTATCGCCCGCTATGCATGCTGGACACAACAGAGAAACTGCAAGAGCGAGTAATTGCCACTTGCCTGGAACAATTCACTTTGGGGACATCGGAGCTCTCTGAATGGCAGTATGGGTTCCGGAAAGGTAGATCAACCGGTTAAGCAGTATCTGTGGTGTGCCACTTCGCTCGCAATGCGATAGCTGGAGCATGATGGCTAGGAGGTACGAAAAAATATTGCGCGGTGGTGACACTAGATGGAAATACATTTAACTCGATGAACTGGAATCGAATCCTAGAAGTGTTGGGCGATCTACAAGTCCACCCTACTTGATGCATATTCTAACAAACTATCTCTCGGATAGAAGACTGCTCTATGACACAGATGAGGGACCGCAGGAATATAAAATAACAACGGGAATATCGTGTATGGTGGCGTGCTCAGGGTCAATGTACCAGAAGGGGTTCAAATCATTGGGTACGCAGATGATTTGCAAATAGTGGCCGTGGCTAAACATCTAGATGACCTGGAAAATATTTGCTCCCAAGCAATCCAGAGCATTAAATGCTGGCTGGATATGGCCGGACTGAAACTAACTGGACATAAGACGGAGGTAGTTTTAATTAAGAGTATGGTGCGCATTCCGAACGGTATCCGAAGATGCCATAAATATTTTGGCCGGGACGACACCACTTGACATGCAGCTTAAGAAAACGCTGCATTGCATGAGGTCTCACTAGAGAATGCGGTCACAATTAGAGCTCTCAAACGTAAGAGAATGGCAACGAAGGTGGGATTCTTCCACAAAAGGAAAATGGACCCACACCATGATACATGTTGTAGAAACATGGGTGAAAAGAAAACATGGCGAGCTGAATTATCACTTGACTCAGCTAATATCAGAATATGGACTTGCTCAAGTATAAGCATGTGAATCACCCATACTGCTTTTGCGAAGGCAAAATAGAACATGTGAAACACGTACTCACAGAGTGCGTGAGATTCGACTGCACGAAGGATTTTGGAGATATATACATATGAGACGGACAGTTACTCCGGCAGGAGTAATAAAATACATGGCGTGTTCAAAACAGGCATGGTCCATAGCAAATGATATACTATGTGACATGATGCAGCAGTTGCGACGCGACGAGCGGAATATCTACACTTCGTTATGGAATACCTAAAAGAGAGTTGCCGGGGGATTAACGGGAATATGAACCTGGCGGGAGGGGTTTTTAATCGGTAAAAGTCCGGCATGCCTCTGGCTCGGTCAGAGGTATCTTTTGAAGATGTCCACCTTCCTTCCGAAAAAAAACCCACCAAAGCGCAGATTATCGGATGCCGAAGACGTGATCTGCGTCCGTACTCAAAACCTACCGGACTTGTACGATTTCTTTTCCACCATTCCTCCATTCAAGTAGTTAGAGAACATTTTCACACTATCCTTAGATATCATTAGCATGCTATTATTTGTCCAATAGCCAAAGTTGGGAAACCAACGTATCACCCCTCAAGCTTTCGCCCCATCTCGCTCCTCACTTGCATCAGCAAAATATATGAAAAGTTCATATACGAGAAGTTCAACATCTTTATCAATGCCAGGAATCTAATATCTGATTTCCAATTTGGATTTAGATGAGCGTACAGACCGAGCCCAATATCCTCACGGGTGGGTGATTCTGGTTATCGCAAGATGAGATAAGATAAATGACACGCTTGTCCTTGTCTCGCTTAAGTCGGCCTCTCATCATCATCATCATCGGCACTACAACCGGGAACCGGTCTTGGGCTTATTTAGCAAGTCCTGAGGCTTGTTAAATTTTCCATAATGATTTGTTTTTTCCAGGCAAGGTCATTAATCTTGCGCCAGAAGCTCCCGATGGGGAATCGAACCGCAGTCTCCCGCGAGTTATGGTTTTAGAGTTTATTTCACCGCACCAGGTTTCTCGCCGCAATGAAAGAAAACAAATTTGCACCACTTATCTTTTCTTTTACTTTCTTTATTAACTCCTTTCCTTTTTTTTTCTCTCTTCGTTCTTTACACTTTATTTTACATTTATAGTTTACATCGAGTTCGTTTTGGAAATTTCAATTAGTATTATTCAGCACTTTTATACAATATTTATTACCACCTTTTTCATTGACTGTTTTTCTTCTTTTTGTTGTCTTTACAATGTCTTCTATTATTTAATGATTTCGTTTTACTTGTTTCGTTTTTCCAAAGCACTTCTTTTCGTTTCGGTGTTTACCACAAATCTTCTGAACTTCAATCACGACTTTTCAACTAGCTTCTCTTCTTTATACATTTACTTCCCTGTTTATTTAATTTTGATCACAA
Source organism: Microdon myrmicae (assembly GCA_963931805.1). Taxonomy (NCBI): domain Eukaryota; kingdom Metazoa; phylum Arthropoda; class Insecta; order Diptera; family Syrphidae; genus Microdon; species Microdon myrmicae. The sequence goes on from OZ007502.1 coordinate 111,370,126, forward strand.
TCTCCCTTGATTTCAAACGACTCCCTCGAATTCAACTACACTTCCTCACTCGTATTTCAACCGCTCCCGAAACAACCTTTATGTTCACTATCTTTATTCTTTTTCTTCACCGCCAATCAAACACTCAACTTCCTTACTAAACGCCGACCTTCGAATCTCTTCCTATCCAAAATCCAACTACTTACTTCAATCTCTATTCCGATCCAAAAACCCCTGCCCCAAATCGTTTCCTATTTCACAATACCTTCCGGGGTTAACGTTTTCCGATTATGACAATGCAATTTAATTTTAATTGCCCCAATTTTCGACTGTTGGCCTCAGTTCGCAATCGCGATATATCGCTGACTCAATCAATATACCTTCATTGACTTGAACTCGGGTTCAAGCTCTACTATAGCGAACTGACCCAATTACTTTCTTTTATGTTTAGTGTGCAATCAATTGCCTTTTCGTGATTTGTTAATTGTTCCGGAATATGCAATTGATTGCTTTTGCACTATTGAGCAATCGTTTCGGCATATGCAGTTAATTGCTATGGAACATGAAACTACTCGTTTTTACACGATTTGCCAATTGCTTTGGAATATGGACTTACTTGCATTATCGTTTTGTGGGGTCATCTGAGTTTACAATCGGATGGTGTTTTTAGGTTTAGGTGTGTCAATGATCTCTTGTACATCATCTTTGACTATGATGTCATTGACACACTTAACACCCCCACCGCCAGAATCCGAATTCTCCTGAATTCTTAAACTTTTAGCTAGTTTCTTTAAGTTTAGTTACATGTACTCTTCCCAATATCATTCATTTCCTGTTACCTACCCATATCGTTATAGCATTTGACTTCATTCATTTTGTATCCTCCTTTTTCCTTAAAATTTACTTGTTCGTACATTCAATTATGTAATTATTTTTCAGTAAGTTGCTTTTGTTATATACATTTTCTTCTTCTTTCGGTACTTAGTTTAAACTTACATTCACTTTTCGGATCGCCATTTCAACATTCTTGGCTTTATCTCTTTTAATATTCTTCTATCTTTCTAACATTAATATTTCCAACATTACATCTATTTATTTTAGTAATAAATTTTGATTGCTTAGAGTAAATACTAAATATGACAGTGGTATGTTGTTGCATTTAAGTTAACATGTTGTGGTTATAATTTTTCAAGTACTAAGTATCGGATTTTAATTTCTTTTGTGAGTGAAGGCTTTAATTTCCTACTATTATTATGAATTTGATAGCGTCTTGGGTCTACTTAAATAGATTAAAATAGTATTACTTGTGATCCTTCAAGGTATATATATATCACCTGTGTGGAACTAAAATTTCTATATATCTTATGAGTCTGTCCTCTTCATAAAAAATCATTGATAGATTTCTTTTGCTACAACCAACGATGTCTTATTCTTCCTACTCTTCGCTTTAAGCTATCGACTTGTTGTCTCGTTTACCGTTTGTTTTCGTTCAACGTTTTAATTTTTCGAATGATACAGATCGTTATAGTTTCATATAGCCATCTGTATCTTTGTTTCAGTCCAAAGCTTCCTACTCTCAATTCATGTTATTATTCCTAATAAGGTCGAGTGTGAATGCTTTACGTTTGTTCTGGTTTGCTTTGGTAAACTGTTCTGTACATGTCTTACGCCCCTGTTTTCTGTGCAATTGGTGGGTTTCTTGTCGCACTTCCTTTCTCTACATTTGCTACAATTGTTGGTCATGAGGTAAATGTGTTTACACAGCTTGGGAAAGTATATTTTCTTTTTCAGACTATGGTAACTCTCGCTAATTCCCCTGTGTCCTGACCCTTTGTCATGATACCCATATAGTTGGTTACGCAATTCTTTTCCCGACTTAACTTATTGGGCTCTTCTGGAGTACCGTATGAATTTTATCTTTTTGTTAGCCGAGAATAATGACATCAAAATTGACTGTACCTTATGGTAGTCTGTAACTCGAACTTCTGAATAAATTCCGACGCGGCCTCTTCTAACGTACCTTTTCAATGTCTTTTCTATTTTATTTCTGCTTTCTGACGGATTTACCTCTATTATTGTTCTTTTATGGATAACTTGGATTTCTTTCACAGGGCTGTACGTTACTACGATTTGTGTTCTATACTTGTTCACTATCTCGTCCTTTATCCCTATGTGGTTCGATCTTTGCCTAACTGTGGGATGACGAGTTGCCCTGTCGGATAGTGCTACGTCAGACTTGCTTTCGTTACCTATGCCTGGTCTTTTCGAACGCTGTAATCTATTCGGGAAATCTGCTACCTTATTCTCTTTCCCTTGCAAGTACTCATGATTCAACTGGATATCCCGCACATCGCTTATTTCGAGCATATTGACTTCTTCATCAATAGACTTGGTCCCGAATGGAAGGCTCACTCCATTAGTCATGTAAATTCTCTGACTCCTCATACAAATCTTTTCGACATTTTTCTCTATCCAATCCATGCCTAGAATAAAATTGTATGGTTTTCTGATCTTTAACGCTACTCACCTTATCCTTGCATTTTTTGGATATTTAAATTCTACTGGGCATACTGATGCTACTGTCTTGTTTCGCTTGTATACTTCTCCCTGAATCGTTTCTATAGTTGTTGTGTTTGTGTCTATTACATTGTATCTAAGTCTCGGGGTATTGCTTTCATTCAGGATACTTACCGTGGATCCTGTGTCTAATAGTGCTAGATATTTTTCTCCTTCTATAGTCAGTGTTAATACTATTCTATTTTCTGAAGTTCGTTTGTGAAGGAATTTGTCTGCTACATTTCTTGGTTCTCGCCTACTTATCATGTCCACTGACATGTGGTCTGAGCTTTCCCTATGGTGTGCACTATTACCTATATGTGGACGTCTTTGCACAGATCTTTCATTTTCCTGCCTAACATTACTTGGTCCTGTCCTCCAATTGTGGTTATTACCTGAGTTTTGCCTAACTATATTTTCTTCGCCCTGCCTATTCTCATATCTGTTTCTGTGGTCTATACGGTCTGGTCTGTGATTCATATTAATATGTCGGTTGTTTGTCGTGGTTGGCCTATGTTCTATGTTATTTGAAGGATTTAAATTAGGCTCATCCATTCCAACAAAAGAGTCTATTATATTCCTTACCTCTGTTAAGTTTGTCATGTTCATTATATTATACGCTAAAGTACCTGAAACTAAGCTTTTAACTTTCTGGACTAGCATTCCACTGAATATATCTATCATTGCATTACCGTCTGTACAAAATACGGAATACTCTGCAATGTCGTCTACAAGATATTTCAATTTGTTGCTAAGGTCGAGGATCGAGTTTGCCCTTAATAACATAATGTCCCTCGTCAGGGCCATTTGGTCTCTCTTCGGTCTGTAGTGCAGCTTCAATTTTTGCTGGCACTCTTCCCAATTTTGAGAAGGGTTCATTCTTAAAAGGTTCTTTGCTGAGCCCAGTATTTTTTGATCGTAGATCATCCTGAAAGCTCTCGCCTTTTCCTCTTCCTGTCCAGCTCTGTATTCGGCTAGCTTCCTTGATACGGCATCTATGAATGAAGGTAAGGTCCCTTTTGCCCCATCGAATTCGCGGATATGACGGATTTCTTTTTCCAACCTCTGGCTCGTGCTCTGCTGCTGGTTCTGGACCATTAGCTGAGTCAGTGCTGCTATGCATTGCTCCATTTGTTGAGCCATTTCTCGTCTTTATAACCGTACCTAATCTAATCTTTTTTAGGGATAAGACAATAGTTTCTCTTATTTTATTCAGCGCAATTCTTGTTCTCGCGACGAAACCGTTTTCCAAATTTCTTCCCACTCTTTGGGTCGCTAGTACCCTTTACTGACTGTTTAAATGTCAACCCACCAACAATTATATCTTTGGAACACCAACCAACGTTGCAAGGACTTTTTCTGTGTTAAAAATGCTTGGGGAAAACAGAACGACCACCTATAACATACCCGGATTTTGATTTCGCAACTGCATTCCGCTCCTGGTTAAACATTTACTTCTTTTATAATTATCCTATCAACATCGTTAGTACCGCTGATTTTCGAACAGTCTCAGTCACCTATATGATTTACTGCGGTTATTTGGGAGTCGGATCGTTCTTTGATTACTTGTCTGTTTGGGATAATTTGATGTTCAAGTTCTACTTATCATAATTAAATACATTTTTATTCTTTTACACTTTTGATAATATTAATTTTGATTCTTTCTTTCGAAGTTGGTGTCTACTAGTGTTTTACATTTATTTCTTGTTAACAACGATTTTCGATATGTTTGCTTATTACTAAAATCTCTAATAATTGAGAAAATTTAGCTTCTTATAGTAACTAGACTTACGATGTGCTGTTTCTTGCTGGGGATGATGATGCTGCTTTCACTGCCACTGCTGCTGATGATTACGATACTCCACTTGTTTCTTCTTACCACCTTTTTTTCGTTCTTTCTAGTCCTGCTTCTCACTGTTTACTGTCTATTTTACGGATACCGGTTTCTTTGTTAGATTGTTCTTTTCTTTTCAGTTTCTGGTTTGTATCTTTTGTAGCGGTTTCTACGCGAATCACTAAAGTGTTTTTTGACTCACTGCGTTTCCACTATATATGTTTATCGAGGTCGTACGATCACTTTCCTCTAGCTCTACGGAATAGAGGAACACCGACTGCGCCAGTTATGGTTTTAGAGTTTATTTCACCGCACCAGGTTTCTCGTCGCAATGAAAGAAAACAAATTTGCACCACTTATCTTTTCTTTTACTTTCTTTATTAACTCCTTTCCTTTTTTTTTTCTCTCTCTTCGTTCTTTACACTTTATTTTATTCTGTACAATAATATATCACTTAATCTATAGTTTACATCGAGTTCGTTTTGGAAATTTCAATTAGTATTATTCGGCACTTTTATACAATATTTATTACCACCTTTTTCATTGACTGTTTTTCTTCTTTTTGTTGTCTTTACAATGTCTTCTATTATTTAATGATTTCGTTTTACTTGTTTCGTTTTTCCAAAGCACTTCTTTTCGTTTCGGTGTTTACCACAAATCTTCTGAACTTCAATCACGACTTTTCAACTAGCTTCTCTTCTTTATACATTTACTTCCCTGTTTATTTAATTTTGATCACAATCTCCCTTGATTTCAAACGACTCCCTCGAATTCAACTACCATTCCTCACTCGTATTTCAACCGCTCCCGAAACAATCTTTATGTTCACTATCTTTATTTTTTTTCTTCACCGCCAATCAAACACTCAACTTCCTTAGTAAACGCCGACCTTCGAATCTCTTCCTATCCAAAATCCAACTACTTACTTCAATCTCTATTCCGATCCAAAAACCCCTGCCCCAAATCATTTCCTATTTCACAATACCTTCCGGGGTTAACGTTTTCCGATTATGACAATGCAATTTAATTTTAATTGCCCCAATTTTCGATTGTTGGCCTCAGTTCGCAATCGCGATATATCGCTGACTCAATCAATATACCTTCATTGACTTGAACTCGGGTTCAAGCTCTACTATAGCGAACTGACCCAATTACTTTCTTTTATGTTTAGTGTGCAATCAATTGCCTTTTCGTGATTTGTTAATTGTTCCGGAATATGCAATTGATTGCTTTTGCACTATTGAGCAATCGTTTCGGCATATGCAGTTAATTGCTATGGAACATGAAACTACTCGTTTTTACACGATTTGCCAATTGCTTTGGAATATGGACTTACTTGCATTATCGTTTTGTGGGGTCATCTGAGTTTACAGTCGGATGGCGTTTTTAGGTTTAGGTGTGTCAATGATCTCTTGTACATCATCTTTGACTATGATGTCATTGACACACTTAACACGCGTGACAGGCGGGTATACTAACCGCTATACTATCGGCCTCTCGCCACTCCATTTTTCTTTTCTATTTCACTGCAACACCAATTGCAACGTACCACTGTCGACTCGCTTGTAATAGCTATTTTTATTAACAGACACCATCTTCACGGAATCAATTAAATTAAAGTCTACATTCACACATTACATTTCTAAATCTAAATTGCATTTTACAGTACACGAAACCTAAAGCCAACATATCTTTCGATTCTTAAAGCCAACACATTATAAGATTCTTCATTCTTTTTACAATAATTGGTAAGATAAATTTATCCATCCGTCTAATGTACAGCAACGCCAGACACTTCTTTCTGGGATTCGTGAGCCTCTGTTTCACCATAGCAGTATTTGGTCTTCGGATCACGATATTTGTTTTCATGTTGGACAGAATGGGAATTCGTTCGACACTTAACTAGGCACAGTTCAAATTGATCCAGAACCGACGCAAATACTGCTGACTGTCGACCAGTGGCCTTTGCTAACACTTTTTCCAACAAGTCACGTTTCAATGGATGAGCACAACATGATACGCAATATTCATAAATGGCACAACAATGCGCATCGTTACATGTTTCACAGCTGCAATATTTTGTTGCTTCAGTTTCAACGTTGCAGCAGCCCGTCCACAGAAGATCGGATCTCTGGCATACATAGCCCCGGTCATCCACTATCAATACTTTGCCTTGCACTGAATTCCGACATGTTGCCGCCAAATCATTTGTTCGATTTGTTTCTTCTTGGAGCGTACGCCATATCATAGGCTGTTCGCGACGTATTTCGAACTCATCAGACTCCATGGAAAGGGGTCCGCCCTGCGATTAAAGAAGCAAAATGCTTTAAAAGTTTGATAACACATTGTGAATTCCTTACATTTCCGAGGAGATTAACTAGGCAGTAAGTTAAGGAAAGTAAAAATATGATCCCTAGGACGATGCGTCGGCGAATAAAACGCACAATTGCCGCATACCACATGATAAACAAATGAAACGATAAGGTCGCAGTTGTGGGTGCTCCTTGTTACGCTTGCAAATTGTCATCACATGTTAATTAAACCTCGGTACTCAGCCATGACGTATGGTTTCATAAGAAGTTGAAGTAAATACACTTCGAGCGCTGATAAGATTGTACAGGGAAATCTATCGCCTCTCGGAATTCTAATGAAAACAAATATTAATGACCTGATTTTTGACGTTTGACAATATTTTTGTAAACCTGTGTTGGGTTCTTGGAGAGGACAAGCAAGCTATGTGATGTTTGAGAAGACGTCACTTTGTTGTTGAACACTTTCAAAGTACACTGCGGCTTCTTTTCATAGACACAGCCAAATGTAATAACACTTTGTGTAATCTATGGAGTGGGGAACTGTTCTTTGTTTTTCACAGCGGGTATCACACAATTTTCCAATAGCGCAGTTATTTCTTCGGAATAAATGTTTCGCTCAGACACACAAACAGATTCAAGATGATCGCAGAATCATTCTGGTTAATTGTAGGGTTCTCTACTAGTAAAATCCAATTGGGGCTAGCAGCGAATGTTTCAGCTAACATCCGAGCTTTGTCTGTACTATTAGCATATACCAACTTTGTGTAAAGAAACGCGGCCTTTGAACATGATATTCATCCAAATGATGGCGTCCAATGATTCATCCCCTTTGTGAAGACGCAGTCTCTATCTTCAAAATAAAATCTTGAATATGTGTCGTATCGTGTGCAATGAAGGAATGACATCTTAGTCTTGGTTAGATCTAGAATATCAAGCTTCGCTTTTGCATATATTGGTGGACGGCATTTACTTACGTAGTAGAGAAACCAAATCCAAAGAAATAATACACGATTTTTATTTAAATAATGTCAAAGTTGTTGTATTGTTATGTTTCTTGCTTTTGGCAAACCTAATCAGACGCGGTGAAGGCGCATACTCTACCTACAAGTCATCTCCCGGGCAACGAAGATATGTCGAGGCGGTTGATGAGTCAAACTGAGTGCCGATGACAGCCAAAATATAGGACAGCACTTAATTTATATTACACTTCTCTTGAGAGAGGCGAATCTATAGCACCGAGTCGCCGCCCCGAAACCCCACGTAACTATTGTAGTTCTTTTTTTTTTACTCTTTGTATACGTCGGTGTATGGCGATTACATTGGCATTATTGAAACCGAGTCATTTGATGGTACTAGTTGGACATTGAGACAGCTTCGCGAGGGGACCCGATTGTGCAGAGCCGTGTGGCGGTTCTACGAACCACACAAACCACTATAGGTCGAGATGTCGTCGTTCCACCAAGGAGCATACTCACATACACATAGACATGTGCCCTCAAAAGTCCTCCTTTCCACCTGAAATAAAAGGTAACATTCATCCTGGAGTCAACAACCCCACGTATCCACAGATACATGGGCCACAACGCCGAGCAATTTTTCCTATGCCTGCACGACGGTCGAAGGACATGACCCAGCATAGAAATTGTGTATCGAGCCATTAACTGGATGTACACAAACGGTTGGCACAGCTGCGCCAGATGTCGACAAACATCACATCTCCGGCGATAAGCTAATTGCTGGAAAACCAATCCGTCGACAAAACCGTTGTCCCTGCCGCAATGTACGTCGCCCAAACAAAGGCCATTGCTATGCAACAGCAATAAACGAAAATGCTTTTCTCATAGGGCTATGTAAACAACGATAATTACATTGTCCCATGATCGCCTAGAAGAAAACGCACACTCGATTGTTTACGTAAGCAATCCATTACAGGTGTGCAATTCTGATCACACCGCATGCAGACAATAACCTCCGCGTCTGTATGTGTGAGCGCGGTTTTCACTGGTGGCGAGATTCTCGATTGAGAGAAAGTCACCTCCCAGGAAAAGCGAAAGGAGAGAAAGACAAATATGGAGTGAATAGGATCATCCCCCAGAGAAAGTAACCAGAGTCGACATAGAGAACTTCGACGAGGAGGTGATCCGCGCAGCGCGAGAAAGTGATAACGAAACTGTTCGCCCGAAGTAGTAAGCTGTAAAATACGCGCGTTAACTTAAGTCAATTCACCGAACTGCCACCGAAGGCAAACATATATTCGACATTCAACACACAGCAATTCAACGCGCGCAGGACTGTGATCCTCACTAAGGACACCCCAGATTTTGTTTAACGATTAACTACCTTGTGCTACCTAGATTTTGTTTAACGATTAACTGCCTTGTGCTCCCTAGATTTTGTTTAACGATTAACTAGCCTGTGCTTCGGAATAATTAAGTTAAGTGACGGACTATATATAATTTGACAAACTAAATGTAACGTTAAAAGACAAGAGGAAAATAAAACAAAATTATACCAAAAAGAAAATTCGTTGTGTTTAATTGGTGACGGCATTCGCTCCTTGTTCCAGTGTGTTTCTTTCTTGTTTGCGAACAGTGTTCGGCGGAACACTCCAACATCATTCAGAGATTGACTATAATCCGCCAAAGACGAGCTGTTGTAAATGTTATTTTGGTGTCAATGGTGGTGGAATGTTAAATAACAAAAGACGATTCCCTTTTATTGTTTATTACGATTTATTCTGCAGATTTTGACAAGTCCATAAGCGCAGTCAACTGATTGTCCTAGGATAGGCTGCTGCAGGTCTGGTCTCTGGAAAGTAACTGATCAACTAAACTTAGTTATTATGTATTTGTTGTATTTGGCTTGTGGCCGTCTTCTAGATTCGAATTTCTGCTTCGGTCATAGGTCCGGCCTCTGAGTGAAGACGCGTTTTGTATTTGTTTATTTACTTTATTGATTAATGAGATTTAACTATTGTTTATTTGTGGCATTTAACTTGTGGTAGTCTTCCAGATTTGAACTCCTGCTTTGGCCTTAGGTTCGGCCTCTGGAACTTTACTGATCGCGAAATAGAAATGTGCCGCCCTTTTATACTTTTGGTCATTGAGGTTTGTCAAAATGTTTATTGTAAAAATTCCAAGAAGCGCAGACAAGGTTTCGTGTGCTTCAATTGGAATAGGGTTCTGGGAAGTGAATAGGAAATTGTTTGAATAAATTCCCACAAGGAGAAATCATGAAATGCATTTAGAGTTAAGCATTTCATGGTGTCGAGGTTATTAGGAATTGAATCAATGTATGACAAACGGACTTCTGGTTAATTTTGTCGTGCATATGATTCAGTTGAGGAAACATGATTTGGATTATAGGTAAGGGTGAGGTAATTAGGAATTGGATCAATGTGCGACAAAATAACTTTTGGTTTAATTCGTCGCTCAATGGTTCACTTTGGGATAAGGTTAAGGTTATAGGAAATAATGGGAATTGGATGGGAGTAGTGATTTCGGATCACTACACTGTTAACAATTTTGATTCCTGTTATATTACTTGCCTTTCATTCTCCTTGAGATAGTTTCTCCAGAGATCCATATCACCTGACCATAATGAATGTAAAGAGCAGTTGGGCGGGGGGGGGGGGGGGGGGGGGGGGGGGGGGGGCTTAACTCTCAATTTGTGACCGAATTACCACATACTTTACTCCATCAACTTTCTTTCGGCCTGGTCCATCGGCCAAGCTCGGATAACCAAGGATTTCTCCATTTCATGGAGCCTGTAGTTTGACGGAATGGTATTCCACTAGGCAGCAGTACATTTAAATTTCACCTACCATCCGGTTTTTAGTCGCCTTTTCGACAACTCGGCTTAGTTGTATATTCTGGGCGTACTTGCAGAGCACAAATAGTGTATATATATTTTTTGCTTCCTTAAATACGTACCAAAAGAAACGTCGCTCCCAAAAATCTGAAAGTCGTAGATTCTAGTTATAATTCCAGAGATTCTGGTTATAATTCCACCCCAATAACCATCATCATACCATCTAATCCTTGTTCAACGAACTAGCTGCGGTTGTTGCGTTCATTTTACCGATAGTTCTGAAAAAAAAACAACGGTGGAAATGAGTTCCCCTATTAATAGATCTTATGAAAAGCTAGACTTTTAGACAACCCAATGCTTGCCAGGATACAGGGCCTTGAACAACATCAGTATTAATTTAAGGAGAAGCTGACCCATACTGCCCGCCCCGTAAAAGATACATCGAGATTACGAAACATATTCTCACTGAATGTAGCGAACTTCAGCAGGAGTGCGCTATACTTTCAAAGAAAATTAACATAGTATTCGATGCGAAGATGTTTTACGATGTCAAGCCGAAGGACCCGGGTCGATTTTTGAGAAACGAGACGATAAAACGGAACGCAATCGAAGAGACGTGTTAGCTGTTCGTATGGGATGTTTACAATACAACCTCAAGGAGTCTGGGACGAGACAAATACGGGAAATGGTCGCCAAGATCGTAGCCACTTCTTACGTTCCATCAATAGTCGAGGAATAAGACAAAAATGTGCAACACCAGGGCAAATCCCTGGTACACTTTGTTCACGCACAGAGGGTTGGATGGAGATCTCACATCAGGACCATGTACAGGCAAACTGCGAATGGCGAACGGAAGATGTTCGAAGAGGTCGTCAAGGCGTTCGCAATCTACGAGAAAATTTTTAAACGAATTCTCTATGGTACAGCTCGTCAACGGGGACAAGTTTTTCCAGCAGCTGAACGGCGAGAAGATAGAGTGAGTGTACCGCACGCTGAAGAATGAGATAGACTCGGAAAAAGGATTGGCATCCACGAAAAACATAACATAAATATATTGTGAGGCATATGACAATCAGTACTAGAATATTCTAGAAAGTCCAAAACAAAGTACTAGAATATTCTAGAAAGTACTGGAAAACTGGAGACTATGAGCAATAGAAAATTCGAGGCTATGGAACGGACGGAGACGAAATGCCGAATCAGAATGAGGAAAAACGGTATGAACACGTCGCACGCAGATCGGGAAGAAGTAAGAAGTAAGCAGAGTCAAAGACGCGATAAGTCAAGAAATCGTTAAGTGTACGGTAAAAGTAACGGTTGTTATTAACGGACAAATAAAGTGTTACATTAATTCAAAATCGATTTAACGGCTCTTATTTATTAAAAATAATTAATCCAGCGAACCCTAAGCTCGCTACAATATAATACATATATGACCTTACAGCGTTTGTGACGATAGTGAAGATCGTGTGATCCAAACCGACGCTACGATGGTTAGAATCATTAAAAATTGAACCAAGACTCAACTCATCAGTCCACTGCCGCGTGTACGAATTCGATCGTTATACTCAAGTACACTCAACTGATGTGGAATTGTTATGTTATCGCTATGCTATACGGCTCTGACGCTTTGCTTATTCGAATTTCTTTCGGTGTTCTTCACTATTTGTCTGTATATTGTGCGTGTATCTGTTAGAAACGCCACAACCTCATGGACCTGGAGTAGCGCGTGGACGGGATCCACGAAGCGCCCTACAGCCACATCTGTCTAACAGAGTAGAACCCGTAAACGAGCTGAGCAAAGTTGAGGATGCTTTTGAAGATATGATGATTTTTTATACCTTTTACTGTATTCTACGATTAAGTAGTTACGGTCTTCGAGGGCTCGAACCCAGGCGGGACGGGCCAACAAATTTCGCCGGGGAGCTAATCCGGGGGAACCGACAAAATACGTTGTTGCCCAAACCCTCCGACTTCGTCGCCAATCTGGAGCTGTGCCACTTTTTTGACAGCTTCTCATCCGCTCACGATCCACGTTTAAAGTTACGTTTGATTCTAGACAAAATTCAACTTTTCATCACCCCAAGAGCAAAAAAGGTAACGAAATAGTAACAGAGCTTTCAGAATTATCAAAACCGCTAGAACATATGTTTTAAAGTTAATTTATATTTAAAATCTCAAACGCAACGAGTGCGTCGCAAATATTATGTTGACATTATTATTTAAGGTGATTTTCTATATCTCGGTTGATTCATTCTACAAATCTTCGATGAAGTGTTCGTCACGGTTAATACCAAAATGTATCTTGTTATCATCTACGTATCCCCATGCCATTCTCTTGGATGTAAAACATATTCCTGGCGTGCCACACTTATCGATTGTGATGGCCCCGCCAGTTTCTTCAAGAAGTTTTGTCATCGCGGTAGTCATCTCCTTTGTAGCTTCTTGTGCAGTAGAATTGTTATACTTTATGTGACTCAAAATTCGTTGCGCCAGATTGAAGCGCATTATAGATTCCCCATGTCCGGTAGTTGATACTCCTCCTGTTTCATTATCAGCATACGTTCCACATCCAAGCAATGGAGAATCTCCAATACGACCGGGTAATTTTCCAACTATACCACCTGTTGAAGTTGCTGCAGCAATATTCCCATCACAGTCAATGGCCACTGCTCCAACGGTGCCTGGTTCTACGGGTGAATTCGGTTCATTACCCAGCTCAGTTCTTGCAGATATCCCATGTAGTCCACGACTTTGTTGATCTTTAAACTCTGCCAAAGCGGCTTTTGCACTTTCTGTTACTAACGATCCAGGTGGCAGTATTTCGAAATTCTGGCATCGGGCAAAGTTCAGTGCACCTTCTGCAGCGAGAAATGTGTGAATTGTTTTTTCCATGACTTTTCTTGCCACTGATATCGGATGCATAATATCTTGCAATATTGCTACACAACCAGCTTTTAGATGTTTTCCTTCCATAACAGATGCATCGCATGCCACCTCACCGTCCAAGTTCAGAACTGATCCATATCCGGCGTTAAAGTTACTATCGAGTTCCATGCTTCGAACTGCTGTTTCAACGGCATCCATCGATGATCCACCATCCCGGAGGCATTTAATTCCGCTACGAAGGGATTTCTTGATGCCAATTAATTTACCCGCAACCCTCGAATCTGCGATATCTCCAGCACCACCGTGGACTACCAAAATCGACTTCATCTCTAAAATACAATTCAAATCACAAATGTGTGTCAAACTACACGCTCGTTTACTTACTGAGATCTGGGTCGGGTCTCTATCTATCGAGTTAAATAAATAGCCGTTTACTTGATTGTTATTCTCTGGCGCTGAAGTGATAACAAATACGACTGGACTTATGCGGTCAGCAAACCATGTAATAATCTTTACATCGTCACGGATTAAAACCAACGTACCCAGGGAATAAATCAACTCGAGTTCCTACTACAGAACCCACCGTCGAATGACAGTGAGTCACGTATTTTTCGTAGTTAGCGTTTTTTATCAGTAAGTTAAAAGTTGTGTAGGTTTGAGAACTGGTTTAGTTGGCCATGTGTAAGTTGGAACACAATCAAAGTGATTTATGAAGTTAAACAGTGTATGCTGACAAATTATTCAAATGCAATTGCAGAAAAATTTTGAAGGACAAATGTTTTATTCAAGACGAGCAATGGTCCGAGCTCAATGAACCCGCTGTCGAAAGAAGTTCCTGGACACTTATCATTGGGATAGTATACTCTAGAAATAAGATTATGTTAATAATGAAATTATCTACCTACCTATATTTTATTCATTTATAATATTATTTATTAAAATGTTTTAGTGAGGTCCTCATTTATTCAGCGTAATACAAGAGATATTGTGTAATGAAAAACAAAAACAATATATATTGTTGCAGATTGGCAATTGAATGTGCTGGGATGTGATGGAGAAATCTAGTACATTCGCAGTGTATACCAGTTGCGCGGCAGCTGTCACAGAACAGCTGGCCGATTGTCACCAAGCGATGAGGTCATAGCGTCCCTTTTTTGAATTGGCAGTTATGCCCACTCAGTCAGTCGGCAATCAACTTCCATCGTCGGCACAGAGTCTGCCATCAACTACCATCGTGGGCACAGAGTCTGCCATCAACTTCCATCGTGGGCATAGAGTCTGCCATCAACTTCCATCGTGGGCACAGAGTCTGCCATCAACTTCCATCGCGGGCACACAGTCTGCACTCAACCTTCGCGACGCATACACAGTCAACGGACCCATAAACCATTCCCAGGCGTTGCCATCCGCAAAATACCATTCATTGTGCATAATAGCGTTCCTTAAGCAATAAAGAACAACTTGACATTACAATAGAGAACAACGTGTTATTATTTGATTGGTTCCAGTTCAATTGGTGACGTGCTCTTCTACATTTACCGCGCTGCTCTCTCTCCTTTGCGACAGCCATTGTTCGTTGTGACCGTCCATCGGCGGCCAACGAAACGCGTATCACTTCAACTAACATTTTCTGGTCCTTCGAGCCGGATCCAGTGCCTATTTGGATCTACACCATCGCCCCCCAGTTCGCGGCACAACATACCTGTGACAGGTACACACGTCAGAAGATCATTAAAACTTCGAAGTGCCCTTAAATAAAGTACATACAGATGTATCTATCCATACAAAACTGAAAGGAAAGGTTACGTCACCTGAAAATAGAACGAGCATTGAAAATTGTACATCATCGCCGCCAAAAGAGCGCCAAAACCACAACACACTACAGATAGTGCACCATCAATTGTAGACACTGCAACTAGATATACTGCCAGTCACCTCGACACAAATCAAGGAACTGAAGCTGCAACATTCATGAAATCATAATATCTGTAGTATCTGAAGGTATTATTAAACGCTTTGTATCTGTTATTCATAATCAAGTAAGCAGCAACATTTGCTGAAGTATCAATTTAATTTTCAATCCAATCGTCTGTGAAACAAACACAAGATGTCTGACTGGGACACAGTTACGGTTTTAAGTAAACGGGCTCCGAAATCACCTGCCCTCAAAACAAAACGTGCTATTAATCAGGCACGTCGTCAGGGCGTTCAAGCGGATACTCAACAAAAATTTGGTGCCGGTACTAATAAGCAGTACACCAACACTAAAAACAGGGGTAAATTGGACAGGGAAACTGAAGAACTTAAACATGAAAAAATACCTTTAGAAGTCGGCAAGATCATTCAACAGGGACGTCAAGGGAAAGGATTGAGTCAAAAGGACTTGGCAACAAAAATATGTGAAAGGAAACCACAGGCAAAGGTAGAAGCCGATCTACCGAAGCTGCGCTCAGTGCAGCAGCGAAGCTGGCAAATACAGCGAAAAACCAAAACAACGGTTCCCCGACGACATTCCTCGGTCGGCGGAACACCAAAGATCTCGACCGACGACATTCCTCGCGCGGAAGAGATCATACATGTTTTAACACTATGCGTAACGAAGCTGACAATGGTAACGACAGTGGTGACGGCGGCGATGGCGACAACGTTGACAACGGTTCCCCGGCGACATTCCTCGGTCGGCAGAGATCATACACGTGTTCATCACCAACACGAGTCGGACCCAAAACTAACAACGTCAAAAAATGCTGCCAATTGCTATGCCAAAACGGCGACTTCCAGCGAAATTGAAAAATTGAAAGACGAACTTTCGACCACAAGAGTCCAAACCAACGTGCCGTTGATATCTGCTCCAACACAACAACCATTGACGATTGAGGAACTTATCGCCGCTCAGTTTGCGGCACAGGAACGCATCTCTGGCTCCTTCCTCAGCGCACAGGATAAGGGACAATAAGTCCAACAATAATCGAGGCAACCAAATGCGCACTCTGCGCCGAATGGGAAGCCATCTCCAAGCGGCACTACGGCATCTTCGTCACGGCGACACCGGAGTATCTACAACATGCGTACTTCGCGGAGGATTGTTTCGGCGAAACCGAAGAAATATACCTGGAGGAACAGATGAAGCTCCTCGAGGCTCAGTACGTGCTTGGTTCAGCGATGCCGCGCACGCGTTGTGGGGCACTAGATGACATGGCCGTTCCTCGTGGGTTGCGAACTTACAACTCCAACCCAGAGGAACCGGTTCACTTCGCACCGCTTCCAGATAAAGCAGTGGGCACGGCGCACTTAGGATCCGTGGCAGAATTAACGCCAATGCCTCCCACAAAACCGCCTTCGACTGTTCCAGCAACAGTAGCCGGCCCAATGATCAAACAGACCCGTGTCCCGATACACGGACTACCGCCGGAACCCCTAAGGCAACAGGCTCCATGCACATTCTGCGGGGCCTCACACCCTATCTACGCTTGGGAGGGCTTCCGATCACTCACGCCTGGCCGTCGGAAGTCCTGTGCACACAAAAGAAACCTGTGCACCAACTGTTTGGGTCGCCATCGTCTACGCGACTGCCATTCCAGCAAGACGTGCCGTCGATGCCGGCGGAGACATCACACTCTGCTGCATGTCTTGACTACCGCCATCGACGGGACAAAATCACCGCCGCAACGAGCCAAAGGATCCGCCCCCCGGATCGACCGTCATGAAGGGCCCTGCGCACACACAGTCAGCAACCCCTTCACGGCATTCCGCATGCTACCAACCGCTCAAGTTATCGTGACGTCGGAGGATTGAAGTCCGTGCACTACTGGACCCCTGCTCCAGCGGCACGTTCATTTCATCGTCACTCGCCCGAAAGTTGCACCTCCGACGCCAAGCAGCATCCGTCCCCACCTACGGTGTTGGGGGCACTCGTGGCCTTGCCACCAGGACTCAGGCTGCCATCAGAATCGCCTCTCGCCTCCTTCATCCTGTCAGGGCTATCGGTGTATGCATCACCACCACAATCAACGACGAGGGATCTCTCGTTCGTGGCGGATCTGGAACTTGCAGATCCAAACATCGCCTTCACTGATAAGTTGGACATGATCATTGGGGGAGACATGTACCCCACTCTCATCCTGGAGGGTCTAAGGAAGGACCCACGTTCCGGCCTCGTCGCGCAGGCCACTGAACTGGGATGGGTGCTAACAGGCGCAGCACCCACCATATCAACCAGCCTAAAGGTGGCAAGGCCTGTTACCAGATATCATATGCCCATTCCTCGAGGGTTGCGAATTTACAACTCCGACCCAGAGGAACTGGCCGACCCTACGACTGACGATCGCAGCTCCCATCAGAAGACCAAAAGGAGGTCTCGCCGGCATCGGCCCCAGTGGCCACATACGAGGCCCATTCAACTACCAGCCACCGACCACTTGTGTGGCCCAACTACGAGACACCCCCCTCGCCCGCTGAACCACCGCAAGGGCGAGATGCAATCGAAGAGCCAGCAGCCGGCCCACCCAAAGGCTTCAAGGCACCACACCACAATAGCGAAAGGAGCGCGCAATGCCCCGCCTGGCGGGCGTCGCTCCCCAGCATCCAGGGATCAACCAAATCCCAGCGAGCCAGCACGCCTCTCAGTGCATCCACAAAAGCTGCATTCCGACGACCCCGGGAGGCACTTGGCCCGCGACTGCCATTCCGCCAGGACACGGCGGACAGTGCCAGGGGCGACACCGCACCCGACTCCACGCTAAAGCCTCGTACAGCAACGGCCGCATCCCGCCGGCCACTTACTCCAGACGGGCGCCAACGTGCGCAGTACCTGTAACCACCACCGGTCGCAGCGAGACCCACCACAAGCCATCACGTGGTCATTGATCGTGGGTTGCGACTTTACAACTCCGACCCAGATCAATTGGCCGGTCCCGTGCCCACAAAAAGTCACCGGACGCCTTCAGTGGAAAGCATCATCCTGTCGCCATCTACCCTACGGGCCATCCCAGACTGCCAAGCCTTCAGCGCTCCTCGGGGCGGACGGCCCCGCCCCAACCGACCATCCACGTGAAAGTGGACAGCAACATCCGACCACCACAGACTCAACGACCAAGACCAACCGCCACCTGCAGACCGCACACTCCCGGCCCCTAGCCACCGTCCCCTGGAACAAAATGGTTCGCCAATGATTGGCGAAGGCGGGCGGAATGTTGCGGATTGGGAATTGAATGTGCTGGGATGTTCTGGAGAAATCTAGTACATTCGCAGTGTATACCAGTTGCGCGGCAGCTGTCACGGACCAGCTGGCCGATTGTCACCAAGCGATGAGGTCATGGCGTCCCTTTTTTGAATTGGCAGTTATGCCCACTCAGTCAGTCGGCAATCAACTTCCATCGTCGGCACAGAGTCTGCCATCAACTACCATCGTGGGCACAGAGTCTGCCATCAACTTCCATCGTGGGCACAGAGTCTGCCATCAACTTCCATCGTGGGCACAGAGTCTGCCATCAACTTCCATCGTGGGCATAGAGTCTGCCATCAACTTCCATCGTTGGCACAGAGTCTGCCATCAACTTCCATCGTGGGCACAGAGTCTGCCATCAACTTCCATCGTGGGCACACAGTCTGCACTCAACTTTCGCGACGCATACACAGTCAACGGACCCATAAACCATTCCCAGTCGTTGCCATCCGCAAAATACCATTCATTGTGCATAATAGCGTTCCTTAAGCAATGAAGAACAACTTGACATTACAATAGAGAACAACGTGTTATTATTTGATTGGTTCCAGTTCAATTGGTAACGTGCTCTTCTACATTTACCGCACTGCTCTCTCTCCTTTGCGACAGCCATTGTTCGTTGTGACCGTCCATCGGCGGCCAACGAAACGCGTACCACTTCAACTAACAATATATATATGAATTTAACTTCTAACTGAAAAACTAAGGTATTAGGGTGTTATAAGGACAGGGGTGTATGTACGCACGTGTTTACCTTTGTGAATTGGGGTGGCCGCTAAGAGGAGCTAGTAGGGAGACGGGGTTTGTGAGGATACGTTGAAATCAAAGGAGGTGGGGTAAGAGTTGACATTGCGTAGCACACGTGAGTTCGGTTCGTTAAGGCCATACGAGGTGTGGTGGGCTGGTAGATAAAAAAGACGAGAGTTTCGTAGATTACGGGGATTGGTATGGAACGGGATGGAGGAGTGAAGGCTTGCAGAGTCGATTGATCCTGCGAGAAGATGGCGGATGAAGAGGGTGCCAGCGTCTTCGCTCTTCTAGAGTGGTTAGGTTAACTAGCTTGAGACGACTTGTGTGAGGGTGCAGGGACAGGGGGATTTCCCAACACAGCCCTCGTAGGGCAAAACTCAAGAACCGTCGTTGAATGCTTTCAATTCTGCGGATATGGGATACTTGATATGGGGCCGAACCTGGCTGACATATTCAAGAAGAAGGCGAACGAATGTAATGTAGGGCGATCGGGTCACATAAGGGTTAGAAAATACCTTAGACCAGTGTTTCACAAAACCGAGGGCTGAATTGGCCTTGAGAATCATGTCGTCAATATGTGAGAGGAAGTTTAGCTGACTATCACATAAGATGCCAAGGTATCGGATCGAGTTAACAGAGGATATAGGTTGTTTGAATAAAAAGTAAGAGCGGTGAGGGGAGGGGTGCGCTTCTGTGAAAACGTAATTGGGTGACATTTGTTGACATTAAGGTCCAGAAAATTCATACCATGTCTCTGCAATATCGTTTGTGCGGTCTCGAATATCACGCACTCTGTGAGTAGGTGTTCCGCATTTTCTATTTTGCCTTCGCAATACAAGCAGTATTGGTGATTCACATGCTTATACTTGTGCAAGTGTTGCCGAAAGCATCTGTGGGGGTTCTTTAACCTTACGCAAGAACCACCCGCAATTCCAACCTCAACTTCCTTTGCAAACCTGCAAACATTTCCTTTTTCAAAGACATTTAATGCACCTAGTGCATTACCTAGAAATTCATGAAAAGAATTCTTTCATCATTCACGCATTCAATGCATTATTCCAAGTGTTACGTGCGGTTTCCGCCACCCCATCAATTAATTGTATTTAATATAATTTGTTTTAATGTAGTTTGATGGTAAGGTGGTGGAAGAATAGCGCGATCCACAAGTGAGTGTTCGAACACGCCCCGATTCGAGTGTGGATCGTGGGCGAGTTCGAATTCGGTTTTCGAAGTGGATGTCGATGAGCGAGAGAGAGAAGGGAGGATGTTTAAATTCGGTTTTTTTGGATTCCGTTGTTGACTGTTTTTAAGAATACAGTTGGAAGATTTTTTTCTCGAGTAGATGTCCGAACAGTAGTTGAAGGAGGAAGAAAAGACGAAGGGGACGGTTTGGCCTGCCTCCTCTTCAACCTGGCGGTTTTCTTTTTTTTTTACACTAACGCGCGCACAAAAGGGGATTTTGAAGGACCCTTAAATGTCAGAGCACAGTGTGAGCGGATGGAGAGGAAGTGTATAAGGAAAGGAAGTGACGATGTATATTGGTCTTGAATGTCTGGACATCATAACGGCCAGGAAACACATGATCAGGCAGAACATTCCACATTCGGTTAAAGAATGACTCTCTATGTTTATTTGTGCGCCTTAAGTCCAGCCTGATACTTGCCTTCGCATGTTACACTTGTTGTTACCCTTGTTGTTGTTAACAAGTTGTTACAAAATTGAAAAGAGTTGTTACAGATTGAAAATGAAAATGTTGTTAGAAAAAATATATTGTATATGGGTGTTTAAATAGTTGTTACGAAATGTTGGGGTGGTGGACTGCGTTAAGTAGCTGTTGTAAATGGATGTGGGGTGATGAATAATAACTATAGTTGGTAAATAGCACTTGTAATCTCCTTTTCTTCTGCTGATAGCTCAGCCTTGGCACAGTCATTCGGGACGTTCATGAGTACGTCACATCGCATCCCCAAAGCGACGCTATGTATATACTTCAATGCTGGTTAATAGCGATTAGCAGTCATGCCGATTCTGGTATCTGTTAGACTATATCGAGTATTTCCATGAAAGCGAATACTGTGGCATTAATCATCGTAGGAGGTCGGATTAGAAGACTTCAACCTGTTCCCACTCAGCCGTAACGTTGCTGTACGAAACCGTTGTAGCGTCGGGTCGACGTTCACACTTAACGGCCACTGGATAGCCTGTTTGTCTGTGGAGGGAAAGTTAGATTTTTACCGTTTGTTGGGTTTACTCCCATCTCAGGATGCACAGCTACACCCCCAGATAAAATGCTGCCGAGCCAAGATGCACTGGCTTCCGGATCCAATCCTCCCGATAGTTCCAGCCCGAACAATTAATTTAAATGACACTCCCGACTTACACTGATATTTATTTTATTTCACATGCAACGATTCTGACTTCAATAAAGAGTTAACTTATTGATACTTTTTACACAAAAACATTACTTTACGCTCTTATTATTATTGCTTAATTTTTACTTTCTTTTTATTTTTTCTTTTCTGGCAAAAACTTTCCCGTACCGTTCTTTTCCTGTTTTAAAATTCGTTCTACTACCCTTTCATCTAACGCGCAACAGGTCGTCGACATTACTTTTCGACACGCTGGACAAGACTCTACTACTCACTCTCTCCATTTCGCCACCACTCCGAAGAGAAATGCGCCGCAGCTGTTTCCGCGGAATCAACAAGCTAACGAAGGCAGGATCGTGCATCCGCTTGCAACGAATGCCAATCCGAAATATGAACTGTGGGCAATAAGTTTTCCCTTATCTCTGCACATCTTTAATGGCAGATTCATTTAACCAGAATCCATTCTCCCCGCTCGGTGGGATAATGGGGATGGGGGAGGTTACCACGTAACACGCAGATGACATCGACATTGTCGGTAGATCCGATTCGGCTGTACAGGACTCATTGAACCAGATCGAGCAGGAGGCACAAAAACTGGGACTGCACATTGACGAGGGAAAAACTAAGTAGATGGTGGCAACTTCTGCGAAGAGAAGACCTAACATTGGTCAAACTATCGAGGCAGTGGAGCACGAACTTGAAGTAGTGCAATCATTTAACTACCTTGGGTCAATAGTATCAGCCGATAACAATATGGAGGAAGAAATCCGCGGACGTCTGATCAAATCCAACAAAGCCTACTATGGTCTATCAAGGCTCTTTAAATCCTGAAATTTATCCAGAACATCCAAGATACTACTGTAAAAGACCATGGTCTTACCAGTACTCATGTATGGATTCGAAACCTGGGTGCTCAATAAAAGTCACTCTGAGCGTTCGAGAGGAAGGTCTTAAGGAGAATTGTAGGTCCCGTATGTGAGGGAGGACGATTCCGGAGACACTACAACCATGAGTTGTACGCGATCTACCTTGAAGCTAACGTTATATGAAAAATCAAGCTCGGTAGACTCCGGTGGGCGGGACACCTAGCTCGAATGAGCGAAGAGGAGCCTGTCCGCAAAGTCCTTTGTGCCAGGATGTATGGAAGGCGACAGCGCGGCAGACCTTACCTGGGATGGAGGGTTGGCGTAGACCAGGACGCCCAGAGCCTGGGCGTGCCAAACTGGATGACGGTTCGAAATCGGGACCGGTGGAGGGACTTGCTAAAAAAGGCCAAGTTCGTCGGAGATTCGAGGTATAGCTCCGCGCAATTCTGTTTATATGCGTTCCATGAGGCAATCAGACGGATCGCATCACTTTGCAGTTCATTTCCCGACGTCGCGAATTTCTGGGCATCAGAACTCGCTCCGTTACAGAGCGGGAAAGCTGTGGAACCCCCCCCCCCGCGAATATTTCTGGAGCGTTACAACATATTAAAAACGATATTATGAAATTAAAGTGAAGTACTAAAGTCCAACAGTAAGCTAAATTATATCCCTTGTTTTGAAATAAAGTTGTTAAAAATGTGCCAAACAGCTTCGCTGGCGATCAGCAAAATAAAAACAAAATCTTTCCACTAGGTTATTTATTATTTTATTTGTTTATAGTTTTATTTTTTTTTTGTGTTAATATTCAAAATGTTTATAAAAATGCAATAGAGTGTAAAAAATTAACAGAAAACGATATTTGAAAACTACGTTAATTTGAAATTACCCTAGATTTACTATTAGCTGTTTTAAAACTAACTTGTAGGACTCGATTGCCCAATGCGTAACCATTAAGTGATTGTATTGCCACCACACCTTCATCGTAATTAGTCATTGTAACAAAACCAAATCCTTTACACTTGTTTGTTTGTAAATCTTTTATCACTTTAACGCTTTGCACTGCTCCAAATGGTCCGAATAATTGCCACAGTACATTTTCTTCTGTTTCCGGTGCTAAATTATAAACGAATATACACCAACCAGATCCGTTGATTGCATTCGTTGGTACAATTGTGTTGTTTAATAAATCACAAATTAAAGGTGAAAATCTAGGAATAAACTTTTAATAAGTTTATTAAAGTAACTAATTATTTATATTTAAAAAACGTCAACAATACAACGACATGCATGAGTGGGGCGGTTCAATTATAAGTACTTTTACTCTTTTTACAAACAAAAAATAGGTTGATTTTTCGGGTGATGTTTATTATCAAACAGACGAAACATTCTTCACGTTTATTATTTAAAGATTATATCTTTCAAAGGTTGTTCGTATCGGTATCTAACATGGTCCATACCGAAGTTCCAATCTTCCTTGACGCGAATGAAAAGTTCTAATGGTATTTGTGCGAATACAGCTACCAACTATAGGGTTATACAATAGGGACTTGACAACTTTGAATTTAATTTGTGAACGCACCCTTTCACTAATCATCGTCGAACTATCACTGTCAAATTATTCAGTAAACTCAACAGTTTCATCACGGTTAAGTACACGAACGAACAACGTCTGCAAATTATAAAAATTTACTACCGAAAAAAAGTTGTCAAGTCCCTATTGGAAAATCCATTATTATAATTATTTACTGGCCTATAGGAACCCAGAAGTTCATATTCCCACTGACTCCGCTGTGCTATCGTTCCCTACGAACGCTATAATTTTTTAAATGGGGTGCGGGGTGTGTCTATCAGGTTCCGTGTTATCCAGTATAAGCTAGTTGCTCTAAGCGCAGGTGACACATTCTTCGTAGAAAGCTGACATTCGTAATACAGCTGAATAAGTTGTAGACATATATGTAAAGCCAAGTCTTTGCACGACGAAATGTCAAACAATACTGAACAAAAATTCCATGACGATATGGCAGTTTTGCCTGTCATAAAATATTTACTGAAAAAACTATCTCTATATGAATCATCGTCTTATATTAATGCTTTTTGTTTTAGTTTTTTAAAATAGTTTTGCAATTTCTAAAGAAAAAAAAATAAATATAATGTGACGCATATGACAATCAGTACTAGAATATTCTAGAAAGTACTGGGAAACCGGAGACTATGAACAGTAGAAAATTCGAGGCTATGGAACGGAAGGAAACGAAACGCCGAATCAGAATGAGGAAAAACGGTATAAATACGTCGCACGCAGACCAGGAAGATAAGTGAGTGAGAAGTAAGCAGAGTAAGAAAGCGATAAGTAAGGAAGCGATAAGTCAAGAAATCGTTAAGTGTACGGTAAAAGTAACGGTTGTTATTAACAGACTAATAAATGTTTGCAAAGAGAATCGATTTAACGGCTCTTATTTATTAAAATAATTAATCCAGCGAACCCTAAGCTCGCTACAATTGGTGTCAGAAGTGGTATTAATTATTGGTGAAGTGAATGTCTGTGAAAGTGTGTTGTGACAGACTGCCCGGATGGAGAAGACACAGCGAGTCAGGATGGTGCCAATGTGACGGAGAAGAGTTCGCCACAGTTGGACATTTTGGAGATGTTCAGGATGATGATGATAAAATTGGACGCGCAAGCTGCAGATGTTAATGCAAAGTTGGATGCCCAAAATTCAAAATTCGACGCCCAAAATTCAAAATTGGACGCGCAAGCTGCAGATCTCAATGCAAACTTGGATGCCCAAACGCAGCGGATGAAATGTAATTTTCAACACTTTAAGGAAGAAATTCGAAACGAAGTAGAAAATCTGGATCTAAAAAACGAAGCTGAAGTTAAGAAATTCACCGATGAAATAACGCGAATCTAAAAAAGACTTGAGTGTGTTGAGAGAAATAAGACATCGCCTAGCAATCAACATGACTACAAAGATACAAGGATGCAAGCGCCAACCTTCGATGGAACGGGATCCTTCTCCGTATTTATACGTCAGTTTGACACCGCGACCAATTATAATAAGTGGTCGGATGAGCAAAAGTCAACACCACTAATCTTGTCACTCCGCGGGGCGGCTGCAGAATTGCTACAAACCATACCAGCAGAGATGCTCCTCGATAGTATAGTGTTTAGTATACCCGCCTGTCACGCGGGAGACCGGGGTTCGATTTCCCGTCGGGGAGCCTCTGGCGCAAGACTAATGACCTTGCCCGGAAAAAACAAATCATTATGGAAAATTTAACAAGCCCCAGGACTTGCTGAATAAGGCCAAGACCAGTTCCCGGTTGTAGTGCCGATGATGATGATGATGATGATACCAGCAGAGAAGCAAATAGATTTCCAAGCGATAAGAGACGGGCTTGAAGCTAGGTATGGAAACAACCACATGCAGCAGGTCTACCACATGCAACTGCGGAGCGAAACGCAGAAACCTGGAGAAAATCTTCAACAGTTGCAGGCAGACATTGAGCGATTGGCAAACTTGTCTTATTCAAATATGACTAAGGAACTTGCGTAAAACACTTGCAACAAACCGTTCGCATTGGCATATGAATCTGCTAAACTGGCTACCAGGAGTACATATAGAGTCCGAAAAACGTCCGTCGAGGGATGTTCCTGCCAAAGAATCGGGCATAACGGAGAACCCCACAACCTGATATGAAGTGCTGTACATGCGGCGAAGTCGGCCACATCTCTGTTGACGAATGAATGAAACATCAAGTGAGAATTGTTATTCATGCGTTAATCACCAGAGAAGCCTTCAGCGTGATTCAGACTTGGACAGCACCACGACCGAATGTAAATCCTTGCATCAACAGATAATTGCTCTTAAGACCAGCCGAGAAAAGGTCATTGAGGAGAACAATCGTTTATCAACTGATCTAGCAGAGAGGCAAGCTGAAATGTTGACCCTAAAGCGTCGCCTTCAGGATTCGGAAGTAGAAATTGATCGTTTAAAACAAGAGGCGTACGACCTCCGAAAGGTACAAGTAGAAGTACTAGATGGGTGGACGAGTGATGCTATACGCGCAGCTCAACTTCAGGATGAAGATATGTCGCTAATCCTGGAACACAAAGAAAAGAACGAGCGGTCAACTTGGAACAATATTTCCGAAAAAAAAATGGAACATTTAAGGCATATTGGGCACAATGGAATTCCTTGCTGGTGGAAGATCGTATTCTAACGCGTAAATGGGAAGCCGCGGACGGAAAATCCCATCGAATGCAGATTCTAGTCCCACCATCAAAAGTGAAGGATATCTAACAGAAATGCACGACGGGGCCTCCGGTGGACATCTGGGATTTAACGAGAAACTTTCAAAATTACGATCTCGATTCTACTGGCTTCACATGAGAGGTGACGTCGAGTCTTGGTGTAGGAAGTGCACAACTTGCACAGCGACCAAAGGACAAACAGCAAAACCAAGGAGCGCTATGAAGCAGTACAACGTGGGTGCTCCTTTCGAGCGAATTGCGATTGATATCTCAGGGCCATTTCCAAAAACAAACGACAACAACAAATACATGTTAGTTATCATGGATTACTTCAGCAAGTCCTTCCAATTCCAAACCAAAAAGCAACAACCATCATTGAGCAGCTTATCAATAATTGGATCAGCAGATATGGAGTTCCCTGTGAGCTTCATTCCGATCAAGGCCGAAACTTCGAATCACTGATATTTCAAGGCATCTGTGCGGCACTGGGCGTAAGGAAAACCAGGACCACACCCTTACATCCACAGTCAGACGGAATGGTCGAAAGGTTCAACCAAACAATGAAAGAACACTTATCGAAGGTCGTTAGTGATCACCAACGAGATTGGGACAAATATGTACAAACCTTTCTCATGAGCTATAGATCGGCTAATCACGATACGGGCCATTCCCCAGCAGGAATTATATTTGGACGAGAGTTACGATTACCTGCCAATCTACGATTCGAAATATCTCCAGACGTCATAGATAAGACCGAAGACTACGTAGCTGAATGGAGAAATCGCCTCGATGAGATTCATCATTTGGCTTAAAAGCAAATCAAGGTATCCAGTGACAGGATGAAAACAAGGTACGGCGTTCGAGCCAACGCATCCGGATTTAATGCAGGCGATAACGTGTGGCTTTATAACCCACATCGGCAAAAAGGGAGGTCTCCGAAATTGCAGCAACATTGGGAAGGACCGTATAAGATTCTCACAAGAATTAACGACGTTGTCTATAGGATTAAGCGAAGACCGAACGCCAAGATGAAAGTGGTACATCGTGACCGACTGGCGACTTTTGTTAACCCAGGAGACCAGTGAACTTAGTTCGGGACGAACTAATCTAGGCGGAGGGTAGTGTGACGAGCTGGCAAGACTCCAAAACAAAGTACTGGAAAACTGGAGACTATTAGCAGAAAGAAGCGAGAGGGAAAAACGATGTCTCCAGTGACAGAAGTGTCACTTTTGATAGAGGAGCGAAAAAGAAAAGAACGGTTGTCAAGAGCAGAAAAATAAAGATTGGATAGAAAATTGATTTCGCGGCTTATTTTGTGTGAATAATTAATCCTGCGAACCCTAAGCTCGCTACAATATCATAAGACGTCGAACCACAATGCAGGTGGGAAAAATCGAGATTATGGAGAAAAGAGGTGTTGATGTACATTGGGTTTGAATGGATGAGGATAATAATAACTAGGAAAATCATGGTTCATATCGAAGCTCAGATTTACTATTCGGTGTTCAGAAAATCGGAATTTCATCGTTCTTAGTCAGATTTGTGATGAAAATACCCCACTCGAGAATGGAAACAACAGTCTCCTCTCATATGCACTGATGAACTCCGAAATATTTTTAAAACACCCTATACCGTTTGTGATGATAGTGAAGAGCATGCGATTCGAACCGGCGTTATAACGGTTAGAATCACTAAAAGTAAAACCAAAGCCTTAACACATCAGTACACTGCTGCGATCGTTATTCTGAGGTACACTCAACTGACGTGGGATTGCTATGTTAATTGCAGTGGTATACGGCTCTGATATTTTGCTTATTCGATTTTCTTTCGATGTTGTATATGTCAGAAACGCCACAACCCAAAAATAAAAAGTCTTCTGACGTTAATAATAGTCGAAATACTTTATTTTGCCACTGCAGGCAGTCAAAATAAAATCGTACAAATTATTAGCGCTGAATACAAGAGCATTTAACGTAACAGTTGCGGCTTGTCTAGCAAGTTAGAGTGTTTTCATAGAATAGGTGACCGTGACCTGATAGGTCGATTCTTACGTTCTAATCTATGCCAAAGCATTTAACTTAAATTTTTAACGCAGATCATTTTGGAATTTGGTGAGCATATTAAGTAACTATGGCAATGTCAGACTTTTTTTTTATGAGTTTGACATTTGTCGACAATAATCAGCAAATCATGTGTAGTTTTTGCCCAAAAAAAAGCTTTTCTGCTTTCCCGCTCCAATTTGAAGAAATCCTCTGCCGAATTCTTCGACGATTGTGCTTTATCGGAAACAACGCGCAGAAATGGTATTTGTCGGTTAAAAAACGGTAACTTTGATTTGAGTGACCACAAGCGTGGAACTCTGCCCAGGAAGTGTGATGATCATCAATTGCAGGTTCTTTTGGACGAGGTCCATACCCAATGACAATAAATGCTTGCCGAGCGATAGGGTGGTACTCAAACCACTTTCCATGCCTCCATATAGTGGGAAAGTTTCAAAAGATCGGAATATGGGTATTGCATGAACAAAGTTATAGGCAAATGGAGCGATGGTAAAACACATGCGAAAAAAGAAAAATCGTTCCTGCATTGGATTAAGACTGGCGAAGAAAAGTGGACATATGAGCACTTTGTTACGTTGTAAATATTAGGTGCGTAACTCAGTTCCCGCTCTTTGTCAATAGATTGCTCCAGCTATAAGTGTTGGTCGATTTCGACATATCCAAAACGTCATAAAACAAGCTTAGACATACAAGCCGCTTTGGCACAGAGGTGATTTTGTTTTGGCGTCATATACTTTTGTCTAATTTTGTGTTAAATATTCGTCATTTGCGGGGTGTTGATTTTCTTCTTTCATTCGAAGAAAATGGCGGAAGAGCATCGAGAGCTCCACAAAGTTTGCGGAGACGCTGTTCTAAGTGAAATACCGTGTACTGACTGGTTCCGTCGCTTCAAAGACGGTGATTTCGATGTTGACGACCGTCCGCGTGTAGGAAGGCCAAAAACCTTCGAAGACGCTCATTGCTCGATGACGAGCCATGCTAAACATTGTTACGTGCGTCCGCCACCCCATCAATTAATCATTTGGTATTTTAATATAATTTGTTTTAAGGTGGTATGATGGTAAGGTGGTGGAGGAGTTGCACGATCCAGAAGTGAGTTTTCGAACACGCCCCGATTCGGGTGTGGATCGTGCAGTTCTTCGAGTTCGAATTCGGTTTTCGAAGTGGACGTGAATGGGGAGCGAGAGAGACAAAGGGTGAATGTTTTTTTTTGATGTACGGTTTTTGACGTTCCGTTGTCGACATATAGAAAAGAAAAGAGTTAAGAAAAGGGAAGGATTCGTAATTGAGTAAATTAATGTAAAAGTGTAGTAAAAGGTCTTAGAATCTGTTAATTCGTGGTCTGACCATAAAATGTTATATGAAGTTCAATGTGAAAAAAGTCATGTTAAATAAATTCAGTTACGTTTAAAGGAGCTGCTTCTGTTACGGTTTCCTGTTAAGTTGTTCACGAATTGGAGCCACAAGTTGGGGAAACTTGGCCCGACGGCGGTTTACTAGGCGAAGCAGTTATTCACATTCATTGCGTTATACCCAAGTAAACTGTGAAATTTTTAACGTTCGATTTTTCAGGTGATAGAGGAACTCAACGGTGCCTCGCAACCAAGTGATTTTCAATTATAAAAACTGATTGCTGTGTGAATGCTAGAGGACATACCGGGAAACAAAAGTTCGTGATCCGTACCAATAAATGCCCACGCACAAGGACCGAAATTCAACGGCGGGAGCAGTCGATCAACGTGGAGCGTAATTTATCAACCGGCATTTTGGTGACCTCCGGCGCCCACGGACTCCAAGAACATTTTTGCTTTACAAGCACAGGAGACCCATATAAAAGTCTTGGAGTGACTCGTCATGCAGCTGCTCAAGATGTTCAAGAGGCATATGAACAATTGACGGGGATTGGAGATCACACCAGGCGGCAAGCAACAAAAACAAGCACAGGTAAAAATTAAACATTAATCGAGATTCTGTGGCAAGACCACCAAAAAAATACTGTCACAACTGGCGCTGCGGACAAACCTTCCAGACGGACTGCGGCAGGTTTGAGAATTTAGATTTGCTGATTCAACGAGGCGATCTTTTGGCGAAAATTGGCGAGAACCCAACATAGAGGACGAGCTGCAGAGATTTTTTTTTGTTGTTTCTTGGTATTTTTTGTTTTGGTTTTTTTTTGTTCTTTTCCTTTCTTTTTGATACCAATAATTCTCAATAATTGCAAAATTTTGTACATATTACATTAGCTTTGTTTTGAGTTTAGTTTTAGGCTATTTATTCAATGTTATTTATTGATTATTTATTATTAGATGTCAATAGGTGATAATTTTTTGTTGTTGTGATTTTCAATCTTAACTTTACCCGAGCTCTAAATTTTTTTGTTTTTAATTGTGATTATGCTTTCCTTCCTTCTTTTTTGACTGCGCGGTTGGATTTCGTTTGTTTTTCTTCTGTTGTGCGGCAGGGGTGACCGGAGGGTGCTCGTTAGATTTGCTTCCCCCTTTCTCTCTCTCCGTTTCTCGCCCACTAAGGATTGTGTTTGTTGGTTGAATAGTATATTTTTTTTTGTTGTTTGTTTTGACCGATGGGTGTGGTGTGTGTTTCTTTTTTTTTCTCTTTCTCCTTCTCTTCCCTGTTGAGGGTGTCTGTTTGTCTGTTGTGGAAATAGTATATTGTTTTTCGCGCCCCCTCGACTCGTGTGCGGCCTTTAGCGGTTGGAAAATTTCGTTGATCGGAACGGACGTTTTGGGTTTGTATCCGATATACGGCCGGCTTGTGTACGGATTGGTTCTGTCGCGTTCGGGGTGGTTCTCTGTTTGGATCCCGGGTGTTGTGTTTATTGCTGTGTTTCTTGTAGGATCCCGGGTGTTGTTTTGTTTCGGGGTTGGACCGTTGTTTTTCCCGGGTTTACTGTTGGCCACAGGGCTTGTCGAGGTTACGAGTTCGGTTCTTAGGATCGTGAGATTTTAGGTTTAGTTAGACGGCCGGCAGATGCAGACAAGGCAACGTCAAAATGATGTCCGAGGGGGCACCCCTGCCCGGGCACGGCCTGAGGCATTTCCCGAGCCGCCGGTTGACGAGGTGGATCCGGAGGCATTCCACGATTCGCGGGACGAATTTGTGGACGACCGATCGCCAACGCGCCCCCCTCCCACCGTCAGCAAACAGGCTGTTGAAAGCATGGGAAACACACCGATGCTTTCGTATTTTAAGCTGTGCCCGCAGCCATGTCCTGTACGGACCATGTTGGGCACAGATAGGGTTTTCGACCTTGTGTCGGAGGCGGTCCCCATGTTTTCGGAACAGGAAGGCCCGGATACAGCCGAGAGACTCTCTTCGTTTCTCAAAGGCTGTAGAAGGCTTTGGATGGGCTGGCGGTGGAAGAGGAACATACCTCCCTCCTGTGGCTGCTCTCTAGGCTGAGCGGCGAGGCCTATCGAATGTTCGAGGAGAGACCACCCACGACCTTCCTCGAAGCGGAACAGCGACCCAAAAAGGCCTACAAACCCCGGGTGTCGTATGAGGAGTTGTGTGCACAACTCTCCAAAATGCGACAACTTCCTTCCGAGGATGCCACAAGTTTCGTTTCCCGAGTGAAGCGGGCCGTGGTACGGTGCGAGGAGGCTGCTGAGCGCTTTTATGGTCGCCAGGGTAGGTCCGTCTTCGCGAGCCAGCTTCAGGGTATGACCAAGCCGGTGTTGGTAAGGGGTCTGAGGGAGGAAGGACTAAAGCACTTCCTCCTCACGTTTGGTAATGTCCCTTTTCGAAGCCTGGTGGACCACCTAACCGGGTTTGAACGAGCTCGTAGGGAGATGCTGAGGCAGGACGACCTGTTTGTGGATGCGCGGCACGGAATCGCCGAGCGAGTGTCGGAGACATTAGATGTAGGACCGGGAAGTTGCTCGACCCTTTTAGAAAATCCATCCTCCACTTTTAGGGATTGCACCGCGGCGCCGGCGCCGGTTTTATCGAATTTAAATCCCCGGGCGGTGTCATTCGTGTTGCCGGCCGAAGAGCCTGATAGTCGTCGGCGGGGGGAGGATAGTTTCGTTCGGGAGCGGTCGTACGGACCTCTCAATTATCGAAGGGATGCTGGTGCCTATGCTCCGGGCTCCTCTGGCGAGGGAGCGTGGTCAAATACCGTGCCTTCCTCGAGCCGGAGTGGAGAGTCGCAAAGCTTGGCTCAGGGGAGGGATGCGCCTCATGATCGATCGGGTCGGGACAATCCGTTCAGGGATCCGGTTGGTCGATCGGCGCAC
This sequence comes from Microdon myrmicae, assembly GCA_963931805.1. Taxonomy (NCBI): domain Eukaryota; kingdom Metazoa; phylum Arthropoda; class Insecta; order Diptera; family Syrphidae; genus Microdon; species Microdon myrmicae. The sequence goes on from OZ007502.1 coordinate 111,403,286, forward strand.
CCCCTGGAATCCCAGACCACTTGCAATTTTTGCCATCTGAGGTGTCACGTATACGACGAGTGTCTACAAAGACGAAACACTCCCTTCTGTCGCGGGTGTTGGCGGTATGGCCACGACATAGTGGACTGCCCGGATCGTCCGACGAGGACGGGCGGTCCCCAGACTCAATACAGGGGTAGAGGTCAGCAGGGCGGATTCGCACGGCAAGAGCCGCCTTATCAACCACCGCAGTTTCAAAGGAGAGCCCTGCCGGAGCCGCAGCCCCCGTCTACGGGCGGCGGGCCGGCGACATCAGGCCCAAGAGTATTCAGCGTCCGGTCCTGTTGCGAGTTTTGTGGCCGACAAGGTCATAGCTTGCGGGGGTGCGAATACAGGCAAAGGTGGGAACAACAACAGGGTTCCCAGGGTTCTCCCCACAAGCGGCACGCCGAACAGCACCTGTTGCGAGCCGAGAGCAGGACACCCGTGTGGAGACTAGGGCAAGCGCGAGAAATAGGCGCAGAGGGCGTCAGAGGCAGCGTCGGCGAAATCGGAAAGCCGGTAATAGTAGCGCGGAGAGTGAGGATTCCCGGAAAGTAGGTAGAGATGATGGGCGACGATCGTCCGTGTCGAGCGGTGGCGGTAAGCGACCCGACTCCATGGACTCGAAGTCCTCAAAAACGGATGCGAGGCATGAAGCCGCATCAGGCAGCGCGGGGAGCCCGGAATGGCAGCCCCGGCGCATTGGGCCCAAAGTGGGTAGAAAGAATAGCTCGAGTTCCGGTAGTTCGGAGTCCAGTGGGACTCCCGAGCGGAATATTCCTGAACGGAGGAGCGGAACATTGTGCGAGTTTTGCGGTCGACACACTCACAAGGCGGCAGAGTGTCGACATAAGGCAAAATGGGAGAGTTCGGAAAACTCCCCAAGGTCGGGTCGGCAAGATCCTACCCGACCGCACTAGAAACGCAACCCAGCTCCAGCCGACTCAGGTCCCGATTGTCGGTCTCCCTTTAGATATTGGCCGTAGGAACCCTACGCGCCTAATCGTGGACACCGGCGCTGAGATCAGCCTGTTGAAGCTGAAGGCACTCCATCCTAGATATGGCATGGATGTGCATAAATCTACAACGCTCCAAGCGCTGTTTGTCAAAGGCAAGTCGAGGGGAGGCTGCACTGGGAGTTTCAAGTTGCACCATGAGATTCCCTGCAGTTTCCAAATAGTAGACTCCTTGCCGGGTTTGGAGGAAGACGGATTGTTGGGGTACGACTTCCTGTCTCGGAATTGTAAGGTAGACGGGCCGGGTGATCGTTTGGTTTTTCCCCGAACGACCGTAAATCCCGTGCCATTTTCCATTCAATTTGTCAACTATGGGACGGGAAGGGTTGAATATGTGGCAGCCGAACGGGGAGACGTGCCAAAGGGACCTGTCAAGGTGGATACTGCGGCAGGTACTTGCCCGGAGACCCTACCAATACAGGGGAGGGCTGCGAAAAGCTGTTCAACCACGTGCTACCCACGGGGTCATCCGGATAAACCCCAAACAGCGGACGTTGACAGTAACATAATTACAAAAGACATTTTTTGTATAAAAGAACAAATAAGGAAAGGATAAGCCTTCCTGTAACTTGGAGCCCCTGATCCTAGCTGGCCAGACTCTGGTTTCCCTCCGGAATCTTCGTCCTTGTAAAGGACCTTCGTCGCAGGGATACCAAATGGAGTCTGACGAGAAAGTCTTTAAGGCCAGGCCTAATGCCGCAGGCGCAGTCCCAGCGCAGACTGCAGAGGCAAACCCCAGTGCTGGGGGTTGGATCGCAAATATGAAAGTGCGAAAGCGCACTATAATGTCGGGTGATGGTAGATTTTGCCGCCGAAACGGGACAAACCCCCCGATCTACCAACCCATGGACCGGGGCAAGTACCGAGTGCAAAAAAGGAGGAGTAAGTTAAATATATAGGAGCGGGACGTTTTCGCCGGCCGGGTGACATTTTGGAGTGGTTGGACGAGAGGGGATCGCCTCGCCTTAGCAGGGGGTTCCTAACCGGATCGTGTGGGCGGTCGAGCTTTCGGTCGGACCATCGTTTTAAGTGTCGGGCCCGCCGCGATAGATGGAAATCTGTGATGTTAGTGTTCCCCTATTAAATTGTTACTTATTTATTTATTTCCTACTAACACTAATATATAAGTAGTATAATCCTTACTAACCTTAACACCTAAGCATGTTCATTTATTTATTTATTTATTCATTTGTTGGTTTGTAGATTGTTTGTTTGTTTGCTCTCCGCCGCCCACTCTCCGGCGTGACATTCCTCTCCTAAGAATGCCACGCAGTCTTGTGGGGGAGGGTATGTTACGTGCGTCCGCCACCCCATCAATTAATCATTTGGTAATTTTAATATAATTTGTTTTAAGGTGGTATGATGGTAAGGTGGTGGAGGAGTTGCACTATCCAGAAGTGAGTTTTCGAACACGCCCCGATTCGGGTGTGGATCGTGCAGTTCTTCGAGTTCGAATTCGGTTTTCGAAGTGGACGTGAATGGGGAGCGAGAGAGACAAAGGGTGAATGTTTTTTTTTTGATGTACGGTTTTTGACGTTCCGTTGTCGACATATAGAAAAGAAAAGAGTTATGAAAAGGGAAGGATTCGTAATTGAGTAAATTAATGTAAAAGTGTAGTAAAAGGTCTTAGAATCTGTTAATTCGTGGTCTGACCATAAAATGTTATATGAAGTTCAATGTGAAAAAAGTCATGTTAAATAAATTCAGTTACGTTTAAAGGAGCTGCTTCTGTTACGGTTTCCTGTTAAGTTGTTCACGAATTGGAGCCACAAATTGGGGAAACTTGGCCCGACGGCGGTTTACTAGGCGAAGCAGTTATTCACATTCATTGCGTTATACCCAAGTAAACTGTGAAATTTTTAACGTTCGACTTTTCAGGTGATAGAGGAACTCAACGGTACCTCGCAACCAAGTGATTTTCAATTATAAAAACTGATTGCTGTGTGAATGCTAGAGGACATACCGAAGGATCAGGGAAACAAAAAGTTCGTGATCCGTACCAATAAATGCCCACGCACAGGGACCGAAATTCAACGGCGGGAGCAGTCGATCAACGTGGAGCGTAATTTATCAACCGGCATTTTGGTGACCTCCGGCGCCCACGGACTCCAAGAACATTTTTGCTTTACAAGCACAGGAGACCGATATAAAAGTCTTGGAGTGACTCGTCATGCAGCTGCTCAAGATGTTCAAGAGGCATATGAACAATTGACGGGGATTGGAGATCACACCAGGCGGCAAGCAACAAAAACAAGCACAGGTAAAAATTAAACATTAATCGAGATTCTGTGGCAAGACCACCAAAAAAATACTGTCACAACATAATAAGAGTTTTCATCAGCATTAAGAGGTACCCGCCAAACCATTTCCAAGCGAGTGCATGAATGATTCAAAAGCAAGGGACTTGGATTCCTTATGATTTGAAGCCAAGGGACGTTGAGCGTCATTTTTCGCCTGTGAACAACTGCTCCAGCGACAGAAAAGGTGACGAGTGATGACAAATGGATTCATTACAGCAAGCCAAAGAAAAGAAAGTCATGGGGATTGCCCCGCCATGCTTCTACGGTTATGCTGCGTATTTGGTGGTACCAGGTCGGTGTTATTTATTATGAGCAGTTGAAACCGAACGAAACCATCAGTGAGGAACGGTATCGACTTCATTTGCAGTGAAAAAGTGATTCTACAGAACGATGACGGTCGGCCTCACGTTGCCAAGCCCGTTAAAAAATACCAGGAAACGTTCTAACGAGAAGCCCTATTCCACCCCCCATATTACCAAGATATTGCGCCGTCCGATTATTACTTGTTCCGTTCGTTGACAGACGGTCTGGGTTATTGGCAGTTCCACTCATATGAAGACATAAAAAAATGGCTTGAATCTCAGCATAGCCTCAAAAAATGAACACTTTTACCGTAATGATATTCGAGCTCTGCCAGAAGTATGGGAAAAAGTTGTAGCTAGCGAGAGGCAATACTTCGAATGATTTATTTGTAACCATTTTCACAATAAAATTGCATTTTCATAAAAAAAAACAGGGAGAACTTAGTTGCCCACTAAAACGCAAATCGTAAAAGGATATAAATAAAATAGTCAATATATATAAATGTAAATATTGCAAAGCACCATTGAAAAATGTCCATACGTTGCTTAGTGAGTTTCATTCCTCTACAAAGAATGAAACTCCTTTTGAAAACGGGGAGGGGGGGGGGGGGGCTGTTACGTAATATAAGTGCACCCCGAATCATTATGCTAATTCACATGCTCCGACAGCATACCACACATTTTTTTCCACGCATTCCCGTTCTTATAAATCCTATGCTAGGACAGCATATCGCATATTTCCACACATTTTTCCACCGCATTCCCATCCTAATTATTCTTATGCTACGACAGCATATCACACATTTTCACACGTTTTTCGCCGCGCATTCCCGCCCTAATAACTCCTATGCTGCAACAACATATCAGACATTTTCACACATTTTTTCCCATGCATTCTCATCCGAATAATTCCTATGCTACGACATTATACCACACATTTTTTCCTACGCATTCCCGCTCATATAATTCCTAAGCTACGACAGCATGTCACACATTTTCCCCACGCATTCCCGTGCTAATAATTCCTATGCTACGACAGCATATCACACATTTTCACTTATTTTTCCGCACACATTCCCATCCGAATAATTCCTATGCTACAACAGCATACCACATATTTTTCCTACGCATTCCTGTCCTAATGATTCCCGTGCTACAACAGCATACCATACACTTTTTCCTCCACATTCCCGTCCTAATAATTCCTTTGCTAGGACAGCATATCGCACATATTCATACATTTTTCCCATGAATTCCCAACCGAATAATTCCTATGCTACGACAGCATACCACACATTTTTCCCCACACATCCCCGCTCTAATAATTCCTATACTACGACAGCATATCACACATTTTCCCCAGACATTCCCGTTCTAATAGTTCCTATGCTACGACAGCATATCGCACATTTTCGCTCGTAGCTTCCCCGCTCTGTAGTGGAACGAGTTCTGATACAGGTATGTTCGCGCGGTCGGGAGATGAACCGCAAATTGGTGCGATCCGTCGGATTGTCGTGTGGACAGCATATAAACCGATTTTTTTTTTAACATACTGTATTTATTTGACCAATAATCAATGTTTACATTAAGTACTACAGCTAACTTATAATTCTAGTGATACAACTGTTTACATGCATACATTACACATTTTTCAAACATAACTGAATGTGTGAATAATTATTCGAGTATAATTATTCACACATTATAGATTTTAATATTAACAGTTTTCCTGGAAAAGGTCAGAAAACCAGGATTTTTATTTTTTAATTTAATCTAATCTAATACTTAACTTAACTCTAACATATTCTAGCTTAACCTAATTTATTTTATAATAAGTTAAATATGTAATGTGAATTGGGGAATATAGGGATTGATGGTTAAGGAAGTAGGTTGGCGTGGGATATGGTCAGTTAGTGGCCTCAGGTGCGGTAACACTTTCCGGTTGTTCGTTAAAACGCAGAATGTTGGAGAATGGTTGTATGTTACAGTATTTGAACTGATTGGGTGCCAGCTCGGTGTTATGGTACACTACCTCGTTGGATTCATTAACCAATCCTGCAGAGGTGAAGAGACTTCTAGTATGGAGACAATTCAGATAGTGAGCCCTGTTATCTAGAGGAGTTGGTAGTAGTGAAGTTATTATGGGGTTGGGATTATTTGGGAGGTTTTCAATAAATTTGATACGACAGCTCTAGGAAGCGTCTATCGAGACGGTCAATATTAGCGGCATTGTATAGCAAGCTGTTATTGTAATACTTGTAAGAGTTGGGTTGTCGGTTGAGGCCAGTGACCAGCCTGAAGTATTTCTTTTCGAAAGTGCGTAGCTTCTCCATTTGGGCTGGTGTTACGAGTATATGATACCACAGTGGACACGCATATGTCAGTGTAGGTCTGATTATTTGTTTATAGATCAGCAGTTTGACTTTGTGAGAGAGACCGTTGGGTTTCCACATCACTCTTCTACAGAGATTCAGTTGTATTGTGGCTTTGCGTAAAGTATTTTTAATGTGGGTGGAGAATGAAAGGTCATTGGAAAAGGTTATTCCCAGATATTTTAAAGTTTTAGAAGGTTTTATCTGGGTGTTATTTAGTTTGAGTCTAATTTTGTTGTGGGTGCGCCTTGTGTTGTTTGTGCAGTGCTCATTTTTACCCTTAAACACTATAAGCTGGGTTTTATCAGGATTTAGGTGAATTTTCCATTTATTGAAGTATGTTGATAGATTTGGGAGGAAGTTATTAATGCGGTTTCTTGCCTCTTTTACAAACTTGCTGCTGGAGTAGACTATGGGTGTCATCAGCGTAATTCAACATTACGGTTTTGGGTAATTGAGGCTGCGGTATGTCTGAAGTATAAAGGAGGTATAATAGTGGTCCAAGAATTGAACCCTGCGGAACCCCTGCGGTTATATTATACGATTGGGAGATAGAAGAATTTATTTTGACCATGAATTTTCTACCAAAGAGGTAGGAAGTAAGAAGTTTGGTAGTATGGGTTTTTAATCCAAATATGTAGTGCATCTTGTAAAGCAGTCCTGAGATCCAAACACAGTCGACTGCTTTAGATATGTCGAGAGAGATACAGACCGTCAGGCTTTGGTTTTGGAGTGTTGTGAGCGAAAACCAAACTGGGAATTTGGGATAATAGCGTTGTTATTAGTAAATAAAAGGAGATTTCGATATATCTTGCATTCCAATATCTTGCTTAATGTGTTTAATAACGAAATCGGATGATAGTTGCTGGGGTTGTTGGAAGCACTGGACTTACTGATAGGGACTATAACCGAGGTTTTCCAGTTATCTGGGAAATGTGATCCGTTAATTATGTGGTTGAGAAGAACGAGAATAGGGACTAGATTTGACGGGAGAAGTCTTTTGTAAAGAAGGTTTGGAATTCCATCTAAGCCTGTCGACTTCTTGTTATTGCGTGATGTTATAAATTCAGATAATTCGCCTGCTGTTAGGAAGGTCGCATTATCCAGAGGATGAGACCCTTTGTTTGTTTCGTTGAATTCTGCGATGAAAGGGGTGAAGGATGGGATAATTGTGCGTGAGATGTAGTCGTTTACAGTATCTTGAAAATTGGAGACTGAGAGGGAGTCGTTTTGTTGATGGATTTTATAAAAGTGATTAGCTAGACAGTTTGCTATGTCAATATCTGATTGGACTGGGTGATTGTTAGTAGGGTTGATAATATAATCGATTCGAAGTTTGTGTGTGTGAAGAGGGCATTTTTTAGTATTTGCTCTATTCTTAAGGCTGCTTGATCAATTTCAGCAGGGAGTAGATTTAAAGTCTCTGGCAAAGTATAGTCTGTAAAACTGGCAGCAATGTCCCTATTGACTCTTTTCCAGTTTGTCCTGGAGAAATTCGGGATCGGATTGAATGAGTAACATGGTTCGAGGGCTGAGATTTGGACAGTAGTGTGGACGGACCCATGATCGGAAGGAAATTCGAATGATACTGTAGGGAGGTTAGGTGAGTAGACGTCTACGGATTTTAGGAAAAAATCTATTGTTGATTTAGTAGTATTGGAGATACGTGTTGGCTGTAATGGACAGTCCAAATAGATATATGGATGGAGTTGAAGGAGTGCTAGAAGTTGACAACCGTATTTATTGCACTTAGTGTTGTTAAATGAAGTATGCCGAGCATTCCAGTCTCCTCCTATTATGAAAGGTGCAGGTAGAGATTGTTGGATTATCTCAGTGATGTCAGAACTAGGGAAGTTTGGTTCCCGAGAAGGGTGAATGTATACGGACGACAGTACAAGCACTTTGTTGCTTTTGCAAAAGATTTTGATTGCCGTGTACTCAATATTATTTATATATTTATATTGGTGAACCTAATTTCGGAAAATTGGAATTTCTTGTGTATTAGAATTCCAGTACCTCCACGAGGCCAATGGTTCGTGGATTAGAAACAAGTGTATAATTCGGGATAGATACTCGGGAGTTTGGTTTAAGCCAAGTTTCTGAGAGGAGGAGGATATCTGGAGAAAACTTTTCAACGAACAATCGGAGGTGTTGTTTGCGAATATTGGAATATATGGACTCTGCGTTGAGGGAAATTATGGTTAAATTAGCCATTAAGGGAGAGGATATGTGAAGTTATAAGAGATAAAATCTCACCTTTTTTCCTATTTCAGAGCTGTGCTTCAACGTGGGCAGCATCTTCTGTAAGCTACTTATGTATCCTGTGATGTCCAGATTCAGATCGTTACTGTTGGATTCGTGATTTCTTGTCATGTTAAGGGAATCCTTGACAACCTTAGCGTATGACATTCCTGGACTTGTAGGATTTATTGATTGATGTGATGTTGTTTGGTTGGTGAAGCTTTGCTCATTGCCATGGGTGTTGTTCGCCTTTCTAGAATCCTCAGCTTATGAGGACATTGCGAGAAGTTGGCAGGGTGGGGTCCTCCACAGTTACAGCATGTCACTGTGATTTTCTTCGTTGTAATGGATCCATCGGGGTTTGTTGTTTGGATTGTTCCTGGTTCCATCCCAGGCGGGCTGACCTTACATTCTCCAGGTTGATGTTGCTTTGCACACTTTACGCATCGTACGCTTAGATGACATGCGGCCGCCAAGTGTCCTGAACCTTGGCATCTTTTGCAATGAAGGACGTTTTGTTTATGTGGTTCCTCAATCGCAATTTTATGCGTGAACAGATATTTTATTTGTTTGGGGCGGGTGACATCAGTTGGAGGAATTTGTATGATACCTAAACGCAGATTCTTGTTAGTCCCCATGTATTGTGTTTGGAAGTAGTCCAACCTGCTTATTTTTAGTTCCGGACAGATTCTGACTATTTCTGCTGCAAGTTCCTCATTAGTCCATGCTGGATCGATATGCCTTAAGATGAAAGTTGCTGGTTTCAACTGTCCATGTTGAAAAGTGAAAAATTCAAGCTTATGTTGCCTTGTTGTGATCCGTTAAAGTTGTTGTTGTGATGGAAGTCGAAGCTCCTCTTGTGTTTGTGGTGAAATTGCGGTGGCCTAAGGTACTTTCAAGCATTCTAATTAGTTCTTTGATGCTTGTTATATTTTTAATATAGATGGGTGGTGGTCTTGTATTTTTGGCGTGCGTGTTAGGCATTTGATTCCCGGCTGTCTTCTTTTGTTGGGGCGATGGTGTTTCGGGGGACAACAATTGTTGGTTTGGAGATGATGGGGCTAGTCCGGGGTGTTGAGCAGGCGTTTCTTCCATGCAGACGTCATCTCTGATTTTATTGGTTGTTTTTAGGGAGCGAATTTCCTCGTGGAGTTGTTTCATCTGGAGTCGAAGTGTATTTATATAATCCACGGCTTCCAGATACTTTTTTTGATAGTCCATTACTTGTGTCTCCATGGTTGTTGGTTTCTTTGTTGCGCTCAGTAAATCTTCGGTGGCTCTTCTTTTACGCTCTATCATGAATTGTTGGTCATCACTGGGGCCGTTGCCCAGCATGCGTTACTGTCAGTTTTCACTGTTTTCACTGTTTTATTACTAAAAGTATTACTAAAAGTATTTTTACACGTGCACTTCACCCACGTGTGTTACAGTCTTTCACAAACACGTGTTTCACAAACACGAGTTTCAGCTATGCTATGAGCGAACGTCTGTTCGCTCTGAAGTACTCGATAAGAATGATATAAACCGAATTACTTGGAACAATACCATGAATCTCCAAAAAACAGTACCCGTGATAATATCTGTAAAACATAGAGGTCGGCCACGTGCCTTCGAGGTGATAGCGACTGTAGTCCCGACGTCAGCGCCGAATCCCCGATCAGGCGGATCGCTCGTCTCTGTATGCTCTCAAGTAGGTCGAGGGTATGTTTAGGAGCCGAGCTCCAAACATGAGAGCAATATTCGAGCGCGGGTCTAATTTGGGATTTATACAGGAGAAGAAGTTGGGCTGGAGTAAAATATTTCTTGGCTCTAAAAAGATAGCTCAGTTTTCCTGAGTCTGACTTGGCGATACTCGACACGTGTTTATGCTACGACACATTCCCACAGACCGTGCCGCCGAGCAATTTTAAGCCTTCCCCAGATTCGAGGGACTGGCCATTCATCATCAGCTGTGGAACCGATGATCCACTTTGCCTTGTGAATGTTGTATATTATGTCTTCGCTCCATTGAAGTCGACGAGATTGGCCCTTCCCCACTGCATGGCCTTATCTAGATCCTGATTCAGAGAGTCAATCTGTCTACATCTCAGTTGGTGCGACGTTGATGCATCAATCGGCCGAACACTCGAAAAGGAGGAAACAAGCGTACTATCATCCGCGAAACTGAACACTTTGTTATCCATTGTCTCCAACAAATGATTTATGTGAAGCAAAAACAAGGTTGGAGTCAAAATAGAACATTGGGTTACCCCCGAATTAACAGGACACAGATCCAAACACTCCCCGTCCACAACAACCCGGATTGATCGATTTTCGAGAAAGCTCCTCGTCCAGTCGCAAAGCTGTTGGGAAAGTTCATATGAACGAAGTTTGCTCAGCAATGCACCGTGCCAGACGCGGTCAAAAGCCTTGGAGATATCCAATGCGACTGCCCTCGACTCACCATGCCGCTCAATCGCAGATGTCCATATATCAGTTGTAAGGGTCAAAAGGTCTCCCGTGGACCGCCTGCCATGGAATCCGTATTGACGATCAATCAGAAGTCCGTTGCACTCCAAATACTTAGTTAACTCAGTATTGATGACTTTTTCCAACACCTTAGATAACATAGACAGTGATGCTATCGGGCGGTAATTTTGTGGGAGACACTTTTTCACCCTCTTTGGGATTGGCTGAACTCGAGCGATTTTCCAGCAGGCAGGAAGGGTCCGTGCATAAGATAAGCGGAAGAGTCTGCCAAGAACCGGCGATAGTTCTGGAGCACAGTTCTTAAGGACTATTGCTGGTATTCCGCCCGGGTCGTTTGCCTTCCTACAGTCCAGTTTACGTAGAATGCGTTGAATAGTACGCGGGCGAAATCTCACATCCCGCATGAAAGACCATACCGGCGCGATCACAAGTGGCTCCAAAAGTCCGGTATCGAGGTTTGAATTCGCGGAAAATAAATTCGCGAACACATCTGCTTTTCCTTTGAATTTGTGACTAACGTTCCGCTGTCTGTCACCAACGGAAGGAAAGAGGAGGATGCGAAGTTACTGCGGACAGCTTTTGCCATTGACCAGAAGGAGCGCAATCCAGTCGGGCACCGAAGGAGTTTATTGGTCAATCTGTCATTGTAGACCTTCTTCGCAGTATCAATTGCCTGGTTGCACGCGTTTCTGTTTCTAACAAAATTCGTCCTGTTAACATCGGTGGGATTGGAGCGCCATTGCTTAAAAGCTTTTTTTTTTGCCGCTGTAATCTGTTCGCATTTTTTATCAAACCACGGCTTATCAGATGAATTTAGTTTGATGGAATGTAAAATTTAGATCTCCATTCCGAGAAGAATAATCTCTGTGAACGACTCTGCACAAGCGTCAACATCGGAGTCTCCGAAGCACACCTCAGACTATGGAAAGGGTGCGAAGAAATCTCGCAAATTATCCCAGTTAGCAGCTCCATACTTCCATACTGCTGCTTAGGCAGTTATTCGCTTGAAATGCAATTACTTGCGCAACAGATAACACGCAGTGATCTGAGTTTCAAAGTGGCGCAGAAACCTCTACGGTATAAATACTCGGTTCGGATGTCAAAAACAGATCCAGGGTGTTCGCATAATCGCCTCGAGCATCCGGCACTCGCGTTGGTTCCTCCACGAGTTGAGTCAAGTTGTCGGTTCTGTTAGAATGTACCAACCAGCCGGAATTGTGCACATTAAAATCGTCAAGGACAACAATTTCAGAAGCTGGGTGGTTGATCTGTATCCAGTCGACGGTATGTGAAAGATGTTCGAAAAATGTCGCCTGTCGATCGTCATTCGGGGAGCGTTAAAGACAACAAACAAATTTAACAGAATTCCTGAGCACGACCCTCAACCATATGATGTCCATGTTATTGGGTTCCAACGCCTCCATCATCTGGCAAGCCAGATCGGACCGCCCGAAGGCGTAGACTCCGCCCTTAAAACGGAATCTCGAATATAAGTCGTATCCTGAGCAATGAAGATATGTTGAATCAGTTGACGAATTGATCTGGGTCTCAGTTAGTGCAAGAATATCAGGTTTTGCTGCTTGTAAATATTGGTGGACGGCGTTTAGATTCGTATTGGTGAAACCGATGCCCCTGATGTTACAAAATGCCGTTACGAGTCGAGCGTGGACAGAGCCCCGGGAGCGAGCCCGATTATGCGATGGCGAACCTCAAAGTTCGGTTATTTATTATAACATCTGCATGATGTTCCTCTTCTCCAACCGGTCTATCGGCCAAGCTCCGAAAGATGGCGAGGGATATATCCCGACCATTTCACGGAGCCTATAGCTTGATGGGGTGGTATTTCACCGGGCAACCGGCCTTTGGGACCCCACCTACCACTCGGCCTTTAGAGACATCTTACGACAAGCCGACCTAGCTGTGAGTATATTCTAACGTCCTACTCACAGGCAGTATGGGTTCCATAAAGGTAGATCAACCGGTAAAGCACTATCTGTGGTGTGCGTCATCGCTCGGAATGTGATAGCTGGAGCACGATGGCTGGGAAGTATGAAAAAATATTGCGCTGTGGTGATTATAGATGTTAAAAATCCGTTTAACTCGGTGAATTGGAATGGGATTCTAGAAACGTTGGGCGATCTACAAGTCTCACTCTACATGGTACGTATACTAGAAAACTATATCTCTGATAGAAGACTGCTCTATGACACAGATGAGGGACCACAGGAATATAAAATAACAGCCGGTGTATCTCAGCGATCTGTATTAAGTCCGCTGTTATGCAATATCATGTATGATGGTGTGCTCAGGGCCAATGTACCAGAAGTGGTTAAAATCCTTGGGTACGTAGATGATAGTGGCCGTAGCTAAACATCTACATGACCTGGAGAATATTTGCTCCCAAGCAACCCAGAACATTAAATGCTGGCTAGATATGGTCGGACTGAAACTAGCTGGACATAAGACGGAGGCAGTTTTAATAAGCAGCCGCAAGAAAGTTGAACACCTTGATTTGGAAATAGAAGGACAAACAATCAGATCCAGTCCCTATATTAAATATCTTGGTGTTATACTCGAAAACAGGTTGAGCTTCAAGGGACACCTGAGGAAAACAAATGAAAAAACGGCAAGAGTATGCAAAGTTTTGGCGAGACTGCTGCCCAATGTTGGAGGACCCCGGCCGCATATGGACAGGAGCCGCACAGTATAAGTCCTACATGAGGGGAGTGAACTCAGCACATAGGCTGGCATCACTAAGAGTATGATGATGAGATACCGCAGATGCGTCAAACGCCTGACGATTCTCGGCATATCTCCGGCCACATGGGCAGCAACGTTCGCGTCTGTGTGTGAGGGTGCATCCCACACACACAGACGCCACAGTATTGTGGCGTTTTTAACAGATAAACACACAATACACATGCAAATAGTGAAGAACACCGAACCAAAATCGAATAAGAAAATGCATCAGAGCCGTATACCATAGCGATAACATAATAATTTCACATCAGTTGAATATACTCGAGTTTAAAAATCGAATTCTAAACACGGCCAGTAGCCTGATGTGTTACGCATTGGTACAATTTTTGGTACCCAAAAGATGGCAAAAATGGGTAACAAGCATGGATTACATTCTCGCTTTCTACTGAGAAACGTTTACGGTTTGTTCAGAGAGTAATGCAAATATTTTTATAGCGGCGCACCGATATGTCGCAGTGCATTCCGACCGCTTGGGTAGGTGGGGATACTCTCAACCAGCGAAGCCTAAAATTCATCTTTGTTGTTGTGAACCTGTGCCTGTGTCACAAACCGCGAAGAGTTTGTGGCGCTTCTAACAGATACACACACAGTACACGAGCAAATTGTGAAGAACAACAAAGAAAGAAAATCGAATAAGCAAAAAAAGCATCAGCCGTATACCAAACAATAACACCACAACTCCACATCAGTTGAGTGTACTTGAGTTTAGAAATCGAATTCGTACACGTAGCAGTGGCCTGATGTGTTCAGCATTGGTTCAATTTTTAGTGATTCTAACCGTCATAGCATCGGTTCGAATCACACGTTCTTCACTATCGTCGCAAACGGTATAAGTTCATTGATTGAGCAACGCTACACGATCAAGTTCGGTGAAAACTGCAGAAATCTCTCACAGAGACCAACGAAATGATCAAAGACGCTGCCAGGGACTCTGTTCGATCCTCTCTGTAAATTTCGCGACGGTCGGAAGTATTTAAGGACGGCTGGGGAGACCTAGACGATGAACACCAATGACCTCAACTGACGAAGATTTGCACCATGTGTGTGTTCTGCTGAATTCTGACTGATTCCAGACACTCTCAATATCCCAAAAACAACTGTACATAACATGATCACCAATAATTTGAATATAAGAAGAATGTGTGCAAAATTGGTTTCAAGTGTGTTGACTGACGAACAGAAGGATCACCGAACGATTATCGTTTCTGGCCAAACATACAGCAACTTTTTTTCTCTTCCCCAAAATCAAAACGTGGTTGAAAAGGGTCAATTTCGGGTCACTCGAAGAAATCCGATCTATGGTGGCAAAGGCTCTTGCAGAGGTCCCTGTTGTCGCCTTCCAGAGGGCGTACCGTGCATGGCAGAGTCGATGGAAAAAGTGCCGAGGCCCAAGGGACTATTTTGAAGAATATTAAACGTTTGCAAAAATCTGTTTAACAGATCAATTTTTTAAATTTAAATTGCATTACTTTCCGGACAAACTATGTATATTTTTTCTCAGTAAAAAACTTGTACATAAGCCCATAAAATCTTTCTTCAGTCGAACTCTACGATCGTGGGAACGCTCTGCCTCTTTCCAATTCTGTCCCTCTTCTTTCGCCTGTACTCAGGCATTGACATCTAAGGGAACCAAACAAACGTTTTCCACGTTTAAAAATAAGTGTGTCTTCGGATATAACACTATATAACTATGATATAATTTGTGTCTTCGGATATACCATGGGGAGATTTAACACATAAAGATTGCGGTCACTACAGAGTCTTTCCTATGTACTCGTATTATCTACAGAAAGAATAAGGGGAATATCGTGGAAACTCGAATGGTGTACGACAGGGGAAAACAACGAGTGCCTTACCTATATCTTCCTGGGGGATGATGGACAGGTCCCTGAAATCGTGCATTCGGTTGTGATTGCAAATATGCATTCAATGGAGGTAATGCCTTATTTATATTATTACTAGGATTATTTGCAAATTTAACCGTTATCGGTTCATTTGCACCTTTTGGGGTGGTACCATTTAATGCCTGTATAGCACGTTTAGCTTCACATCGTTGATCGAAACGTATAAAGCCGACACCTTTCGACAAGCCTGTTATATTGTCACACAGGATTCTCGATGTAATTATTTGTCCATAAGGACTAAATAACGTTTCTAAATCTTGTTGGGTCATACTCTTGGCTAAACCCGACACATATAAATTCGCACCTTTAATTGCATCCGAACTTGGCCTTGCAAATGATACTTTAATAGTTTTATTTTGTAACCGTAGACCATTGAATGTATTTACAGCTTTCTCTGCATCTTCTGGTCTGTGATAATTAACAAAACTGTATCCAAGGCTTTGTCCTAAAAATCATCATTGAATTAACAAAAATATGTTGAAGTACTCATCAAGGATCTGCTTACCGGTGACTTTATCACGTATTAGTTTGCAACTTTCAACTTCACCAATACTTGAAAACAACGATTTAACTTCTTCCTGTGTCATACTTTGAGGCAAATAATTAACAATTAGATTTGTTTTGGAATCATCCTGACTGCTTCCAGTAGATCCTGACCGATCGTCTTGTTGGGTGTTTTCTACCAGTCCGTTTGTCATCATTACAGTTTTTATAGCGGTATTATATTTGTATATTAGTTTTTCTAAAACTGCACCCTAATTGTAATTGTGCGGATGCAGATAAAATCACTCCTAGAATAGTGATTGTTGTTTGACCTGATTGGAGTTTTGGCTCCTTCTACCTTGACGTACGAGTATGATCACTTTCACAAACAAATTTTACATGGAAACAAGGAGATGTGGTACTGAACAGGTCCAAAAGGAGAGATCCGTCGTTTTGGTCAATTTTTAAAAGTAATGATCCGAAAACAAAGCAATGGTTGTATACCTTTTTGAATTTTAAAATAAATTTGAAAAGAAAATAAAGAAAAGAGAAAAACACTAAGAATTTGAAATGTATAAATAAAAACTACTAAAAGATTTGTCAGTTCACGCAATAAAACTCATTGAGTAATAGGAAATAGACTTTACTGAAAAGTAATAAAAAGAGATGTCGAAAAAATATTTTTTTTAATGGCAAGTATGCAAACTTGAAAACAGCCTTTGCAGTGATCATATTTCTTGTTTTTGGTTCTTTTTCCTTTTTTTTGCATGTTCTGCTCCAAAATTGATATTCTTATTCATGAAGGACTTTTACCTTCCATATCAAGTAAAGCTTTGGTCATTTGGCGAAAAGGTGAGAAAAAATGGAGATTAATTAATTCCAAATCATACAACAACCATGTCAACAGTAACAAAACTGCTTAATCCGTTTCGGGGTGTTTCGTTTTGGAAACCAGCAAGAAGAAAATGTCAGACTTATTTTTAACTTAAAAGAAAACCGAAGAATATTTTTAGTTGGCGGACTGACGGCGAATACCTCATTCTGGTTACCTTGTGCTATGTCAAAAACCAGTTGTACGATGGCCTTGATTTCCTCTCGGCCACTGACCTTCAATTCTTTGAAGATTACCACCCGTGTCGTTGACCTCAAATTCTAGCCGAATTTTCAATTTACTGCTCTGTGGAAGCCATGTGAGCATGCGGATCGTGAGATCTCTCTCCTTTTTGCTCAGTGGAAGCCATGTGCGCATATGGATCGAGATTCTTTTCGTGTTGCTTCAAATATATTTTTTCAAAGGCAATTTGAGGTGTGATCCAGGGAGTGTCATGCTGCATTTTACAACATCCTACCCGGCCGCCGAAAGGAAATGGGAGTGGCCTGTCATCTGGTCCGCAATCGCAAATGATCAAGCAGTTGTGCTGCCAAGAATTACCTACTTCGAAGTAAGTATATTCTATTCGGATCGTAGTACGAATCAGATTCTCTTCAAATTTGTATGGTTCATTTTCTGCCAGATCCGAAAACTTGACGGCGCCCCTAAGAAGCACTGTAGCCATTTCAGGCAGACGGACGACCTTCCATCCAAGATTTTCAGAAAACGTACAAAGGCGTGACTGTGTAACATTATTTTTGTTAGTTGGGTTATAATAAGTTGTTACTCATATAAATGTATCCAGTTGTAACTTCACATTCCTGTGGATCATGGGAAGTAGGACTCATGCAGCCGATGTTTTTATATATATATCGTATTGCTTTGCCTAGCTAATTAAGGTCGGCCTGTAGGCTGGGTCGCCTGATAAACTTTTGTTAAGGTTGAGTTAAGATTTACAGGGTATCAAGTTTTGTATACGTACCTGGGTGGTACCCTAGGTACTTACTCTCCCACACTTTTAGTCGCAAGAAGAGAAAAACAACTTCTCCTCGTTATAACTTTTATTTCTTCCTTGGTGCAGCTTCCATCCCGGGTCAGCCAATTTACTACAGTTACAAGGTCCAGAACGTGGGTTCCTCCCCTCCTCTCTCCCTTCCAATCTCCTCTCGTCGTTTAGTCTTAATTCTTAGAGGATGAAAGGGACATGCTTCTTCCTAACCATTAAACGGGCAAAAAAAACACACACACCGCAACTTATACGATACTAGCATACGTTCACCGACCATTTACTTAGATGACGGATTTTAAAATCACAACACAAGAATTGGAAGAACTCTTAACAAATTTTACTTTTTATCGACAACGAAAAAGAAGACGAACCAAGAGCTCTTTTTCTTTTTAGTTTCTTTTTTCTTCTGCTAACTGCACACACAATTCAAAATTAACCGTCTCCTAACGTCAACAACGGTCTTCTCTCAACCACCGTTCGCTCCCCTTTCTCTCTCAGCCCTCTCTCAGCATCTTCGCTTTTCGAACAAATTCATATTCGACGATGGTCGACTTCGAAACTAGCCAAAGCCACCACCGCCGAAGGAACTGGGTTCACACGCCCGCCGCATCCAATCCAAAACACGTCTCAGCCGCATCCGATTGGCTTTCAAAACAAGCTTGGTATTGTGTTAACCACACTTCAATCAATTAATATTTTTTATTCGTTAATGCAGCCGAGTGTGCGTTCTGCCAAAACAACTGCCCAGTAGTCTTTCCCCCACATGGTCCACCGGTTACGACCCCTTTATAAACACCTTCCTTGCCCGCCGAATCCATGATCTCCAGGTGGATAGTTGACTTCCTTTGATTCCGCAGCAATTCACTTGACTGATATAACATTCCCCTTAACCATCTACTATCAAAATGTCAGAGGTCTCCCCTCTAAAACGCAATCGATTCTGCAAAATGCTTATACCCTCCATTTCGATATATACGTACTAACCGAAACCAACCATATCCCCAGTATTCACAGTCAAGATCCATTGCCGTTTTTCGTGATGATGATGGTATATGTGTGGATTCTCCTTGCCGTGGTGTGCTGCTTGCCATCTAAAATACGCTCGCTTCATCTCTTATTGCCATCTTTTCTTCTCCCAATCCTGACTATGTGGCAATAAAAATTGACCAACGCCCAAAGTCGTTATACATTATATGTTTTTATATCCCTCCTTCGCAACCTATCGGGTCATCCGAACTGGCTATAGTAGCGGCTGATCGCCTAACCGAGTTAAGTACTTCCCTTGACGATATCGTTGTTATACCTCCGTGGCAACCTATCGTGTCATACGGACTGGCAATAGTAGCGATTGATCACCTAACCGAGTTAAGTACTTCCCTTGACGATATCGTTGTTATTGGCGATTTCAACCTTCCCCATCTCCAATGGACGTTGTCAGACGATCAATCCTTTTACACTTCAAACTCCACTAGTACCAAGGAATGTCTTTTTATAGACGGTCTCACCGACTCAAGCCTCCGCCAAATAAGTAATGTGCGAAATCATATGAAGAGACAACTTGACCTTGTGTTTACAACGGACCCCTATAATTCCTCAGTTGCGCTTTGTCCACACGCTCTCCCCACCATCAACAATTACCACCTCCGGCTTCTAGTATACATTTATCGTCACAGCTTATTCCAAACCTCACCAACCCACGCCAACTTTTCCTACAACTTCCGCAAAGCTAACTTTCATCTATTAAATGAGCATCTTAGCAGAATCGTATTTCGCTTTGATCACCTAGAGGTAGAAGAAGCTACTGCCGTTCTCTATAAGGAAATATACAATACCATTTCCCTTTATGTCCCTTATTCTCGACATAGGACATCGGTTTCATGGCCTCCATGGTACAAGCGTAAACTCCGTACTCTTCGGAACAAGAGGAATAATTACTGGAGCATTTTCCTAAGAACACTCTCTTCCCTGGACTACTCCAACTTTCTCGGTTCTTTTTATAAAATCACCGAGCTTTACAATTCTCTTTACTACAATTATCTCACAAAAACACAAAACAACCTGATAAATGACCCCAAATCTTTTTTCCACTTTATTAACTATAAACATAAATCTGACGTCTATCCCAACTCCCTTTCCTATGACACGATTACTTCAACCGACCCACAAACTACTGCCAATCTTTTCGCTTCTTTCTTTAAAACATCCTTCACGGACAACTCTTTCGAGCAGAACCGCTCTTACTTCAAAAACCTGCCCGAATTCTCCCTTGACCCCTTCATGTCTCAAATTGTCCTGCATCACCTAGTTGAAGAAAAATTAAACTTGCTTAAAGACGAGTTCAGCCCTGGACCTGATGGACTTCCGGATGTCCTTTAAATCTATCCCTTATACAAAGTGTCTTCCCAAATATTTGGAAATCCTCTTTTGTCACCCTCATACATAAGAAGGGGCCAAACAAGGATATTAATAACTATCGTCCCATCGCCATACTGTCACATATTCCAAAACTGTTCGAAGACATTCTCTACAACGTGTTATGTTTTCGGTGCAAATCCATCATTTCCCACAACCAGCACGGTTTCCCTACGGCTAGGTCGACCACCACCAATCTAGTTGAATTCTCATCCCACGCTCTCCGTGCCTTAGAGAACGGCAACGAAGTCGATGTAATCACAACCGATTTAAGCAAGGCCTTCGACCAAATTTCACAGCCTCATCCTCTTTAACCTATCCTCCCTTGGCTTCGAACCCCTACTGATTAAGTGGATTTCTTCCTATCTTAACGATCGAACCTGCCGTGTCAGATTTAGATCCACCATCTCCAATCCATTTCTTCCTACGTCAGGGGTTCCCCAGGGCAGTCATTTTGAACCCCTCCTATTCATTCTTACTATTAGTGATATAGACTCCAATATCAAGCACTCCTCCATCTCACTCTTCAAGACGATCCACTCTTCTGTCGACTCCTCACTTCACCAAACGGATCTCGACAGCTATTCAGCTGCATTGCATAAGGTCTCCCAAGAGAATCGTTGGAGAATGCGGACACAATTAGAGCTCTCAAGCCTAAGAGAATGGCAACGATGGTGGGATTCTTCCACCAAAGGAAGATGGACCCACACCATGATACCTGATATAGAAACATGGGTGAAAAGAAAACATGGCGAGCTGAATTACTACTTGACTCAGCTAATATCAGGACATGGACGCTTCCGGCAATACTTGCACAAGTATAAGCATGTGAATCACCCATACTGCTTGTATTGCGAAGGCAAAATAGAGAATGCGGAACACGTACTCACAGAGTGCTAGAGATTCGATTTTGGAGAGACACACGAGACGGACAGTTACTCCGGCGGGAGTAATAGAATACATGCTTAGTTCAAAACAGGCATGGTCCGTAACCAGTGGTATTCTCTGTGAAATGATGCAGCAGTTGCGACGTGACGAGCGGAGTAACAGGTAAACTCCGTCCCGCCCCGTGATGGAATATCTAAAAGAAAGTTCCGCGGGGATCAACGGGAATATGAACCTGGCGGGAGGTGGTTTTAGTCGGTAAAAAACTCGGCATGCCCCTGGATCGGTCTAGAGGTATCTTTTGAAGATTTCCACCTTCCTACCGAAACCAAAAAAAAAAAAAAAGCTAGTCAGCTTGGTACGAAAATAACTGCCTCGAACTAAATATTGCCAACTGTCACTCAATCAGCTTCTCCCGTAAACGACCCCCCCCCCCCCCCACTGCGTTTCTATGTCTTACTCAACCAACAGATAGCACATGTACAAATAATTCGTGACCTTGGCATCTTATGTGATAGGGAGCTTAAACACTATTCTCAAGGCCAACTCTATCCCTGGTTTTGTGAAACGCTGCTCGAAAGAGTTCTCTAATCCCTACGTTTCCAGATCGCTCTAAATAGTCCTTGTCTGCCCCCTTCTTGAATATGCTAGTCAGGTTTGGTTTCCTCACTACTCATCCCAAATTCGCAGGGTCGAAAGCGGGCAACGTCGTTTTTTGCGTTTTGCCCCCCGAGAATTGAATTGGGAAAATCCTCTGATTCTACACCCACACACGAGCCGTCTTCACCTAATTAACCTTAACACACTTGAAAAGCAAAGAATTCATGCCGACATCCTCTTCATCCACCGACTACTCTCAGGTTCAATCAACTGCCCAAGCCTGCTCTCCTCCATCACATTTTCCACTAATTCCCGAAATCTACGAAACCCTCGTCTCTTCTATTTGCCCGCCCATCACACGTCTTACGGTTCTAATGAACCCATTTCGCGAATGCAGGGGTGGGCAAACTCTCACCCCGCGTTCTTTGACTTCAATCTCACCTCTCCCCCTCTCAAACGTCGTCTCCTCTCTTACTCCTCCTGATCCCACCCCACTCACCGCCTACACTCTCCCGCACTCATACTCACACCCTAGCACTCCGGCTTATCCTTGCATATCCCCGTCCTACCACTTAGACTATTATTTTATTCATCTTTGTTTAGTTCCCCATACCATTTTTAAGTTAGTCCCCCACCCCCAACCCGCATGCCTTAGTTTTTAAAGTAGTTCGTAAGTCTATTTATAAGTTTATATGTTTATACGACTTGTACTAAGCGAAATAAAATGAGGGTTCTGCCCTCTATTCATGCATTCATTCATTCCCTCTGGGTTTTAAATTTAGATTCAGATGGTCAGCCGCCAATGAGCCATTTAAATTTCCTCGATATCGTGTTAAGACGTTCACCGATATCCATGCCAAGTTTTGGCAAACAGCTTCGATGGTACGATTCATTTTGACTTAAAGTCGGTTGAGTTGTCGATAACATCGAAGTATGGTTGTCCGACCCAAGTAGCTGCTGACTTCAGATGAAGAAAATGCGATAAAACGGGTACAAAAGTGTATCAACACTGGCGGTAGCCACTTGACGAATATCATCTTTTCCACTTAACAGAACAAATTGTAAAATAAAGATTTCCATCACTCAAAATTATTTTTTGGATGATTAATTTTGCGCCACCTTATAGTATTTTGCTTCTACAATATAATTTTAATATGGAATACTACGGTCGTACTGACGTGGGCGTTGTGTAGGAATCCTACCGGGTGGGTGGCTGCCCTACTGTCACCAGTCCTCTTCGCTGTGGCTGTTGATCGACCGGGCACCTTCCGTGCACTTTACTCGCCGGCCTCTTTCATCTGCTTTCTTTGCGCCACCTGATTTAGCGCCACGGCAAACATGCACGACCAATAGTATTGTTTCGACCAAAAGTCTTGATGCGGTATTTTAATGAATTAGAGTTTATTTACAAGTTTTTGACTTATTTGCAATTTGTTGAATTCATTTTTCTTTTTGGACTTGTATTTTCTTTTTTCTCAGAAAACCGCCACACAACTGACACCACGGTTCTGTTTTTCATCAGTCCAAGTTGACATGCAGTCTGTACGTGACACCCCTGGGTAGCTACTTTGGCAACCGCCAAGTAGTGAACCAATGCATGTAGCGACATCCTGAGAAAGATTGGCGAAAGGCTAATAACCTGCCAGGAAAAACAAATTATTATGGACAATTTAACAAGTCTCGGATATGGACCGGATACCGGTAGAGAGACTTGCTAAATAAGGCCAAGACCCGCTCCCGGTTGTAGTGCCGATGATGATGATGATGATAATATACGAGGGTTGCCTTTTATATTTCGGGATTAGAGAACAAAAACTAATATTGATCATCGAAAATCACTTTATTGTTTTTCAAAATATTCCCCATGAAGATCTATACACGTTTGCATGCGTTTGAATCAATTGTCGAAGCACTTTTGCCACTCTGATTGAGGTATCTCCAACACATGCATTCTGAATGCAGCAACCGCTTCTTCAGGTGTCGAAAAACGTTGACCTCTCAGTTTGTTTTTTACGTACGGGAATAAAAAGAAGTCATTCGGTGCCAAGTCAGGACTATACGGCGGATGACCCATCAAATCGATGTTTTGGGTGCTCAAAAATGCACTTGTCGCAGCCGATGTGTGAGAGCTCGCATTGTCGTGTTGAAGAGTGATCCGTCTTCGGCGGTTGGTTTTCCTGATTTCTTGGAAGACAACTGGCAAACAAATGGTTGTGTACCACTCAGAATTGACTGTTCTGCGTTGTTCTAGTGGTACGGTTGCGACATGTCCAGTTTTTCCGAAAAAACAGGCGACCATTTGCTTGGAAGTGCTTCGTGCACGAACAACTTTTGTTGGATTTGGCTCATCTTGAAACACCCAGACAGTCGACTGCTGTTTACTTTCGGGCTCATACGCGTAAATCCACGATTCATCACCTGTCACGATGTCATAGACGTGTTTCGAAGCACCGCGACCGTATTTTTTGAGCATTTCTTTCGACCAATTGACACGAGCCTTTTTTTGGGCGATTGACAAATTGTGTGGGATCCAACGCGAACAAATTTTTTTGACAGTCAAATGTTTATGCAATATTGAATGTATGCTGGTCCCACTAACGCCTAAGGTTGTCTCAATCTCACGATAGTTCACATGACGATCTTCCAATATCAGTTCGCGCACAGCATCAATGGTTTTCGGAACAACAACTGATTTTGGACGACCTTCACGAAATTCATCTTGGAGTGAACTACGACCACGATTGAATTCACCATACCATCGATAAACACTGGTCCTTGATGGAGCTTCATCGCCAAAAATTGAATTAAGTTCATCCATGCACTGTTGCTGAGTTAATTCACGCCGAAAGTTGTAAAAAATAGTCGCACGAAAATGTTGACGATTTAATTCCATTTTTGGGCCGAGATGAATCTTTTAAGTTACTGTAAACAACACAAATAGCGCTCGTATGTCAAAACGTTCCGAGTGCGTATAACCTCAAAAATGTCCAACTTTACGACAGAGCTGTCAATTGCCGGATTGCAACACTAGGGTTGCCAAATCCCGAAACATAAGAGGCAACCCTCGTAACTGTATTTACACTTAACTTTAAATTTTGATAATTGTTTGCAATGTATGTGTTTAATTTTTAAATTGTTTAAATGCATTATATGTATTGTAGTTCTGTTTATGTTTCCGTTGGGACAACTGCGGTGGGGGAGTTACTACGTAACAGTATTGTTACACACAGAATCCCAATCCCCTAACCAAAATCATTAATCAATCCCAACCTAAAAACATACATACGCATCTTATAACCTGCTGCACGCAGAATTCCAATGTCACAACCTAAAACATTTGCATGCAAATCAATTACCAATGTTAATAATATTCTGAGATTCATTAATCATTAAATATCCTGAAATCCATGAATCATCATATTCCTAAAGCCAAATGCATGCAAATTGCACAAGGCAATGTGAAACATTCCAAACCTAATAATTGCAATTTTGCATTCTACTAGTTCCCACATTTTTCCTAACCTTGGAATGAAATCATTTTTACACACACGCCTAAATTGCAATTCTGCAATTCTCACGTACTCACCTGGACGATCGCATCCGACACCCCATTTTCGCCCAGGTAACCCTACCTGCACACTATGAAAAAATCAGATTCACGTCATCGTGAATCGAAATGTTTTCATGGCCTTGGGGAAAGAATTTTCGCAACGTTGCGATTCTCACCATCATTGGCCTGGCCTTCGACTGCAACTGGCGTCAGGTGACTGTCTGGAGGACAGCCGTGATCGTGGGAATGTATGTGGGGTTTTTTGTTCTTTTGATTTGAATCATTAGATATAAAAAGGGGAGCTCCGTTAGGAGAAAAACAATTGGAATCAGACAGCCAGAGTGTGGCGTCAAGTATATAAATTACATAAATCAAATTATATAAATTAATTTATGTAAGTTAAAATTAATATAACAAGTAAGTGAAATAAAGTAACACTTAAACCAAAGACAAAATAAAGGGTCTTCTTATTGAAATACATCATCGGCTCATCGAAGAAATTATACAAGCACCGTCAATAAAATTACTGCAGCCGCGGTCTAAAAGGAAAAACCTCATTTTCGAAGTCCCCGGCCATAATGCAGCCGCAGGATCCACTAGACGGGCTGACCGGCATAAGTCGAAAGTCGCATCAGCACCCTCAACAGGGACCGGCATAGGTCGAAAGCCGCACCAGCCCCCTCAACAGGGGCCGGCATAGGTCGAAAGCCACACCAGTACCCTCAGCAAGGTCCGGCATAAGACGAAAACCGTACCAGCACCCTCAAGTAAGTGTTGTATAAACGTATACAACAGTATTAATCGCCTGGTTGCACGCGTTTCTGATTCTAAAAAAAATTGCCCTGTTAACATCGGTGGGATTGAAGGGCCATTGCTTAAAAGCTATATTTTTGCCGCTGTAATCTGCTCCCATTTTTTTTTTTTATCAAACCAGGGTTTATCAGATGAATTTCGTTTGATGGAGTGCGGAATGTAGATCTCCATTCAGAGAAGAACAATATCTGTGGCCGACTCCGCACATGCGTTAACATCAGAGTTTCCAAAGTGCACTTCCGACCACGGAAAGGATGCGAAGAAATCTCGCAAATCGCCCCAGTTAGCAGCCCCATACCTCCATACAATGCAAAGCTGCTTAGGTCGGTTATTAACTTGAAATGCAACTGATTGCGCGACCGATACCAAGCATTTATCTAAGTTTCCCAGTGGCGCAACAATCTCCACGGTATAAATGCTCGACTCTGATGTCAAAAACATATCCAGGTTGTTCGCATAATCACCGCGTCCATCCGGCACTCGCGTAGGTTCCTCCACGAGTTGAGTCAAATTGTGGATGGCAGCGAATATCTCCGCTAGCCTCCCAGCCTCGTCGGCCGTGTTAGAATGTACCAACCAGCCGGAATTATGCACATTAAATTCGCCAAGGACGACAATCTCAGAAGCCGGGTGGTTGATCTGTATCCAGTCGATGGTACGTGAAAGATATTCGATAAATGTCGGCGGTCGATCGTGGTAAAGACAACAAAGAAATTTAACAAAATTCCTCAGCATGACCCTCAACCACATGATCTCCACATTATTGGGTTCCAACGGCTCCACCCTCTGGCAAGCCAGATTGGAGTGCGTAAAGACGCAGACTCCGCCCTTAAAACGGAATCTCGAATGTAAGTTGTATCCTGAGCAACGAAGATATGTTGAATCAGTTGACGAATCGACCTGGGTCTCAGTGAGGGCAAGGATATCAGGTTTCGCTGTTGGCAAATATTGGTGGACGGCGTTTACATTCGTATTGGTGAAACCGATCCCCCTAATGTTACAAAATGCCGTTATCAGTCGAACGCCGACAATGCTCCGTGACGAATTTCTTAAAGTTCGGTTATTTATCAAAATATTTGCATGATGTCCCCCTTGAGATAGTCGTCCCGGAGATCCGAATAGGAAACTAGTTTACCTCCGGAATTATTTATCTTAGAAAGTACCACGCGGTTGTGTTTTCTAAGCAATTAAAATCGAATTGGTGAATTTTACTATGTCGGAATGAATCAAACAAACTTATTAACAGATGACGTTTTTGGGGACACTTGTGGGGGTTCTTTAAAGCATCCCCAAAGAACCACCCATTCCCTTTGAATCAACCTGCCTTCCCCTCACTCAGCAAAGCCATTTCACTTACCTGCAATCGAGCAGCGTAAGCTACCCACCATTATCTTTCACCTGGAAAGTAAACCCTCAGCAAAGCATGCATATCAACTAAATCATTCCGTTCATAATACATGAACCATATACCAACCCGATCGGCTCAGCTCGTCTGCAATCATGATTGATAAACGCACGCCAATCTTTCAGCGTGTTCTTGTTCCAACAATCCGTTGGTCCAAGAAGACACGTCGGGTAACGTATTTGTTTACACAGCTGCAGCCGATTTTTCCGACGATCGATCGCCTATGCCGATAATCGATCATCGAGTTGGACACGATATGATTGTTATTTAAACAATCATACCAATGATCGTGTACCACGTATCGTTTCCTAAGTTAAACAATCTCCACGCTAACTCCTACGACTGGTTTAAGCGACAAGCATCCATTGGATCGGACACGATCATGATTGTTATTTAAACAATCATACCAATGATCGTGTCCCACGATACGTTTACCCTAAAACAAATATGCACCCATGCATCCTAGCCTTGCCATCGTAAGCGAAGTTCTGTTGAGATAACATCAACAGAAAACCATATTTCCTATCGCTTATGATGGCAGGGCAGCCAGCCTCCGTATTCGATCATCTATTTGATCAGCCGGATATTCGGATTTTCTTTTGCGCACCCTTCGCTTCTGCGTTGTCGTGGCTTCCAACGAATGGATTTTCATCCAGGTCTGTACGGTCACAGGGGAAATGCTTCTATCAAAAACTCCAATTCGAGCGCTCATTGGTTATCACCAAGGAAAAGATCGGATTGGCTACTCCCAGATCGATGGGAAATCCATCACCATCGCGGCTAGTGCTTGTCGACACCAACAGACACGAGAAGGGTCAGATTTCATCGCCTTAAGTGTTCACATTCACTATACGCTACACCAGAGAGTCGATTAATGGTTATACGGAGTTGAATCCGAGTTAAGTGTCGTTTTTGTCTTGTACGTGTCCTAAGCAATGTCGAGCTAGTGTCGAGTTACGTCCTATTTTGGGCGAGTCATCGAATATAGCAACATATTTGTCATCAATTGAAAGAGACATGGTGTTAATGTGAAAGCAACTTATACTGTAGTTCCCATGAGTTAATTCTTAATTGAAAGAGACACGGTGTTAATGTGAAACCAGCTTATAATGTAGTTCCAGTGAGTTAATTATTAATTGAAAGAGACACGGCGTTAATGTGAAGCTAACCCATACTCTAATACCAACAAGTTGTTATTAATTGGAAAAGACACGGTATAATGTGAAACTGAATAAAAAGGATGTTATATAACTAAAACCAATCGACTTGTTTCATTCATTGACTTTCACAGATGATCAGTGTTTTGTTCCAACTCCGGCGTCTTTACTTGTTTATTCCTCCTCGGCGAACAATTTAAATTGAACTCTCTGTGTGTTTTTATTCGTTTTGTCTTTTGGTGGTCAATCACTTTATGCAACAGGCGGTGGAAGGTTAAGTGAATCCGTGTCATACCCACACACCCTGTATACTATAATATATTATATTCAAAAAGAACTAAATGGACCTCCTTTGATCGTTTTCATCTTTAAAGGGAAATAAATAATGTAAATACAAAAGAACATTGTTTATTCAAAACCAGATAAACTCTGAAGCCTTGATTATTCTCTTAATTCATTTTGTTTATCTTTATTTAAAAGATTAATTTTAAAAAATCTTATTAAAAAATTTCATGATTCTAGAAAAAAAAATGGTGTAGCACCATTTTCCAATTAAATACGTAAACATTTACATTTAATAATCACTTAGGTTGTTTTTGTAATTAACTGTTTCTGATTAATTTAATTTGTGTTCCATCGTTTATATTTTTTTTGCTTGTTTTTTTTTCTTTACATATAATGTAAGATTATCTTACAAATAGTATAATTTAACTACATTTTTCCAGTCTCATATTTTTGGGTTTTGCTCTTAAAAAGTAGTTTACATCGAATTTATGTTTTAATTGTTTAGTAGAACAATCGTTTAATTCAATTCTCGTTTGCTTATATATTTCGTTACATTTAAATATAAATTTAAATTAATGCATAAATTTATTTTTAATTTTAAACTACATAGTCTGATATTAAAATCAAATTGACTGACCCAAAAATATATAAGAATTTAATAAATGAGTTTTTCATTTTATGTAAATTTACTAAACAATTTGTGTGCGCATTAAATCTTATTAAGTTCTCCGTGAATCATCTTGTGGGTAATATATTGTTAAATGAAGAAATAATTTATTAAATAATGAGAACAATGTAAATTGAATAAATGTAAGAAATGATAAATAAAATGTAGTTAACGTAAATGTAAATAAACGACTGTTAACAGAAAGAAATGTTTAATTAAATTTAATCAAATAAAACATATGTTATAACGTATTAAGTCGAGGAAAAATATTGTTAATTCGATAAGAGTATGACATTTATTACAGCTGTCACGCAAAACAACATGTGCTCGGGGTAGGCTTTCTAGTCAGCTAAAAACTGAAGTCTGCCATTATCGCCTTTAATGCAATAAACGAAAGGCTATACACTCTTCGCGTGCGAGGCAAGTTTAAGAACATAAGCCTCATAAACGTTCACGGACCTACAGAGGAGTCCCCTGACGACGAAAAAGAAGAATACTACGAGAACGCCGAACGGGCCCTCAATTCCCTGCCAAGATACGATGTGAAAATCGTGCTTGGTGATTTGAATGCGAAAATAGGTCGGGGGCCGGTTTTCAGGCACTACACAGGTACCCATAGTTTCCAATGAGAATACTAATGACAATGGACTACGAATCATCGAATTGGCAACATCAAAGAATTTGGTCGTTGCGAGTACCAGTATTCCGCATAAAGATATCCACAAAGCCACATGGGTATCACCTGATGGAGCCACTCGCAACCAAATTGACCACGTGTTGATAGATCGCCGCCACTCCTCGAGCCTGATGACGGTACGAACGAACCGAGGTGCCAACTTCGACTCGGATCACTATCTTGTTTGTATAGTTTTCCGAGAGCGGATTGCCTTACGGAGACGTATTGCATCCGCGGATAAGGTTCGACTCCACACGGCTGCCTTACGCAATGGGAATACTAGTAACACCATGGTTATGCGATAGGACTCGCCCTCGGAGAGCTCGACGGAGGGAGAGTAAGTACTGGGGCCAGAATGTCGAGCGTAGAAAAGAAATGGACACGCTTTAAGAATAATGTCATTAGTACTGCCAACTCCATCTTAGGATCGAAGCGACTGGTTTGATGATGAGTGCAAACTAGCGACTGAACGTAAGAATGCTGCATACCGGGCAATGCAGCAGTCTCATAGGACGCGGGTACGCGAGGAGAAATATAAAGAGCTCACAATATATGAAAAAAGACTCCACAGACAAAAGAAAAGTGCTTGGGAAAAAAACCTTGTCCGTGAAATAGAGAAATGTAGAGAGCGAGGTCCGCACCAGGCGCGGAAGTTCTACTAAATAATCCGCAGTACACCACGCTGCACTTACTGCAAGGATAAAGAGGGTAATATGATCACCGATCCTGAAGACGTTTTGGGGCGATGAGAAGTGCACTCCAATGAATTGCTAAATGGTCAGCTCACAGAAGAATTGGAGGCTCCGCCAATGCAAGATCAAGACTAAATGCTGCCGCCACCACGCATTGAGGAAACATTAAAAGCCATAAGACAGCTCAAATCAAATAAGGCCCTCGGAGCTGATGGCATACCAGCTGAGCTGATCAAACAAGGAGGTACAGCGTTACATCACGCATTTCCTCAGATTGTTGTGCACGTATGGGAGCAAGAGGAGATTCCGGAAGATTGGCGTCGTGGTATAATTTTCCCCATACATAAGAAGGGAGATATCACAGTGTGTAGCAACTATATGGGTATAACATTGCTGAGTACCAACTATAAGATACTCTCCACTATCCTACAAGACCGGATAGCCCCATATGCTAAAGTTATCATTGGTCAATATAAGTGGGCAATATAAGCAATCCATAGCATTAAATGCTGGCTAGATATAGCCGGACTGAAACTAGCTGGACATAAGACGGAGGCAGTTTTAATAAGCAGCCGTAAGAAAGTTGAACACCTTGATTTGGAAATAGAAGGACAAATAATCAGATCCAGTCCCTACATTAAATATCTCTGTGTTATACTCGACAACAGGTTGAGCTTCAAGGAACACCTGAGGAAAACGAGTGAAAAAACGGCAAGAGTATGCAAAGTTTTGCTACCCAATGTTGGAGGACCCCGGCCCCACATAAGGAAACCAGTGTCAACACCTCCATTATAATCTATGCAGCTCATATATGGTCAGGAGGCGCACAGTATAAGTCGTACATGAGGGGAGTGAACTCAGCACATAGGCTGGCATCACTAAGAGTATGCTGTTCATTCCGAACGGTATCCGAAGATGCCATAAATGTTTTGGCCGGGTGGACACCACTTGGCATTGCAGCTAAAGAAAATGCTGCATTGCATGAAGTCTCCAATCGTCGGAGAATGCGGCCACAGTTAGAGCTCTCAAGCCTAAGAGAATGGAAACGAAGGTGGGATTCTTCCACCAAAGGAAGATGGACCCACATCATGATCCCTGATATAGAAACATGGGTGAAAAGAAAGCATGGCGAGCTGAATTACCACTTGACTCAGCTAATATCGGGACATGGAGGCTTTCGGCAATACTTGCACAAGTATAATCATGTGAATCACCCATACTGCTTGTATTGCGAAGGCAAAATAGAAAATGCGGAACACGTACTCACAGAGCGCGTGAGATTCGAGACCGCACAAATGATTTTGGAGAGACATATGAGACGGACAGGTACTCCGGCAGGAGTAATAGAATACATGCTGAGTTCAAAACAGGCATGGTCGTAGCAAATGATCTTCTCTGTGAAATGATGCAGCAGTTGCGACGCGACGAGCGGAGTAACAGGTAAACTCCGCCCCGCCCTGCAATGGAATATCTAAAAGAAAGTTCCGCGGGGATGGACGGGAATATGTGCCTGGCGAGAGGTGGTTTTAGTCGGTAAAAATCCGGCATGCCTCTGGATCGGTCTAGAGGTATCTTTTGAAGATTTCCACCTTACTATCGAAACCAAAAAAAAAAAAAAAAAAAAAACAGTCCGCAACCAGCGCTACATCACCGTGAAGAAACAGTACGTAAAATGAAAAAAAAATGGAAATGGCATATCAGTGAGATCAATAAACACTGTTGTGAAAGATGTTCTGCACCTGAGAAGAGCCAAACCCCGATTGGATCCTAAAACCTTTTTTTAAAAAAAAGCCATTGGTAACATCAATATCATCATCATCATCGGCACTACAACCGGGATTCGGTCTTGGCATTATTTAGCAAGTGTGTCCATCGGTATTCGGTCCATATCTGAGACTTGTTAAATTGTTCATAATAATTAGTTTTTACGGGAATATCAATATAACATTACGTTTCATAACCACTGCATTCACCTGATTTAGCACCCTGTGTCATATAGCTATTTCGTAAAATCAAAAGATCATACCAACGTGGACAATGTTTCCAATGTTTGGTGGGGACTAGTTTGAAGGCGATGAAATATATTTGAAAATGGCAATACGGATTTCTCTATTAACTGGTCACTACGGCCATATCTATCTAACAAACGAATATACACAACGATGTGTGTAGTACGCATATTTTTTTTAAATACAGTCTCCTTATGTTTTGTTTACAGTAGTCTAGTGTAACAACTCACACTGTGCTTGGACATTTATGGGGGACTGAAAATCTCTCTTTATGTTGGGCTTTGGTGAAGAAAAAAATAACCAAAACCACCAACGTGTTTTCTTTCTTTTCTATTTTATATTCTTACTAATGGGTAAATATTGTATTAAAAAAATCGGTACATGTATCAAGTAGAAGAACGCAAACGACTTAGAGTGATCCACTTAGAAAGATATGATGAAGTCAACGCAGAAAGATACGCGACAATTCGGAAAGAGACAATGAGATTCTTCAAACGCAAAAAACGCGAATGGGAGAAGAGTCGGATCGAAAAAATCCTAGAAAATGCTAGAGCAAAGAACATCAGAGGTATGTATGCCGGCATAAATTCAATTAGAAATGGCTACCGAGGGAGAGCCAAAATAATTCGAGACACAAACGGTTGTCTGGTCACAGAAACAAGCAATATCGTGACAAGATGGAAGCAGTACTTTGAAAACCTGCTCAATGTGCGCACCCATCAACCACAAATAAACGCACCAGACGTACACACAGCCGAGCCTATGATCCCAGAGCCCTATTTCAACGAAGTTGTAGACGCAATAAATCGATTGAAAAACAACAAGGTTCCCGGAGTCGACTGCATACCGGCAGAGCTTGTAAAGCATGGAGGAGAGCAACTCCTCGAAACATCCACGAACTCATTAAAACAATATGGGATAAGGAAGTCATTCCGGAAGAATGGAAAACCTCAATAGTCGTCCCCATTTTCAAAAAAGGCGACCGATCTGACTGCGAAAACTACAGAGGAATATCATTGCTCCCAACCACATACAAAATACTAACAAATGTCATATTGGCGAGAATCACACCGTACGGGGAAGAAATACTGGGAGACTACCAATGCGGATTCCGTAGGAACCGGTCAACTAGCCACCAAATGTTCACAATAAGGCAGCTGCTGGAAAAGAAGTGGGAATACGGAGAGACGGTTCACCAACTGTTCGTTGACTTCAAAAAAGCCTACGACTCAGTGGCAAGACAAAGACTCTACCATATTGTAGTTGAGCTGGGAATCCTGAAAAAAATATGCCGCCCTCATCCAAATTTGCATGAACGAAAACAAAGGGAAAGTTATAATAGAAAACCACCTCTCAGAACCATTTGAAATCCGGGACGGACTAAAACAGCCCGTTCTGGGCGATAATCTAGAAACTGTTAGTAAAAACTGCGAAACCAACATGCAAGCGGCAGAAGAGGTGGGCTTAGAAATAAATGAAAACAAAACAAAATACATGATTACGGCGAGAGCAGGTTGACCTCAGGGAATACATATAAACGTCAGAGGCAAGATATTTGAAAAAGTTAAAGAGTTTAAATATCTGAGAACAATACTGACTGTCAGTGATGAAATGTCAAAGGAAATTAACAAAAGACTGTATTCCGGCAACGCTAGTTGGCACGCAGTCAGTAAATTACTGAAATCCAAACTGCTATCACGTAACATAAAACTCCGTGTCTATAGAACCATAATCATGCCGATTGCTCTATACGGATTAGAAACATGGGCTCTCACAAAACGGGAAGAAAACAAATTCCGCGTATTCGAGAATAAAGTTCTAAGGGATATCTTTGGAGGTAAATATGACGAGGAGGCAGGACAATGGAGGAAACTCCACAACCACCAATTGGAAGAGCTATACCGCAAACCAACAATAGAAAGAGTAATCAGGTCGCGAAGAATAAGATGTCCCGGACATATGGCGTGAATGGGCAACGATAGGACCGTGCGTAGAATTATTGACGGTAGACCAACGGGAAAGAGACCGACAGGACGGCCGCAACGAAGATGGGAGCAGAAGTTAAGGTTTGAGCTTGAGGAGATCGGATCGGCTGGTTAAGCGTGGAAGGAGAGTGCGCAGGACAGGGAACGATGCCGGAGTCGAGTCGGTGAGGTCATGAACTTCCGGGTTCCTACAGGCCAATAAATAGTAATAGTAGTAATAGTAGTAGTATCAAGTACAAGTATGGCTAAGTAATTGATAAATTAAATTGTACTAAATAATTAAAAAAAAACCTATGACTTAAATATATATCTAAAAGAGAATATATATCTAAAAGAGAATATTTAATATATATCTAAAAAAGAATGATTAAATAACAATAAAGTGACTTATTATTAAATTAAAAACAAATAAAAATTGACATATTTATCAGCTTATGAAACGCCAAATAATTACCTAATATTATTATTGACCACGAGTAGAACAAGACAATTTACAATATTAATAATTACAAAAGCAATATCGACTTAATAAGCATAAAATATTATTATTCGATGGCGGTAGTCCTATTTTCAACAGAATAGTGGTTAATAGGTCACACATGCCATACATGCAAAATACGATATATGTTTAAAAAAATATTGTAGTTCCCCTGTGAAACAATTGCACAAACATTAATTGTAATCTATAGTAGTATTTAAACATATACTAGTAGTACTAACGCTTTTTGAAGATGAATTAATTGAAAACGTATATCCGTTACTATAATTAAACAGTTTCACAAATATAAAAAAAAAATAAAATAAATAAATAAATAAAGCGTGTATATAAATATTATTTACAACTATAAATATATACTCGTATGTATAGTTTCGTTATAAGGAAAATTAGTTTCATATTAAAGTATTAAGTAAAAGCATTCAGATGCCTTTAGTGTTAGTATTGCATAGCAATAACTAGATATGATGTTTAGTTGAAAAGCATTTTCATCTTTTATCCACAGTTAATATTAATTATAAATATATTCTATCGACAACGACAATATTATATTAAGATTTTAGTTAAGGATTAACATAAGTTGAGTATCGTGAAAGTAAAAGGATTTGAAAAAGGTTTTCTTGAACACACCTGTATGCATGCGAGTTGAATATTTAGATATAAAATGAAATAAAAAATTACACAAAAATTTACTTTCTAGAATACACATTTATAAGATAATTCAATTGCATATTTCGTTTCATTACTAATATTTAATTAATCCGGTTTTATTATTACTTTCTTTCTAACATTTATTAAGTGCACGGTAATATATTAAATATCCCGAATTCCTAAATTATCTAATATCTTACTCACGTCCTAAGTCTTGATATAGACTTGTATAAAAGTTTGCTTGAAATACAACTATTTCTCACTACTTTATTGTTTTCATTCCTTTTCTGGCTTCTGTTATTCTTATTATTATTTAATTTTTGGTTGTTTTTGAGAGATCAGTTTTGGTGTATTTCGCTTTTTTTTTTTAATGTTGTAGGATTTCAATATCATTTTCCATTAGTAAATCGATATGAAAAAAATTATTTCGATAACTAGGTGTAGTTTTTATGTTTCATAAATATACTGTGTACAAACCGTGTAACATAAATTTTAAAAGTTTGGCTTTTGTTATATAAAAGTATTTGTTAGTCTCTTTTTATAAAAAGGATTTATTATTGTTTTTTTTTTTTCGTTTCTTATACGCTTATTGCACAACTGTAATGTAAGTACAAAACATTGTTAAGTTTATAAATGAAGAAATAAAATTGAAGAATACGTCAAAATAGCGTTTTTAAGTTGGTTTAGATTTGCTATTAGCTGTTTTAAAACTAACTTGTAGGACACGATTGCCCAATGTGTAACCATTAAGTGATTGTATTGCTACCACAGCTTCATCGTAATTGGTCATTGTAACAAAACCAAACCCTTTGCACTTGTTTGTTTGTAAATCTTTAATCACCTTAACGCTTTGCACTGCTCCAAATGGTCCGAATAATTGCCATAGTACATTTTCTTCCGTTTCCGGTGCTAAATTATAAACGAATATACACCAACCAGATCCGCTGATTGCATTCGTTGGTAGAATTGTGTTGGTTAATAAATCACCAGTCAGTGGTGAAAATCTGAGAACATATTTATTAATTAGTTTATTACATAAGCCGACTAATGTTTTATTAAAAAAACAAATAAATAGACAAATAAGGAAAAGAGAAAAAGATATACATTTAACGAAGTGTACATTAAATATTAAATTGTTTTAATAGAGTTAATTGAAAAAGCTTTATGAGTAACTTGAAATATATTTGTCGCGGAATTTGTTTTTTACTGTTTTTTTTTAATGAAATTTACAACATTATTTGTGGTGCCCATAAAAACTAACACCATGTGTATGATGTCATATTTTCTGCAATGGCTGGTCCGGAAAGTTCGAAACTAATACAACATAATTTATTATATATGTATATATATATATATATATACATATATATATACATATATATATATATATATATATATATATATATATATATATATATATATATATATATATATATATATATATATATATTGACAAAAGAGATATAATGAGCCTGCTTTATACAAATTGATATACGAAAAAAGCAGAAATATGTAAATTAATAGATGTTGCTTCTGCTTCACGTAAATAAAGGAATGAAAGCGGAGTGTTTTCTTTTGTTAAAGAAAAATGTATAAAATAAATGTTATAAAACACGCAAATTCTATTAATATAATTGTTAAAATTTGTCAGAATTATTTACATATTTACAGATTTACTTATATTGAATATAACTTTACAAAAAGAGACAATTCATGTGTAAAAAAAAAATTGTCTCTTATCTACTGAATGTGGGATCTGCCAACTCTATAAATATGTAATTTCGATAAAAATGTAAAGTACCAAATTCTACCAAATGCTTTGGAGACGTTTTGGCTACTCTATGAATCCCCACTCAAACTCAGAAAGCCAACTGACCTTTCGCTGCCAATCCTTCGCCAAGCAGAAGGTACATTATCCCCATGTATAACATCCCACACGGTCAGCTCTTTAAGCTTGGACTGTATCCCCCTTGCGTCTCACACATGCTCGGCTATCTTCTTTTTTTTTTTACACTAACGCGCGCACATAAAGGGATTTTAAATGCCAGAGCACAGTGCGAGCGGATGGAGAGGAAGTGGATAAGGGAAGGAGGTGTCGATGTATATTGGTTTTGAATGTCTGGAGGTCACAACGACGAGGAAACACATGATCAGGTAGAACATTCCACATTCGTGTGGTTCGGCTAAAAAATGACTCTCTATATTTATTTGTGCGCCTGAAGTCCACTTTCAACGTGAACTGATGCACATTCACAGATTGATAGGTATCGCGGGAAAATGTCTGAAGGGGCGGAACGCTCGAGCAAGTTCAATTAACCAACGATCGTGTAATACGTTAACAACCTCATAAATGTTCCCAACTCTTTTTTCCACTTTATTAACTATAAATGTATATCTGACGTCTATCCCAACTCCCTTTCCTATGACACGATTACTTCAACCGACCCACAAACTACTGCCAATCTTTTCGCTTCTTTCTTTAAAAAATCCTCGACGGACACCTCTTTCGAGCCTAACCGCTCTTACTTCAAAGACTTGCCCGAATTCTTCCTTGGCCCCTTCATCTCTCAGATTGTCCTGCATCACCTAGTTGAAGAAAAATTAAACTTGCTTAAAGACGAGTTCAGCCCTGGGCCCGATGGACTTCTGGCTGTCCTTTTAAAAAAAATGTTCCTCTTCTCTTTCTCTCCCTCTGTCAAAGATATTCAATCTATCTCTTACACAAGGTGTCTTCCCAAATATTTGGAAATCCTCTTTTGTCACCCCCATACATAAGAAGGGGCCAAACAAGAATATTAATAACTACCGTCTCATCGCCAAACTGTCACATATTCTAAAACTGTTCGAAGGCATTCTTTACAATGCGTTATGTTTTCGCTGCAAATCCATCACCTCACCCAACCAGCACGCCGCGATGGAATATCTAAAAGAAAGTTCCACGAGGATCAACGGGAATATGTGCCTGGCGGGAGGTGGTTTTAGTCGGTAAAAACCCGGCATGCCTCTGGTTCGGCACAGAAGTATTTTTTGAAGATTTCCACCTTCCTACCAAAACCAAAAAAAAAAAAAAAAAAAAAAAAAAAAAAAAAAAAAAAAAAAAAAAAATATATATATATATATATATATATATATATATATATATATATATATATATATATATATATATATATATATATTGTAGCGAGCTTAGGGTTCGCTGGATTGATTATTTTGAATAAATAAGAGCCGTTAAATCGATTTTTAATGAATATCACACTTTATTAATTCATTAATCAAAACCCGTACTTATCCCGTATACTCAATGACTTTTCTTCACTTCTCGCTTGCTTCCTCTTTTGCTTTTCTCTGTCACCATCAGCTGTCTCCGTCTTTTTATCGTTTTTCACATTCTCATTTCGTTTCCGTCCGTTCCATAATCTTGGATGTCCTAGTCTCCAGTTTTCCAGTACTTTATAGAATATTCCAGTGCTTGTTTTCGATTTTCCCGAATATTCCAGTACTGACTGTCATATGCGTCACACTACCCTCCACCTAGATTAGTTCGTCCCGAACTAAGTTCACTGGTCTTCTGGGTTAACAAAAATCGCCAGTCGGTCACGATGAATGAATCCTATAGACAACGTCGTTAATCCTTGTGAGGACCTTATACGGTCCTTCCCAATGTTGCTGCAACTTCGGGGATCTTCCTCTTTGCCGGTGAGGGTTGTAGAGCCACACGTTATCGCCTGCATTAAATCCGAATGCGTTGGCTCGAACGTCGTACCTTGTTTTCATCCTGTCACTTGATACCTTGATTTGCTTTCGAAACAAATGATGAATCTCGTCGAGGCGATTTCTCCATTCGGCTACGTAGTCTTCGGTTTTATCTATGGCGTCTGGAGGTATTCCGAATCGCAGATCGGCTGGTAATCGTATCTCTCGTCCAAATATGATTCTTGCTGGAGAATGGCCTGTCGTCTCGTGATTAGCCGATCTATAACTCATGAGAAAGGTTTGTACATATTTGTCCCAGTCTCGTTGGTGATCACTGACGACGATAAGTGTTCTTTCATTGTTCGGTTGAACCTTTCGACCATTCCGTCTGACTGCGGATGTAAGGGCGTGGTCCTGGTTTTCCTTACGCCCAGTGCCGCACAGATGCCTTGAAATATTTGTGATTCGAAGTTTCGGCCTTGATCGGAATGAAGCTCACAGGGAACTCCATATCTACTGATCCAATTATTGTTTAGCTGCTCAATGACGGTTGTTGCTTCTTGGTTTGGAATTGGAAGGACTTCTACCCACTTGCTGAAGTAATCCATGATAACTAACATGTATTTGTTGTTGTCGTTTGTTTTTGGGAACGGTCCTGAGATATCAATCGCAATTCGCTCGAAAGGGGCACCCACGTTGTACTGCTTCATAGCGCTCCTTGGTTTTGCTGTTGGTCCTTTGGTCGCAGTGCAAGTTGTGCACTTCCTACACCAAGACTCGACGTCATCTCTCATGTGAAGCCAGTAAAAACGGGATCGCAATTATGAAGGGTCTTATTAACTCCCAAATGTCCACCGGAGGCCCCGTCGTGCATTTCTGTTAGAACATCTTTCACTTTTGATGGTGGGACTAGAATCTGCATTCGATGGGATTTTCCGTCCGCGGCTTCCCATTTACGCTTAAGAATACCATCTTCCACCAGCAAGGAATTCCATTGTGCCCAATATGCTTTAAATGTTCCACTCTTGTCGGAAATATCGTTCCAAGTTGGCCGCTCGTTCTTTTCTTTGTGTTCCAGGATTCGCGACATATCTTCATCCTGAAGTTGAGCTGCGCGTATAGCATCACTCGTCCACCCATCTAGTACTTCTACTTGTACATTTCGCAGGTCGTACGCCTCTTCTTTCTCTTCCGCTCTATGACAATGTTTACAATCTGGTTTACATGGTCTTCTTGATAGAGCGTCAGCGTTATTATGCCCCTTCCCTTGACGGTGGGAAATTTGGAAATCGTACGTTTGAAGTCGTTCGATCCATCGAGCTATCTGTCCTTCCGGATTCTTAAAATTTAACAACCATTTCAGGGCGGCATGATCCGTTCGAAGGTGGAATCGACGTCCGTAGAGGTACTTGTGGAAATTCTTAACGGCTTCTACGACAGCCAGCAGTTCCTTTCTTGTTGCGCAGTAGTTTCTCTCTGGCTTGGATAGAACTCGGCTATAATATGCGACAACTCTCTCTTTACCATGGACTTCCTGTGACAATACTGCTCCGATTCCTATGTTACTTCCATCAGTATCCAATATAAATGGGCGATCCGATCTTGGGAATGCCAATGTTGGAGTCTTACATAACTCGGCCTTCAATATGTTGAATGCTGCCTGACACTTGTCTGTCCAAATGAATTTTTTGTCTTAACCCGTTAGTTCGTGTAGGGTTTTAGCCACGTTAGCGAAATCTTTAACAAACCGTCGGTAGTATGTGGCTAGTCCCATAAAGCTTCTTAACTGTTGCTTATCTTCTGGAGTAGGTCACTCTTGGACAGCTGCTATCGTATCAGGATCCGCTTGGACTCCAGCAGATGAAACGATGTGTCCCAGGAATTTTACTCTCCTTTGGAAGAGTTCACATTTCTTCGAATTGAGCTTTAAGTTAGCCTGTCTTAGTCGTTCGAAGACGGAGCGCAGATTATTGATGTGTTCTGGTAAATTCCTTCCAACAACGATGATATCGTCCAAGTACACAAGACACGCCTTCCATGTAAGTCCCCGTAGAACACTCTCCATTAATCGTTCAAACGTTGCTGGAGCATTACATAATCCAAAAGGCATCACGTTGAATTGATAAAGTTCGTTTCCGGTAGTAAACGCTGTCTTCTCCTTGTCCTCCTTCTTCACTTCCACTTGACAGTAACCGCTTTTTACGTCCAATGTTGAAAACCACTAAGCTCCAGAAAGGGTATCTAGTGTGTCGTCGATTCGAGGAAGTGGGTAACTGTCTTTCTTCGTAACGTCGTTTAACCGGCGGTAGTCGACACAAAATCTAGTTGTCCCATCCTTCTTCTTGACGAGCACTACCGGCGAAGCCCATGGGCTCGATGATTTCTCGATGACTCCTTGCTCTTCCATATCTCGAATCATGTTGCCTACTTCTGATTGTTTGGCCAACGGCAGTCGACGAGGTGGCTGTCTTGTAGGTCTTGACTCACCCGAGTCAATGCGATGTTTAACTATACCGGTGCGTCCGAATTTATCATTTCCTGTCACAAAAATATCAGAAAAATCGTTCAGGAGTGATTCAACGCTTGTCTTTTCTCCGTCTGTTAATCCAATTTTCTGGGGCTTCAGCCTATTAACCACAGGGGGTGCACCAGAGGGCTGTTGAATTGAATGGTCCTCTCCCCTTGTCTGAATTGAGCTTATTATTGATACGGGTGCACATTCTGCGATTACCTCTCCTTTTCTTATTGTGAACGGCTCCTCGGACGCATTTAGTACTCTGACAGGTACGTTGTGCTTCTTCGCGTCGATATGGGCTTTACCATCAAGGATGTTCCCCTTACGCTGATTTTGTACAGCTTCGGTGATATAAAATCGATTGTCACCGGGATCACTCTCGAGACTGGTCCAAATTACCGAGTCCGAACGAGCTGGGATCTCATCCTCCTCACGCACATAACATTTCAGTCTTCGCAATTGTTCGTCCTGCAATGTAATAGCAACCTCCAAGTTACCAGTTCGCAGTGTTCTTTGCCCGATATCTAGAATAACTTGGTGCTCCTTCATGAAATCCATTCCCAGAATGCATTCGTCCGTAATATCGGCGACCAAAAATTTGTGGGAGATGGAAATATTGCCCAGCGCTGTTATGCTCACGACTTCTCCGTAGACTGTAGAGCATTCTCCTGTAGCAGTCCTCAAAGCGTATCTTCTATTTTTATTAAGGGCAATTTGGCCCACGACGTCCGGCCGAATTATGGATCTCGTTGCTCCAGTGTCGATTGTCACTGTTGTCGTCCTTGCATTAACAATCGTAGTTATAATCAAACTTTGGTTATCCCGTTGGGGTTGTGATACAGTTACGATGCTGGGGCTGCACATTCCATCAGGCGACTTTCGCCCCGTAAAGTCTGCACTTACAAGTTTCCCAAGCTATTGGTCTCAGGTTGGCCGTTGATAGTCTCCTCCTATGATTAGCGCATGAACAACAATTCTCACTTGATGTTTTATTCATTCGTCGACGTTTCCTACAGTCAACAGAGATGTGGCCGACTTCGCCGCATGTCCAACACTACATATCAGTTCTCGGGGTTCTCCGTTGTACATGCCCGATTCTTTGGCAGGAACATTCCTGGACGGATGTTTCTCGGACTCTATATGTACTCCCGGTAGCCAGTTTAGCAGATTCATATGCCAATGCGAACGCCAGTATTTCGTTAGTCGTCTTCTTTCCCGCTAAACGAACGGCTTGTTGCAAGTCCTGATCATGGAGTGCATTTATAAATGCATCCATTGTTACCTCGTTCAGAAATTCCTTAGTCATATTTGAATAAGACAAGTTTGCCAATCGCTCAATGTCTGCCTGCAACTGTTGAAGATTTTCTCCAGGTTTCTGCGTTCTGCTCCGCAGTTGCATGCGGTAGACCTGCTGCATGTGGTTGTCTCCATACCTAGCTTCAAGGCCGTCTCTTACCGCTTGGAAATCTGTTTGCATCTCTATTGGTATGGTTTGTAGCAATTCTGCAGCCGCCCCGCGGAGTGCCAAGATTAGTGATGTTGACTTTTGCTCATCCGACCACTTATTATAATTGGCCGCGGCGTCAAACTGACGTATAAATACGGAGAAGGGTCCCGTTCCATCGAAGGTTGGCGGTTGCATCCTTGTATCTTTGTAGTCATGTTGATTGCTAGGCGATGTCTTATTTCTCTCAACACACGCAAGTCTCTTTTCGATTCGCGCTATTTCATCGGTGACTTTTAGATCCAGATTTTCTACTTCATTTCGAATTTCTTCCTTAAAGTGTTGAAAATTACATTTCATCCACTGCGTTTGGGCATCCAACTTTGCATTAACATCTGCAGTTTGCGCGTCCAATTTTGAATTTTGGGCATCCAATTTTGAATTTTGTGCGTCGGATTTTGAATTTTGGGCATCCATTTTTGTCATCATCATCCTGAACATCTCCGAAATGTCCAACGGTGGCGAACTCTTCTCCGTTACATTGGTACCATCTTGACTCGCTGTTTCTTCTCCATCCGGACAATCTGGCCCAATAGTAAAAACATATGTGTCGACATTAATACCCTCTTCCTCCATTGCTGCTTGTAGGCGCTGTCGAAGAATTTGCTTCTGTCCTCTGCTATCCAGATTCCGGTCCTCAAGTTCCTTCTTCAACTCAGGAACGCGAAGATCCTCCAAATGTCGATCTGACATCGTCACAACACGCTTTCACAGCTTATTTACTTCGCCAATAATCAATCCCACTTCTGACACCAATTGTAGCGAGCTTAGGGTTCGCTGGATTGATTATTTTGAATAAATAAGAGCCGTTAAATCGATTTTTAATGAATATCACACTTTATTAATTAGTTAATAACAACCGTACTTCAACGATTTTCTTCCTTATCGCTTGCTTTGCTTTTTCTGTCTGTCACCATCAGCTGTCTCCGTCTTTTTATCGTTTTTCACATTCTCATTTCGTTTCCGTCCGTTCCATAATCTTGGATGTCCTAGTCTCCAGTTTTCCAGTACTTTATAGCATATTCCAGTGCTTGTTTTGGACTTTCCCGAATATTCCAGTACTGACTGTCGTATGCGTCACAATATATATGTATATAACCCAACCAGCACGGTTTCCGTACG
The DNA here is from genome assembly GCA_963931805.1 of Microdon myrmicae. Lineage (NCBI taxonomy): Eukaryota > Metazoa > Arthropoda > Insecta > Diptera > Syrphidae > Microdon > Microdon myrmicae. Next base: position 111,448,151 of record OZ007502.1, read on the forward strand.
GCTAGGTCGACCACCACCAATCTAGTTGAATTCTTATCCCACGCTCTCCGTGCCCTACAGAACGGCAACGAAGTCGATGTAATCACAACCGATTTAAGCAAGGCCTTCGACCAAATTTTACAACCTCATCCTCGTTAAGCTATCCTCCCTTGGCTTCGAACCCCTACTGATTAAGTAGATTTCTTCCTATCTTAACGATCGAACCTACCGTGTCAGATTTAGGTTTACCCTCTCCAATCCTTTTCTTCCCACGTCAGGGGTTCCCCAGGGCAGTCATCTTGGATCCCACCTATTCATTCTTACTATTAATGATATAGACTCCAGTACCAAGCACTTCTCCATCTCTCTTTACGCGGACAACACTAAACTCCTCAAGACGATCCACTCTTCTGTCGACTCCTCACTTCTCCAAATGGTTCTCGACAGCTTTTCAACTTGGTACGAAAATAACTGCCTCGAACTAAATATTGCCAAATGTCACTCAATCACCTTCTCCCGTAAACGACCCCCCTCTCCACTACGTTCCTATGTCTTACTCAACCAACAGATAACACCTGTACAAACGATTCGTGACCTTGGCATCTTATGTGATAGGGAGCTTAACTTCATCCCACATATTGATGACATTATTCCCAAGGCCAACCCTGTCCTTGGTTTTATTAAACGCTCGTCGAAAGAAATCTCTAATTCCTACGTTTCCAGATCGCTCTATATAGCATTTGTGCGCCCTCTTCTTGAATATGCTAGTCAGGTTTGGTCTCCTCACTACTCGTCAAAAATCGCAGGGTCGAAAGCATGCAACATTGTTTTTTGCGTTTTGCCCTCCGAGGATTGAATTGGAAAACATGCACGAGCCGTCTTCATCTAATTAACCTTAACACACTTGAAAAGCGCAGAATTCATGCCGACATCCTCTTCATCCACCGTCTACTCTCGGGCTCAATCAACTGCCAAGCCCGCTCTCCTCCATCACATTTTCCACTAATCCCCGAAATCTGCGAAACCCTCGTCTCTTCTATTTGCCCGCCCATCACACGTCTTACGGCTCTAATGAACCCATTTCGCGAATGCAGGGGTGGGCAAACTCTCACCCCGCGTTCTTTGACTTCAATCTCACCCCCCCCCCCCCTCTCAAACGTCGTCTCCTCTCTTACCCCTCCTGACTCCACCCCTACTCTCCGACTACCCTCTCCCGCACTCATACTCACACCCTAGCATACGGCTTATCCTCGCACTTCCCTGTCATACCACTTAGACTATTATTCTATCCTTCTTTGTTTAGTTCCCCATTCCATTTTTAAGTTACTTTAAAGTTAGTCCCCACCCCCAACCCCAATGCCTTAGTTTTTAAAGTGTTCGTAAGTCTATATATAAGTTTATATCGGGTTTTCCAATAGGGACTTGACAACTTTGAATTTAATTTGTGAACGCATCCTTTCACTAATCATCGGACTGTCACTATCAATTTATTCAGTAAACTCAACATTTTCATCATAATTAAGTACAAGAACGAACAATGTCTGAAAATTGTAAAAATTTACTACCGAAATTTTGAGTCGGTGACCGCAACTTTAAGAGTGTTAACTCCAATTTTCGGTCGTAATTCTCGCCCTAGTAGACAGGCAATAACACGTTTAGTGCAAAAATCTGAGTATACATATTCGTTGTGTGATGTTGCTGTACTAGTGAGACAACGGGTTGGTCGAAGTGTCGAAAATATCGCTGCCGTTCAGGCGTCCGTAGCAAACGATCCAAATCAGTCAATTCCACGGCGTTCTCAAGAATTGGGCATCGCCCAGACCACTTTATGGCGAATTTTGCGTAAGTATCTTGGTTTACACCCATACAAGTTCAAGGTGACTCAAGAATTGAAACCGATGGACCATTTGAAGCGACGTACGTTCTCCGATTGGGCTCTGGAAAAGATGCGCCAAGATGAATTTCATCGCAAAATCATCTTCAGTGACGAAGCTAATTTTTGACTCAATGGGTTCGTCAATAAGCAAAACATGCGTTATTGGTCGGATGAAAATCCACATGTGCTTCATGAATCACCACTTCATCCACAAAAAATAACTGTTTGGTGCGGTTTGCATGTCGGCGGCGCCATTGGGCCATATTTTGTCGTCGACGATAACGATCGTCACGTTACTGTGAATGGCCATTGTTATCGCGCCATGATTACCGATTAGTTTTGGCCCGAATTGGAAGATATGGACTTGGACGACATGTGGTTTCAACAAGACGGTACCACAGGCCACACAGCACACGATACAATCGATTTATTGAAGAGTAAGTTTGATAAGCGTGTTATCTCAAGAAATGGGCCAGTCGGTTGGCCTCCTCGTTCGTGCGATTTAACGCCTCTAGACTATTTTCTTTGGGGCTGCGTCAAGTCATTGGTCTATGCCAACAAGCCGACGACGTTGGAAGAGCTCAGAGCCAACATTGAACGCGAAATAGCGGCCGTTTCGTTTTTAATTAAATGTATTCAACCGTTTTCCAAAACAAAGATCTTGAAAAAGTTTCTTCTTTTTTTGCCCTCATGACAGGATGTGTCCCCTTAAGTATAAAAATATTTATTCAGATGGAAGCTAACCAGAAATAAAACCAAAAATACAGTGAAGTAAGAAACTGTCAACAATATACAAACAGATAATAATGTAAAAAATTCCTAAATTCATTTTAAACAGGAAAGATTAATATAGGGAAACATATGAGTAAAGGATAAAATGTCACCCTATTTAATTGTCACGAACTTTCCGGATTACCTAATGTATGTTTGTATATACTAAGCATTACGTGTATACTATATATGGGTAACTCACTTTTTCATATTGAGAAGACCATTAACAACGTGGATGCAGGAGTTTTGGTCCCTATGTATGAAACAACGTCAGCGAAAGATACGACAAAATATGACCAAAAATCGAATAATAATTATTAGTAGGTTTTGTTTGTTCAATAAATAGAAGTCTTATAATTCTAATAAATATACTGATAATTGAATATTAATTATTATATACTGATTATTGAATATTAAATGTTAAATATTGAACTATAACGTTTTATCCAACATAATCGATAATCTCATGCAGCCTCGTGTAATGATTTTAATGTACTTTAGTTTTATGTGTTAATTAGGATACATGTATTAAGTAGTATTTTCCAAACATATAACATTATTCATTGAATAAATAGAAAAATATTGTACGATATTGATTCACAGCCTTGCCCTAAACGCGTTTGAGTCTTTTCAGGACAAAGCTGACAACAATTTAATACAAACATTATTTTTATATATGGTCATTCATTGTTATATAGATATTAATTATAATAAAAATAAAGAAAATAACGCGATGGGTAAATGTGATAATGCTGTAGAAAAAAAAAAACAAGCCTCTTACCTAAATCTTCCGGTGGGATGATGAATAGGTCCTGGAAAACGTCTATTTGGTTGTGGTTGCAAATATGCAGCCAATGGAGGTAATGCCTTATTTATATTATTACTAGGATTATTTGCAAATTTAACCGTTATCGGTTCATTTGCACCTTTTGGGGTGGTACCATTTAATGCCTGTATAGCACGTTCAGCTTCACATCGTTGATCGAAACGTATAAAGCCGACACCTTTTGACAAGCCTGTTATATTGTCACACAGGATTCTCGATGTAATTATTTGTCCATAAGGACTAAATAACGTTTCTAAATCTTGTTGGGTCATACTCTTGGCTAAACCCGACACATATAAATTCGCACCTTTAATTGCATCCGAACTTGGCCTTGCAAATGATACTTTAATAGTTTTATTTTGTAACCGTAGACCATTGAATGTATTTACAGCTTTCTCTGCATCTTCAGGTCTCTGATAGTTAACAAAACCATAACCAAGGCTTTGTCCTAAAAGGTTATAATTAAATTAATAAATGATATCTAAATATTTAGAAAGGATTTTACGTACCGGTGACTTTATCACGTATTAGCTTACAACTTTCAACTTCACCAATGCTTGAAAACAAGGATTTAACTTCTTCCTGTGTCATAGTCTGAGGCAAATAATTAACTATAAGATTTGTCTTGGTATCATCTTGACCGCTACCAATGGATCCGGCTCGACCGTTTTGTTGTTGAGTATTTTCTGTCAGTCCGTTTGTCATCATTACAGTTTTTCTTATAACTAAATTATATATATTAGTCTTGATCTTATTGCAATTGTATGGTTGTGGGTGAAAAGGCTCTTTTCAAAATATTGCTTGCTCTCGAGTCTGATTGAGGTCGTTTAGCTTTGATTGTCGTACTTTCTTTCTTACTGGACGATTGTGACAACTTTTACAAACAAACTCTACATGGAACAGGAAGATGTAGTACTGAAAAGTATAGTTCGAAAGAGAACGTATTATACATTTTTTGCAACTTTATAAAACTTTAATTAAAATCGCTCGGAATGCATTTTGTATAATTCTAAAACAATTTAGAAAAAATTGTATAATATATGAGTGGATTATATTGCTAATGAATTCATAATTTTATTTAAATAAAAGTTATATATAACAAAAAAGAAAAAAGATTTATTTTAATTACTACATTTTTTATTATAAACGCATTAATATCTCTATTCGTGTCCGACTTTTCTCTTTTATGTATTTGTGGAGGTATGTAACACAAAGTTTCATCCATTTACTATTGCATGTTTCGTGGGTGGGGTTTTTATGGAAACTTTTTCCCGATGCCTTTGGTATTTGATTCAATCCCCAATAAAATGACTCCAATCCAATCGAATATCAGTGAGTTATTAAAGATTAACAATTATATATCGATGCAATGCCAGCCGAATTGCTTTCATTCTGGCAATTTTTAATCCCTAACTATATTCGAACTATATTATAAATACTCGATAATTGAAAACCAAAAATGTGGTAGTACTAACTTTTGGAGTCACTAAAAATATACGCACACAAATTAAACACGAAATCTTAGATGTATATCTTGGACTAAGCTCCCAAACGTATTAAAACCATTCACTACCATATTATTTAAACGTTATTCTCTTGTACGCTCTTATGTACAATCATTTCTTGTGTTGCTGTTGTTCCTTTTGCTGCCGATATCCTTCGAACGAGGAAATCCACTTAACCGAAATAAACGTGCGCGTAAAAACTCCCATCCCAAAAAAGGGGGTTGGACTGAATAACTACCGCTGTTCACTGTTGTAATCGATTTTCCTTCTTCCCATATGCAAACGAATATCCTTTTTTCAGAGAGTTTAACCACATCAAACAATTGTATTGTAATTTCAACATGCTGCACAATTTTAATTCATAAATAATTAATAGTAAAACATTATGAGAATATCAAACTTTATTTAAAAATAATTGTAATAATTACTTTTATTTGAAGTAACTCAGAATACCAAGAGTCAGAACTGAATCGGAACTAAAACTGAAACCGAATGCAGCGCGCGCTAAAGAAGTACTAGCGCAACGCCTTCAAAGAAGTGCCTCAGACTAATAAGAGATTTATGGATGTGAATTCCCTATTATACTACTATACGAGTAGCTGACTGTAGAGACAAAATAGTATCCAGTGACAAGGATCTGTATTGTGTATTTCAATATCTCTACATCCTTAGCTTTTCCAAATGAAGAGAGGGAAAGCTTTCGTAGTATTACATATAGTACATTCGTAAGAATCGTTTGCCTTCCAATGCGCAGGACTACAACGAATCATATGGTTTTGTTTGTATCATCATTAAAAGCCGGTAGTGGCTTTAGCTTACATAGAAAAAAGGAGTTCCTTAAGGCACCAAGGAGCACTAACAAGTTTAACCAATTGTTAGTCCTTCACCACTATACTCAGTGCACTGATTTCATCTATACAATAAAAAGGTAGTTACAGATTTAATTAATGCGACAGTCAAAAGTTTTGATTGATGCTGCTAATTACATCCTTGTCGTTACAATTCATTATTTGCTACACAGTTATGATAACAATAAAAATAATGTTTACTAAAATTTTTATCAGTTATTTATAGTATGCTGTAGGAACTTAATTCACGTATTTCGTTATTAATTTATTTACGTATTTTTTATTTATTTATTCCTTCGCTTAAACATAATTACATACACATATATTCACTTGCATATTTTCGTATTGGTTGAGTTTTTGGGGGTTTATTTGGATATTTATCCAATTGCACATTTGTTTATTTCTTAATTTTTCGTTTCATTTATTTTGCCGATGATGATGATGATATTTATTTATTGATTTGCGTATTTAATTTTTTTATTTATTTGTTATTTAATTGTTAAGTGCCTTTTTTTGGTAGGACGGTGGAAATCTTCAAAAAAACCCATGCCGGATTTTTACCGACTAAAGCTTTCTATCAATTGGGTTGAGTAAGAAGTTATGGTGTATTTTTTGTATGTTTTTTAAATGTATTTATTCGTATAGAGATCAGAGATCAATCAAATATTTATTTCCGGTTTTGTTCACTGACCTTTTGCCATCTTTACATAGATAAACTGAACAAAGTGCTGAGTAATCGCCTCATCTGAATGTAACGTTATTCCACGTCAGAATTTTTCATCATCATCATCATCATCGCACTACAACCGGGATCCGGCCTTGGCCTTATTTAACAAATCTCTCCACCGGTCCCGATTACGAGCCGATGTCATCCAGTTTGGCACTCCCAGGCTCTGGGCGTCGTGGTCTACGCCATCGCTCCATCGCAGACAAGGTCTGCCGCGCTGTCTCGTTCCACACATCCTGCCACAAAGGACTTTCTGAACAGGCTCCTCTTCGCTCACTCGTGCTAGGTGTCCCGCCCACCGGAGTCTACCGAGCTTAATTTTTCCTACAACGTTAGCTTCAAGGTAGATCGCGTACAACTCATGGTTGTAGCGTCTCCGGAATCGTCTTCCCTCACATACGGGGCCGAAAATTCTCCTTAAGCCCTTCCTCTCGAATGCGGCTAAGAGTTTATAGAGCCTTTTATTGAGCACCCATGTCTCGGATCCATACATGAGTACTAGTAAGACAATGGTCCTGTACAGCAGTAGCTTGGATGTTCTGGATAAATTTCGGAATTTAAAGAGCCTTGATAGACCATAGTAGGCTTTGTTGGATTTGATCAGCCGTTCGCGTATTTCTTCTTCCATATTGTTATCGGCTGATACTATAGACCCAAGGTAGTTAAAGGATTGCGCTACTTCAAATTCGTGCTCCGCTACCCTGATGGTTTGACCAACGTTAGGTCTTCTCTTCGCAGAAGTTGCCACCATGTACTTTGTTTTTCCCTCATTAATGTGCAGTCCAAGTTTTTGTGCAGCCTCTGGGTGAAGGAGTCCTGTACAGCCGAATCGGATCTACAGATGATGTCGATGTCATCTGCGTAGGTAAGTATCTGACTGGACTTAGTGACAATAGTCCCTCTAGTTGTGACGCCAGAGTCACGGATTGCTTTCTCCAATGCGCGGTTGAAGAGGAGGCAGGCCATACATGTTTATTGGTTTGGACAGCAATCCCGCTATTTTTACTTGATTAGTTACGTTGGTCAGGGCTCCTCGATAGTATAGTGGTTAGTATACCCGCCTGTCACCCGGGAGACCGGGGTTCGATTCCCCGTCGGGGAGCCCCTGGCACAAGACTAATGACCTTGCCCAGACAAAATAAATCATTATGGAAAATTTAACAAGCCTCAGGACTTGCTAAATAAGGCCAAGACCGGTTCCCGATTGTAGTGCCGATGATGATGAGTTACGTTGGTCATGGTCAACCTACAAAGACGTATCATTTTGTTTGGAATGACCAACTCTCTTATGGCATTATATAGTTCTACCCTGGCCTTAAGGTCTATAAATAGATGATATAATAGAATCTTAAATTCCAAACATTTTTTCATCGTCTGGCTAAGGGTTATTATTAAAACTATTCAAACTATTCCACGACGCCAATCTTCCGGGATCTTCTCTTGCTCCCATACGTGCACCACGATTTCATGAATTGCGTGATGTAATGGTGTCCGTCCTTGTTTGATCAGCTCAGCTGGTATGCCATCAGCTCCGGGGACTTTATTTGATTTGAGCTGTGCTTCTTGATCAGTATCACGTCAGTTTTCTCCTCCTTGGCCATTCATGTCAGGATATCTGCTGTCGTAGGCGCCCTTAAAGTCTATAAATAGATGATATAATGGAATCTTATTGTCCTGACATTTTTCCATCGCCTGCCTAATGGTGAATATCTGATCAATCGCTGATTTGCCTGGGATGAAGCCACACTGATATTAACCAATGATGACTTTAGCGTATGGGGCTATCCGATATTGTAGGATAGTGGAGAGTATCTTATAGACGATACTCAACAATATTATACCCCTATAGTTGCTGCACCCTGTGATATCTCCCTTCTTATGTATGGGGCAAATTATTCCACGACGCCAGTCTTCCGTCATCTCTTCTTGCCCCCATACGTGCACAACAATCTGAGGAAATGCGGGATGTAACGCTGTCCTTCCTTGTTTGATCAGCTCAGCTGGCATGCCATCAGCTCCGGGGCTTTATTTGATTTGAGCTGTCTTATGGATTTCAATGTTTCCTCAATGCGTGGTGACGGCACCATTTGGTCTTGATCTTGCATTGGTGGAGCCTCCAATTTTTCTGTGAGCTGACCATTTAGCAATGCATTGAAGTGCACTTCTCATCGCCCCAAAATGTCTTCAGGATCAGTGATCAGATTACCCTTTTTATCCTTGCAGTAAGTGCAGCTTGGTGTGTACTGCGTCATACTGTGGATTATTTGGTAGAACTTCCGCGCCTGGTGCGGACCTCGCTCTCTACTTCTCTCTATTTCACAGACAAGGTTTTTTTCCCAAGCTCTTTTCTTTTGTCTGTCAAGTCTTTTTTCAGACCTTCAGAGCCCTTTGTATTTCTCCTAGCGTACCCGCGTCCTATGAGACTGCTGCATTGCCCGGTATGCAGGATTCTTACGTTCAGTCGCTAGTTTGCACTCATCATCAAACCAGTCGCTCCGATCCTAAGATGGAGTTGGCAGTACTAATGATATTATTCGTAAGGTGCGTCCATTTCTCTTTTACGCTCGACATTCTGGCCGCAGTACTTACTCTCCCTCCGTCAAACTCTCCGAGGGCGAGTCCTATCGCATGACCATGGTGTTACTAGTATTCCCATTGCGCAAGGCAGCCGTGTGGAGTCGAACCTTATCCACGGATGCAATGCGTCTCCGTAAGGCAATCCGCTCTCGGAAAACTCTACCAACAAGATAGTGGTCCGAGTCGAAGTTGGCACCTCGGTACGTTCGTACCGTCATCAGGCTCGAGGAATGGCGGCGATATATCAAGACGTGGTCAATTTGGTTGCGAGCGGATCCATCAGGTGATACCCAGGTGGCTTTGTGGATATCTTTATGCGGAAACCTGGTATTCGCAACGACCAAGTTTTTTGATGTTGCCAGTTCGATGACTCGTAGTCCATTGCCATTAGTGTTCTCATGCAAACTATGGTCATCTGCGTAGTCCCTGAAAACCCGTTCCCGACCTATTTTCGCATTTAAATCACCAAGAACGATTTTCACATTGTATCTTGGGCAGGCATTGACGGCCCGTTCGATATTCTCGTATTTTTCTTCCTTTTCGTCGTCAGGGGATTCCTCTGTAGGTCCGTAAACGTTTATGAGGCTTATGTTCTTAAACTTTCTTCGCACACGTTTATCGCATTAAAGCCGATAATGGCAGGCTTCAACTTTTGGCTGACTAGAAAGCCTACCCCGAGCACATGGTGTTTTGCATGACAGCTGTAATAAATGTCATACTCGTTTCTTTGAATAACACCACTCCCCGTCTATCTTATTTCTTGTAATGCTGTTATGTTAGCCTTATATTCGGACAGGGCATCGGCTAGCTGCTGTGCAGCTCGAGCTTTGTATAGTGAGCGGACGTTCCATGAGAAAATGCTTAAATCGTTTAGCCTTTTTCGTTTCCGTGGTCGTCGTCATGTATCCGGTCCATATCCAAAGCTTGTTAAATTTTCCATCATAATTTGTTTTTACGGGCAAGGTTATTAGCCTTGCGCCACCTTTCTCAGGAAGTCGCTGCATGCATTGGCTCCCATCTCCCCGTCAGAAGTTTTGCAGACAGCAAAACAGGTGGACGGCTGACGGTGCAAAGTCAGGTGATTATGTTGGATGAGGCTACACATTCCAACCAATCTCCAATAGTTTTTGAAGAGTCGCCAAAGAAGTGTGTGGTTTCGCATTGTCGTAATAAACACAACTCCTTTATGATTGACGACCTCCGAAGGTTTCTGGATGATAGATTCGTTTAAACTGTTCAACTGCCGGAAGTACTTATTCGAATTGACAGTTCAGTTCCTTAGTAGGAGCTAAAACAACCCCACATCCTTCCAATCACACCACACTAAGAGTCCAACCTTCCTTTGATGAAGATCTGCTTTTAAAGTCAATTGAGGTGAATCATCACGTCGGGACCAAGACTGTTTGCGTTCCACATTGTTGTTAACAATCCAATTCTCACCACCAGTTATCATTCTTTTCAAGAAAAGGTTTTAGCAGCATACCACAGGTGCTTTCATGCTCCGTCAAATGAATTTCTTTGAGTTCAAGAAGAATCCAGATATCAAGGTTGCTTACGTGTCCAAGCTTCCTTAAGTGAAAGTGAATACCTTTTTGACTCTTCAATATTTCTGCAATCTCTCGTGTCGTGTGATGTGGTTTTGATTTTTTAAATGCCAATGTTTTTTTGTCATCAACCTCGGTGAGGCTTTCTGACCGAATGGCATGTTTGATATCAAAAGTACCAGCGCGGAATTTCTTGAACCAGTTTTGGCACTAAGGTTCTTGTAGAGCGTCATCACCATAAACTTTTTATAATTTTTTACAAGCTTGACGCGAAGTGAGTTTGTGGTAGTATTTTTACCTGTGCGTCGACACGGACGCGGGTTCTGTAAAAACACCACTTAAGGACACTGAATAAATCAGCCGTGAAAGAGTGGAGCTGGCGCAAGACTAATGACCTTGCCCAGAAAAAAACAAATCATTATGGAAAATTCAACAAGCCTCAGGGCTTGCTAAATAAGGCCAAGACCGGTTCCCGGTTGTAGTGCCGATGATGATGATGATGATGATGATGATGATGAAAGAGTGGAGCACAGCAGCGGCCTCAAATTATCACCAAGTAAACACACTGATGAAACTTGAAAGTTAATGTTTTTATTTCTACCATATTCCGATTAATCTTACAATTATTGTTCACAGGTAGGCAATTAATTTTTACAATTATTGTTCACGGGTAGGCTATGAGATACACAATTATTGTCCACTGGTAGGCATCTAATTATACAATTATTGTTCACAGGTAGGCTATGGATTTTACAATTATTGTTCACAGGAAGGCAACTGAAGTTGCATTCGATTTCGATGGTTACTAGCATAAACACAGCGATGCTACTGTGTGTTTGTTTGTTTTACGGCCGGAGCATCGTTAGGCATGATCTAGGATATGATTGTCTAACGTCAACCGTAGTAAAAACCATCGGCTACAGCTGTGTCAACAATTACGCTGGACAGCGAGTGTTTATCTATTATAATTGCTGACGAGCCGAGCCGATGGAGATGAACTGGTTCATGGAGTATGAAGCAGGAAAGTTGAGAATGGATGTATGCCGTCGGGTAGGTTTTCTTTTAGGTATGGAAAATGCTGCTGGGAGCTTACGCTGCCCAAAATTGCAGGTAAGTACCATGGCTTTGTATGGGAAGAGGAAGTGGTTAATTTAAAGAGGATGGGTGGTTCTTTGGGAATGCTTTAAAGAACCGCCACAAGTTATTTAGCGAGGATGACAAAAATAAAACACAACTTTATTAAAAATAAGATTTGATTCATTCTACTGTTGATGACCCAAGTTTTAAGACAAACTGTGTCGAATTTTCTCCACTGCCTTTATATGTTGCTGTAATCCATAATTGTTGTTGTCGCCCATTTCTGTCGTTATCGTATCTTCTGTCGTTATCGTATGAGAAAATTCTGTTAGCTTGGTGTCGCTTCTATCTTTTGGTTTAGTGGGGCTACCATCCCATTTATTGGCTTAATTCAAGCAACATAATTACCTACAACTGGGGGCTTCTTGATAGTATAGTGGTTAGTATACCCGCCTGTCAAGCGGGAGACCGGGGTTCGATTCCCCGTCGGGGAGCCTCTGGCGCAAGACTAATGACTTTGCCCGGAAAAAACATGTCCTTATGGAAAATTTAACAAGCCTCAGGACTTGCTAAATAAGGCCAAGACCGGTTCCCGGTTGTAGTGCCGATGATGATGAATTACCTACAACTAAAGTATATATAATTTACATACTAGAGAGCTTAAGAACTATCTTAACTAGGCTTAACCTAAGGAAACCATGACAAATTTAGAAGGTAAGAGTAGGCGCGAGTGGTGGGGCAGCTTATAGTAAAGTGTAGAAGTCCCACTGAAGATTGGTGGTGAGAATGGTTTAGAGGGCGGTGCTTGAGAATATGGGTAGAGAGGTCGAAGTCAAACAAGGTGGAATTGGAGTTAACATTTCTCAGCATCCGGGAAAGAGTTTTGTTGAGACCATAACACATCCGGTAAGGGAAAATGTAGAGAAGACGGGGATTACGAGTATTTCGGGGGTTTGTGCTCAGAGGAATTAAATTAGCTAAGTGTGGTAAAGTCCATGGTTTGTGATTATATTCTGCGTCGCCGTTCGTATCTTTGAGGTTGATTCCAATGTACGAGAGTCCGCAAATGATTATAATCTGCGCCGCCGTTCATGGCTTTGTGGTTGATTATGATTATATTATGATATCATAGTAGTTGGGTCCACAATTTCCCTCGTCCTAAAGTAAATCGTCCCGATTTCTTTGTGATAATCTTTCGAGTTCTCTATGGTATGCTACATTATATCTTTTAAGTGATTTTTGTTTTCTATATTCTAATACAATGTTTGTTATTTTAATCGAGACAAAAATTACTATGATAATTAGTATAGTTATTCCCAAAATTATTAATGTTGTTTCAATGGAGTGTTCTTCAATTGCAGTAAGTATTTTTGATAATGAGTCTTTATTATTAAAAGCTAATTCGTTATTTAACTCCAATATCTCTTTGAATATAAATTCTTCTTTGTTAATTTAATGTATGGCTTCCTTTTCTGTTGTTTAAAGTTAACACAATTTTCGACGTCTATTGTTACATTGTTCGTAAATTTTACTAACTGGATTCCACCAAAAGTGCTATTATTTATTACATGTGTTCCGCCAGTTAGTAATGTACTATCATTTATTTCTAATATACTTGGATTATATTCTTGAATAATTTTACACTCGGATTTGTTACTATTAATTAGAGGTATGATGCAATTGTCTTCTTCATTATTATGTTGAGATATATATGTGATTAAATAATTTTGACATATCTTAACACGAATATAGTAATATCTACAAAGTGCTATTACAGAGTCTGTGGAAGTCTTTTCCATGTTTAAAACTTATAGGAGTAAATATAAAGAGTTTACATTGTTCAATTAAAACTGGATATTTGTATATAATTATTATTAAATCATTTGTTCTAGCAACATTTATTGTGTCATATTCTAATATATCAATTAATGGTACATTATTTAACTATGCTTTAATTACTTCTTCTATATCAGCTAAGTCTATAGATTCCGATAGGTATTCATTATTTTTCGCTGCGTTAAGCGTTCTCCTCATGTTGCTCATATACTTGCTCTAACATTAAATGGCTTCCTAAACCTTTGCCTTGTAATGAATCTAATAATTTTTCGGATCCGGAGTTTATCTTTGATTGCTCTCCATTGTTGTAATTTTTTTTTTTTTACACTTTTTTCGGGAGAGGCCATCCTACAGCGCCGAGTGGGCGCCGCCCCAAGAACTGGGACGATTTGCGAAATTTCTTCGTATCTTTTCCATGGTCGGAGGTGTACTTCGGCGCCTCCGATGTTAACACATGCGCGGAGTCGGTCACAGAGATTATTCTTCTCGGTATGAAGACCTAGATTCCACATTCCATCAAACGAAGTTCATCTGATAAACCGTGGTTTAACAAAAAATGCGAGCAGATTACAGCGGCAAAAAATAGAGCTTTTAAGCAATCGCGCTCCAATTCCACCGATGTTAACAGAACGAATTTTGTTAGAATCAGAAACGCGTGCAACCAGGCGATTCATACCGCCAAGAATACTCCTTCAGTGTCCGACTGGTTTGCACTCCTTCTGGCCAATGGCAAAAGCTGTCCGCAGTAATATTGCTTCCTCCTCTTTCCCACCGTTGGCGACAGACAGCGGGACGTTAGTCACAAATTCAAAGGATAAAGCTTTGTTCGCGAATTTATTTTCCGCGAATTCAAATCTCGACCCCGGTTTTTTGGAGCTACATGTGATCACGCCGGTATGGTCTTTCATGCGGGATGTGAGATTTCGCCCGTGTACTATTCAACGCATCCTACGTGAACTGGACTGTAAGAACTTCTGAATGATCGTCAATACGGATTCCGTGGCAGGCGGTCCACGGGAGACCTTTTGACCCTTATAACCGATATATGGATATCTGCGATTGAGCGGCATGGTAAGTCAGGGGTGGTCGCATTGGATATCTCCAAGGCTTTTAACCGCGTCTAGCACGGAGCATTACTGAGCAAACTTCGTTCATATGGACTTTAACAGTATCTTTGCGACTGGACGAAGTGCTTCCTCGAAAATCAATCGATCCGGGTTATTGTGGACGGTGACTGTTCGGATCTGTATCCTATTGATTCAGGGGTGCCCCAAGATTCTATTTTGGCTCCAACCTTGGTTTTGCTTTACATAAATGATTTGTTAGAGACAACGGATAACAAAGTGTTTAGTTTTGCTGATGATAGTATGCTTAGGCAACAAAGAAATTTAAGAGAATTCCTCAGCACGGCCTTTAACTACATGATGTCCATGTTATTGCGTTCCAACGCCTCCATCCTCTGGAAAGCCAGATCGGACCGCGTGAAGACGCAGACTCCGCCCTTAAAACGGAATGTCGAATGTAAGTCGAAACACTGTCCAAGGTTTCTCTCGACGATACGTACGGACTGGTATCTCACCTTGGGACCGATTATCACCTAAACTAACCTTTTCTCGAACCAGTCCATCTGCCAAACTCCGAAAGATGGCCAGGGATTTCACCCGACCATTTCACAGAGCCTATAGCTTGTACGGGTTGTATTCACCGGGCGACAGCGCGTTGGGACCTCACTTACCACTCGGCCTTTAGTCGCTCCTTACGACAAACCGGCCTAGCGATGAGTATATTCTAACGCCCTACTCACAGTGCTCACATTAGTTTATTAATACCAGTTCGTAGTTCAACTAAATCATTGTGGTCTGGATTCCCAAACATCAATTTAATACCCGATCCTATAAAATCGTGACCTCCTCTGTGGTTTATGTTCTTCTAGTTGTAAATTTGTGACGTGGAGGAGAAACGAGTAATCGAAATATAAATAGACGTCGTCAGTTTGAGTGAGCAGGAACTTTTGATTTTTTAGAACTCTTGTCTCCGTTTCTGCTAATAGTTGCGACACGATACTCGCGAGTAATATCAGGCATAAGTATTTCATAATTTTTAAACGTGTATTTTTTTATGCCGTCTTTATGTACAATTACCATTAATTTTCAACATTTGTTGGCGACGTAACATATGAAGCCGAGGACGGAGCAGCACATGACTGCCGGCTGGCGAAAAAAAAAATGGGGTGGCGAGAGGCCGACTTTATCGAGACCAACACAGATTTGTCCTTCGTCTTGTCTCTGGCTTCTGGTCATCTTGCGATAACCAGAATCACCCACATTTGTGAGGATGTTGGGCACGGTCTCAAGATATCTGAAAAGAAAAAAAGGGGGGGGGGGGGGGGGTATCTAAGGATAGTGTGGACAGTGTTAGTTTAGGTGTTCTCTAACTACTTGGATGGGGGGGTGGTGGGAAAGAAACCATACAAGACTGGTAGGTCTTGGGTAAGGTAGTAAACGCAGATCATGTCTTTGGCGTCTGATGATCTGCGCTTTGGTCGGTGTATGTGTATGTTTGTGCCGTCTCGTGCCGTCCGTGTGTGTGTGGTTTGTTAGCGGTAGATCCTATGGGATGGGTCCAGGATTCCTCTATTATAGAGGGGAATGTTGTTGGGAAGATTGATGCCGACTGGCGGACTGAGGATCGGCAATTTATACCAGTCGCTCTCTTTGTTCCAGTGACAACATGCGAACGGGGGAACGGGGACAAAGGATAAAATAAAAGCAGCGGCAGTTGGGGAATACAACCAGTACAACGCAAGCAGCGGGCAAGACTACAACGCCCGTCATCCAGAGCAGAGTCCAGCCTGTAGGTGCACAAGATAAAGAGATCCTGTAACCGAATACAGTTCTATATAAACCAATAATAATTAAACAAATAAATACTTATCGATGTAAATATATACTCAAACAAATAAATATAATACGTTTATACTTTAAAATAAAATAACACGAAATACAGTCCACTCAGTGATAGGCGATCCGTACTCGTGATATTACCGAGACGCTGCCTTGCAGTAACAATTGGTCCTTTGAGCCGGATGGAAGGTGGACTCCACACGTTCAGTGACGCCAGCGAAGAGGCGTATGCAGCAGTAGTCTGTGGGGTAGAAGTGTTATGCCGGCGTACGGCAAGTATTCAATTAACTTCCCCCAACGATGTTGCTCCGTGAAAATATCCGCAAAAGACAGGAAAACACTTTTTTTTATTTATTTAACTTAATTAACATTTAGTTTATTTTTTTGATTTAGATTACACTGGTATTTCCTTTGAATATGATCGATACATATGTACTTCCAATCGGTTGATCGTTCTCGAGATGCGCACTCTGCGAGGGTTGAAATTCCTTTTTTACACCGACTGTGTTAAAAAACCAAAATAACGCGCGACTCCTGTTGTGTGTACGAACACCTCGGTGGATGAAAACTAACTTGTGCGGCAGCGTGACTGCACGCAGTGGTGATTGAGATGTGACTCGTGTGAATTAGGGTTGAAATTCATATTTCTTTCTACACACAGGACAACCAAAAGAGACCACGCCTCTGCTCTCTCAACCCCACGCCCGTCAAAGTATGAGTAACTTTTGTTAATAGGGTAATTGACGGACACGAAGAATGAGAGAACAGAAAACATGATATGCTGTGATCTCGGGGTAGCTTTGGTTGTGTGTGTTGGTATCAGATGCAGCTACTGACACGACCTACTGACCCAGTGGTACGGCTATGGTGTAGTTAAAGCGCATTGAACCGTGGAAAGAAATACGAATAAGAGAGAACCCTAGCGGATGTTACTCCCCTGCAAAGAGAGATCGTTGATCCCAAGCGAATGGGTGATCTGAGGGAAAGTCGATAGGACGCCGCTGATGTTTGGGAAATAATTCGCGTGAGAACCAGACTCTATGACGCTGAAATTACCCCAGCTATTTTGCTATGTTGCAACAGCGTCGTTCTTTTAGACTTGTTGTTGCTAACCGACATTATGAGATTTCCGATGGGAAACTCATGGTTAGCAAGAATGGAGTTGCCGTATGACATTTATGTAGCTAAACTCAATTATGCATTATCTGCAAAGGATGATGAGTTTAGCTATACATCCGTTTGAAATGTTTTACAGGGGAATACATATAAAGGAAATTGGTAAGTATGACGCGCTGAAAGCGGTCGAAATTAGGTAAAATGTTGGTTGGAATTGTGGGTTGTTTCTCATGTAGAATAGAGGAACCCCCCCACAAGTCTATTGGAGAACTGTGGACAACGATGGAAGAGTGAGTGTTAGTCTGATAGCTGGTAAAGCACGAGTGGCACCAACTAAACCAGTCTCAATGCCGCGACTGGAACTACAAGCAGCATTCTAGGCAGCAGACTATCAGCAGCAATCGAGAGAAAGCTCAGGGAGAAGATATCAGGCAAATGGTATTGGACAGACTCCAGCACAGTTTTGCAGTGGATACAGTCAAGTCTCCGTCAATTTAAAGCTTTCGTGGCGCACTGCCTTGTAGAGATCGAAAGACTTACCGAAACGCGGGACTGGAGATGGGTGCCGACAAAAGAAAACCCAGCCAACGACACTACAAGGGGGACACCTTAGATGGTTTAAGGGTCCCACTTTTTTGTACGAAGATGAAAGCAAGTGACCCGATCGGTGTTTCAAAGCAAAAATGAACACCGGCACTGGGGAGGAGAATAACAGGGAAGTAATAGCTACGGTAAGTGTCGCCGAGCGGCACACGCCAGATCCAGAACACCTCCAGTTGGATACGGCTGTTAAGAACTACGGCGTGCATGTTCCAATTCATTTAGTTGTACCGCTGTGAAGTGAGCATCAAGATACAAATGTATCGATAGGGAACGTTTGTTGTGAACGAACCCATATATTTTTTTTATTTGATTGCTATGATATCTGTCAAACATATTTAATATGCATCAAGAGTAGTATGGTTATAGGGCTTCTGGGCCACTTTTTTGTATGGAAAAAAAGGCGATGCCCATATATGGTAATTCCGGAAGTGACCCCTAGGAAATGAAGTCATCGGGGGGTGATTCATGATCGTCGTCTTTGAGGGTGTTGTGGTCGTTTGAGTAATGGCGTTGTGATCGGTATTTTTTTTATTTTGGTGTGTGATTAATGGTTGTTATCAGTAGTTGTTCAATTTTGGGGTGTGATTAATAGTTGTTTGAGTAGTAGTAGTGTTGTTATCAGGTGTGTAGTTGTTATCAGTATTTTTTTTAAATTTGAGGTGTGTGATGCATGGTCGTTTTGGCTTGTTGTGTGTTTGTTATCAGGTGTGTACATCTTCAGTGGGTTGTGGATTTGTTATCTCGGTAAGTGAATTAAGTATTAGGTTTGGGTGATTAGCGTTCAAGGTTAATTGTGCGACATGAGCAGGTTTGAGTAGTAGTAGTGTTGTTATCAGGTGTGTACTTGTTATCAGAATTTTTTCAATTTGGGGCGTGTGATGCATGGTCATTTTGGCTTGTTGTGTATTTGTTATCAGGTGTGTACATCTTCAGTGGGTCGTGGATTTTTACTTGTTATCAGTATTTTTTCAATTTGGGGTGTGTGATGCATGGTCGTTTTGGCTTGTTGCGTATTTGTTATCAGGTGTGTACATCTTCAGTGGGTCGTGGATTTGTACTTGTTATCAGTATTTTTTCAATTTGGGGTGTGTGATGCATGGTTGTTTGGCTTGTTGTGTTGTTATCAGTTGAGCAAATCTTTAGTGGTTGGTGGATTTGTTATCTCAGTAAGTGAATTATGTATTAGGGTTGTGTGATTAACGTTCAAGGTTAATTGTGTGACATGAGCAGTTGGTATTTTTGAATTGTGTGTGTGTGTGTGTGTGTGTGAATAGGTGATGGGTGATAGGTGATTCATGATTGTTTGCAGTGAATATATTATTATTTAGTCATTGAGTTTGAGTAATATATATGAGGATTTTTTTGGGTGATTCTATGTGAGAAAGGTCAAGATATAAAAATAGAAGCAATTGGATGTAATATAACGCTAGTGGGACAGACTGAAACCTAATAAAAAAAAAAGAATTCGTCAATCTCCTCACGACCCATGAATCACCCCCACACACAGCCTTCGCCACCCATAAAACATATCTCAACCTTGACGTAGAGCTTTCGATGAGCTTTCGTGATTACGTCACTCCATGAATCACTCCCACACAGAGCCTTCGCCACACATAAACCCATTTCAACATAGAATCACCCAAAAAAATTCCCATATATATTACTCAAACTCAATGACTAAATAATAATATATTCACTGCCAAACAATCATGAATCACCTATCACCCATCACCTATTCACACACACACACACACACACACACACACACAATTCAAAAATACCAACTGCTCATGTCACACAATTAACCTTGAACGCTAATCACACAACCCTAATACATAATACACTTACTGAGATAACAAATCCACAAACCACTAAAGATTTGCTCAACTGATAACAACACAACAAGCCAAACAACCATGCATCACACACCCCAAAATTGAAAAAATACTGATAACAAGTACAAATCCACGACCCACTGAAAATGTACACACCTGATAACAAATACACAACAAGCCAAAACGACCATGCATCACACACCCCAAATTGAAAAAATACTGATAACAAGTAAAAATCCACGACCCACTGAAGATGTACACACCTGATAACAAATACACAACAAGCCAAAACGACCATGCATCACACGCCCCAAATTGAAAAAATACTGATAACAAGTACACACCTGATAACAACACTACTACTACTCAAACCTGCTCATGTCGCACAATTAACCTTGAACGCTAATCACCCAAACCTAATACTTAATTCACTTACCGAGATAACAAATCCACAACCCACTGAAGATGTACACACCTGATAACAAATACACAACAAGCCAAAAGGACCATGCATCACACACCTCAAATTGAAAAAAAAATACTGATAACAAGTATGCACCTGATAACAACACTACTACTACTCAAACAACTATTAATCACACCCCAAAATAAAAAAAATACCGATCCAACACCAATACTCAAACGATCACAACACCCTCAAACACGACGATCATGAATCACCCCCCGATGACCTCATTTCCTGGGGGTCATTTCCGGAATTACCATATATGGGCATCGCCTTTTTTTCCATACAAAAAAGTGGACCAGAAGCCCTATAACCATACTATTCAACAACTATAACCATACATCAAGTCATTGTACAAACAACATCTTTTTTTTTTAATCCCGTTAAAAATGTCGAATTTTGTTTCAGAAAATGATGATTTGCGCAAAGCATTAATTTTTGGTTTTCATTTGAAGAAAAGCGCTGCAGAGTCGCATCGAGGCTTATGGTGATCATGCTCTATCGGAAGCAACATGCAAAAGATGGTTTAAGCTGTTCAGAGATAATGATTTTGATGTGCGAAATGAAGAACGTGGAAGGCCACCAAAAAAGTTTGAAGACGCCGAATTGCAAGCAATATTGGATCAAGATGATGTTGCACAACAAACAATTTCTGACCGTTCAAAAGCTATGGGAAAGATCCAAAAGTGCGGAAATTGGGTGCCACATGAATTGAATGACAGGTAGATGGAAAACCGAAACATC
Source organism: Microdon myrmicae (assembly GCA_963931805.1). NCBI lineage: Eukaryota > Metazoa > Arthropoda > Insecta > Diptera > Syrphidae > Microdon > Microdon myrmicae. The sequence continues at coordinate 111,469,384 of OZ007502.1, forward strand.
ACATGTGAAACGTTGCTCCTACGACACGAAAGGAAGTCAGTATTGCATCGAATTGTGACTGGTGATGAAAAATCGATTTATTTTAAAGATCCTAAACTCAAAAAATCATAGGTACATCCAGGAGAAGCGTCAACATCGACTGCAAAGCCTGGTCGGTTCGGAAAAAAAGACAATGCTCTGTGTTTGATGGGACCAGAAGGAGGTGGTGTATCATGAACTTCTAAAACCTGCCGAAACTGTTAATGCGCAACGCCACCGACAACAAATGACGCTACCGAACAAATTTGAACCACGTATTGATCGAAAAACGACCAGAATGGGCCATAAGACACGGAAAGGTAATTTTGTAGCACGATAACAATAAAAGCAAAGAAACAACAAAAGCTCTCGGCAAAGACACAATAAAAGCTCTCGACTGGGAAGTGTTACCCGACCCGCCGTATTCACTAGACTTGGCTCCTCCCGACTACCATTTGTTTTCACGATGGGGCACGCATTGGCTGAGCAGCATTTCAATTCCTAAGAAGAAGTCGAAAATTGGGTCTCCAAATTGTTTGCCTCAAAAGATGACCGGTTTTATTGGCGTGGTATCCACAAATTGCCAGAAAGGTGGTCGAAATGTGTAGAAAGCAATGGCCAATACTTCGAATAAAATGTTTTTTACTTTCCCAAAAAAAACTTTTTTTACTTTAAAAAAAAAAGTGCTCACTTCATACGGTATATGCTAAAAGGGCGCAATCGTGATCGAAGAGGGCCACTGCTGATAAAAGGGGTGGCCGGAAGTCACAGAGAGACCACCTTCAGAAGAAACGGCGCATGCCTTCGTCAACCGTAGTACACCTGGTAGATATTTAAATTCTTTATCTTTTTTAGGTATCTTGCCTCTGACGTTTATATGTGTTCTCTGAGGTCGACCTTTTCTCTCCGTAATCATGTATTTTGTTTTGTCTTCATTTATTTCTAGGCCCACCTCTTCCACCGCTTGCATGATGATTTCACAGTTTTTACTTACAGTTTCTAGATTATCGCCCAGAACGGCAAAGTCATCCGCATATGCAAGCACTTGTGTGACCCCGTTCAGGGATGATCCGGCCATGTTGTCGTCTTGTACCTTTCTGATCACATACTCGAGCACAAGATTAAAGAGACATGGTGACGGGCCATCCCCCGTTTTAGTTCGTCCCGGATTTCAAATTGTTCTGAGAGCTGGTTTTCTATTCTAACTTACCCTTTGTTTTCGTTCATGCAAATTTGAACGAGAGCGGCATATTTTTTCAGGATTCCCAGCTCAACTACAATATGGTAGAGTCTTTCCCTTGCGACTGAGTCATAGGCTCTTTTGAAGTCAACGAACAGTTGGTGAACCGTCTCTCCGTATTCCCACTTCTTTTCCAGCAATTGCCTTACTGTGAACATTTGGTCGCCCGTTGACCGGTTTCTACGGAATCCGCATTGGTAGTCTCCCAGTATTTCTTCTGCGTACGGTGTGATTCTCGCCAGTAGGACATTTACTAGTATTTTGTATGTGGTTGGGTGAAATGACATTCCTCTGTAGTTTTCGTAGTCATATCTGTCGCCTTTTTTGAAAATGGGGCCGACTATTGAGGTTTTCCATTCTTCCGGAGTGACTTCCTTATCCCATATTGTTTTGATGAATTGATGGATCTTTCGAGTGGTTGTTTCTCCTCCATGTTTTACAAGCTCTTCCGGTATTCAGTCGATTCCGGGAGTCTTGTTGTTTTCCAATCGATTTATTGCGTCTACAACTTCGTCGAAAGAGGGCTCTGGGATCTGAGGCTCGGCTGCATATGGTGCGTTTATTTGTGGTTGATGGGTGCGCACATTGAGCAGGTTTTCAAAGTACTGCTACCATCTTGTCACGATATTGCTTGTTTCTGTGACCAAACAACCGTTTGTGTCTCGAATTATTTTGACTCTCCCTCGGTAGCCATTTCTAATTGAATTTATGCTGGCATACATACCTCTGATGTTCTTTGCTCTGGCATTTTCTAGGATTTTTTCGACCCGAGTCTTCTCCCGTTCGCGTTTTTCGCGTTTGAAGAGTCTCATTGTCTCTTTCCGAATTGTCGCGTATCTTTCTGCGTTGACTCCGCCATATCCTTCTAGGTGGATCACTCTAAGTCGTTTACGTTCTTCGATCTTTGCCCTGCATTCATCGTCAAAACAAGGTTTGGACTTAATTGTTTTCTTAAATCCTAATACCTTTTGAGCTGTTTGTTTGATTGTGTCTCTGGTCAATGTCCATTTAATGTCCACACTATTGGCTTCCTCTTCCTCCCTGCTCCTATTCTCTAGAATGCTAAATCTATTCGTTAGTTCGTCTTGATATTCAGCCCTTTTGCGCAAGTCTTTCAGTTTATCAGTGTCGAACTTTTTGCTCGTCTCCCGTGACTGCCCAAGTGGGATTGCTGCGAGGCGACTCCTGATTTTGCCCATCACTAGAAGATGATCGGAGTCGCAATCTGCTCCTCTATATGACCATACGTCAAAAATATTCGAGTGGTGTCTTTTGTCTATGAGGAAGCGGTCTATTTGGTTACGCGTTACGCAATCGGCTGATATCCATGTGGTTTTATGGATTTGGTTGTGCTTGAACATTGTGCTTTTCAACAAAGTGTAAAATTTGTTTTGGCAATCAGTCTAAAACATTAAAAATTTATTGTAGCATGTTTTAAAATCGCCGAAATAGAGCGATAACAATTGTAAAAAAAATGAACGAAAACATGTTCAAGAATACAAGAGTAGGATGCAAGAGTAGGATGAACCAATTAAGCAAACTGTCAACTTTATGACTATCAGTTCACAATGAATTTTAAGCAAAACAAACGGCACCCGTCAAATGTAAAAATTATACCCACGAATAATAATTAATATCTCTATTTACGTATTGTATTAAAAAAGAAATCCGTTTGTTTTTTTCTTTTTTATGTTTTACAAATTTAAATTTCTGAAGGTTTGTCTTACCAAAAGCAAACCTGAGAACCCAACTGCACCCAACTTCATCACAAAAGCAATTGACATACGGCAACCAAAATTGTCGAGTAATTTAAGTGAGTTTTCATTAAAGCATTTGGTTTCATATTATAGAGAAATAAATTGTATAGCGAAAAATGACGACGGGTACGGTTCCAACTGATGGCGGTCGGGAGAAAGCTCTTTTTGAGTACAGGAAAAAATTGCTAGAGCACAAGGAAGTGGAGTCAAGACTAAAGGAGAGTAAGTGCTTTGTCATTTCGATTCCATTCCCCATAAACCCGGATTATTTATTCTATCCTTTTTCACTATCTCGATAATATTTCTTATAAATGAATAATAAATTATAAATAAATACTGTTTTAGAGCGTGAAGAGATCAAAGAACTAACAAAACAGTACGACAAATCAGAGAATGATCTCAAAGCGTTGCAAAGTGTTGGCCAAATCGTGGGTGAAGTACTGAAGCAACTCACAGAGGATAAATGTAAGGCGTAATAAAGATTTCCATTCATACTTTATTAACACTATTATTATAGTCATTGTAAAGGCAACAAATGGACCACGTTATGTCGTTGGCTGCCGCCGTCAATTGGACAAGGCAAAATTGAAGTCAGGAACTCGTGTGGCTCTTGATATGACTACTCTAACGATTATGCGTTATTTACCGAGAGAAGTTGATCCACTTGTCTACAACATGTCCCACGAAGATCCCGGAGATGTTAAATATTCAGCCATTGGTGGTCTATCGGAACAAATTCGAGAATTGCGTGAAGTTATTGAACTGCCTCTTCTTAATCCGGAATTGTTTATGCGTGTCGGCATCTCGCCTCCCAAAGGATGCTTACTCTATGGGCCACCCGGTACTGGAAAGACCCTGTTAGCTCGAGCTGTGGCTTCACAACTCGATGCAAACTTTCTTAAGGTCGTATCCAGCGCCATTGTGGACAAGTATATCGGAGAGAGCGCTCGCCTTATTCGTGAGATGTTCAATTACGCACGCGACCATCAACCGTGCATAATATTCATGGACGAAATCGATGCCATCGGTGGTCGGCGATTCTCCGAAGGTACATCTGCGGATCGAGAAATCCAACGAACACTAATGGAACTGCTTAATCAAATGGATGGTTTCGATTCCCTGGGACAGGTTAAAATGATTATGGCAACAAATCGTCCAGATACTCTTGATCCCGCCTTGTTACGACCTGGACGTTTAGATAGGAAAATTGAGATTCCATTGCCCAACGAGCAAGCTAGGTATGAATGGTATTAGGTATTTCCTTTTCTAAGTCCTTACATTTTTTTTGATAGGCTCGAAATTATGAAGATCCATGCGTCACCGATCGCGAAGCATGGGGAGGTCGACTACGAAGCTATTGTCAAGCTGTCTGACAACTTTAATGGAGCTGACTTACGTAATGTCTGTACGGAAGCTGGACTTTTCGCCATTAGGTATTATTTGTCACACAGTTAATGGATGCAAATGGTTGAATCATTATTTGCCTTTCTCCCATTTCAGAGCCGAGCGGGAGTACGTCATTCAGGAAGATTTCATGAAGGCTGTAAGGAAAGTCTCCGACAACAAGAAGCTTGAGAGCAAGCTCGATTACAAACCAGTTTAAACAGGAACTTTTTCATGAATATAGATGCATAAAAGTATAAAAAGCAAACACAATTACCATGATCATCAATTTATTGGTTTTATTTTATGTTATTCTTCGTCTCCGTCCTCCAACAATGGCATAGATATTGCCTCTACCGAGGTACCACCAATTTGCACGCACTTATCCGCTAAGCGTCTCCTCTTACGGTCATAGTAAGCCGACACATTATCGTAGACCTTCCTGAACCAAAATGAAACGTCCTCTGCTTTAAATGCTTCATTGCTGAAGTGATCTGTAATCATGGTCAAAACTTCTGCCAATTTTTCCTTCCCCTCACCACATACATCAATTACAAATCGCTCGTTCTTGGCTCCAACTACAAAAAGCCTCTGATCGACATAACAAATATTTGTAATAACCATCGAGTCAAATGTGTGCTTGGACGCTTCACTAATCTGCAACATACCATCTTCATCCTTTACAATTTCACATACGATGACTGTTCCTATCGGCTCATGCAGCGCCACGGCCAAATGTGATACATTTTCACTAACCTCCCTGACTGCACATTTGATCCCGGCCGACGGGAGTTTAAAATCAGCGAGTTTCAAACCTCGACGGTAGTTCCATAGTTTTACCGTTTGATCACCCGAAATAGAAATAAGGACATTGCTATCGGTTGGTAGCACTTTGATCGCAGACACAAATTCTCTGTGTCCCAAGCAGTAAGTCTCAATGTCGTAGCTATTGGGAAAATTACTGACACGTATTTTGTCATCACGATCACAGGTGATAACAAAATTCTCATTTGGCGTCAACACGATATCATATACGATGCTAATGTGACCGAATATCACCTTTCCTGGTTCTTCTAGCTTCTCACAATCGAAGAAGTAACAATCGCCTGCTTTGTCGGTTACTAAAAGGAATTTCCCATTGGAGGAGAATGTTAAAGCACTGGACGTTCTCACAAGGTTCCGAACTGACAACAACTTTACACTCTCTGGCCTGCATTCGTAGAGAAGCAGGGCCTTTTGCCCCGAGCATGCAACGGCAAGACATAAACCATCATTTGATAGTGCAATATTCCTTACAATTGGTGGATCCACTGGGGGCTTGGATGTAGACTTTTTTACGTTATCTGACGGAGCAGGGTCACGAAAATCGCACTTTGATAAGTTGTCATCTAAAACGATTTCTTTGTAGATTTGTAAATCGTCGGGGTTTACAAACAGTACTTTCTTATTAACCCCTATCACCAATTCGTGCCAACATCCACGTTTTGAATACAACAATGATGCCATTGTCTGCACCGTAGCAACAAACCACAGTGACGGTCAATGAAATGACAGATGATTACTAGTTGAGTTAGGCATTTGAAGCTGTCACAGTGATCGTATTCTACAGTGTCGATGAGGTAGTTCTTTAGAAAAATCGTAGATTTAAATTAGTGAAGGGAATGTAAAAATACGATATTTTAAGTTAGGAATCCCAAATGAACGAATTGTTCCTAAGACACCGAGACCTCCAAGGAAAAAAAGTGAATTTCGAAATGAGGTGATAAACTTCAGATATTTTGTAGATAGAATACAAATTTAGAGCATAAAAATGAGGTTACATCAATTAATCAGTCAATCGTGAGTCGAAGTTGTTTTAACTAAAAAAAGTGAGAAGATGAAAATAGACAACATACAACGCAGGCGATTTAAACGTTCAGCATGTGATGACCTTATAGCTTTTACATCTGTTTTTAGATCATTTAAATGTGGCAGCGCGTGTTTGTAACATTGTTACGGAGTTCGTATCCATGCCCTCGCCCAACACACTATAAGCCATGAATTTCCCCACTCGACCGGTAAATTGGAAATATCGTTAAGTAGCTGATTTGCATAAACTGCATTATGCAAATTCTGCTTGGCAGAAAAAATAATAATAACAGTTGTTGTGGCCGAATAAAAAATAAAAACGTCAATGGCAAAAAAAAAAACAAAAGGATGAATAGAGATTCAGATAGGTCATAGGGCGGACGCATTCCCAGTTCTATAAGAAGATTAAGCGACATCCTTCCTGAGTGAAATATACTAAACAGAGCGAGTGAAAACATGTCAACTCTACGACGACCAGCAAGCTGAACAGGGGGATTCAAGAACGCAACGCCCCCTGCACCCTGAATACCAGACTCCAGCAGCAACAACCGCTCCACAGTCCACTCAAGTAAGTCCCGTTGCCTTGTTTGTTGTTTCCAATTAAAGTGTTTTCATTCCCCTATTTAAATTATATTTAAATTGTTATTAAATATTTGGGGATGTCTTCCCCAATTCCCAGCCGATGTCCAGGTGTCTCCCACGTAGGCTGTGGCAAATGTTGAACTCCTTTAATTGATTCACACGTGGTCGTGGCGGCGGCTAAAGTCGAAGTGAAGGATTCGCGCTAATTGTCCACACATGTCGTGTGTGTTAAACGAAATTGGCCTGAAAGATCCGGCGTCGGATCTCGTTCTACGTGTGAGCGAGACCCACGTAGTACCGCGTCGACCCCACCCCAATTCAGCTGTGACTCTTCTTTGTGTGTGAGGGTGACCGAGAGTTTGCTTGACTTAATTAGTCGAAAGCCACTCTCGGTGTGAGTCTTGTTTGCGACGACTGTGTGGGGGTTGTGGTTTGTGCTAATCCGTCACAAATACACAATAACATCAGTTGAAATGGGTCTGTGTCATAAAACAAAATATGCCACCACTATTCATTGTTACCATGCAGTTTTATATTCCAAACAAGTTTTCAGTTACGAAAACGCGATGAAGTTCATTTTTCTATGTAAATGATGTATGAATGCTAATGAAAACACTGACTCGGGGAACCTTTTCGCGACCCAGGTGTTACTGTTTAGGCTGAAATTTATGCAGAAAGAATCATTGGACCGCTATTTACGGAAAACGACGTAGAAGCAGTCATAACCGTCAAGTGAGAGCGATTTGGTAATTCTGATTACTAAAAATACGGGCAACGTTTGTTTCCAACAGGATGGTTGCCACAGCTAAAATAGTTCTACCCGCGACTTTCTGTTTTGCCCCTTGTTTTTCAAACACCTAGTTTCGAAATGGACGATTCTGTTGTGCATGGAGATCGCTTAACTTACGACTCTAGATTTTTGCTGTGGATTTACTTGGAATCCAAACTTCATGCCGACAAGCCAGGGTCACTAGTGACTATGTAAGACAATATCCAACAGTAATTGGCCACTATTCAGCCCGAAACAATTCAAAAAGTGATTGTAAATACACAACAGAAGCCCATTGTGTCATTAGCTCTGGCAGCGGTCATGTATGTGAAGAGAAAAAGTGAACGATTAGAACAAATTTGCAAGCTTCAAAGCAAATAAAATATCACTTCATAGTCAGTAATCTACGCTTTTTTTAATTAATACTTGAAAATTTTCCTGAACGTTTAAATGGTCCATCTTGTAAATATATACACGTATATAAATAATAAATTAAATATAAGGTTTATATACATGTTTCGGGATGCAAAGGAGTCGGTTACATTACCCATCGCCTTTGTATCCAACACCATGGTAGTTGAAATCACCGTCACTTAGCTTCAGAAGTAACAGTATGTCACAGCTTGAATGTTTCATAATCGGCATTCGCTATTAGATTTGTAAGGCCATTCTAGCCCGCTCGCTCCCCCACACCTACCTCTATTTTATTTTCATGTCAACGAGAGGAACAATAGAAACAAGTTTCCAGGAACAATAAACCATCATGCATACCAAGGAGAAGAATGTAGATGATCTTCTGTGAAGGGCCCCCCTTTTCGACCTTTTGGCGGTTCTACGAACCGCACAAACCACTATTGGTCGAGAAGTCGTCGTTCCACCAAGGAACGTACTCACTTATAGCCAAACTACACGTGCCCCCAAAGTCCTCCTTTCCACCTGAAAAAAGAAGTAACATTCATACTGGCGTCAGCAACCCCACGTATCCACAGACACGTGGGCCACAAGTCCCGAACAATTTTCCTCGATCGCGAACGAAGGACATGACCCAGCACAGAAATTGTGTATCGATCCATCAACTGGATATACACAAACGGTTGGCACAGCAGCGCCAGATGTCGACAAACATCACATCTCCGGCGATAAGCGAATGGCCAGAAAACCAATCCGTCGACAAAACCTTTGTCACTGCGGCAATGCACTTCGCCTAAACAAAGGCCGTTGCGGAGCAACAGCAATAAACGAAAATGATGTTCCCATGGCGCTAAGTAAACAATGATAATTACCATTATCCCATGATCGCCTAATATAAATCACACATTCGATTGTGTGCATAACCGATGCAACAGAAGTGTGAAAATTCTGGTGGACCCACGGACGGCAACCTCCGCATCTATATGTGTGAGCGCGATCTTCCCTAGTGGAGAGATTCTCGATTGAGAGAAAGTCACCACCCAGGGAAAACGAAAGGAGAGAAGAAAACTATGGGGTGAATAGGATCATCCCCAGAGAAAGTAACCATAGTCGACAATCAGAATTCCAGAAGAGGACACCAGAGGAAAAGAAAGAGCGTCGCGCGTGTGGCAGGAGTAACCGCGAAAAATTAAATGTAAAGACAAAACAGAGAATTAGTGAATGATCCGTAAAACAAAACGAGATACTTGTGTAGCGTGACTGTGAAGATAAGACATTGGACGTTGTTGTTTGTAAACCGATTCTCCGTTATGTGTAAAACCGAATCAAGTCATTTACTTTAATAAAAAGAAAAGCTGGAAAACCAATGCTCGTTGTTTTATTTATTACAGTGTCTGCTCCGGGTATTTTTCTCTTTTGTGAATAGTGTTCGGCGGAACACACCAACATTCGACCAAAAGACGACATCCGCCAAAACCTAACTCCTGGGGCGCGGCTGGATGTTGCAGCACAATATGACCTTGGTCGTTTTGCCGTCGGCACTTGCAAAATCAATTGCCACAAATCAAATCGTAATTGCGATCGACAATTGAGTTGATCGATCGGAACAATGAGAATATGGGTGTGAAGGCGAGACAACAAAATGCTATGTTTTGTCGAACCACACACCGATCCGCCCACACCCACAAAAGCCGTGCCGTTGGGTATGGCGTGTGATGTTCTCAAGAGAATAAAGGAGTGTGCCGACTCACGACGGCTTATGGTAGCAGTGAATGAAGCTACAAAACCACTGACCTGGGGGTCTACGACCTCAGAGAACAAAAAACGGCTAAGATCACTGGTGCTGCTGTCTTCTTGAAGGCTAAATACAAAAGAGATTTTTCAATTCCTAAGTTAACTCTCGAGGGCTTTGTGAGAGGATTATACTTGAAATAAAAAGAAAAAAAAAATTAACAGGCGTGTTTTATTTTTTAAGTGATCTAAGTCCCGTCGGTTTTTTTTTTGTTTGTTTTTTTTTTTTTTTTACATTTTCAAGGTGTGGCATCCTAGCGTACATCTATTCTCTATTCAGTTCTGTTGCTGGATAGTACTGAAAAGTCTTCCATAAATCAAAGTTTGGCACCATACACCAGTGGCGCTTGATAATCCAGGCGCTCTATTCAAGACTGGAAGAATATATCGCCGACGGTTGCGTTGATGATGTGTTTCTATGGCTAACTTATTTTTCAGTCGATGCAAGTTACAAGGTAACATAACTCAGAGTAACTAATGTGGAACAACTGTAGTACTATTGACCTCGGGCATCTTGACAGTGGGATCCAAGGATGGTGGCAACGTTACAATGAAACAAAATGTAAACTTTTTGTAGCGTTTGAGTAGTTATGTGTGTTACTGATGGATTCAGCATACTCGAATTGGGCTTATCCCTCGGGGTGGCCTGTTTAATAGAAAACAAGTCTCCGATTTGAGCACGGTGTTATTGTTTGATTTTTGAAAATTAAATATAATTATCGATTATATTGATTGATGATCTGGCAGGAACTAAAGGATCCTATAAGTTGTTAAGCCCTGGGTTATTTAAAAGAGCACCAGCCATTCAATGTATAATAAAGAGATGACAAAATGTACCAGCAACTAACAAAGTATCATATAATCTTTCTAGTTGTTCTTTCCCTGCTAAAAAACAGAACTGCATGGTTGAGATTTTGGCGGGTTATTTAGCTTTGGACTAGTTTGCTGGGTGTTAGTATTATTAGGTTTTTGGTTTGTCCTTGGTAGCAGAGGTGTTCCGCCGAGCACCCTGCACAACGTGAACTCACGACAAAAAAAGGGGGATCAAAAAGGAAACAACAAGTCTCTTCCTTTCATATTGAATTTTTTTTTTCTTTTTTTGGTTTTATTTAACATGATTTACGCGTGCTCGTCCTGGAGAACCGGAAGTGATCACACATCAGAATTGCCGATAACACATTACACATTAAATGTTTATGACTGGAAGTTGACAAATGTTACTGTGCACGTTATGCTATGATAAGTATTTGGAATTACAATTGACTATCGAACTCGCGTATTTCACCGATTTATACACTTCGGGTCGACTCGTTTCCTTTTCCTTTATTCGGGTTCGGTCTCAACCTCGTCGTTGAGATGCTCGAATAGACTCACTGGTTCGAAACTAAGGGATGCAAAAACGAAACTCGAAGGTTGTCATTCATTTCTCTTTTTACTCGAGATTCCCTCTTACCTGAGAATCTCTCCACTAGGGAAGATCCTACTCTTTTTTTGTCCTGCGGTTCCCTGTTTCATTGCAGGCCAGATGTGCGTTTGCACCCACACACACAGACGCGGATGTTTCTGGCTGTGTGACGGGAGATCTTCCTGGGATCCCGGAGTTCACACCTTCTGTCGAATCGATCTATGTATCTTTGGTGAGGTTTATTATTCCTGGCTATCCCTTTTTGACTGCCATAATTATCTTCGGTTGTGATAATTATATATGTTTTGCTGTTTCTCCGCAATGGCTTTGTTTGGTGAAGTGCATTGCGGTAGGGTAAAAGGTTCAGCCGACGGTTTATTTTACGGCAATTTGCTTGTCGCCGGTTATTTGATGTTTGTCGACATCTGGCGCAGCTGTGCCAACCATTTGTGTTGGTTCGTGGAGCCGCCACAAGATCATTAACATGTCTGACAGCCACGGTTTTGATGGAACTGTGGGGTTCCTTAGAGCTGCGCAGGCAACCACCCACAATTCTAACCAGGAGAACCACACACAACGCCAACCCCAACTCCTTTTGTTAACCTACACCACCTGCAAACATTACCCTTCCCAAAGTCGTCACATCATGCAGATGATGCATCACAAAATTCATCAATTCATGCAGATAATACATCTCCCGAATTCATCTTTTCATGCAGATAATGCAGCATTATAGTTTCCCTGAAAAGAACTCCTAACATGCAACATACATAGGGAAACTCGCCGGCGCCCCTGTCAGGCAGGGTTTCCTGCCACACCCAACTCCCAACTAGAAGATAAGATTCATCACAAACCTACATCACAATGTAATAAAAATGATGACCTCCAACGTGATCAACATTGAAGATAGGATTTACTGCTGCATCTGTCCAAACAATGCAACAGATAAACCTTCGGCATTGAAGATAGGATTCAATGCTGCACCCGACATGACACAGCTGTCCAAACAACCATCGACCAGGATTATCAAAACGATCCCACGACCCTAATGAAGTGTGAGATAAGAAATTGGAGAAACAACAAAAGATGACTGGAAAATGGATACAGGCGAACGGTGGAATGGGTCAGTCAGGTTTCATCGAGTGATGCGTGTAGATACACCTAGCATCTAAAATATTGTAAATACAGTTTAAGAACAACTCAAAAAATAATTAAAGTGTAAATGTTTTTTGTTATTAAATAAGAAGACTCTTATTAATTCGCGCAGCACATTTTCCTGGGTTATCCTCATTCACGGCTGCCTTTTGTCCAACCGACAAAAGCGGTTCACGCATCGCGCGTCTAGCCGCCGAGAATCAAATTCTTCTGCATGTAAATATGCACACGGGGAATTCGACACTTTCCACGGTCATGGGTGCCGTGCACAACCATCGTTGTGCAAGTATCCCATTTCCTCGTGGCACAAGTTTCTCTATTGGCGAGCAGCCTGTTTTACGCAGCTGCATGCGCGTCACCAACGATACCATTTTGCTTATTCCCATTTCTCGTTTTCGTTTGCCCGTGGCCTGGCAACACGAGCAAGCGAAACAATCCCGCCAAGATCGGCAGAGAGATCCTCTCTGATGGGTCACCACGGAGATAAACTGCACGTTTCTCTCGAGAATGCAAACCACCCTTAGAGGATGATCGACTCTGCACGAGTCATTTACATCGAGTCACTTTTCATCCACCGGCGAGTACACATCGCCGGGAGCCAAAATTCAACCACGGTGGGGATCGGTCGCCCTCGTGGTAGGGTCAAGTTATTCCTCCAATCGATCGTGTGTAAATATATCCCTTCAATAATCTCCCTCACCGAGTCGTGTGCAATATAGTAGTGCTGTTGAACCGAACTTGTATTTAAGCTGAGAACAATCTTGTGTTTAAGTCGAGAACAATCTTGTGTTTAAGTTGAGAACAATCTTGTGTATAAGTTGAGAACAATCTTGTGTTTAAGTTGAGAACAGTCTTGTGTATAAGTTGAGAACAATTTTGTGTTTAAGTTGAAATCCGTTATAATTCTATGTTTGGGTATTTACTAATAAACGTGAATGTCGAGTTTAAGTCAAGAACAAGCGAGGTTGTTTCATTTATCGTTGGTGAGCGGCTCGAGGAGGAACAGGCGTGGGAATATTGGTGAACGCGTGCCCGTGCTGGCACACTATCACCACCTAATAGCAACACCCCACAGAACCAGCACTTCTCGCAGTGTTTGACTGGTCTTTTCTAGATGTCCTTGCGCAAATGTCTAGCGTTTTTCTTCTTCACTGGTGAAGAGTCCCAATTTCCCTTCAAACGCAGCTAATTTACGTTGCTCTGCTACCTTATAGCGCTTCTTTGTTGTCGACAGATGTTGGTCTTGTTGAACGCATCGAATGCAACTAGTTCTGATGGGAGTCAGTGACTGAAGTATTCCTACCTTAATCCATTACAAACTGATAAACTCACCATGGAACATCAAAAGAGAAAATATTCCAATTAAAGTAATTAATAAAGAAATTTTCCTTCTGTGGTTGTTCACTGTCATCTTATCTCGTATTTACGATATTATCAATTATTTACGATACAATACATCAGTGTACTGTCATTGAACACGAAATACGTCAGTACAAGCAACACTTTGTGTTGACTTACAATTTCGTCTTACATTTATATTTTTAACTAACTTAATATCATACTTCATGGCTTACACCGCAAAGCATCCCACGTATGTGGTTTTAGGGTCTGGAGGGCACACTGCCGAAATGTGTGAAATAATGAAGTCCCTTTTTGCCAATATTCAAGAGGAGCCGAATTGTTATTTCATCGTGGCGCAAACAGATGAGACCAGCAAGAGGAAACTAACAGATGTCGTGGAGTTTAAAACCAAACCAAATTTTATTGAGATCCCTAGAAGCCGTCAAGTGAATCAGAGCTATCTGACTTCCGTTTTTACTACACTTTGGTCTGCAATATTTTGTTTCTTCATAGTGTTTCGGGATAAGCCAAAAATGATTCTCTGCAATGGACCAGGAACTTGTGTTCCAATTTGTGTTGTGGCTGCATTATATCGCTTCCTTCGTATTCTTGATAAGCAAACACAAATCGTGTTCATCGAGAGTTTTTGTCGAGTGAAAACCTTGTCACTAACAGGGAAGATATTGCTTCGTGTAGTTGATTTGTTTGTTGTCCAATGGGAATCGCTTGTTTTAGACCGCAAGAATGTGAAATATTTTGGACCACTAATGTAGAAATATGCGACAATTGGTTGATGCTTGTTGCCAATAAAATACGGATTTTGGAATTGATTTTTGACCCTATGAACCAGGGTGGTATTGAAAAGCGAAACTTTATATAGATGTAAGAAATAAAGTTTAAAGCTTTGATTAACCATATAATTACTTTTTTTAGATCTGGTGATGTGAAAATCCGGAAATCATATTTTGTCATTGTCATTACAATAATTGATGCTAAATCAGTGCAGTTATTAAGAAAAGAGAATCCATCAGCCAAAGGCTTCATTAAAATACTTGGCACATCCTCTGAAACGTAAAACTTAGAGAGTTGCACTAAAAGTATAAGAAGAATGGTTAGTACATTCATCACACGTATCGATTAATCCGAATTAAATATATAGGTTCTGTAAGTTTCGCCGTCACGTTGTAAGATGAACATGGATTTCGGACAATTACTTAAGTCTTGACAATCAGCTAACATATTGGCTAGTAATCTTCATTTGATTACGTTAAGTTAGTTTGAGGTACCTTTCACTTGTGAGCACCCTCTGAGGCGATTTCTACCTATACGTTTCGGCTTGAAGGCGGCTATTGTTGAACTGGGACCCTGGTATATGATATACATATATGAGTCATCTAAGGTTACACTGCTCAGAGAGTGTTCTCTTTTAAACCTAGTCAGTTGACTTAAACGGGACCGAAATTTATACGAAGATTTTATGCTCTAAAAGACGAAGGATACTTGCATACAATCATATCAATACACATGACCTTGTGTCACGGGGCAGGATTGGGTTGGTTAAGGTCTTGTAGCACCACGCAGATTCCCTTAACCAGAGATTTGTTGGTGAGTGATATGATTCTTGCTTTAATCTCGCTCTTGAAGTTTTTAGTGAACTAAAAGTCAAGAAAACCTATCTATCTATCTGTCGATTGTGGGGTTCATTCCGACCGTGTTGTATTGTTCGGAAACGAATTAGAGATAGCCCGATGCATTCGACCAATGACATCAATAGGTACATTCCCAAATAGATGGCACTTTTCGAATGTGCACCGAATTTCCAAAGAGGGCGACCGTATCTTATCGATTCATGGCATTAAGTTCTATTTTTTCAAAGGTAATGGAGTAACTTTCGAAATGTCTAGAAACGAACAATTCCTTAAAGAACGCCAATATGCTTTTCGAAACAACATTTCCACGGAGTATCTGATAACATATCTTACTGAATAGTAAAGTTACCCGCTATGGTGTAGCAGGGTTGACGCACTGGATATCTCAAAAAAGTTTGACCTTATTTGGCACCCAGCCCTATTATCGAAATTAATTTCGTATGGAATTCACGATAAGCTGATTCAATGGATAAAAGATTGTTTTTCTGACCATTCAATCCAATAAGTTCTGGATTGCTTCATGTCAATCCAATCAAATTAAAAGTGGTGCTCCACAAGGGTCTGTACTCGGGGGTATGAGTACAACCGCTAACGTGACCGCACGTGCGTCCTTTCAAAATTCATGCCATCCGATTTTCTAAGTGCAATCCGTAGTGGTTGTACACCGTTTTTTTTTACAATAACGCGCGCACAAAATGGGGTTTTGAAGTACCTGAAATGTCAGAGCACAATGTGAGCGGAAGAAGAGATAGATGATAAGGCAAGCAGCTATCGGTGTCCTTTGGTCTTAAATGCATGCACATTACAACGAGGAGGAAACACATAATCAGGTCGAGCATTCCACGTGCGTGTGGCTCGGCTAAAAAATGGCTCTCTATATTTATATGTGCACCTGAAGTTGACTTTCAACATGAACTGATAAATATTCTCAGATTGACGAGTATTGCGGGAAAATGTCTGGAGAGGCGGTACAGACTCAGCAAATTCAGTTGAGCAACGACCACGATAACTACTACTACTATTTATTGGCCTGTAGGAACTCGAAAGTTCATGACCTCACCGACTCGACTCCGTCATTGTTCCCTGTCCCGTGCGCTCTCCTTCCACGTTCGACCATCTGATCCGATCTCGAAACGACCGCGATAACACCCATACAAAAGAGGTTGACATGATACGTGGCGCCATGTTCGCTCTAATTGTTGGAGACGGAGCAGTACACGGCTGGCGGACTGAATATCAGCTATTTATACCAATAGCTCTCTTTGTTCCTGTTACAAGCATGCGAACGGGGGAACGGGGACACAAGAGAAAATATAAAAGTTGACGGTAATGGACCCATCCCATAGGGTCTACTGCTGACACACTACAAACACGCACGCACAGCACAAACGCACACACATACACACCGACCAAAGCGCAGATTATCAGACGCCAAAGACTTTATCTGCGTTTACTACCGCACTCAAGACCTACCGGTCTTGTACGACCCCCCCCCCCCCCCCGACCCCCCACCTCCCAAGTAGCTAGAGAACAATTGAACTAACCCTGTCCACACTATCCTTAGATATTTCCTTCCCCTTTCTTTTCAGATATCTTGAGACCGAGCCCAACATCTTCACGGATGTGGTTGATTCTGGTTATCGCAAGATGGCCAGAAGCCAGAGACAAGATGAAGGCCACATTTATCCTTGTCTCCCTAAAGTCGGCCTCTCGCCACCCAATTTTTTATTTTTTGGAGTTGACGATAGTACAACAAGCGTACTGGGCAAGACTACAACGCCCTTCGCCCAGAGAAGAGTGCTGCTCTGGTGCTGTGCTTTCTTAAGCAAAGAGAACTTAACAGATAGGGGGGGGGGGGGGGGGGACTCTCTTTATAGAGAGTTCGAATTTATTCAGTAATTGTGTTTAAGGTTTAATAAATATTCCAAACGAATAAAATGGATTAACACCAATTAAGAGCCGAATTAATTCGACCGCAACTGATTGATAGTTTCTTGGCTGTGTCGATGCACGTGCCGTTTATCGACGTTATGTCGTATGTATGGGAGCTAGTTTTCCTTGCTTTTGTGCGTTCCGTATTAAAACTTTGTCGCCCACATGGAACGTGAATGGGCGTGTCTTACGGTCGTAGTACTCTTTCGACTTCTTCTTGGAAGTTAACAGGTTACGCCTTGCTATTTCGTACGTATGTTGAAGTTTGTACTTCAATAGCTTATGGTAACTGTCATGGTTATATACCAGTTCCGGGGGTGCGCTTTATGCTCGTCGGTACCTCCGGGGTGAACCCAAATAGACAGTCCATTGGCGTAAGCTTAGTACCTTCGTGTACATTGGTGTTGTATACGAATGTTGCCGTCCTCAGGTATTGATCCTATGACTGGGAATTTCCATCCACAAGACTACGTATATATTCTACGAGTGGACGATGGGCTCTCTTTAGAGCGCCATTCGTTTGTGGATGGTACGCAGAGGTTTTTTGTTTCTTGATACGGAGCAGTTTACACGTGCTTTTAAACAAACTGCTTAGGAAATTGCTTCCCTGATCGGTCACCAATTGCTTCGGAGCGCCATACCGAGCAATTATTTGGTCCAAGAAGACTGTGGCCACCGTTTCTGCCTCCGCATCTGGGAGAACGTAGCAATCTATATACTTAGACAAGTTGTCTTGGAATGTGAGTATATATTGATTGCCGGTTGGAGTTCGATCAAGAGGACCTACTATATCTAAGTATACTTTCTCAAAAGGCATCTTTGCAATGTCGGTTATTACCATGGGCATACGTATGTTCGGTGAAGATTTCATGGTTTGACATGTTTTACATACTTTGATGTATTGCTTAATGTCGCGCATCATGTTCTTCCACCAAAAATTCCTACGTATTTTATTATACGTTTTACTCACTCCTTGGTGTCCACCCAAAGGAGGATCATGGTATTCCCGGAGTAGGAACTGGATGTCTTCAGGATTTGTTATCTCCGATCCTTTTTCCGTGCAGACCGGAATAGGTTCTCGTTAAGAAAAGACTTGTCGTCATTCTATCTATGAGTTCCTTCGCTTGCCCTTAACTTTTTAGCTTGGGTGGGTGTTAGTACATTGCACCTTGATAGTGTGGGAGTCTCATCACAATGTTGCAGAATACGGCTCAAGGTATCTGCATTGGTATTGTATTTACCGACTTTATACTCGATTTGGTAGTCGAACTCCAGTAGCTTGCGATGGAACCTTAGTAAAGGTGACGTGGGGTCTTTCGTGTTAAATACTCCCTTTAATGGTTTGTGATCCGTGTATATGGTGAATTTTCTCCCTTGTAAATAACAGCGGAAATTCTTAGCCGCCCAAACAATGACTAGTAACCCTTTCTCGAACGTAGAGTAATTCTTTTCCGCCTTATTCAAGGTTCGGCTGGCATATGCGACTGGCTGGTCCTTATCTATTTCGCCTTGCAACAGTATGGCGCCCAGTACTTCATTACTAGCATCCGTGGTCAGATTAGAGGGTTTGGTGAAATCTGGGTAGATTAATAGTGGCGGCGAGACCAATAACTCCTTTATGTTATCAAATGCTTGTTGGCATTTGTCCGACCAAGTGAATTTAACGTCCTTCCTTAACAAGTTTGTTAAGGGGCGTACTATCTTCGAAAAATTTGGAACAAATGTTCGATAGTAATTCGCCAAGCCTAAAAACGATTGGACGTTCTTAACCGTCTTGGGAATGGGGAAATCCCTGACACTAGCAGTCGTATCGCGATTTGGCATTGCCCCTTTTTCGGAACAAACATGTCCCAGATATACTACTTTCTTTTGTAGGAAGTTGCATTTCTCTGGTTGTAACTTGAGGTTGTGGTATCTCATTTGATCGAATACTTTCCGGAGTTTGCCATTATGGTCTTCTAGGTTTTTTCCATATATGACAACGTCGCCCAGACCAACAAAGTATGCGATACCATGCAACCCGGTTAGGGCATGGTTCATGAGTCTCTGAATCGTAGCCGGTGCTCCCTTTAAACCGAATGGCATACGTTTGAACTCATAATGCCCGTAATTTGTGCTAAACGCTGTCTTATTTCGATCCTTCTGATCTACTAAGACTTGGTGGTAGCCGCTGGCTAAATCGAGCGTGAAAAAATAGCGTGAGTGACCGAGCTGGTCCAAAATGACCTCTGTTCGAGGGAGAGGGTACGCATCACCAATGGTTTTGTCGTTCAGTTTCCTGAAGTCGACCACAACTCTCCATCGGGCTTTTCCATCGGGGCTCGCTTTCTTAGGAACTACCAAGAGTGGTGAGTTACACGGACTTTTGCTTGGTGGAATGATATCATTCTCCAGCATATCCCGTACTCGCTCGTTTATCACCTCTTTCTTGCACTCAGGCAGACGGTACATTCATTGAATTATTGATGCTTGATCCTATATCACCGGTATCTCATGCGTCATGTCACTGGTATATGTCAGGAGGTCACCTTTGAGGTGGAAAATGTCGTTTAACTTCTCACATATTTCCACTATGGATTGACACTCTTGAGGACTTAGGTTTTTCCTTAAGTGGAGTTCCTCGTGTAATTGTGTCAACCTTGGATCTTTTGGTGATTTCTCCTCCGGCAATATACGTCGGATGTAATGGAGGTGTTCCCCCTCCAAAGGTTTTTTATCCGAATTATATCCCGTTGAACTGTTATCCTCATTTTCCAGAGGAATGGTGGAAAATTCGTTAAATGGATGTAATTCCGCCTTAATTCGGTCTATGGTTTGGGGATACTTTGCGATATTGAGTACCTCTACTTGGGCATTCTTCGCCTTCCCCACAATACAATTTGATATCAAAATTCCTGGTTGTGCAGCTTTAGGTACTAGCATTACCTCTTCGCGGATTACCATGGGAAGTCTAAGCATTTTTCCTGAACATGGCGGTATTATCGCCGGTCTGTTCAGAAAAATGTCTACCTCCGAAGGGTATGGCAGTGAGTGTTCCACCAATACTTCTTCTTCTTTAGCCTTCTTCGGCTTGTGAGATATCATCTTGGGGTTGGGGTACTTGGAGCCCGACAAGTTTGCGTCAGCTTTCCCCTGTTTGGGTAAGGTATCCGGTATACTACCGACCGCGGTCTGACCCTCTTCCGGTCTCCTTGGTTCAGGTTTCCGACTGACTACCTCATATCCTGACATCCTCTTCCTGTCTTTTGTAAACTTAATGGAAAAGCTTACCGGTTTTAATCTTGTTTGGGAAAATTCCACACAGTTTCCCAGTCCATTAACTTTGCAATTCCTAGACAGGAAGTCGTTCCCTAACAACCCATCTGCTGATAATCCCGGTAGGGAGTCTATCACCTGAAAACTACAGGAGAGTTGTTGGAGTAATTTAAATATCCCCTTGCAATAGCCTCTAGACTTGCCCTTGCCAAAAAGCGCTTGGAGGGTAGTTGCTTTTTCTGTATCCAATGTGGTTCCATATCAGCTTAATAAGACTGATCTCCGTAGCTGTGTCCACTATGAGACGTGTAGTGTTTCTACTACCGATGTCTAATGGGAGCTGGGCAGCTAGAACTTTCGTTGGTGGGAGCTGAAGACAGGTTTCATTATTTGGTGACTTTAGTCATAGGCTTTATTTAGCAAGTCTCGAGGCTTATTAAATTTTCTATAATAATTTATTTTTACGGGCATGGTTATTAGCCTTGCGCCGAATTCGACTGTTTATGGTCCTTCGAATTTTTCCTTATTTGGACTGCCTTCCATTCTCTGTTGACCGCGCAGATCGGTGGTGTGTGGACGTGGAGTACAGGCTTAACCACTTTGTTGGTTGCATCTAATGGTGGCTTTGGGGTTTGTACCCACATTGCCTTGCAATGACACTCGTCTCACGTGTGACCCCTTCGGCCACAAAACTTACAACAACATCGAATGCTGTACACTCTACGATTCGATGCTGTTGCTTGTTTCGAAGTAAATGGTCGTTCTTGCCCTTGGTTTGAGGTCTTCACGGATGCCCTCTGTTGGTTCTGCGACCTTGGCGTGGAGGCTTGGGATTATCTGCTCTTCATTTGTGTGCTTTGTGCACGACAGTCTTGGGCACCGTGCCCATATTGGTTGCACTTCGCACACAATGCTGTGTTCCGGCGTCGCAGACGCTCTTCATATGTGTCCTTTCCTTTTACAGAATATGTCATTGCACATGCCATATGTGCAATCCATGGGTGTGGTGCACGTTTATCCCGACCTTGACTGGGTGAGTCGCTTTGATAGTCACCTCCGCCTCCCTGATGGGGGCGTGGTACCTCAGGCTGTTTTATGTTAGATCCTATTGGTCTTCTAGAAGAACGCGATGGTGTGTCTGACCTAAACGGATTTTTTTCAGGTTGGGGGTGTGTAACAGAGTGGGGACGTTCTGTGAACCTAGTATTTGTGTTCCTATAACCGGTCCCGATTACCTGAGACGCATCGTTTATAGGTATATGTTGCCTGTGTCTCGATCCCTGTCGATTTTCCCATGTATTCCCGTAATTCTGGCCTGAAACCCTACTTGTCACATGTGGACGATCTTGTTCATCCTCCCAATAATAGAACGGGTTGTTCCTTAAGATTGTTTCCCTATTCGAAGAGATGGGGGCATGATGTGTGTCGTTCGTTTCAGGTGAAGGTGACTGGTCATGGTATGTGTCTACCCTCGTTGGTATTCCCTGCTATACCATCCACTGTTGCTCCTCATCTCATTTTGGGTTTTCTCTATTTGGAGAAGTCTGGCAATAATCCCATTTAGTGTATCCCTTAAGATTCTAGTATCAGATGTCGGAGTTGGTCGTTCCTAATTCCTATCATCAGTACCGACTTTGCCAATCTCTCGATCTGGATGGCGAATGCTGCGCTGCTGTCGTGGCCGTACGTGGGGATTGCTGCTTTTTTACAGTCCGTTACTGCTTGAGTTAATCGGTACGTGAAATCTGTGACATCCTCTTCGCGGGATTGTCGCATATGAGAGAGTTTCGAATGTAACTCCTCATATGAAGCGTGTGGCAGTAGCGTATTTCGGAGTCGTTGTTCGTACTCCTCGAAAGTTGCTGGGAGGTTTACCTTAAAAATGCGGCGAGCTTTCTCACTTAACCGCATGGGTAGCCACCACAGGAAAACGTTTTCCTCTGCTGAGGATAAACAATCTAAGGTCCTGTCACAGCTTTCGAGGAAGTCGTGCAGTTCCTCGCTGCATTAGGACCTTTGTGGCCACTAAACACAGTCACGTTGTCTTGGACCAGGTCCACCATTCTATCGGCACCCAATATAACGGCGATGGGTTCCTCCATTACGCGTTCCGCGGAATTCCTCCTCGATTGGTTTCTAGTTTGCATCGAATGTTCTTTAAATCGCGCGTTTATTTATTGGTGGTACGTAACTACCCAGATTTATCTAACCGTGGTTCGCTATTAACCGGTAGCGGACCAAAACACTATTAAGGAATAAGACGGCCAGCGATGACAAGACCAATCTAGAAAAAGGGAAAAAGAAAGAAATAAAAAGAAGACAAAAACCTGAAAATACACACTAAAACAATGGAAAGTATCTGGGTATAATAATCTCTGATTTTCTTCCCAGCGTTGTTTTCGCCTTCTCTCCTGTAAATTGGAAAGGAGGGAAAAGCGAAACAAAACTCTTATTTATTTTTGTTATTACGGCCTTTTATTTATTTTTATTTATCCTAGCCTAGCTAGTCGGCGTAGGTGCGTAAGAGCCTCGGGGGTCTTCCCACCACTGGATTTGTATCCCCGACGGATCTGACACAAACCTCAGCTGGTGGTTACCGGGTGCGCCAAAAATTGTTATTATTATTATTATTTACTGGCCTGTAGGAACCCGGAAGTTCATGACCTCACCGACTCGGCTCCGCCATTGTTCCCTGTCCCGTGCGCTCTCCTTCCACGTTCGATCATCCGATCCGATCTCGTCGAGGTCCAATCTAACATTGTCCTCCCATCTCCGTCGTGGCCGCCCTGTCGGTCTCTTCCCCGTTAGTTTACCGTCAAGAATTCTATGCACGGTCCTATCATCGCCCATTCGCGCTACGTGTCCGGCCCACCTTAATCTTCGCGACTTGATCACTCTCACTATTGTAGGTTTGCGGTATAGCTCTTCCAATTCGTGGTTGTGGAGTTTCCTCCATTGTCCTGACTCCTCGTCATATTTACCGCCAAATATACCCCTTAGGACTTTATTCTCTAATACGCGGAATTTGTTCTCTTCCCGTTTTGTGAGAGCCCATGTTTCGGATCCGTATAGAGCAATCGGCATGATTATGGTTCTATAGACACGGAGCTTTATATTACGTGATAGCAGTTTGGATTTTAATAGTTTACTGGCTGCATGCCAACTAGCGTTGCCGGAATGTAGTCTTTTGTGAATTTCCTTTGATGTTTCGTTTCTGGTCGTCAGTATCGTTCCCAGATATTTAAATTCTTTGACTTTTTCAAATATCTTGCCCCTGACGTTTATATGTGTTCTCTGAGGTCCACCTGCTCTCGTCGTAATCATGTATTTCGTTTTGTCTTCGTTTATTTCTAGGCCCACCTCTTCTGCTGCTTGCATGATGATTTCACAGTTTTTACTTATAGTTTCAAGATTATCGCCCAGAACGGCGATGTCATCCGCATATGCGAGCACTTGTGTGACCCCGTTCAGGGATGATCCGGTCGTGTTGTCGTCTTGTACCTTTCTGATGACATACTCGAGGACAAGGTTAAAAAGGCATGGTGAGAGGCCATCCCCTTGTTTTAGTCCGTCCCGGATTTCAAATGGTTCTGAGAGGTGGTTTTCTATTCTAACTCGCCCTTTGTTTTCGTTCATGCAGATTTGAATGGGGGCGGCATATTTTTTCGAGATCCCCAGCTCAACCACAATATGGTAGAGTCTTTGCCTTGCGACTGAGTCGTAGGCTTTTTTGAACTCCACGAACAGTTGGTGAACCGTCTCTCCGTATTCCCACTTCTTTTCCAGCAGTTGCCTTATTGTGAACGTCTGGTCGCTTGTTGACCGATTCCGACGGAATCCGCATTGGTAGTCTCCCAATATGTCTTCTGACATTTGTTAATATTTTGTATGTGATTGGGAGCAATGATATTCCCCTGTAATTTTCGCAGTCAGATCTGTCGCCTTTTTTGAAAACGGGGATGACTATTGAGGTTTTCCATTCTTCCGGAATGACTTCCTTGTCCCATATTATTTTAACCAGTTGGTGGATCTTTCGAGCGGTTGCCTCTCCTCCGTGCTTCACAAGCTCTGCCGGCATGCAATCGATTCCAGGGGCCTTGTTGTTTTTCAGTCGATTTATCGCGTCTACAACTTCGTCGAAAGAGGGATCTGGGGCTCGGCTGTATGTACGTCTGGTGCGTTTATTTGTGGTTGATGGGTGCGCACATTGAGCAGGTTTTCAAAGTACTGCTTCCATCTTGTCATGATGTTTTTTGTTTCTGTCACCAGACAGCCGTTTGTGTCTCAAATTATTTTGGCTCTCCCTCGGTAGCCATTTCTAATTGAATTTATGCCGGCATACATTCCTCTGCTGTTCTTTGCTCTGGCATTTTCTATAATTTTTTCGATCCGAGTCTTCTCCCATTCGCGTTTTTTGCGTTGGAAAAGTCTAGTTGGTTCTTTCCGAATTGTCGCGTATCTTACTGCGTTGAATTCATCATATGCTTCTAAGTGGATCATTCTGAGGCGTTTACGTTCTACGATTTTTGCCCTGCACTCATCGTCAAACCGAGGTTTGGACTTAGTTGTTTTCTTAAATCGTAATACCTCTTGGGCTGTTTGTTTGATTGTGTCTCTGATCGATGCCCATTTAGTGTCCACACTATCGGCTTCCTCTTCCTCATTACTGTCATTCTCTAGGATGCTAAATCTATTCGTTAGTTCGTCTTGATATTCCGCCCTTTTACGTAGGTCTTTCAGTTTATCAATCTCGAACTTTTTGCTAGTCTCCCGTGACTGTCCATGTGGGATTGCTGCGAGGCGACTCCTGATTGTGCCCATCACTAGAAGGTGATCGGAGTCGCAATCTGCTCCTCTACGTCAAGGATATTCGAGTGATGTCTTTTGTCTATGAGGAAGTGGTCTATTTGGTTACGCGTTACGCCGTCGGGTGATATCCATGTGGCTTTATGGATTTGCTTGTGCTTGAACATCGTGCTCTTCACTACCAGATCTTTTGACGCCGCGAACGTGATAATTCGAATACCATTATCATTTGAAACGTCATGTAGGCTTTCTTTACCTATTGTTGGTTGGAAGATATCTTCCTTTCCCATTTTCGCATTGAGGTCGCCGAGGAGGATTTTAACATCGAATGATGAGATCCCATCAAATACTTCCTCTAGGGTCTCGTAGAGTGTGTCCTTCGTTTCTTCGTCGGTAGATTCTGTTGGGGCGTGTACGTTTATAAATACATAATTGTACCATGGGCCCTGTATTTTTAGCACCGACATTCGGTCATTAATAAATTGCACATCTTTTACATGGGACTTAATCTTCTTGCTTATGATGAAGCCAGTTCCGAGGTTATGTGTATGGGTACCTCCACACACCAGTGTAAACCCGTTGGTTTCGATTACTTGATGTGGCAGTCGAACTTCCTGAAGCGCGACGATGTCCATTTTATATTGTTTCGCGTTTTCTACGACTGTCTGTATGGCGCCTGGTTTATATAACGTTCGAACATTCCACGTGCCGACGCGTATATCCCGCTTTTTCAGTTTTTCCCCACCTCTTCTTTTTGCCGAGTCGGTGTTTTCTTGATGATTTTTTCCCTTATGGTAGTGTCGGCTCATCACACCTACGCCTACCGGGTTTTTTGTGAGATTGTGTTTTGTATATTGGTTATTCATTTTTGATCCCACGAGACTTGGGGTTTCAAATAGTCCGCCATATCAGAGCCCGCGTTTTGATGCGACCCGGTGTCAGAGAGGCGCCGTTATAATACAGCCGGTATACCACTGGTTGCAAACCATCCAATGGGCACGGTGACGCGTAACACCTTGGATTAGGGGTGGTAGATCTCTGTGTGTTACTCCTCGCTAGCCTGTCTGACATGGGTGACCCTACTGGAAGCACATGCTTCCGTCAGTATAGCCTGAGTGATTCATTGTCCTTTTAGCCCCCGCACCACGTCAAGGTTTCTACCAAGCTGGGGCGCCAAAAATTGTTATGATATTAAATAACAATTTAAATCTAAGCTATGAAAAGGTGTATACTACGGGTGTAAGTAATGAATGTGACTCACTTGGCTTAGTGTTGACTCGTTGGACCGTTCTCGGTCGCTGCTCCTTAGTTGCAGTGGGCGAAGAATCTTGAGCCCCCTGTTGTATTGAATTTGTTTTTCTTTGTAGGTATTATTGCCCTGAGCTTGGTCGATTACTATTATGTGTTCGCTGATTATAAACCAGTTAAATTAAGTGAATGTGACATGGACAAAACTAATATTAGCCAATATTTATATTTATAGGCAATCAAGAGCATCCGCTTTCTTTTTATTAAAAATCTCAATTAATTATTTTTTGCCGTTGACGTATATAATTTATTTTATTCGTCGCCAACGTCGTTTATTATTATTTTTTCTGCCAAGTAGAATTTGCATAAAGTAGTTTATGCAAATTAGCTACTTGACGATTTTTTTTTATTTACGGGCAGAGAGGGGATTAGTTGTTGGGCGAGGGCATGGACACGAGGTCCGTAACAGACGGGCTGGATATCATTGATCTTATCTAATCCCTCTACCAAGTTCTTGGTTATTAAACTCGCTTCGGCACCACTATCCAATTCGAACTCAATACTTAAATTCATAATTTTTAATTTTTTGAATCAATTTTTTTTTTAATTTAAGGTAAAATTAAAGACATTCACAATACCCACGTACATCACCGAATCATCTTCACGATCGAGGAAATAATCTTCAGTATCATCATTGTTAGTAACCTTGTTAATGAATCTTCAACTATTTGCATTTTTACGGTCGATACCATACAGATTTTACCCTCAGCTGGACATTTTCCTAACGCGTGAAGCCAATTGCATCTAAAGGATGGTATTTTCGGTTGTTTACTGGTTTGGTAACCTGTGTATTTCTGTCGATCTCCTCTACGTTTCTCGAGTCTGAAATTAGAATTAATAGCATTGACGTTTAACATGTTATCATTATTATTTATTTGTTATTATGTTATCATTTGTATACATGTTATCAACGTATTCATTAGTGTTGTCACCATCGGTGCCCGTCCATTCTCCACCCGAATTGCCTGCAGCCCGGTCTCTTCTGGCACATAACAGATTTCCTTTGCTTTTACCAAAGTCAAACTGCCCTGTTTTACAGTAGTCGCGCAAGTTATAGAATCAAACGGGTACACCCGACAAAAATGGCATCATCACCAAACACCAGCTGCACACAGGATTACCAAACCCATATCAACATTCAGCCGGCATGGAAAATTCCTGGACGACAATGGCTGGATGACATCATCCTTATCACCTCTTATCCCGAATCTTCAAGAGAATAGACAATGACTGGATGACATTGCGGGCGTTTAAATAGGTGTGCCGGCGTACGACACAGGTTCACTAAAAGCGGCCAACGATTGTTCACGGAATAAATCCCCGAGGAAGCAAACAGGAAGAATAAGAAGTAAAACACATGATTGATGTTGTAAATTGTTTTATTGATTGGACTTGTAATTGGTTTTTAATGCACATTGAATTGTTTGCAAGTTAAAAAGTTAATTGAAGGAACAAATTTCGTAATACATACTGTTGTCGTGGACCTTCACTGATTAAACACAGTGTCAATAAATTCCATAATCCACCGAGCAAGTTTTTCTTATGTTATTTATGAGATAAGTTCACAATCCTTCCGGTCACAATACAAAGCGAGATCTCAATACAAAATTAACGCTTGGCGGGGATTACAATTTAATTTTACATTATTTACACTTAATTGATTATTGCGTCAGGCGACGTGGCAGCAATAGCAACAGGGATACTAACCTTGAAAGGAAAACGGATTTCAAAATACGGGCTTCTGGAACGGGTGTATCTATACCAGGATCGAACACTTAACATAATCCACTCTAGTTACTCCGACGGCGCAACGTCCCCGACACGTGTGCGTGGTTTTACGGTTAAAATCTGACTATGTGTGTCCACCTTGGCGGTTGTGACTCCTGTGGTTGTGCACCGTTTGGCGGATGGATCTCGACCTATGTAACGCGGGAGCGATGAGCGCTCGGCGGTGGTTGTGACTCGGCTGACTATTCAAAGCAAGAAATCGTTCATCGCGTCGTGGCAGTGGAGTCATAGCTGAATAATCCCACTGCCACTTACCAGGAACTTGAAAGGTGTTGCTATGCTTGCATAGGGAATTTAGTTCCAGAGAATCACTGCCGTACAAGCTGAGTTAAATTCCTCTGTCGCTATGTATACGGGGAAATTGGTTTGGAAACACGACCAAGTATGGGTATGAGTTGTCGGTTAGACAAGGGAATATGGGTCTTGGTCGTTGCGATGGTTGTTGCCCGGAAATGCAATGCTTCGTGCTGGTAGCTTACCAGTAAGGGGAATTGGTATTGGGTAGGATGCGAGCCGAAATGATTTTCGGGGGAAATGAATGTCGCTTGGTTGCAAGCGAGAAAATAGTTTAAGCAGGAAGTGAGCTGGAATGATTTTCGGGGAAAATTAGAACTGCTGGGCTGCAAACAAGAAATATAATTTAAGTAGGAAATTTTTTGGAAAAATATATGAGGTTTGATGTACTTGGGGGAGATGAATAATATTCCGTTGTAAGTTTGAATATGTATTTTATTACAGCTTGGGAAATGGATCCTTGGTAAGTTTGGGGATGTATGCGATTCCAGATTTGGGGACGGATGCTGTTGCATATTGGGGAGTGTGTGCTATTACAGATTTGGGTTATGGTGACGGGCTGTTAGCGGTCGAAGTTAGGTAGGAATTGTGGGTTGGTTCTCCTTGTGATATAGAGAACCCCCACAACATCATCGTTATCATTTTCATGTCAAGAGATTAGGAAATAACCCTAAGGCACGTCACTATAAAGGGCGTCTAATAATCTTGCATGTTGAAATAAATTATTATGGAAAATTTAACAAAGCCTCGAGATTTGCTAAATAAGTCAAGACCGGATCCCGGTTGTAGTGCCGATGATGATGATGATGATGACGTAACTATAAATGCTTGAGGGTAGCTATGATATGCACTTCATTCCAGCTACTAAGATCGAGATGGACCACATCGGCTGCATTAGTGTTATAAGAAGTCACTGTAGCCAACAAAAGATGTAAATAATGAATAGTGAATAAAGCATCCTCGATCCGAAAAAATAAAAACTATATACTTCTTACACCACCGTTGTTTACAAATAACACGCGTTGTAATCTGCTATGCCAATGACTATGCGATCTCTGATCATGTGTTCCTTTTGGGTATCAAATTCACAGTTTTCCCCTTGCTTTATAATAACCGCTATTAACTGTTTGAACAGTTCCCTCTCAAAAAAAGGTATCGATCATACTCTACATTACTTCGTGGTACGCAATATGCCTGAAGCGCTCCCATGACATCTTTGATCGATTTCTTGTTGTCCTCTGTGAGTCCCAGTGTCCCAAAAACTTCAATCGGCCGTTCACCCGCACATGTTAAAAATCTAGCCACTTGGTCTTACTCTCGCAGCTCGTTTTAGTGGCAACCGCGTAGACGTCCCACATAGCCGTAGATTTCCTCCAGTTCTCTTTAACATTAACGTCCATTGACAACGGTTCTGGCTTTTGATAACACATTTCACTCATTGTTCTCACCAAATGGTTTTATTATTATTTTATTCTCTTTATTCCTTTATTAATTTTGCACTTCTCAAACTGGCTGCGCCATGTTGCATTTGCTGATTATTAAATAAAACACGTGCACTTTCCACATTATATTGTACATATATATTTTATTTCATGTCCATGCATTTCGGCTATTCAAATACAACTACTGCCACTTACGTTGATACTTGAGAAGAGGAAAATATCAGCAAGTTGGAACAATGCCAAGAATCTCCGAAGAACAGCACCCGTGATAATATCTGTAAAACAGACAGAGGTCGGCTACGCGCCTTCGATGTGATAGCGACTGTAGTCCCGACGTCAGCGCCGAGTCCCCGATCAGGCGGATCGCTCGTCTCTGTACGCTCTCAAGTAGGTCGAGGGTATGTTTAGGAGCCGAGCTCCAAACATGAGAGCAATATTCGAGCGCGGGTCTAATTTGGGATTTATATAGGAGAAGAAGTTGGGCCGGGGTAAAATATTTC
Organism: Microdon myrmicae; assembly: GCA_963931805.1. Lineage (NCBI taxonomy): Eukaryota > Metazoa > Arthropoda > Insecta > Diptera > Syrphidae > Microdon > Microdon myrmicae. The sequence goes on from OZ007502.1 coordinate 111,500,058, forward strand.
TTGGCTCTAAAAAGATAACTCAGTTTTCCTGAGGCTGATTTGGCGATACCCAATACGTGTTTATGCCATGATACATTCCCCAGCCTCGAGGGCCCGGCCACTCATCATCAGCTGTGCAACCGATGATCCAGTTTTCTTTGGGAATGTTGTATACTGGGTCTTCGTTGCGTTGAAGTCGACAAGATTGGCCTTTCCCCACTGCAGGACTTTATCCAGATACTGATTCAGAGAGTCAATCTGTCTACATCTCAGCTGGTGTGACGTTGATGCACTAATCGGCCGATCACTCGAAAAGGAGGAAACAAGCGTACTATCATCCGCAAAACTGAACACTTTGTTATCCGTTGTCTCCAACAAATCATTTATGTGAAGCAAGAACAAGGTTGGAGCCAAAATAAAACCTTGAGGCACCCCCGAATTAACAGGATACAGATCCGAACACTCGCCGTCCACAACAACCCGGATCGATCGATTCTCAAGGAAGCTTTTCGTCCAGTCGCAAAGCTGTTGGGATATGAACGTCCATATGAACGAAGTTTGCTCAGCAAAGCGACCGCCCTTGACTCACTATGCCGTTCAATCGCAGATGTCCATATATCGGTTTTAAGTGTCAAAAGGTCTCCTGTGGACCGCCTGCCATGGAATCCGTATTGACGGTCATTCAGAAGTCCGTTGCACTCCAAATACTTAACCAATTCTGTATTGATGACTTTTTCCATTACCTTAGATAAAATAGAGAGTAATGCTATCGGACGGTAATTTTGTGGGAGACACTTTTTTCCCGTCTTTGGGATTGGCTGAACTCGAGCGATTTTCCAGCAGGCAGGAAAGGTCCTCCGTGCATACGATAAGCGGAAGAGTCTGCCAAGAACCGGCGATAGTTCTGGAGCACAGTTCTTAAGGACTATTGCTGGTATTCCGTCCGGGCCGGTTGCCTTCCTACAATCCAGTTCACGTAGAATGCGTTGAATAGTGCACGGACGAAATCTCACATCCCGCATCGAAGACTGTACCGGCGAGATCACAGGTGGCTCCAAAAGGCCGGGATCGAGGTTTGAATTCGCGGAAAATAAATTCGCAAATACATTAGCTTTATTCTTTGGATTCGTGACTAACATCCCGCTGTCTGTCACCAACGGGGGGAAAGAGGAGGATGCGAAATTACCGCTGACAGCCCTTGCCATTGAGCAGAAGGAGCGCGAACCAGTTGGGCACCGAAGGAGCTTATTGATCACCCTGTCGTCGTGAGCCTTCTTCGCAGTATCAATCGCCTGGTTGCACGCGTTTCTGATTCTAACAAAGTTCGCTCTGTTAACATCGGTGGGATTGGAGCGCCATTGCTTAAAAGCTCTATTTTTTGCCGCTGTAATCAGCTCGCATTTTTTGTCAAACCAAGGTTTTTCAGACGAACTTCGTTTGATGGAATGTGGAATATACATCTCCATCCCCAGAAGAATAATCTCTGATACCGACTCAGCGCAAGCATTAACATCGGAGTTTCCGAAGCACACCTCCGACCATGGAAAGGATGCGAAGATATCCCGGAAATCGTCCCAGTTAGCAGCCCCATACTTCCATACATGGCGAAGCTGCCTAGGCCGGTTATTCGCTTGATATGCAAGTGCTTGCGCGACAGATACCAAGCAGTGATCTGAGTTTCCCAGGGGCGCAGAAACCTCTACGATATAAATACTCGGTTCGGATATCAAAAACAGATCCAGGGTGTTCGCATAATCGCCTCGGGCATCCGGCACTCGCGTTGGTTCCCCCACGAGTTGAGTCGAGTTGTGACTTACAGCAAACATCTCCGCCAGCCTCCCAGCCTCGTCGGTTCTGTTAGAATGTAACAACCAGTCGGAATTGTGCACATTAAAATCCCCAAGGACAACAATTTCAGAAGCCGGGTGGTTGATCTGTATCCAGTCGACGGTATGTGAAAGATGTTCGAAAAATGTCGCCGGACGATCGTCATTCGGGGAGCGGTAAAGACAACAAAGAAATTTAACGGAATTCCTCAGTACGACCCTCAACCATATGATGTCCATATTATTGGGTTCCAACGCCTCCACCCGCTGGCAAGCCAGATTGGACCGCGCGAAGACGCAGACTCCGCCCTTAAAACGGAATCTCGAATGAAAGTCGAATCCTGAACAACGAAAATATGTCGAATCAGTTGACGAATCGACCTGGGTCTCAGTTAGGGCAAGGATATCAGGTTTCGTTGTTTGCAAATATTGGTGGACGGCGTTTACATTCGTATTGGTGAAACCGATGCCCCAGATGTTACAAAATGCCGTCACCAGTCGAGCGTGGGCCGAGCCTCGAGAGCGAGCCCGGTTATGCGATGACGAACCGCTTAAAGTTCCATTATTTATCATGATATCTGCATGATGTTCCCCCTGACATAGTCCCCCCCGGAGATCCGAATGGGAGACTAGTTTACCTCCGGAATTCTTTATATCAGAAGGCACCATCATGACATCCCCGTGTCAGGCCGGGCCATCAGCCACACATCCGAAACACCGTCGAAGATTTCTCTCGGCGATATCGCGGAATGTACAGCGTGACGGGGTGGTATCTCACCTTGGGACCGACTACCACCTAACCAATCTTTTTTCGAACCGGTCCATCAGCCAAGCTCCGAAAGACGGCCAGGGATTTCTCCCGACCATTTCACGGAGCCTATAGCTTGATGGGTTGGTATTTCACCGTGCGCACAGGGCATTGGGACCCCGGCTACCACTCGGCCTTTAGTCGCTTCTTACGACAAGCTGGCCTAGCTGTGAGTATATTCTAACGCCCTACTCACAGGGTTGAATAATATTAACAATTTATGTAAACAATATAGTAATATAATTAAGGGGTAAGTAAATTGACGTACTTGGGCGGACCGTGGAGCGGTAGCTGTAGCTGATCCCTGGTGTGCAGGTTGCAGGGGACGTTGAGTCTTGTGCTCCCCTGTTTGGCTGGTTGTTGGTGATGTCTTCCTTGGCTCCTGACCGGCCAAAGACAGCTTTCTAGTAGTTCGAATCTCTTGCCCTCGCTTCTAGGACTTGGATTCTCTTTGTATTTCAACTTATTTAATTACAACTGGATATTTATCCTGATTCTGTCATCAATTGCTATTAGGATTGATATAATAATATGATAACATGATTGATATAATACTTAAACCAAGTTCTACGAATCTGAAAGAGTTCTCTCCTCTTTGGTGGTGGCTTATGCTTTAACCAATCGTCACACGCTTTCCTGTGTTTTTCTTGATTCCATATCTTGTTGTCATTTTATTTACTTTATTTGTTTTATCTTTGGCTTGAGGTTTTTTTGTTTTATAGTAGATTTTCTGTTTAATTTATTTCGATTGGCTTTCATTGTCGTTTTACGAAGACTGAGACTTTTTTTGCCGTTGACGTTTCTATTCTTTTATCCAGCGCCAACGCCTTTTTTTATTATTTTTTCTGCCAAGTAGAATTTGCATAAAGTAGTTTATGCAAATTAGCTACTTGACGATTTTTCTTCCTTTTACAGGTAGAGAGGGAAAATTTGCGGAAATTAGTTGGTGTTGGGTGAGGACACGGAGGCGGAGTCCGTAACAACATCACTGAGATACAAATTTTCATCATTTTTACGTAATTCACGGTCCTCGTTCGCATCTGATTTGTGTCTTTTGCGGTTAAATTCGGGTGGGCATTTAACCTCCTTCTTGTCTTTTTAGCTATGAACTGACCTCCGTCCATGGTCAGTGCGTCACTTTTTTTTTTAATGTTTTCCGCGGATTTTTTTATTTTAAATTGTTGTTTGATGACACACGTGATCGAACCATTAAATATTTTGTTGTTCTAATACATATGGGAGCTGTGTTCAAGAATACTGATCTGCTCTCTGAGACGAAAAGTTGTCTGCTAGCTATTTCCAGCCCGCCAATATTTGGTTTTATTATCTCCAGAGATGTTTGTTAGTGATACCTTCTTTGTTGCTACCGAGATCCAGTATAATATATTTTATGGAGGGGCTCAATTGGGTTACGTGCCCACTAACATGTAAACTGATTCGCTGTACTTTTTTTTGGATCGACATCAACACCAGTTCCATTTTCTTTTTTACTGGTTTCAATCATTTGCACGCCATTCATAAATTCTGTTAATCGTTTGATTCCACTTTTCACTGTTATCTTGGTTTTTGCCGTTGTTATGACTGCTGTGTTCCATTTATAGCCCTATCTCTATCTCTATTCCTGGTAGTTAGACGAAATTGAGTGTCCCAATATATACGAGGGTTGCCTCTTATGTTTCGGGATTTGGCAACCCTAGTGTTGCAATCCGGCAATTGACAGCCCTGTCGTAAAGTTGGACATTTTTGAGGTTATACGCACTCAGAACGTTTTGACATACGAGCGATATTTGTGTTGTTTACAGTAACTTAAAAGATTCATCTCGGCCCAAAAATGGAATTAAATCGTCAACATTTTCGTGCGATTATTTTTTACAACTTTCGGCGTGGATTAACTCAGCAACAGTGCATGGATGAACTTAATTCAATTTTTGGCGATGAAGCTCCATCAAGGACCAGTGTTTATCGATGGTATGGTGAATTCAATCGTGGTCGTAGTTCACTCCAAGATGAATTTCGTGAAGGTTGTCCAAAATCAGTTGTTGTTCCGAAAACCATTGATGCTGTGCGCGAACTGATATTGGAAGATCGTCATGTGACCTATCGTGAGATTGAGACAACCTTAGGCGTTAGTGGGACCAGCATACATTCAATATTGCATAAACATTTGACCGTCAAAAAAATGTGTTCGCGTTGGATCCCACACAATTTGTCAATCGCCCAAAAAAAGGCTCGTGTCAATTGGTCGAAAGAAATGCTCAAAAAATACGGTCGCGGTGCTTCGAAACACGTCTATGACATCGTGACAGGTGATGAATCGTCGATTTACGCGTATGAGTCCGAAAGTAAACAGCAGTCGACTGTCTGGGCGTTTCAAGATGAGCCAAAAGCGGTTGCTGCATTCAGAATGCATGTGTTGGAGATACCTCAATCAGAGTGGCAAAAGTGCATCGACAATTGGTTCAAACGCATGCAAAAGTGTATAGATCTTCATGGGGAATATTTTGAAAAACAATAAAGTGATTTTCGATGATCAATATTTGTTTTTGTTCTCTCTAATCGCGAAATATAAAAGGCAACCCTCGTATTGTGACGCATATGACAATCAGTACTAGAATATTCCAGAAAGTCTGAAACAAAGTACTAGAATATTCTATAAAGTACTGGAAAACTGGAGACTATGAACAGTAGAAAATTCGAGGCTATGGAACGGGCGGAAACGAAACACCAAATCAGAATGCGGTAAAACGGTATAAATACGTCGCTCGCAGATCGGGAAGGTAAGTAAGAAGTAAACAGTAAAAGACGCAATAAGTACGGAAACGATAAGTTAAGAAATCGTTAAGTGTACGGTAAAAGTAACGGACTAATAATCATCATCATCAACGGCACTACAACCGGGAGCCGGTCTTCGCCTTGTTTAACAAGTCTGAAGCTTCTTAAATTTTCGATAATAATTTGTTTTTCCGGGCAAAGTTATTAGCCTAACTAACCACTATACTATCGAGGAGCCCAACGGACTAATAAAGTGTTACATTAATTCAATGACTCGATCCTGTGGTACTTTTTTTCGTAGTGTATTTTAGGATTGGCCTCAATGTCATGTATTAAGAATCCATTGTGAAGTAGACAGCGATCCTAAGAAGGTAGTCTGGTATTCTCAGTGTATGTATTGCGTTAATAATGTGGTTCCAATCATATGAGCTTAATCCGATTTTGACCTGCACAATAATTGCGTATGACTATTTCGCGCCACCACCCATCTGTATACTGCCAGCCCTGAGTGGACAATCCTGTACACTTGGGTGATCGCATCCACCGTATTTCAATTACACCTGGCACTGTATTGCATTTGCGAGACACCTCCTTGCTCCAATGTTGATAGAATGACAATCTCCTGCAGGTCTGAAGGAGAGAATCGGGTAGCCCGGGTCATCTTGCATGCTCGATTCATTCCTTTCTTACTTATGCGGCAGAACTTGCGGACTTAGCCCATTTCTCCTTTGCAACACATTCCGGTTTGCTCACCAAGGAACCATCTTCTTCCCGGTGGGCATTTAAATTATGTATTAAACATTTAACGGGAAAATCCGGATTGTGAAGTACAAAAATAATAATTCTTTGTTTTTTTTTTTATATTTTACTTCTCGAAGTTAAAATTAGATAGTCGTATATTATATTTAATAGCGCAAGGCTAATAACCTTTTCCGGAAAAACAAGATATTATCGAAAATTTAACAAGCTTCCGACTTGTTAAACAAGGCCAAGACCGGATCCCGGTTGTAGTGCCGATGATGATGATGATATTATATTTAAATTGTTGGCAATGGTTACTGGGATAGATTATATAATTTAATGAAATGAAATTTATTAAAAGCTCGCATTAGAGAATTTCGCATATCCTATATTAAAAATGTATAATTAATTTCACTGATACTAGATTAGCAATATATAATTTAAAACCGTTTGAAATCGAAAATAATGAAGTCTCATTTTAGGTGAAAAGATTACCATTCAATTCGCCCCTCGGTATGCCCGAATGTGTTCTATCTTCTTCATAAGACGGCTGTTATGAATATATTAATTTTCTAACAATACAGCAGAGGATAAAGAAAACCCACGAAATTGCTACATTTAATTAGTGACATCATTTTGAAATACTTCAATTCATTTTTGAGATTACCATAGTCGTTTAAAAATTTGCAGAACTCTTTTGACAGTTGCTCCTGATTTGACACTCAGCTGATTTCTCACACACACTACCAAATTCAAAATATTTTGCCAACTTGTCTAAAAAATACGTCAATTCGATTTGTTGTCGATTTCGTGATATAAATTTATAAGTTGTGTTTTGTTATTTTTCTTTTATGTACTACTAATACAAATGTGAAAAAAAGTTTAATATTTATAAATCAAGGAAACGAAAACAATGGCATGGTTTAACAGCGGTCTAAATTCGATTAAAGGACAACTAACGAACTTAGCTCAGGAAGTCCTAGCCGATGCCAATAAAGAGGAAGAGGCTCTAAGTACAATTGAGGCCTTGGAACAGGCCCACAACCAATGCGAAGAACTTTCTAAGATATGTGCCGAAAGGGATACAGAGGTATTTTATGATTACACAATAGCATTACCATATCGTTTAATATCAAAGTTTAACCCGAGTTACAAGTTGTACGTAAGTGTTTGTTCTAAGCTGTGTATCTGGAGTGAAAATTTCCAAAGCATAGTAGTTTACATCGACCAGAGATAAAAAGGAATTATATCTTAACTACGTAGTAATAAGTTAAACTTATAATATTGCAAGGTTTAGACAAACAATTAGCTGTGTTTCTGCAATTGCGTATTGGATATATTGATAAAGATTGCGTTTGATATTAGACCAATTTAGAGTTAGTCATTTTGCTTGATGAGCAGAGCTTCTTCTTCGGGTTTATGAATTATTGTGTTGCAACATTCATATTATTTAATTGGCAATATACCGCGATTTTTGAGGAGTTCAGCAAGTGATTCTGTGGGCCTTTATAACACAATATTTGCATAGTTTTATATCCTCTAGTTTTCCGAAACATACTCGATTGGTGGAGATTATATTTGGGACAATTAAAGTTTAGTAGATCCTTTCAAAAATTAGCGTTGTCAATTATATTGTTTTGCTGTCTGATCTATTATTTTAGAATTGTGAAATTGTTAAGCAGGCCATGGGTCAGTGCGCATTTGCGAGCTTACCGTGTCAAGCGATTTGTGTAAGGATTCGACCGTCGATATTATACACTGTCTGTTGTTTGTCATTTCTTACATGTGTCTTGTGGTTTTAAAAAGGACTTGGCATTTCAGAGGAGCAGAATTAGAGGCCAGCCAATTCTTATTGAATAGGAAGGACATGTTTCATTGATTTTGGGGAACGCCTTTAAATTTTATAATAAACGTGAACGGGAGTGTGAAAATACGAAACGAATACCCTTCTTCCCCTCTATTTTTTTTTATTATTTACATGTGGTTAGTATTCCTTCCAAGTGCACACAAATAGAATACACACCTGTAATATTGTTCATTCAACGAGCAGTTTATTAAATAAATTTTGTAAAATACTTACACATATAAATTCGATGATGCTTCTATCTAGAAATCCTTATTGAATATTAGTTCGTCGTGGGTATCTGAAGTAAACACAAGATACCCAGTTGTGCTATTCGGTTTTCGCGACCAATTTTCTCTGGAATCCGTAAACACATCCTGGCTTAGCCCCATATATATGGAGTAATATTCCACAAAAGGTTTTGCCACAATATAACCTCTGTTCCAATTCAGTATGAAGGGGAGCGCTTCAGAAGCCCGAACTTGGATGGGGTCACCTACCAGAAACACCCCCCCCCGCCCCCCTCCCCCTCACCAACCCGAACATACAGACCGGACCAAGCCCCATTATACTTCTACTATTATTATTTATTGGCCTGTAGGAACCCGAAAGTTCATGACCTCACCGACTCGACTCCGCCATTGATCCCTGTCCCGTGCACTCTCCTTCCACGTTCGACCATCTGATCCGAACTCCTCGAGATCTAACCTAACATTGTCCTCCCATCTCCGTCGCGGCCGTCCTGTCGGTCTCTTTCCTGTTGGTCTACCGTCAAGAACTCTGCGCACGGTCCTATTGTTGCCCATTTGCGCCACATGTCCGGCCCATCTTAATCTTCGCGACCCGATTACTCATCACAGGTTTGCGGTATAGCTCTTCCAATTCGTGGTTGTGGAGTTTCCTCCATTGTCCGGCCTCCTCATCACATTTACCGCCACAGATACTCCTTACAACTTTGTTCTCGAATACGCGGAATTTGTTTTCTTTCCGTTTTGTGAGACCCCATGTTTCGCGTCCGTATAGAACAATCGGCATGATTATGGTTCTATAGACATGGAGCTTTATGTTACGTGACAGCAGTTTGGATTTCAGCAGTTTACTGACTGCGTGCCAACTAGCGTTGCCGGGATGCAGTCTTGTATTCATTTCCTTCGACATTTCGTTACTAGTCGTCAGTATCGTTCGCAGATATTTAAATTCCTTAACTTTTTCGAATATCTTGCCTCTGACATTTATATGTGTTCCCTGAGTTCCACCTGCTCTCGCCGTAATCATTTATTTTGTTTTGTCTTCATTTATTTCTAGGCCCACCTGTTCTGCCGCTTGCATGATGATTTCACAGTTTTTACTTACAGTTTCTAGATTATCGCCCAGAACGGCTATATCATCCGCATATGCGAGCACTTGTGTGACCCCGTTCGGGGATGATCCGGCCATGTTGTCGTCTTGTACCATTCTGATGACATAATCACACACAAGGTTAAAGAGACACGGTGATAGACCATCTCTCTGTTTTAGTGCGCCCGGGATTTCAAATGGTTGTGAGAGGTGGTTTTTATTCTAACTGAATGAAGGCGGCATATTTTCTCGGGATTCCCAGCTCAACTACAATATGGTAGAGTCTCTGTCTTGCGACTGAGTCGCAGGCTTTGTTGAAGTCAACCAACAGTTGGTGAACCGTCTCTCCGTATTCGTTACTGGCCGTCAGTATCGTTCCCAGATATTTAAATTCTTTAACTTTTTCGAATATCTTGCCTCTGACATTTATATGTGTTCCCTGAGTTCCACCTGCTCTCGCCGTAATCATTTATTTTGTTTTGTCTTCATTTATTTCTATGCCCACCTCTTCTGTCGCTTGCATGATGATTTCACAGTTGGCAACCGTATTTTTGTTCTTGATGTCGTTGAATGCTGTATGTTCCAGTTTCCACCGATTATGAGTGGTGTGAGCGGAGACTGTCTGATTATTTGAGATATGTCAGAGTCAGGGAAGTCTGGTTCGCGTGTTGGGTGGATGTAAATGGATGTTAATATGATTACTTTTTTGTTTTCACAAAAAAGTTTAACTGCCGTGTGTAACGTATTTCGTTACAGAAATTTGGATATATATAATGGGTTACCTGTCGTTAAGGTGACTAGTTCAGCAACTTTTTTAGCTCGGTTCAGGTCTGTGCGGCAGTTTTCCTTTTGACTGTGGTTTCCAATTCCTACCGGCTGTCGTTAAGGTGACTAGTTCAGCACCTTTTTTAGCTCGGTTTAGGTCTGTGCGGCAGTTTTCCTTTTGGCTGTGGTTTCCAATTCCTCGTGAACTAAGTTGGAGATAATTTCCAACGCACTTGTGATAATTCTTCACACTCCCGGATTAGCAGCTACCTTTTTCTATTGTGCATTGAGCTCGTATCGCACCTGGAGGGTATAAATCGGATTAATGTTCGCAATTAATAATTTTATATTGGTCCCGGACTGATTGGGAAATCAAGAAAATTTCCTTTGTTCCTCGTTTATCTTGGATAATGTTCAAGGGTACACGGGAGAGAGTACAAGACGACGGTGCACACCCAATGACGAGAAAAAACGCTCTGCATGAGTTTTGTGAGCCGGAAGCTTCTTTATGTCTTTTTTTTTATGTCTAGATTCCATTATAAGATCTTCCCGCACTTGAGTAATGTGATATATGAAAGTGAATTATCAAATTGATATCTTCCGACACCAAGCCCGTCGTTCCTCGTTTATCTTGGATAATGTTCAAGGGTACACGGGAGAGAGTACAAGACGACGGTGCACACCCAATGACGAGAAAAAACACTCTGCATGAGTTTTGTGAGCCGGAAGCTTCTTTATGTCTTTTTTTTATGTCTAGATTCCATTATAAGATCTTCCCGCACTTGAGTAATGTGATATATGAAAATGAATTATCAAATTGATATCTTCCGACACCAAGCCCGACACTCGGCGTTATTTAGATACACACTGCCGGACCAGAACTTAGAAGTACTTCGAGCAAAACACTGAATAATTCCCATCAAAAACTAATCGATAGAATACGCTATAAAGTTTTATTTATTCAAGACAAACAAAGCCGTACTATTATTCCACTAATTACGAATAAATTCCTTTCTTCTTTTTTTAATTTAATTTTTTAATCAAACGGGGACATTGCTCTTTCCTTTCTGCTAATCGCACTTAACTGTTTTTCTTCTTCTTCCTTTTTTAACCGTTCACCACGGTCCAGATCAAAAATTCCCATTCAACCCTCGCTCCCCCTCTCCCTCCTTAGGAACAATTCGATTTCGACGACGGTCGACTTCGAAACTAGCGAAAGCCACCACCGCCGAAAAGAACCCGGGTTTACATATCAACTGCAGCCGCATTCAATATCCAACTCAGCCGCATTCAACTAGTTTTCATTTTAATTAATATATATATATAATTAATATATATATATATATATATATATATATATATATATATATATATATATATATATATATATATATGTATATGTATATATATATATATATTGTTTATCCTTTAATTTTAATGCAGCTGAGTAGGTCGACACAAACACGGCACAGAGGTTACTCAAGTAACACGTGTATTCGATATTGAAAACATTGGCGAACCTGATTTCGGTGAATTGGAGTTTATTATTTAGAAGGATGTCGGTACCTCCATGGGATCCAGTAGTTCTGGGGTTTGAAATAAATGTGTAATTGGGGATGGATACTCTGGAGTTGGACTTAAGCCACGTTTCTGAGAGGAGAAGAATGTCTGGGGAGAAGGTTCTTACAAACAGCCGTAAGTGTTGCTTACGGATGTTGGAGTATAAAGATTCTGCGTTGAGGGCGACTGTAGTTAGTTCAGCCATTGGGGGAGAGAATATGGGAGGTTATAAGTGACAGAATCTGACTTTTTTTTCGATATTCAACATTTGCTTCAATGTAGGAAGCATCGTTTGTCGACTCTTGATGTAGCCCATGATGTCCAGGTTGAGGCCAATGGAGTTAGGGTTGTGTGGCGTCAGCGTGTTTGGATTGTTTTTGATGACATCCGCATATGAAGTTCCTGGCCTTGTAGGTTGTGGTAATGTGTTCTGTGATGTCGATTTGGTTGATGCGGATTTTTTGGTTGTACTTGGTTTTATTTTTCTTTGGAGAATTTTCAATTTATGAAGGCACTGGGAGAAATTGGCTGGGTGTGGACCTCCGCAGTTACAGCATGTCACAGCGATTTCCTTAGTGGTAATTGATCCATCGGGGTTTGTGGTTTGAATTTATCCTGGTTCCATACCCTGTGGATTGACTTTGCATTCACCTGGTTAGTGTTCATCGGCACATCTGCCGCATCGTATATTTAGGTGACATGCTACCGCCAAGTGACCCGAGCCTTGGCATCTCTTGCAATGGAGGATGCTCTGTTTATGGAGCTCCTCGATACAGATCTTATGTGTAAACAAATACTTAATTTGTTTGAGCTTGTTGGTGTCTTCATTTGGGGGGATTTGGATAATCCGTAGGTTCTTTAAGTTGTTGTCTCACATGTACGGAGTTTGAAAATACTCTAGCCTGTGGATTTTCAGCTCTGGGCAAATCCTGATGATCTCGGACGCTAGTTCTTCGTTGGTCCAAGTTGAGTCAATGTGCCTAATGATGAATGTTGTTGGTTTGAGCTGATGGTGGTGGAAAGTAAAAAGTTGGTATCGTACTTCTGCAAGTTTTCTAACGGTCTTGTCGTGATCAACCAGAGTTGTTGTTGCAATGGAGATAGATGAGCCTTTAGTGTTTGTGGTGAAGTTGCGGTGTCCTAGGGCATTTTCTACTATTATGATTATTTCCTTGATACTGGTCACGTTTTTTTATGTAGATTCGTGCTGGTCTAACATGTTTGTGCTGAGCAGACAGGAGACTCGGTGCTGCCTTGGCTTGTTTGGTGTATTCCTAACGGGTTGGTGATAGTTGTTTGGGGGAGATGTTTGATGGTTTAAGCTGGGAGAGGGCGTTATTTCCATACTGGCATCGTTTCTGTTTATGGTGAGTTGCTGTAGGGAGAGAATATCCTTCTCGGGTTGCTTCACCTGTGTTGTAAGTTGTTGGATGTATTCCACGGCTTCGTGGAATTTGTTTTCGTAGTCAATACGTTGTCCTTGTATTTCAATGTTTGTGGTCTTCCTCGCTGAGTTTTGAAGAGTTTCGATGGCTCTTCTTTTCCGTTCTAATATGTAGTCCCGGGTGTTGCTCGGATCGTTGTCTGGCATCTGTGAAGACAGATTTCGACTTCCAACGAAAATTACACATGTTTGATAGTTTTTTTGTTGTTTTTTTTTTTGCAATTAACACATAAATTACACAAAGTCACAAGATTCGATGTGAACCGCGATAGATCGATGACGACTTAACGTCGACGGACTCAATTCTATTTATAAACGAGCACGCGACAAATATAATCGAATGAATGAACGATCGGCGAGTGAATGATGCCTCGAATCTGAAATTCATCATCCTTTTATTTAAAACCTTATCTGGATTTTGTATCGCGAATGCATCAAAATGCGAGCAGAATCTCGAAAAAGATACTTGGCTGAAACCAAGTGTTTGTATTTGAGATAAGAATTCGGTTCGGCGAATTCTCGGAATTATGGGTGTGAGTTGAACATCTAGTTCAACTTATCATGTGCTTGTTTTTGTTTGGAGATCATGAAATTGATGTATATGGATGATAAACGAATATTTGATTCGTTTACCAGGAATTTTGTTGTATCGGGATAACATCTTCGTGGATTTGAGTTAAAGATTATGGGGAGTTGGGTGCAAGGGCCAGGGCGCAAGGCTAATAACCTTGCCCAGAAAAACACATTATTATGGAAAATTTAACAAGGCTCGGGACTTGCTAAATAAGGTCAAGACCGGATTCCGATTGTAGTGCCGATGATGATGATGATGGGTGCAAGAGCGATAAACGAACATTTGATTCGTTTATCGCGTATTTCGAATTTAGATGGTTGTTTTTTGAATTTTAATTAAGGATTATGGGATTTGGATGGAGGTGTGAGGGAAGAAGATGGTAGGACTTTTCAGAGCACTACAAGTCCTTCAAGACCTAATACCTATCGTAATTTAAAAAAAATCAAATTCGTTAAATTTTAACTCTACCCCAAATAAATGTATCTCTCTTTTGATTTTTGTTATGCTTTGCCCGTGTAATGTATTAATTTTAATGGGATCAATATTTATTGGATAGCTTAAATCTATATTTTGTTTAGATAAGTTGCAGGTTGCTCCCGAGCCAATCAAAATACTATTTTTTTTTTAGTTTCCTCGTTTTTTAATCTTTAATCTTAATATAAACATGACTTCTTAACAGGTATTTGACTTACATTTGCTTTCATGGATTCTTCCTCCATATTGTTGGCTTGGTAGACTATCGGTTGCTTCTGCTTAAATCGGGTACTAGTTGACTGGTCAACGTCCATCGGTTCTGGTGCATCATGATGGGATTTAAAGTTGCTATATGATTGTCTTCTGAACTGAGGTTGGAAATCGGGTTTATAATGCCATGTGTTTTGTTGGCGTCTAGGGATCCATTTGTTATTTCTTTGATAGTTTTTCTTCTTAAATGGATTCTTCGGGTTGGGCGGGTGGGGAAATCCTCTACTGGGTTGGTTTGATTCCCTTTTCCATTTATTGAATGGGTATGTATCATTGTCATGCATAATCGTACTAGCCCTGTGAGTAGGGCGTTAGAATATACTCACAGCTAGGCCGGCTTGTCGTAAGAGGCGACTAAAGGCCGAGTGGTAGCCGGGGTCCCAACGCCCTGTGCGCCCGGTGAAATACCACCCCATCAAGCTTTAGGCTCCGTGAAATGGTCGGGAGAAATCCCTGGCCATCTTTCGGAGCTTGGCTGATGGACCGGTTCGAGAAAAGGTTGGTTAGGTGGTAGTCGGTGAGATACCACCCCGCCAAGCTGTACATTCCGCGATATCTCCGAGAGAAATCTTCGACGGTGTTTCGGATGTGTGGCTGATGGGCCGGACTGATACGGAGATAAGCCATGATGGTACATTCTGATATAAAGAATTCCGGAGGTAAACTAGTCTCGACTGGTGACAGCATTTTGTAATATCAGGGGCATCGGTTTCACCAATACGAATGTAAACGCCGTCCACCAATATTTGCAAATAACGAAACCTGATATCCTTGCCCTAACTGAGACCCAGGTCGATTCGTCAACTGATTCGACATATCTTCGTTGCTCAGGATACGACTTATATTCGAGATTCCGTTTTAAGGGCGGAGTCTGCGTCTTCGCGCGGTCCGATCTGGCTTGCCAGAGGATGGAGGCGTTGGAACCCAATAATATGGACATCATATGGTTGAGGGTCGTACTGTGGAATTCCGTTAAATTTCTTTGTTGTCTTTACCGCTCCCCGAATGACGATCGTCCGGCGACATTTTTCGAACATCTTTCACATACCGTCGACTGGATACAGATCAACCACCCGGCTTCTGAAATTGTTGTCCTTGGGGATTTTAATGTGCACAATACCGGCTGGTTGTTACATTCTAACAGAACCGACGAGGCTGGGAGGATGGCGGAGATGTTTGCTGTAGGTCACAACTTGAATCAACTGGCGGCGGCGGGGGGGGGGGGGGGGGGGGGCAACGCGAGTGTCAGATACCCGAGGCGATTAGGCGAACACCCTGGATCTGTTTTTGACATCCGAACCGAGTATTTATACCGTAGAGGTTTCTGCGCCACTGGGAAACTCAGATCACTGCTTGGTATCTGTCGCGCAAGCACTTGCATATCAAGCGAATAACCGGCCTAGACAGCTTCGCCATGTATGGAAGTATGGGGCTGCTAACTGGGACGATTTCCGGGATTTCTTCGCATCCTTTCCATGGTCCGAGGTATGCTTCGGAAACTCTGATGTTAACGCTTGCGCGGAGTCGGTATCAGAGATTATTCTTCTGGGGATGGGGATGTATATTCCACATTCCACCAAACGAAGTTCGTTTGATAAACCTTGGTTTGATAAAAAATGCGAGCAAATTACAGCGGCAAAAAATAGAGCTTTTAAGCAACGACGCTACAATCCCACCGATGTTAACAGGACGAATTTTGTTAGAATCAGAAACGCGTGCAACCAGGCGATTGATACTGCGAAGAAAGCTCACAACGACAGGGTGATCAATAAGCTCCTTCGGTGCGCTCCTTCTGGTCAATGGCAAAGGCTGTCAGCGGTAACTTCGGATCCTCCTCATTCCCTCCGTTGGTGACATACAGCGGGATGTTAGTCACGAATTCAAAGGACAAAGCCAATCTGTTCGCGAATTTATTTTCCGCGAATTCAAACCTCGACCCCGACCTTTTGGAGCCACCTGTGATCTCGCCGGTACGGTCTTCGATGCGGGATGTGAGATATCGTCCGCGCGCTATTCAACGCATTCTACGTAAACTGGATTGTGGGAAGGCAACCGGCCCGGACGGAATTCAGCAATAGTCCTTAAGAACTGTGCTCCAGAACTATCGCCGGTTCTTGGCAGACTCTTCCGCTTATCTTATGCACGGAGGACCTTTCCTGCCTGCTGGAAAATCGCTCGAGTTCAGCCAATCCCAAAGACGGGAAAAAAGTGTCTCCCACATAATTGCCGTTCGATAGCATTACTGTCTATTTTATCTAAGGTAATGGAAAAAGTCATCAATACAGAGTTGGTTAAGTATTTGGAATGCAACGGTCTTCTGAATGATCGTCAATACGGATTCCGTGGCAGGCGGTCCACGGGAGACCTTTTGACAGTTATAACCGATATATGGACATTTGCCATTGAACGACATGGTGAGTCAAGGGCGGTCGCATTGGATATCTCCAAGGCTTTTGACCGCGTCTGGCACGGGGCATTGCTGAGGAAACTTCGTTCATATGGACTTTCCCAACAGCTTTGCGACTGGACGAGGAGCTTCCTCGAGAATCGATCGATCCGGGTTGTTGTGGACGGCGAGTGTTCGGACCTGTATCCTGTTAATTCAGGGGTACCCCAGGGTTCTATTTTGGCCCCAACCTTGTTCTTGCTTCACATAAATGATTTGTTGGGGACAACGGATAACAAAGTGTTCAGTTTTGCGGAGTATCGCCAGGTCAGTCTCAGGAAAATTGAGCTATCTTTTTAGAGCCAAGAAATATTTTACTCCGGCCCAACTTCTTCTCCTATATAAATCCCAAATTAGACCCGCGCTCGAATATTGCTCTCATGTTTGGAGCTCGGCTCTTAGACATAACAAATAAGCTGCCTCCAAATCCTTAGAACGATTTGTGGATATTGTACCTCGTGTAATGTCATATCTTAGGCCTTGTATGAAGGTTCTTACGACGTCTTCTTGTCTAGATTTTACTCCTGGACCGCCGCTCATTTCAATTTTGCTGAGTTTAAGGCACGGATGACTTCGTCGAAGAATTCTAATAGTTTCCTGCGTCCCTGGGTTAAGCTCTTTAATTGGTCTTTAAGCACATATGTATAACGGTCGTTGGTCGACATACATATAATCTAATCTATTGATTATAGAATAAAAGTTAAAGAAAAGGTATTGTGTGTAACCAGGTGGTCTTGTATCTTGAATTGTAATATGACCAGGCATACAAAGTATTCGTCCGTGCTTTGGAATGATTTAATTGCTTCCATATTGCTCCAAGCTATGTGTCTCCATGCTCGATATTCTGTTTGCTTTCCGTTAAACGCAGGCATTGCTTTAAAAATCTTTGTGTTAATTTTACTAGAGTTATTTAGCGTTAATGTGACAGGTTTCAATTCTGTCATTTGTGTAGGTAATTGTACCACCAATCCTTTATTTTGTTGGGCCCTCACTAATTCTCGATGATTACTGTTGTCTGTTTCCAATAATTTTTGGTTATTTATTAGGTAAGCGATTTGAACTGATGATTCTGCGATTCTAGTTATTTTGATGGTTTGGACTCCTTCTTCGGGTCGTTTTCTCGGGATGGTCTCTCGATAGGGTTATTACGTTTTTTATTTTTAAAACTTTTGATCATTTATTTTTGCACTGTTCCCTGAGTTGGGTGATTTAATTGATTCGGATTTATTTAACTTGGCGCTGAATATAAATTAGATGATATATGCTATTACCAATACCTTCACTCAGCGGGTATCCTTCGATTATCTATACCTACATAAGTCAAATCTATGATTTACCTTTGGGTATTTATGATATCGGCTCCTCGATAGTATAGTGGTTAGTATACCCGCCTTTCACGCGGGAGACGAGGGTTCGATTCCCCGTCGGGGAGCCTCTGGCGCAAGACTTAATGGCCTTGTCCGGAAAAAAATAAATCATTATGGAAAATTTAACAAGCCTCAGGACTTGCTAAATAAGGCCAAGACCGGTCCCCGGTTGTAGTGCCGATAATGATGATGATTTATGATATCGCTCCACAGGGATTTGAGTATATTTTCCGGCGATTTCGTCCTGCTTCCTGATCCTCGAGAATTTTCTGTGGCTGCTGCGACAGCTTGCGGACGACCCGGTTAAAAGTCCTTTGGTCCGCTTACTCAGAGTAAAAGCAATATATTTTACTCCTGGCAGGATCGCCAATTAATGTTTACAAGTGGTGAATTGTCAAGAAAACTCTGTTCTTTTGTTTAGCCTTTGGCCGTTTATTTTCAATGTGAGTAACGAGGGTGCATCATGTACATGTTAACTTACGAGATATGATGAATTATGTTGACTAACGAGGATGCATCTTGTAGCGTTATATCCCATGAATAGATTCGCTGGACAACAATGCCATGAAGATATGCAAAACTATCTTTGGCACAGTGTCTAGAAAAATAATAATATAAGAAACCCATGGTCTAAACATTATTCGAAATCCTCTGTAATGTTTAAGGGTTTCGGGACATTTGTCTTTCCAAGGTAATTTACCGAAGGATCAAACAAAAGATACGCTGGCTTACAAAAGAGATTCGAATACTAAGGACTTTATGTGAGGTCAGCGAAAAAAGGAAATAACACGATGCCTCGCAAAAACGTGAAAAAAGTATCTTCCGATCGAACGATCAAAAAGATAATTGAGTTGGTTTTCAGTTATTGCCCGAGACGGTCGAATGTGAAAAAAAAATGTTGTGCGGTGGTACATGTAAGTGTTGGGATGTTAAACTACGTTATTTTTAATCCATAAAGTTCGGAACAGTCTAAGTCCGGGGGCTGAACCTATGGTCGATAAATAAAATAAAACAGTGACAAAGTAATAAGGTGTCAATCCAAAGCCAAATTACAGTATGAAATTGCATGTTTGGGAGGTGGGTTTAAAAATAAAATACAACCACTGTTGATCTTGCAGAAATTAGTTCTTAGAAAAATTTGTCAAAAGCCCCCCAGACACCTCGGTTTTCATTTGTTTAGCGCCCTGAATATTCTTCCTATAATACATTTGTGTTGTTTTAAAGTGTTGAAGATATTCCTTTCGAAGTCGGGGAATCTTCATTTTCGTTTAGGCTTAGGTTTAGTGGAATTACACCCCATTAGAGCAAGCTTACAAAAGATTCTTAGATCTAACTTAATTAATAACTTAGCTACGGTGCTGAGGGGTAGGACCGGGGATGAAAAGAAGGTAGAGGGCGATATGCAGGAGATGGTGAATAAAAGTGAGGGTGATTCTTCACTGCTGCAATCTGACCTTGACAGCTTCTCGACTTGGTGTGACAAAAATTGCTTTGTACTTAACATCGCCAAATGTCAATCAATAAACTTTTCCCATAAGCGTATTCACTCATCCTCACGTTCCTATACCCTTAATAATCCACCCCTGACCATTGCCCAATGTATGGGGATCCTTTGCGGCAGGGAGCTTAACTTCCTCTCTCACATTGATGAGACGATCCGGAAAACCCAATTCTACCCTCGGATTCGTGAAACGATGGTCTAAGGAATTCTCCGACCATTACGCTACTCGATCCCTTTACCTTACCCTCGTCCGTCCACTACTTGAATATGCTAGCCAGGTGTGGTCTCCTTATCACCAGATCCACATCTGTAGAATCGAAAATATTTAACGTCGCTTCCTTCGATTCGCTCTCCGAGGGCTAGGATGCGACAACCCCCTAATCTTTCCCCCATACATTAACCGCCTCAAATTAATCAACCTCAGAACCCTTGGATAGGAAAACGCTTCAATTCTGCCCCCGTATATTAAACGTTTTAAATTGATCAACCTCAGTGCCCTTGAGGAGCGCAGGGTCGTGGCTGACATAATATTCATTCATCGGGTCCTCTCCGGCTAGGTCGACTGCGCGTACCTCCTTAACTTAATTCCTCTGAACAGAAACCCTAGACATACGCGCAATCCCTGCCTTCTCCACATTCCCCTCATTCGGACCTCTTATGGTCGGAACGAACCCCTTTCGCGGATGCTAAGAAATGTCAACTCCAATTCCACCTTGTTCCGCTTCGACCCTTTACCCATACTCTCAAGCACCGCCTCCTAAACCATTCTTCTCTACTATAACGTGCCCCCACCTCTCGCCTTCTTAATATGTACTTGTTACGTTAGGTTAAGCGTAGTTAAGATCGTTTTTAAGCTCTCTAGTTTGCAACTTATATATATTTTAGATGCAGGTAATTATGTTGCTTGAATTAAGCCAATAAATCATCATCATCATCATCATCGGCACAACAACCGGGATACGGTCTTTGCCTTATTTAACAAATATCTCCACCGGTCCCGATTTCGAGCCGATGTCATCCAGTTTGGTCCTGGTCTACGCCATCTTCTCCATCGCAGACAAGGTCTGCCGCCCTGTCTCCTTCCATACATCCTGCCACAAAGGACTTTCCCGGCAGGCTCCTCTTCGCTCATTCGAGCTAGGTGTCCCGCCCACCGGAGTCTACCGAGCTTGATGAATAAATGGCCCCACTAAACTCTAAAAGCTCGAATATTGAAGTCAGAGATGGATGACTGGGAGTTGACACTTCGTACCATTCGGGAGATGGATTCGTTGGACCCTTAAGTGGTATGGTGAGGGGAATGTAGAACGGGCAATGATTACGTATATGGTGTGGGTTTATGTTGAAAGAACTTGAGTTGAGAAGATTGGAACAGTCGATGGAGCCAGACCGAAATTGGTGAACGAATACAATATTGGATGGGATTTTCAGCGCCCTTCCAGGATTTTCAGGTTCATTAATTTGAGACGGTTGGTGTGGGGGGGGGGGTGAATGAAAAGTAGGGAACCTAGGTGACTGCCTTGGGGAACCCGGGAATAACCAGGAAGGGATTAGTTGGCGCGGATCTGAAACGGTCACTGTAGAGTCGATCTTCCAATTCGGAAGAAATTCATTTTACCACCGCTCTCAAGACCTACTGGTCTTGTATGATTTCTATCCCACCACCCCTCCATCCAAGTACTTAGAGACGTTTGAACTAACCCCGTAGTCACTATCCTTAGATACATAACTTCACTTCCTTCTCTTTTCTTCCGTTAGTGACGGGCAGCGGGACGTTAGTCACAAATTCAAAAGATAAGGCTAATGTGCTCGTGAACTTATTTCAAACCTCGATGCCGGTCTTTTGGGGGCACCTGCGATCCCGGCGGTATGATGCAGGATGTGAGGTTCCGCCTGCGTACTATTCAATGCATTTTACATGGACTGGACTGTAGAAAGACAATAGTACTTAAGAACTGTGCTCCAGAACTATCGCCGGTTCTTGGCAGACTCTTTCACTTATTTTATGAACGAAGGACCTTTCCTGCCTGCTGGAAAATCGCTCGAGTTCAACAAATGCCAAAGAGGGAAAAAATGTCTCCCAAAAAATTACCGGCCGATAGCATTACTGTCTATGTTGTCTAAGGTGATGGAAAGGGACATCAACACCGGGTTAATTAAGTATTTGGAGTGAAACGGACTTCTGAATGATATCATTAATACGGATTCCGTGGCAGGCGGTCCACGGGAGACCTTTTGACAGTTATAACCGATATATGGACATTTGGGATTGAGGGGCATGGTGAGTCCATGGCGGTCGCATTGGATGTCTCCAAGGCTTTTGAGCGCGTCTGGTACGGGGCATTGCTGAACAAACTTCGTTAATATGGATTTTTCCAGCAGCTTTGCGAATGGATGAAGAGCTTCCTCGAAAATTGATCGATCCGAGTTGATGTGGATGGCGAGTGTTCGGATCTGTATCCTGTTAATTCCGCAGTGCCTCAAGGTTCTATTTTGGCTCCAACCTTGATTTTGCTTCACATAAATCATTTGTTGGAGTCGACGAGTACGCTTGTTTCGTCATTTTCAAGTTATCGCCCCCATAAACGTTGCACCAGCTGAGATTTAGCCCGATCGACTCTGTGAATCTGGATCTGCATAGGTCCTGACTACAATGCAATGGAGACACAGTATACAACATTCACCAAGAAAAGTGGATTAGCGGTTCCACAGCTGATGATGACGGTCTGTGGAAATGTATCGTGGCATAAACACGACATAACTAAATGATATTTTTAGAGCCACGAAATATTTTACTACAGCTCAACTTCTTCCCCTGTATAAATCCTGTGTAAAGCTCTACTCCTAAACATACCCTCGACCTACTTGAGAACATACAGAGACGAGCGATCCGCCTGATCGGGGACACGGCACTGACATCGGCTATAACATCGAAGACACGTAGCCGACCTCTGTCTGTTTTACAGATAATATCATGGATCCTGTTCTTCGGAGATGCGTGGTATTGTTCCGCGAGTTAACGTATTATATATATGTTAACCTTTGTAATCCCAAACATTATATCATCTCCATTGTACTATAAATATACATTAATCCTTGTACTATAACCTTTGTATTGTAGGGAGCTTAGGGTTCGCTAGATTAATTATTTTTAATAAATAATACCCGTTAAATCGATTTTGAATTAATGTAACACTTTATTACCCCGTTAATAACAACCGTTACTTTTTACCGTACAAAACGATTTCTTGACTTATCGCTTCCGTACTTATCGCGTCTTTCACTGCTTACTTCTTCTCCCTGATCTGCGTGTGACGTATTTATACCGTTTCCTCATTCTGATTCGGTGTTTCGTGTCCGTCCGTTCCATAGCCTCCAATTTTCTACTGCTTCTAGTCTCCAGTTTTTCAGTACTTTCTAGAATATTCTAGTACTTTGTTTCGGACTTTCTAGAATATTCTAGTACTGATTGTCATATGCTTCACACTACTCTCCGCCTAGATTAGTTCGTCCCGAACTAAGTTCACTGATCTCCTGGGTTAGCAAAAAGTCGCAGTAGGTCACGATGTACCACTTTAATCTTGGCGTTCGGTCTTCGCTGAATCCTATAGAGAACGTCGTTAATTCTTGTGAGAATCTTATACGGCCCTTCCCAATGTTGCTGCAACTTCGGAGGCCTTCCTTTTTTCCGATGAGGGCTATAAGGCCACACGCTATCGCCTGCATTAAATCCGGATGCGTTGGCTCGAACGTCGTACCTGGATTTCATCTTGTCAATTGATACCTTTATTTGCTTTCGAACCAAATGATGAATCTCATCGAGGCGATTTCTCCATTCGGCTACGTAGTCTTCAGTCTTATCCATGCTGTCTGGAGGTATCCCGAATCGCAGATCGGCTGGTAATCGTATCTCTTGTCCAAATATAATTTTTGCTGGAGAATGGCCTGTCGTATCGTGATTAGCCGACCCAGGAGAAAGGTTTGTACATATTTGTCCCAATCTCGTTGGTGATCACTAACGACCTTCGATAAGTACTCTTTCATTGTTCGGTTGAACCTTTCGACCATTCCGTCTGACTGCGGATGTAAGGGTGTGGTCTTGGTTTTCCTTACGCTCAGTGCCGTACAGATGCCTTGAAATATCTATGATTCGAAGTTTCGGCCTTGATCGGAATGAAGCTCATAGGGAACCCCATATCTGCTGATCCAATTATTGATAGGCTGCTCAATGACAGTTGTTGCCTCTTGGTTTGGAATTGGAAGGGCTTCCACCCACTTGCTGAAGTAATCCTTGATGATCAACATGTTTGTTGTTGTCGTTGGTTTTTGGAAATGGTCCTGAGATATCAATCGCAATTCGCTCGAAAGGGGCACCCACGTTGTACTGCTTCATAGCGCTCCTTGGTTTTGCTGTTGGTCCTATGGTCGCAATGCAATTTGTGCACTTCTTACACCAAGACTCAACGTCATCTCTCATGTAAAGCCAGTAGAATCGAGATCGTAATTTTGAAATTTTTAACTCCCAGATGTCCACCGGAGGGCCTGTCGTGCATTTCTGTTAGTACATCCTTCACTTTTGATGGTGGGACTAGAATCTGCATTCGATGGGATTTTCCGTCCGCGGCTTCCCATTTACGCTTTAGAATTCCATCATCTACCAGCAAGGAATTCCATTGTGCCCAATATGCCTTAAATGTTCCACTCTTGTCAGAAATATTGTTCCAAGTTGGCCGCTCGTTCTTTTCTTTGTGTTCCAGGATTAGCGACATATCTTCATCCTGAAGTTGTTTACAATCTGGCTTACATGGTCTTCTTGATAGAGCATCAGCGTTATTATGCACCTTCCCTTGACGGTGGGAAATTTGGAAATCGTACGTTTGAAGTCGTGTTACGGACCGACCTTGAGTCCTGGTCCCCCCAACATCCACTAATCCCCTTTCGTTAGTTTCCCCTCTCGGTGTTCTATTTTCACACTTCGTTTTGCTTTGCACGCTTTGTGATTATTGTCCGTCGAATCTCTTTCGAAGCTTAACGTCGAATGAATTTTGTTTATTTTCGCCGTTGATGTTTTTTTATTATTCGGCGCCAACGCCGGTTTTTATTATTTTCTCTACCAAGTAGAGTTTGCACAAACTAGTTTATGCAAATTAACTACTTGCCGAGTTGTTCTCCGTTCAGAGGTAAAGAGGGGAAACTAACGAAAGGGGATTACTGGATGTTGGGGGACCAGGACTCAAGGTCGGTCCGTAACAGTCGTTCGACCCATCGAGCTATTTGTTCTTCCGGATTCTTAAAATTTAACAACCATTTCAAGGCGGCATGATCCGTATGAAGGTGGAATGGACGTCCGTAGAGGTACTTATGAAAATTCTTAACGGCTTCTACGACAGCCAGCAGTTCCTTTCTTGTTGCGCAGTAATTTCTCTCTGGCTTGGATAGAACTCGACTATAATATGCGACAACTCTCTCTTTACCATTGACTTCCTGTGACAACACTGCTCCGATTCCTGTGTTACTTCCATCAGTATCCAACATAAATGGGCGATCCGAACTTGGGAATGCCAATGTTGGAGTCTTACATAACTCGGCCTTCAATGTGTTGAATGCTGCCTCACACTTTTCTGTCCAATTGAATTTCTTGTCTTTACCCGTTAGTTCGTGTAGGGGTTTAGCCACATGGGCGAAACCTTTAACAAACCGTCGGTATATGGCTAATTCCATAAAGCTTCTTAACTGTTACTTATCTTCTGAAGTAGGCCACTCTTGGACAGCTGCTATCTTATCAGGATCCGTTTGGACTCCTGCAGATGAAACGATGTATCCCAGGAATTTTACTCTCCTTTGGAAGAGTTCACATTTCTATGAATTGAGCTTTAAGTTGGCCTGTCTTAGTCGTTCGAAGACGGAGCGCAGATTATTGATGTGTTCTGGTAAATTCCTTCCAACAACGATGATATCGTCCAAGTACACAAGACACGCCTTCCATGTAAGTCCCCGTAGAACACTCCCTTAATCGTTCAAACGTTGCTGGAGCATTACACAATCCAAAAGGCATCACGTTGAATTGATAAAGTTCGTTTCCGGTAGTAAACGCTGTCTTCTCCTTGTCCTCCTCCTTCAGTTCCACTTGCCATTAACCGCTTTTTAGGTCCAACTTTGAGAACCACTTAGCTCCAGAAAGGGTATCTAGTGTGTCGTCGATTCGAGGAAGTGGGTAACTGTCTTTCTTCGTAACGTCGTTTAACCGGCGGTAGTCGACATAAAATCAAGTTGTCCCATCCTTCTTCTTGACGAGCACTACCGGCGAAGCCCATGGGCTCGATGATTTCTCGACGACTCCTTGCTCTTCCATATCTCGAATCATGTTGCCTACTTCTGATTGTTTGGCCAACGGTAGTTGACGAGGTGGCTGTCTTATAGGTCTTGACCCGTGTCAATGCGATGTTTAAACTATACCGGCGCGTCCGAATTTATCATTTCCTGTCACAAAAATATCAGAAAAATCGTTCAGGAGTGATTCAACGCTTGTCTTTTCTCCGTCTGTTAATCCAATTTTTTGGGGCTTCAGCCTATTAACCACAGGGGGTGCACCAGAGGGCTGTTGAATTGAATGGTCCTCTCCCCTTGTCTGAATTGAGCTTATTATTGATACGGGTGCACATTCTGCGATTACCTCTCCTTTTCTTATTGCGACCGGCTCCTTGGACGCATTTAGTACTCTGACAGGTACGATGTGCTTCTTCGCATCGATAAGGGCTTTTCCAACAAGGATTTTCTCCTTACGCTGATTTTGTACAGCTTCGGTTATGTAAAATCGATTGTCACCGGGATCACTCTCGAGACTGGTCCAAATTATCGAGTCTGAACGAGTTGGGATCTCATCCTCCTCACGCACATAACATTTCAGTCTTCGCAATTGTTCGTCTTGCAATGTAATAGCAACCTCCAAGTTACCAATTCGCAGTGTTCTTTGCCCGATATCTAGAACAACTTGGTGCTCCTTCATGAAATCCATTCCAAAAATGCATTCGGCCGTAATATCGGCAACCAAAAATTGGTGGGAAATGGAAATATTGCCCAGCACAATTATGTCCGTAGACTGCAGAGCATTCTCCTGTAGCAGTCCTCAAAGCGTATCTTCTATTTTTATTAAGGGCTATTTTGTGCACGACATCCGGGCGAATTATGGATCTCGTTGCTCCAGTGTCGATTGTCACTGTTGTTGTCCTTGCATTAACAATCGTAGTTATAACCAAACTTTGGTTATCCCGTTGGAGTTGTGATACAGTTACGATGCTGGGGCTGCACATTCCACCAGGCGACTTTCGCCCCGTAAAGTCTGCCCTTACAAGTTTCCCGAGCTATTGGTCTCAGGTTGGTCCCTTGATAGTCTCCTCTTATGATTAGCGCATGAACAACAATTCTCATTTGATGTTTCATTCGTTCGTCGACGTTTCTTACAGTCAACAGAAATGTGGCCGACTTCTCCGCATGTCCAACACTTTATTATCAGGTCTCTAGCCAGGTTAGCAGATTCATATGCCAATGCGAACGCCAGTATTTCATTAGTCGTCTTCTTTCCTGCCAAACGAACGGCCTGTTGCAAGTCCCGATCTTGGAGTGCGTTTATAAATGCATCCATTGCTACCTCGTTTAGAAATTCCTTAGTCATATTTGAATAAGACAAGTTTGCCAATCGCTCAATGTCTGCCCGCAACTGTTGAAGATTTTCTCCAGGTTTCTGCGTTCTGCTCCGCAGTTGCATGCGGTAGACCTGCTGCATGTGGTTGTCTCCATACCTAGCTTCAAGGCCACCTCTTACCGCTTGGTAATCTGTTTGCTTCTCTGCTGGTATGGTTTGTAGCAATTCTGCAGCCGCCCCGCGGAGTGACAACATTAGTGATGTTGACTTTTGCTCATCCGACCACTTATTATAATTGGTCGCGGCGTCAAACTGACGTATAAACACGGAGAAGGGTCCCGTTCCATCGAAGGTTGGCGGTTGCATTCTTGTATCTTAGTAGTCATGTTGATTGCTAGGCGATGTCTTATTTCTCTCAATACACTCAAGTCTCTTTTCGGTTCGCGTTATTTCGTCGGTGATTTTTAGATCCAGATTTTCTACTTCGTTTCGAATTTCTTCCTTAAAGTGTTGAAAATTACATTTCATCCCCTGCGTTTGGGCATCCAATTTTTCATTCAAATCTGCTGCCTGTGCGTCGAATTTTGAATTTTGGGCATCCAACTTTGCATTAACATCTGCAGCTTGCGCGTCCAATTTTGTGTTAATGTCTGGTGCTTGCGCGTCCAATTTTATCATCATCATCCTGAACATCTCCGAAATGTCCAACTGTGGCGAACTCTTCTTCGTCACATTGGCACCATCTTGACTCGCTGTTTCTTCTCCATCCGAACAGTCTGGCCGAATCGTAAAAACATATGTGTCGACATTAATACCCTCTTCCTCCATTGCTGCTTGCAGACGCTGTCGAAGAATTTGCTTCTGTCCTCTGCTATCCAGATTCCGGTCCTGAAGTTCCTTCTTCAACTCAGTAACGCGAAGATCCTCCAAATGCCGATCTGACATCGTCACAACACACTTTCACAGACTTATTCACTTCACCAATAATTAATCCCACTTTTGACACCAATTGTAGCGAGCTTAGGGTTCGCTGGATTAATTATTATAATAAATAATAGCCGTTAAATCGATTTTCTTTGTAAACTCTTTATTAGTCCGTTGATAACAAGCGTTACTTGATATTTCGCTAATAATTCGGTGACTCATCTGTCACTAGAGACTTATCGTTTAATTCTTATCGCTTCTTTATTGCTTACTCTTCTTTCTTACTTATCGCGTCCTTGACTGCTTACCTCCAACTTATCTCCCTGATCTCCGTGTGACGTATTTATACCGTTTCCTCATTCTGATTCGGTGTTTCGATTCCGTCCGTCCCATAGCCTCGAATTTTCTACTGCTCCTAGTCGCCAGTTTTCCAGTACTTTCTAGAATATTCTAGTACTTTGTTTTGGACTTTCTAGAATATTCTAGTACTGATTGTCATATGCGTCACAGTATTATAAATCTCATTAACCGATAAGATTTCTCTATCATCTCAAATATTGTGATCTAAAATACTTTACATTGATATATCTCCGATATCGAACACTGATCAACCTTTTATACACCCCAAATACTGTACATCTCAAACCATCGTAACTAATAATCAAAAGCAAACAACAACCAGTATCACCAAAAATACAAGCACACACGACTCCTCCCAGCTACACAAAGAGACTTATCGACGAGGAGTGCATTTCCAATAAAATTCTTATCAGAGGCGGGACTCCGGATACAGTCCCAGCGTATAAAAGCAGCCGACCAAAAGAAATATATCGATATTATTCCCTGCAACCGTCAAAGAAACGACCCACATAGTGAGAAACTTTAAATGTAATAAAACCATATTTTTAAGAAAAAACTATATTTATGTTTTTTATTATCTCGCGCAATTCAGTTTATATGCGCTCTACAAGACAACCCGAGGGATAGCACCAATTTACAGTTCATCTCCCGAAGGCGCGAACATCCCTTCATCAGAACTCGTTCCATTACAGAGCGGGGAAGCTTTGGAATTCCCTCCCGACGCAAGTGTTTCCGAAGCGTTACAACCTGCAACTGTTCAAAAAGAACTGCAACTGTTATTTGGTGGCATCTCGTAGCGCCATGTCGGCGCTATAGGTTCACGATACAATACCCCAATATACATACTTCTAAGTTTCGTGAGCGCAAGAAGCGATCAATATCCATGTGCGAGCGTTGAGACATTCCTTGAAACATTTTATTGCAATTTTTTTGAACTGTTTCGTTTAACTTACTTGCAGTTTTTGATAACTGTAAATGGTAGGGTCGGGTCACTTGTGATTTTTTGAAATGTACAGTGTCTCACAACGGCTGTTTACCCACTAAACCGTCGGCGCTTGGGGAGCTAATAGTCTACTAGTATACAATTTTTTATAGTATAGTTTAACACCCACCGAGCTAGCACGAGGGGATAGTTTCGAAAAGGCATGAGTGACCCGAACTTGTGGCGGTTCTTTAATACATTCCCAAAGAACCGCCCATCCTCTTAAATTAACCACCTTCCTCTTTGCATGCAAACCCATAGTACTTACCTGCAATTAGGGGCAGCGTAAGCTCCCCTGCAGCATCATACCTGAAAGGAATACCTACCCGACGGCATCCACACATTCTGAATTTCCCTGGTTCATATTCTATGAACCACTTCATCTCCTATCGGCTCAGCCTGTCTTCAATTACGATAAACAAACGCTGGCCAGCGTATGGTTGACATAGCTGTAGCCGATATTCTTTCCATAGTCGCGATTGTATATCACGCCTACACCCTTAGGTCCGCGACAGTTGCGATCATTTCCCGTTATCGGCTATCAACCGGTCATGAATTTGGGCATGGATATGATCATTGTTTACTGGTTAGTATACCCGCCTGTCACGCGGGAAACCGGGGTTCGATTCCCCGTCGGGGAGCCTCTGGCGCAAGACTAATAACCTTCCCCGGAAAAAACAGATCATTATGGAAAAATTTAACAAGCCTCAGCACTTGCTAAATAAGGCAAAGACCGGTTCCAGGTTGTAGTGCCGATGATGATGATGATCATTGTTTAGGTACCCTTACACATGCCATGCCTATGATGACCCCCCTGAAAACCTAAATTAAACATACAGTATCTCACTGTGTGCGTTTTACTTACCCGCATATTAATCAAACATATAGCCATCCAGCCTGACCCTTTGCCGCCGTCGATGAGGTTTCTGTTGACTTATGTCAACAAAATAATTTGCCTCCTTGTGCACCGGAGCCATACGGCTAGATTGGATATTCCTCACATCAGCGTTTCCAAGGAATCTTAGGCAAATACGATGACGACCCCCTGTATCATAGGCACATCATTTTACATCATGTGTGCCACCATTTGATCTGTGAAATAGCGTTTTTGTTTACTTTGAAACAAAAATCTATTTCGATCCCTGGCATACATCATCAACGATGTATGGGTACATCGCCGCAGTCCCCAATCATGTACGTCTGTTTAATCAAGTGTCCACCGATCATCGCTTTCATCGAAGGGCAACGTACTTGTCCTATACGGACACATAGAATCCTCCGCTATCGATCCAATTCGCGGCCGTCGAATCGGATGGATGTGAGTTGCATCGTGGAGTCAGATTCGAGTAGCTCAAGCAGATACACGTTTCGGTAACGTGCTGGTGAAGTCAAGTTTCCTCCCTAGTGATAAAGCCAAGTCATTCCCCCGAGGTGCTTATACAAGTTGAAGTACACAGTCAGTTTGTCGGCGTTAAATCGTGCCTTAGATCCCCTTTCAAATCGGTCGTATAAATTACCAATTCGTTTGCCTTCTTGGCGCTAGTGTCCAATAAATTAATAAATCAGTAAACGCGGAAACACAACGTTAAATGAACATTAAGTAATATACTGTAAATGTGGAAGCAAGAAGTTAAGTGAACGTTATGTCAATTATTCGTAATAGTGAAACTAAATGTATTTTTGAGAGGAAACTTGTGTTAAATTCGAATAGACAAAAGTGATTGTTAAGAATAAAAACAGAAGACACCACAGACACCTCAAAGCGTTTTAGTTGTTCTTGTTTTCCTTGGTGCATACAGATCCTTCGGCCTTTTGTTAGACAGCGTCGACGAACTAAGTTGACTTCAATCGCGAGGACCATAGTCAATCGTAGTGGCCCAATTTTAAGAAGGGATTTAAGTGAATCCGTGCCGTGCCAGACACACTATTTAAAATCCCCACAAACTCACCATTTGGGGTTAAAGCGGCAGGGTTTCGGACCCCACCTACCACTCGGCCTTTAGTCTCCTTTTATAACAAACCGACCTAGCTGTGTGTATATGTTAACGCGCTACTATACAAGGCGTCATGCAAAACAAAATAGTAAAACGTACTGTGAACCCGCATGTCGTTTAATGGATAATGTTATTATTTGGGAACATTGGTGAAAATGACCAAATTTATTATTAGTCAGAAAAGTAAACAAGGATAATAAATGTGTCAAGTGGTAACGCAAATTCCCAAATTTTCAAGCAATAAGTTATAATTATGACTTCAAATGTAGCTGCCCGGCATTAAAAAATCTACGGAACACTTTCTGCCCTTTTCCGCTCGTTTCATCTTTTACCAGCGCTGTGGGCTTCAATATTTTTGTGTATCAAAAGTATCTTATTTAATTATTTATTCTAGATATTATAAAAACTAAACATTTATGTAGCCTTTCCTCCGCTTAATCTGAAGTTTAAGTTTTGTAGTTAAAAATATTCCTACAGTTCCTCTTCGATTCAACAAAAGTAATTTCACATGTCGATGTTCCGCCATTGATTCCTTAAAACAACTTTCGAGGTAAGCGGATCGCTACCTTGTCGGGAATTAATATCCTTGTCCAATAGAACGGAACGAACGCAATTAGAGACAGCAATTGGTAAATAAACTGCTTCTATGTTGACTTCATTCTTTTCATGAGCATTACGTTTCCAGCATAAAACATTTCCATTTTGTATTGTTATTGTTAGTGTCTGCAGTTCCCTTTTCACATACTAAGTGTTTCTAATTTCAGATTGCCACTCTGCGAAAACAAATCGCCGATTTACAAAGCCAGGCATCGGAAAATTCTGGGAACGGCGGAGAGAAGGCAGCACAGTTGGTGAGTTTACTTAATCATGAAATTTCATAGAACTCTTAGTATAAACGTTATTGATTCACGGTATTATGTTACACATCCCAGAATTTAGAAGTATTCACCCATAACTAAAGTCGTAAAATTATTTCGGGGAACGAATAATAATCTGCTTCTAGAATTTATCATTAAGTAAATATTAGACATCCGACATAACAGGAATGAGAATATAGAAGAATTACCTAATTTGTTGCTGTGTGCCATTAAAACCTTTAGTTAGCCACATTGAAAAGTGTTGGTGCGTCAAAATACTGATACCGTCATCCTTAGTATATATGATACCTACATAAATGGAGTAATATATTCCATGTGAGTTTGCCGACACCACGTATGGCTTTAATCAAAAAATCAATATGAAGATAAAAAGGTGGCCGTTTTTTTTTGTTGCTGTGTTATCTAGATATTCCCCCACTGCCAGCACTTTTTCCTTCCTGTGTACTGATAAGCATATGTACGCCTAGAGTCAACATTCATGTCTCGACCCCAAAAACTCTTGCAATGCGGGCCTTGGAATACACCTTTCTCGCTGATATATTATGTGCTGTTGATTATAAACGTGGTAAAGGTAAATGTACTTATTCAAGACTGGCTACGGTTCTTTGTCGCTCAGTTGATAAGAACGAGCTCAACAAACTTGTAAGACCGAATATTAAATGAACGTCTGGATAAAACGTATCGTCGATGCGGGGTTTCGTTTCGGTATAATAAACCTTTGGATGGAGCGGTCTACTGTGTTCACATCGTCGTTGTTTACCAACCGCATTCGGTTTTTGGTGGTAGACAACAAAAAGGGGATCAACATTGATCTTTGCCTTACAGGACGAGTTTAGTGGGTAAAAATGTGGTCTAAGTTTTGTTAAGCGGACTGCAAGGGTTCTTATCATTTTCAATTGCATATAATACATAAGTATATATAAGAATATCTTCTTGCTGCGTAGACTTTGATCCTCCTAATGAATTGACGAGTTTTGATACTTTTTAAATGGCGTTTTTCTGCAACAACACCTTGAGCGTTGCAAATATTTGGACTCACCATTAAAGATAAGTCATTGGCTTCCATCATTCATGTATCTTTTGCTGTTTACGGCATGTGATGGACTTGTTAGAACACTTAATCTTTTATGGTGGTTTACATATGGAACAGTGTTTTGCTGCAATACTTAATCTATAACTGAAAAAATACTAATATACATTTGCGGTTCCCTGCGCTATTTTTTTGAAGCATGCGATGTTTTCAAATTTTTTCTTCTTGTATTCGTTAAGGTTTAGCTGATGGTTCTATACTATTAAAGTGGCTGGGTAAAACATTTAGTATCGATTTCTATAAAAACGACACAGCACTACAGACTCGCTTCCAATCAGAGAAGTACATATAGACAAAAGAAAATTGTTTTCGAGTACAGATTTTAAAATTCGTTCCAAGAGGTTTTATTGCAATTTTTTTGTAAAGCTTTTCTAAGGAGAAGGTAGCTTATAGCGCTGCAACCTCACGCTGAGATGTGAATAGGCAACCGCATAAATTTGCATATTTAATATCTACAGTCAGATACGAGGTCCGAGGATCTAAGGCTAGGACTCTGTAATACACGTCCAGTTACGCCTGCTTCTATTAATTTCTTAAAATTATTTCTCATAGGAGAGGCTGTGGCGTTTCTAACAGATGCACACACAATACACAAGCAAATAGTGAAGAACAATTCCGAATTAAAAATCGAACACACAAAAAGCACCAGAGCTATATACCATAACAAAGTATAGCAATTCTACAACAGTTGAGTGTACTTAAGAATAACGATCAAATTCGTACACGCGGGCGGTATTTCCCGGTACTTTTTTGACAGAATATATGTTTCTAACACAACCAATTGTTTCAGCTGTTAAATGTATTAGTCATCTGAATCAAATTGTCTTAATACTGAAGCATTCAAATTAATTATTTATTATTCGATGATATGCCTTCATCGCTGGGTTGGTAGGGAGGTTGTGTTATGCGTTTGTATGTCCCACTGACGACTCTTGCTCTTCTTTGGCTTAAGTACTAAGTGGTAGGTCGGCTCCCAAAGGGGATTTTAAAGTACCCTAAAATATCACAGCACAGTGGGAGTGGAAGAAGAAATAGTGGATAAAGAAAGGAGGTGTGGATGTACATTGGTATTTAATGCCTGGACATTACAACGATGAGGAAACAAATGATCAGATCTAGCATGTCGTTCGGCTAAAGAATGACTCTCTATGGTTATTTATGCCCCTGAAGTTAACTGATGCGCGTTCTCAGATTAGCGAGTATCACGTGAAAACGTCTGAAGAGGTAGAAAACATTCAGTCGGTTGACTTGAGCAACGGCAGTGATAATACTTATAGAAAAAAGAGATAGGCATGATACGTCGCGGGCTTCTCGATAGTATAGCCTGTCACACGAGACCGGGGTTCGATTCCCCGTCGGGGAGCCTCCGGCGCAAGACTAATGACCTTGCCCAAAAAAAAAAAAACAAATCATTATTGAAAATTTAACAAGCCTCAGGACTTGCTAAATAAGGCCAAGACCGGTTGCCGATTGTAGTGCCGATAATGATGAGGATACGTCGCGCCTATGTTCTAACGACGGAATTGAACGACTCACGGTTGGGTTTCCAATAAGTTTCACAGCCCGTTTTTGTATCCTATCAAGCAAGTGTAGTGTAGTTTTGGATGCACCAGTTACGTGTCTTATGATCGGATGTGCCAAAATAAAAAACCACGTACAATTATGTTTTAACTTTTCTTTATTAATTCAAAGTATTGCTATTAAAAATAAGTTATTTCTATATTTTCTGGTTTTAGGTTTTAAGATATTCTAACCTCCTCGTCGGGGTTCTCAATGAAAACTAAACTCATTTTTCCTCTGAGGATGATTCTATTCACCCCATAGTTCTCTTTTTCCTCTCATTTTCCTTGTCCTGGTGATTTTCTCTCAATCGAGAATCTCTCCACCAGGGAAGATCGCACTCACACATACAAACGCGGAGGTTGCCGTCTGTGGGATCGTCAGAATTTCCACACTTCTATTGCGTTGCTTATGCAAACATTCGGGTGTGTTGTTTATTCTGGGCGATCCTGGGATCGTGGTAATTATCGTATTTGCTTTGTCTTATGGGAGCAACGTTTTTGTTTATTGCTGTTTCCCCGCAACGGCGTTTGTTTAGGCGAAGTGCATTGCGGCAGGGACAAAGGTTTTGCCGACGGAATGTTTTACGGCAATTGGCTTATCGCAGGGGATTTGATGTTTGTCGACATCTGGCACAGCTGTGCCAACCACTTGTGTTTATCCAGTTAATGGATAGATACACAATTTTTATGCTGTAGACGTAGGAAAATTGCTCGGGACTTGGGCCCCTTTGGTCAGGTGAAAACGTGGACTTTGGGGACACGTGTCTGTGGGCACGTAAGTTTGGTTATAGGTGAGTATGTTCCTTTGTAGAACGAATGTGTAGTAGGTATTAAGGGTTGGCGGGGTGCCCGGTGGCAACCGTAACTCGCCTCACTAAATATGGGAGTTAAATCCATTTTAAGATGAATGTACGCCGTGTAAATAGCGTCCAGTATTGATGAAGTGAAGTATTTTTTGCATCTCTTAAGGAACCCCATGCATTTGGCTGCACTTTTCGCAGCTTCAAATATGTGATTGTTCCAATTAAGACTCGAATTAATTCGAGTGCCGAGGATCGATAGTTCCTTTGCTTCGTCGATGGAAGAGCCGTTCATCGACAGTATAATTACTTTGGGGTTCGTCTTTGACGGCAAGGTACAGTACCGAGTTTTTAAGGCATTGCATTTTACTCGGTTAAATAATCACCATTGATATCTTGTCTTTTTTTTTGCCCTAACGCGTGCACGAAAGGAGTTTTTGAATTACTCTTAAATGTCAGAGTACAGTGCGAGTGGACGGCGAAGAAAAGGAGCTATCGATGTATAATGGTTTTAAATGACTGGACATTAGAACGTCGAGGAAACCCATGACTAGATAGACCATTCCACATCCGTGTGGTTTGGCTAAAAAATATCTTGTTGAAGTCGGAATTCAATATATTAAGCATAACCTGCTGATTGGTAATGAGGTTCGAAGAGTTCAGACGGGAATGTTCGTATGCGTACGAGAAACTCAACGTGCTATCATCAGCAAACGAGTGAATTGTGTTGTGGGTAATGGACAAGAGCCCACTTATAAATATGAAGCAAAAAAGTGGGTGAGAGTACAAAATTCTGGGGAACACCTGCATTAATTTGGTAGGAGGCAGATTTGACACCGTTAAGAACCATTTGAATTAACCGGCCAGAAAGATAGTCTCTTATCCATTGGTTTGGGGAATTGTTCGCTCCGTAGGAATGTAATTTTGACAAAAGAGCTGGATGCCAAATTCGCTCGAAGGTTTTGGCAATACCCGATGCGACTACCTTATTTCGCCGAGGTAGTGGATGGAATGGCTCTACTCTTCAGGAAGGTTCGCCATCACATCTTTTGTGGAGCTGTTGCTACGAAAGCCCTATTGGCAGTCATCGAGGAGGTCAGTTGATTCCAGATATTTCGAAAAGTTTTTTTTTTAAATAACATTCGGGAACACATCAACTCCAACGAAGAGTTCATAATAGTCGACGATCCGCGAAAGAAAACGAACTAATTTGGTGCTTGTTACGAGGGAGTGTATAGAGTGAACAAATCTATTCATTCTAACCGTTACTTGGAATATAGGGTTCTCCGAAGCCATATTTTGCTACGCAATGAACTTAACAATTGGCGTCTCGAAAATTGAAGTTTCACGACCTTTAGTGAAAACAATAGAGTGTATTCCCCTCTTAGAAATCCAAACTCGAGTATGTTTCAAGGATGAACGTACGAACATCCTTAGATCCCTTAAGAACAAGAAATCCTCTGAAAGAGATAGTATTCCAAACACTGTTCTAAAGTATTTGCTACTTGAAGTAGTGAAACACAATTCTTGTTCTACAGCGCTCTAAATAAAACACATTATCAAAACCGTTGGAAAACTGCAGTAGTCCATCCCACCCCCAAAAACGGCAAGGACAGGAGCAATCCACCCCATCTTCATTTGATTTGCGACAAAACATTAGTAAGGTATTCGAGAAGACTATAAATAAAGCATTGATAAATCCGCATAATCGGGCTCGCTCTCGAGGCTCTGTCCATGCTCGACTGGTAAACGCCGTCCATCAATATTTGCAAACAGCGAAACCTGATTTCCTTGCCCTAACTGAGACCCAGGCCGATTCGTCAACTGATTCGACATATCTTGGTGCTCAGGATACGACATACATTCGAGATTCCGTTTTAAGGGCGGAGTCTGCGTCTTCGCGCGGTCCGATCTAGCCTGCCAAAGGATGGAGGCGTTGGAACCCAATAACATTTTTATTTTTAATAACATCCTTTATTGGATATGAATACTACAATCTTAATAATTTAATTTAATACTATGTTTGAATTGTACTTAATTTAGTTTAATTAAGTAAAACGTGTAAGGGTTTTCTGGACCTGTGTTCAGGTCCCAAGTGGGGTAATGTTCAAGAGCTGAATAGCTTCTACGTTGGTGTGATTATGCGGCCGTCTTTCATGTTTAACAGCGTATTCGTGGATAACTTCATAAATCCATTTGATCTCTAGGTCATGATGTATTTCCTGATTTGTCACAAAACGGTACGCATTGGTGATAATGCGAAGGAATTTGTTCTGGCTTCGTTGAATTATTTCTCTATTGGATTGCGTTGTACAGCCCCATAATTGGATTCCGTATATCCAGAATGGCTTGATGATAGATTCATAGATCAATCTTTTACAATAGAGATTGAGATGAGAGTGATTTCCGATTAACCAATACATCTGTCTACTTTTCAGCTTTATTTGTTCAGCCCTCACCGACTCGACTCCGCCACTGTTCCCTGTCCTGTGCGCTCTTCTTCCACGCCCGACCATCTGGTCCGATCTCCTCAATGTCAAACCTAACATTGTCCTCCCATCTCCGTCGCGGCCGTCCTACCGGTCTCTTTCCCGTTGGTCTACGGTCAAGAAATCTACGCACGGTCCTATCGTCGCCCATTCGCGCCACGTGTCCGGCCCATCTTAATCTTCGCGACTTGATTACTCTCACTATTGTAGGTTTGCAGTATAGCTCTTCCTCGAGGTCCAACATGACATTGTCCTCCCATCTCCGTCGCGGCCGCCCTGTCAGTCTCTTTCCCATTGGCTTACTGTCAAGAATTCTATGCAAGAATCTGCTTTGGGAACTGGAATTCCATTGTGATATGTAGAAATATTGCTATCTGATCGTCGCAATGTAAATGTTACGTGAATAGATTTCATCTCGTTGAGTTTAATTTTCCAATCAGTGGTCCATTGGCTAATTTCGTTGAGTGTCTGTTGCAATTGTTCTGAAGCTTTTTTTTTTATAACCGTTAGCTGTTATTATAACTATATCATCTGCAAAGGTGCCCATGAATATGTTCTTGGTTGTCGGGATGTCTGCTGTATATAGTAAGTAGAGGAAAGGTCCCAAGACACTTCATTGTGGTACACCTGCTTCTATTGGATGTTCTATCAAACATCTATGATTCGAGTAGTTAGCAATAGTTTGCTGGAAACAGTTTACTCATTTTATATATAAGACCTTCATGCCATACTCTGTCGAATGCTTGAGAGACGTCATAAAGACACCTGGGCAGTATTTCTTTTCTTCGAAAGCCTTTTCTATTACTTTAGAACGGAGAAGTTAAAATACAGACTAATTTTTGTTTTAATGTAATTTATTTTTTCACATTATATTAACAACGACGTTTCAATCATAGTATTTGATCCTCATCAGGTCTAAAAAAGTTTCTATTACTGTGGTCACACAGTGAACCTGCTCAATAGTTGAGTGTTTATTCCTAAAGCCAAATTGAAAATCTGGAATATTGATGAGTGGCTTGAATCGCTTGAGGAGTATTTTCTTAAACAATTTTGAAATGGATGCCAATAGCGATATCGGTCTATAACATGTTACTTCTTCTGCTGGCTTATCTGGTGTCTTGAGTATTATTATCTGGGCTGTTTTGAATGAATTCGGAATGTATCTTAGTCGAAGGCAAGCATTATACAAATATGTTAGCATAATGACAGCTTTTCCAGGTAATTCTGCAATGCAATCTTGGGAAATCTCCATTGAGGTCACTGGTTTGATTGTGTGCTCAGTTTGATACCCGGGTGAAGGATCAATACTAGTGTGGATGTTGTGTGGTTTGAACACAGAAGTTAGGTGTTGTTCAAATATTTCAACTTCATGTTCAGTTCTGCATACCCACTGTCCCTGCGCAGTCTTTATACGTTGCACTTGCATAAGGAGAATATTAAATTTACGTGTTGCCTTCCAAAGAGAGTAATCCGTATCCTCTGACGGACTTAGTCCACTTAGATACTCATCTATACAACTCTGTTAATGTTCTTTAATTAATTTATTAACTAGATTGCTCACCTTGTTAGATATTTTTTTATCGTTAGGGTATCTGAGTCTGTGCCAGGTTCGTCTACCTTTGCG
Source organism: Microdon myrmicae (assembly GCA_963931805.1). Classification (NCBI taxonomy): domain Eukaryota; kingdom Metazoa; phylum Arthropoda; class Insecta; order Diptera; family Syrphidae; genus Microdon; species Microdon myrmicae. The sequence goes on from OZ007502.1 coordinate 111,540,111, forward strand.
CCTGTCTTTGATTAGATCTCTAATCTCAATAGAGTAGTTGGCTGCTGGTTCTAGTTTATCTCTTGGCGCCGGAGTGCTGCTGCGGCTGCGTTTTGTAGTGTTTTGATAAATTGTTGTACTTGTTGTTCCAATTCTTCACAATCTTGAAGTTTAGCGTTTAATTCAATTCAATTGTTCAAGGTCTTTTCGAATTTTTCCCAATCTGTATATTTGTTAGTAAGATTTAGTTTTCTGTTCTTTCTGGGAACAGCTGTGTTCAATCTTAGTAGTATTGGAGTGTGGTCAGACGTTAAATCAACTATACTATCAGTTTCGATGTAATTCAATGCCACTCCTTTCGCAATGATGAAATCGATCAGGTCAGGAGTTATGTTGCTATCAGTAAGTAGGCCAGTATGTTGGTGAACAAGGCGAATGAAATTCGCACTTTGCTTCTTTGATGGCTGTAAGCAATTCTTTTCCCTTGCCTGGAGTAATCAACCTTGACCCCCAAGCAGTGTGCTGAACATTAAAATCGTCACCAATTAAAATCTTTGGTCCTAGCTTCTTGAAGATATCCCTGAATTGTTGTTTTGAAATTGTGTATCTATGTGGGCAATATGAGCACCTACTTTTAAATCAGCTCCATTAAGGTTAATCGTAACAATGATGGAGTCTTGAATAAAAGTTTCTTTTATTTCTTGTTGTTGGAAGTCATGTATCATCATCATCATCGGCACTACAACCGGGATCCGGTTTTGGCCTTATTTAACAAATCTCTCCACCGGTCCCGATTTCGAGCCGATGTCATCCAGTTTGGCACTCCCAGGCTCTGGGCGTCCTGGTCTACGCCATCCCTCCATCGCAGACTAGGTCTGCCGCGCTGTCTCCTTCCATACATCCTGCCACAAAGGCCTTTCCAGGCAGGTTATTCTCCCATTCGAGCTAGGTGTTCCGCCCACCGGAGTCTACCGAGCTTGATTTTTCTTACAACATTAGCTTCAAGGTAGATTGCGTGCAACTCATGGTTGTAGCGCCTCCGGAATCGTCCTCCCTCACATACGGCGCCAACAATTCTCCTTATGACCTTTCTCTCGAACGCGGCTAAGAGTTCAGGGTGCCTTTTATTGAGCACCTAGGTCTCGGATCCATACATGAGTACTGGTAAGACCATGGTCTTGTACAGTAGTAGCTTGAATGTTCTGGATAAATTTCGGGATTTCAAGACCCTTCATCATCATCATCGGCACTACAACCGGGAACCGGTCTTGACATTATTTAGCAAGTCCTGAGGCTTGTTAAATTTTCCATAATGATTTGTTTTTTCCGTGCAAGGTCATTAGTCGTGCGCCAGAGGCTCCCCGACGGGGAAACGAACCCCGGTCTCCCGGGAGACAGGCGGGTATACTAACCACTATACTATCGAGGAGCCATTTTAAAGAGCCTTGATAGACCATAATAGGCTTTGTTGGATTTGGTCAGCTGTTCGCGTATTTCTTCTTCCGCATTGTTATCGGCTGATACTATTGACCCAAGGTAGTTAAAGGATTACACTACTTCAAATTCGTGGTCAACTACCCTAATAGTTTGATCAACGTTAGGTTTTCTCTTCGCAGAAGTTGCCACCATGTACTGAGTTTTCCCCTCATGATTGTGCAGTCCCAGTTTTTGTGCCGCCTGCTCGATCTGGGTGAAGGAATCCTGCACAGCTGATTCGGTTCTACCGATGATGTCGATGTCATCTGCGTAGGCAAGTATCTGGCTGGACTTGGTGCTAATAGTCGTAGGGGGCCTTAATAGATGATATAATGGGATACTAAATTCCAGACATTTTTCCATCGCCTGCTAAAGAGTGAATATCTGATCAATCGCTGATTTGTCTGGGATGAAGCCACACTGATATTGACCAATGATGGCTTTACCGTATGGGGCTATCCGATTTTGTAGGATAGTGGAGGGTATCTTATATGCGGTACTCAGCAATGTTATACCCCTATAGTTGCGGCACACTATGATATCCCCCTTCTTAAGTATGGGGCAAATTATTCTACGACCCCAATCTTCCGGCATCTTCTCTTGCTCCCATACGTGCACCACGATCTCATGAATTGCGTGATGTAACGCTGTACCTCCTTGTTTGAATACCTCAGCTGGTATGCCATCAGCTCCAGGGGCTTTATCTGATTTGAGTTGTCTTATGGCTTTTAATGTTTCCTCAATGCTTTGTGGTGGCCGCATTTGGTCTTGATCTTACATTGGTGGAGCCTCCATTTCTTCTGTGAGCTGACCATTTAGCAATTCATTGAAGTGCCCTTCCCATCGCCCCAGAATATCTTCAGGATCAGTGATCAAATTACCCTCTTTATCCTTGCAGTAAGTGCGGCTGGTGTGTACCGCCTCATACTGCGAATTATTTGATAGAACTTCCGCGCCTGGTGCGGACCTCGCTCTCTACTTTTCTCTATTTCACAGACAAGGTTTTTTTCCCAGGCACTTTTCTTTTGTCTGTGAAGTCTTTTTTCAGATCTTCTGAGCTCTTTGTATTTCTCCTCGCGCACCCGCGTCCTATGAGACTGCTGCATTACCCGGTATGCAGCATTCTTACGTTCAGTCGCTAGTTTGCACTCATCATCCAACCAGTCGCTCCGATCTCTACGACTACCGCCTAAGATGGAGTTGGCAGTACTAATGACAGTATTCTTAAGGCGTGTCCATTTCTCTTCTACGCCCGGCATTCTGGCTCCAGGACTTACTCTCCCTCCGTCGAGCTCTTCGAGGGCGACCAAAGGTGTTACTGGTATTGTCATTGCGTAAGGGTGCCGAGTTGCTTCGAACCTGATCCGCGGATGCAATACATCGCCGTAAGGCAATCCGCGCTCGGAAAACTGTACCAACAAGATAGTGATCCGGGTCGACGTTGGCACCTCGGTACGTTCGTATCGTCATCAGGCTCGAGGAGTGGCGGCGATCTATCAATACGTGGTCAACTTGGTTGCGAGTGGCTCCATCAGGTGATACACAGGTAGCTTTGTGGATATCTTTACGCGGAAACCTGGTACTTGCAACGACCAAGTTTTTCGATGCTGCCAGTTCGATGACTCGTACTCCATTGTCATTAGTGTTCTCATGCAAACTATGGGAACCTGCGCAGTGCCTGAAAATCGGCTCCCGACCTATTTTTGCATTCAAATCACCAAGAACGATTTTCACATCGTATCTTGGGCAGGCATTGAGGGCCCGTTCGACGTTCTCGTAGTATTCTTCTTCTTCGTCGTCAGGGGACTCCTCTGTGGGTTCGTGAACGTTTATGAGGCTTGTGTTCTTAAACCTGTCTCGCACGCAAAGAGTGCATAGCCTTTCGTTTATTGCATTAAAGCCGATGATCAGAGATAAACTACACATTCAAAATGGCTGCAAACGTCAAAAAGCTGTACGAACATGTGTGCCAAGACGATAAAAACATTTTGCTCGAAAAAGTGATTTTTAATGCACACCAAATTCATAAATTCGTGTTTCTATTTACTCACATCTTGTATATCTTATTTGTGCCTGAAATGTATCTTAAATAAGTGAACATTTTTAAGCTAGAAAAAAAAATTCATTATGAATCCATATAGAAATGATACTTGAAGTAGAGGATGAAAATAGTCCAGTTTAGGGATTAAATGTTATAACAAGGGTGCATGATGTATGAATTGTTGAAATCATTTCTATGACCCCGATTATTTAATATATTTCTGAATGAAAATGGATGCTACATCTAACAATGAGGTAATATGATCCAAGAACGAGTCAATACCAGTAATGATTGTGCTGAATTATGTATTGCGAAAGTGGCACCTCTTAGGTTCAGTCTAAGCCAAGTCGTAGTAATATGAATAGTCACATTCCTGTGTCGTATATGCCAGAGACTTTCATAACTCCAAGCCCATTCCATGAGATATTTTATGTCACTCATTTGGTGAGAGTGGTAGCCAAATAGACCGTCAAGCATTACTGATTTCTAAAAGTGAAGTAAAGAAAAAAAGTCCTAAAACACACAATTTTAGTAGGCATACTATGAAATTAACAAAACTAACTCTATTCTCCCTTTCACCACCTAAATATTTCCATTTGAAGTACGCACATAAAATTAATGTGACAAAAATGAAATATCCTTGGGGAGTCGTTATTCAACTGTATCTACAGTTCCATAAGCCATTGCAAATTAGTTTTCTAATGCTCTACACTTGACCACGTTACAGTGGTGATAACAAAGTTCTAGTAATGAGTAATTTAAAAAGTTATGGGAAGCATAAACAGCGACGTGTTCTTGCTTTGAATATGCCAAGTGAGGAAGACTGGTTTCAAGATTGAAATTAGCATAGCAAATAAAGGAAAATATGTAACGAACGTATTTGATGTAACACCTTCTATTGAACATCTGCCCTTCTATTATTTAATTTTAAACGAAGTAAAATTTAAAGCACCTTTTGGGAGGTGAAACATTTATATGATCCGTTTGTGCTTCTGCACAACTAAATCTGTTTTAAATCAGAGGACATCTGTAACGAGGTTACTTATAAATCCGCGTACGAGGCATGAATAAATATCGTGATAATTGTAGAGTTTTCTCAATCTCTGTTTTACAAATTACTCGTTTGAGGGAGTTCTTTCTTTTTGCCACGAAATAAATATTATCGCCGTTACAGTACAGACGAAATAAGACATTGGGCAAATGGTTTTCATAGTATTTCTTGGACTAGTCAATCCTTCTGAGGAAATTTTTTAGAAATTTGGTTCCAATTAGTCTATACCACAACTGATGCTATTTTTTAAGTGTTCAAGGTATCCGGAATGTCAATCCTCAAAATCCACGGTTGATTTGACGGCATTCCTTACCGAAAAGTAAAGTCACTCATAGAGCAAGGTTGTCGGTCTTAATATATCATAATGAAGCGTGCTTAAAATTCTACTCTCCGCCAAATCCATACATTATGCCCTTTTTCATAGCACACTTAATTGAAAGGCAATATGTATTCTGATCTACTATACAATGTTTATTTATCTCTTGACAACATTTTTCAAAAAGTCCCAATATGATGGAGTGCGCCTATTTCGATGAATTTTATTATCGTCCTTTCCGGGAACTTGTTTGATGAAATTCATATCCTTTCCACAGAATTAATTCAACCGACAAATTTTTCATTTTTGTCCTTTGAATTTTATTTTATTTATTTTAATGCAATTTTAATTTTATTGAATTTCCCTTAAAAAATCTTGTTGTATAAATGGACATAGTCTTAATAATTTTGGGTCAGGTTTTGAACTGGCGTCCGATAGTTTTGAAGCCTTTCTAACACATTACACAGACGCAACCATAGTGAAGACCACCATACTCAAAGAGAAAGAGAAATCATCAGTGCGATATGCCAAAGTAGTTAACGTAGCAATACATATTTAAGTTGTGAGTTGAAAGATTATCGTGCAGATGCGGCCGTAATCTCTTGAGTCAGAGATTCGATGCTAATCTTTCTATGTGCTGGAAACATGTTTAATATGGATGTCCGAAATTAAATTATAAGTTAATTCTGTTTAATAATAATAATTGAATTATATTTTTATTTTCAATCTGAAAACCAGTAGGAGGGGAAAACCTCTCAACTCCGCGTTTGTCTCACTCTCGACCCGGACTTAATTTTTTTTTATATTACACTTTTCTCAGAAGAGGCGAACCTATAACGCCAAGTCATAGCATTGTAGCACCACATGAGCATAGCCATGGAAATACGTAGAGGGATTTTGTATATATTTATTTATTTATTATTATTTTTTTTAAATGTATATATTACACTTCTCGCAGGAGAAGTGACCCATAGCGCCAAGTCATAGCATAGCAGCATAGCTATGGAAATACGTAAAAGAATTTTGGATATATTTGATTTTAAATGTTTCTTTTTTTTTCTAAATTGAACTTCTTTCAGGAGAGGCGAACCTATAGCGCCGACACACCGCCGCTGAGATTCCACTAAACAACCGTTACAGTTCATCTTGAACAGTTGTATGTTGTAACGCTCCGGAAACACTCGCACGGGGAGGGAATTCCACAGCTTTCCCACTCTGTAACAAAACGCGTTCTGATGCAGAGATGTTCGCTCGGTCGTGAGATGAACCACAAAGTGGCGCGATCCGTCCGATTGTCTCGTGGAGCGCATATAAACTAAATTGTGCGGAATAATACCACGAATCTCCGAAGAACAGTACCCGTGATAATATTTGAAAAACAGACAAAAGTCAACTTACGCGCCTTCGATGTGATAGTGACTCAGATAACTCAATTTTCCAGAGGCTGACTTAGCGATCTTCGACAAGTGTTTATGCCACGATACATTTCTACAGACCGTAACGCCCAGCAATTTCATGCTTTCCCCAGATTCGAGGGCCTGGCCATTCATCATCAGCTGTGGAACCGATGATTCACTTTTCTTTCTGAATGCTGTATACTGTCGTCGTTGCATTAAAGTCGACGAGATTAGCCTTTATCCACTACAGGACCTTACCCAGATCCCAGTTCAGAGAGTCGATCTGGCTACTTCTCAGCCGGTGCGACGTTGATCCACCAATCGGCCCATCGCTCGAAAAAGAAGAAACAAGTGTATTATCATCCGCAAAACTGAACATTTTGTCATCCGTTGTCTCCAACAAATCATTTATGTGAAGCAACAGCAAGGTTGGAGCCAAAATAGCAACCTGAGGTACCCCGGAAATAACGAGATAGAACTCCGAAGACTCGCCGTCTACAACAACCCGAATCGATCAATTTTCGAGGAAGCTCTTCGTCCAGTCACAAAGCTGCTGGGAAAGTCCCTATGAACGAAGTTTGCTCTGCAACCAGGCGCGGTGCCAGACGCGGTCAAATGCCTTGGAGACATCTAATGCGATTGGTCTTGAGTCACCATGCCCCTCAATCGTAGATGTCAATATATCGGTTATAAGGGTCAAAAGATCTCCCATGGACCGCCTGCAACGGAATTCATATTGACGATCATTCAGAATTCCTTTGCTTTCCAAATACTTAATTAACTCGGCGTTGATGACCTCTTCCATCACTTGAGATAACATAGACAGTAATGCTATCGGCCGGTAATTATGTGGGAGGCACTTTTCCCCCTCTTTGGGATTGACTGAACTTAAGCGATTTTCCAGCAGGTAGGGAATGTAATCCGTGCATAAGATAAGCGGAAGAGTCTGCCAAGAACCGCCGACAGTTCTGGAGCATAGTTCTTAAGGATTGTTGCTGGTATTCTGTCCGGCCCGGTTGCCTTCTTACAGTCTAGTCTACGTAGAATTCGTTGAATAGTACGCGGGCGGAACCTCACATCCTGCATCAAACACTGTACCGGCGCGATCACAGGTGGCTCCAAAAGACCGGCATCGAGTTTTGAATTCGCGGAAAAAAATTCACAAATACGTCAGCTTTATTCTTTCAACTTGTGACCAGTGTCCGCCTGTCTATAACTAGCAGGAGAAAAGAGAAGGAAGCGAAGTTATTGCTGATAGCCCTTGCCATTGATCAGAAGAGACGCGAACCAGTTGGGCACTTAAGGAGTTTATTGGTCACTGTCGTTGTAGGCCTTCTTCGTGGTATCAATCGCTTGGTTGCACGCGTTTCTGATTCTATCAAAATTCGTTCAGTTAACCTCGGTGAGTGCGGAGAGCCTTTGATAAAAAGTTCAATTTTTTGTCGCTGTAATCAGTTCGCATTTTTTATCAAACCAATGTTTATCAGATGATCTTCGTTTGATGGAATGCGGAATGTAGATCTCCATACTGAGAAGAATAATCTGTGACTGACTCCGCGCATGCATTAACATCGGAGTCTCCAAAGCACTCCTTCGACCACGGCGAAGAAATCTCTCAAATCGTCCCAGTTAGCAGCCCCATACATCGGTTATTCGCTTGATATGCAAGTGCTTGCGCGACAGATACCAAGCAGTGATCTGAGTTTCCCAGTGGCACAGAAACCTCTCCGGTATAAATACTCGGTTCAGATGTCAAAAACAGATCCAGGGTGTTTGCATAATCTCCTCGGGCATGCGGCACTCGCATTGGCTCCCCCACGACTTGTGTCAAATTGTGACTTACAGCAAACATCTCCCCCAGCCTCCCAGCCTCGTCAGTTCTGTTAGAATGTAACAACCAGCCGGAATTGTGCACATTAAAATCGCCAAGGACAACCATTTCAGAAGCCGGGTGGTTGATCTGTATCCAGTCGACGGTATGTGAAAGATGTTCGAAAAATGTCGCCGGTCAATCGTCATTCGGGGAGCGGTAAAGACAACAAAGAAATTTAATGGAATTCCTCAGTACGACCCTCAACCATATGATGTCCATATTATTGGGTTCCAACGCCTCCATCCTCTGGCAAGCCAGATCGGACCGCGCGAAGACGCAGACTCCGCCCTTAAAACCGAATCTCGAATATAAGTCGTATCCTGAGCAACGAAGATATGTCGAATCAGTTGACGAATCGACCTGGGTCTCAGTTAGAGCAAGGATATCAGGTTTCGTTGTTTGCAAATATTGGTCGACGGCGTTTACATTCGTATTGGTGAAACCGATGCCCCTGATGTTACAAAATGTCGTCACCAGTCGAGACTCGTTTACCTCCGGAATACTTTATATCAGAAGGTACCATCATGACTTATCTCCGCGTCAGTCCGGGCCATCACCCACACATCCCAAACACCGTCGAAGATTTCTCTCGGCGATATCGCGGAATATACAGCGTGACGGGGTGGTATCTCACCTTGGGACCGACTACCACCTAACCAACCTTTTCTCCTCCGGTCCATCAGGCAAGCCCCAAAAGATGGCCAGGGATTTCTCCCGACTATTTCACGGAGCCTAAAGCTTGATGGAGTGCTATTTCACCGGGCGCACAGGGCGTTGGGACCCCGGCTACCACTCGGCCTTTAGTCGCCTTTTACGACAAGCCGGCCTAGCTGTGAGTATATTCTAACGCCTTACTCACAGGGAAAGTATAAAATTGTTTTGCTTTTGTTACAATATTGATGTGTATCAAAATCTACACTATTTTTACCACTTAACAGCTTATTATGCGCCTGATATTCGTTTGAAGTTTTGCAATTTGTCACCATTTTGCAGCAATAAAAGCAAATGTATTGTCAATGGCACAGGAATTGCTTGAATCTACGACCCGATTGAACAACTGCTATTTGATTTTTGGCTCAATTACGATAATACATCGAAAACGCTTTACCGTGCATTATTAATAATAACGTACACGAAGTATAACATATGATCAAAGAAGATCTATAGTCACATTTAGCTGATTTTAGTTGCTGAATACATCCACTGAGGACTGGTTCAGTGACCCAGCAGCCTTTCAAAACGTCTTATTAAAAAGTATTGATATATTAGAACCGATTATCATTATCATCAATCGCATTATTTTTTAGTTATCGATCTTATTAAGTCCGTATAAAGACATCTGCCCTAAATAAATCAGAAAAGTCGTGGAATATTTGTGACTCATTAAATGTGCTTCTAAGCTTATGTAATCGCATGCAGATAACACATTTATATAAAAGGTTTTATGGATATGTAAGGACTTCCCCCTTTGTCTATTCGAATCCTTTGACTTATCAATTCATAGGCTTCTGTTATCTAGTTGCTATAGGGCTAGCCACTTATCAATGTGACGCTAAACAAGGGTTGCTTCCTTGGAGAGTATAAAAAGGTGCATCATTAATCGTCAGATCAAAAAAGCAATTGTAGTGTCGTTAGAATGCGTTCTCATTGTAGTTTTCGTGCTAAACGCATAATTTAATTCCTTGCTAGTCGAGTGTCAAAAGTTAAATTATCATGACAACATCATTCGGATAAATGCACACTTCTACTCCAATACAGTCGCCGGTATAAAACATCTGGGCGCGTGGTAAGAATTTCAATATATACTATATTGTATTTAATCTTGTTGATTTTTTTTTTTCCTTTTTTTTTTGTTTCTTGTGTTTTTGCCACATCTTCTAAGATGAAGTATTGCTCTAGTTGGCCAATGTGTTGACACAATTGTTGTGTTTGAATCATTTGTTTAACGACGCTACGTACGAGACGACTAAATGTGAAGAAAGAAGAGAGGTTCTCTTTAGGTGAAACGTTATCCACATCCATCTGTATGGCCGAGATCTACTTCCTTGTAGCCGCATGTTATATTTGAGAATGCGGTATCGTTTTTTAGAGCCGTGTTCGAAATGTCGTTGTAATAGGCAGACATTTCCGTTGCCTTGTTTGTTATTTGCTATAAACTGTGTGGTGGTTGCACGCACAATTTTTTGGGAAACGAAGAGATATTTTGTTTGATATTTTCATTGTTTCCTTTTTCGTTTGTTGAAATGTGAAGGAGGTGGCATATACACCTGTAGGTCTTAATTGGAATAATTGCCTCAACATGAGGTATTGGAAAGTCTTATGAAGTGAATAGAATGTCTTGTTGATTTAAGGCTGCAACTCTATGTGGGAGATTGTTCTCTATTTTAATAAACTTTTGCTTGTTCTCTGTTGTAATGTTTGTCGTTTTTAACCTTAAAACTAGGTCATTCAATATTAACAAATCGAACGTTTTTAGAGTTTTTTTTTTGTCATCTTGGACAACTTCATGGGATTTCTTAAGACATGACTATGTAGAGTTGAGTGTAACCGATTGACATAATTTCCACAGCAAAGAAGAAAGAAAATCAAGGTTCGAGTAGAAATTGGTTTTAAAAAACGAACACTATTTATAAAACGTATATGTTATATCTTTGCCAAGAGGACTTTAAAAAACGTTTAATTGTTTTTGCCTCCGCGTCTCCAATTCTATTACAAATCTTGTTATAACTCTTGTAAAGTAATCCAGTTTCTATAAGGTTACTCTAAAAGCGGTTATAATTGCTTGACCTCATTCGATACAATCAGTGCCGGATTAAGCCAATCGGGGGCCCTAGGCCATTCAAATTTTGGGGCCCTCTTTTTTTTAATAATCGTAAAATTAATCGTTATTGATGCATTTGTATAATTTAAACAACTAATTCATATCATTTTGAGGTTTTCAAATACAATAAAATAAAGGAAATCATTTTTTTCAGTTGAATTATATATTTTTTGATTAAAAATAATTAACAGTATATTAAATTATAAAATAATCTTTGGACATCTCTTTGGAAGATGAAAGCGACGCTCGTTTTCAACAAACTTTTTTTCTACATTTTTGATCAAGAAAATCATTGATGATTTCTTCAAAATCAATTTGACGAAGAATGTCCGATTCAATAGACATCAGACTTAGCATGTATAATCGTTCTTGACGCATAACATTTCTTTGCTCGTTTTTGATGTGTTTCAATTTTGAAAAAGAGCGCTCTGTTGAACAATTCGTGATCGTGAGTTAAAAAAATGCGAAGAGCAATTTCAACGTTCGGAAAAACTAATTCAAGATGATCTTGAATCAAACTTTCGTAGAGGTCTTAAACTTAAGTTTCATTGGGAATTTTGATTTAATGAAAGCGTGAAACTGTATGAGTTCAGGGTAAAATTCTTCTAAATCGTCAGAGTAAAAGTCAACTAAATCGGAAATCTTCTTGGAATAGACATTTTCGGTCAAATCAAAATCAGCCAAAAACGAAAATCTCTCCGAAACCTCTAAGTAAACTTTGCTTCGTCTGTTGATTTCAATCTTGAGCGTATCGATGATCACCAAAAAACCGTTTACACGAAAATAGTCGCGCGGACTTAATGCAACCTCTGGAGCATCGCCATCGTTTGGCTGTCTTGTTCTTCGTCGAACTCGCGATGCAACATTCGCATAATCTGTCTCAGGTAAAATGGATCTGGCTTTGTTTTCAAACACTTCGAACTTATCTCTCATCTCATCTAACAAATTTTCTACTGACGAGTACATTAACGCACAGGTTTTCAGATAAATTTCTACTGACTGCAATGCTTTCCTCGTTACCTTTTTCAACAAATGTGTAGTTTTCGATATGTTTATTACACACAATACCACAATTTCACATTAATTAACATCTAGATTCGTCACTAATTGAAAAAACCTTCTTTTTTTCTCTAAGAAAATGTAATTTGACAAACGACAAAGCAACAGATAGTTTTGTTTTTCTTAAAACACTGAAATGAATCGTTTTTGTTTATATAAACAAGCTCGAGTTTGCAAGCGCTGTTTCGGTTATTTAGCGCGCGATTTTAAATTCAAATCGTAGCTTAAAATAACAATCAAAAGACTAAATCAATTAAGATTTTTAAATATTTTTGTTTGAAAATACATTTGTATAATCAATTACATAAGATAAATGAATTGTCTTAAAAAAAATTTTTGTTTACAAAATTCCAAAAAATATAAAAAAATGTAATTAAAATTAAAAATAAATTAAAAACAATCATGACAAATTTTCTTGGGGGCCCTTGCTCACCAGGGGCCCCAGGCCATGGCCTAGTCTGGCCTAATGGGTAATCCAGCACTGGATACAATAATATTATTTATTTGAATTATATGCGTTCATATAATTGGTGTCAAAAAATTTACACAAGAAGTTTTTTTTTTTGAATTTGAAACAAGTTTTTAATCATAAATTGTAAATATTTTATTGATTCATAAAGAGTACAGTAAAGGATTTTGTATCAAGTAGCATATCATGTACTTTTGGGCACTTTGCGGCATTTTGGGTACTTGCGCACTATTTTTCTTCGAAGTTGTTCATGAACGTTTTGATAAATTTTTCTGAATTGCATTAACACCGATCAATTGTCCTTAGAGACATAGATGGTCGTGGGTTAGTTGCCATAAACATTAGACTTCAAAAAAACGCAAAGAACAAAATCCAGCTTCGATGTTTGATCTAGATGTCCAATTCCTATCGCATGTAAACCGAACCGCCAATTCTGATCATCAAATTTAGAAATTCCTCGACCAGCAAATTCATTTTTTATTCATTTCTTTTTATTCTGTTAATACATATAACGTGTTGTTTACATAGAAAAATCCACGAAGCCTGAAAAGGTTGTTTGAAAATATTTACAATTTTTAGTGAAATATTCTTAAAAGAGTTTACGAGGGCGGCTTGAAAAGTTTCCGACCTAACAAGGACACAAGACATTTTTTCTTAAAATTTATTTTTGTCTTTCAACATAGTCTCCTTGTAACTCTGTACACTTCTCCCAGCGATGCACCCATCTCTCTAACCCGTCCAAATAGTACCCGGCGTTTTTCTCCGCAAAATAACGTAGTTTTTTTTTTACACTAACGCGCGCACAAACGGGGATTTTGAAGTGGCCTTAATTGTCGAAGCACAGTACGAGCAGATGGACATCACAACGGCCAGGAAACATATCAGGCAGAACATTCCGCATTCGTGTGGTTCGGCTAAAGAATGTTCACGTTGATTTGACGAAAATGTCTGCCCTCCGAGCGCAATTTTTAGATTAGGGGACAAAAAGAAGTCGCTTGGGGCTAGATCTGGTGAGTAAGGCGGATGGTCAAGCAGTTCAAACCGTAATTCGTGGATTTTCACCATGGTAACAGCTTAGGTGTAAGACGGAGCTTTATCTTGGTGAAACAGGATTTTCTTTTTCTGCAAATGTGGCCGTTTCTCCGCAATTTCTGCCGTCAGTTGGTCAAGTAATGATGCGTAGTATGCTCGCATTCCCTCAATCTTCTTGAGAACATACGGAAACTAGCAATCCTCCCGATGGAAGACACAGCGCTGTCACATCGAAGGGGCATAGAGGACCTTCGTTTATTGTTTTGTATTGTTCGCGCAATTCGGTTTATATGCGCTCCACAAGCCAATCCAACGGGTCACATCAATTTGCGGTTCATCTCCCGACGGCACGAACATCTCCATATCAGAACTCGTTCCGTTACAGAGCGGGAAAGCTGTAGAATACCCTCCTCGTGCGAGTTTTTCCGGAGCCTTACAACCTGCAAATGTTTAACAAGAAGTACAACCGTTTTTTGGTGGCAAAAATGTTCGCCTCTTCCGGGAGAAGTGTAATAAAAAAAACCCATGGCGAATATAGTAGTTAGTGGTACAGGTCAATAAGAAGAAAGAGACGATTTGTCCCCCTTTTCGGGAATTGGCTGAATGTTAGCTGACTTCCATCAATTTGGGAAATGGTCAGTAGAATAAGACAAATGGGAGAGTTTCCGCAGTGGTTTAGCGAGCGAAGTAAGACATTTCGTCAAGAGAATTGGGGGAATGCCATCAAGACCAGCGGTTTTGTTTCAGCTTTTATTGAGTGCTGTTATCTTCACATTGAGGTCGGCAACTTTTCAGACCACCCTCATACATTCAAAATACCCCCCCCCCCCCCTTTTTTTTTTTCCTTTTATTTTCCCGTTCTCCTCCTTTCTTTAATTGGGATTGAACAGATGATTTCTTAGTAGTTTTTTCCTCAGGCCATCAGAAGACACAGTGAGTAGTTCTCTGGCTACTCATGGAGTGATTGAATTACTTTTTGGTCTGGTTGGCATGTGGCACTTATTGAAATCATATGTCATCTAAATCTTGGCATTCAGCCATAAAAACCTGGATTACCATGTATGGCGTGCACCATAGTCATCATCATCATCGGCACTACAACCGGGAGTCCGGTCTTGACCTTATTTGGCTTGTTAAATTTTCCATAACAATTTATTTTTACGGGCAAGGTTATTAGCCTAGCGCCAAACCATTAACTATAGTACTAATTGCATTTTTAAAAGAAGAATTGGCCGATGATTCCTCCAATCCAAAATTCTTATCAAACAGTGAAGTGTTGTATATCTCTTTGTTTCTCAGCTATCTCATACCAATCTTCTCAGGGGAATCTTTTGGTTTGAACAAATAACATATTCTTTGTTGAATATGTTCACTTCCTGTAAAAATATTTACACTCATTGATTGACTTAACCATTATCATCATCGGCACTACAACCGGGAGCCGGTCTTGGCATTATTTAGCAAGTCCTGAGGCTTGTTAAATTTTCCATAATGATTTTTTTTTCGGGCAAGGTTATTAGTCTTGCGCCAGAGGCTCCCTGACGGGAAATCGAACCCCGGTCTCCCGCGTGACAGGCGGGTATACTAACCACTATACTATCGAGGAGCATTGACTTAACGAGCTGTTGTGAAAACACTGACTCACAGTTCCACTCGAACTTGGCATCGTAATTCAGGATAGTTCCATTAACATGGAAAAAAAATGTCCCTACCTTCTGAACAGCTGCTATAGCTGTTACTGAGTGTCTCTCTTCTTAAAACATTCAAACTGGATTCTTAGATGCAAGACTACCTTGCCATCTCAGCACGTTGGGACCGCTATTTGATACGACTTGTGTTGGCGGTCAATCAGGACGAAGTGTGTTTGACTGCAAGTAGCTCCTTTCGCGCAAACGTTGTATTGTCAATAATTAAGTCCTTGCTTGTTAACATCGTAAATAATTACCGAGACAATCAAAGGAATCAACAAAAAGCAATTGGTATTGATGAACTTTTTGGCATAAGGGTAATAACCTTGCCCGGAAAAGCAAATTATTATGGACAATTAAACAAGTCTCAGATATGGACCGGATAGTGCTGGAGAGACTTGCTAAATAGGGCCAACATCGGATGCCGGTTGTAGTGCCGATGATGATGATGATCTGTCAGGATCGGTAACCATGTAACGGTATGATCGAAGAAAGGATAACCGTCTAAAAGCTAATTTCCCTATTGTTGCTGTACAAAGTGCAGCCCACTGAAAGTTTATGGCGAAGTCGCCGGAGTTATGAATCAGCATAAAGCAAAGGTTTGTCTTTGATTGATTTTATTAACAAATTGTCGGGGTATTTATACTCCCGATCATTCATTCATTGGCGCAAGGCTAATAACATTGCCCTGAAAAAGGAATTATTATGGATAATTTAACAAGTCTCAGATATGGACCGGATACCGGTGGAGAGTCTCTCACTGCTAAATAAGGCCAACTCTGGATCCCGGTGGTAGTGCCAGTGATGATGATCATTCATTCAAATATATACAAATTCTTACTAATCCATTCAAAAAATGCAATTTTGCTTCTTACGCTATTCTTACTTCTAGCACCAGCTTAGCGTATAGTGTAAAACAATGACTCGAGTTGACCTATTTAACAATGAATCAATGCTAGCACCGAGTGCATGTTATGTGACACTTCCAAACCGTAACTGGAGCAATTTATTTCCGTGACCCATTGAAACCTTGAATTATTGCCGGCACCGAATGCAAGTTACATGACACTTGCAAATCGTGACTGGAGCAATTGATTTATTTGATTTATTTTTCATGGTCATCTTGTGATCATATTGTAGCGAGCTTGGGGTTCGCTCGATTAATTATTTTAATATAATAATAATAGCGCTTCCTTACTTATCGCTTGCTTATTTCCCACTTATTACTTATCTCCATGATCTGTGTGCGACGTATTTATACCCTCCTGGGTTAACAAAAGTCGTCAGTCGGTCACGATGTACCACTTTCATTTTGGCGTTCGGTCTTCGCTGAATCCTATAGACAACGTCGTTAATTCTTGTGAAATTCTTATACGGTCCTTCCCAATGTTGCTGCAACTTCAGAGACCTTCCTTTTTGCCGATGAGGGTTATAAAGCCACACGTTATCGCCTGCATTAAATCCGGATGCGTTGGCTCGAACGTCGTATCTTGTTTTCATCCTGTCACTGGATACCGTGATTTGCTTTCGAACCAAATGATGAATCTCATTGAGGCGATTTCTCCATTCGGCTACGTAGTCTTCGGTCTTATCTATGGCGTCTGGAGGTATTCTGAATCGCAGATCGGCTGGTAATCGTATCTATCGTCCAAATATAATTCTTGTTGGAGAATGGCCCGTCGTATGGTGATTAGCTGATCTATAGCTCATGAGAAAGGTTTGTACATATTTGTCCCAATCTCGTTGGTGATCACTAACGACCTTCGATAAATACTCTTTCATTGTTCGGTTGAACTTTTCGACCATTCCGTCCGACTGCGGATGTAAGGGTGTGGTCCTGGTTTTCCTTACGCCCAGTGCCGCACAGATGTCTTGAAATATCGGTGATTCGAAGTTTCGGCCCTGATCGGAATGAAGCTCACAGGGAACTCCATATCTGCTGATCCAATTATTGATAAGCTGCTCAATGACGGTTGTTGCTTCTTGGTTTGGAATTGGAAGGACTTCCACCCACTTGCTGAAGTAATCCATGATAACCAACATGTATTTGTTGCTGTCGTTGGTTTTTGGAAATGGTCCTGAGATATCAATCGCAATTCGCTCGAAAGGGGCACCCACGTTGTACTGCTTCATGGCGCTCCTTGGTTCTGCTGTTGGTCCTTTGGTCGCAGTGCGGGTTGTGCACTTCCTACACCAAGACTCGACGCCATCTCTCATGTGAAGCCAGTAAAATCGAGATCGTAATTTTGAAAGTGTCTTATTAACTCCCAGATGTCCACCGAAGGCCCCGTCGTGCATTTCTGTTAGTACATCCTTCACTTTTGATGGTGGAACTAGAATCTGCATTCGATGGGATTTTCCGTCCGCGGCTTCCAATTTACGCTTTAGAATTGCATCTTCCATCAGGAAGGAATTCCATTGTGCCCAATATGCTTTAAATGTTTCACTCTTGTCGGAAATATTGTTCCAAGTTGGCCGCTCTTCTTCTTTCCTGCCAAACGATCGGCTTGTTGCAAGTCCTGATCTTGGAGTGCATTTATAAATGCATCCATTGTTACCTCGTTCAGAAATTCCTTAGTTATATTTGAACGAGACAAGTTTGCCAATCGCTCAATGTCTGCCTGCAACTGTTGAAGATTTTCTCCAGGTTTCTGCGTTCTGCTCCGCAGTTGCATGCGGTAGACCTGCTGCATGTAATTGTCTCCATACCTAGCTTCAAGGCCGTCTCTTACCGCTTGGAAATCTGTTTGCTTCTCTGCTGGTACGGTTTGTAGCAATTTTGCAGCCGCCCCGCGGATTGACAAGATTAGTGATGTTGACTTTTGCTCATCCGACCACTTATTATAATTGGCCGCGGCGTCAAACTGACGTATAAATACGGAGAAGGGTCCCGTTCCATCGAAGGTTGGCGGTTGCATCCTTGTGTCTTTGTAGTCATGTTGATTACTAGGCGATGTCTTATTTCTCTCAGCACACCCAAGTCTCTTTTCGATTCGCGTTATTTCATCGGTGACTTTCTTAAATTCAGCTTCGTTTTTTAGATCCAGATTTTCTACTTCGTTTCGAATTTCTTCCTTAAAGTGTTGAAAATTACATTTAATCGACTCTGTTTGGGCATCCAACTTTGCATTAACATATGCAGCTTGTGCGTCCAATTTTGAGTTAATATCTGTAGCTTGCGCGTCCAATTTTGAATTTTGGGCATCCAACTTTGCATTCAGATCTGCAGCTTGCGCGTCGAATTTTATTATCATCCTGAACATCTCCGAAATGTCCAACTGTGGCGAACTCTTCTTCGTCACATTGGCACCATCTTGACTCGCTGTTTCTTCTCCATCCGGACAGTCTGGCCCAATCGTAAAAACATATGTGTCAGCATCAATACCCTCTTCTTCCATTGCTGCTTGCAGACGCTGTCGAAGAATTTGCTTCTGTCCTCTGCTATCCAGATTCCGGTCTTCCTCCAAATGTCGATCTGACATCGTCACAATACACTTTCAGAGTCTTATTTACTTAACCAATAATTAATCCCACTTCTGACACCAATTGTAGCGGTTCGTTGGATTAATTATTTTAATGAATAATAGCCGTTAAATCGATTCTCTTTATAAACACTTTATTAGTCTGTTAATAACAACCGTTACTTTTACCGTACACTTAACGATTTCTTGACTTATCGTTTCCTTACTTATCGCTTGCTTACTCTGCTTACTTCTCACTTCTTACTTATCTCCATGATTTGTGTGCGACGTATTTATACCGTTTCCTCATTCTGATTCGGCATTTCGTTTCCGTCCGTTCCATAGCCCTGAATATTCTACTGTTCATAGTCTCCAGTTTTCCAGTACTTTCTAGAATATTCTAGTACTTTGTTTCGGACTTTCTCGAATATTCTAGTACTGATTGTCATATGCGTCACAATATTGTTACACTACAGTGTTTTACTCCTTTTTTTTACGTTTTTTTTTTGTGGTTTTCACTATTCTCTTATCACTACTGACAGAGAACCCATGTATGCGTTTATTTTCTTTCACTCTTGTTTTTCTTTCTTTCGTGTTTGTTTTCTTTGGTGTATTTGATGTGTGGCGAGGAGCGCGATATAACACACGTTTACCTTTCGAACTTCAAGTGAACACTGGTTTTTTCTAAAACTGATTCAAATTTATAATAGTCTTTCGTGCTGTCGCATGTTACGCTATATTTCTCATATCTAATTAATTTAGTTTTAAAATTAACACTGGCCAACTTACCTAATTGGATAATGTCCTTACCATTCGTGAAGCTGACGACGATTGGAAAGATCCTCACCGTCTTCATGACTTTCGTTACTTCTTCCTGCTGCCGTCGCGACGGCTGCTTCTTTTGTAACCGGTGTTGGTGTTTTTTGTTTTGGTTTGTCTTCTTTGGTTCCTGTGGCTACTGATCTCGCTTCTTTTTCTCTGAGTCTCTGATCTCTGTTTTGTGTGGATTTCTTAATTTCTTCATGGTGGTGATGTACAGTTACTCTCAAAATTGAGCATACACTTCAAAAATAAAAACATTTTACATCTCTTGATAGCCAAAATATCATTTCTGGAATTTTTGTTAATTTCATATCTTTTACTAACACTTGGGAGCTGAACACTGGTCCAGTAAACCCTTATATGCTTTACTTAATTAAACTAAATTAAGTACAAATCAAACATAGTATTAAATTAAATTGTTAAGATTGTACTATTCATATCCCATAAACGATGTTATTAATAAAAAAATATATCTTTTACTAATAGTTATAGAAAAAAGAAAAGTAAATTGTCATAATCCAATGTTTCAAACTAAAAAAAAATATATATTAATAATAAAAATAATAATAATAAAATCCACAATAATAAATATAATAATAATAAAAACCATAATAATGAAAATTATAATAATAAAAATAATATTAATAAAAATAATAATAATACCTAATTAGGTATAATTTCATCACACAAAATTGAGCGTACATTACACGAAAAATAATAAAAGTAATTTTGTACAACTTGTACTTTTAATACTTTCTATAACCGCCTTTAGTATCTATCACAGCTTACAAGCGACCAAGTTTTTGGTGAATGCTGGAGGAATACTTTCCCAAACATCCTTGATCTTGTTTTTTAGGCCTGTTGCTAGGGTGACTGGCGCAAGGCTAATAACCTTGTGCGGAAAAACAAATTATTATGGATAATTTAACGAGTCTCGGATAAGAACCTATATCTCGATTGAGGCCTGGGAGTGCCAAACTGGATGACATCGGGTCGAAGTCGGGATCGGTGGAGAGGCTTGCTAAATAAGGCCAAGACCGGATCCCGGTTGTAGTGCCGATGATGATGATGATGCTAGGGTGACTATTTTTTAGACGCGTTTCATTCCACACATTTTCTATTGGATTAAGATCAGGTAACAGCGGTGGAGTTTTCAATTGGTTTTTGACCTTATACAGCAACCATTTGCGTACAACACGAGTGAAGTGAGCTTCGGGACGTTATCTTTTTGAAAGTATACTGCTAAAGGTAGTGTCAATTTTTCCACCGATTGACGCAAATTTCTTTAGTGAATATCAAGGTATTTCATTTTGTCTATTATCGTCTCGATAAACTTGACATTTCTGGTACCACTGGCGGCCATGGGACCCCATAACATAACACAACTTGCTCCATGTTTTTCTGTCAGAGATAGATATTGTTTTTGAAACTCAGTGTTTGCTTTTCTCCAGACTATTTGCCTGCCATCGGAGCCAAACAAGTTAGTTTTTGTTTCGCAGTAAACAAAGCACGTTCCCAAAATGTTGTAGGCACGTTCATATACCTTTAAGCGAACTCCAAGCGCTTTCGAGAATTATCACAGAAACGCATGGTTTTTTGCGATCAACTCTACCTTTCTATGGTGTTTCTCCGCAGCACGCGACGATCGGTTTCTGTTGAAATGGGCGTCTTAATTATGTAAACAACCTTTGACGCTTACTTTGGAACACTGGATTTAGGATCCGCTTAGATTTTTCAGTACTCGCTCCAATCGTAAAATATATTGGTTACGATCATTACTTTCTGTTAGCAACCTCTGACGCTTACTTTGGAACACTGGTTTTAGGACCCGCTTAGATTTTTCAGTATTCGCTCCAATCTTAAAATATATTGGTTACGATCATTACTTTCTTTCCTCGTGTTTTTTGTTACGAAAGTTTTCGATGGCTAGAATTAAGGGTTTTTGATCGCAAAACAGTGATAGTGTTACGTCTTTACGAGCTTTCCTACCAGCTCGTTGAAAAGTTAATCCCTTCACGCTATTCGCACGTGCCTTAGGGTTGAAATTAATGCTATGCTCCGGAACATACCACAATAGTTCACAAATATTCAGCACAGTCGGACAGTCATCAATTGAACACATACGCAACGTGGCACATATTTCAATTGCTGAATTTACATTGCCTTGGAACCTTTACCAATTGTATAACAATTGTAAAGCACGGTAAATTACTCCTGTAACGCTTTGTGCTTGACCCTGTTATAGTGGTGAGGGAAAAAATTCCACAAACAATAAATTTGAAAAGTTTATGGAAAACATAAATAACGACGTGCGCTTGCATTTAATAGGACAGCTGGTGAAGAACGATAATAATTGTTGAGATTCGAAAGCAAATGACTGAAAATGCAATTATCACATTTGATGTAACACCTTGGACACCTGCACTTCCTTTTGTTAGTTTTAAGTGAACTACAAATTGAAAAGACTTTCCGAAGAATAGTACTAAAATATATTTAAAATATTTATATTGCCTTGTGATTGCGCATGACAAAAACGATTTAAAGACATTAAAACTTGTGGTGGTTATTTATGTCCCTGCATACAAGGCTGAAGTATAGACACGTATACTATTCCTAGATTCAACTATTATTATCGGCAGGTAACGACTGCCTGCCATTTGTCAAGTTTCTGAGGTTACTTTATTTTTAGAAGTGCACATTTATGATGGATGTAGTTATAGACAAAAAACTTCGCAGATTTTGCATATATTGTTAATTCACATTCGCCTTTTATTGAATAATGTCTTTAGTTGTAGTTAGCGGTTGATAATAAATTGAAGACATTCTGACGGCTGTAGGGAAAGGGATTCAATTGAGGAATGTGTGCTATTGTGGAGTTTAGCTCCAATTCAATAGTGACAAGCTGCAAAACTTTCTTTATGTTAATTGTAATTTTATTAGGTTTAGTTTTTAAAATTCTGCTACCCAACTTATAACAGTTTACACATAAACTGTAGTTAAACACACGGAGCCTTAGATACGGCTTAGTTGTTTATGTCACATGGCGAAATTTGGGGAGTTTTTACTTTCATCTTTGCTCAGCGACATTGAGGTTATATCATGGCTTTTTGTTGAGGTTATATTATCGTTTTTGGTTATGATAACTGTTTGCAGGTAAGCGTTTTCGACATTTATTCCGTATCACATTTTTAAATAGTAATATGCTCAACCTAAAGAAATGTTCATATTTGGAATGTCAATAGTAATAAGGCGATAAAACCTTTTTCTATGTACAGTTCGTCCATCATGACTGCATTTTTTTTTTTTTTACACTAACGCTGACTGAATGATAAAATTGTTTTTCACTACTTCGGTTATTCCATTGTGGCGGTTCCGCCAAACCCCACGGTTCACTTACCTGAAAAACCCCCATAACTTCCACCCAATCTTATAACTTCACTAATGCAATCGCATTAGCACCTTAAATGCTCCACGCATTAAAGAGATCAAATATTTAATCTAAAAGTCCCTGGAAAAGAAAACTTACTTTTCATGCATCTCTTCGCATACAATTTCCTGTAAGATTTCTTTCTTAACTTATCAGGAATGTCAAACCAATTCGGCACCTTCGGTGCCAAGCAAATCTCCCTAGACGAATTCCTGCGAATAGGATGATTTGGTTTACATATAATGTAACCATCATAACAGGGACCATATACATTGCGTCGCCTATTTCCCGTCCTCACCAAATGTATCATAAATAATCATACATACACATTGGCTGGCGACCTACACCCGAAGGACCAGAACAAATATACGCATATAGCGTTTCTTGGCAACAATTAAATCATCTAGACTACGTCTCTCTTGGAATAGGAAAATGCGCCCATAATTAGGTGAGCCAGTTTCAATGGCCGAATTCTCTTGTCAGCGAGTGAATATCGTTGAGTCTAATTCCATGCGCTGACTACCACGGTCACGCGATCTCCCGCTCCTCGTCGCGCGCCGAGGACGCGAAAATACCCGGAGTCGTGTAGGTAGTGAAATAAAATTCATAAAAATCAATTTTGTATTAATAATAAGTTTACGCGGTGTATAAAAACACCACATATGTAGTAATGGTTTAGAACAAAGGTAATGATTGTGAAATATAAGAACCTTTTCTAATAAATAAAAAGTGCGCCTCAATTATTTACTTCTGCTGGTGCCGATCGATTAATGTGGACAACAATCGTGGATGCGTTTCGCTCTTTTGTCGGTATTTATTTCTTTCGTGATAGACAATTCGCGCCGGAGCTGTTTAGTAGACGATGGAGATGGAAGTGAACGGAGTGCCCATGCCTGGCACAATACTTCCTCTCCACACCATCTATAAATTAATTTTTGTTATTAGTGTATATATTTTTCTTTAAGAACTGCTATAGGAAGAAATCTAGGGGGTCACGTCAGAGGGTCGTGATGCCCAGTTGATATTTTGAAATTTACATTATTCGGCAGAGGAAAATTCTTCGCAAAATTAGCGTTGTAACACGAGCGATGTTTTCTTTTCACCCATATTTCTATGTCAGGTATCATGGTGTGGGTCCATCTTCCTTTGGTCGAAGAATCCCACCTTCGTTGCCATTCTCTTAGGCTTGAGAGCTCTAATTGTTAGCTCATTCGCCGGCGATTTTCTTATGAGACTTCGTGCAAAGCAGCTGTTTCCTTAGCTGCAATGTCAAGTGATTTCCTCCCGGCCAAGATATTTATGGCATCTTCGGATACCGTTCGGAATGCGGAGCATGTTCTTAACGACGCCAGCGTATGTGCTGAGTTCATTCCCCTCATGTACGATTTATACTGTGCGGCTCCTGCCCATATATGAGTTGCATACATTATAATGGAGGTGTTGACGCTGGTTATGTAACCGAGGTCATCCAACATTGTTTTTTTTTTATTTTACTTCGCCCAGGAAAGGTGAACATATAATATTTCGTGAAAGTTCTGAAAAGGACAAACATTTAATAAGCACATTGGTTAAAGAATTGTCATTGGCGTTGGGCTTAATGTGATTAACTTGTTTTGTTCATTTTTTTTTTATTTTACTTCTCCCACGAAAGGCGTGATGTTATTTTCTTTTCTCGACCGCGTCTATCAAACAAGCTCCGAAAGATGCTCACTCCCAACTATTTCACTTAATTTAAGCCTATAGCTTAATCAGGTGGTATTTCGCCGGGCGGCTGGGCCTTGGGACTCTACCTTCCATTCAGTAATTATGTTATGTTTTTTATATAATAACAATTAAATATATTAAGGGTAAGAAGGGGACTTACTGTGTTATATCTTTGGTATCTTGTGATGATGTGACGCGAAGTCTGTGTTATATCTTTGGTATCTTGTGATGATGTGGCGGCTCGCGTCAGGTTGCAGGGGGCGTTGAAGGCTGCTCCCCTGTTCAGCAAGCTTCGTTAATGGACCTGCATCCGCTTATTACTTGCGCCACCAGAGATAAGTTAGATAAACTTGCTAAGCTGAATGAAACGGTCAGCTGATGAATTTATGAAGTGTTTCTGATTCTTCTTGACTTGTATTTGGATGTTGGAATTACATCAAATCCATAAATTTCATATTTGTTCTTTCTCATTCGGAGATTGACGGCGAATTGTCAATTTTCCGACTTTATTTTCGGTGTATTATTTTTATTTTATTATTTTTTTTTCTCCGCCAAGTAGAATTTGCATAAAGTAGTTTATGCAAATTAACTACTTGGCGCGTTATTTCCTTTTACAGGTAAAGAGGGGAATCAAAGGGGGATTAGTGGATGCTGGGGGGACCTGGACTCAATGTCGGTCCGCTGGACTCAATGTCGGTCCGTAACAATACCTTCCCCCCTTAAATAGTGATAGCTTCATTCTTAGAAGAGGAATGAAGCTTGGCTACTTAAGTATCAACTGTAGCATTTATCCTTACACCGTCGGTGGTGTATTTTCTTCCCTTGTTTGTCGTGGTTTCTTCTGCTTTTGGCTTCCTCTATTCGTAATAGGGTTTTAGCCTATTATTGTGCACCACCACATTTCTTCTCCCTACCTTAACGACGCTATTTACCGGACTATTTATTTGCACTACCTTGTAGGGACCCCTCCATATGGGAGCTAATTTTCCTTGCTTTTGAGCATTGCGTATTAAAACTTTGTCGCCCACATGGAACGTGAATGGGCGTATCTTACGGTCGTAGTACTCTTTCGACTTCTTCTTGGAAGTTAATAGGTTACGCCTTGCTATTTCGTACGTATGTTGAAGTTTGTACTTCAATAGCTTATGGTAACTGTCATGGTTGTATACCGGTTCCGGAGGTTGCTTTATGCTTGTCGGTACCTCCGGGGTGAACCCAAATAGACAGTCCATTGGCGTAAGCTTAGTACCTTCGTGTACATTGGTGTTGTATACGAATGTTGCCGTCCTCAGGTACTGGTCCCATGATTGGGAATTCCCATCCACAATGCTTCGCAGGTAATCTACGAGTGGACGATGGGCTCTTTCTAAGGCTCCATTTGATTGTGGGTGGTACGCTGAGGTTTGTAGTTTTTTAATACGGAGCAGTTTGCACACGCTTTTAAACAAACTGCTTAGGAAATTGCTTCCCTGATCGGTGACCAGTTGCTTCGGAACACCATACCGAGCAATTATTTGGTCGAAAAAGACTGTGGCCACCGTTTCTGCCTCCGCATCTGCGAGAGCGTAGCAATCTATATACTTCGACAAGTTGTCTTGTAATGTAAGTATATATTGATTGCCGGTTGGAGTGCGATCAAGAGGACCTACTATATCTAAGTATACTTTGTCGAAAGGCCTCTTTGCAATGTCGGTTATTACCATGGGCATACGTATGTTCGGTGAAGATTTCATGGTTTGACATGTTTTACATACTTTGATGTATTGTTTAATGTCGCGCATCATGTTCTTCCACCAAAAATTTCTACGTATTTTGTGGTACGTTTTACTCACTCCTTGGTGTCCGCCCAAAGGAGGATCATGGTATTCCCGGAGTAGGAACTGAATGTCTTCAGGATTGGTTATCTCCATTCCTTTTTCCGTGCAGGCCGGAATGGGATCCTCGTTAAGAGAGGACTTATTGTCATTTGGACTATCCTGAGTTCCTTCGCTTGCCCTTAACTTTTTAGCTTGGGCGCGTGTTAGTACATTGCACCTTGGTAGTGTGGGAGTCTCATCACAAATTTGCGGGATACGACTCAAGGTATCCGCATTAGTGTTGTATTTACCGGGTTTATATTCGATTTGGTAGTCGTACTCCAGTAGTTTGCGATTGAACCTTAGTAAACGTGACGTGGGGTCTTTCACGTTGAAAACTCCCTTTAACGGTTTGTGGTCCGTGTATTTTTTAAATTTTCTCCCTTGTAAATAACAACGGAAATTCTTAGTCGCCCAAACAATGGCTAGTAACTCTTTTTCAATCGTAGAGTAGTTCTTTTCCGCCTTATTCATGGTTCGACTGGCATATGCGACTGGCTGGTCCTTACCGATTTCGCCTTGCGACAGTACTGCGCCCAGTGCTTCGTTGCTCGCATCCGTGGTCAGATTAAAGGGTTTGGTAAAATCTGGATAGATTAACAGTGGCGGCGAGACCAATGACTCCTTTATGTTATCAAATGCTTGTTGGCATTTGTCTGACCAGGTGAATTTGACGTCCTTCCTTAACAAATTTGTTAAGGGGCGTACTATCTTCGAAAAATTTTGAACAAATTTTCGATAGTAATTCGCCAAGCCTAGAAACGATTGGACGTGCTTTACCGTTTTGGGAATGGGGAAATCCCTGACACTAGCTGTCGTGTCTGGATTTGGCATTGCCCCTTTTTCGGAACAAACATGTCCCAGATATACTACTTCCTTCTGGAGGAACTTGCATTTCTCTGGTTGCAATTTGAGGTTGTGGTATCTAATTTGATCGAATACTTTCCGGAGTTTGTCATTATGGTGTTCTAGGTTTTTTCCATATATGACCACGTCATCCAGATAAACAAAGCATTCGATTCCTTGCAACCCGGTTAGGACATGGTTCATGAGTCTCTGAAACGTAGCTGGTGCTCCCTTCAGACCAAATGGCATACGTTTGAACTCATAGTGCCCGTAATTTGTGCTGAACGCTGTCTTATTTTGATCCTTCGGATCTACTAAGACTTGGTGGTAGCCGCTGGCTAAATCGAGCGTGGAAAAATAGCGTGAGTGACCGAGCTGGTCTAAAATGTCCTCTATTCGAGGGAGAGGGTACACATCACCGATGGTTTTATCGTTCAGTTTTCTGAAATCGACCACAACTCTCCATCGGGTTTTTCCATCGGGGCCCGCTTTCTTAGGAACTACCAAGAGTGGTGAGTTCCACGGACTTTTGCTTGGTTGAATGATGTCATTCTCCAGCATCTCCCGTACTTGCTCGTTGATCACCTCTTTCTTGCACTCAGGCAGACGGTACATTCTTTGATTTATCGGTGCTTGATCCTGTATCACCGGTATCTCATGCGTTATTGCACTGGTATATGTTAGGAGATCACCTTTAAGGTGGAAAATATCGTTAAACTCCTCACATATTTCCACTATGGATTGACATTCTTGAGGACTTAGGTTTTTACCTAAGTGGAGTTCCTCGTGTAATTGTGTCAACCTTGGATCTTTTGGTAATTCCTCCTGTGAGAATAAATGTCGGATATACTGGAGGTAGTCTCTCTCCGAAAGTTTTTTATCCGCATCGTATTCCGTAGAACGGTTGTCCTCATTTTCCAGCGGAAATGTGGAAAAGTCCTTCATTGGATGTAACTCCACCATGATCCGGTCTATGGTTTGGAGGTAGTTTGCGATATTGAGTACCTCTACATGGGCACTCTTCGCTTTCCCTACAATACAGTTGGATATGAAAATCCCTGATTGCATTTGTTTAGGTACTAGCACTACCTCTTCCCGAATTTCTATGGGAAGTCTCAGCATTTTTCGTGAACGTGCCGGTATTATTGCCGGTTTGTCCAGAAAAATGTCAACCTCCGAAGCATTTAGCAGTGATTGTTTCACCACTGTTGCTTCTTTGTTAGCTTTCTTTGGTTTGTCAGCTATTAATGTGGGGTTGGAATGCTTGGAGCCTGACAAAATATCGCCCCCTTTTCCCTGTTTGGGTAGGGTATCCGGTGTATTTCCGACCGCGGTCTGGATCTCTATGGATCCCCTTGGCTCGGATTCCCGACTGGTTGCCTTATGTCTTGGCGTCCGCTTCCTACCTTTTGTAAACTCAACGGAAAAACTTACCGGATTTACATTGGTTTGGGAGAATTCCAAACAATTCCCGGGTCCGTTGACTTTGCAATTCCTAGCTAGGAAGTCGTTTCCTAATAACCCATCTTCTGACAATCCCGGTAGGGAGTCCATTACCTGAAAGTTACAGGAGATTGGTTGGGGCAGTTTGAATATTCCCTTACAAAAACCCCTAGACTTTCCTTTTCCAAAAAGCGTTTGGAGAGTAGTGGCCTTTTTTGTATCCAGTGTTGTTCCATTTTGGAGTGCTTTCAGTTTAAGAAGGCTCATCTCCGCACCTGTGTCCACTATTAGACATGTAGTGTTTCTACATCCTATGTCTAATGGGAGCTGGACTATTGGAACTTTTGTTGGTGGTTGAGGACAGTTTTCTTTATTTGGCGGCTTTAATTCGGTCGGGTTGGGGAATTCCTGCCCGACCTCTGGGAGTTTTCCGACTTCTCCCATTTTGCTTTTAGTCGACACACTGTCGCCATGTGGTTGTGTCGCTTACAAAATGTGCACCATTCCCCGTTCTTCTGTCGCCTATATCCCTTTTTTGGCGTCTCTGACGCGTCCGTAGTGGTTGAATTCGACTGTCTACGGTTCGATTCGGGTCGATGGCGTTGTAATCGGTGTTGGCGTTGTTTTATTTTTCGAGCCTCTGAGTATTCAGTACTGCTCGTACTAATACTACTCTTGGCTCGAGTCTGTTTACCGCCTTTGTCGCATGGCTGTTTGCTGTCCTTTGACTTTTTTCCTTTTTGGACTGTGTGCCATTCTGTATTGACCGTGCAGGTCTTTGGGGTGTGGTCCCTACGTACAGACTTAACCACATTGGGTGTCTTTGTTGGCTTTTGTGGTTTTATCCACTTTGCCTTGATACGACACTCGTCCCCTGTGTGACCCTTTCGGCCACAAAACTCACAACAACATCGAATGCTGTACACTCTACGATTCGATGTAGTTGCTTGTTTCGATGTGGATGGTCTGTCCTGCTGGTTTGAGGTATTCACCGGTGACTTCCTTTGGTTCTGTGACCTTATTTGTGTAGGTTCAGGATTCTCCGCCTTCCTTTGTGTATTAAGTGTCCGACAATCCTGGGCATCGTGCCCATATCGATCACACTTTGTACACTTTGGTGTGTTCCGGCGTCGAAGGCATTCATCGTATACATGCCCTTTTCTATTGCAGAAGCTGCAAGTCATGCGTGCTACCCATGGATTTGGTGTACGCTTGTCCCTACCTTGGCTAGAGGAGTCACTAAGGTAATCACCTCCGCCTCTTTGAAGTTGTCGTGGTGCCTCAGGCTTCTTTGGCCTAGACCCGGTTGGTCTTCTAGAACTGTGTGGTGGTGTATCCGACCTAAACGGGTTTTTCCCTGGTGGTGAGCGTGTAACGGGGTGAGATTGTTCTTGGAATCTAGTGTTAGAGTTCCTATTCTCTACTACCCGAGACGCATCGTGTCTAGGCTTATTCTGCCTTTGTCTCGATTCCTGGGGTTTTGGTCGAGTATCCCCGTAGGTCCTATCTAAAACCCTATTTCTTTCCTCTGGGGGATCTTCTTCCTCCTCCCAATAGTAGAATGGATTATTCTTAAGCATTGGTTGCCTATTTGATGAGTTGGGAGCATGGTATTCGTCGTTCCTTTCAGGTGAAGGTGACTGGTCATGATACCTCGTTGGTATTTCATAACATCCACTTTCGCTCCTCATCTCATTCTCGGTTTTCTCTAACTCGAGAATCCTAGCTATAATCTCATCTAAAGGGTCTTTTTCTGATTTTACTATCAGATGTCTCAGTTGGTCGTTTCTAATTCCTACCATCAGAACTGATTTGGCCAATCTTTCGTTCTGGAATATGAACCCTATGTTATTCGTAGTTCCATACTTACGTGTTGCCGCTTCGTTGCAGTCCTTTACTGCTTGCGTTATGCGGTGGGTAAATTCGGCGACATCCTCTTCGCGGGATTGTCGTATACGAGGGAGTTTCGAATGTAACTCTTCGTATGACACGTGTGGTAAGATTGTTTTTCGGAGTCGCTGTTCAAACTCCTTGAAAGTCGTTGGGAGTTGTTCTTTGAACATGCGGCGAGCTTGCCCAGTTAGCCTCATGGGCAACCACCGCAGGAAAATTTGTTCCTCCTCCTCCGATAAGCAGTCCAGTCTCCTGTCACAGCTTTCGAGGAAACCATGTAGTTCTCTCGCTGCGTTAGGCCCTTTCTGGCCACTATATACCTCCACGTTTGCTTGGACTAGGTCCAGAATTTTTTCCGCACCCAACATAGCGGCGACGGGTTCTACCGATATAATTTCCGCGGATAGCTGCCTTGTGTGGCTCCTCGTCTGCATTAACGGTAATGCTAACACGCGTTTAATTAATTTCGTACGGAGGCTACCCGGATTATTCTGACCGTAGTTCGCTTTATCCCGTAGCGAACGAAAACACGATAGTGGAACAATAATCCAACGATGAGGGGTTAAATCTATTTAAATTATTTAAATAAACTTCCCAACGATGAGAGCTAAGAACTAATTTATACGACCCAACGATGAGAGACTAGACCCATTCTATATAAATAAAAGAAAGAAGAAGACAAAAAATCTGAAAAGAGAACACTAAAACAGTGGAAAAATTGTTTGGTAAACTATCTCCAATTATTCTTCCCAACGTTGATTTCGTCCTCTTTCCTGTAATTGGAAAATAAACCCGAGAAAAGGAGAATTTATTTTTTTATTTATGTTATTTGTTATTTCGGATGGCTTTTTAAACCTAGCCGCTAGTTCCGCTAGTCGGCGTAGGGACGTTAGAGCCTCGGGGCTCTTCCACCACTGGATTTATATCCCCGACGGCTTTGATATAAATTTCCAGCTGGTGGTTACCGGCTGCGCCAATTTGTTATGTTTTTTATATAATAACAATTAAATATATTAAGGGTAAGAAGGGGACTTACTGTGTTATATCTTTGGTATCTTGTGATGATGTGACGCGAAGTCTGTGTTATATCTTTGGTATCTTGTGATGATGTGGCGCCTCGCGTCAGGTTGCAGGGGGCGTTGAAGGCTGCTCCCCTGTTCAGCAAGCTTCGTTAATGGACCTGCATCCGCTTATTACTTGCGCCACCAGAGATAAGTTAGATAAACTTGCTAAGCTGAATGAAACGGTCAGCTGATGAATTTATGAAGTGTTTCTGATTCTTCTTGACTTGTATTTGGATGTTGGAATTACATCAAATCCATAAATTTCATATTTGTTCTTTCTCATTCGGAGATTGACGGCGAATTGTCAATTTTCCGACTTTATTTTCGGTGTATTATTTTTATTTTATTATTTTTTTTTCTCCGCCAAGTAGAATTTGCATAAAGTAGTTTATGCAAATTAACTACTTGGCGCGTTATTTCCTTTTACAGGTAAAGAGGGGAATCAAAGGGGGATTAGTGGATGCTGGGGGGACCTGGACTCAATGTCGGCCCGTAACAATTATGCCGAACTGCATAATAGCAAGAGTAGTCAGTTGAACCTAGGTTTACACAATCAAACGCAAGACACAACTTCCATAGCAACTCAGCCATCGAGGCGGCAAGTAGTCTCGTCAAAACATTGCATACTCTTGCCGTTTTTTCACTCGTTTTTGCGCAGGTGTTCCTCTCAGGTCAACCTTTTGTCTAGGGTAACGCCAAGAGATTTAATATAGGGGCTGGATCTGATTGTTTGTCCTTCTCTTTCCGAATCAAGGTGTTCAACTTTCTTGCGGGTGCTTACCAAAACTGCCTCCGCCTTATGCGCGTCTAGTGGCCATATCTAGCCAGCATTTAATGCTCTGGATTGTATGGCAACAAATATTCTCCAGGTTGTCTAGTTCTCCTGATCTGCATATCCAATGATTTTTACTTCCTTTGGTACATCGACCCTGAGCACACCATCATACACGATATTCCATAACAGCGGATCTAATACAGACCCCTGGGGTGCACCCGCTGTTATTTAATTTTTCTGTGGTCCCACATCAGCGTCATAGAGCAGTCTTCTGTTTGAGAAATAGTTTGCTATTATACGCACTGAGTAGGGTGAAACTTGTTGATCGTGCAATGTTTCTAGTATCCGATTCCAGTTCACCGAGTTAAATGCATTTTTAACGTCTAGTGTTACCACCGCACAATATTTTTTGGTGCCTCCTTGCTATCGTGCTCCAGCTATCGCATTGCGAGTGATGTCGCACACCGCAAATATTGCCTTACCGGTTGATCTACCTTTCTGGAACCCATACTGCCATCCAGAGAGCCCCGATGTCCCCTCAATGGATTGTCCCAAGCGAGTGGCAATTACTCGCTCAAGCCGTTTCCCTGCTGTGTCTAGCACAACAGGCAATAGGACGACGGAGCTTATAGATTCTTGACTCCTTTTCATATAAGCACAAGTCGCTGTTTTTTCCATCGTTGAGGATAGTGTCCTGTTTGGTTGTGAGGAGACTGCTATAGACCTCCGGTTTTTTTGTTAAAGCTGTCTTAACTACAACATCCAGTCTCGGGGTCTTGTCGTTTTTAGCGACCGTTGCAGCCAAGAGCACCTCTTCGGTATTCATGTGAAATATTTCTCTTTAAGTGATGTTCTATGCTCCCAACATCTCATCAAACTCCCCAAAGAGAACAGCAACGATTTTGGCCATGTCACTTTTACTATTTTCCATTTGGCTACTGTTGCTGTGTAGTATTTTCTTGACTATTCTGTAGATGCTGCTCTATGGGTTGTTATTTACTTCATCCCTTAGAGAGCAGAACGCGCAATATTTACTCTTGCGGATCACATTCCTCAACTCCTTCCGCTTGTTGATGAATTCCGCATGTAACTGTGGCTAGGTGCTACGGTTTATTGCTTTTAGTTGCAAGCGTCGTAACCTGTTCCACTCCGATCGCACGTGGGCGATTTCTGGGGTCCATCAATACACTGGTTTGATTGCTCCTGCTGATTTTCTTTGTCATGGCATCGCATGGGTTAGTTATCCACTTCATGATTTTTCCAGCCTCCCTATTCGCATCGGGTTCTGCGTCGAATTGGTCGATGTGGTCTGCCAGTACATAATCGAGCAGTTCCGCATCGAGGTCCTCCTCTTTCCACCCATTTTTCTGGGCTTTCTTCGCCAATTTGCCAATGATGAATCCCTTGTGTGGGTGTATTCCGTATATCACGGCTTAATGATCACTCTGGGTGTAGGTGACCAAAAGTCGCCACTCTATATTTCTTGCCAAAATGGAGCTGGCAAAGGTGTTATCGATTTTAAACGGGCCTACATTTCCTCAGCACCATCATTAAGTAGCGCCACATCTACGACTGCGAAGGCTGCGTATAGTGCCTATCCTCTACTGTTGGTCCTGGTGCTTCTACCGCCATTCTATTGTTCAGGCGTTCAAATCTCCAGCAACTATAAGGGGGCTCTTAGCTCTAGCTTAATTTTTTACTG
Source organism: Microdon myrmicae (assembly GCA_963931805.1). Taxonomy (NCBI): domain Eukaryota; kingdom Metazoa; phylum Arthropoda; class Insecta; order Diptera; family Syrphidae; genus Microdon; species Microdon myrmicae. Next base: position 111,574,306 of record OZ007502.1, read on the forward strand.
TCCCAAAAACATGTGACTTCTATTTCCCACCTTGGTGGATCGTAACAACAGTAGAAATGAATTCCTCTGACCTTATCATAGGCGAATACTCCCTGCCGCTGGTCAATTCTGTGTTCTACGGGGGAATTTCCAGTTGTACGGGTGGCCGCTGTTCCGCTGCTGTCTTCTTCCCATGTATAGGGTTGAAAGAAGTTGACTAAGAAATTGCCGATTTTTTCAGTTAATTAAAACACATTGTTTTAAATACATGAATAAACTTTAATCGATGATGTATTTTCCATTTTGGTCGATGACCTTTTGCCAACTTTCTGGCAACTTCATAATTCCACGTTCGTAGGACTTCTGATGTTCATTGGCAAAAACTGAATCAAGTGCGATTTCACAACGTCATAATCATCATCGGCTTTACAACCGGATCGTGTACAACTCATGGTTGTAGCCTCTCCGGAATCGTCCTCCCTCACATACGCGGCCAACAATTCTCCTTAAGACCTTCCTCTCGAACGCGGCTAAGAGTTCAGACTGCCTTTTATTGAGCACCCAGGTCTCGGATCCACACATGAGTACAGGTAAGACCATGGTCTTGTACAGTAGTAGCTTGGATGTTCTGGATAAATTTCGGGATTTAAAGAACCTTGTTGGACTATAGTTGGATTTGTTGGATTTGATCAGCGGCTCACGTCTTTCTTCTTCCATATTGTTATCGGCTGATACTATTGATCCAAGGTAGTTAAAGGATTGCATTACTTCAAATTCGTGCTCCGCTACCCTGATGGTTTGACCAACGTTAGGTCTTCTCTTCGCAGAAGTTGCCACCATGTACTTAGCTTTTCCCTCATTAATGTGCAGTCCCAGTTTTTATGCCGCCTGCTCGATCTGGGTGAAGGATTCCTGTACAGCTGAATCGGATCTACCGATGATGTCGATGTCGTCTGCGTAGGCAAGTATCTGGCTGGACTTGGCGACAATATTCCCTCAAGTTGCAACGCCAGAGTCACGGATTGCTTTCTCCAACGCCAGATTGAAGAGGAGGCAGGCCAGACCGTCCCCTTGTCGAAGTCCATTAAAGATGTTTATTGGTTTGAACAGCAATCGCGCTATTTTTACTTGACTAGTTACGTTGGTCATGATCAACCTACAAAGTCGTATCAATTTATTTGGAATGCCGAACTCTCTCATGGCATTATATAGTTCTACCCTGGCTACGCTGTCGTAGGCGGCCTTAATAGATGATATAATGGGATACTAAATTCCAGACATTTTTCCATCGCCTGCCTAAGAGTGAATATCTGATCAATCGCTGATTTGCCTGGGATGAAGCCACACTGATATTGACCAATGATGGCTTTACCGTATGGGGCTATCCGATCTTGTAGGATAGAAGAGATTATCTTTTATGCGGTACTCAGCAATGTTATACCCATATAATAGCTGCACACTGCGATATCTCCCTTCTTCTATATGGGGCAAATTATTCCGCGACGGCAATCTTCCGGCGTCTCTTTTGCTCCCATACGTGCCATACGTGCACCACGATCTCATGAATTGCGTGATGTAACGCTGTACCTCCTTGTTTGATCAGCTCAGCTGGTATCCGTCAGCCCCGGGGACTTTATTTGATTTAAGCTGTCTTATGGCTTTTACTGTTTCCTCAATGGTTGGTGGCGATACCATTTGGTCTTGATCTTGCATTGGTGGAGCCTCCAGAATGCCTTCAGGATCGGTGATCAGATTGCCCTCTGTATCCTTGCAGTAAGTGTAGCGTGGTGTGTACCGCGGATTATTTGCTGGAACTTCCGCGCCTGGTGCAGACCTCGTTCTCTACTTTTCTCTATTTCGCCATCAGCTCCGGGGGCTTTATTTGATTTGAGCTGTCTTATGGCTTTTAATGTTTCCTCAACGCTTGGTGGCAACAGTACTTGGTCTTGATCTTGCATTGGTGGAGCCTCCAATTCTTCTGTGAGCTGACCATTTAGCAATTCATTGACGTGCAGTTCCCATCGCTCCAGAATGCCTTGATCGGTGATCAGATTACCCTCTTTATCCTTGCAGTAAGTGCAGCGTGGTGTGTACCGCGTCATACTGCGAATTAGAATTACGTAGAACTTCCGCGCCTGGTGCGGACCTCGCTCTCTACTTTTCTCTATTTCACAGACAAGCTTTTTTTCCCAGGCACTTTTCTTTTGTCTGTGAAGTATTTTTTTCAGATCTTCCGAGCTCTTTGTATTTCTCCTCGCGCACCCGCGTCCTATGAGACTGCGGCATTACCCGGTATGCAGCATTGTTACGTTCAGTCGCTAGTTTGCGCTCATCATCAAACTAGTCACTCCGACTACTGCCTAAGATGGAGTTGGCAATACTGATGACAGTATTCTTAAGGCATGTCCATTTCTCTTCTACGCCCCACATTCTGGCCCCAGGACGTACTCTCCCCCCATCGAGCTCTTCGAGGGCGAGTTTTACCACATGACCAAAGGTGTTGATGGTGTTCTCATTGCGTAAGGCTGCCGTGTTGATCTGACCCTGATCCGCGGATGTAATACGTCTCCGTGGGGCAACCCGCGCTCCGAAAACTATACCAACAAGATAGTGATCCGAGTCGACGTTGGCACCTCGGTACGTTCGTACCGTCATCGGGGTCGAGGGGTGGCGGCGATATATCAACACGTAGTCAATTTGGTTGCGAGTGGCTCCATCAGGTGATACCCAGGTAGCTTTGTGGATATCTTTACGCGGAAACCTGGTACTCGCAACGACCAAGTTTTTTGATGCTGCCATTGATGAATCGTAGTCCATTGTCATTAGTGTTCTCGTGGAAACCATGGGAGCCTGCGTAGTGCCCGAAAACCGGCTCCCAACCTATTTTCGCAATTAAATCACCAAGAACGATTTCACATCGTTTCTTGGGCAGGCATTGAAGACCCGTTCGATGTTCTCGTAGAATGGTTCTTTTTCGTCGTCAGGGGACTCCTCTGTAGGTCCGTGAACGTTTATGAGGCTTATGTTCTTAAACTTGCCTCGCACGCTAAGAGTGTATCATCATCATCATCGGCACTACAACCGGGAACCGGTCTTGGCCTTATTTAGCAAGTCCTGAGGCTTGTTAAATTTTCCATAATGATTTGTTTTTTCCGGGGAAGGTGATTAGTTTTGCGCCAGAGGCTCCCCGACGGGGAAACGAACCCGGTCTCCCGCGTAACAGGCGGGTATACTAACCAGTATACTATCAAGGAGCAAGAGTGTATAGTCTTTCGTTTTTTGCATTAAAGCCGATAATGGCAGGCTTCAGTTTTTAGCTGACTAGAAAGCCTACCCCGAGAAGATGGTGTTTTGCATGACAGCTGTAATAAATGTCATATTCGTTTCTTTGAATAATACCACTCCCCGTTCATCTTACTTATTCGGACAGGGCATCGGTTAGCTGGTGAGCAGCTCATGCTCTGTATAGTGAGTGGACGTTCTATGAGAAAATTCTCAGATCGTTTAGCCATTTCATCTCCGTGGTCGTCGTCGTATATCCGGTCCATTTCCGAGGCTTGATAAATTTGCCGTAATGATTTGTTTTTCCGGGGAAGGTTATTAGCCTTGCGCCAATCTTTCTCAGAATGTCGCTGCATGCATAGGTTCACTACTTGGCGGGTGCCAAAGTAGCTATCCAGGAGTTACACGTTGAGACTGCATGTCAAATTGGATTGAACAGGGACAAGGATCGTCCTGGCTTTCGCCGGGTTGAAAGCAATCAGTGACTTTGCCCTGTATGTTCGTTTCCATCACCCCAGCTTCAAATATGTGGTCATTCCAATTTAGAGCCGAATTAATTCGAGTGTCGAGGATTGATAGTTCCTTGGCTTCGTCGATGGAAGTGCCGTTCATCGACAGTATATTTACTTTGGGGTTCGCTTTTGCGAACAAGAGAGAACACTCAGTTTTTAAGGCATTGAATTTTACTCGGTTAGATAATCCGCCGTGATATATCTTGTTGAGGTCGAAATTCAATGTATTAAGCATAACCTGCTGATTGGTAGTGAGGTTCGAAGGGTTTGGTCGGGAATGCTCGTATGAGTATGAGAAACTAATCGTGCTACGATCAGCAAACGAGTCGATTGGGTTTTGGGTAATTGACTTATAAAGATGAGGAAGGGTTTGGGTGAGACTACCGAACCCTGGGGAACACGCATTAATTTGACGCGAGATAGATTTGACACCACCAAGAACCACTTGAATTGAACGAAAAATAGTCTCTTATCCATCGGTCATCGGCTCTTCCTTTCTTACTATAGTTTTTTGTAATCAGCGTTGTCTCAAGGTCACCCTTACCCATTCTCCAGCTAAATTTTGACAACATAATCAGTTCGAATGCACTATTCATGTCATCATCATCATCGGCACTACAACCGGGATCCAGTCTTGGCCTTATATAGCAAGTCTCTCCACCGATATCCGGTCCTTATCCGAGACTTGTTAAATTGCCCATAATAATTTGTTTTTTCGGGCAAGGTTATTAGCCTTGCGCCAGCATTATTCTGTAATGGAGCAATAATAGCAAGTTAGGGATATCATGTCTTCTAGTTCATCAGTGCGATCAGTGTGGATATAAGCGATTCATAAAAATGCCTTTTGTTATACTTTGCCATTGAAGTTAGTTCTGCGACCAACGCAATACAATTAATATTAAAAGCCAATGGCAAACAAATTTGTTTATTTTCGGGTCGTGCAAGTGAACGTTAATTTGTATTCTATCCCAAGATGAAGAAGGAGAAAAATACTTGGATGTCTCGACGGCATATCGTGTTCTCTGGGGAACTGAAGAAAGACGCTTGTATTTTTGTTTGTGTTTGTCCAACGTGAAAATGAAAACCTTTTTCCACCAAATCAATTCTTGAAAGAAAAGAGCAAGAAATAAAAAAAAACCTAAACTCACGCATGGACAGTAGAATCGAATAGGTAAAATGAAGAAGAAAACAAACGTCTGCATCGCCCATGCTCAAAGACATACAGTGCCTTGAATACCCTCGGATGTGGCGGTTGAGCATCATTTAGCACTTGCATGTTAAAAAATGATCTCTGTACACCGGTGTCCTACCTGGAAATGTATCTATAAGGTGGTTTTTCATAATCTCATATGAATTCGTTACAAACGCAGTTCGGACGTTCTTGTGCTTCGTCACTTCTCACTTCACGTGAACTACATATTTTCGAGATCAAAGGAATGACGTAGACCCAAAGATCACTCTGTGCTCATGCATCGCCTGTGGAAGTATAATATTGAACAGGCTCTTCAAACGATGGCCATCAGAATATTTTGCAAGTGAGGCAATGTGGGACTTTGTGAAGTACACTTGGCTAGTATCTAAGCGCATCTAATAGTCATAAAGTGAAACTATACTCGTATATCGTAGTTAAATTCAGTGTAGTGCTGCTGAACTACTGTTAATGAAGTACCGGAAGTAATCCAAGGTTCACATGACTTCAACACTGGTCGAGCAAGTATCACTCGATGCAGAGATGCTTACAAAAGTGTTTAGAGAATCTAGCTTGCCAGCCGATATAGCACAGATTCGGGTGATATTTTTTCTTGTGTTCTTTTTTTGAATTTGTTGCATGTCAAGCGCAAGTTTTTAGGTACGAAAATACAAATTCTGAGATGAGGTTTTACATGCTTGTACTGTCCATGAGCTTTTGCTTTTTTTCTGTTCTCTAAGTACGTGCCCCATAACGCGAAACAACAGTGCATGTCACCGTGTAGTTTCAACATGTAATTATATGCAATCACTTGCGAGTAGGTAATGAATATAATCAGTAGCTAGTTTTAGCCAATATCACAAGCAAGGCAGGCAGAGGTAAAGGGTTGTATTGCGCATTTTTACCGGTTAACTCTATGTGAACGCAAACTGGTCGCATCAGAAAACGCTTATGGTCGGCTTATCTATAATCATAAGTCGTTGGGTTTGCACACAATTTTTTGTTATTACCAGAATGTGGTCGGGTTATAATTTGAAAATTCAAAGGTGTGGTAACTGCATTTCGGACCTTCTGTTCATATTGCAAATTGAAAAATGACTAATTGATACCACAATAAAGTCATAAGACTAATATTTTAGGTTTTTAGATTAAGTTTAGCTCAAAATAAAATTACTTTTGTTAGACTCTTGTTATTTCTCTTCAATTTTGTCTTTGTACATATTTTGCAATGTACAATGCTACCATAATCATTATCCACTCAAGCAAGACTATGCATTTTGAAAAAAAAAATACTGAAGGGTGATGGCATTGCCCAAAGATAAACAAGGGTGGGTTTATCATCTCGGATATTTTTGAATGATTACCGCGAAGCTTTTGGTCTTTTTTTTACAACAACAAGGTACAACAACGGATATGTTCTTACGCTCTATATCACAGGGCTTCCAATCCACTTATTGTTCTTAATGACATGTAGTGCTCACGAAGCCCAACACTACGCTCTTACCTCAATATTAGTGTATGGTTGCCCGGTATGGCTTAACGTTTCCCCATCCTACATGGAAAAGTTTCGCATGTTCGAGAGGCAGTGGTTGCGTTCCTGCCTCGGATTACATAGAACGCCCGAGTCTCAATACAGGAAATTCTATCCTAATAAGACACTGTATGACAAATCAGGATTGAATAGGATAGACAATTTCATTATCAAAATTATTCGTGGTCACACTGCAAGGACAATGTGCAGCGAAAATAATCTTATCTCGGGAGCATACTACCCCAATGACATGTACCTGGAGAATACACTCCAAAATGGGTTTATCCCACCTGAAGCGTTCCCTCTCTTGGATAGAAAAGGTCTTATCCAAAACAAGCATGGAGTCCCTTTTACGAGGGTTGCCTCTTATGTTTCGGGATTTGGCAACCCTAGTGTTGCAATCCGGGAATTGACAGCTCTGTCGTAAAGTTGGACATTTTTGAGGTTATACGCACTCAGAACGTTTTGGCATACGAGCGCTATTTGTGTTGTTTACAGTAACTTAAAAGATTCATCTCGGCCCAAAAATGGAATTAAATCGTCAACATTTTCGTGCGATTATTTTTTACAACTTTCGGCGTGGATTAACTCAGCAACAGTGCATGGATGAACTTAATTCAATTCTTGGCGATGAAGCTCCATCAAGGACCAGTGTTTATCGATGGTATGGTGAATTCAATCGTGGTCGTAGTTCACTCCAAGATGAATTTCGTGAAGGTCGTCCAAAATCAGTTGTTGTTCCGAAAACCATTGATGCTGTGCGCGTACTGATATTGGAAGATCGTCATGTGACCTATCGTGAGATTGAGACAACCTTAGGCGTTAGTGGGACCAGCATACATTCAATATTGCATAAACATTTGACTGTCAAAAAAATTTGTTCGCGTTGGATCCCACACAATTTGTCAATCGCCCAAAAAAAGGCTCGCGTCAATTGGTCGAAAGAAATGCTCAAAAAATACGGTCGCGGTGCTTCGAAACACGTCTATGACATCGTGACAGGTGATGAATCGTGGATTTACGCATATGAGCCCGAAAGTAAACAGCAGTCGACTGTCTGGGTGTTTCAAGATGAGCCAAATCCAACAAAAGTTGTTCGCGCACGAAGCACTTCCAAGCAAATGGTCGCCTGTTTTTTCGGAAAAACTGGACATGTCGCAACCGTACCACTAGAACAACACAGAACAGTCAATTCTGATTGGTACACAACCATTTGTTTGCCAGTTGTCTTCCAAGAAATCAGGAAAGCCAACCGCCGAAGACGGATCACTCTTCACCACGACAATGCGAGCTCTCACACATCGGCTGCGACAACTGCATTTTTGAGCGCCCAAAACATCGATTTGATGGGTCATCCGCCGTATGGTCCTGACTTGGCACCGAATAACTTCTTTTTATTCCCGTACGTAAAAAACAAACTGAGATGTCAACGTTGTTTTTTCGACACCTAAAGAAGCGGTTGCTGCAATCAGAATGCACGTGTTGGAGATACCTCAATCAGAGTGGCAAAAGTGCTTCGACAATTGGTTCAAACACATGCAAAAGTGTATAGATCTTCATGGGGAATATTTTGAAAAACAATAAAGTGATTTTCGATGATTAATATTTGTTTTTGTTCTCTAATCCCGAAATATAAAAGGCAACCCTCGTATTTACCACGCATTCCGTGGTGCCAGGGACAAACGAATCCTTTATAACAGTAATATATCAAATGCCGCGGTTCACTTGCGCTTTAGCATGGCAAAAGGCGATCGAGATAAATCGAATGACCGATCCCATCCCAACTGGTGGGGGATTGACAATGAAGAAAGGACTTAAATCCCCAAATATAGTAAGCTTTCCATTCCCATTCCTCATTTCCCTTTTCATATATATTTATTCTTCCTTTTCGTTTCCATTTTGCATTTAGATTCCTTTTCGTTTTAAAATCTCTGTATGTTAACATTTTGTTAATATGTTTGTTAATATTTTTTGTTTGTTTGTTAACTTTTTATTTTATCTTATGTTATTAAAATTAGGAAATACTATATATAATAATATAAAAATATAAAAATATTATTATACGCCGAAAGGCATTACACAAACTTGTGCTCGTGTAGAGCCAGTAAATTATTTTAAGAATAAGAAAAGTTTGTAAAATAGGAGTTACCATTTAGTCCTAAGTCAAGATTTGTTAAATTATTGTACAATAAATGCGTTATTCATCATCATCATCGTCACGCTCTTCCCTCAATCAAAGAGGAAGCACGGTGGAGTGTTCAACAGACAGATGAAATTTTCCCCATAACTTTTATTTTTATCTCTGAACTGGATTCCTAAATTTTCTGTGGTATTTATTTCTAGTTGTTTCTGCCTGGTCTCTACTTAAGGCATCCGTATCGATCCAAACTTAATTCGTTGATATACGAGAAAAATCCTATGCTACTCGTATCTTGTTCCACACTTAGAATCAAAAAGATAGGAATCGCAGTTGATCTTGGTACCCTGATTTATCTCTTCAGTCGCCATCTGGTGATATATGTGGTGTGTAAGGAGACGAAGTTTAAGGGCGGGAGTGGTGAGATAGAAGTCGAAGGAGCTGGGGTAAGAGTTGGCCCTCCATAGCATTCGCGATATGGGTTCATTAGAGCCGTAAGGGGTTTGACGGGCGGGCAAGTAGAAGAGGCAAGAGTTGCGCAAGTTACAGGGGTTTGGAGGGGAGCAGGTTTGGGCAATTAATTAAGCCTAAGAGAAGATGGTGGCGCGAATGGGCAACGATAGGACCGTGCGTGAAGAATTCTTGACGGTAGACCAACGGGAAGGAGACCGACAGGACGGCCGCGACGGAGATGGGAGGACAATGTAAGGTTTGATCTTGAGGAAATCGGATCAGATGATCAAGCGTGGAAGGAGAGTGCACAAGACAGGGAACGATGGCGGAGCCGAGTCGGTGAGGTCATGAACTTCCGGGTTTCTACAGGCCAATAAATAGTAATAGTAAGAGAAGACGGTAGCTGAAGAGAATGCACATGAATTCTGTGTTCTTCAAGTGTGTTAAGGTTGATTAAAAGGAGACGGCTTGTGTATGGAGGTACTATCTGAGGATTTTCCCAATTTAATCCTTGGAGGGTAAAACGAAAGTAGCGACGTTGAACGCTTGCGATCCTGCGAATGTGAGACGTATGATAAGCAGACCAGGCCCGACTAGCATATTCAAGAAGGGGACTGATAAAGGTTATGTAGACCAATCGGGTGACGTAGGGATTAAGAAATTCTTTCGACCAGCGTTTCACAAAACGAAGGGCAACATTGGCCTTGAGGATTACGTCCTCAATATGTAAGATGAAATAGAGCTCCTTGTCATATAAGATGCGCAGGTCATGAATCGATTGAACTAGTGTTTTCAGTTGGTAAAGAAAAAGATAGGAACGTGGCGGGGTGGGGGAGCATTTACGATAGACCGTGATTGCGTGACATTTGACGGTATTCAGTTCGAGACAGTTGTTTTGGCACCAAATTGAAAAGTTTGGAGTAGTAAGAAATCGAGGTTCCCTACGTCTTCTTTTTGCCGAGTCGGTGTTTTCTTGATGGGTTGTTCCCTTATGGTAGTGTCGGCTCATCACACCTACGCCTACCGGGTTTTTCGTGAGATTGTTTTTTGTGTATTGATCATTCATTTCATGGGATCACTCTGGGGTTTCAAATAGTCCGCCATATCAGAGCCCCTCTTTGATATGGTAAGGTCTGCTTACTGCTCTGATTCGACCCGGTTTCAGAGAGGTACCGTTATAATACAACCGGTATTCCCCTGGCTGGAAACCATTCAATGAAGGAGATTATGTTGGTGAATAAACAAGAATTTTACCAAAGAGATGCTTTAGTAGTTAGTCTCGGGACTTATTGAACCATCTGTGACTTGTTACATAACGATGTAATATGTGATATAACCTACATGTCACAATTCATTGTTAGTTCAATAACATCTCTAAGAAATCAGAAATGTTCCATTCTGTAAAATAAAGACTTTGTAGGCTCAAAAAACTTCGGTTTGTTCTATGTATGTGAAGAATGCCTACTACAAGGAGCAAGATCTAACATAAACTACATGTCACGTTTCACTGCTAATCGAGTAAAAGTTCTACAGAATCTATGACTTAAATAGTAAGCCCTTTATTCCGACACTAGCTTAACTGCGTCTTTTCACGAAATTAATAGGAAATAAAAGATGGAATTCTTTTCAGAGCCTTATGAGGTTATTCCGACTAAACAAAAGCTGTTTATACATAAGTGATATTTGATCACTGCGGCAACTTAAGGAATTCTTGATTGACATTCACCATTTTAGTAATTATTTCAATACAATCGTACACATAACATGTGCTAATGTGCCATTTTGGTTGGTGACATTATAAATGTATAAACATAAATATGAGAAAAGAGGAAAGGAGCAGTTTCGAGTCACGTTGCTATTGCTTGGGACGGGTTAAAAAACAAAGATGGTTTGTTTAGATTCTGTTTAAATTTGTGGGGCGATGGAAAAAGTTTTAACGTTGGACTTTCATGTTGTGTATACAAAAGCGACAGGAGGGGAGCAAATCCCAAAAGTCGTGTCATTAGAAATTCCACTTTTCTGATTCTTAATAACGCATATCCGTTCTAACCATGGTTTTTTACTCGTTATCAACTACATCAACGCCGCTTCCAAGCAAGATTTCCATTGATATATCACCCAAAAAATCACGGTTTGCAACAAGTAGGCCGAAGAGCATTTCTGGATGAGGCCAGCAGTGGTTTTGTAATCACATCGCTTTTAACAATGTGACGTCAATTTTTATGTTTTTATAAAACAACTATGACAATGGCAATTAACTCATCGACTAAGCCTTCTAAAGAGTACTTCAGTGCAGGGATTATGAGAAAACAGGAACTTCCAAAATGCGCCACAGCAAACAATAACTTTTGGATTATAATGAACAATTACAAAAACACTGTCAACTCAAGATTTCCAAAGATCCTAAGTTTGTTTTATATGATAATAAAATTCTATCCAATACTTAGTTTACGTCCCGCGGCCTTAGTCCCAACAAATTGTTCCACATATTTATCTATTCAATATATCATTCAGGCTAGTTTATTTATTAGGTCTACAGTATACGATCTCTCAGTTTATATTCATTTTAAGGTCAGTGCACAATTTAATTTGATACGGCTTTGCTCATAAATCCACATGCGTATTCCTATGGTTTTTCGACACCTTACTTTAGAATATGATCGAGGCAAAGTCAAAAATATAAAAGTCTACAAGACGAACGATCAGCAAAGGGATATTCCACACATCGGTCGCACAGAACCACCTGAACCTCGATTACACTTCCAATATGAATAGAATGCGGGTGCAATACACTAACGCGCTGCCCCACACTATGCCGAATAGCAAAGCCTCCGAGCCAATCAGAAACGTGGTATAAGTACCAGTTGAGTTGGAGTGCAGCTAGGTTCCCTACGAACTTCAAATGCTCCACTAGTCGAGAAGAACGCCCAGTGGAGTTAGGATCGGCGTTTGAAATCCGTTTATTTTTGTGTTTGGCCTGGGGGTATAGAAAAATCATTCAAGACTATAAACTATAAAATATAAATGTAATAAGAAAAACGTGATGTGTTAGATTCAATTTTCGGTTATTTATAGTAGTTATAAAAACAAAACAAAAATTAGTGAATGATTCGTAAAAGAAAACCGAGATATGTGTAACGGTGACCGTGAAGATAAGACTTTGAATATGGCTTTTAAAACGATTATCAAGTAAGTAGAAGATACTATGAAATGATTTATTGTTACCTCGCGTTGATCGGAGATCCCCGATAATTTAGTTAAAGGTGAAAATGAAATTTTATATTACACAAACACGATATGCGCTTCCCTTATATGTCGAGGACTGGCACTGAAGGCATTAAGGTTTCGTATGTTCTAACACAATTTTTATGACTTGTCGAATGTTAAACACTTTCAATTAAGAGGTGAGGAAAAGCATTTTTTTATACAACTTGTAGGGCAGTTTGCTAACAAGGGTTAAAAGGGGGCGTAAGTTGAAGGAAATTAAATATTTCCCTGAATCAGATAACTCGATTTATGTTTTAATTCAATTGTTTTACAAGTACATACACCCGAGGTAATGATAAAACTATGCAGTTTCAATATTAAGCAAAACGAACATAAAATTGATATACAGTGGTGGAAAAAATAATAGAAACAAGCTTATTCTTCGAAAAAATGTATTTGGGGAAAAATAAGAATTAAAAATATACTAATAGACTTGGTGCACTGTAATACATAAAAGAAATACTAAATTTTTAATAAAAATCGGGAAATAGTGAAAAAAATATATTGATTCCGGTTTTCTTTGGATTTGCTTGGAAAAAATAATAGAAACAAATTTGTTTTTTCTTTGTGTTTTGTGAAGAATTAATTTACAGTAAAAGTGTTTCATATCCTTTTAATACTTAGTTGTTGCACCTTTGTTTTTAATGGCTGGTTTACGGTTGAACATACTCGATATAGACCTCGTAAGGCTTTTTCGTTTGTTGTAGTTTCTTTTGAATGGATCATAGGCGGAAGATGGAGTCACTTGTACCGGTGACGACGACGATATGTTAGCAAAAACAGAAGTTGGTTGAAAATTAGAAAGATATCCGCCACGGGGATTTGTCTCAGCGATAACTTTTCGAGCATTTATTAATCGAAATTCTCGGTCGATTAGGTATGTCCTAGCAACATTAATTATCTTAGAGTTACCGGTAACTCGGCATCTATTTGTTGCTTCAGTATTCATAGGACTTGATGAAATGACGGTGTATCAGATGTTGTAACGATATCTGGACGTAGTAGTATTGACTGCCCTAATGGTAAAGGATACCATGCTAGGCGAGTAATTAAGGCAGTAAGATGGAGATTTACGTAGAGGGTATTATTGGTAAATGCTTGTAGTTTCCCCCAAATAGTATTTAAGAAAACACCTAAGCTTACTGTCCCTTGAGCAAATAGATCTTCGGAGAAATCCACAACAGTTAGGAGTAAATCTTTTTTACTGGATTGTCGCCAAACAGGCTTTAGTTTCGTTCCGGCCTCTGTATCAGCTTCGGGAGAGTTTGTGGGTGCAGCGGCTTCAACATTTTCTGGCTCATCATCTGAAGGCCTCTGCAACGATTCATAACCACTAGATTCTCCAATTGATTACATCTTCGTTTAGTGGATTATCGTTTCCTCGCAAAATTACAGTTGCGATCAGTAGATCTCGTATCTCCTCCGCTCTATAATACGCGCTAAATGCAGCCGATGTAAACGCAGTTCCTCTATCCGAGATTATTTTCTTCGATATATAATATATATCATCATCATCATCATCGGCACAACAACCGGGAGCCGGTCTTGGCCTTATTTAGCAAGTCCCGAGGCTTTTTAAATTTTCCATAATAATTTGTTTTTCCGGGCAAGGTTATTAGCCTTGCGCCAACCTTTCTCAGTATGTCGCTGCATGCATTGGTTCACTGCTTGGCGGGTGTCAAAGTAGCTATCCAACTTGGATTGAACATGAATAAGGATCGTGTTGGCCTTCGCCGTGTTGAAAGCAGAGACTTTGCCCTGTATGTTCGCTCCCATCCCGCGGACTTTGTATTAACACCCTGTGAATTATAAATTAAGTGAAAATACTTACGCTTCTAATGGCTGACTGCCGAGCAACTGCCTGTCAAAAGCCGAACATACATCCTGTCAAATTATTACCCGAAATTTCCCAATAAAACAACAAATTTGAATTAATCATCAACATTTATTGATACTTCACTCTATCCAACCTGGCCACTATATACAAGGCGTATATTCGTCCAAAAATGGAGTTCAACTCTCATATTTAATCAGGCGCATCCAAAACTGCACTATGCGTGCTCGACAGGATGCAAAAACGGGCATTGAAACTTATTGGGACCCAGCCGTAAGTCGATGAATTCCGTCGTTAGAACACAGGCGCAACGTATCATGCTTAACTCTTTTCTATAGGTATTACCACGGTCGTTGTTCAATTGAACTTCCTGAATGTGTTCCGCCCCTTCAGACATTTTTCCGGGATACCCGTCAAACTGTGAATGCGCATCAATTCATGTTGAAAGTCAATTTCAAGCACAGAAATAAACATAGTGACATTCTTTAGCCGAAAGACACGAATGTGGATGTGTTTCCTCGTCGTTGTAATGTACAGGCACTTAAGACCAATATACATCGATACCACCTTTCCTTATCCACTTCCTCTCCATTCGCTCACACTGTGCTCTGACATTTAAGGGTACTTCAAACTTCTCTTTTGTACGCGCGTTCGTTTAAAAAAGAGCATCTTCTGGCTTCTCCGAGTTATTTCCGACAAATTGGACATTACGAGGCTCTATGACTATCCTTGAGGTTGTTATCCATACGCGATATCCTATTCTCCTTCGTGGATATCCAACGAACACGCTTTCTACAGACCTCTCCGCGAGTTCATCTTTTGCGAGATTTTTATTCAAAACAACAATCTAGATCCAAATGCTCTTAAATGCTCCACCCTGACTATACTCTTCATTCATCTTTCAAACGGAATTCAACCATTCAAACTGCTCGTGGGACATCTGTTGCGAATGTGTCGCTACAGCTTTAGCCCAGGAACATGAAGTCATACCAGATTGAAACAGCAAACATCTGCTCATATCCGAATACCTACGATTCATCCTCTCAGCTACTCCATTTTGTTCGGGAGCATGAACAACTGTCGACCGGCGTCCCTGATCAGGTAGATACCTAATAACTTCAGTGTTACAAGGGGAATTGTAAATCTGGTATCCTTGGGTCATACAAGAGATCCTCCTCCTGCTGAACAGTAGCTTTTTTCGGGCAATCCCAGTCACCTTAAATTGTTGGGTGCTGTGTTTTAGTGATGTTTTTTGTCCTTTCCGTTCTCGTAAAATGTACGAGTGTAGTTTAATGTATAGTTCGGTTGTTTCAAAAGGTTTGAGAAGGTGTTTTAAATTTTTTTGGAGATACCCATATCTAGGTCAAATAACTCACTATTTTTCTTCTAAAAAACATGTGCTTGGAAAAGAGCGATCAGATCGCGCTGTTGAAGAATTCATTATTATTTTGAGTATGTCATTCCAAAGAATTGTCCAGAAGCTTATCAATGGTTAAATGTTTTCCTACGTTTTCGTACGTCAAGGATGCACTCTAATTTTTTAATAGCAAATCAGAAGTAAAGTTGGGCAACCAAGAGGATCGAAATTGTTTTGGAACCCCGGTGTTTTGAGCTTGACCTGCGATGTAGACGTGGTTTACAGCAGCATAAAATAAACACGTAATGATGAAACAAACGATTTGGACTTAATGTATCCTCCTACGCTTTCAAACAAATGTAATAAATATGTTGTAAAAAGGGATATAAGAATATCCGGAATAAAAAGGCGGCAGTGACTTTTTTTTTTTTTTTTGTTTTGTTTAGGTTAGTCAACGCTCGCCATCGCCGTAATTGAGATTTTACCCATTTATATATTTAGCTATATCTCAGCAACCGTTTGAATTTTAATAGTACATTCTCGAGATTGTATGGAACAGAGTTCAATAAAATAAATTGATTTTTTGGATAGTCTGAACCTTAGATCCTCTTAATATTATTATTCAACCCAAGTATTAGTCAGCGAAGCAGGACCATAAGAACGTTCTATATAAAGAAGCATTAATTTGCATTTCCGTCGTATCTTATAACATAGTTTTAAAATAGAGGTTGCAGCGGAGAGACACTGGAATCAAGAATTTAGTGTGGAAGTTTTATAGTTTGAGTCAGGATTATTAAAAATTAATTGGAAATTCGTTTTTTTTTTTTTAAAAACTCGTTAGCTAAGTGTCTGTGGTAGATTCTCTCGGTAGGTTTGTGATTACGATATTGTAGAGCTCGGAAACTTCACTAGCACGTGCAAAATATAAGAAAAAACTCCCAGTTTTGTAACTACCCCTGGGATTGAAATTGTAACCTTTGGCTATGATAAGATGAGTACGTTTATCGTAAAGAACCCAATTTATGGAACTAAAAAATTATAGAAAAAGATATATTCGTGACCTCAAGAACTTACTTCTTCACAGTCTGTCGTTCAAGTTCTTCAAGATTGTCGTCAATCAATTTAATAAACGTTAGTCATTCGCAGTTCAATTCTTTCATATCCTCTTTGCTAAGCAAATATAGATAAGATAATATTTTCAGGAAGGGGGGTTTTCAACTGGCTGGATGTGTTGGTTAGATATCTTTCCTTACAACGCTATCTGCAATAAATTGGTGGAATATGCAGACACCTTCATACACCAGGAATCGTTATTTATGAATGTATACTTTTTCGTGTGAAGCCACCGTTGAAACGGTGGATGAATACATGTTATCTAATCAAGGGGATTGTTTCTTGTTAAAATTTGCTTCTGTACAACAATTTTCTACACATTTGGAAATATTTCACTGTGGATGTCTAAGTGGTGTAGGATTATCACTGGGAGTTTTATTGTTGAATGGGGTTCTTCGATTAGAACATTTTCATCACACGAACAAGAAAAAAGTGTTGTTTTATTTTTTTTAGTACCATTAATTACCATTAATTACTCATTAATTAGAAAATTTGTTATTAGAACAAATAAGTGTTTCACTTGACACTTAAAAGTGTCTATTGGCATATCTTTTACCATAAAGTTTTGTGCGTCGTTCTGCCTCGAAATATAATATCACATTGTTGAAATATTAGACTGCCACGTTACCTTCTTGTTTTCTGTTAGTATTGCCATAGTTTCGTAACAAATTAATTATATTTTGTATAAAAAAAGAAGTCACTACAAGTTTTTACATCACACTCCCACAAAAGGGATTTTTTTGATTTTGAATTTAATGGAGCTAATCATCATCATCGGCACTATAACTGGGATCCGGCCTTGGCCTTATTTAACAAGTCTCTCCACCGGTCCCGATTTCGAGCCGATGTCATCCAGTTTGGCACTCCCAAGCACTGTGTGTCCTTCCGGTCCATATCCGAGGCTTGTTGAATCTTCCATAATAGCTTGCTTTTCAGGCAAGGTTATTAGCCTTGCGCCAAAATGTATAATATTGCGTCTCTCAAATTGGCGTTTTCCTTGCTTTTTATTTTGCGTTGTTTAGGGGTTATATCTGTTTGGAGCTCAAAAAAGGCCTTTATGAGCTGTTTTTCAATATCCATAAACAAATAATACCTGAATCGATTAAGCAACTCGTCAGGAATATGGAAAAACAAACTCGGTATGTTTGCCCCCCCCCCCCCCTCTTTTTTTTCTTTTTAACCATAGTTTATATTCTTATATATAGTTTTAAGATGGTTTCCTCGATAGTATAGTGGTTAGTATCCCCGCCCGTCACGCGGGAGACCCGGGTTCGTTTCCCCGGCGGGAAACCTCTGGCGCAAGACTAATGACCTTGCCCGGAAAAACAAATTATCATGGAAAATTTAACAAGCCTCAGGACTTGCTAAATAAGGCCAAGACCGGTTCCCGGTTGTAGTGCCGATGATGATGATGATAGTTTTAAGATAGTTGTTAAGTTTTATCGCTTGTACTAAGCTGAATATATGAGGGTTCTGCCCTCACTAAACACAATACCAGGTGTACCGGTATGAAGTGATAAAACTCTAATTTTAAATGGCAAACTAAAAAGCATTTTATTCGAAGTATTGGCTATTGCTTTCTACACATTTCGATCACCTTTCTGGCAATTTGTGGATACCACGCCAATAAAACCGGCCGTCTTTTGAGGCAAACCATTCGGAAATTCGATTTTCGACTTCTGCGTAGGAAGCCAATGCGTGCCCCATCGATGAAAACAAATGGTAGTCGGAAGGGGCCAAGTCTGGTGAATACGGCGGGTGGGGTAACACTTCCCAGCCGAGAGATTTTATTGTTTCTTTGACGGGTTTTGCTGTATGACTCGGAGCATCATCATGCAACAAAATTACCTTTCCGTGTCTTGTGGCCCATTCTGGTCGTTTTCCGATCAATACATGGTTCAAATTGATCATTTGTTGTCGGTAGCGTTGCGCATCAACAGTTTCGGCAGGTTTTAGAAGTTCATGATACACCCCCCCTTGTGGTCCCACCAAACACAGAGCATTGTCTTTTTTCCAAACCGATCAGGATTTGCAGTCGATGTTGACGCTTCTCCTGGATGTACCCATGATTTTTTGCGTTTAGGATTTTTAAAATAAATCCATTTTTCATCACCAGTCACATTTCGATGCAGTACTGACTTCCTTTCGTGTCGTAGAAGCAACGTTTCACATGTGGTGTTTCGCTTTTCCATCTGCCTGTCATTCAATTCATGTGGCACCCAGTTTCCACACGTTTGGATCTTTCCCATAGCTTTTAAACGGTCAGAAATTGTTTGTTGTGCAACATTTAACATTTGTGCCATTTGTTTTTGACTTAAAGCGTCATCTTGATCCAATATTGCTTGTAATTCGGCGTCTTCAAACTTTTTTCGTGATCTTCCACGTTCTTTATTTCATTTATTTCATTCGATGCAACTCTACAGCACTTTTCTTCAAATGAAAACAAAAATTTAATGCTTTCCGCAAATTATAATTTTCTGGTACAAAATTCAACATTTTTACCAGGATTAACAAAAAATGATGTTGTTTCTACAATGACTTGATGCATACTAAATATGTTTGACAGATGTCATAGCAACCAAATAAAAAAAAATATATGGGCTCGTTCACAACAAACGTTCCCTATCGATACATTTATATCTTGACGCTCACTTCACACCGGTACTCCTGGTACAATTTTGTGTCCATAAACTACATGAGTATTGCACACACGATCTTAGTTATAGAACTTTTTTTCGTAAAATGGGAATTGTTTAAACAAAAAATTGCGTTTTTGGCGAAAAAAATAGAATTAAATTGTTTATATTTTTTCCTTATTTTACCGATCGTTTGCACTTCACTAGATAATCGAATAAAGAAGCTGCAGTTAAATTTCCTCTATATGCGTCTGCAATACAGATATCGAGATATGACTTTCCCGACGGAAAACTTGGTACAGGGCCGTACAGTTTCATTTTGTATTCCACCTGGTTGTCTTCAATATATATTCAATATAGATGAAGAAATCTGCCTCTTCCATTCGCCACCGTGTCCAACCAGGCTGAGTTTTTCGCGTTCAAAACTCCGGCTAAGACGAAATAGTTATTCAAATTATTTAATTCCAATTTTTCTAACAACTTTTCAATTTCGTGAATACGTCGATATCAAGTACAGGCAACCATTATCTCCAATAGGCAGGGAGATGATGGTTGTTTCAAGACAACGAAAGTTTCGGATATTATTTCTCTCTATTAGAGTGTAGTTAAAAGTCTTTCGCATGAGTATCGCCTTGAACTGAATTCCGCCTATCTGTACGTACGATTTCATAGTTTTGAAAATATAACTGATGTCTTTCGTTAAGTTTTGTTTCGCTTAGTAACACCACATCTGGTTTGTGATCGTAATAGATCACCGCGCCTCTTAATGGAAATGATGCAATTTACATTAAAAGCAATTATTTTGAGTGATGCAGTTGTGTACTGCGTCATTTTAAAGCATAAGATGGCCCAGAAGGGCGTTGACTTTCGCTGACAGTTCTGGCAAGATTATTTACCTGCACTTGTAGTGTATCGTTTGTAGTGGTCGTACTTGTTGCATCGGGTCTCCTTCTGGCCCTAATTTTATTTATCCCCTGTCCAGTACTACTGCGTCCAGCATATTTGCGAAGAATACACCTTCCCGAACATAACTTTGGTTATTGTCAATTTTTTTGAAAACACGTCTGTGCATTTTTTGACGCTTTTTAAGTTGCTCCGATATGGCTCTATACTTTTCGCACCCTTTCCATGAAGCCGGATGACCACTTTTCTGACAAAGTACACAATGTAATTCCTCTTTTTTGGCTTCTTTCTGCACTTGGCAATTACCAGACTCATGGGTATTTGGACACTTACCGCACCGCGACATTGGAGGATATAAGTTCTACGTAATTTCTCGAAGCGTATAATATGATTAAATATGTGCCTTATAGCTCGGAGGCTTTCGGTATTACTCTCCGCTGACAACTGTACCGCTGTAATAGGTAGGGTTCTTTTTTTATTAATAAAACACCCCGTTGCATGAATGCTTTCCCAAATCTCATGTCTTTAAAACCCAGACTTCTTATTTCTTGTTTACCTTTTTCTACCGCAATCGATCCATTCATTTTTCCCCCTCGTACTTTTCGTCCCAGTATTTCTGGTGTCACAACAAAACGTAATAGATGTTGGGTTCGATGGCTGTGACCCAAGCTAACACTTAGCCGGTAGACGGTGGAGAGTTGTTTAATAAAGTATTACAATGAATACTCTCGTTACCACTAGTTGCATACTGCAACATTAGTGTATTACGCTTTGAAATTAAAATTACTCAGTTTTTCTTCCAATATCTTGGGAAGTGTCCTCCTCTCAAGCGCTTCATCATCATCGGCACTACAACCGGGAACCGGTCTTGGCCTTATTTAGCAAGTCCTGAGGCTTGTTAAATTTTCCATAATGATTTGTTTTTTTCCGGGCAAGGTCATTAGTCTTGCGCCGGAGGCTCCCCGACGAGGAATCGAACCCCGGTCTCTCGCGTGACAGGCGAGTATACTAACCACTATACTTTCGAGGAGCCTCCCAAGCGCTTAATATATATTATATTGGATATTTCTGGCTTAACTAGCATGACGTTCTTGGTACGTCATCTGGTTCTGGAAACTTCAACACTTTGATTTTTCTGACGGCTCTTTACTTCCGCTGCGATTATTGGTTCAACTGCAATTTGCTAATTCGTAATTATACGCCAAACAGGGAGAGTTTTGTCGCTTGGTCACAATAATGTTCATCATTTCATGACTTTTGAGTGCAGTATCCGAATATGCTTTAAATTGACATATATTTGAGTGGTGGGTTGAGTCCCGATGGTCAGCTGCCCGGTGAAATACCACCTCGCTAAATTATGCTCCTATACCAATAAATGCTCTTTTAAATGAATGGGAGAAATCCTTGACCGTCTTCAGAACTAGGCTGATGTATTTGGGTGAGCAACAATTGTATCTCAGGGCCCTTCCCCTTTTTTGAAAGAAGTAAAATAAGTAAACATATATATATATATATATAATATGGGGGGTTGCTGGGATCCTGTCCGCAGCGCCACTTTGTTATATATAATATGGGGGCGTTGCTGGGATCCTGTCCGCAGCAGTTTGTTGTATATAAATATATATAGATAACTTTAATGTTTGTTAGATGTCTGGAGTCGTGCTGTATGTGTCGTATGTTGTCAATCTCAATGTTGTAAGTGTTTTTCTCTCCTCAATATCTTTACCTTGTAGGGAGCCAGTATTCGCACATCTGGGCTATTGGTTGCTTCATAAGATTTCTAGATCAGCGCCAAATGCAGTGGATCTGACTAATTTGATTTGGGTCTGTGGTGAAATTGCAGGGGGAGTAGTATCGTGTATACTATCCGGACTGTCGCTTTCTCGAGCGCCACTGGTTGCGGGAAACTGATAGGCTTAAACAAGGGGTACTTACAGTAATGGAGGCGTCAGCCTTGTGGGCAGGTAGCCGTCAGTTCGTTGTCTTCACTTGGCATCCCATAGACTGCTTCCGGTGCTGGGCTTCCAAGACGTTAGTCCGTGTGTAATTGGGTCAAAAGAGTCCTCTTCTCAAGCACAAAAACTCGTCTGAGATGTGTTCGATCTTCACTGTGGTTTGGTTGGTGGTCTGTAACCTCTTGTTCAAAATAAAACACCCTCTCATCCGTTTATATTTAGTTTCAGTTCATTAATTGCCAGAACATTAAAGATACTCGCCTCGGTTTGTTATTAAAATGTTACACACTTCGTTCGTTATTGTTGAAATTGCTCGCTCTATGCCTCTGGTGGGGCTTTATTTAGTTTAATCTGTACATTTAGGATAGTCTTTCGATCTCAGTTGGTTCTTCTCTTTTTCAAGGTTGACTTTTTTGGATCTTCTTTTTATTATTCTCCGTTATCACGGGCGGGGTAAACAAGAAACAGCAACGGAAAACTGGCCACTCATTAGGCACTGTTAGACCACGAAAACGGCACATAAGACCACGGGCCGTGGAAGTTCAACTTCGTAACTCTTACAAATTACACAATACTTTTACACGAGTTCGCGACGAATTAATAATTTAAAACATGCAAAAAAAACGTACTTTCACTAGAGACGAGCCTCACGCCAAAAAAGAAAAACACGTCACACAAACGACCCTTTTCGACTTCCACCTTTTTTCCTGTCTGCTTCTCGACTACTACTCTAACTAACGGTCCCCCAAAAATTCACACCATTGGTGTTTTCTTTTTTCACTCTACCTCTAACCTCCGTCTTAACGAAGGTCTGGGTTTATACGCGGTATTCAATTCAGCTAAAAAATTTTATATGGCGTGTTTATTTAATACATTTAAACATTTGAATTTTTTAACACGTCGATGTGTCCTTGTGTTTCGTTAAAACCAGGAGTTACTTACGTAACAACCCTAAGCAATTTTTGGACACCCTCCATTAATTTCTTGAAAACTTGGACCTTGCTCCCTTTTCATGACTTCCTTCGGTTGGCTTTTAACTTGTCTAAATTGGTTGGTAGGCGCTTCATGCTCTCGCGTTTCCATCTTACGATATGCTCCTCAGTGCCGACTAGCGCATTCCTCTCTGGAGATATTTCTTTCTTCCGCCAACCGAAAGAAACTAATAAGGTATTTATTTAACACAAAAAAAATCTTGTCTCGATGTAAAAGCAATATTCTAAAAAGAAATCCCTGCTCTTCAACTTTCAAGTCTGTGGTTTGGCCGGCTTAGCTATACACCTGAATATCGTGAGTTTTGATAATTGAAAAAGGTTGGACTACAGGAATATATGCCCAGCAAACACAAACGCATGTCATTTTGCAAAAAAAGATCTCTAGCTTTTAACACTATCGGCGGGAAGGGTATTAACACCTTTTATGCAGAACGTACGCTAAGTGTTAGTAAAGCAATTACCGATGCTTCTTTTTTTTCATGTAATGAATATTAATATATATTATATATTAATATATATTATATGTAATGAATATTAGTATATATTATATGTAATGAGTATTAATATATATTATATGTAATGAATATTAATATATATTATATATATATGAGTCAAGCCCATGGTGTTACCCGCCGATAGTGTGTCAATTAGGAATTATTTTTTTAATAATACAAGTTATTTTCTTCCTGCCCATAACTTTGTCAAACGCAGCCAAATGTCACCCCATTATCAATATTTCTCGTTGATTAAAGTGATTGTGAAAGTGTTATTTTCCAACTTCACCAAAGGCCCAGTTGATGCCGAAACCTTATAAGCAATTACGTCGTTTATTTTACTATAATCTTTAATTATGGGTACTTTGGTGGAAGCAATTTAGATCATGGTGACTGCATCTAGTGCATTCCACACAATCAATTTAAACTGCGGTCTATAAATTTTATTTCACTCTAATATTACTGGATTTGTAGTTTATAAGACCACATCGTAAAGGTGTGACTATAAATTAAAATGATGGTGATCTTATGGTTGCAGAAGTTGTTTTCATTTGAACTTAAAAATAATTTTAATTTATGTTGGGAATAGAGAACCAATCGCTTACCTCCGGTGAGAGGTTCTTTGATATTATACCAAGTTCAAAGTAATTAAATTATTAGAATCAGCAATGAACCCATTGGAATGGTCTTTAGGTAATTCCTTTCCAACTTTTTACAATGTATGGTAGGGTAGAATTGCTAAGATGCAAGCGAATGCACCTTTATTTATATGAATGCCAGTCTCGCGGAGCTGCATCAGCGTCGCAGGATTGCCTCTCTTAAGAAAAGTATTTAAAGCAACATTTAAATTTACTTCACGGAAGGTTCAAATTATTTAAGGTGTATCTGTGGTTTACCCATGTGATAAATGTGCATGATGGTAGTCCGATAGTGATAGTTTTAAATACGTATTTGTTAAATATGCAATTACAGTCGACTGTCGATAAATATAATTCCAAGTGCCTAAACAAAAACTTTGATTTATAGAGGTTTTTGGTTGTAGAGGAGTTTGATTTACGCAGGTTAAAGAATCAAGATTTTGAGCTTATGTAATTTAAAATAAAATTGAATAAAACATTAGATTAAATAAAATAATACAATATAAAAAATGGATATATACATAACGTACAAGAAAAAATTAAAAGAAGATTTAATTGGCATATAAATCCCTTTTTTTTTAAGCGCTGAGATATTGTAAATATATGTACTCTGTCAAGAGTGTTGTCTAAAAGGACGAAAATAGAAAAACTATGTCAAAAATATGGGACTTTAATATTTTCTCTTATTTACGACTTCATGCCCTTTAAATCTTTGGTCTCATACCAATTAGTCTTGGAGTGACAATTACTATAAGGTGGCGCAAAATTAATCATCGATTTTGTTTTTGAATTACTTTCTTCATCATCATCATCATCATCGGCACTACAACCGGGATCCGGTCTTGGCCTTATTTAGCAATTCTTGAGGCTTGTTAAACTTCCACAATAATTTACTTTTACGGGTAAGGTCATTAGCCTTGCGCCTAGAATTACTTTCTTACTAAATAAAAAAAAGATTTTGAGCGATGGAAATCTTTATTTGGACCTTTACATTTTTTTTTGTTAAGTTAAAAGATGACTGTAACTGCCTAGTTCACAAATGTCAAATATGATTGACGTACGACGCCATTTGCAAAAATTATAATATCTTCCGATATATATTCCTGTGAACTCTCCCACCACACGACCATCTGATCCGATCTTCTCAAGGTCAAACCTAGCATTGTCCTCCCATCTCCGTCGTCGCGACCGTCCTACCGGTCTCTTTCCTGTTGGTCTACCGTCAATAATTCTACGCACGGTCCTATCACAGAGTAAATGCTTGACACGGATGACAGAAATAGATCCAGGGTGTTTACAGTATCTCTTCGGTTATCCAACACTCGCGTAGGCTCCTCCACTCGTTGAGTCAAATTGTGGCTAACAACGAACATTTCGGCTGGTCTTCTAGTCTTACCGGTTCTGTTAGAATGAACTAAGCAGTTGAAGTTGTGTACGTTAAAATCGTCAAGAATGGCAATCTTAGAAGCTGTGCCGTTGATTGGTATCCAGTCGACGGTACGTGAAAAATATTCGAAGAGCTTCGCTGTTCGATCGCCATTCAGGAAGCTGTAGAGACAACAACATTTGGCACAACTCCACCTCGATTTTCATCCAAATAATGTCCAAGTTATTGGATTCTAATACTTTCTCCTTTTGGCGAGCTAAATAGGATTAGATAAAGACGTGGACTCCATCCTTAAAACGAAATGTCATAAGTCGTATCCTGGGCAACGATGTCGATTCAGTAGACGAGTCAACATGGGTCTCGGTTAGGAATACGATATCAGATTTCGTTGTTTACAAATATTGGTGGACAGCGTTTGCATTCGTTTTGGTGAAGCCGATTCTTCCGATGTTACAAAATGCTGTTACTAAGTTGAAAGTTGATAGCGTCAAGGATTTCTCCCGAACATTTTTCTGAGTCTAAAGTTTGATGGTGCGGTATTCACTGGGCGACAGGGCGTTACGACCAGACCTACCATTCGGCCTTTAGTCGTTTTTTCCGACAAGCTAGCTGTTAGTATGTTCTAAGCAGAGATGGTGGAATGGTAAAACAAACTAAACACTATTATTAATTGTCAAATTGACTATCCCCAAAAAACAGTGTTGCCTTCTAAGCACAGATCATGAAACGGTAAAATAAACTGGACGCTGCAATTAATTGTCAAATTGACTATCGTCAAAAGCAGTGTTGCCTCTAAGCACAGACGGTGAAATGGTAAAACAAACTAACCATTACGATTAATTGTCAAATTGACTATCACCCAAAACAGTGTTGCCTCTAAGCACAGACGGTGAAACAGTAAAACAAACCAAACACTACTATCAATTGTCAAATTGACTATCACCAAAAACAGTTTTGCTTCTAAGCACATACGGTGAAATTACTATTTATTGGCCTGTGCGAACCCGAAAGTTCATGACCTTACCGACCCGACTCCGCCATTGTTCCCTGTCCCGTGCGCGCTCCTTCCACGTTCGACCATCCGATCCGATCTCCTCGGGGTTCAACCTAACATTGTCCTCCCATCTCCGACGCGGCCGCCCTGTCGGTCTTCTTCCCGTTAGCTTACCGTCAAGAATTCTATGCACGGTCCTATTGTTGCCCATTCGCGCCACATGTCCGGCCCATCTTAATCTTCGCGACTTGATTACTCTCACTATTGTAGTTTTGCGGTATAGTTCTTCCAATTCGTGGTTGTGGAGTTTCCTCCATTGCCATGCCTCCTCGTCATATTTGCTGCCAATGATACCCCTTAGAATTTTATTCTCGAATACGCGGAATTTGTTTTCTTCCCGTTTTGTGAGAGCCCATGTTTCGCATCCGGGGTTCGATTCCCCGTCGGGGAGCCCCTGGCGCAAGACTAATGACCTTGCCCAGAAAAAATAAATCATTATGGAAAATTTAACAAGCCTCAGGACTTGCTAAATAAGGCCAAGACCGGTTCCCGGTTGTAGTGCCGATGATGATGATGATGTTTCGCATCCGTATAGAACAATCGGCATGATTATGGTTCTATAGACACGGAGCTTTATATTCTGTGATATCAGTTTGGATTTCAGCAGTTTACTGACTGCATGCCAAGTAGCGTTGCCGGAGTGTAGTCTTTTGTTAATTTCCTTCGACATTTCGTTACTGGCCGTTAGTATCGTTCCCAGATATTTAAATTCTTTAACTTTTTCAAATATCTTACCTCTGACGTTTATATGTGTTACCTGAGGTCCACCTGTTCTCGCCGTAATCATGTATTTTGTTTTGTCTTCATTTATTTCTAGGCCCACCTCTTCTGTCGCTTGCATGATGATTTCACTGTTTTTACTTACAGTTTCTAGATTATCATCCAGAACGGCTATATCATCCGCATGTGCGAGCACTTGTGTGACCCCGTTCAGGGATGATCCGGCGATGTTGTCGTCTTGTACCTTTCTGATGACATACTCGAGAACAAGGTTAAAGAGACATGGTGAGAGGCCATTCCCCTGTTTTAGTCCGTCGCGAATTTCAAATGATTCTGGGAGGTGGTTTTCTATTCTAACTCGCCCTTTATTTTCGTTCATGCAAATTTGAATGAGGGGCCATATTTTTTCGGGACTCCCAGTTCGACTATAATGTGGTAAAGTCTTTGCCTTGCGACTCAGTCGTATTCTTTTTTTTATTCAACGAACAGTTTGGCGAACCGTCGTCTCCGTATTTCCAGTTCTTTTCCAGCCATTCCCTTACTGTGAAAATGTTGTCGCTCATTGACCGGTTCCTACGGAATCCACATTGGTAGTCTCCCAGTATTCCTTCTGCATACGGTGTGATTCTCACCAGTATGACATTTGTTAGTATTTTGTGTATGGTTGGGAGCAAAGATATTCCTCTGTAGTCAGATCTGTCGCCTTGTTTGAAAATGGGGACGACTTTTGAGGTTTTCCATTCATCCAGAGTGACTTCCTTATCCCATATTGTTTTCATCAGTTGGTGGATGTGTGGCGTTTCTAACAGATACACGCACAATACACAAGCAAATAGTGAAGAACACCGAAAGAAAATCGAATAAGAACAACCATCCGAGCCGTATACCATAGCAATAACATAACAATTCCACATCAGTTGAGTGTACTTGAGTTTAAAAATGGAAATCGTACACGCGGCCAGTAGCCTGATGCTTCATTGCTTCGCTTCTCACTCGTTTCATCGTATGTTCAAATCACCGTCTTGACTGTCCTTGATTAACGCACCAGATGTTTCGAGCGGTTGCCTCTACTCCATGCTTCATAAGCTCTCCCAGTATGTAGTCGACTCCTGAAGCCTTGTTGTTTCAATCGCTTTTTTGCGTTTACAACTTCGTTGAAAGAGGGCTGCGAGATCTGAGGCTCGGCGGTATATACGTCTGGTGCGTTTATTTGTGATTGATGGGTACGCACGTTGAGCAGGTTTTCAAAGTACTGCTTCCATCTTGTCACGGTATTGTTTATTTCTGTCACCAGACAGCCGTTTATGTCTCGGATTATTTTGGCTCTCCCTCGGTAGCCATTTCTAGTTGAATTTATGCCGACATACATACCTCTGATGTTCTTTGCTCTGGCATTTTCTAGGAATCTTTCGATCCGATTCTTCTCCCATTCGCGATTTTTGCGTTTGAAGAATCTCATTGTCTCTCTCCAAATCGCCGCGTATCTCTCTGCGTTGACTTCATCATATCTTTCTAAGTGGATCACTCTGAGGCGTTTACGTTGTTCGACTTTGCCCGGCACTCATCGCCAAACCAAGGTTTGGACTTAAATGTTTTCTTAAATCCTAATACCTTCTGAGCTGTTTGTTTGATTGTGTCTCTGATCGATACCCATTTAGTGTCCACATTATTGGTTTCCTCTTGCCCGCTACTCCAATTCTCTAGAATGCTAAATCTATTCGTTCGTTAGTTCGTCTTGATATTCAGCCCTTTTGCGCAGGTCTTTTAGTTTATCAATGTCGCACTTTTTGCTCGTCTCCCGTGACTGTCCATGTGGGATTGGGGCAAGCCGACTCTTGATTTTGCCCATCACTAGAAGCTGAGCGGAGTCACAATCTGCTCCTCTATATGATCTTAGGTCAAGGATATTCGAGAGGTGTCTTTTGTCTATGACGAAGTGATCCACTATATGGTTACGCGTTACGCCGTCGGGTGATATCCATGTGGCTTTATGGATTTGCTTGTGCTTGAACATCGTGCTTTTCACTACCAGATCGTTTGACGCTGCGAACGTGATAATGCGAATTCCATTATCATTTGAAACGTCGTGTAGACTTTCTTTACCTATAGTTGGTTAGAAGATATCTTCCTTTCCAATTTTCGCATTGAGGTCCCCGAGGAGGATTTTAACATCGAATGATGAGATCCCATCAAATACTTCTAGGGTCTCGTAGAGCGTGCCCTTCGTTTCTTCGTCCGTAGATTCTTATAAATACATAATTGTACCATGGGCCCTGTATTTTTAGCACTGACATTCGGTCATTATGAAGAGAAGACCTAACGTTGGTCAAACTATCAGGGTAGTGGAGCACGAATTTGAAGTAGTGCAGTCCTTTAACTACCTTGGGTCAATAGTATCAGCCGATAACAATATGGAAGAAGAAATACGCGAACGGCTGATCAAATCCAACAAAGCCTACTATGGCCTATCAAGGCTCTTTAAATCAGGACATTTATCCAGAACATCTAAGGTACTACTGTACAAGACCATGGTCTTACCAGTACTCATGTATGGATCCGAGACCTGGGTGCTCAATAAAAGGCACTCTGAACTCTTAGCCGCGTTCGAGAGGAAGGTCTTAAGGAGAATTGTTGACCCCATATGTGAGGGAGGACGATTCCGGAGACGCTACAACCATGAGTTGTACGCAATTCGGTGGGCGGGACACCTAGCTCGAATGAGCGAAGAGGAGCCTGCCCGAAAAGTCCTTTGTGGCACGATGTATGGAAGGGGACAGCACGGCAGACCTTGTTTGTGATGGATGGATGGCGTAGACCAGGATGCCCAGAGCCTGGGAGTGCCCAACTGGATGACATCGGCTCGAAATCGGGACCGGTGGAGAGATTTGTTAAATAAGGCCAAAACCGGATCCCGGTTGTAGTGCCGATGATGATGATGATTCGGTCATTAATAAATTTCACATCTTTTACATGTGGCGTAATCTTCTTGCTTATGATGAAGCCGGTTCCGAGGTTATGTGTATCGGTACCTCCACACGCCAGTGTAAACCCGTTGGTTTCGATTACTTGATGTGGGAGTCGGACTTCCTGAAGCGCGACGATGTCCATTTTATATTGTTTCGAGTTTTCTACGACCGTCTGTATCGCGCCCGGTTTATATAACGTTCGAACATTCCTCGTTGCGACGCCTATATCCCACTTTTTCCGTTTTACCCTACGTCTTCTTTTTGCCGAGTCAGTGTTTTCTTGATGATTTATTCCCTTTTGGTAGTGTCGGTTCGTCACACCTACGCCGACCGGGTGTTTCGTGAGATTGTTTTTTGTATATTGATCATTCATATCGTGGGAACACTCTGGGGTTTCAAATAGTCGGCAATAGTCCGCTGACTCAGCGCTATGGGTTCGCATTTCCGGGGAGAAGTAAAATTTAAAAAAGAGCAAAACAAGTTAATCAGATTGAGCCCAATGCCAATGACAATTCTTTAACCAATGTGCTTATTAAATGTTTGTCCTCCTCAGAAATTTCAAGAAATTGATTTGAATGAAATTGTCGTTTTTATGTCGCTATTTTACCACTCTAACGATTTTGGTTTCTTTCAAAACGGGATGATACCTCGAAGACATATTGGAAAATTGAAAAACGTGATTTTGGTTTCGTTTGCCTTTCGTGGGAAAGTAAAGTAAAAAAGAGAAAAATATAAATATTTCAATTTTTCTTCTTTTTTGAGTTGGCTGGCAAAAATTAAAAAACGAAACAAACATTAACAAGAAATAAAAATAAAAAATAATATGGAATGGGGCATGAGGAAGAATAAAACGCAGGGGGAATTAATGGCGTTAATAGAATATTGAAAGAGTATGCAATAGCAGTGTAGTGTTCATGTTGAAACCACAGAACGAATGTAATAAATTGTATTGTAATAATAATTACCTAATTGATTATTGCTCTTTTTTTTAAAAAAATGCTTTTAACCACAGAGCAAACAAAAAGAAACCTTATAATCATATACTCTCATTAATTTTAATATATCGTAGTTGATTTGTTTCAAAAAACCCTATAATTGTATTGTTCCATAGTTGATTTGGTTCCATTCGCCTGAACCCAATTAGTATACCATTCCAGTCTAATGAGTAATCGCGGTTATTAAAACCCTTCTTTAATTTGAGTCACCTATGATAACATATTAGAATTATGTGTGTACCTGGTTTGCGCCATAAATTAGAACAGATAAAAATGTCTCCTTAACACTGCAGACTCCATTTTATCGTGGGAGAGTCACCTGTATTTCACTAAACATAAAGGGGAACGACACAATTGACTTATTGTTCCTTAATTAGGTTTCTTATCAGGAAAGTGTAGCAGAGCACTTGGGTGATACGTACTTAATTTCAACGAGCTAGATCGAATATATTTGCTTACTTCTCTGTTGCGTTTTGGTGTTGTATTATTTTTTATTTCTGTGCTGCGTCGCACCTTACACCCGTAGAAAGTATAAACCAATGACTCCATTTGCTGAACAATAGAAAACCTTTGCCAGCGTGTTTACTTGTTATTTAGGCCACGTAAGCAAATTTGCGTATTAGCACGGTTTGCAGTTTGGGCTTTTTGAGCTCAATAGCCCAGCGCTAGTACAGTCCGACGACAATGCTGCATTGTATTACCTTTCGTATTTTCCCTTCAACTCGTGAACGGTAATAAGCGAAGAAAACCCATATACGTCCAAGTACACGTACCTGGGTGTAGGGAAAATCTAAAAGCAACACAAACCAAAAAAAAAACAAACAACTAAATGCAGAGTCATGAACACGACATCGCACGAGGCTCAAGTCTTGTGACACACTGTGGCTTATAAAATCACAAACAAATTTTAAAAAAAAACCAAACAACAATAGAAAATAGTTATTTAAACAAATTAACTGCGTGAACCTTGCTGTAGTTATAAAATACAATGCAAAACTCAAAGTGCATTTATCTATGCACTCGCAGGTAGTCAACTTTAATGGCTAATTTATTGATGAACTGTTGGTGGACATAAAATCGGCAAGTCAAGCGCGAGATACGCAAGCTGTGGGTCTTGAAAATTTAATGCTTGTAATGCGGTAACATTAGAGTTTACAAAAATAACAAATGAGAATAAATACAAAAACTATTAAGTCTTCGTACACTTGTATTGAACTCTGTTGACTAGTTTTTGCCGAACTTAAAAGTTACTCACTGTATCTAAATAGTGACTTGAATGCAGCAGTAGAGACTCGACGATTTGGTTGGGTATTCTTGCAGCATCACGCGCATCATTTTCCTCACATTTGTTAATGAAAAGTCTTAATGCTATTTCCTTGGAACAGGAACAAATCGATTTTAAACAACTAAGCGTTTCTTATTTAAGTTATTGCATTACATTCGCAATTAAAATCAACAGTAATAGAGTAGTGTGTTTATTTTATTCTGTATTCTCAACCTCGACTCTCGATTTCTACAAATGTAATTCGAGTTTAACTCTTGACGAATAGACTATAAATTATTTATTCGAAGGGCGGAAATAAGATATTAGATAGAAAGAAAATAACTTTGAAAAAGATAAGTTTTGTTTATGTTTTAATTTTCGGGAAGATTAGGCTGGAGAGTGCGTAGTGTTACTCATGGTTTAAGGGCTATATCGTTCTAAAGTCTCGAAAAGTAAAATGAATTTTCCAAGGAAAGAGTAAAAAAATAAAAAGAGTATGGTGTTTTTCATTTTCCAGGTCGATGTTGTTTTTTAAATAACTTTTAGATAAAATATAATTTCATAGTTTACACTTTACTGATCGAATGCATGGTCCTTAACATAGAATATGTTGTCAAGTGGACGCTTCTGGCCGTCCAATATCGATCCACAACCATCATTCATCTGATTTATCACCGCGTGACGTCTGGTTATTTCCTAAATTTAAACAACCACAACCGTACCGTTTCGGTACGATTGTGGCGATAAAAGGTGAATCGCGGAGAGCCTTGAATGCTATTTTAGGAATCGAAATGTTCCGATGTTTGGAAAAATAGGTGACATAAGTCTTGTTACTGCTGAAAAGAAAAAACCTTTGAACGGCGCCCTTTCCAGCGACGTCGGAACTTCCCGTAGTGCACTGTATATCAATCGGCGCTGACCGACTAAGCCAACTATTTCCGTTGGCGAATTGTACTCCCAGAGCCGGACTCTGCTCTGGATGAAAGAGTGATGTACTCTTGCCCAGTACAATTTACTACGACCTGCGAAACCAGAAAAAAAAGGCGAAAGCAATACGTCCAAACAAATCGCGATGATGCGATGGCCCTCAACGATTAAAATGGAGACGAAAACGAATGTAGTACAGTAACACGTAGAGCTTGCTTTATTTTCTACTCTTCATTTTTCATCATCGGCACTACAACCGGGCTCCGGTCTTGGCCTTATTTAACAAGTCTGAGACTTGTTAAATTTTCCATAATAATTTGTTTTTCCGGGCAAGGTTATCAGCCTTGCGGCAATCTTTCTCTGGATGTCGCGGCATGCATTGGTTCACCAATTGGCGGATGCCAAAGTAGCTATCCAGCGGTGTCACGTGGAGACTACACGTCAACTTGGATTGAACAGAGACAAGGATCACCCTGGCCTTCGCCGGGTTGAAAGCAATCAGAGAATTTGCTCTATATGTTCGCCCCCATCCCCCCACTCTTTATTTGTATAATTAGCTAATTTTCCCTTTAGTTTCTTTCTTGTAAGTGGCCTCGTTAAGGCCGTTGTGCGAGGAGTTCCTTTGACGACTACTGGTGTTCGAAAAAAAAAAATGGGTTAGCGAGAGGGCCGACTTTAGCGAGACACGGACAGATGTGTCCTTCATCTTATCTCTGGCTTCTGGTCATCATGTGATAACTAGAATCACCCACATCCGTGAGGATGTTGGGCTCGGTCGGAAAAAGGGGGTATCCAAGCATAGTGTAGGCAGTGTTAATCTAGGTGTTCTCTAACTACTTGTATAGAGGGATGGTGGGAAAGAAATCATAGAAGACCGGTAGGTCTTGGGTGCGGTAATAAACGCAGATCACGTCTTTAGCGTCTGATGATCTGCGCTTTGGTCGCTGTGTTTGTGCCGTCTTGTACTGCGAGTCCGTGAGTGTGTGGTTTGTTAACAGTAGACCCCATGGGATGGATCCAGGAATCCTCTATTATAGAGGGAAATGTTGTTGGGAAGGGTGCTTTCTTCAGTTTTGTACTGAAGAAGAAATTGTGGGGTCTGATCCGAAGAGATCGAGAGAGAGAGAAGGGTCAAGAACGCAAGACTCCCGTACAAGTAGGTTCTCGCTGTTCTGAATGCTTTCGAGGTACTTGTGTGCTAATTAAAACAAGTACTCGTCGATAGGGGTAATGGAGGCGCCTTCGTATAGGTGAGAGTTGGGGTAATGACGACCGTCAGGCCTTCTAGAGTGAATGGTGCATCTTCTGAAGAGTTTCCTTTCGAAAACTCGAAGTCTTTCCATTTGAGCAGAAGATATACTGAAGATTACCTGCTTATAGAAGAGAAGCTTAACTTTGGTGTCAACTTTGTTGCTCCACTTCAAGATGTTGTGCAGTTGCTTAGACCGACCGAGGCCCCTTTGAAGAATGTGGGTCACATGTTTGATGAAATTCATTTTTGGGGTATAAAGGACCCCAAGATATTTCATCCTGTCCTGTGGTCTAATCGTAGTACCTTCTATTTGTATTTGGATATTCTGTGAATGTCGAGAAGTAGGTTGGGAGTCTTTACTACTCAGAATTATAGCTACTGGTTTAGATGGGTTAAGTCGAATTTTCCATCGACTGTAGTACTGATACAGTTCGTCCAGATGACGGTTGAGTCGGTTTGTTGCGAGTTTAGGCCTTTTAGATGACGTATACACTAGGACGTCATCCGCATAGCAAATCTGGTTTATTCTACCATCCACAGGGCGAGGAATATCTGAGGTGTAGATATTAAATGAGACGGGGGCTAGAATGGAGCCCTGTGTGGTACGCCTGCAGCGGCGTTGAAAGTTTGGGAAAGCTGTTCATTCACTCGAACTTGGAAGGTTCTGTTTAAAACGAACTGGTAGATCATACTACACAGCGTTTTACTGAGGCCAGTATTCAGTAATTTAAAAACGAGACCTTCGATCCAGGTTGTTTCCTGGTGTTCGACCGATGTGCTCGCCTTATATAGGACCGCGACTGTCCTCACTTTAGCTCGATTCCTGGCTATTCCTCTCTCTCGCTTTTTTTCTTTTGAGTGATGTTCTCTTCTTGAGCTCGTCTCCTGAGTGCGTTTTTCTTCTCGAGTGGTTTTCCGCATTTGGTGTACAGCTGATCATTGTTTCCTAAGTGCTTGTGTGCTGGCGCTTCCTTGCTCTTCCTGGCAATTCGTGTCGGCGTGATTGCATCACCAACAGTCTCCCCCACAGTGCGAAGCACTCCCTCATGTAACGGCGATATCATTGCTGGAACCAACACCACGACTCGGCGAGTTAGTCTTCGCAGCGTTCTCCGTGTCGTCCTCACGTCCAGGACTCTGACTCTTCCGCCGAGTCCAGGATACACAGCTTGTACTTCCCCACGGGGCCAGGTACTGTGGGTTAATCAAGAATCCACCTTTCTTTTACCAGCGCTACTATCTGCAGGTGCGATCGTTTTGGCCACTTCTTTACCGCCTTGTCTGGCGGTTTTGTTCGTCTTTCTTTCTGCTGTTCCACCGTTGGTGTTGTGTTGTCAATAAAACCATAACTCCTTTTATACCTTGCCATAGAGTCATCATCGATTTCTCGGTGTCCCAAAAGAATATAGCTCCAACCTTGTCTGTGTATATCCGTACACCATTTTCAAAACCATACGTATCGCCATTCACGGATATCTGATTCTTTGGTATCCACTGATTCTTGTTAACATCCCAAAGATAATATTCAGCTTCGAATTGTTCAGCATTCGTTTCGTGAGCCTTTGGAACCCATTGATTTGTTTTCATGCACTAGTGATAGTATTCGTTTTCGTAGAGACTCATCACTTGATTGGCACTGTCGCCGGTTTGACCATCATGTTCTTGCCAAGGCAGCCACTTTTCTTCGATATCACACCACTTGTATTTGTACTGAGTTGTTGGATCGGTGTAAATAGCTGCTCCCTCACTGATCTAGGATACATTTTCAACTTTATTTTGCCAATTTGATGTTCCGGTGGAATGTACTGAGCGCGGAGTTGTCAATTCTTTCCCTTTTTTTTTTTTCCTTCTGGGTCTACCTGGAGCTCGTTCTATTGGTGGTTTAGGTTTACGTTCACTTCTTATTGCTTCGATTTCGAAGTGACGCTTAACGAGCAATTCCGTCTCGTCTTGCTTTGCCCTGTCGTCCTTTACAAATCTCACTGACGCGCTGTTCCTGGCCTCACATCCGTGCAAGACCCATCCCAGGCTGGTAAGCGAATCAACTGGTTCGGTGCTTCTCCCTTTCCCCAGCCTTCTGGTAACTATCAGGCCCCAGTTGCCCCGCCCGAGGAGTATTTTAAGCTCCTACTGGGTTATGTCAACTGGTATTCGAGGTCTCGTAGATGCCTGCATCCTTCGATCGTTTCTTTCCTCACCTCCTGCTTTGAAAGTTTAAAATTAGGCATGGTTCTTACCTCAATCAAACTTCCAGTCCGGTTATGGGCTCTTTTGATTACCACTTGGACTCTTTGCGAATCGTTCCTCCTGGTCCCCCATACACCGACTGTCTGAACGAGCGCTTCCTGTCTGCCTTTCGCACCTATCATTTCACACCGATCTATCTGACGAGTCCAGCAACGAAATGATGGATCGTTGTTCCATGTGGAGATGTCATGGCGTGTCCTTCCTTCTCTTTTTGGTGCCGTCCTCGGTGAAAATTCGTCTGGGTGGTGGTCACGTGGTGCTCTCTTGCGCACTTATCACACGGTGGTTTCTGGCAATCCGATCTCCGATGTTTGGATCGAAGGCACTTAATACAAAGCCTTGCCTTCTTTGCCAGATCCCATTTCTCGCGAACACTGGCCCCTTCGAACAATGGAGCATCTGGAGATGTGGTGCTCCTTGAGACAAACTTGACACTCTGACTCGCTTCCGTTCCCAGGTGCGCCATTCCCTCGGACGGCGTGGATTGGTGTCCTTCCCGGATCGCGCCCTCCTTGGGCTGACGCGTGTGGATGGTAGCCTCCTCTCGGCTCCCAAGATACTTCGGGTGGCGCGAAATCGCCACACATGTCTGCCTCCAGTCTCACGAAGTCGCTGAAGACCCTCAGTTCCGGCTGGTCCTCCCCTCGATGACTGTGATGATACATGAACCGCCTGGACCTCATGGAGGACGGTATCTTGGCAGTCAGCTCTTTTACCATGTCAGGTGAGTTCAAATACTTCTCCTCGCCCAGTGCCCTGATGGTGGCCACGGGGTTCGTCACCTGGCTGGGAAAGACTCCAATCTTGTTCGGGCCGTCTGTGACTCGACGCAATCCTTTTAATTTCGTCAGTTCCGCCAGGACCAACGCGAGTCTGCAGTCCGTTTATTACCTCTTGTGGGTCCTCGGCAATGAATAGGAGACTTGTAACGGCTTCTCTCGCCCTTTCCTGAAGTGCTCTTCGAAGACGCGCCAACTTCTGCGCGTGTGTGAATCCGTCGGCCGTATCTTCGAATGATCTCTTGAAAGCCAACCGATCAGGTGGATCGCTCGTCTCTGTAGGCTCTCAAGTAGGTCGAGGGTATGTTTAGGAACAGCTTCAAGCATGAGAGCAATATTTGAGCACGGATCTAATTTGGGACTTGAATTATACAGGAGAAAAAGTTGGCCCGGAGTAAAATATTTCTTAGCTCTAAAAACATAACTCAGTTTTCCAGAGGCGGATCTGGCGATGATTGACACGTGTTTATGCCACGATATATTCCCACAGACCATGCATTTTCATGCTTTCCCCAGATTCGAGCGCCTGGCCATTCATCATCAGCTCTGGAATGTATGATCCACTTTCCTCTGTGAATGTTGTATATTGTGTCTTCGCTGCTATTGGCCCCTCCCCACTGCAGGACCCTATCCAGATCCCGATTCGGAGAGTCAATCTGTCTACATCTCAGCTGGTACGACGTTGATGCATCAATCGGTCGATCACTCGAAAAGGAAGAAACAGTCTTACTATCAGCCGCAAAACTGAACACCAACTTATCCGTTGACTCCAACAAATCATCCATATGAACCGAAAACAAGATTGGAGCCCAAATCGGACCTTGAGGCACCCCGAACTTAGCAGGGTACAGATCCGAAGACTCGTTGTCCACAACAACCCGGATCGTTCGATCCCCGAGGAAGCACTTCGTCCTGTCGCAAAGCTACTGGGAACGTCCGTATGAACGAAGTTTGGTCAGCAACGCGCCGTGCCAGACGCGATCAAAAGCCTTGGAGATATCCAATGCGACCGCCCTTGATTCACCATACCCTTCAATCGCAGATGTCAATATATCGGTTATAAGGGTCAAAAGGTATCTCATAGACCACCTGCCACGGAATCCATATTGATCGTTCAGAAGTCCGTTGCACCCCAAATACTTAATTAACTTGGTATTGATGACCTTTACT
Source organism: Microdon myrmicae (assembly GCA_963931805.1). Lineage (NCBI taxonomy): Eukaryota > Metazoa > Arthropoda > Insecta > Diptera > Syrphidae > Microdon > Microdon myrmicae. The sequence goes on from OZ007502.1 coordinate 111,613,339, forward strand.
ATGACCTTAGATAACATAGACAGTAATACTATCGGCCGGTAATTTTGTGGCAGACACTTTTTCCCCTTCTTTGGGATTGGCTGAACTCGAGCGATTTTCCAGCAGGTATGAAACGTACTCTGGCGCAAGACTAATGACCTTGCCCGGAAAAACAAATTATCATGGAAAATTTAACAAGCCTTAGGACTTGCTAAATAAGGCCAAGACCGGTTCCCGGTTGTAGTACCGATGATGATGATGATGATGATGATGAAACGTACTCCGTGCATAAGATAAGCGAAAGAGACTTTCGATTATTTCATGCACAGCTTTTAAGGACTAGCACAGTTCTTAAGCACTATTGCCCGTTGCTTTCCTACAGTCCAGTCCACGTAGAATATATTGAATAGTAAGCGGGCGGAACCTCACATTCCGCATCGAAGACCGTACTGGCGCGATCACAGGCGGTTCGAAAGGACCGGCATCGAGGTTTAAATTCGCGAACACATTAGCTTTATCTTTCGAATTTGTGACTAACGTCCCGCTGTCCGTCACTAAAGAGAAAAGAGAAGGAACCGAAGTTGCTGCTGAGAGCCCTTGCCATTGGCCAGAAGGGACGCGAACCAGTTGGGCACTCGAACCAATTAAGGACTATTGCTGGTATTTCGTCCGGGCCGGTTGCCTTCCTACAGTCCAGTCCACGTAGAATATGTTGAATAGTACACAGGCGGAACCTAACATCCCGCATCGAAGACCATACCGGGGCGATCGCATGTGACTCTAAAAGACCGGCAATGTGGTTTGAATTCGCCGAAAATAAATTCGCGAATACGTTCGCTTTATTTTATATCTTGAATCAGTGATTAGCGTCCCGCTGCCTCTCAGCAACGGAGAAAAGCGGTGGAAGCGAAATTACTGCTGATAGCCTTTGCTATTGACCAGAGAGACGCGAACCAGTTGGGTGCTCAAGTAGTTTATTGGTCACTCTGTCGTTGTAGACCTTCTTCGCGGTATCAATAGCCTTGTTGCACCCGTTTGGATTCTAACAAAATTCGTTCTGATAACTTCGGTGGGATTGGAGCGCCATTGTTTAAAAGGTCTATTTTTGCCGCTGTAGTCTGTTCGCATTTTTTATCAAACCAAAGTTTATCAGATTCACTTCGTTTGATGGAATGCGGAATGTAGGTCTCCCCGAGAAGAATAATCTCTGTGACCGACTCTGCGCATGCTTTAAGATCGGAGTCTCTAACCCACACCTCCAACCACGGAAGAGATGCGAAGATATCTCGCAAGTCATCCCAGTTAGCACCCCCACACCTCCATACATGACGAAGTTGCTTAGGTCAGTTATTCGCTTGAGATGCAAGTGGTTGCGAGACCAATGCCAAGCAGTGATCTAAGTTTCCCAGTGGCACAGCAACCTCCACGGTATAAATTCTCTGCTCGGATATCAAAAACAGATCCAGGGTGTTCGCATAATCACCACGGCGTGCCGGCACTCGCGTAGGTTCTTCCACGAGTTGAGTCAAATTGTGGCTAACAGCGAACATCTCCGCCAGCTTCCCAGCCTCGTCCGTTCTGTTAGAATATACCAACCAGTCGGAGTTATGTACATTCAAAACGCCAAGGACGACAATTTCAGAAACCGGATGTTTGATCTGTATCCAGTCGACGGTATATAAAAGATGTTCGAAAAATGTCACCGGTCGATCATCATTCGGGAAACGGTAAAGACAACAGTAGAAATTTAACAGAATTCCTCAGCACGACCATATTATGTCTTCTATCCTTTGGCAAGCCAAATCACGTTAAGAAACAAACTCCACCTGTTGGCAATCGAGCGACCAACATGAAGTTAATGAGCTCCAACGCCCTGGGGGATGGTGTCGGGGATGATATGGCAGTACTTCTTCTCAGCTGTCCCTCGGTCCGCTGCTCTAAATTGAACGAAATGGTTATGGTCTAGATAACGCAAATTACCTCTGGGCCACAGGGACGACGGACACAGCATCCAGATACAATTCCACCGATGTCAATAATGGTATCACCGATTAATGCAAGATACACATGTCCTGAATCTTTTTTTTTTTTTTTTTTTAATTAGACTTCCCTCGGGAGAGGCGAACCGATAGCGCCGAATGGGCGCCCCGAGATGCCATCAAATAACAGTTGCTGTTCTTTTTGAACAGTTGCAGGTTGTAACGCTCCCGGAACACTCGCGTGGGAGTGTATTGACTAGATACGATAAGGTAATTAACACTCAAACGTTTTCCATCAATACTCTTTATTTTATTTTAAGGCTATGGTAGCTATGATGAACAATTGAAATTCGTTAGTCACATGTTAATTAATGAATTAATATGACAGTTCGCAGTTGATTATGCACTGTCAGCTGGTTGCTGATAGGTGTGTCATGTGTCGTGGTCGGGGAGTGTACTAGACGATAAACGTACTAGATTCTCCCCGCTGCATTGAATTGCGAATCCGCAACACCACCCTTAAAATGAAATCTCGAATGTAGGTCGTATTCTGGGCAACAAAGATATGTCGAATCAGTTGACGAATCGACCCGAGTCTCAGTTAGGGCGAGAATATCAGGTTTTGATATCAGGATGCCCCTGATGTTACAAAATACCGTTATCAGTCGAACGTCGAGAGAGCCTCGATAACAAGCCCGATTACGCGATGGTGGATTTCTTAACGAAGGGGTAGAGAGGGGGATTTTGGGCGAGGCTTTGGACGTGGGGCCCCTAACATGGGGTTGTATCTCGCCTTGGGACCGGCTTACCATCTAAACCAACCTTTTTAGAGCCGGTCCATTAGCCAAGTTCCGAAAGATGGCCGGGGATTTTCCCCGACCATTTCACAACGCCTATAGCTTGATGGGGTGGTATCTCACCTTGGGACTAACTTACCACCTAAACCAACCTTTTCTCGAACCGGTCCATCAGCCAAACTCCGAAATATGGCAAGGAATTTCTCCCGACCATTTCACGAAGCCTATAGCTTTGTCACGATGGTGTGCCAATGAGTTGATAGTAGTAAATAAATGGTGGTGTTAACTTTAAATGTTACCAAATTTTGATGATGATGATTGCAGTCACGATGATGTGTGCCGGTGGCTACCCGTGCTATAAGGTCTTCTGAGTTAAATTGATTCACGCTGGTATGTCTTCAGATTTGATGTTGTGATGATGTTCCATTTGATGTAGTTTAGTTTTACTCCTCAGATTCCCTTGGGTCGATGGCTCCATCGTGACAATTATTTGTATGTATATATGTATATGAAGAAGAATATGAACTGCACATGAGTTTGCAGGATTAACTGAAGTTCCAAGATTGATAGCAAATGAATTCGTTGAATTCGTTGAAGTTTAAAGATTAGCGGTACATGACCTTGTTGATTACTGGTATATGAATTCGTAGAATTAACTAAAGTTTAAGGTTAGCTGTATATGGATTTGCGATTTGTAACCGAACCCAACGGGTTCTCGTCATGTACGGCTCTGCACCGGGACCACTTAGCGAACTTTAGCCGAGCCAGGATTTACCGGCTCCAGGCTCGAAAGTCTGTAATTGTTTTTTCAACCAAAACACCGATTAACAGATCACACTCAAAGTTTCCAATTTATTTTATCCTCCCCTTTCGTTTACAGGCCACAAATGAAAGTTACTGTTATCGAATTCAGACTGGCACAATTGGACTAGTTGTTGGTTTGGTAACGCGTGTCACTTCGAACATTACTTTTTACATTGAACTTTAATAATTAAAAAACAGTATTACTAACATTTAGATTGGTTTTACGTTGCGCGTTTTAATTCAAACTTTTAACTATGAGATCTGTCGACCTTCCTCGTCGACGTCTTTTTACCAACTCTTGCTTTCGACACTCTCTCCCCGTTTTCCGCTATCTCGTCATCCTTCCAAAGAGAAAACCGCCGCAACTGCTCTTTCGAACATCCACATTTTAACGACTGCAGGTATGTGCATCTGCTCGTATTGGAAGTTAGCTTAAAATGTGGACTGAATTTTTAAACTTACATATATATGCTACAATATAACCAGTTTATATGGTGGACTCCACCTACCACTCGACCTTTAGTCGCCTCTTACGACAAGTAGGTTGCTGTGAATATATTGTAGCGAGCTTAGGGTTCGCTGGATTAATTATTTTTAATAAATAAGAGCCGTTAAATCGATTTTGAATTAATATAACACTATTAGTCCGTTACTTTTACCGTGCACTTAACGATTTCTTGACTTATCGCTTCCGTACTTATCGCGTCTTTTACTGCTTACTTTTTACTTCGCTCTCTCTGATCCGTCCGTTCCATAGTCTCGAATTTTCTACTGTTCATAGTCTCCAGTTTTCCAGTACTTTCTAGAATATTCTAGTACATTGTTTTGGACTTTCTAGAATATTCTAGTACTGATTGTCATATGCGTCCTACTCTTAGCGCGTTAGAATATAGTTGACTTCAACTTATACTTCGCCTCTTGTTTTGATTTTTGAGTTCTTTTTTGCCCACTTTGGGCGGCTCGACGTTGTTGTTCTTGTTTCCAGTTACAACAACACCAAATACTAAGAATCCCTGACAGATTCCTTTTCCGTGCATTTTTTCCTTATTATTTATTGATCTGTTATGTAAGTTTAGAACAATTTGTTCATCTGTGTTGTATAAGCAGGGCTCCTCGATAGTATACTGGTCAGTATACCCGCCTGTCACGCGGGAGACCGGTGTTCGATTCCCCATCGGGGAGCCTGTGGCAACTCTAACAGATACACACACAATTCACAAGCAAAAATAGTGAAGAACACCGAACGAAAAATCGAACAAGAAAATACATCAGTACCGTATACCATAGCGATAACAAAAATAATTCACATCAGTGGAGTATAGTCGAGTTTAGAAATCAGATTCTAAACACGGTCAGTAGCCTGATGGGTAACGCTTAGATTCAATTTTTTTCGTGATTCAAGCTGTCATAGCGTCAGTTCGAATCACACGATCTTCTTCACTATTATTTCAAACGCTATAAGCCCCTAGCCCAAGACTAATGACTTTTCCCGAAAAAAATCATTATGGAAAATTTAACATGCCTCAGGACTTGCTAAATAAGGCCAAGACGGGTCCGGGTTCTAGTGCCGATGATGATCATGATGATGTTGTATAAGCAGTCTTTCTTACCTGTCGCTGTTGCACTTCGAAACAAACATGTCTAATTTATTCTCGAATGCGATTTCAGTTCACCACTCGAACTACTCCAACTGGACCACCCTGTTAAATTTTATTTGCGTTCTTATGGCCCTAGTTTCTAGAACACTAAACCATCGCGTTTCGTCTGCCATCAGAAAGGAACATGTTTTTATAAAGATGCATTGCCTCGTCATGAATTAGATTAATCAGGGAATGACTTTTCATCATGTGGGCATGAGCCGTTCAAACTTGGGACAATTTTGCTTCAAAATACGGATGTCACCGGTAAGCCAGATTTCGCGATTTTCGTGATTATCAAACAGGAGGGTATTGAGTTCCGGCTTCCAACTTATCCCAACGAAGATGCCCCGAAAAGCCCAGGAACGTCAGACTCAACTCAAATTTTCTTGTGTTTTTCATAGAAAACCCATTTTTAAAGCTTGTTGACAAAACAAAACCAAAATAATATATATTCAGTCACCCGAAGCTTTTTTAAAACAATAGAAAGTTGCGGAACATCCTCCAAAGTCGAACAAAGAAAATTGATATAGCTCTCCGTGTTTACAGACCAAACTAATTTACTGTGTGTTTGTATTTGCCTTTTCACAGGATTTTCAATTTTCATTTCAGTCGGTCCCTGACAGTAAATATCCCATGAGACCCTCATACCTGATTATGACAGTATCCGAGCTGAAAGCATAAAACAGAATCCAATAAGTGTGTTAATTGGGTACCTTTTCCTGAGCAGTTCTGGAATATATTCGTACAATTTTCATTTACCTCATTCACTGGGTATTCATATCCCAATTAGAGCTATATACAATATAAAAAAAAACATTTTTAAAACATTCTTACCAATCATTTTTTACGGTGTAGTGTTGTTAGTAAACACAAATAATGTTTATCAAAATTATTCATCGTGAATTTAGTTATGCGTCGGTGGGCGTCGATGGTTAGTTCACCGACTCAGTGAAGCATAAAACATAAAACCTCTGGGCTTAAGCGACAGTGAATCCATGTTAAGGTATATCACTTAATAATCAAGTTATAATTGGGTCGATATTTAGCCGTGTACAAAACATAAGTACTTAATGCGGCTAGCATGCGTTGACCGGATTCGTACACAATGGTTGAAGGTATGAAAAAACGTTAAAAACGATTTTATGACACAACTGTTGCACTCACAACTCGCATGGTCACTGTAATTGCTGGGTTTATATGCCTGGCCTAGTTTTGTTGTACAGTAATTCGTGCCTACTCGCTGTATTAGGTCTTTTTGTGCTCTCCAGATTCAAATAAACAACGTCGGGTTGGTATCGAACGAGCACAGCTTCTTTTTTTATACACAGGAAGACGTGGCAGTGGACGGTAGGGAACCATTATTGAAATAGCTACGTGGACAAAAGTGATGGCGTTACGGTGTTTTCAGAAAGAAGGAAATCGCCCTTTTGTGTGCTAAACTGATGGATATATTATTTTATTTAAATTGCTTCTGGGAACCTCGTCTTGTGAACTGGAAATAAAATTACAGATGCCGGAACTCGATTTGAGATAAAAAAAAAGATTTATAAGTTAAGGGGAAAAATGTGTTGACGTGTAAAACCCAATAAAAATAAATTATGAACCCATATACGCAACATTAAAAACCATATAATGATTATGTACTGAATTAGCGTAGTCTGTTTGATAATACTTTTTTTTTTTACCATGGGATGAGGTAAATCGACAACCAAGCTAGTTTTGATATAGAAATGTACCAAATTTCAGTTGAAACTGTTTGCGGATGGAGTGTTGTACATGTATTCTAAAATACACATTAGGGTGAAGTGCCTGCAAACCTGAAATATAAATTGTTTCGGCAGTAAATATACGAGGGCAGGTCAATAAGTCTTAAGAACATCAGGACGATTTTCTTTTATTTTCTCATTTAGCTGACCTAATAATGGCGCATAATACTGTCAAATACCGTCTTTCCAAATAGTCAATGACGTGCACCCCTAAACACAGTAGCCATAGCATTTCGAACTGAATTCGCCGTGTTTGCCTTCTTTGGAGCCCGTTGGCCTTTAACAATCCACTGTTTTGACTATTCATTCGTCTCGGGAGTGTAGTGGTGTATCCATGTTTCATCTACAGTTACTAATTTGCGCAGAAACTCATCTGGGTTGCGACGCATGCGCTCCAAAAGTTCTCAGCTGAGAGCAAATGGGGTTCCCATCTAGCAGATATTTTTTTCGTGCCCAATTTCGTGGAAAATTGGAACATGAAACAAATTGAAAATTGACATATACCTTGTGAGTAAAAATGCTTACTAAAAACACACTATTAGGGATGCTACGAGCGCCATCGTAGGCGTTTCTAAGGACTTATTGACCTACCCCCGCAATTGCTGAAGGTAATATCATCTTGTTGGCTGTACTTATACACATATTTAAAACAGCGATTATTATAAATACCTTCGTAAGCTCTCATGGATGTATTCTTTTCTTTTTTTGTAAGAAGGTGAAAGCTTCCTAACAATACCTTTGGACTAATCCACTTGTATTGCGACCGCCAAAATAAAGTGCACACTGAATTTTTAAGTTCAAACTTTACCAAGTGGAGTACATCCTTTTATAAAATGACTAATAAAAGAAAATTAAAATGTAACTGAACAAAAACAATTTAATAAATATTAATCAGTGGGCCTTCCCACGGATTCCTTTAGGGGATGGCATAAGAGAGTGACTGCCTTGAACAGAAGATTCGCTGAGGCGAGTATTCTACTCTAGCGAAATAAAAGGTCCTACACACACTTCAATTCAATTCAATTCAATTCAATTCAATACGCGTTCAGCCGATGGATACCCCGGTTCTATTGTTTGCCTCTCATCATATAACGAGTAAACATTGATCGGCAGAAGTCTACACCTGCATTGACGAATGGTCTGGCCGGTTGTCCCGCTGATAGACGTGAGAGTTGTGATAGCAATTTCGATCGTGCTCGAGCACATGCCACACAGCTCTGAACGACTGAACGAGCCAGTGCATGTTTCCTTCGATGGACCAACTTGTCTGCCTGGTGACGGGTAGCAACCTCTGAAGGCCAACATGAATGCTTCTCATCAGCTTAGCATCGTAAGCCAACTCTGCTGGTTCAGGTCGTCTTCCTATTCGTATGACTCCTTCATCAAGAAATGAAGTAAGACTGTTGAGACAGTTGTTGCTGGGGACCTCGCCTTTATGTCGGTCCCAAATTCCGCTTCATGCATGGATCTTAGTATTCCTATAGCGTTTAGAAAGGATAATGAAGAAAATGAATTGAGTACACGATGAAATGGGTGAGAAGTGAAGCATTGAAGCATCAGACTAACGGCCGCGTGTATGAATTCGATTTCTAAACTCAGGTACACTCAACTGATGTGGAATTGCTTTGGTATTGGTATACGGCTGATGCTTTTGCTTATTTGATTTACTTTCTGTCTTGGTCTTCACTATTTGCTTGTGTACAGTGTGTATCTGGTAGAAACGCCACATTCTCCTCTTTGCCTCGTCCAGTTCTAGGCTCGTGAGAGTGCATGCTGGTGCTCCTGGCGTGCCCTGTACTTGTGTTCTCAGTGATCAGATGAACCACAACGTGTAGCCAACGGTCCGCTGTGCTCGTTTGAACGAGTTCTTATGCTTGATGCTGTCCAGAAGACTTGGCGTTGCTTTCTGAGCAGTTGAAGTTATTGAATAGGTACTAGAAACCTCGCTGTCGTACGACGGAGTAGAACCATATAGAAGTCGTGGTCTGTAGAACCATAGGCGGCATGCCTCGAGCTGATGGGGGGCGAGGCCTCGTGGCAGAACGCCAGTGGGGTTCTCTTGTGATGACACATGGCTCCATTGGCGGAAGTTGGTTAATTGCTGTATTACCCCGAATCGATTTGCTACGAATATTGGTAGAGAGGCTGATGATGTGGACCTGATCCAGGATAAGAGTGTTTTGTAGTCTGTCCAGATGTGTATTAGATGCTCTATGATATTTAAATCCCCTTGTATGTGCTTCAAAAGTTCGAAGCCAAGCTTCGCTGCGAAGAGCTCGAGACGAGGTATTGGCACTTGCGCCATTTTCGAAGCCGCTATTGTTGGCTTGGCGCACAATAGACGTATTGTGACGAGGTCGTCCATCGAAAGAGACTTCATGTACGCTATAAGTCCGTAAGCACGTCAGATCCGTCAATAAAGATGTATTCCCCGCTCTTTGGTGTTCCGTTTGTGAACATATACCTGGGAATCTTGATGCGACTTAAAGTCAGTATTCTTTCCCGAGACTTCTCCCAGCTGGCGTATAGCTCTCGGAATAGTGCTGCGTCCCAGTCTAATTTTAACTCCCATGATTTCTGTAGAAATAATTTTGCTGGAAACATCACTGGTGCAAAGAGTCCGAGGGCGTCGAACACGTGCGCTATATCCGAGAAAGCTGTCATTTTCGTGATCTGCCCCTTATTTATTTGTGGCGTTTTTATGTAGAGCACGTCGCTCTTCGGCATCCATGCTAACCTAACTAACACGATCGTGGATCTATTGCTCATTGCAATTTCTGAAGTCTGTTACTGAATCTCTGGGTTGAGGCGGTATGCTCTTCATCAATGCCTCGTGATTCGTGCATCGTTTCCTTAGCCCGAAGCCTCCTTTGCTTAGTATTGCTCCGACTTCTTGTATTCTTAACATCTCTTATTCCAACCTAACTATTGCCAACCTGTTCGCGTCGTTTTTCAATAAATCCTTCACGGACATCTCATTCGAACCCAATCCGTCGTATTTCAATGACTTGCCCGAATTCTCCCTTGGTCCTTTCTCTCCTCAACTTATTCAGCGTCACGTAGTTGAGGAGAAACTAAACTTATTCAAAGACGAGTTCAGCCCCGGACCTGATGGACTTCCGTCTGTATTCTTAAAGAACTGTTCCACTTCTCTTTCTCTCCCGATATCAAAGATTTTCAACCTATCTCTATCTCAAGGGACCTTCCCTAGTATATGGAAATCCTCCTATGTCCGCCCCCTTCTTGAATACGCCAGTCAGGTCTGGTCTCCACATTGCTCGTCCCATATCCGCAGAATCGAGAGCGTGCAACGTCGGTTTCTGCGTTTTGCCCTCCGTGGACTGAACTGGGAGAATCCTCGGATTCTTCCCCCATACGCAAGCCGGCTCCATTTGATCAACCTCAGTACACTTGAGGAACGCAGAACTCTTGCCGATATCCTCTTCATCCACCGTCTCCTCTCCGGCACAATCAACTGCCATAGCTTGCTTTCCGCCATCGCACTCAACACCAACCCCCGCAACCTACGAAACCCTCGTCTCTTCTATCTGCCCTCCCACCACACTTCCTATGGCTGTAATGAACCAATTTCACGTATGCTTAAGCAGGCAAACTCTTACCCCACCTTCTTCGATTTCTACCTCACTTCTATTGCTCTCAAACGTCGTCTTCTGTCTTTCCCCTCGTAACCTTGCCCCACCCACTATCTACACTTTTACTACCCGTATACATTCCAATCGCCCCGCCCCTTTATCCTACTACCCGGTCTTCGCTGTGTGTGGATCGTTGTTTGACCCGGCTGTTGCCTTGGATGGTCATGTTTTCAGGTAGCTCCTTTAGACCCAATCGCTTTGCCATACGTTCTGTGATGAAGTGCAGTTGTGAGCCAGAATTCAATATGGCCCTTCATTCTACCGTCTTCCCACGAGCGTCGATTAAGTGAATGCTTGAGTTCTCGAGCATTGTATAAGACAACCCTGGGTCGTTCTCTTGACTGCTTAGGGCCGGTCCCTCATCAGTGGTTGTTGGTTTGATGGGTTTCGACATCAATTGGTTAGCTTTCGGTTCCGCATGTAGGAGCGTGTGATATTTCTATCGCATTTGGGGCAAGTGCGAGAGCGGCATTTCTCCCAGCTGCGTCCGGTTCGCATGCAGTTCTGGCACAGGTGGTTGTTCATTACAATGTCCATCTTATCTTTGGGAATTAGTTGAATGAATTCGGGACAACGTCGTAGTATCCGGCGCCGTTCGCATCTTGGACAGATATGGGATTGGTCCCAAGCCGACCAATACTCCGTTTATTTTTTATTTTATTTTATTTTGGCTTCTCTCAGGAAAGGCGAACCTACAGCGCTGAGTCAGCGCCCTGAGGTGCTTTTTTTCTCGACCGGGTCCACCAGCCAAGCTTCGAAAGATGGTCAAAGATTTCTCCCAACTATTTCACGAAGCCCTATAACTTAATGGGGTGATATTTCACCGGGTGGTCTACCACTCAGTAATTATGCCGAACTGCACAATAGCAAGAGTCGTCAGTTGAACCTTGGGTTGCACAACCAAACGCAAGACACAACATCCTTAACAACTCAGCCATTGAGGTGGCATATATATATCTTGGATCTCCAAGGAATAGTCCATGTGGTAATGTCTGTAAAAGACGCAATGCTCTGCTACGTGTCTTCCAGATGACAAGAACTCTAGCGAGGATGTTAGTGCTGTCTCTGAATGATATCGAGCAGATCAAGAATGGATCTCCAAGGAATAGTCCACGCGGTAATGTCTGTAAAAGACGCAAGAGCTCTAGCGATGATGTTAGTGCTGTCTCTGAAATATTATCGAGCAGGTCAAAGGAATGCTTAGAAGTAGAACTGCAACTGTATGAACAAAATTCGATCGACAATGTTATTTAGAGTGTGTACACTCTGTCAATTGTCTACCAGGAATTTCATTGATTTTGATTCCGCTTCGACGTATCTGACAAGGCTTTGCTTCTTCCTGTGAGCGACTCTGGGGCAGAGAAATTAAACTCAAGGAAATTCGTCAGGTCTTTCAAAGTCGGTAACGAACTGGGATATTTTACGGATTGCTCTCATATGGTGTGCGTGGATCTGTCCAGCTTCCTTGTTAGTAAGTGCACGATGATGGCACCCCACGAGCTTGTGTCGACGTGGATGCTATTTTAATGCTAGAAGGAGGCATTCTTGGATGACATCATGCAGCGCCTTTATTGAGCTGGCATTCTCGCTGCATGTGGTTGATTGTGTAAGCAGTCTGACGAGTATTGTATTTGCTGCAATACATCCGTTAGCGTATCAGCTTCAAAATATTCCAGCTGATTCAAAGTTGGCTCCCGTGGATGGCAGATGACGAATCAAGCGCTCTGCTTCTTCGATGAGACTAGCATTTAGATAGTGCATCTTCTCAGCATCTGATATTCTTCTGTTGTGCACTAGTTCGGTCGATTGTACTGGAATGGCTGGACTGCTCACTGAACTATACGATTTTCATATAGTCTCCGTCGAATTTCGGAGGTGATATCTCAGGGTGCCTAAGTTTCGGTCATTCTTGAAGTTTGTTGGACATGTCTTGACATCATCTCCTGCAGTTTAATTAGGTATCCCGGTGTTCCTTCCTCTAGTATTTTTTCCTTCCTTTGTAGTATTTTTTAATACCGTAACCTTGACGACTGGGATCTGGAGATTCGTCGCATATTTTGCCATTATCGCTCGATGCACTTTTCTTTAACTTGGCAAAATTGTTTCATTCGCGTCTGCCTCGAGGTTAGTTATCTATGCACAGATTCTCCTTAGCCCTTTCATGGCAGTTCTTTATTTCCATATCAGTTTGACTACTTTCTCGGAATGTCTTTGTTTTTCTTCAACATCCTGGGTGAATCTTTCCTCTGCCTCTTCCATCAGCATCGATTCCAGCTCGTTGCGTTTTGTGGTGATGTCTTCATGGAATTTCTCATATGCCTTCTGTATGTTTCCATCTTTGTCCATCGTGAAGTATGGATGGGTCAGTTCCTGTTCGTGGCTCCCACGGATGGGGTATAGGTTCCATCGAACTCTGCCACTCGAGAATGTGCAATTTTTTTTTGTAAGAGTTTCTCTAGTTCTTCGTTCTCTTGGCTCTATCTTATGCGCTGCGATTATATAATATTTCTTTGGTGCACCACCGTGCTTCCGGTAGCTCCGGGAAGAGTGGGCTACCGTATAGATCCTGGAATTTCTCATATGCCTTCTGTATGTTTCCATCTTTGTCCATCGTGAAGTATGGATGGGTCAGTTCCTGTTCGTGGCTCCCACGGATGGGGTATAGGCTCCATCGAACTCTGCCACTCGAGAATGTGCATTTTTTTTTTTGTAAGAGTTTCTCTAGTTCTTCGTTCTCTTGGCTCTATCTTATGCGCTGCGATTATATAATATTTCTTTGGTGCACCACCGTGCTTCCGGTAGCTCCGGGAAGAGTGGGCTACCGTATAGATCCTGGAATTTCTCATATGCCTTCTGTATGTTTCCATCTTTGTCCATCGTGAAGTATGGATGGGTCAGTTCCTGTTCGTGGCTCCCACGGATGGGGTATAGGCTCCATCGAACTCTGCCACTCGAGAATGTGCATTTTTTTTTTGTAAGAGTTTCTCTAGTTCTTCGTTCTCTTGGCTCTATCTTATGCGCTGCGATTATATAATATTTCTTTGGTGCACCACCGTGCTTCCGGTAGCTCCGGGAAGAGTGGGCTACCGTATAGATCCTGATAGATACTTGTATCTTTAATCCTTCCAGATAATCCAAAGAATGCGCTGTCCGTGAACAAGTGAATAACACTTTAATATATCACACTCGGAAATAAGACAAAGAACTAAGTGTTAAACAAAGGACGAGTCGGAGGGAACCGACCAATTCACGATGCACTTGAGCGTCACGAGAAGCCAACACAGCGACACAAAACTTGAATCACAGCGGAAAAGAGAAACTGATTTATTTTAGAAGACTAATTTATTTTACTGCTCACTTTATTTTGAAAGATCCTCTCCTTGCACATCATACTAACTGACTCTTAAGTCTAAGAACCGCGAGTATACCACGGCAACCTAACTAATCTACTCTTGCTATGCAACAGCTTCTTCACTTTCCAACTTCAACTCTGTATCCTTTCGAAGTTCGGACGCATCGCCACTTATCACCGATCCTTTTGAGGTTTGCTTGTGTTATCCATCTGGCTAATGCAAACAAGAGTTTGCATGCACTTCAGATTGGTAACACAAAGTCCGTGGGAATTGGATGAGAAATTAGTTGGGAATCTGGGTCTATTTGCATATCATAAAACATCTGGCATATGGAGATATGCATTGTGATGTTTAGATTGCCTGAATTTTGTATCGGCGGATCAAATGGACATGGGTTTGTTTAGACACGTGTTTATATTAGGTTTTGGATTTTAGGTTTTAGGAAGTAATAATTGCACATACCATACATGTAAAGATATGCGTTGGGCTCTTTGAATTTTAAGGAATTGAATTCAATGTTCGAGAATTGAACGTTTGGTTCAATTTGCTTGACATTGAATTGAACGTTGATTTGGAGATATGAATGGATGACAATGGATGGGAATTTTGTAAGTGGGTAATGTGTATGCGAGAGGGAAATGGTAGGGCTTCTTAGAGTACTACACGATGATTTATTCAAGTTCTTCGCGTGTCTAATTGTCGTGTCGCATTCTTATCGTCATTTAACTTCGTGCCGGTCATCTTTTACAGTACTTTTACCGATGCGTGCCTTGTCTGCGAGAGCTTATCCTGTAGAGAAATTTCTTATAGAAGACCAATGAATCTTTCGTCGATGGTTGCTCCAAGGTATGTGAATCTGGACATCCGCGACGCAAACATCATAGGAGAACGCGAGAAAATGGAGAACAAAAAAAAGCGATTGAATCACACCGGGCTCACTAAAATTAATTAGGGGACTTTTCCACCGATTCTGCCTGCCTGAGCAGAGGATTTGCTGAGCTGTCGTATTTTTACCAATACACCTAAGTGGATTTTTGCGAACCGATCCTTGCCACGGGTGGCAAGATGCGGCGCCTGAAGAGTATAAAATAAATCAGCAATTAGTCTTTAATAGAATCGAAAAAGGAACCGTCAGAACCGCTTTGGTTCTAACCTTTCTACAGCGTAGGTTCGAATCACGTTTTTCATTTTGTCGCAAACCCAATAACTCGGTTACTTTGTTTGTTATTGCAGTCTTCTAAAGTTTGGATTGGTGTCCATCCTTTGATATTGCTGAACATTTCCTTGTAGTCTTACTTTGGTTGGGTTCACACTCGCCTCCTTGTGCTGATGGTGATCCAAGGCATGGTTGCAGGAGCTTTATTTTCTGTCTCGTCGCTAATCCCTTTGTTATGGTTATTTTAACAATTTAATTATAATATATATATTTAATATATTTAAATTTATTTAAAGGTAAATATAGGGGTTAAGGAAATGAGAACTTACTTGGTCGACCGTGGAGTGGTCGTTGTAGCTGCTGCTGCCTCCGCTGCTAGCAGGTTGAAGGGGGCGTTGAGCTTTGTGCTCCCCTGTTCAGCTTGTTGTTCTTGTTGATTACTACTGTGTATCTCGTAGCAAGTCCTCTACTTCAAACCTATCTTCTTCGCCAGAAGCTACTCCTCGGGATGCAATTATTCTATTATATTCGGGATCGTATACCGGTAGAAGAGCACTTGCAATTGGGCACTTGGATCTACGACGTTGTTTTCCAATTCGAGTTTTAGCTGGTTTTCCAGTTCTATATCGGAATTTGAGCTCGGTCCAGGAATTAGGATTGGTCTCGTTCGTAGTTTTACGTCGAATGAATATTTTTTTGTTTTCGCCGTTGACGTTTAGGTTTTATTCGGCGCCAACGCCGTTTTTTATTATTTTATTTCTGCCAAGTAGAATTTGCATAAAGTAGTTTATGCAAATTAGCTACTTGACGATATTTCCTCCCTTTACAGGTAGAGAGGGGAAATTTGCGCGAATTAGTGGGTGTTAGGCGAGGACATGGACGCGAGGTCCGTAACACATTTTAGATCGACAGCTGGTTCGCGGCCTCCGCCCTGTCTGGATACGTATTTTTACCTTATCCAGTCCTGATTTCCTCTAGTTTCACTGGAAAAGTCATATTGGGCTCTTTAAGGTCTGCTTCATTCACCTCTGCCCATTTGGGATTTTACTGCTATGAACTTAAGGACATTCTTGCCTGCCGTCCCACAACAACAGTGCATACATTGACATGGTTTAATTGCCCGACGCTTTCCACTGCGGCATTGCTGTCGTCCATCTCCTCTTCTCCATTGTGATATTTTAATGGCTCAACTTTGTACATCTTGCATTATTATTACTTTTTTTCCTGCTTCCTTGAAACAATGTTTGTCAGGACGCCATCATCATCATCATCGGCACTACAACCGGGAACCGGTCTTGGCATTATTTAGCAAGTCCTGAGGCTTGTTAAATTTTCCATAATGACTTGTTTTTTCTGGGCAAAGTTCATTTGCATTCGGCGATATTTGACATTGACATTTGATCTTTCTGTCAAAAACAATTTTTATTTGTGGAAACATGTTTCGTCCACCAGTTTTCATGGATCAAATTTTGTTGCCCAAGTATTAATTGTTACTCATTCACCCAACTCCAGTGATGGCAAATATTGATGAATTAGTTAGCGCTCTTATTTTCTGATTATTTGCGAACTTCGCATAAAACAAATTCACTTAGGGATAGAACGTCCTTAAATGCCTCTCGTGTAATCTACTTACCTTATTTTATTTTCATAAACTTTGTCAATATAAAACTTTACTTTATTTCTTCCAGACTACCCTCAAAAATGCGTCTCTGGAAGACAGTTGGTTTTGGGAAGAAAACACAAACACGACCACAAATTCTTCAGAGAGTGAAAATGAAAAACATACTCCACAAGGCGGACGAGTGAAGGATCTAAAGAAAGAGAACAAAGTCTTAAACGAAAAGATTCTTCTGCTGCAAAATGAAAACAAAAATCTGAACACTAGCATCGAAGAACTAGACGCCGAACATCAGTTGGCCGTTCAAAATCTATTGGAATTGAAAACTGAACTCCAGGTGAAATATACAGCCATTAGTAAGGATTATGAAGTTCTCAAGAAGGAGCACGCCCATCAATTCATGAAGGGTGAAAGGGAAGCCGAGGAATTACAAAAGAAATGTAATGAATTGGAAGCATCCCAAAGTCAGTGCCTCAAGGATAATGCCCAACTTAAAAGCCAGGTTGCGGACTTAACAGAGCAACTCTTGGAACATAAACAATTGCAGGAACTGTTGATTAAAAAGGATAAAGACATTATTGAATTAACTAATACAATTAAGGATTATTCTGAACGTGAGAATCAGAACGAGGAGATGATCTTAAACGCGGAAAAGAACCTAAGTGAAAGCTCATCAGGAAAACAAAGTGTCGACGAAGACTTTATTGTCGTGCCTGATTCGGAGAATGAAGCCCGGGCATCAGCAACGCCAAGCAAAGAGGATCTAGAGGAGAAAATTAACCAACTAGAAAATCAGATATCAGATTTAATCCAGCAGAAGGATGTGTGGCAAGCAAAATGTCAAGAATGGGAAATGGAAAAATCCACCTCGATGGCACAATTAGAAGAGACGATCGAACGACTAGAGGCTACACTTAAGAAAAATGACGACGAGACAAAAGAACTTTGTAAACGAAATGATCTCCTCGTCGAAGAAAAACGCAATGTCGAAAATGATTTAAACGAGGTCACTGTTCTCGCCGAAGTGCTTAAAGGAGAGAACATATCCCTAAAAGATGACATCTGCGTGATGAATGAAAAATTGAATAAGTGTGAGGCTAACGCAGTTGATGTAGAATCGAAGCTGATGATGGAAAACGTTGATTTGCAAAAGAAGTTCATCGACCTGGAGTCGAGTATCAACCGAAGTACTGCAAACATCAGCAGTTCTTCTGACTTGGATGTCGTTAAAGACTTTTTATCAACCTACACCCACATAGACATTGGTGAACCTAGTACACTTAACATTGAGTCAGCTTTTAAACAAATCCGCGACAAAATCTGGCAAATTGATGTCCTCGAGAAGAACCTTTCTCAAATGGCAGAAGAGATCTCGCAACTCCAGGAAATCAAATCATCTTCGGAACACGACAAAAAGAACCTAGAGGCCGATATCAGTCAGTACATCATTCAGTGTGACGAACTTATGAAGAACAATGAGATCTTACTCAACGAATTAGAAAACTACCGGAGAAACAAACTCGAAACGATTTCAGAAAATAACGAAGACAACATTCTGCTGCTCGAGAGCCAGTTAGACGAATGCCGAAGTATAAACACCACCCTCGAAGAGGAGTATCGAGATTTGAACGACAAAATATCCGAATTAGAAAATGAAAAACAGGAACTTCTAAACCAACTGAGGACCGTTCAAGACATCAATGCAGACATCACTGTTTCACAAAACCAACTCAAACAACAAGTAGAAAATCTGGAACAAGACAAATCCAATTTGCTCTTTGAAATCAATGAAATTAAATCTGGATCTCAAGATGATGATGAAATTCATGCCGAACTTACGCAATACAAAACCCAATGTAAGAATCTAGAAATACAGATTGAGCAATTGAACGGCGATTTATCCGATGCGGTCATCAAGTTGCAAACCCACATACAAAGTCTATCAGATGTGAAAAAGGAGAATGAACAGTTGGAACAATTGATCAGACAGAAAGACATAACTCTATCCAAATTGGACACCAGAATTCAAGAGCTACTGCAACAAGAGTTACCCGCCCTCGAGTCCATCAAGATCGACAACGAGCATCTATTGCAGCAAATTAATTTACTACGCGAGGATAAAGTATCATACACCGAGAAGATAGCCAAACTCGAAAGTGACCTACTAGCAACGTCAGAACTAGAAAAGTCGATAGAATCCTTGAATTTCGAAAAGAACGAGATTATAAAAACTCTCCAAGCAAAGCACTCGGAAAATATGCAATATTACATGGAGATTCAACGTCTCGGCCAATTATTGCAAGCCGCCGAGCAAAAGAACGCTCTAATGGCAAGTAAGACTTGCGAACAATGTGAGGAACTTAAGACCAAGATTGAAAACGAAGCAAAAGAAACAGAGAAACTTCGTGATCAAATAACATTCCTTAAAGAAAAATCCGACATTCTGACAGTAAACCTTCTAACTGAACAGAAAAACCAAGAACTGTTACAACAAGACAAATCTGAACTCGCCGAGTCGAATGCGAATCTGCGGAAGGATCTGGACCGTTTACGAGAACATCTGGTTGAACTAGAAGAGGCTCACACCGAGGAAACCATTGAAATGCAGCGTTCTCTTGATGAGGCAAATGCCAAAATGAATGCATTACAGGAGGACGTCTCTAAATCCAGTAATGCATACACATCAGCCAGGTAATTTATTTTGGTAATTTGTGTGTTTTTGTTTTTAAATATGTGGCGGGGAGACTCGCTATCCAGTCATGAAGTTGTTGGATTGATCCGTAGAAACGAAACTCTGTGCCAGACGCGGTCAAAAGCCCTGCGAGTAAGAGGCGACTAAAGGCCGAGTGGTGTTAGGTATATTTCTAACAATTATAATATATTATAAAATTATATAGATACTTACTTGACGTCGTTGGACCGCTTCTCGGTGGACGCTTCAGTTCCTCTGGTTGCAGGAGGTTGTTGATCCTTGACCCCCCTGGTATTTTCTTCTATCTTGTTTTAAGGCCTTTAGCGTTTGCGACGATAGTGATGAACGTGTGATTCGACCTGATGCTATGGCGGTTAGAATTACTAAAAAATGGAACCGATGCTCAACACATCAGGCCATTGCCGCGTGTACGAATTCGATTTCTAAACTCAAGTGCACTCAACTGATGGAGAATTGTTATGTTATCACTATGGTATACGGCTCTGATGCATTTTCGTATTCGATTTTCGTTCGGTGTTCTTCACTATTTGCCTGTGTATTGTATTTGTATCTGTTAGAAACGCCACAGACCTCCCGGGTGCTTTTCTTATTTCACTGCTCTCGGGGGTAGGGGTCCCACACCCGCACTCTCACCCACAATCCTCTCTCTCTATAGTAATAATCACGCAAAGTAGTAAATTTACATAAACTACTTGGCAATAATTTAAATAAAAAGTTGGCTAGAAAAAATAGAAAACACGTTAGAAAACGTTGACATAAATCGCCACCGGGAGCGATACGGAAAAAGTTTAACCGTAATAATTAACAATAAAAATTCGCCACAGAGAGAATAATAAAAGTGATTAACCGCGTGTGACTTGTACGCGTAAATAATACTTAAAAATAAAAATTCAACACAGAGCAGTGAAATAAGAAAAACACCGAGATGCCTTAATCCAAGTCCTACTTTACTGGCATGTCTGAATTCTTCCTCGACCCACTCATCCCTCTACACATTCAACAACACCAAGTTATTGAAAAACTTGAACAACTGAAAGACGATTTCAGCCCCGCCCCAGAGGGACTCCCTGCTATCTTCTTAAAAAAATGTTGCTCTCTATCGCTCGCTTCAATCTTCAATTTATCCCTTGCACAAGGTCTATTCCCCGACATTTGGAAATCTTCTTACATAACCCCCATACATAAAAAGGGACCTAAAAATGATATATCCAATTATCGTCCCATTGCTAAGCTTTCGCACATTCCTAAACTGTTCGAAGGCCTTCTTTATGATGCGTTATGTTTTCGCTGCACACCCATCATCTCTCCTAACCAGCACGGCTTTCTCTCCGACAGGTCCACTACTACCAACCTTGTCGAATTCACATCCCACACACTCCTTGCCCTAGAAAACGGCGATGAGGTCGATGTAGTCACTACCGACTTTAGCAAGGCCTTAGACAAACCTCCCATAACCCCATTCTCTCTAAATTATTTTCCCTCGGACACCTCAGGTGTCCCCCAGGGCTGTCATCTCGGCCCCGTCCTATTTATCCTAACCATAAACGACATAGGCTCTTGCATCAATCACTCCCTCATCTCGCTTTACGCGGATGATACCAAAATTTTCAAGACAATCTGCTCTCCCCTAGACTCCTCAGTTCTCCAATCGGATCTTAACAGCTTTTCGACTTGGTGCCAAAATAATTGCCTAGAATTGAATATCGCCAAATGTCACACAATCACCTTCTCTCGGAAGCGCTCCCCCACCCAGCCACGTTCCTAAAACTTGCTGGACCAACCGATAACATCGGTTGAATCGGTTTGCGACCTGGGCGTCCTATGCGACAAGGAGCTTAGATTTACCGCACATATCGATCACATGATCCTTAAGCCCAACGCCGCCCTTGGCTTTGTAAAACGCTGGTCGAAGGAATTCCTAAACCCCTACGTCTCCCAATCACTTCACACAACTTTTGTCCGGCCACTACTCGAAAATGCTAGTCAGGCCAGGTCCCCGTATCAATTGTCTCACATTCGTAGGATTGAGGGCGTTCAACATCGTTTCTTGCGCTTTGCCGTCCGTGGACTAAACTGGGAAAACCCGCTCACTCTACCACCATACATAGGCCGGCTCCTTCTAATCAATCTCAACACACTTGAGGAGCGCAGAATCCATGCCGAGATCATCTTTGTCCATCGCCTCCTGTCTGGCTCAATCAATTGCCCAAGCTTGCTCTCCACTTTAACATTTTATACAAGCACCCGTAATGTGCGGAACCCTCGACTGTTTTACGTGCCCGCTCATCACACTTCCTGCGACGCTTACGAACCCATCTCGCGTATGCTACGACAGGCCAACTGTTTCTCCACCTCCTTCGATTTCAACCTCTCCACTCCTGCTCTCAAACGACGTCTCAGAAGAAACCTGTCCTAACCCCGTCCCCCTCCCTCCAATAATCCCCCCTACCCAGCCACCCTACCCCCCCTCTCCTACCCTCAAAATAGCCCCCCCCACACCTTTCCAGCCCCACCCACAATTTCAACCTATCCCCCCAGCTCACCAACCAGTATGTGGATATGCCCTTCACTGTCACTGTCTCACAAATGCCGAATTTACCACCCCCACATACACTCGCCCTTCCCTAGTCTCCTACCTCCCCTATCGCCCAGTCATCTTCACCTTCCTGGTTTTTTTTCTCTCCTCACTCTAGATTTAAGATAGTCTGTAAGGTTTTTCTATTAATTTAATTTAAGTTAATTTAAGCTTGCATTAAGCTAAATAAATGAGGGCTCTGCCCTCACTAAACTAAAGAAGTAAATACCAGAGGGATCAAGAACCTAACAACCCCCTACAACCAGAAGAGCTAAAGCGTCGACCGAGAAGCGCTCCGACGACGTCTAGTAAGTCTCTATGTAATTTAATAATATTTTAATTGTTGGAAATATACCTAACAGTGGTAGATGAGGTCCCAACGCCCTGTCGCCGGGTGGAATACCACCCCATCTAGCTACAGGCTCCGTGAAATGGTCTGAAGAAATAACTGCCCATCTTTCGGGGGTTGGTTGATGGACCGGTTCGAGAAAAGGTTGCTTTCGGTGGTACTCGGTCCCAAGGTGGGATGCCGCACTGTTACGCTGTACATTCTGCGATATCGTCGGGGGAAATCTTCGACTATGTTTCGGATGTATGGCTGATGGCCCGGACTGTAGGAGAAAGCCAGTAAGGACCGTTCAAACGGTTTTCGAAAAGTCAAATCTTCCTTAATAACCATGTTGCCTCTATAAAAGGTATGATCCTGCATGGTGCGTGGAGCTTTATTCTGGACACAATAAAAAGTATCAAACCCATGTAGAATATAGTATTTGATTTCAGGTGCAGGGTAACTATTAGTGTTTAAAAATTAAGCTTCTTTTATTAATTCATTATTTATTATTACAATGTAATAAATTACAACCAGGACTATCGGTTTAATACCTAATTCAGTAATCCACAAGCAAATCGATGAAGATTTAAGAGGGTTGACTGCATTGTTTATGTCTCAGGTCGATTTGGTTTGACAGCCATTTCATTTTGAATGACGTTTGTCAGTTGATATTTGTCAGCCGTAAAGAAAGGTCGAGAATGATTTGTTATGGAACAGCTAGCGTCGCAATAACATATTAAGTTTATTAATTATTAAATTTAAATAATTGTTTGTTGTTGTTGTTTAAATAATAATTAGCGCTAAAGCAGATTTCGGCTTGGTTGACTTTGTAAATAAACAGAATAGCCACAATTGGGGCATCAAAAATAAATTAAACACCACTACACTCTTGTTGAGCAACTGCATGGTGCGTCATTTGGATTGGCGCACTCTTTCAAAATGCCGTAATAGTTCCTGGGGACCAAGATATTTTGGAATTGGATCAATCCGGTCTATAGGATATTTAATTGAAACAAAACGATGCCACATCAACCACAACTCGTGTTTCCATGAACATTTTGCGAGAAAAATTTTCCGGTCGGCAAATGTCAGAGAGGTGGGGATTCTTTTGGTTCCCTCGATCCTAGGATTTGACGCCTCTTGATATCTTTTCTAAGGGGCTACTTCAAGCGATATGCCAACAAACAAATCACAACCTTGATGTTTATAGAAAACATTCGTAAAGAAATTCCTAAAGTATTACCGGAAGTCTTCAATGTATTTTTGCCAGGAAAGGCGAACCTATAATGCTGAGTCGACGCCCTGAGATGTTATTGAATAAATGCAGAAGTTGTATTTGAATCGTTGCAAATTGTAGAGCTCCGGAAACACTCTTGTCGGAAGGAGATTGCACAGTTTTCCCGTTCTGTAACAAAACCAATTTTGGTATAGAGATGTACGTGCTATCGAGGAATGGAATTGATTGGATCTATTGGACTATCATTACCATCATCATCATCGGCACTACAACCGGGAACCGGCCTTATTTACCAAGTCTCTCCACCGGTATCCGGTCCATATCCGAGACTTGTAAAATTGTCCATAATAATTCGTTTTTCCAGGCAAGATTATTAGCATTGCGCCAACCTTTCTCAGGATGTCGCTGCATGCATTGGTTCATTACTTGGATGGTGCCAAAGTAACTATCCAGGGGTGTCACGTGGAGACTGCATGTCAAGTTGGATTGAACAGGGACACGCATCGTCCTGCCTTCGCCGGGTTGAAAGCAGAGACTTTGCCTTGTATGTTCGCTCCCACCCCCCTATTGGATCATCCTCTGGCACAAATAAATTGAATTCCTTGGAATCAAGGAACAGCCCTTGTGGTACAGTACTATTATGTGGCAAAGGTCCATCACGTGCTTTCGACATGATTGTAACTCTATCACTCATATGAATGCTGTGTTATCGATTGGGTGGATTGTTGGTTTCTTAACGTTATCGAGTAGATCAAGTATAGCGTTTGGGATGATAGTGAAGAACGTGTGATTTGAACTGACGCTATGACAGTTAGAATCACCAAAAATTGAACCAAAGCGCAACCCATCAGGCCTGTTATGTTTTTATATATAACAATTTAATTAATTAAATATGTGGGACTTACTGTGATTGGGTTAGAGCGTGATTGGGTTAGAGCGACCGTTGAGCGGTCGCTGTGCTGTTGTTGTTGTTGTGGTCCGCTGGTTCGTTGCAGGAATCTTGTCACCTTGAACTATTTTATTTATCTACGAGCTGTTATTACAGTTATTACCTTCTGCTTTGATCTCCTTGATCTCCTCTTCGTCAGATGAAAGAAGATAGTCTTGTATAGGTAAAGCCGCAACGCCAGAACTTTCACCTGCCTCGCCGGCTTCTGTTAGAACATATGCATTTGACCCATCTTTGCTTAATGTGTCACGTCGTTTGTGAATCACTTCCTTGCGTTTTCTAATCTTCTCTTTGTTCTCTTTGTACTTTTTGACTTCCAATTGATTATATATTTCTTTATTTCTTCTTGGTGTTCGTACAGTTCGGAGATTGACGGCGAATTGTCAGTTTTCCGAATTTTTATGCAAATTAGCTACTTGGCGCGTTATTTCCTTTTACGGGTAAAGAGGGGAATCAAAGGGGGATTAGTGGATTCTGGGGGGACCTGGATTCAATGTCGGTCCGTAACAGGCCGCCGCCGTGTGTACGAATTCGATTTCTAAACTCAAGTACATTCGACTGATGTGGATTTGTTATGTTATCGCTATGGTATACGGTTCTGATGCATTTTCTTATTCGATTTTCGGTCGGTGTTCTTGTGTATTGTGTGTATCTGGTAGAAACGCCACACAAGAATATGCTTAGGAGCACAATTCCAAACACATGAATAGTATTCGATCGATGGTTTAATTTAGGTTTTGTAGAGGACAAGTTGGATCGAAGTAAAATAACCTTTAACTCTAAAAAATAGCATACGAGTAGTTTCTTTGGGGCAGATTTTTGTTTATGCCACCACACATTTCCACTGACCGTGACACCGAGCCGATTCATGCCTCATGACCTTGCTGAGGATCCATTTTGTTTTCTTTTAAACGTTGTGTATTACGTCTTCGTTGGATAGAACTAAAAAATATAGGCTTTTCTTTATTGTAGAATCTTGTCCAGATCTTGATTTGGCCTGTTGACCCGTTTGCATCTCAGCCGGTGCGACGTTTATGCCTTAACTGGTGAATCGTTCAAAATTGAAGGAATCAGTCGACTAACGTTGGCAAAACAAAATACGAGGGTTGCCTTTTATGTTTCGGGATTTGGCAACCCTAGTGTTGCAATCCGGCAATTGACAGCTCTGTCGTAAAGTTGGACATTTTTGAGATTATACGCACTCAGAACGTTTTGACATACGAGCGCTATTTGTGTTGTTTACGGTAACTTAAAAGATTCATCTCGGCCCAAAAATGGAATTAAATCGTCAACATTTTCGTGCGATTATTTTTTACAACTTTCGGCATGGATTAACTCAGCAACAGTGCATGGATGAACTTAATTCAATTTTTGGCGATGAAGCTCCATCAAGGACCAGTGTTTATCGATGGTATGGTGAATTCAATCGTGGTCGTAGTTCACTCCAAGATGAATTTCGTGAAGGTCGTCCAAAATCAGTTGTTGTTCCGAAAACCATTGATGCTGTGCGCGAACTGATATTGGAAGATCGTCGGGTGACCTATCGTGAGATTGAGACAACCTTAGGCGTTAGGGGGACCAGCATACATTGCATAAACATTTGACAGTCAAAAAAATTTGTTCGCGTTGGGTCCCACACAATTCGTCAATCGCCCAAAAAAAGGCTCGTGTCAATTGGCCGAAAGAAATGCTCAAAAAATACGGTCGCGGTGCTTCGAAACACGTCTATGACATCGTGACAGGTGATGAATCGTGGATTTACGCATATGAGCCCGAAAGTAAACTGCAGTCGACTGTCTGGGTGTTTCAAGATGAGCCAAATCCAACAAAAGTTGTTCGCGCACGAATCACTTCCAAGCAAATGATCGCCTGTTTTTTCGGAAAAACTGGACATGTCGCAACCGTACCACTAGAACAACGCAGAACAGTCAATTCTGAGTGGTACACAACCATTTGTTTGCCAGTTGTCTTCCAAGAAATCAGGAAAACCAACCGCCGAAGACGGATCACTCTTCACCACGACAATGCGAGCTCTCACACATCAGCTGCGACAACTGCATTTTTGAGCACCCAAAACATCGATTTGATGGGTCATCCGCCGTATAGTCCTGACTTGGCACCGAATGACTTCTTTTTATTCCCGTACGTAAAAAACAAACTGAGAGGTCAACGTTTTTCGACACCTGAAGAAGCGGTTGCTGCATTCAGAATGCATGTGTTGGAGATACCTCAATCAGAGTGGCAAAAGTGCTTCGACAATTGGTTCAAACGCATGCAAAAGTGTATAGATCTTCATGGGGAATATTTTGAAAAACAATAAAGTGATTTTCGATGATCAATATTTGTTTTTGTTCTCTAATCCCGAAATATAAAAGGCAACCCTCGGAAATAGGAACCTTGAGGTGCTGTAGTATTAATAAAAAAAAGCTTCGAAGATACTTCACAACCACCCAATTCATTCGTTTTTTTTTCAGGAAACTGCACCCAGTCGTTAAGTTTCTGAAAGAATTTATAACAACGAATGAGGTGTTCGAGTTGTCTAATGGCAACCATGGCCCACCATGTTCTTCAATTGCAGGTGCCCAGGTGTCAAAAGGTCTCCCGTAGCTCACCCGCTGCGAATTGGAACTGGCGATTATTTAGGAGTTCGCTATTCTATTCTATTTATTGCCCTGTAGAAACCCGAAAGTTCATGACCTCACAGACTCGACTCCGCCATTGTTCCCTGTCCTGTGCGCTCTTCTTCCACGTTCGACCAGGAGTTCGCTGCAGTCTAAATATTCAATTAACTTGGAATTGATGATCTTTTCCATCACCTTGGGCAACATGAGCTGCGAGATTGAACGATAATTATGCAGAAGACACCTGTGGCGATTTCAACAGATTATACACTCGAAATAATACTATACTATATACTATTTATTGGCCTGTAGAAACTCGGAAGTTCATGACCTAACCGACTCGACTCCGCCATCGTTCCCTGACCTGGGCACTCTCCTTCCACGCTTGACCACCTGATCCGATCTCCTCAAGGTCAAACCTTACATTGTCCTCCCATCTCCGTCGCGTCCGTCTTGCCGGTCTCTTTCCCGTTGGTCTACCGTCAGGAATTCTACGCACGGTGCTATCGTTGCTCATTCGCGCCACATGCCCGGCCCATCTTAATTTTCGTGACCCCATTACTCATTATTGTAGGTTTGTTATTCGGCGCCTACTTTTTAATTTTACTCGCACAGTAGTTTTTTCCGCTTACTTTTTTATATATATTTTTATAGTAGTTTTTCGCATACTTGCTGTTATAATTGTTTATTGTTATTTCTCAGGGGAGAGAGAGCCTTCTGAGATAAAGAATTACAGAGGTAAACTACTTTCCCATTCGGATCTCCGGGGAGGACTATGTCAGGGGGAACACCATACAAATATTCTGATAAATAACTTAACTTTAAGAAATTCGTCATCGCGTAATCGGGCTCGTTTTCGACGCTCTGTCGTCGACGTTCGACCGCTAATGGTATTTTGTATCACCAGGGGCATCGGCTTCACCAATACGAATGTAAACGCTGTACACCAATATTTGCAAAGAGCGAAACCAGACATCCTTACCCTAACTGAGATCCAGGTCGATTCGTCAACTGATTCGACATATCTACGTTGCTTGCATTCGAGATTCCGTTTTAAGGTCCGATCTGGCTTGCCAAAGGAAGTTGGAGGCGTTGGAACCCAATAACTGGGACATCATGTGGTTGAAGGCCGGGCTGGGGAATTCTGTTAAATTTCTTTATTGTCTTTACCGCCCCCCGGATGACGATCGATCGACCTTTTCGAACATCTTTCACGTACCGTTGACTGGATACAGATCAACCAACAGGCCTTTGATATTGTCGTCCTTGGCGATTTTAATGTACACAATTCCGGCGGGTAGGTGCATTCTAACAGAATCGACGAGGCTGGGAGGCTGTCGGAGATGTACGCTGTTAGCCGCAATTTGACTCAACTCGTGTAGGAACCTACGCGAGTGCCGGCAGACGGTAGTGATTATGCGAACACCCTGGATATGTTTTTGACATCCGAACCGAAAATTTATATCGTGGGGGTTGCTGCGCCACTGGTAAACTCAAATCACTGCTTGCTATCGGTCCTGCAACCACTTGCATTTCAAGCGAACAACCGACCAAAGCGTCTTCGCCAAGTATGGAGGTATGGGGTTGCCAGCTGGGACAATTTGCGAGATTTCTTTGCATCCTTTCAGTGGTCGGAGGTGTGCTTTGGATACTCGGATGTTAACCAATGCACGGAGTCGCTCACGGAGATTATTCGTCTCGACATGGAGATCTACATTCCGCATTTCATCAAACGAAGTTCATCTGATAAACCTTGGTTTGATAAAAAATGCGAGCAGATTACAGCGGCAAAAAATAGAGCTTTTAAACAATGGTGCTCCAATTCCACCGAGGTTAACAGAATGGATTTTGTTAGAATAAGAACGAATGCGACCAGACGATTGATACCGCGAAAAAGGTCTACAACCACAGAGTGACCAATAAAATTCTTGAGTGCCGAACTGTTTCAACTCCTTTCTGGCCAATGGCAAGGGTTGTCAGCAGTAATTTCGCTCCCTCCTCTTTTCCTCCGTTGGTGACGGACAGCGGGACAGTAGTCACAAATTCAAAAGATAAAGCTAATGTGTTCGCGAATTTATTTTCCACGAAATTTAAACTTCGATGCCGGTCTTTTGGAGCCACTTGTGATCGCGCCGGTACGACGTTCGATGCGGGATGTAAGGTTCCGCCCACGTACTATTCAACATATTCTATGTGAACTGGACTGTAGGAAAGCACGTCGAATTCGTACACGCGGCAGTGGCCTGAAGTGTTGTGAGCATAGGTTACATATTTAGTGATTCTAACTGTCATAGTGTCAGTTCGAATCAGCCGTTCTTCACTATCGTCGAAATACGCGATAATGTGAACTGGGCATATTTATAATACAAAAAGCTCGATGTATTACGAGAAAATATAAATAAACTGATAGTATTCGATGTTTAAAGTTCGAATGCATACACGTAAGTGCCCCAAGATTTAAAAATTCAAACAAGTGTTTCCAAATATACTAATATAAACGTATTTCAAGGTTTACAATGCCACACATTTTAAACAATACAATAGAGCGGTGCAAGTATATCTTATTGCACCAAGAGGCATCTGCGTGTGATTCATAGTTCCAAGTAGCGCGCTTTAAATACCCACAACTTTGGATCTAATGCTTAGATTCTTATAAAATTTGGTGAGAGTATGGCATGTCAATGTCTTCATGATTAGATTGCGATGGGCCTAATACAGTGGTGCCTCGCATAACGAACGCCTCGCACAGCGAACGCTGCACACAACGAACTTCCTTTTCGTTCATTTCACGATTCATACAACGAACTTCGCTGCACACAACGAACTTCGCTTCACACAACGAAGTCGCCCACTTCACACGATCACTGCCGATTTATTGCATCCTTCCGCGCAGGCAGTCGTTAGTCACTGAGCAGTACGCTTAACTTACGCACGTGTCGCAGCAATCGTTCATCATTACGAATTAAATCGCACACGTATCACGGCAGTCGTCCTTTTAAGATAAACTCAACATTTTTTTTATATGATGGGTTCTAAAAAAAGCAGGAAGGTGATTTCTCTTGAAATGAAACAGGAAATAATTAGAAGGAGTGAATGTGGGGTAAAACAGTGTGACCTCGTCAAAGAGTTTGGCCTCAACAAGACCACCATTTTCACCATTTTGACAAACAAGGATGCAATAAAATCAGCCAAAGTAGCCAAAGGAGTATCAAAACTATTTAATGAAAAACATAGATCTTCAATCCACGAGGAAATGGTGAGGCTATTAGCGATTTGGATTAAGGACAGGCAGGTGAAAGGTGACGTAACAACCCAAGATATTATCTGTCACAAGGCCAAGATAATTTATGAAGATCTAAAGAAAAACATCCCTGGAAGTAGCAGCAATCCAGATAATAAAGAAGATTTCAAAGCCAGCAGGGGGTGGTTTTTTAGATTTAAGAAAAGGTATGAAATCCACAGCGTTAATATGCATGGTGAGGCTTTCGGTGCTGATAAAAAAGAAGCAGAAAAGTTCTCTATTAATTTTCAAAAATTTATTATGGATGAAGGATACTGCCCACAACAAGTGTTCAATGCCGATGAAACGGGTCTTTTCTGGAAAAGAATGCCGAGCAGAACCGAGCAGAAGAAAAGAGAGAAACAAACGACTTTGGACAGGTTTTTCACTGCACCATCGGCCAAAAAGCGGAAAATGGATGAAGATGTGCAAGATTCGATTATTTCTTAAAATTAAAAAATGTGTGTTTTTTTCATTATGTTTTTAGATGTATCTAAATAAAAATAATAACAAAAAATTTATCTTTTTTTTATGTCATCTTACCATATTTTATGCTACAGAACGAATTATTTTTTTTAACATGTATTGTTATGGGAAAACGCGTTTCACATAACGAACTTTTCGCATAACGAACTTGCTCCTGGAACGAATTAAGTTCGTTGTGTGAGGCACCACTGTATAGGTTTTGGGTGGGGAGCACGATGAGTGCGGTCGGGATTCGGGAGAAGCTGAAGCAGGGGTGAGATCGGTCATGATACGGGCTCTGGAGAACGGGGAAAAAGGTTATGCTGATAAGTTGTTTTAGGTAGAGATTTTATTAAATTAAACTAAGGTGGTTCCAGCGGTAATAGTGAGACTATTTTTGTTGCTTAGGGAAGTATTAGTGTTAATACTGTATGATATTGTTATTAAAGTTGTCATTTGTGTGTCAGTCTCAGAACTTTTCGGATGATTTTTTATATGTTATTAAAAAAAAACACAAGAGATTCAGTCTTGAGCAAGGTTCATGGGGCAAATGGGCTGTGCCTTCATGGAGGGGGCCCAATGGTTTAAGGGGGTATTCTGGTTTAGATGCACGAATTTAACGCAAGTTTTTAAAGTGCTGTAAAAAAACAATCAATATTTTTACTATTCATTTTTTATAGAATGTTTATTAATATTTCAAGAATACTGTAAAAAAAATTGAAAGTAAAAAATTCAAAATTCAAAAAGTTAGCAGCTGATGAAGTGGGGGATCTCAAAAAGTTGGCACGCGACCATACCCACGATTCAACCCTCCTAGCAATCTGAAAAAAAAGATTATTAATTTACAGAAATGCCTCTATCGTTGAAACTAAAAAAAGTTGAAAAAAATTTTTTTTTAACAAAATTTTAGTTTTTCGAATTTTTTAAAAATAGTTAACATTGAAATTTGGGGACGAGGATAGTTCATGCAATAGAAAAGCCTATAAAGAAGACATATATTAAATTTGAAGTAAATCGGTTCAGTAGAACTTGGGATGTTTAAAAATGTTAGGGTATAGTAGTTTCAAGTGACATAATATTGCTAAAGCAGCTGTAACTTCGCCAATTATTGGAATTTTAAAATTTCCTTTGGACAGCATATTCTTGAGAGTATAAACTATAAGAAAATATAAAAAGAAAAAAATCGATCGTGGGCGGGGCCTAATGGTTTGAGAGTGTGCGATCTATGGAAATTGGTGTATTTAGCACCTGTTTTTAGGTCAGAGAACGGAAAGGGGCTGGGGTTTAGGGGCAAGGTGTGATGTGGGAGTAGTGGTTAGGTTGGTGTTGGGCAGGACGACATTACGGGAGTGTGCGGAGGAGGGTTTGGGATAAGGAGTGCGTTCTAGGTGAGGTAAAGGGAGGGAGGATCGGTTGAACCTTGGCTTGGATCGAGGAGGCGAGTGCGCGTGCTTCTGGGATTGGGAGAAGGGGTGTGTGTAATATTTGGGTTGGGCAGGGATTTTATAGGACGAGTTGTAACTGGAGCGTGGGGTCCTCCGGAGGATTGTAGAAGAAGAGTGAGTGTCGATTTGGGACGGACAGTTCTGTTGTTATTTCCATGTGTGGGTTTAGGTAAAGAAGGCAAGGGTTTTGACGGTTTGTTGGAGTTGCTTAGAGATAACGTCATTCCGCCGATCCTACAGTGTGCGTTTTTTTCCGAGTGGAAAATCCAGTCATATCTGGAGGGGAGGACTAAGCGGAAACTGCGTATAATCTTACTGCCAGAAAGCGAGTAACATTCTTTTACGGGAATGCTGAATTTCATCAGGAAGAACTCAGTAAACCAAGCGGGGTTCGCGGTTTTAGGTGTGCCTTTTAACAGGTATGATGTAACTGCTAGATTTGAGTGCTCCACTTTGTTGATCCGAGCTTGGCATTCAGCAGGTGTCCAAGATGTTCCAAAGTGGACTATTAGTGGAGAATCAGCTTGGCGAGTCGTGTAAGCAGGAGGAGGGGTGGGTTGAAGTAGGGGGTGGGTGTAGTGATCCTAAATCACTACTCCCATCCAATCCCCATTATTTCCTATAACCTTAACCATATCCCATAGTGAATCATTGAGCGGGTTGAAGTGGGGGGTGGGAGAGGAGTGGGATGGGTAATTTGGGGTGTAGTGAGAAGAGGCGGAGGCGGGGTTACGTTCTGGAGTTCATCATATAGAGATGATACGCATCAAGGGGAGGGGTGGGGGTTTGTTTGCTTAGAATCCACGGAAGCTATAACGGTGTCGAGCTGGTCAAGCAAAGATCGAAAAGCCGAAATTTCATCAACGACAGGGTCGAGTTTGTGGAGAACAAGCTCGAGTAACGGGTTAGGTTCGGCTGAGATAAGGTGGATATGACTGGAGGAGTGCGACAAAGCGAGCTCCTCACTAAGGCTGTTAAGCTTACAGAGAATGTCATCACAAAGGGGACTGGTAAAGTGAACAGGCAGGTTTTTGGACGCCGATTGCTGGATTTTATCCAAGTCGGAACGAATGGCGTTGGGTAATTCATGAGTTCAAGCGTTAAGGGATTCGTTGAACGAGTGGGTAAGTTGATTGGTGATTGTTTTATTGTTGTCTCTGATGAGGGAGGTGATATCAGAGAGCGACTTATGGTGGAGAGAGCCAAGGTCGTCAATACACCTTAGGCTACTGTCGAGGAGTGAAATTTTATCAGAGATTAAGATTAGTGCTTAGGGAGCCGTCGATTGCGTCTCCTAGGCTCTTGATTGCCAAAAGGACATTGGAAAGCGAAACATCGACGCATTCATCGCAAAAGAACAAGAGGTTGTCGGGAAATTCTTTAGCGAAGTGCGTGTTACGCTTGTTCATAATCATCATCATCATCATCGGCACTACAACCGGGAACCGGGCTTGGCCTTATTTGGCAAGTCCTGAGGCTTGTTAAATTTTCCATGATAACGCTTGTTCAGGCCCATGGAGGTGGCGTGGACATTTTTGCCGCAGATGCCTTTACAGCGAACGAAGTCGGCATTGGGGTTGCTAATCCCACAAGTCAGGTTGCCACACGACATGCTGTGATGACGGTTATGGGAGGAGAAAGGGGGAGAGAAAAAGTGGAAAGAAAAAAGAAAGTGAGGGTTGGAAAGGAGAAAAATGGAGAATGCTGAAAGCGAGAACTAGTTGGGGTTAGTGATATCGGGCAAGGTCATTAGTTTTGCGCCAGAGGCTCCTCGACGGGGAATCGAACCCCGGTCTCCCACTATACTAGGGAGGAAGTCAGATGTTTACTGGGAGGTGTATTCCTATTAATTTCATTTTTTTTTTTTAAATCTAGACCAGAATACCCCCTTAAGAGTGTGCGATCTATGTAAGTTGGTGTACTTAGCACCTGCTTTCAGGTCGAAGAAAGGAAAGGGGCTAGGGTTAGAGGCAAGATGTGATCTGGAGGGAATGATTAAGGTTGCTGTCTTAAGGTTGTCACTAAAATAATCATTTCCAACATTTCTAATGTGGAGCATTCGTTTGGATAAATGAGTGATTCGAATTATGGTCGTAACGAATTTAGCTTTAAATTCAAGGTTTGACTGTGTATCGTTACGTTTGTCTTTCCCCACTTCTCTAATCCACATATATGAAGAAATAACACAAATCTCCAATTGCGCGAGTGAATGTTTCGATTAACGAAATGATATGGCATTTAGGAAAAAGAGGAACAAACAAAACAGCAAATGACGCAGATAGACCGACGACTGACATGGATTCAGTCTTTTGTCAACCTTCTTGTCACTTGAACATAATCCCGCCCAATCGAAGATTTTTTTTCTTTTTCTATATCAATCTTTTTGGTTATTTTACTTAATAATCTATTTCGTCTATTATTACGGCAAGACGTCTTATTTACCTATCAACAACAGACTTTTTCCTGTTTCACCAACAAGCTTCTTCTGCTGTTATTTTAAATGAACAACATAGAGACCGTTGCGTTGAATTTACTTGAATGTACGTATTTCTAACGGAAAGTATTGTTCGAAAACGCGTTCAGCAATTAATGACCGTGTTCACAGACAAGCTTTTTGTTGAGTTTACTTGTATGTAAACCAAACTTCGCGATGAATAAATGAGTAAATTTGAACGCCTTATGCAGTAATTAATTTTAGATGCATGGAATTTGCTACGACAATATTACCTGTGCTCCAAGGTTTTATCACTTCCCTCTGCTTAACTGCCGTAACAAAAATACAATAATAACAAGGCAGGTGAATTCTTATCGTTCTCGAACATTTGCCACGAATATATTGTATCGAATAGAACACATTAACTAAAAACCAAAACAAAAAAGGTTCGTAAGAACGTAGAATATTAGATGTATATACACATTTTCTTATTTATACATACTGCTCAACAGATTTTTAATAGCAAATTTTCATCACTCTCTCGTGGTTTATTATTTAAAATTTAATAGCTAAGTAATTGTGTTCTCCCTTTTTCCGATAGCATTCGCGCCAATCAGCATGCTGAAACGTTGCAGGCTCAGT
The DNA here is from genome assembly GCA_963931805.1 of Microdon myrmicae. Taxonomy (NCBI): domain Eukaryota; kingdom Metazoa; phylum Arthropoda; class Insecta; order Diptera; family Syrphidae; genus Microdon; species Microdon myrmicae. Next base: position 111,648,776 of record OZ007502.1, read on the forward strand.
ATGCTCTAGTGACACAGCAACGTGATGACTTAGTTGCAAAACTTAGTTTGGCTGAAGATCGTGAGTCGAAAAATCAAGCTGCTTTAGTCAACCTACAATGTGCCCTAGAACAATTTCAAAATGGTGAGTGTTCAACTGAACGTAGACTATTTGAACTTTTGAATTCCCCTTTTTTATATGCATTCTGTCGATCTGTGTAATAATTTGAGTGAATTTTATCGCAGATAAAGAGAATGAAATCAAATTGGCTACCCAAAAATTGCATCGTGAATTGGAGTCGGAGAGGAGCAAGCAAAAGAAATTGGAAAATGATATTGCAACGCTAAACCAACAATTAGAGGATGCTAACCAAGGTCTACGAGCTGCATCAAGACTTTCACAAAAACTTGAAAGTTCACAAATGGATATTGCTAGACTTAAAGAAGAAGGTAAGTCTGCCAAATGGTGTCTTTGTTTTATTTATATAATTTTTCAGACGTGGGTACTAACAATAGATAATAAATTCATGGTTTTATAAAGCAACACACCACAAACACAAAGTATATAACAAGTGAACGAAAGATACAATTTTGTGCATACGTGTATTTTAACCGATACGCTCATTATTATATAACTAATTCGAGTGGAATTAAACAAAAACACTGGTTTAGTTGCTAACAAATTGCATGGTTCATATGAAGGTTCTTAGAAGTAAATATCAGCTGGTAATTCTGGGATTTGAAATTTTATAAGCACTCGGAATTTCAGTTGGTATGCACTTTTTGGATACCAATATTTGCGCACATAATATTACCATAGCTACATGATTAATTAATGCATAAATCCCAATTAGGGCTCACACAAAAATGATATGAATTACAATTTTAAACCTCAGTAACGACCATCATTATCGTTCTAAAAAACATTCAAAACTAATATAAGAATAATACATTTGATTTTATTTATAATTTTTTTTTCTTAATTATTTGTTTCATCCTAATTGCTTTTTCATTTTCATTTCTTATTTTTTTAATTGTTTGTTTACCTCATTGTTGTGTGTTTGTTTTTCATTTGAACTTAAATTAATAATTTTTATTATATTTCATTATTAACATCGAATATTTGTTATTTTAAGCTAAACTTTTGTGATGGTGCATAATAGTAATTTTATATTATTATTAGATCTTGTGACAGTCATGTAATAATTTGTTGGCTGTTGTTAGTATGATATAAGAACTTTTTCATTATAAAAGTTTGTTTTGGTGGCAGCGTTGCAAATTTTGCTATTGTTTTTCTTATTTTCTGATTGCAATTAAGTTTCCTGTAATTTCAATTCGCTTCTTGCTTTTATGAGTACTCACACTTTTAAATGATTCGGGAGTATGTAATTTAAAAAAAAAAACGAGTTTATGGGTTATGCATCGGGAAGGACAACACCTGCTGCATGTAATTTGAAATTCCTCACAATGGGTTTTTTTTTACCGCCCGCACCAAAGGGGATTATGGAGTACCCTTAAATGTCAGAGCACAGTGCGAGCGGAAGGAGAGGAAGTGGATACATGAAATTACATGATCACAGGTAAAGCATTCAACATCCGTGTGGTTCGGCTAAAGAATGACTATGTTTATTTGTGCGCCTGAAATAAAACGAATAAAATCAATGTGGCATCTAGAGTAAACAAATGGATTTACACATGATCTTTTTCGGTAGGAAGGTGGAAGCCGTCAAAAGATGTCCGATCAGACGGATTTTTATCGACTAAAACCATGCCCCACCAGCACATATCCTTTCGTATGCCACGGAACCTTCTGTTAAGATATTCCATCGCGGGGCTGGGAACATATAAATATCTTAACCGCTGCTTGTCTCGTCGCATCTACTGTATTGTACGATACAACACATCCTTTGTTACGGACTAGGCTTCTTGTGACCTCAACATATATCCAATTATTCCTGCTGGGGCCACTGTCTGTCCCATTAATCTCTCAAAAGCTCGTCGTGCGGTCTCGAGTCTCTCGCATTTTCGATTTTGCCTCCCCAGTATAAGCTGTATGTGTAATTAGCATGCTTATCCAGGGTGTTCCAAAGGCTTCTTTTCTAAACAAAAATTCATAAATAAAATAGTGGATAGGCTTAATGAATCAAGATTTAAATTGTATTATAGTACGATCATATCTTCGGTAGTATAGTGGTTATATAGCGTTTGAAATAATAGTGAAGAAGATCGTGTGATTCGAACTGACGCTATGACAGCTCGAATCACGAAAAAAATTTTACCTAAGCGTTACACACCAGGCTACTGACCGTGTTTAGAATTTGATTTCCAAACTCGAGTATATTCCACTGGTGTGAATTATTTTTATTTATCGCTTGGTATACGGTTCTGATGTATTTTTCTTATTCGATTTTTTTCGTTCGGTGTTCTTCACTATTTTTGCTTGCTTGTGAATTGTGTGTATCTGTTAGAATCGCTACAGTTAGTATACCCGCCTGTCACGTGGGAGACCGGGGTTTCGATTCCCCGTCGGGGAGCCTCTGGCGCAAGACTAATCACCTTGCCCGGAAAAAACAAATCATTATGGAAAATTTAACAAGCCCGGTCCCCGGTTGTAGTGCCGGTGATGATGATGATGATGATAGTACGATCATTGTATTCTTTTTTTTTTTAGTTTAGTGAGGGCTGTGCTTTTGTGGGCGGGGCCTAATGGTTTGAGAGTGTGCGATCTATGGAAATTTGTGTATTTAGCACCTGTTTTTAGGTCAGAGAACGGAAAGGGGCTGGGGTTAGGGGCAAGGTGTAATGTGGGGGAGTGGTTAGGTTGGTGTTGGGCAGGACGACATTACGGGAGTGTGCGGAGGAGGGTTTGGAATAAGGAGTGCGGTCTAGGTGAGATAAAGGGAGGGAGGATCGGTTGAACCTTGGCTTGGGAGATGGTTTGGTGGGTCGTCTTAGGGTTGGATCGATGAGGCGAGTGCACGAGTTTCTGGGATTGGGAGACGGGGTGTGCGTAATATTTGGCTTGGGCAGAGATTTTATAAGACGAGTTGTAACTGGAGTGTGGGGTCCTCCGGATGATTTTAAAAGAAGAGTGAGTGTCGATTTGTGACGGACAGTTCTGTTGTTTTAAGTTTAAGTTATTTCCATGTGTGGGTTTAGGTAAAGAAGTCAAGGGTTTTGACGGTTTGTTGGAGTTGCCTAGGGATAACGTCATCCCGCCGATCCTACAGTGTGCGTCTTTTTCCGAGTGGAAAATTCAGTCATATCTGGAGGGGAGTACCAAGCGGAAACTAGGTTTAATCTTACTGCCAGGAAGCGAGTAACATTCTTTTAAGGGAATGCTGAATCCCTGAAAATCAGGAAGAACTCAGTAATCCAAGCGGGGTTCGCGGTTTTAGGTGCGCCCTTTAACAGGTATGATGTTACTGCTAGATTTGAGTGCTCCGGTTTGTTGATCCGAGCTTGCCATTCAGCAGGTGTCCGAGATGTGCCAAAGTGGACTATTAGTGGAGAATCAGCTTGGCGAGTCGTGTAAGCAGGAGGGGGGGTGGGTTGAAGTAGGGGGTGGGTGTAGTGATCCTAAATCACTACTCCCATCCAATCCCCATTATTTCCTATAACCTTAACCATATCCCATAGTGAATCATTGAGGGACAGATTAAACCAAAAGCTAATTTGTCGCACATTGATCCAATTCCTAATTACCTCACCCTTACCCATAATCTAAATCATATTCCCCAATTGAATCAGATGCATGACAAAATTAAACCAAAGTTCAAACGGATTTTGGTTTAGTTTTGTCGTGCATATGATTCAATTGGGGAAACATGATTTGAACAGCGAACGAAGTCGAAATTGGGGTTGCTAATCCCACAAGTTAGGTTGCCACACGACATGCTGTGATGACGGTTATGGGGGGAGAAAGGGACAGAGAAAACGTGGAAAGAAAAAAGAAAGTGAGGGTTGGAAAGGAGAAAAATGGAGAATACTGAAAGCGAGAGCTAGTTGGAGTTAGTAATAGGGAGGAAGTCAGATGTTTACTGGGAGGTGTATTCCGACTAATATGTGCTTAGATATTACATACACCAGTGGTTTAGAAACCAACAATGACTGGGGAGGTTGGGGGTGTGATTAGGAGTAACAAAGAAAGTAGAGGTAAATAATTATAGATTACAAAAATTAAATTTAAATTTAAAATTAAAATAAGTAAATGTACAGAACTTAAAACTAGGACAAATCAAAAAAAAAAAAAAGAAAAACAGGAGGAAAAGAATAAAAGAAGAAGAAATTAAAATCAGGATTAAACATAAAAACTAACAAATAATGGAAAAAGAAAAAAAAAATTAAAAAATTAACAAAAAAGTGAAGCAAAAAGATAAAAAGAATAAAAAACAGCAGTACGTTCTTATGATATTGTAGGGAGCTTTGGGTTCGCTGGACTAATTATTTTTAATAAATAAGAGCCGTTAAATCGATTTTGAATTAATGTAACACTTTATTAGTCCGTTAATAACCATACTTTTACCGTTCACTTAACGATTTCTTGACTTATCGCTTCCGTACTTATCGTGTCTTTGACTGCTTACTTCTTACTTTTTACTTATTTCCATGATCTGTGTGCGACGTATTCATATGTTTGCTCATTCTGATTCGGCGTATCATTTCCGTCCGTTCCATAGCCTTGAATGTTCTACTGTTCATAGTCTACAGTTTTCCAGTACTTTCTAGAATATTCTAGTACTTTGTTTCGGACTTTCTCGAATATTCTAGTACTGATTGTCATATGCGTCACAATATAAACACGAAATAAAATTTAAAAAAATGAGAAAAAAGAAGAAGTCGGGTCGAAAGATTCCGCCGCAAGTTCAGCGCACGTCCAGTCGAGCCTAAGTCCAGCGCCTTATACGATGCGGCACTCAAGCAGTAATCGAGCAGTGGTTTGTACAGCGTTTTCTATTTATTATTAAAAATTGTGTAAGCTTCTACACAGAGACGTAGCTGTGGTCTATATGATGTGAATTTTTAAACCACAGTAAGCAGCCTTATATGACAATTCTTATAGTTATACCGGTTTTTCGTGTGTTTTGAACAGTTGATCCACGTAATATGGCCATATTATATTAGATTTATGTTAGTCGGCATGGTTTTGTCACTTTTATCATCAGAATGTAGGTTTTAATAGTAACAACTTCGCAATTCTCATAGTTATACACGTTTTTGATATGCTTTGAACAGTTTATTAACGGACTATAGTTAATCGCACTAGATTTATCTTAGTTGGCATGGTTTTGTCACATTTATCATCAGAATGTAGGTTTTAATAGCAACAACTTTGCAATTCTCATAGTTATCATCAAAATGTCGGTTTTAATAGCAATAAGTTCGCAATTCTTATAGTTATACCAGTTTCTGGTGTGTTTTGAACAGTTTATCAACGTAATATGGCCAATTTTATTAGATGTATGTTAGTCGGCCTGGTTTTGTCACTTTTATCATTAAAATGTAGGTTCTAATAGCAATAACTTCGCAATTCTTATAGTTATACACGTTTTCGGTGTGTTTTGAACAGTTCGTTAATGGAATATAGTTAATTTCACTCCGTTTTATTTCAGCCAATAATGTCGATTTCAATATTTTTTTAAATCCGAAAATGCGCTTTCCAACGTTTATACTTTTTTTTCTCGATACGTCGCGTTCGCACTTTTTTATTTCTTTCTTTCTCGAATGCCAACAGCTAAATATTCGCTCTAGATGTGATCCATTTCGCTAGCACTTTTCTACGTAATGCAAGTTTCTGAGAACTCCCACTTCTGCTCGGATATTTGCCTATAATTGATTTAAATAGTGAGCTTTATACTTTAAATTTTAAGTAACCTCACAGGATAAAATCCACTGGTGTACAGTACAGCTTATGTAATCTCGGAATATCAATCTTGACAACATTTCACAAACTACAGGTAAAGACAAGTCGGACGTGTGATGGTTTCCTATGTCGGAAACGTGACTTTATGAATAGCGAAATTTAAAAATTTGATAGTCATCGCTATAATAAGACACTTACCCCTTTGCAAACGAAGAGATCGGAAATTGTGCGAACTGACTGACGAAAATTCTCCATGTTCTTCTCATTTCTTAATGACCTAGGTCGCTTAATACCTGTTTGTCTATTGACGAATCAATCTTTCCAAATATATGTACCCGTGTTGTCATAAGTTCTCTGTGATGAAGCGTAATAACAGGAGAATTAGTATTGTAATTCCATTCTCTTAGGTTTCACTAATACAAGGAGCAAACTAATTGAAAACGATTTTTGGGACACCCTTTCTTCCGTTTTGTGAGAGCCCATGTTTCGCATCCATATAGAGCAATCGCCATGATTATGGTTCTATAGACATGGAGCTTTATGTTACGTGATATCAGTTTGGATTTCAGCAGTTCACTGACTGCGTGCCAACTAGCGTTGCCGAAATGCAGTCTTTTGTTAATTTCCTTCGACTTTTCGTTACTGGCCGTCAGTATCGTTTCTAGATATTTAAATTCTTTAACTTTTTCAAATATCTTGCCTCTGATGTTTATGTGTGTTCTCTGAGTTCCACCTGCTCTCGCCGTAATCATGTATTTGGTTTTATCTTCATTTATTTCTAGGCCCACCTTTTCTGCCGCTTGCATGATGATTCCACTGTTTTTACTTACAGTTTCTAGATTATCGTCCAAAACGGTGATGTCATCCGCATTTGCGAGCACTTGTGTGACCCCGTTCAGGGATGATCCGGCCATGTTGTCGTCTTGTACCTTTCTGATGACATACTCGAGGACAAAGTTAAAAAGACATGGTGAGAGGCCATTGCCCTGTTTTAAGTGTTTAGTTGCATACAACAATATATTATAATAAATATATCCGCCTGACAACTTGTCTCTCAGTTTTGCACGCGCTATTTCCGCAATTACCCAACCATTATATTCTCAGCATTTGTGACACAACGTATTATCTTGTTTTCTTTGCTCGATACCGCAAACATATAATTTTATCAAATGCGTAATCCTTTACATTATGGCCCCTGGGCCATGTGTGCTCTCGGGTGGCAGATTTGATGTGAAAGGCGAAAGGCCCGAAAGGCGTCGGGTATGAAATCGATTGTTATTCTCAAGCACATTTCACTGATGTGGAATTGCTATGTAATAGCTATGGTATACGGCTGATGCTTTTTCTTATTCGATTTATTTCTGTGTTCTTCCCTATTTGTTTATGTATTGTGTGTGTATCTGTTAGAAATGCCACACTACTCCCTTCTCAGTAACTTTGTTACGATCACCTTCGTGTGCGAACGACGGAGCGAGAGAACGTCGGAGCAGGCGAGTGAGCCGGTGCGCTGTGTCGGGATCGTAGTAGTAAAGTCCTGTTTACTATGGGAAACCGTGTGCTGTGGGTACAGATCACGTCGGGGTCACGAATTACAGCGTTTGCAACGATAGTGAAGAGTGTGTGATTTGAACCGACCCTATCACGGTGAAATTGAATTGAATTGAACCAATGCTTAACACATCAGGCCACTGCCGTGTGTACGAATTCGATTTCTTAACTCAAGTACATTCAAATGATGTGGAATTGCTATGTTATCGCCATGGTATACGGCTCTGATGCTTTACTTATTCGAATTTCCTTCGGTGTTCTTCACTATTGGTTTGTATACTGTGTGTATATCTGGTAGAAACACCACAGTATCGATGCTTGAGGGATGTAACAGAGGCGCGAAAAAGAGGAAAAACAGACACAAGGAACGGAAAGGGTAGGACATTTTTTCGCACTGCACTTCAGTAGCCTGCATACATATTTGCACATTGTCCACTGCAGTCCGACGTGTGTGTGGAGACCCGTGTGTCTACTTCGGGTTTCAACAGAAGGCATGTCGTGCGAAGCGATAGTCAAGATACCTTGTATCTTTAGATACCTAAAACGGATTGCACAATTGAAATCCGACGGTACGGATCTCGAGGTAGAAGCCCACGTGTTGTCTCGTCGCCGCTTAGACTATGACTGACTAATGTCTTCTATCGATTGAAAATGTGAGGCTTGAAGTGGCAATTTGAGTTTTAGAAAGAGAAAAAAGTCAGGCTGATCCACATCAGCCGAATACAGTGGTTGTTCGATGGTATTTGTAGAGTTTTTGACCAGAAATTCTTTCACAATGAAGGCTTTGTAAGATGGTGCGTTATCGTGGTGCAGAATCCACGAGATTTCTTTCTAGGAATCTGGAATTTTTCGACGAATTTGCTCTCTAAAAACGCCGCATAACTCCCAGATAATATTCTTTATTTACCCCTGACCTGGCAAGAATTCCTAGTGCAGAACATCGTGATAATCAAAGAAAACAGTCAACATTATCTTGATTTTTGGTCGACTTTGTCCTGGTTTTTCGCGGTTTCGGCTCAGGTGGAAGGCGCCGTTGCGAAGTTTGTTGACTGGGTTGCATGTCAAACTCGTTAACCTATGTCTCATCACCAGTTATAATGCGTTTTATGAATTTGGGGTCGGAATTGGCTCGTTCAGCGACCTTTAGGCGATTGAGTTTTTGAAGAAAATTCAGGAAAATTCGCAAAACACATTCGAGATGAACTGAAAAATCGAGCACTATAGACAAACTAAATAATAGATCACGCTCAAATTTCGCGTCTGGATAGAGGATTGTTGTGCCAACATAGCGACGAAAAGAGTTTTGGCAATCCCTTTAAGCGGACTTTTTAAATTATCAGTTCTCTATACTTTTTTGACTGAATGTATATCCTTCACTATCAATGGTTTGGTTTTCTAAACTGCTGCTGGTGTAAGCTTAGTTGTGCTCAAGCACAATTTTGGTTAATTATTTATATTATTTTATTTGTAGCACGGACTATACATATATATATAGGGTGACATGAAATTAATCACCCTATCGGAAGATGTTATAATTTTTGCAAATGGCGTCGTATGTCAATCATATTTGACATTTGTGAATTAGACAACAGGCGCAAGACTAATGACCTTGCCCGAAAAAAAAAAAACAAATTATGGAAAATTTAACAAGCCTCAGGACTTGCTAAATAAGGCCAAGACCGGTTCCCGGTTGTAGTGCCGATGATGATGATGATGATGAACTAGACAGCTGCAGTCATCTCTTAACTTAACAGGAAAAATTGTAAAGGTCCAAATAAAGATTTCCATCACTCAAAATCTTTTTTTTTTATTTAGTAAAAAAGTAATTCAAAAATAAAATGGATGATTAATTTTGCGCCACCCTATATAATTTATGTTTATGTTCTTCAAAGCTTTGCACTAATTCTTTCATTCCATTTGTGTTATCGGTGTACATATCATATTGCGCTTTCTATTTTCTTTCATTTATCATTGTAGTAATAACATTAATACAACTTTAATTATAATTTTAAATTTATATTTTACAAAATATTATATGAATGAAAATTGCTTGTGTGTCCTTGTGCTTTTTCTAATTTATAAAAAGTATGTTTTCCAATTATTTTATAAGAAATCGTCGTTTGTGCCTGCCTGAAATGCATTTTGGTGTACAATTTACTTATATATTTATTTTTTTGTCAAGTGCGCTTAAAAAAATGTCTTGATACCCTAAAACGTAAAAGCACAGTGCGGGCAAAAATGTAGAGAGTTGGGAAAGGGGATAACGATGCACACAATCTTTAATTCCTCAAGAAAAACAGGTGACTATGGAGAAAAACACACCATCAGGACGTTTCGAGATCGTGTGGCTCGCCTGGAAAACGATTCCCTTTGTTTATACGTATGTCTGGCGCTAATTTTTTAAGTAACACATCCGGTGATTTTCGGGTATCGCGGAAAAACATCAAAAAAACATCATTGTGCCTCCACAAAGTTCAGATTAGCAGAAAAAAGCGTTTTGACAATGGTGAAGAACGCGATTCGAACCCATGGTATTAAAGGTTTGATACCAAAGTACTGACGCATCAGACTACGGCCGTGTATGTACTGAAATGTCTCAACCTGCCTTGGCATATGGCTCTGAGATCTTTTTGATGCTGTGTCCTTCATTAGAGTGCGTGTACGTGTGCAACTTTTGGAATCGCCACGATCGTAGCTACAAAAAAGTTATAGGAAGGATATGGGTTGTAGGACTTCCTGTGACTTTCACTGTTAATTTTTGCACTGAGGTAATGTTTTAGATGTGACTGATCAATTGAGTTCCGGTTTTAGACGAATATATACATTGTGCATTCTGACAAGATTGGAAGATGTGCAGTATTTCTTGCTTCTCTTAAGTATTTTCTTCGCAGTTCCAAATGTGTCGTCATTCCAGTTAAGAGTTGAGTTAATTCACGTTCGACAAAATTGAACTAGTAAAACAGTTCTGGTGTAAAACATGTATGACATGATTTCCAGAACCACAGAGTCCAGAAAGGACTTTAGTTACTCAATATAGAAAGTAGATGTAGATGCCAAATCTTAGTGACTATGGAGTTATAAAAGTTCTTTGGCTTCGATGACGCAAGTTAAGAGGTATGTCTTCTATATATAAACTATCCTGATTTTATCATTTAAATGAACCTTTTAAAAGAAATCGGTAAATTGTTTGTGTTCGTAGTACCTACAATACCTTAATTACCAAGCCGAATCTGAGCGCCCTCTGTCAACTAATTTGTTTACTACTGCTATCGAAATAGGTCAACTACAGAGTTGCCCTTCGGCTTTATCGTCGCTTCAGTTTTAGAGAGTTAGCTCGAGAGTTGAACATTGTTAGTTCGACAGTTGATCATTGACAAATTGACCATTCATGCAACTTTAATAAATATTTTGGGATAGAGAGGCGTCATCTCTCGATTGGTTCCGAAAGAGCTCAATGTCTTGTAAAAAAGCCATCGAAAACAACAAGTCTTTGAACACATGCTTTCTCTAGAAGCCGACTTCATGAATCGCATCATAATTGGTGATGACACTGGGTCTATGAATACAAGACATTAACGAGCCAAGAATATACCGAATTTTTTTTTTTTTTTTTATTAGACTTCTCTCGGGAGAGGCGAACCTATAGCGTCGAGTGGGCGCCCCGAGATGCCATCAAATAACTGTTGCAGTTCTTTTTGAACAGTTGCAGGTTGTAACGCTCCGGGAACACTCGCGTGGGAAGGGAGTTCCACAGCTTCCCCGCTCTGTAACGGAACGAGTTTTGATACAGGGATGTTCGCGCTGTCGGGAGATGAACCACAAACGGGTGCGATCCATCGGATTGTCTTGTGGAGCGCATATAGACCGAATTGCGTGGAACAATGCCAAGAATCTCCGAAGAACAGCACCCGTGATAATATCTGTAAAACAGACAGAGATCGGCCACGCGCCTTCGATGTGACAGCGACTGTAGTCCCGACGTCAGCGCCGAGTCCCCGATCAGGCGGATCGCTCGTCTCTGTATGCTCTCAAGTAGGTCGAGGGTATGCTTAGGAGCCGAGCTCCAAACACGAGAGCAATATTCGAGCGCTGGTCTAATTTGAGATTTATACAGGAGAAGAAGTTGAGCCGGAGTAAAATATTTCTTCGCTCTAAAAAGATAACTCAGTTTTCCAGAGGTTGACCTGGCGATGTTCGACACGTGTTTATGCCACTGATGATACTGTGGCGTTTCTAACAGATCATCATTATCGGCACTACAACCGGGATCCGGTCTTGGCCTTATTTAACAAGTCTGAGGTTTGTCAAACTTTCCATAATATTTTGTTTTTCCGGGCAAGGTTATTAGCCTTGCGCCAAAGCGCGTTCTAACAGACACACACAATATACAAGCAAATAGTGAAGAACTCCGAAAGAAAATACGAATAAGAAAATACACCAATCGTATACCAAGCAATAACATAGCAATTCCACATCAGTTGAATGTACTTGAGTTTAGAAATCGAAGTCGTACACGCGGCAGTGGCCTGCTGTGTTGAGCACTTGTTCAATTTTTAGTGATTCTAACCGTCATACCGTCAGATCGAATCACACGTTCTTCACTATTGTCGCAATACACGATAATACATTCCCATAGACCGTGATGCCGAGCAATTTCAAGCTTTCCCCCGATTCGGGAGCCTGGCCATTCATCATCAAGTCGGGAAATGATGATCCACTTTTCTTTGTGAATGTTGTATATTGTGTCTTCGCTGCATTAAAGTCGACGAGATTGGCCTTTCCCCACTGCAGGACCCTATCTAGATCCTGATTCAGAGAGTCAATCTGTCTACATCTCAGCTGCTGCAACGTTGATACACCAATCGGCCGATCACTCGAAAAGGAGAAAATAAGCGTACTATCATCCGCAAAACTGAACACTTTGTTATCCGTTGTCTCCAACAAATCATTTATGTGAAGCAAGAACAAGGTTGGAGCCAAAATAGAACCCTGGGGCACCCCCGAATTAACAGGATACAGATCCGAACACTCGCCGTCCACAACAACCCGGATCGATCGATTCTCGAGGAAGCTCCTCGTCCAGTCGCAAAGCTGTTGGGAAAGTCCATATGAACGAAGTTTGCTCAGCAATGCCCCGTGCCAGACGCGTTCAAAAGCCTTGGAGATATCTAATGCGACCGCCCTTGACTCACCATGCCGTTCAATGGCAGATGTCCATATATCGGTTATAAGTGTCAAACGGTCTCATGTGGACTGCCTGCCACGGAATCCGTATTGACGATCATTCAGAAGACCGTTGCACTCCAAATACTTAACCAACTCTGTATTGATGACTTTTTCCATTACCTTAGATAAAATAGACAGTAATGCTATCGGACGGTAATTTTGTGGGAGACACTTTTTTCCCGTCTTTGGGATTGGCTGAACTCGAGCGATTTTCCAGCAGGCAGGAAAGGTCCTCCGTGCATAAGATAAGCGGAAGACTCTGCCAAGAACCGGCGATAGTTCTGGAGCACAGTTCTTAAGAACTATTGCTGGTATTCCGTCCGGGCCGGTTGCCTTCTTACAATCCAGTTCACGTAATTCGCATTCTGCGTTGAATAGTGCGCGGACGAAATCTCACATCCCGCATGGAAGACTGTACCGGCGAGATCACAGGTGGCTCCAAAAGGCCGGGATCGAGGTTTGAATTCGCGAACACATTAGCTTTATCCTTTGGATTCGTGACTAACGTCCCGCTGTCTGTCACCAACGGAGGGAAAGGGGAGGAAGCAAAGTTGCTGCTGACAGCCTTTGCCATTGACCAGAATGGTGCTTGGAATACGAGCCAAATCCGAAAAACGGTACCAAAGCCGGTCGGCAAAGATGTTGCTGGCTGTTTTCTTTGATTGTCACGATGTGGTACACTAGGAATGCCTCCCGAAGGGATAAATAGTGAATAAGAAAGATTATTGAGTCCATGGAAAATGCTTCGAACAGCACGTTTGCAGAATTTCACATCTGGCCTAGAAGATTGTCCCGCCAAGATCCAGACCAGCATGGAGAGTTGAATTCGTAGAAAATAAATTGCTAAAACGTCGGCTTTATTATTTGAATTAATGGCTGATGCCCCGCTGCCCGTTACGAAGAAAGGGAGGAAGAACCGATGTTATTGCTAATAGACTTTGCCATTGACCAGAAGGGACATGAACCAGTTGGGCACCCACACAGTCTGTTGGTCAGTTTGTCGAATGACGCTTCCTGCCAGCCAATGGCGCAGTCGTTTGCACAGAGTAAATGCTTGACACGGATGACAGAAATATATCCAGGATGTTTACAGTATCTCTTCGGTTATCCAACACTCGCGTAGGCTGCTCCACTCGTTGAGTCAAATTATGGCTAACAATGATCATTTCGGCTGGTCTTCTAGCCTTACCGGTTCTGTTAGAATGTACTAAGCAGTTGAGGTTGTGTACGTTAAAATCGTCTGGCAATCTCAGAAGTTGTGCGGTTGATTTGTATCCAGTCGACGGTACGTGAAAAATATTCGAAGAGTATCGCTGTTCGATCGCCATTCAGGAAGCTGTAGAGACAACAACATTTGGCAAAACTCCAGCTCGATTTTCATCCAAATAATGTCCAAGTTATTGGATTCTAATACTTTCTCCCTTTGGCAAGCTAAATCGGATCAGATCCAAGCTAAATCGGATCAGATCCTTAAAACGAAATCTCATAAGTCGTATCCTGGGCAACGATGTCGATTCAGTAGACGAGTCAACGTGGGTCTCGGTTAGGAATACGATATCAGATTTCGCTGTTTACAAATATTGGTGGATAGCATTTGCATTCTTTTTAGTGAAGCCGGTTCTTCCAATGTTACAAAATGCTGTTACTAGTTGAAAGTTGACGGGCGGACTCGATTACGGCGAGGCTAGTTGCTTACAGTTCGGTTTATCATTAAATTATTTTTTCCATAAGATGGAATATACGCTCACTTATATAAGCAAGAGCGATTGCTAAATGTGTTATTCCATTGTAGTACCATTTTTTTTTTTTTTTTTTTTTTTTTTTTGGTTCTGGTAGGAAGATCAAAATCTTCAAAAGATACCTCTGGACCGATCCAGAGGCATGTCGGCTTTTTACCAACTAAAACCACCTCCCACCAAGCACATATTCCCGTTGATTCCTGCGGAAATTTCTTTTAGATATTCAATCGCACGGCGGAACAGTACCTGTTCTTACTCATCTAAATCCTTGTAGGATTTCAGCGCATAAGATACCCAGTCATGTCACTCTCACCCGACAATCCCACTCACAATAGCAAAAAGAAAAAAGTACCATTCGGGCCCATTGAGGCTCACAATAGAGTTGTAAAAAAATGCTTAGATAACGGATCGATAATTTGCCCGCACTGCACACAATTTAAGTACATCTGGGTATCTTGGGTTTTTTAAAGATAAGTACGACGAAGAGGAGCGCACTCTTCTTCAATTATTTTATATGGAATCGTTGTTTTGTCTGCAATGCGATTTGGTGCACAGATTACTTTTCTATTAATGACTGAATACAGGGCAATCTCAATTTGTAACAGTGAATACATTCATGCTTATAAACTCACGTTACCAGGTGAGATTACCTTATTTCAGTTACTTTCTTCAGTTTCAGTTTCGTTTTTATAAAGTTCTTTTTTTAAATATATAAATTTGTTCCGTTTTGTTTGGCTTTTTTCTTTTCTTTGCCATATTTTTTTATATTAATTGTGATTATTTTATTAAAAACAAAAAAAACGATACATGTAATAAACAAAAAATAGCATGGAAATAATTAATTCAAAAATCTTTGTATAAAATTATATAAATATCATCGATGCTTCCGGCTAATAAAATGAAAATCTAACAAATATTCGATCACTCAGGAGAGTATTACTTAGGTACTGGTGTAAATTGTTTCAAACCTGACCAGTACTTATGTTATACCCATCCTGGGTGATTTGAGAACGCTGCATGACCCCCAAAATAAAAAAATAAAAACAATCGACAATAAATGATGAGTTTGGTGCATTTTAATAACCTATGCATTTTGCATATATTATATTTATTAAAATTTTTATTTTTTAACACATTTTGAGTTTTTTTTTTAAGTTTTTAATATAGTAATAATATTTTATACTAAATTTCAAAACTTATTTCCAAACAGTGGATAAGCTGACCGAGAAGAATGCAGCGTTAAATGACAAGTTAAATCAAAGCGAAACTAGTCAAGTGGATAAGATTGAAAAGAATTTAATAAAGAGTCTCGTAATCGGGTATGTAGTTAGTAGCAACATCAACGACAAAAATCAAATATTGCGTATGATAACATCGGTGTTGGACTTTACGCAACTGGAAACCGATAAAGTTGGTTTAAACAAACAGAACTCTAATTGGCTCGGGTCATTTCTGCCACCCATCCCAGGTAAATCAAATAAGTTGGAATTTAATTTTAGATGTGTAAATCAATGTTATGGCAAAGACTTTTTTAATTTCTATAGTGTTATTATTTTGCTTATAAAATTTTATTTATTTATTTATTTATTTATTAGGCTTCCAAGCTTAAGTTAGTATAATATAATATGATACCTTACAGGCTAACTTAAAAGCGAAAGTATTAATTAAAAAAAATATATATGTAGTTAAAAAAAAGAAGAAAAAACAAGAAAGGAGAAGGGGACTTGGGGGTAGGGGAGGTAGGAGTCTGGAGAAGAGCGAGTGTATGTGGACAGTTTCTGTTTAGTTCAGAACTGAGACATATCTGTCCTATATTAAAACCGCTCATGTATTGGGTTGTACCACATGAAATGTTAGATTTTCGCTCAGTCCAAAATAAGAAGTTCTCGAGTCAACATCTGTGTTAAATATTCTTTTTTTTATAAAATAAAGTGGTACGTGTGCTTGGCGTGTGAGAATTTTAAGGTTCGTTACAAGTACAGTTTTTTTTTTTTTCTAGGAATTGTTTACCGTGATGTCGCCAGTTCAAATTCGAGGCCTCTTCCTTTATGAATTAAAAATGTCATATAATGTGTCATTGGCAATGAAAAACATTAATGACGCATTTGAGGATGTACCGGTAAATGAACGCACTATAAGACGGTGGTTTGGAAAGATCCGTTGGGGAGATTTCAGCCTCGAAAATGAACCACGTGGGAAGCCGGAAATGTTGGCGACGATGAGCAACGGTGGATACGGGCCCAACGAAATCGGTGCAGGAGAATGTGCAACCCATGGGAGTATCCCTAATGACAATAAGTCGACACCTTTCTCTCTTTAAAAAAAAACTCGATAATTGTGTACTCCATGAACTGAAGGAGTCCCAAAAACTACGGCGCCTGGGAATCTGCGCATCGCTTAGATTAAGAAACCAAACTGAACCGTGTTTGCACTGGATACTCATCATCATCATTGGCACCACAACCGGGATCCGGTCTTGGCCTTATTTAATAAATCCCTCCATCGGTCCCGATTTCGAGCTGATGTCATCCAGTTTCGCACTTCCAGGCTCTGGGCGTCCTGGTCTACGCCATCCCTCCATCGCAGACAAGGTCTGCCGCACTGTCTCCTTCCATACACCCTGCCACAAAGGACTTTCTGGGCAGGCTCCTCTTCGCTCATTTGAGCGAGGTATCCCGCCTACCGGAGTCTACCGAGTTTTAGTTTCAAGGTTGATTGCGTACAACTCATGGTTGTAGCGTCTCCGGTGTCCTCCCCCACATACGGGGCCAACAATTCTCCATAAGACCTTTCTCTCGAACTCTCGCTATGAGTTCAGAGTCCCTTTTACTGAGCACCCAGGTCTCGGAACCATACATGAGTACTGGTAAGACCATGGTCTTGTACAGTAGCAGCTTGGATGTTCTGCATAAATTTCGGGATTTAAAGAGCCTTGATAGACCACAGTAGGCTTTATTGGATTTGATCAGTCGTTCGCGTATTGCTTCTTCCATATTGTTATCGGCTGATACTATTGACCCAAGGTAGTTAAAGAATTGCATTACTTCAAATTCGTGCTCCACTACTCTGATAGTTTGACCAACGTTAGGTTTTCTCTTCGCAGAAGTTGGCACCATGTACTTAGTTTTCCTTCATTAATGTGCAGTCCCAATTTTTGTCCAATCCACTTTTCATTTCTTCAACCAGGAGAAACGATCAACGCTATCAAATCCGATCCTTTTACATGACAATGCTAGACGCCATACCTCACAAGTCACGGCGCAAAAACTGTTGCTGTTGAGATTTGAAATTCTTCCGCATCCACCGTACTCTCCTGACACTTCCCCAACGGACTACCACCCCTTCCGCAATCTGGATTCATTTTGCCGAGAGAAGGCCTTTCGGAAGCGAACAGAGGTCATAAAAGCCTTTGAAGATTTCATCATCATCATCATCATCATCATCATCATCATCATCATCATCGGCACTACAACCGGGAACCGGTCTTGGCCTTATTTAGCAAGTCCTGAGGCTTGTTAAATTTTCCATAATGATTTATTTTTACCGGGCAAGGTCATTAGTCTTGCGCCAGGGGAGCCTCTGGTTCGGAATCGAACCCCGGTCTCCCACGTGGCAGGCGGGTATACTAACCACTATACTATCGAGGAGCCCCTTTGAAGATGTTACTACCTCAAAAAGTCAGCACTTCTACGAAAAATGAATATTTGACCTTGTATCACGTTGGAAGAATGTCATAGATGCCAACGGATCCTATTTTTATTAAATAAAAATGTACGGAAAAATAATATGGGCTTTTAAATTTTTACTATAAAATCGGACATTTCATGTGGTACAACCCAATATATTTCAATCATAAAAATTACTTTGTTGCGGATTCGTAACTAAATGCAGCGGAGAGAATCTAGAACGTTCACCGTCTAGTGCACTCACCAAGCCTGTCAGCCGCCAGCTGACAATGCGTCACCCACCTAGGGCCGCCATCGAGCTGTCACCCAGATTCAAATGTGACCAATGATTTTTAGTCAGTCTGCAGCCAACCTTCGTCGTCACCACTTTGTCGTTACATATCCGATGGGCACCAATCAGTCGACCACATCGAAGGCAATTCATTCCCTTGCTGACCCCTTGTCATCTGCTGTCCATTTTGGAAAGTGAGGGGTTATTTTGAGCGCCAGAGCCTTGTAATAAAGAATAGACCGTTACCGAGCGCGTTTCTATATTAAGAACATTGAGTATACTGCTTTCAAAGGTAATTGATTTCAAGTACATGTGCGCGTAAAAGTTACAGGAATTGCAGCCAAGCCAACAACGGATCCCAACCAAGAGAACGGCAACCAATCACGCACAACTTATACATAAAAATTATAATTTGAAACATCTTACTGGACCGAACTGCTTTCACATCATCTAGCTATATTAAGACGCGCTGGGAGAAAAAGCATTTCTTTCGAAACAGCATCTCTGACCAGCAGTTTACAATCGAAGCCACTTTTGATCGAATCGAATTTTCAATTCAATGGCAATTCGAACATTGCTGTTTTTCATGTTTTGTGTTGTGTTGTTGGTGCACCGAGAATCCACAAGAATACAAGGACCATGTTCTCCAATTCGATTTAAATTTATTCAATTTTCGTTTTATTTGTACTTATCCTTTTGTGTAGTTTTGGGTAACTCCTTCGTTTTCCACTTATCTTCTTTTGTTGGCAAGGATTTAACCATGGTGTGTGTTATTTCGTCACCAGCTAAACTATTTATCAAGTGTAGTGTTGATCAAGTTGCTTGTATGTGTTTGTCCTTCTGTTTTCTTTGTGGCTGGCTTAGTGATTGACTCATCTTGTTGAAGTGATTAATGAGTTCAGACACCACAGTTGTGTACTACAATCCAAATATAATCGGCTTGAAGGACCAAAGTTGTGCTGTGTTGGGGGTGGACCGAGAATCCACAACAATACAAGGACCATGTACTGCATTTCGATTTATATTTATTCAATTTTCGTTTTATTTGTACTTATCCTTTTGTGTAGTGTTGGGTAATTCCTTCATTTTTCACTTATCTTCTCTTCTTGGCATGGATTTAACCAGCCACACCATTAATCAAGTGTAGTGTTGATCCAGTTGCTTGTATGTGTTTCTCCTTCGGTTTTCCTTGCGTTTTGATGATTTAATTAATTGCTTGGACACAATTTTAACGGTCGATATTTCGATCAAATTACTTCCGTCATTATAGAAACTTGGTCATTCGAAGGTAGACTTAAAAGAAAACATATTATTGATAAAGATCGTATGAACTTGTTGAGAGGAAAAGCGGAGATAGCACGCTTGACTTTAGCCAAATGATACATAGAGGTGGTGATTACGTGTGTTGGAAAATTCTTTGAACCAGCATTCCATAAACTAAGTAATTCAACTAGCTTTAAAGATTGTTAGAAGAGAAAGATCGACTAACGTGTAAAAAGAATTTAAAAAAAACTTTAACTGAGATTAAAATTGAGAAAGGAATCTATAAATTACCATAAATCATGACCCTTTGCTTAGTTCCTTTCTCCTTCTGGACCACAAAACTGATGCGAAGTATACCAACTTTCACAGATCACACACTTCCCAAACCAATAGTCTTTTTGACCCTAAACAGCCGCCCTCCCCACACCCCACCTGGACCATCAATACTTTCCTCCTAACCGTCTACTATCAGAATGTCAGTAGTCTCTGCTCTAAAACGCAATCGATTCTGCCAAATGCACATACCCTCCCTCTCGATATATACGCACTTGCTGGAAACCAACCTTACCCCCAGTATTAACAGTCAAAAACAATTCCATTCCACCTTTAACGTTTTTCGTGAGGACGATAGTATATGTCCGGATTCACCTTGCCGTGGTGTGCTGCTTGCCATCCAAAATAGACTCGCCTCTTCTCTTATTGCAAACTCTTCTTCTCCCAATCTAGACTATGCCGCAATAAAAATTGACCAACGCCCAAGTCATTATACGCCATTTGTTTCTATATACCTCCTTTGCAACCGATCGTGTCATACGAACTGGCAATAGCAGCAGTAGATCACCTAACCGAGTTAAGTACTTCCCTAGACGATATCATTCTTATTGGCAATTTCAACCGCCCCCATCTCCAATGAACGTTTGTCAGACGATCAATCCTTTTACATCTCAAACCCCACTAGTACCAAGGAACGTCTCTTTATAGACGATCTCACCAACTCAAGCCTCCGTCGAAGAAGTAATGTCCCAAATAATATGAAGAGGCAACTTGACCTGGTGTTTACAACGGACCCCCATAATTCCTCAGTTGCCCTTAGTCCTCACGCCCTCTCAACTGACCACCCACGTTAACGTTTCCTACAAATTCCGCAAAGCTAACTTTCGCCTATTAAATGAGCATCTTAGCAGAATCGCATCTCCCTTTGGTCATCTGATTTGAGTTGCTAATTTAGTGAGGTCAGAATCCTTATTTATTCAGCTTAATACAAGCGATATTGATATTTAGAAGAAGCTATTGCCACTCTATAAGAGGAAATCTACAATGGCATTTCCCAATATGTCCCTTGTTTTCGACATAGGATATCGATTTCATAGCCTCCATGGTACAAACGCAAACTCCGCACTCTTCGGAACAAGAGGAGTATTTTGTGGAACATTTTCCTAAGAACGCGTTCCTCCCTGGACTGCTCCTCCACAGGTAGAAGAAGCTACTGTCACTCTATAAGGAAATCTACAATGGCATTCCCCAATATGTCCCTTATTTTCGGCATAGGATATCGATTTCATAGCCTCCACAACCGCAAACTCAAGTGGCGGTTCCACCAAACCCCACTGTTACTTACCTGAAGAACCCCCATAACTTCGGCCCAACTTATAAGTTTCGCTAATGCAATCGCATTAGCACCTTAAATGCTTCACTCATCAAATAAATCAAATTTATAACCTTAAAGTCCCTCTAAAAGAATTCTTACCTTTTCATGCATTTCTCCGCATACAAATTCCCTACCAGAATTCTTTCCATTATACAGGAGCATAAAACAAAACCTATTCGGTACCTTCGGTTGCCAGGCAAATTCCACCCTTCCCACACCTGCACCGTAATCTCCCCGCAGCAAAAACATTTCCTTCCCAAGGATAATTAATGCTTTCAATGCATTACCTGGAAATGCCTGCAAAGAATTTTTCCTACAAGAGCATTCATACATGTATCAATGCAATTCTGCATTAGCGACCCAGAACCGAATTTCCAATTAGTGTAGATATTCACACTAGAGTTCGATCATGGCGTCGCCATAGATGCCACGTACAATTGACACAGATGGTATATACAAACTGTCATTGTATAACCATCTAATTCGCTTTGCAATGACTTGCAACTATCGATACAGCTGCAAGCACTTTACCCAGAAATACTTCTTTGTTTGAATCTTCAAACGATCACCAACGGCGCGCTTAGCCGCCGGATTGGATTCAATAGCATAAACATATGGAAACAAAAGAATCCGATTTTCCCAGTCGGCAGAGAGACGATATACAATCTCTATTGTATAAATTATCGCAATCCCTTTTAGCATCTAATGAGTGGCTGCTATTTAGACAGCTGACCCTCATTACCGAACGTCGCCTTAGGACGTTTCCCCTTTGTTCTTTTTCCCTCGTTGTAGGTTCCGGTTATCCTTGGCTAAACGCATCGATAAACACGGTGATGTGCACGAACACGTACACATACATCACCGCGTCCCAGAGATCGCCTTCCATTGGTCATTGGTCAAAGGAAATTTCATTTCCTTTTCACCACACCATCAAATTCACCCCAAACGAGGGTGGAATCTTAGAGTCAAATTACGTCCGCTGACCACCACGGCCGTGCCGCTCCCGTTCTCCGTCGCGCGGCGGAGAAGCGAAGATATACAGAAGTCGTGTCGGGATAGGAGTGTTTCACCGTGTTTAAAATTTCTAAAGATCAATTTAGTATTAATAATAAGTTTAAGTGAAGTATAAAAACACTAACATATTTAATAACGGCTGAGAACAAAGTGGTCTTTATTATTATTATTATTATTTATTGGCCTGTAAGAACCCGGAAGTTCATGACCTCACCGACTCGGCTCCGCCATTGTTCCCTGTTCTGTGCGCTCTCCTTCCACGTTCGACCATCCGATCCGATCTCCTCGAGGTCCAATCTAACATTGTCCTCCCATCTCCGTCGCGGCCGTCCTGTCGGTCTCTTCCCCGTTAGTTTACCGTCAAGAATTCTATGCACGGTCCTATCATCGCCCATTCGCGCTACGTGTCTGGCCCATCTTAATCTTCGCGACTTGATCACTCTCACTATTGTAGGTTTGCGGTATAGCTCCTCCAATTCGTGGTTGTGGAGTTTCCTCCATTGTCCTGACTCCTCGTCATATTTACCGCCAAATATACCCCTTAAAACTTTATTCTCGAATACGCGGAATTTGTTTTCTTCCCGTTTTGTGAGAGCCCATGTTTCGCATCCTTATAGTACAATCGGCATGATTATGGTTTTATAGACACGGAGCTTTATGCTACATGATAGCAGTCTGGATTTCAGCAGTTTACTGACTGCGTGCCAACTAGCGTTGCCGGAATGCAGTCTCTTGTTAATTTCCTTCGACATTTCGTTACTGGCCGTCAGTGTCGTTCCCAGATATTTAAATTCTTTAACTTTTTCAAATATCTTACCTCTGACGTTTATATGTGTTACCTGAGGTCCACCTGCTCTCGGCGTAATCATGTATTTTGTTTTGTCTTCATTTATTTCTAGGCCCACCTCTTCTGCTGCTTGCTTGATGATTTCACAGTTTTTACTTATAGTTTCGAGATTATCGCCCAGAACGGCGATGTCATCCGCATATGCGAGCACTTGTGTGACCCCGTTCAGGGATGATCCGGCCACGCCGTCGCCTTGCACATTTCTGATGACATACTCGAGCACAAGGTTAAAGAGACACGGTGATAGACCATCTCCCTGCTTTAGTCCGTCCCGGATTTCAAATGGTTCTGAGAGGTGGTTTTCTATTCTGACTCGCCCTTTGTTTTCGTTCATGCAAATTTGAATGAGGGCGGCATATTTTTTTGGGACTCCCAGCTCAACTAGAATATGGTAGAGTCTCTGCCTTGCGACTGAGTCGTAGGCTTTTTTGAAGTCAACGAACAGTTGGTGAACCGTCTCTCCGTATTCCCACTTCTTTTCCAGCAGTTGTCTTATTGTGAACATTTGGTCGCTTGTTGACCGGTTCCTACGGAATCCACATTGGTAGTCTCCCAGTATCTCTTCTGCTGCGTACGGTGTGATTCTCGCCAGAATGACATTTGTTAATATTTTGTATGCGGTTGGGAGCAATGATATTCCTCTGTAGTTTTCGCAGTCAGATGTGTCGCCTTTTTTGAAAATGGGGATGACTATTGAGGTTTTCCATTCTTCCGGAGTGACTTCCTTATCCCATATTGTTTGGATGAGCTGGTGGATCTTTCGAGCGGTTGCCTCTCCTCCATGCTTCACAAGCTCTGCCGGTATGCAGTCGACTCCGGGAGCCTTGTTGATTTTCAATCGCTTTATTGCGTCTACAACTTCATTGAGATACGGCTCTGGGATCTGAGGCTCGGCTGTATGTACGCCTGGTGCATTTATTTGTGGTTGATGGGTGCGTACATTGAGCAGGTTTTCAAAGTACTGCTTCCATCTTGTCACGACATTGTTTGTTTCTGTGTCCAGACAGCCGTTTGCGTGGTCTTTATTTAGAGAATAAAACTGAACAAATTAATTCCGTGCGTTTCATTAACCTTCCCTGCGGTCTCGTGTGTTTCCTTTTCCTGTTGTGGAGTTTCGCTTGTTTTACTCTCCTCTGCTGCAGTTTCCGGGATGTTATCGTTATCCTTCCACGTTTGAGGAACAGTTTTCTTTCAGTGTTTGGCGGAACAGTTTTTGGAACCTTAGCGACAGTCGGGTGGGGATAGGAGTGAACCGAGTGTCCGTGTTTGGCACAATACTTCCTATCCCCACACTCCACACTCTTCGGAACAAGAGGAGCAATTTGTGGAACATGTTCTTCCCTGGACTGCTCATCTAGAGGTAGAAGAAGCTACTGGCACTCTCTATAAGGAAATCTACAATGCTATTTCCCTATATGTCTCTTATTCTCGACATAGGATATCGGTGTCATCGCCTTCAACAGTAAACTCCGCACTCTTCGGAACAAGAGGAGTAAGTTGTGGAACACTTTCCTAAGAACGCGTTCCTCCCCGGACTACTACAACTATCTCGGTTCTTTTTATAAATTCACCGAGTTTTACAACTCCCTCTACTACAATTATCTTACAAAAACACAAAACAACCTGACCCCAAGTGTCTTTATTAATTATAAACGTAAATCAGACGCCTATCCCAACTGCCTTTCGTATGGCACGATTACTTCAACCGACCCTAAAACTATTGCCAATCTTTTCGCTTCTTTCTTTAAAAAAAACCCTTCGCGGACAAGTCTTTTGAGCCTAACCCGTCTTACTTCAAAGATCTGCCCGAATTCTCTCTTGGCCCTTTCATCGCCCAACTTATTCAGCATCAGCTAGTTGAAGAAAAATTAAACTTACTTAAAGATCATTTCAGCCCTGGCACCAATGGACTCCCTGCCGTCTTTTAAAAAAAAAATGTTCCTCTTCTCTTTCTCTCCCGCTCTCTAAGGTGTTCAGTCTATCCCTCATGCAAGGTGTTTTCCCAAGTATTTGGAAATCCTCTTTTGTCACCCCCCATACATAAAAAGGGACCTAAAAACGATATTAGTAACTACTGTCCCATCGCCAAACGGCCACATATTCCAAAACTGTTCGAAAGCATTCTTTAAAACGCGTTATGTTTCCACTGCAAATACATCATCTCACCCAACCAGCTTGGATTCCTTACGGGTAGCGCGATCACCACCAATCTAGTTGGGTGCTCATCCCACACCCTCCGTGCCTTAGAGAATGGCAGCAAGGTCGATGTAATCACAACCGATTTCAGCAACGCCTTCGACCAAATCTCCCATTATCTCATCATCTTTAAGCTATCCTCCCTTGATTTTGAACCCGTACTGGTTAAGGGGAGGTTCTCATTAAGAGCTATTAAAAAATCCATTTTGTTTTTCATTTTTTAATAGCTTATAGTGTGTAGGATAGTAGGGACGACTATTGAGGTTTTCCATTCTTCCGGAATAACTTCCTTTTCCCATATTGTTTTAATCAGTTTGTGGATCTGTCGAGTGGATGCCTCTCCTCCATGCTTCACATGCTCTGCCAGTATGCAGTCGACTCCGGGAGCCTTGTTGTTTTTCAATCGGTTTATTGCGTCTACAACTTCGTCGAAAGAGGGCCCTGGGATCTGAGGCTCGGCTGTATGTACGTCTGGTGCGTTTATTTGTGGTTGATGGGTGCGCACGTTGAGCAGGTTTTCAAAGTACTGCTTCCATCTTGTCACGATATTGTTTGTTTCTGTGGCCAGACAACCGTTTGCGTCTCGAATTATTTTGGCTCTCCCTCGGTATCCATTTCGAATTGAATTTATGCAAGCATACATACCTCTGCATTCGCGTTTTTTGCGTTTGAAAAGTCTCATTGTTTCTTTCCGAATTGTCGCGCATCTTTCTGCGTCGACTTCATCTCCGGTAACCCGTCTTACTTCAAAGATCTGCCCGAATTCTCTCTTGGCCCTTTCATCGCCCAACTTATTCAGCATCAGCTAGTTGAAGAAAAATTAAACTTACTTAAAGATCATTTCAGCCCTGGCACCAATGGACTCCCTGCCGTCTTTTAAAAAAAAAATGTTCCTCTTCTCTTTCTCTCCCGCTCTCTAAGGTGTTCAGTCTATCCCTCACGCAAGGTGTTTTCCCAAGTATTTGGAAATCCTCTTTTGTCACCCCCCATACATAAAAAGGGACCTAAAAACGATATTAGTAACTACTGTCCCATCGCCAAACGGCCACATATTCCAAAACTGTTCGAAAGCATTCTTTAAAACGCGTTATGTTTCCACTGCAAATACATCATCTCACCCAACCAGCTTGGATTCCTTACGGGTAGCGCGATCACCACCAATCTAGTTGGGTGCTCATCCCACACCCTCCGTGCCTTAGAGAATGGCAGCAAGGTCGATGTAATCACAACCGATTTCAGCAACGCCTTCGACCAAATCTCCCATTATCTCATCATCTTTAAGCTATCCTCCCTTGATTTTGAACCCGTACTGGTTAAGGGGAGGTTCTCATTAAGAGCTATTAAAAAATCCATTTTGTTTTTCATTTTTTAATAGCTTATAGTGTGTAGGATAGTAGGGACGACTATTGAGGTTTTCCATTCTTCCGGAATAACTTCCTTTTCCCATATTGTTTTAATCAGTTTGTGGATCTGTCGAGTGGATGCCTCTCCTCCATGCTTCACATGCTCTGCCAGTATGCAGTCGACTCCGGGAGCCTTGTTGTTTTTCAATCGGTTTATTGCGTCTACAACTTCGTCGAAAGAGGGCCCTGGGATCTGAGGCTCGGCTGTATGTACGTCTGGTGCGTTTATTTGTGGTTGATGGGTGCGCACGTTGAGCAGGTTTTCAAAGTACTGCTTCCATCTTGTCACGATATTGTTTGTTTCTGTGGCCAGACAACCGTTTGCGTCTCGAATTATTTTGGCTCTCCCTCGGTATCCATTTCGAATTGAATTTATGCAAGCATACATACCTCTGCATTCGCGTTTTTTGCGTTTGAAAAGTCTCATTGTATCTTTCCGAATTGTCGCGCATCTTTCTGCGTCGACTTCATCATATCTTTGTAAGTGGATCACTGTGAGGCGTTTACGTTCGTCGATCTTCGCCCTGCACTCATCGTCAAACCAAGGTTTGGACTTAATTGTTTTCTTAAATCCTAATACCTTTTGGGGTGTTTGTTTGATTGTGTCTCTGACCGATGTCCGTTTAGTGCCCAAATTATTGATTTGCTCTTCCTCGCTACTCCCATTCTCTAGGATGCTAAATCTATTCGTTAGTTCGTCTTGATATTCAGCCCTTTTGCGCAGGTCTTTTAGTTTATCAATGTCGAACTTTTTGCTCATCTCCCGTGACTGCCCGTGTGGGTTTGCTGCGAGCCGACTCCTGATTTTGCCCATCACTAGAAGGTGATCGGACCAGGCTTGTTACCACGAAATTTTATTGCCCATGGATCTATAGTAGACCTATCAACAGCATCGTCACCTTAAACAACCTTTAAATGATGATAAGTTGCAGTAGGAGTCACTTTTTCAGCAGTTCAAAATTCGATAGCAGCTCGTGTTTAAGTCACGCTGATACAGCACTAGAACACACCACCATATTTCCAACTGTCGAAAGACATTGGATGAACGCTCGACTTCGGGCCAGCGCTTTAAGAGAGAGTGTTACTTCCGTTTGCCGCGCACTTCTGAAATTCATTTCATTCGCGTTTTGCAAGCACCTGTGCAAACTTTTTAGCCTCTTAGTACTACTACTATTTGCCGCCTCAATGGCTGAGTTGGTAAAGGGATTGTGTCTTGCGTTTGATTGTGCAAACTTAGGTTCAACTGACGAGTCTTGCTATTGTGCAGTTCGATACAATTACTGAGTGGTTGATAAGGTCTCGAAGCCCACCCGCACGGTGAAATACCACCCTATTAAGCTGTAGGCTTCGTGGAATAATTAGGAAAAATCCTTGACCACATTTCGGAGCTTGTCTGGTGGGGCCGTTCAAGAAAAAATAGCATCCCAAGGCGCTGACTCATACTAAAAAAGAAAAAAAAACTAGTATCGTCTAAATCTCTGCGCACTCCCAGACTCACCAGCCGTCAACCAATTACAGTCGTCGTTTAATCACAGACAGTCTTATCAATATGTGAACGGAAGTTTAGTTCCCTTGGGGCGTTTCTAACAGATACATACACAATATGCAAGCAAATAGTGAAGAACACCGAATAGAAATTCGAATAAGCAAAGCATCAGAGCCGTATACCATAGCGATAACATAACAATTCCCCATCAGTTGAGTGTACTTGAGTTTAGAAATCGAATTCGTACACGCGGTAGTGGCCTGATGTGTTGAGCATTGGTTACATTTTTAGTGATTCTAACCGTCATAGCGTCAGTTCGAATCACACGTTCTTCACTATCGTCGCAAACGCTATACCCTGACACACAAAATGGCATGGTCGCGATAAGACTGAATAAACAGTTCAGCTGACCACGACGAAAACAAAGTCGGGAGAAAATAAACTTGGATAAATTTAGTTAAGCGATAAAATTACGAACTCAGTTTTGGCCAGGTTGAGTTCCAAGAAATTTCTGCGGCACCTGATATAAAACCCGACGAGATCTATCGGAAGAAGATTAGTATAGATGAAGAAGAAATGTCAAGATGCTTTTCACATAGAGAGTCATACAGACAATGACCAACTCCAGATCGTTTATGATTAAGATAAAGAGAACGAGCTAGATTGCTTATGCAACACCAGACGAGAGAATAAAGGAACCTAAGAGAAGAAACCTGAAATGAGCACTCTCAAAATAAACATAAGATATGACACAAAAGTAACAACTAACTTTCCATTATGTCCTTATCCTTCAACACTGCTTGATATATCAGTCTAAAATTATGTTCTTTCCACATAAAAGAAGAGAAGCAAATAATAAGAAACGAGTCTGTGGGGAAGAAGTATGGTGTGCAGACGTACGGCGCTGATTCCCTTCTTCCTCCGTCATAATTCACCAATTGCGATTGTTCTGTGGGGAAGAAGTATTGTGCCTGACACGGACACTTGGTTCCCTTCTTCCTCCAGCATTGACTCCACTGTTCACACGGTTCCGCCAAACTCTTGATGATTCACCGCAGCAGGAAAGGAAACACCAGCGTCGATCAATTGTCACTGATCACGCCATCACACAAGTAAAAATATAAACTCAGGATCTCTTTGTTTTAGCCTTATTTATTTTACGTTACGTTTACAACTTCACAAAAAAATGGTTTAAAACTATCGCCCGCACGACTACGGGCGGGAGTGGCATGACCGTACTGGCCTGCGGATGGTAAAGGACTCCTCGAGGATAGAACTCTGACTTCTATTCTATCCTCAATTAAGGGTGCGATCTGGAGGGGAAAGAGAAAATGTTCTCTTAAGGGTGTGGCCACTAAGAAAATGCGATCTTTTTGGTACAGTGGTGTGTGTGTGCGATCGAACAGATTCAATGTTGTTCCACGTGTTCGAAAGCAGTGGAACAACGAGAAAGGCAGTCAGCGAGAACAAAGGAAAAGGCGACCAAATGGTTTGCTCCGTAATGAGGGTCATGTTTATGCAACGTCACTATGACGGACGTTGGAAAAAAGGTGTTAATGGGATACGATACTTTATACCATGGAAATTGTATATCGTATCTTGGGTTAATTGCCGATACGCATCCCTTGCTTGCATTTAGGTATTCCAAGTAATTAGTGGTGGCGACGAAAGAAATGGATCATAGTTTGTCGCTAGTGTTGCAGCTGTAAAAACAACCTGACGACATAGTATTTTAACTCAGACAAAGGGTATCGAATGTTTGGTATTTATGGTGCATATGCACATTAAGGACCAATTTTAGGAATTTCAGATAATGCTTGAAAGCATTACATGTCCTTGGAAAAGGAAATGTTTTCTGGGGCAAATGCAAACGCATTGGCGGGAAACAATGGGAGTTATGGAATTTCTAAAAAGGTCAAGAAGAATTCTTACAGAAAATTGAATGCAAAGGGATGCATGAAAAGGTAAGTTTTCTTTATAGGGTGAAATTGCATTTGTGAAATTATATGGGAAGATGGATGTTATGGGGGTTTTTAAGGAAAGCGTTCCGTGGGGTTTGGCGGGACCGCCACAGTTCCACCGGACACAAAAGGAAAAGCACAAACAGAACTCGACGACGCAACGTCCACAAAAGGAAAAAAGGAACACTGAATTAGTTTCTTGTACGGAGGCTCTTTTTATTCACACGATATTTTGACATTTAGTTAGTCCACAAAAACAGATTACTTTTCATTGACTACAATTACTACAATTTTAAATGACGCAACACTAACTCCGACTCGGGGTAAATAAAAGGCGTCTCCGCAGCGCTACGGAGAGCGGGAGGCGAGCCGACCTTCGCGAACGGTGGTTGTAATAAGATTCTATGATTCAACCCTCGTTTGGTGGTGTGGTGAAAAGGAAATGAAATTTCTTTTGACCAGTGACCAATGGAAGGCGATCTCTGGCACGCAGTGGTGTGCGTGTGTGATCGTACACATCACCGTGTTTATCGATGCATTTAGCAAAGGATAAACGAAACCTGAAACGAGGGAAAAGGAACAAAGGGATCGTATATATCATTGTTTATGAATGTACATTGCGGCTAAATAAATAGACGGCAACGCATCGAGGAAATGTGCTAAAAGAAAAGATGGGACGAGGGCATCATAAAAGTCTTAGATAAGTAGCCCTTGTGTAAATAGACGAATAGCCATTAGAGAAAGGTGCTAATGGATTACAATACTTTATACAATGCAAATTGTATATCGTATCTTGGGTCGGCAGCCGAAACGAATCCCTTGCTTGCATTTGTATATGCAGGGTAATTCGTTTGTGGCAAAGAACGAAATTGGTGATTGTTTGTTCGTTTAGACGAGGGATCGCGGTCGGGTATATTCCAGCTGAACAAACAAACTGCCCGACGCTGTTTTGGCCGTTGTACAATGGAATCGCCAGCCAATGTGTATGTAAGACATTGTTGGACACATGTAAGGCCGGAAATAGCCAACTCAAGGTTAAGATTCCCTGATTATTGCGGTTACACTGTATGTAAACCAAATTGTTTTGTTTTCAGGAATTCAACTAGGGAAAATGCGCGTGTAAGATTGAGATTTGCCTGGCAACCGAAGGTGCCGAATTGGGCTTGGGATTAATGAAGTTTGGAACAGAATTCTTATGGGGAATTTTGAATTCGAATAAATGAATGAAGGTAAGAATTCTCTTCCAGGAGCTTTTAGCTGAATACGTTTGATAAATTTGTTGCGTAAAGCATTTGCAGGTGCTAATGCAATTGCATTAGCAGAAACTTATGAAAGCTGGGTTGTGGTTATGGGAGTTTTTCTGGTAAGTCGACAGTGGGGTTTGGCGGAACCGCCACAAGTCCTTCCTAAATGGCGATATTTATAAAGTCTTTGCCCCGTAAAACTTTTCTCTCACCATACAAAATACAATTTTTGTTCCCACAGTAATTTCCAACTAACCTTTTTCCTGTTTCAGGTCCCAGAACAAAAGACAGTCTGGTACAAGCCTTCGTTAATTTCCTGGAACAGGAATCACAGCCGCGTAATAAAATAGAAGGCATGCCCAATCTACTCAATATTACATCTCAAGGCACAACATCAAGTTCACGCAGGGTATCAACAGCGACCGATGTCAGTCGAAAATCATCGATCACCGATCCTGCAACTAAGCCAGGAGCAGGGCCAGTGCAACCGATCTTACTAAATACTGTTGTGATGGATGAATTTATTCCATCGAGAAATTCCAGTTCTATACTTAAGGATATTCTAAATGATTCCTGATTTAACGTTTAAGTTACAAAAAATTGTTAGTTGATACGAAAACTTGAAAAGGCAAAATATTAAAAATGTAAAAACTAAAACTAAAAGATAAAGTATGAAAGTTTGTACCACAATTTTATAAATGCAAAAAAAAGAGAAAGGTAACTAACACTAAATACAATTTTATGTATATAATATATTACTTATTTTCAAATGTTTAATTTCTTTATAGTAGTATTTAAGGCAAAGTAGAGATTATTTTACCAATTGTGTACTATAAATTCTTGGAATGTTATTTATTTACAACCGGAAATATAGAGTGGATGTTGGAAAAACTTATAATAGGGAGGAGGAAGGAATGAGCACAAGGTGATGGTGAAATTTATTTCTAAAAGATCGCAAATCGCAGCGTGTAATATTCCTGCAGGTTTAAAAATAATGAATTCAATGAAATATGTATATTTGCCGAGTTCTCCATTTATTTATTCTTTTTTGTTTACTGATGGTGATGTTGCATACGCCGAAGTTCTATTAATACGTCCTCATTTGCTTTGGTATTGGCATTTCAGTTTCTTACTGACGGGTGGACTTGCAGTGATCGGGATGTTAACCCTCCGTTACACGCGGCTGATCTGACAGATCAGAAAGGTATATTTTTAGTTGCCAAACTGATGTGATTGGCAGCAGTGAATCAAGCCTATTAGTAGCTTTTGTTCAATATTATTATAAGGTACTTACTAAAAATATTACTTGGTGAATCATTTATCCTTTCAAACCCTTCAGTAGGTCGTCAGGTTCTAAAAAGTTTGATTCGCCTTTTTTTTTTCTTTTTACATGATCTGTCAGATCACCGCGATAAATATGACACTATTTAGGGCCGCGTGCAATGGAGGGTTAATACTATTTCCATGATTGAATGTTACGCTTGATATTGTTGAATTGGACATTGCATTTGTTTCTAGAGGAGCACAAGAATGTGAAGTACTGTATCTTCTAATTGTTTTTTCCAGCGCAGGCTAGATTTCGACGTTGTTATAGGAGTTATCGTTTCCAACACTGTTGGATTTAGTAAAGCGTTGGTGTAGATGATGGTTATCCAATCCTTTTATGGGTTCATTGGTTATCTGATTATAACGCGGAAGGAAGATTTCTTTAGAAACTTCTAATTTGTGAGCAGCAGACGTTGGCTTTTGATAATATAAAGTCTGCTTAGAAACTCCGGCGCTGGAACTGATATTAAATCGGGGAAATCTGCCATAATTGTGTTGCTCGTCCTTTAGATAAAGCCACTGTTTGTGTAATATATGTAGCTGTGGAACTGGTTTCAAGTTCAGTGTTTGAGGACTCACTGATCCTGGATGTGGAACTGAGCACGTCGGCTGATCCTGAATGAGATAGTGCTTTCTTAGTTAATTCCGGTTTTTGTGCTATGCCTGCATGTGATTGTGGTTGAGTCAAGTTATGTTGATCTTGGAGAAGGCTTCAACCATCTGCAGTATACACCCCCTGACAACTGGTTGAAAAATGCTCCTGATTTTGGCGTTTGTCGATAATTTTGTTCCATGTGTACTGTCAATAGTCGATTTAAAGCCGCCAACGAGACAGCACATGCGCTTCTGCCTCGTGATCCGTACCATCGGATCAATTGTGCAATCCGTTTTGGGAATCTTGAATACACATAAGATACCCAATTGCACTATCGGTTCAGGTGCGAAGTCTTATTGTGGGATCCTAAACAAACAAACGGATCTTCATAAACGCGACCGAGTGCAGTGCAAAGTTTTCTGTGCGATCCTATGCAAATAAACGGATCTCCACACACGCGTCTTAGTGCTGTGAAAAGTGCGAGAATATCTTTTTGCTGATTCAAATAGTTTAACTCAACCTGTCAATGAGCCAACACGCGTACCAGATAGATATATATGGTCATTTCGCCAACACACTGGACCTGTTTCTCAGCTCCCACCCAAACAAATACACTATTGAAGTTTTTTCACCCTTGGGCACTTCAGACCGCTGTGTCGTGTCAGCTAAATTTCCTCTAACCAACAGTAACGTTAATGCGAAAGCTCTACGAGAAAGCCAACTGGGAAGGTCTGAATGGCTTTTTTGAGAAGTTAAATTGGTCGTTATTTTTCCTCAATAACGATGTTGACTCTATAGCGGACACATTGACAGACACGATTCTACTTGGCATGCGAACCTTTATTCCACACGAGGTAAAGAGTATCAAACCCAAGAGAAATATGTGGTTCGATTCCGGGTGCAGAGAAGCAATTAAGGCTAAAGAGTTGAGCTTCCGGTTGTATAAATCAAACAATACTGAGAAAAACCGGAAAAGATTTAAGAGAGCTAGAAACAACTGCAATTCGTTTATTCAACGCGCCAAGTTCTTTCATGACCAGAGAGTGAGACAAAAAATACTACACTCTCCCACAGGTAGTAGAAACTTCTGGGCATTCGTGAAAAACATTCAAAACTCACTCTCTTCATCCATTCCATCGCTTATAGTCGATAACAAACCAGTCACCACTGCAATATTGGCTGATGAACACGCCTTCCACGTCTCAAACCCCACTAGCTCCAAGGAACGTATTTTTATAAACAGTCTTTCCGACTCATGCCTCCATCAAGTAAGCAATGTCCCAAATCATATGGGGAGACAACTGGACCTCGTGTTCACAACGGACCCACACCAGTCCTCAGTTGCCCCTAGTCCACGCGCCCTCTCCACCATTGATAATTAGCAACCCCCCGCTGCTCTTATCCATATATCTTGATCATGAAACACATCCTTCTCTACCTCATGACAGCTTTTCCTACAACTTCCACAAAGCTAACTTCCGCCTTTTAAATGAGCATCTTAGCAAAACAGCGTTTCGCTTTGATCATTTGGGGGTAGAAGAAGCTACTGTCACTCTCTATAAGGAGATCCACTATGCCGTCGCCTTATATGTCCCCTATTCTCGTCACAGGTCATCGGTTTCATCGCCGCCATGGTACAACCGCACACTCTGCGCTCTTAGGAACAAGAGAAATAACTTGTGGAACATTTTCCTTAAAACGCGTTCCTTCCAAAACTACTCCAACTACCTCGGTTCCTTTTATAAATTTTCCGAACTCTACAACTCCCTCTACACCAACTACCTCACAAAAACACAATCTAATTTGATCAATGACCCCACATTTTTTTTCCACTTCATAAACTACAAACGTAAATCAGACGCCTATCCTAACTCCCTTTCTTATGGCGCGACTACTTCAACCGACCCCATAACTATTGCCAATCTATTCGTTTCGTTTTTCAATAAATCCTTCACAGACTTCTCCTTCGAACTCAATCCGTCTCACTTCAAAGACTTGCGCGAATTCTCCCTCGGCCCCTTCACCCCTCAAATTATTCAGTGTCACGTAGTTGAGGAGAAATTAAACTTACTCACAGACGAGCTCAGCCCTGGGCCTGATGCATGTTCCACTTTTCTTTCCCCCCCGATATCAAAGATATTCAATCTATCCCTTTCACAAGGGATCTTCACTAGTATTTGGAAATCCTCCTATGTCACCCACGTACATAAAAAGGGACCTAAAAACGATATAAGCAACTACCGTCCCATCGCCAAACTGTCTCATATCTTCAAACTGTTTGCAGGAATTCTTTACAACGCGTTATCTTTCCGTTGTAAATCCATCATCTCATCCAACCAGCATGGTGTCCTTTCGGGTAGGTCGAACACAACGAATGTGATCGAGTTCTCGTCCCATACTCTCCGTGCCTAAGAGAATGGCAACGAAGTCGATGTAATCACCACCGGCTTCAGCAAGGCCTTTGACAAAATCTCCCATAATCTCATCCTTTTTAAGCTGTCCTCCCTAGGTTTCAAACCCCTATCGATCAAGTGGTTATCTTGTTATCTGAAAGATCGATCCTACCGTGTCAAATTCAGATCCTCCCCGTCCAATCCTTTTCTTCCCACGTCAGGGGTTCCGCAAGGCAGCCATCTAGGTCCCCTCCCATTTATTCTTACCACCAATGATGTTGACTCCATTATTAAATACTCATCCATCTCCCTCTATGCGGACGACGCCAAACTCTACAAGACGATCATATCTCTTCTCGACTCCTCACTTCTCCAAACGGACCGCGACAGCTTCTCAACTTGGTGCCGTAATAACTGCCTTGAACTCAACGTTGTCAAATGTCTCCCCATCACCTTCTCCCGCAAACACCCCCCTGCCCCCCCCCCCCCCCCTCCACATGTTCCTACTTCCTGCTAAACCAGCAGATATCATCTATACCCTCGATACGCGGCCTCGGGATCTTATTTGACAGGGAGCCTAATGAGCCTGCGGCGGGAGTGTGTAGCGATTCTAACAGATACACACAATTCACAAGCGAAATAGTGAAGAACACCGAACGAAAAATCGAATAAGAAAAATACATCAGAACCGTATACCAAGCGATAAAATAAAAATAATTCACATCAGTGGAATATGGTCGAGTTTGGAAATCAAATTCAAAACACGGCCAGTAGCCTGGTGTGTAACGCTTAGGTAAATTTTTTTTCGCGATTCGAGCTGTCATAGCGTCAGTTCGAACCACACGATCTTCTTCACTATTATTTCAAACGCCATAATTGGTGACTACGATGTGATCTGTACACGACGCAGCACACACACACACGCCTCGTAGTAAACAGAACTTCACACACGCAATCATGACTTCTGCATAGAGCACCAAGGCACACTCGCTTGGCTTGCTCCGACATTCTCTCGTTCGCTCGTCGCTCGCACCGAAT
The DNA here is from genome assembly GCA_963931805.1 of Microdon myrmicae. Taxonomy (NCBI): domain Eukaryota; kingdom Metazoa; phylum Arthropoda; class Insecta; order Diptera; family Syrphidae; genus Microdon; species Microdon myrmicae. Next base: position 111,685,501 of record OZ007502.1, read on the forward strand.
CTGATCGGAACGAAGTTTCTGGGAAGGGGGTGGTGTGGCAACTCTAACAGACACACACAAAGTTCACAAGCAAAAATAGTGAAGAACACGAACGAAAAAATCGAATAAGAAAAATACATCAGAACCGTATACCAAGCGATAAAATAAAAATAATTCACATCAGTGGAATATGGTCGAGTTTGGAAATCAAATTCAAAACACGGTCAGTAGCCTGGTGTGTAACGCTTAGGTAAAATTTTTTTCGTGATTCGAGCTGTCATAGCGTCAGTTCGAATCACACGGTCTTCTTCACTATTACTTCAAACGCTATAAACCCATTTCGCGAATGCTGCGGAGGGCAAACTCCTACCCTACCTCCTTCGATTTAACTTAACCTCGACTGCTTTCAAACTTCATCTCCTCTCTTTCCGCCCCTGACCACGCCCACTCCCGTCTACACTCTTGCATCCTGTACTAAGCGAGGTGAATGAATGGGCGATAATTGATGGATAAACCCAGTAACCAATCCGCCAAACATACCCCCCCCCCCCCCACCCTCTTTTTTTTCTTTTTCTTTTTAACCATAGTTTATATTCTTATATATAGTTGTAAGATAGTTGTTAAGTTTTATCGATTGTACTAAGCTGAATATATGAGGGTTCTGCCCTCACTAAACTATTAAACTATTAATAGAGAAGACGAATCTACTTGCTGCACATTTTGCAGCCAACTCAACGCTGCCTGATACCACATCAGTTCCACCTCAAATTGAGCATAAGCAGCACACCATGAGCCAGATTCGCTTCCGAACGCGGTACTGTTGCCGCGCACTCAAAGAGTTAAACGCACACAAATCCGCTGGTCCAGATGGCATTCCCCCAATCCTCTTAAAGAGATGTTCCTCTTCACTCGCTAAACCACTGCGGAAACTCTTCCATTTGTCTTATTCTACTGGCCGTTTTCCAAATAGTTGGAAGTCAGCGAGCATTCAGCCAATTCCCAAAAAGGGTGACAAATCATCCCTTTCTTCTTATCGACCCATAGCACTAACTTCTATTCTCTCCAAGGTAATAGAATCAATTATCAACCGTCAACTTTCGAAATATCTGGAATCAAATGACCTCCTCAATGACCGCCAATTTGGCTTTCGTAGCAACAGGCCCACAGGAGATCTGATGGCGTACCTTACCGAAAAGTGGAGCCATTCCATTCACTATTTCGGTGAAAGCAAGGTAGTCGCATTGGATATTTTAAAAGCCTCCGACAGAGTTTGGCATACAGCCCTTTTGTCAAAATTGGATTCATATGGAGTGGACAATTCCCTGATCCAATGGATAAGAGACTATCATTCTGGCCGCTCAATTCAAGTGGTTCTTCATGGTGTCAAATCTGTCTCCCACCAAATTAATGCAGGTAAGGTACCCCAAGGTAAGCTACTCTCACCCACTCTCTTCTTGATCTTTATAAATGATCTCTTGTCAGTTACTCACAACCCAATTCACTCGTTTGCTGATGATAGCACGTTGAGTTTCTCATAGTCATACGAACACTCCCGTCCAAACTCTTCGAACGTCACTACCAACTAGCAACTTATGCTTGATACATTGAATTCAGATCTCAACAAGATATATCAGTGAGGATTATCTAACCGAGTAGAATTCAATGCCCAAAAAACTCAGTGCTGCCTCTTGTCGTCAAAGGCGAGCCCCAAAGTAAATTTACTGTTTATGAACGGCACTTGCATCGACAAGGCCAAGGAACTATCAATCCTCGGCACCCGAATTAATTCGATTCTTAACTGGAATGACCACATATTTGCAGCTGCGAAAAGTGCAGCCAAATGTATGGGGTTCCTTAATGTGCTCCGGCCGTTCAGAAATTTTTCCGCGATACCCATCAATCTGTGAATGCCCATCAGTTCACGTTGAAAGTGGACTTTAGGCGCACAAATAAACATAGAGAGTCAATCTTTAGCCGAACCACACGAATGTGGGATGTTCTGCCTGATCATGTGTTTCCTGGCCGTTGTGATGTCCAGACATTCAAGACCAATATACATCGACACCTCCTTTCCTTATCCACTTCCTCTCCATCTACTCGTACTGTGCTTTGACATTTAAAGGTACTTCAAAATCTTCTTTTGTGCGCGCGTTAGTGTAAACAAAAAAAAATATTGCTATTAGGTAATCATAACCAACTTCTAAGAAGATTCTAATAACCATAAATCCTTTTTTTGCTTTAATTTTCTTCCAATTTCCGATTTGGCTCTAATTACCCACGTCAAGTGTTTGAGACGGTATGAATACTTTGAAATTTCCGTTGCGGATTCTATTCGCAGTGTGAGTTTATTGGTCAGCTTTAGTGATTTGATTTAAAAGAAAGTATTTAAACACGTCTTAAAATTAAAATAGTCAAAAATGGAGTCTAGAAAGATGTTAAAGCAAACGCAGATCCAAAACATTCTACAGCAACAAAAAGGGGAAAACGGGGTATCAGCAGAGATTTCAAATGTAGACAAGAACTAAGGACTTATAGCGTATTGCGGCGATAGTGAAGAGCGTGTGATTCGAACTGACGCTATGGCGGTAATGACGGATTGCTTATGTATTGTGTGTGTACGAGGGTTGCCTCTTATGTTTCGGGATTTGGCAACCCGTTGCAATCCGGCAATTGACAGCTCTGTCGTAAAGTTGGACATTTTTGAGGTTATACGCACTCAGAACGTTTTGACATACGAGCGCTATTTGTGTTGTTTACAGTAACTTAAAAGATTCATCTCGGCCCGAAAATGGAATTAAATCGTCAACATTTTCGTGCAATTATTTTTTACAACTTTCGGCGTGGATTAACTCAGCAACAGTGCATGGATGAACTTAATTCAATTCAATTCAATGGCGATGAAGCTCCATCAAGGACCAGTGTTTATCGATGGTATGGTGAATTCAATCGTGGTCGTAGTTCACTCCAAGATGAATTTCGTGAAGGTCGTCCAAAATCAGTTGTTGTTCCGAAAACCATTGATGCTGTGCGCGAACTGATATTGGAAGATCGTCATGTGACCTATCGTGAGATTGAGACAACCTTAGGCGTTAGTGGGACCAGCATACATTCAATATTGCAGAAACATTTGACCGTCAAAAAAATTTGTTCGCGTTGGATCCCACACAATTTGTCAATCCCCCAAAAAAAAGGCTCGTGTCAATTGGTCGAAAGAAATGCTCAAAAAATACGGTCGCGGTGCTTCGAAACACGTCTATGACATCGTGACAGGTGATGAATCGTGGATTTACGCGTATGAGCCCGAAAGTAAACAGCAGTCGACTGTCTGGGTGTTTCAAGATGAGCCAAATCCAACAAAAGTTGTTCGCGCACGAAGCACTTCCAAGCAAATGGTCGCCTGTTTTTTCGGAAAAACTGGACATGTCGCAACCGTACCACTAGAACAACGCAGAACAGTCAATTCTGAGTGGTACACAACCATTTGTTTGCCAGTTGTCTTCCAAGAAATCAGGAAATCCAACCGCCGAAGACGGATCACTCTTCACCACGACAATGCGAACTCTCACACATCGGCTGCGACAACTGCATTTTTGAGCACCCAAAACATCGATTTGATGGGTCATCCGCCGTATAGTCCTGACTTGGCACCGAATGACTTCTTTTTATTCCCGTACGTAAAAAACAAACTGAGAGGTCAACGTTTTTCGACACCTGAAGAAGCGGTTGCTGCATTCAGAATGCATGTGTTGGAGATACCTCAATCAGAGTGGCAAAAGTGCTTCGACAATTGGTTCAAACGCATGCAAAAGTGTATAGATCTTCATGGGGAATATTTTGAAAAACAATAAAGTGATTTTCGATGATCAATATTTGTTTTTGTTCTCTAATCCCGAAATATAAAAGGCAACCCTCGTATCTGCTAGAAACGCCACCGACTTGCCAGCGTGTTTAATTAAAGCGGAACATATTCGAAGAAAGCGTTTGAAAAGAAAACCCGCTCTACTACAAAGTTATCGAGATGCCTGTTTGACCTTTGCCAGAAATTATTTAAGATGGAAGAAGCGTTGAAAAACGGTCATCTTCACCATTGAGAAATGTTTTTGCCTGACGGATTTCGTCATTATTTTCATTATTTGGATGAGCTATTTTTAAGACGACTAATAAGGTGAACGTGGAATTATGGTTTGGGCAGGACTATCATACTAAAATAAGACCAATATCCGCTTCGTAAACTGGCCAGTATTGTCCCTAGACCTCAACATAATCGAGAGTGTATGGGGACAAGGACAATAAGACCAAGAGCGGACCCCGGTTGTAGTGTCGATGATGATGATGGGGACGTCTTTCCAGAGCTGGTTAAATTTTAAGGGCCGATGTTGATTTTGAATAAAACACAAATTATTTAGGAAATTATTGTCATTTCTTTTTATTATGATAATATTGGTATGGTTCAATTGTGTATGGAACAAAATATCGGCCAAATGGCAGCCGCGACCTCGGCGGCACACCTCCACCCGATGGTCCGAATTTTCGATGACGCTGAGGCATAATTGAGGTTCTATGCCATTAATGTGCCGAATTATCTCATCCTTTAGGTCTTGAATTGTTGCTGGCTTATCGACGTACACCTTTTCTTTCAAATAACCCCAAAGAAAGAAGCCCAACTGTGTCAAATCACATGATCTTGGCGGCCAATTGACATCGCCACCACGTGAGATAACACGGCAATTGAATTTGTCGCGCAAAAGAGCCATTGTTTCGTTAGCTGTATGGCAAGTGGCACCGTCCTGTTGAAACCACATATCGCCCGCATCCATATCTTCCCATTCGGGCCATAAAAAGTTCGTTATCATCTCACGATAGCGAACACCATTCACAGTAACTGCCTGACCGGCCTCATTTTGGAACAAATACGGCCCGATGATGCCGCCAGCCCATAAACCGCACCAAACAGTCACTCTTTGTGGGTGCATTGGTTTTTCGACAATCACTCTTGGATTATCATTCGCCCAAATGCGGCAATTCTGCTTATTGACAAATCCACTGAGGTGAAAATGTGCCTAATCACTGTTATTATTATTATTTACTGGCCTGTAGGAATCCGGAAGTTCATGACCTCACCGACTCGGCTCCGCCATTGTTCTCTGTTCTGTGCGCTCTCCTTCCACGTTCGATCATCCGATCCGATCTCCTCGAGGTCCAATCTAACATTGTCCTCCCATCTCCGTCGCGGCCGTCCTGTCGGTCTCTTCCCCGTTAGTCAACCGTCAAGAATTCTATGCACGGTCCTATCATCGCCCATTCGCGCTACGTGTCTGGCCCATCTTAATCTTCGCGACTTGATCACTCTCACTATTGTAGGTTTGCGGTATAGCTCTTCCAATTCGTGGTTGTGGAGTTTCCTCCATTGTCCTGACTCCTCGTCATATTTACCGCCAAATATACCCCTTAAAACTTTATTCTCGAATACGCGGAATTTGTTTTCTTCCCGTTTTGTGAGAGCCCATGTTTCGCATCCGTATAGAGCAATTGGCATGATTATGGTTCTATAGCACGGAGCTTTATATTACGTGATAGCAGTTTGGATTTTAATAGTTTACTGACTGCATGCCAACTAGCGTTGCCGGAATGTAGTCTTTTGTTAATTTCCTTTGACGTTTCGTTTCTGATCGTCAGTATCGTTCCCAGATATTTAAATTCTTTGACATTTTCAAATATCTTGCCTCTGACGTTTATATGTGTCCTCTGAGGTCCACCTGCTCTCGTCGTAATCATGTATTTTGTTTTGTCTTCGTTTATTTCTAGGCCCACCTCTTCTGCTGCTTGCATGATGATTTCACAGTTTTTACTTATAGTTTCGAGATTATCGCCCAGAACGGCGATGTCATCCGCATATGCGAGCACTTGTGTGACCCCGTTCAGGGATGATCCGGCCGTGTTGTCGTCTTGTACCTTTCTGATAACATACTCGAGGACAAGGTTAAAAAGGCATGGTGAGAGGCCATCCCCTTGTTTTAGTCCGTCCCGGATTTCAAATTGTTCTGAGAGGTGATTTTCTATTCTAACTAGACCTTTGTTTTCGTTCATGCAAATTTGAATGAGGGCGGCATATTTTTTCAGGATCCCCAGATCATCCACAATATGGTAGAGTCTTTGCCTTGCGACTGAGTCGTAGGCTTTTTTGAAGTCCACGAACAGTTGGTGAACCGTCTCTCCGTATTCCCACTTCTTTTACAGTAGTTGCCTTATTGTGAACATCTGGTCGCTTGTTGACCGGTTCCGACGGAATCCGCATTGGTAGTCTCCCAATATTTCTTCTGCGTACGGTGTGATTCTTGCCAGTATGACATTTGTTAATATTTTGTAGGTGATTGGGAGCAATGATATTCCCCTGTAATTTTCGCAGTCAGATCTGTCGCCTTTTTTGAAAATGGGGATGACTATTGCGGTTTTCCATTCTTCCGGAATGACTTTTGTCCCATATTATTTTAACCAGTTGGTGGATCTTTCGAGCGGTTGCCTCTCCTCCGTGCTTCACAAGCTCTGCCGGCATGCAATCGATTCCGGGGGCCTTGTTGTTTTTCAGTCGATTTATCGCGCCTACAACTTCGTCGAAAGAGGGCTCTGGGATCTGGGGCTCGGCTGTATGTACGTCTGGTGCGTTTATTTGTGGTTGATGGGTGCGCACATTGAGCAGGTTTTCAAAGTACTGCTTCCATCTTGTCACGATATTTTTTGTTTCTGTCACCAGACAGCCGTTTGTGTCTCAAATTATTTTGGCTCTCCCTCGGTAGCCATTTCTAATTGAATTTATGCCGGCATACATACCTCTGCTGTTCTTTGCTCTAGCATTTTCTATGATTTTTTCGATCCGAGTCTTCTCCCATTCGCGTTTTTTGCGTTTGAAAAGTCTCATTGTTTCTTTCCGAATTGTCGCGTATCTTACTGCGTTGACTTCATCATATGCTTCTAAGTGGATCATTCTGAGGCGTTTACGTTCTTCGATTTTTGCCCTGCACTCATCGTCAAACCGAGGTTTGGACTTAGTTGTTTTCTTAAATCGTAATACCTCTTGGGCTGTTTGTTTGATTGTGTCTCTGATCGATGCCCATTTAGTGTCCACACTATTGGCTTCCTCTTCCTCACTACTGTCATTCTCTAGCATGCTAAATCTATTCGTTAGTTCGTCTTGATATTCCGCCCTTTTACGTAGGTCTTTCAGTTTATCAATCTCGAACTTTTTGCTCGTCTCCCGTGACTGTCCATGTGGGTTTGCTGCGAGGCGACTCCTGATTGTGCCCATCACTAGAAGGTGATCGGAGTCGCAATCTGCTCCTCTACGTCAAGGATATTCGAGTGGTGTCTTTTGTCTATGAGGAAGTGGTCTATTTGGTTACGCGTTACGCCGTCGGGTGATATCCATGTGGCTTTATGGATTTGCTTGTGCTTGAACATCGTGCTCTTCACTACCAGATTTTTTGACGCCGCTAACGTGATAATTCGAATACCATTATCATTTGAAACGTCATGTAGGCTTTCTTTACCTATTGTTGGTTGGAAGATATCTTCCTTTCCAATTTTCGCATTGAGGTCGCCGAGGAGAATTTTAACATCGAATGAGATCCCATCAAATACTTCCTCTAGGGTCTCGTAGAATGTGTCCTTCGTTTCTTCGTCGGTAGATTCTGTTGGGGCGTGTACGTTTATAAATACATAATTGTACCATGGGCCCTGTATTTTTAGCACCGACATTCGGTCATTAATAAATTGCACATCTTTTACATAGGACGTAATCTTCTTGCTTATGATGAAGCCAGTCCCGAGGTTTTGTGTATCTGTACCTCCACACACCAGTGTAAACCCGTTGGTCTCGATTACTTGATGTGGGAGTCGGACTTCCTGAAGCGCGACGATGTCCATTTTATATTGTTCCGCGTTTTCTACGACCGTCTGTATCGCGCCTGGTTTATATAACGTTCGAACATTCCACGTGCCGACACGTATATCCCGCTTTTTCCGTTTTTCCCCACGTCTTCTTTTTGCCGAGTCGGTGTTTTCTTGATGATTTTTTCCCTTATGGTAGTGTCGGTTCATTACACCTACGCCTACCGGGTTTTTCCTGGGATTTTTTTTTGTATATTGGTTATTCATTTTTGATCCCACGAGACTTGGGGTTTCAAATAGTCCGCCATATCAGAGCCCCGTTTTGATGTGGTAAGGTCTGCTTACTGCTCTGATGCGACCCGGTGTCAGAGAGGCGCCGTTATAATACAGCCGGTATACCCCTGGCTGCAAACCATCCAATGGGCACGGTGACGCGTAACACCCTAGATTAGGGGTGGTAGATCTTTGTGTGTTACTCCTCGCTAGCCTGTCTGACATGGGTGACCCTACTGGAAGCATATGCTTCCGTCAGCATAGCCTGAGTGATTCATTGTACTTTCAGCCCCCGTACCGCGTCAAGGTTTCTACCAAGCGGGGGCCTCGTCACTGAAGATGATTTTCTTCGAAAATGATCATCCGCTGTTGCCATTTCTTGCCACCATTCTGACCATTGACGACACTTGAAATGGTTAAGAGGCTTTAGTTCTTGAGTCAATTGCACCTTGTAAGCGTGTAAATGCAAGTCTTTATGCATAATGTTCATCAACGACGAGCGTGAGTGGTGCAATTTTTGGGCACGACGACGAGTTGAGGTGGACGGCTCTTCAGCCACACTATCGCGAACAGCAGCAATATTTTCTGCAGTACGAACTGTACGAGCATGCACTGGTGTTTTCACATCTCCTACAGACCCGGTTTGTTCAAATTTTTGCACGATTTTTCCGATTGTACGCACATTTGGACGATTAAATTGACCGAAAAAATCACGACGTGCACGATATGCATTTTGATTTGAACGCCCATTTTTTTAATAAGCCTGAATAACTTTAACGCGTTGCTCGATTGTGTATCTTTCCATGGTTCAAATTGAGTTAGTCTGAAATTGAGAAATATCAAATGAAATGCAGAAAAAAACGACGTTTGGGTGTGGTTCACATTCAACATCGGCCCTTAAAATTTAACTGGGAGTGCTAAACAAGAATTATTGAAGAACTTCAACCTTCGGAAATGTGTGCTGTGTCGTTTAAATAATAATAATAAACGCATCTGTAACAATCATCTAAATAATCAATACATGACTGTGCCCCTGTGTTTTCTTGTAGTATTTAATTAACTCAGTGTGCTATTAATTCACCATGTAGGCTTTGTTCAGCCGTTTTCCGTCCCTGTTCTACAATAATAAAACGCCACCTGCTATAGTTCCACATTTTTGTGTAGCTGAAATTCCTTACAATCAACATTTACTTTATATTTCCACGTATTCATTCTGTTGTGAACGGGAGCATTAGCGAAAGGGAGACGTTTCGGTTCGTTATAATCGATAGAATTGTACACCTTTTTACACTTTTATCTGATTCCAATTTCCCCCTTCATCTATAATCTTGTGCCTTCCTCCTCCACTGTTAATATTTATATACTGCCACTGTCCTTCCGCTTAAATTTTGACAAATGCTTAAAATCGACATCCAAATCGTCGCCCGTTCGGCAAGCGAACCCCTTTTTTGAGAATATTCTCTCAAGATGAACAGCTTTATCGCGCCCCTCCACAAAAGATCAATTCACCCCTACCAATCCTGACCCCCTACTCGAGCTTGTCCTACAGAAACTCGATGCTGTCGTAAGCGAGTTCGCGGCTTCCGGGTGCCTCCTTGGCCAGCTTTGAAGCGCTATCTGATGCATGCAATTGAAAGTAACCAACCCCCACCCTTCTCCGCGGTGCGAGAAGCGTTTATATGACAAACTACACAATGTCAACCCCCACTCCATCCTACTTTACCGCTTTCACCTTGCCGGCAGTTCCCATCGACAGGCCCCCGATACTCCATTTTGGCACATCTTAGACCCACGTAGAATGGCGGGCGCTTTTTAATAAACTAGATTATTTTAATCAATCGACTGTTTCATATCTGTTAAAGGGCGTCCTTAAACCGCGAACTCCTATTGGATTTCTAAAAACTACAGCATTCCCGTAAAAGAATGCACCTTGCTTCCTGTCTTCAAAAAAAAATAACAGATTTAGTTTCCGCATTGTTCTCCCCTCCAAATACGATTACCTAAGGATCGGCAGGTTGACTATATCCAATAACAACTCTAACAAATCAACTAAACACCTGTCCCGTTCCTTAATCCATAGTACGGGATAATAACCGCACTCTCCTTCCTAATTCAGCCTACAATACCAGTTCGTTTCCCCCTCCTCCCGTTGCACCCCTCACTCCAATCATAATTCGTCCCTTAAAAGCCCACCCCGCGCCAATGCATACCCACCCCCCCCCCCCCCCCCAATCTAACCACATCCGAACCCCTCTTCCTAAACTAATGTCAACTTGAGCCACAAAATCCTATTCCAAGCAAAATTTTAATCTAACTCCTCTACCTAATTCTAACCCCTCCAGCGCCCTTCATTCTAGGCCCGCCTCTTCACCTAGCCGTAAAAAAGTCCCTCTTAATCACAACAAAACTGCTCGCCCCACATCACATTCTGCCCCTATCTCTAGCCCCTTACCCCCATTCGACCCCAAAACTTATTCGAAATGCACCAACTTCCACAGATCATACACACTCAATCCCATAACCCCCTATCAAGAAACATCCCAGTTATCCAATGAACCCAAATTAACACCGAATTTCGCATCCCCCCACCCTACATCTACATCTGGCGCCTGTCCAACACCTCAATCTTTTTTCCTCTTTATTAATTATAAACGTAAATCTGGCGCTTATCCCAACACCCTTTCCTATAACACGATTACTTCAAGCCACCCCCAAACTACTGTCAATCGTTTCGATTCTTCCTTTTTAAAAATCAAATCTACTAGTTCCAGATCCGGCGCAAGTGGGAGATTACGCGCCAACGTTCGTGCTAGTATAATAGCACGTAATCCGAAAGATGCGACAAGATGAGTGTTACGGAACGACCTTGAGTCCAGGTCCCCCAACATCCACGAATCCCCTTTCGTTAGTCCCCCCTCTTTACCTCTGAACGGAGAACAATTCGCCAAGTAGAGGGGACCTGGACTCAAGGTCGGTCCGCAGCATGAGCACGTTGAGAGTCCAATATTGAATGCTAAAAAGATACAGTATCATGAATGATGTTTGGCGCAAGGCTAAAAACCTTGCCTGGAGGAATAAATTATTATGGACAATTTAACAAGTCTCGGATAAGGACCGGATACCGGTAGAGAGACTTGCTGAATAAGGCCAAGACCGGATCCCGGTTGTAGTGCCGATGATAATGATGATAATGATTGATGCTTGGGCCTTTGCCGTTAGGCAGCGAGCACCTCCGATACCGTATACTAGAATGGACGAAACTTGGCGTTGGTGGTGTAACGGTTGAGCGAGAGAGGTGATAGTGGCCTCCGAGGATGAGTCCACTAGTGCACGAACTTCGACTTTGCCTCCGATTAAACAAGTACGCGCACACTAGCAAGCAGGAGCAACTATTGGGGAGATGCATGGATAATATGTGAGCAAATTACTGGATTCTGTTCGCTTGAGATGTGGGTCTTGTACTCACTTCTAGATGTTAGGATGAAGGTCGATTTTTGGTCAAGATAGTTCCAATGTGTGTGTCATGTCGTCCTTGACATTCCCTGCAAATTTTTATAGAGTAGCAGGTACCGGCCTAACCAATCGAACCATACGCTTTTTTGGTTTCCAAAGAATTTTCGCTTTCAGGCGGGAGAACCTGCAAGCGGAAATGTAAGGTGATAGAACGTGCAGGGAGCCTGTGGTTTCAGAGATGATTGTGATGCTGTATACAGCTAAATGCCCCACACAGCTGCAAGGGACAGTTAGGTCTGTGGCGGTTCCGCCAAACCCCACAGTTCGCCTTCCTGAAAAAACCCCAATAACTGCTACCCAGTCTGCATAAGCTTTCGCTAATGCAACCGCATTAGCATCTTAAATGCCCTACGCATTAAAACAATCAAATTTATATAACCTAAAGGTCCCTGGAAAAGAAAACTTACCTTTCATGCATCTTTTCGCATACAATTCCTGTCAGATTTCTTTCTTACCTTATCAGGAATCTCAAATTAATTCGGCACCTTCGGCGTCAAGCAAATCTCCCTAGACGAATTCCTGTAAACAAAAGGATTTGAATTAAATATAATGTAACCTTCACCAGGCGCCATAAACATTGCGCTGTCTATTTTTCAGCTTCGCCATGTGTATGATAAATCTCTTAACGTACACATTGGCCGGCGACCTTTTTCTCCCAGAAATAATATACCAGCAGCTGCATTCAATTAGCGCAATCGACGCTGGAGCCTATTTCCCTAACTCACACCATGAGTAAACAAAAGACTGTCCTTTATCAGGCATTCTGGCGATACGCAAGTAATTCAATACCTACCCTTACTAGCGATGCCATAAACATCATTTCCCAGTAACCTAGCTAAAACCAATTAGCACATTTCCACATTGTATCGTCGTCTCTTTGTTTAACCGCGACGCACATGTTCCAACAAAGATCCCATTAGCATCTGACGATTTCGGTTTTATTTGCTTTACCGAAATCGTATCCTATGAATGCACTTATGCCATTTCTTTGTTCTAGGTTCGTTTTCATCCATGAAAGAACCATACACACACACCATTGCACTGAAAAAGTGCATTTCCTACAGCGGCCGCACCCTTAAGAGAAAAGTTTTTCTCTCTCTTCCCTTGCTTCTTAGCCCTAACCTAGGATGGAATTCATGTCAGAGTTCCATCCTCGGTGAGTCCTATTACAACCACCGTTCGCGATGGTCGGTTCACTCCCGCTCTTCGCCGGCTGTGGAGGTGCGTTTATAAACGGGTCGTTTGTGAAGTGCTGGTCGACTTGATAGCTCGTCTCACATTTAAAGCAGTAGTGAAGACTAAAGTGTTCGGAATTAAATTAACTGCAAGCGAACTTTTCTTTTAATAATTAAATAAATTGACATCCAACCGTGTAATCTTTAAATAAAATCAATAAAAGGACATTCGATTCAATAGACCCAAACTGTGTTTTACTTCCTTCCTCCTGTTGAATGACTTGTGTTGTGGAGATTTATTTGTTTGTTTTACTGGTGAAGCGATGTCTTTTGGAGAGCAATTTTCGACGAAACAGTTTTTGGGAATGATAGTGACAGATGATGGGGATGGAAGTGAACCAAGTACCCATGCTGGTACATACTTTACCCCCACAGGTCTACTTCTGGGCTCCTTGATACTGAATAGCTGCAAGGTTGGGCAGTTTGACGAACTCCAGGGCCTCGATGCGGGTTTTCATACATGCTTGCATTTAGGGAGTTTAGCAGTATTCCCTGAGATGGTTGCCAATCACAGCCAGTACGGTGACCGCGCGCTGCGGAGTCAGGTAAATGAGTATGTCGTCCCAGTCCTTTACGGGCCGACCAGGTGCGTCCAGAGTCTCAATAGTGTTATTCATTGCGTCATGGAGCTGACGTAATTCTACGGTAGACTCCTTCGTCCGGGTGTAGTGCTCCAAGAAGCCCCACCATTTCCCTCCCACATACATATTACCCCTTAATTTTATATACAAACCATATCCTGTCGAACAAAGCATCCATATACCCAAATTAACATCAAATCCAATGTCAAACAAATTGTACCGAACGGTCAATTGTCCCACATTGGATTCAATACCCAGAAATCCCTTCAAATTCAAACATCACAACGCATATCTTCAAATGCACTGCATGTCCAATTATCGCATGATAATGATTCAAATGTTCATTTGATTCGTCTATACGCAATTCCCAGAATTCCATTAAAACCCAAATATCACCATCTCTCCATATACATCGTATATCCGATCATATACGTGTGAAACGAACGAAATGATCATTTGGTTCGTATACACACAATTCCGGTAATCCTGTCATCACAATGCATATCTCCATATGCATTGTAACCAGATGTTTAATTATGTACAAATGGACCCAAATTTCCATCCATATTCTCACCCATTTCCCATAGACTTTGACCCCATTAGGAGTGCGATGTTAACTCCTCTTTGCATTTGCCAGAGTCTTTAATGGATAACAAAAATAAACCTGAAAAGGGTTCTATAATAAGGGGCGATGCATCCGTCAGTTGATAGCGCGAGTAGAGTGGGGACGAAATTTCAGTAGAATAAATAGTATTTAAAAACTGCCCAGTTCGTTTTCATTACGATCAGAGTTCTTTTGTCGCTGTGTTAGCTTTGTGGAAGTTTCAAGTGCATCGTGATTTGGTCGTTTCCCTCCGGCTCGTTCTTTGTTTTTCACCGTCAATAGTGTTATTAATTTCTTTTCGTGTATGTGTATTGACATTTTCTGTCTTTAGCGCTTGACTCTGTCGTGTTGTTCACAGACTTTTTTATTGAGTACGACAACGGTAGCCCACTCTTCCCGGAGGCCCCGTAAGCGCGGTGGTGCACCTGAAGTAAAACACCGGCAGGAATCTGAAAGAGAGCGCTTAAAGAAGAATGGACAGGGGTACGGGTGTTGTCGTAGTGCTCGACTAGGCTATTGAGACTTAAACAATATTACTACCATAAATTAATTATATCTGCTGGGCCATACATTTTTGCAAATGGCAACACTTGATTTCTTAAAAACCGTTAGAGGGAGAGGACGCAATTTTACAAAAACGATTCCTATGTTACTGTACGACGCTTATTTAGAATTGAATGCGGATTACGCCGTGTAAGTGAGTGTCCAAGTGTTAATTTAATTAAAGCTTGGGTCAAAAGTTCGAGCAAACGGGATCAACAACGAATATTCAACAAACAGGGCGGCCACGTTCAAGAAGAAACGATGAGAACATTCCAGCAGGAGATAGCCGCGATACCTCGCAGCATGTGTCAGCGGTTTTCCAAAGTTTGCGTAGTCGATTGCAGGAGTGCCAACGACGAGACGGGGCACATCTCGACGATGTCATTTTAAAAAAAAAATGTTCAATAAACGTTTATTACGTTCAATAAATGATCAACAAAATAATATTCGTAGTTTCCGACGCCGGATCTTTCCCGCCAATTTCGTTTGACACACACCGCACATGTGGACGATTGACGCGGATACTTCACTTCGCCTTTAGGCGCCGCCACGATCGGACGTGTGTATCAATTAAGAAGTTCAACATTTGCCACCGCCTTCGTAGGAGAGATCTAGACATCGGCTGTGAATTGGGACATCCCCAAATATGTCCCAGCGATATGTTTAAAACGACGTTCCGGGTTGAAAGGGTAAATTCAAGATGTAATATTTTTGTGTGTATATTTAGTCTAAACCCATTTGCAAAACGTGAAAAGAAAAAACAAAAACATGTCACGTATATATTGTAGCGAGCTCAGGGTTCCATGGATTAATTATTTTTAATGAATAAGAGCCGTTAAATCGATTTTGAATTAATGTAACACTTTATTAGTCCGTTAATAACAACCGTTACTTTTACCGCACACTTAACCATTTCTTGACTCATCGCTTCCTTACTTATCGCTTGCTACTCTGCTTGCCTCCTACTTGATCTGCGTGTGACGTATTTATACCGTTTCCTCATTCTGATTCGGCGTTTCGTTTCCGCCCGTTCCATAGCCTCGGATTTTCTACTGCTCATAGTCTTCACTTTTCCTGTACTTTCTAGAATATTGTAGTACTTTGTTTTGGACTTTCTAGAATATTCTAGTACTGATTGTCATATGCGTCACAACATTTATACGAGTATTGTGTACAAGCTCGTGAATATTTAGCAAAACATGCAGAATAAACATCAGCGACTTATTAGTCTATATGGAATTAAAACATCCAAAAATGGTAACAAAATATCCGTGAAGTGAAAACAATTAATGTACTATAATACGTTTTTAATACAAGTAGGGAAATTAAATTTACGCATTTAACTACTATGAGTGGGGACTGTAATGTGGCCAAGTTTGAATCTCTTCGTACAGTTTGCGACCAGGACTCTGTGTAGTATTACACTGACAATGACCAAGTAATTTGTAATCATGTGCGATGTGACCTTTTTCAACACCCCTAAGTTGAGAAAAGAGGAACTTATAATTACTTAGCTTATAAAATCAGTATGTAATAATATGTTTTACATTTGAATCAGTTTCTGGCATGATTGAAGACTTATTGCTGGCGGCAGTTCTCGCATGAAACATCCTACAAAACTAATTCCAACCGAACACACATTATATCCAATTGCGTGAGCTCCAACTACTCCCCATCCTGGAAGAGAACAAGAAAGAAATTAATTAAAATTAACTCAATCAATTCTTTAAAGTAAGATGAACGTTTGCAAATGGTTTTAGACTAAATATATACACAAAAATATTACGTCGTGAATTTACCCTTTCAACCCGGAACGCCGTTTTAACCTAATCACTGGGACTTATGTAGCCCAACAAGGTCGAAAGAGTTGAGAAACCTATCGGTCGCGAAGCCCTGAAAGGTGTAGTTTAAATTTCTTGTACCTTTTCTTTTATTTTAATTTTTTTTTTCAATATTTTGTAAAAAAGACTGGAAATTTAAAATTGAACAATACATGGCCGAACAACGACCAGATACATTCTGTGGCGGGTCAACACAAACCACAACCTCCACGCAGTCGTCGTAAGCAAAGAGTCATCACGAGAGTGGCTTTCGACTAATTAAGTCAAGCACACTCTCGGTCACCCACACACACAAAGGAGATTCACGGCTGAATTGGCGTGGGGTCGACGCGGTACTATGTGGGTCTCGCTCACACGTAGAACGAGAACCGACGCCGGATCTTTCCCCCCAATTTCGTTTGACACACACCACGTGTGCGGACAATTGGTAGGAATACTTCACTTGTACCGGGCTCGCCGCCGAGACCGGACGTCTCGCAAGAAGAAACCAGCGACAACGGCGCCAGGTGCTCCAGCGAAAGTAGCCTCTTCAACGTCAGCAGCTATCCGACGACAGCGACGATTTGGGGATCGAAACCCCAACGTGGTGACCCCGACGTGATCTGTACGATATAACACACACTCCCATACGCACACAGAACTTTACTACCTACAATCACACGACTTCTACGCAGAGCACCGGCGTACTCGCCTGCTCTGACATTCTCTCGATCGCTCTCTCACTCGCTCTTCATCTTTTTTTCATCTTTCCAACATTTTTTATTGCCTTTTTTTCTTAGATTCTAAATTATAAGCTAGACAACGAATGCTTAAATTCTAGCTTAATTATATTATAACTTACTGGTCATACGCGTCCTGAGAGAGTTTGGCGCAAGGCTAATAACCTTGCCCGGAAAAACAAATTGTTATGGAAAATGTAACAAACCTCGGATATGGAATGGATACACGACGACGACCACGGAAACGAAAATGGCTACACGATTTAAGCATTTTCTCATGGAACGTCCGTTCACTATACAGAGCTCAAGCTGCACAGCAGCTAGCCGATGCCCTGTTCGAATATAAGGCTGACATAACAGCATTACAAGAAATAAGATGGACGGGGAGTCGTGTTATTCAAAGAAACAAGTATGACATTTATTACAGCTGTCATGCAAAACACCATGTACTCGGGGTAGGCTTTCTAGTCAGACAAAAACTGTAGCCTGTCATTATCGGCTTTAATGCAATAAACGAAAGGCTATGCAGTCTTCGCGTGCGAGGCAAGTTTAAGAACATAAGCCTCATAAGCGTTCACGGACCTACAGAGGAATCCCCTGACGAGGAAAAGGAGGAATACTACGAGAACGTCGAACGGGCCCTCAATGCTTGCCCAAGATACGATGTGAAAATCGATCTTGGTGATTTGAATGCGAAAATAGGTCGGGAGCTGGTTTTCAGGCACTGCGCAGGTTCCCATAGTTTGCATAAGAACACTAATGACAATGGACTACGAGTCATCGAACTGGCACCATCAAAAAACTTGGTCGTTGTGAGTACCAGGTTTCCGCTTAAAGATTTTCCCAAAGCCACTTGCGTATCACCTGATGGAGCCACTCCCAACCAAATTGACCACGTGTTGATAGATCGCCGCCACTCCTCGAGCCTGATGACGATACGAACGTACCGAGGTGCCAACGTCGAGTTGGATCATTATCTTATTGGTAGTCTTCCGAGCGCGGTTTGCCTTATGGAGACGTATTGCATCCGCGGATCAGGTTCGAATCAACACAGCAGCCTTACGCAATGAGAATACCAGTAACACCTTTGGTCGTGCCCAAGGACTCGCCCACGGAGAGCTCGATGGAGGGAGAGTAAGTCCTGGGCCAGAATGCCGGGCGTAGAAGTGAAATGGACACGCCTTAAGAATACTGTCATTAGTACTGTCAACTCCATATTAAGCAGAACTGATAGAGATCGGAGCGACTGGTTTGATGATGAGTGCAAACTAGCGACTGAACGTAAGAATGCTGTATACCGGGCAATGCGGCAGTCTCATACGACGAGGGTACGCGAGGAGAAATACAAAGAGTTCCGACGATCTGGAAAAAGACTTCACAGACAAAAGAAAAGTGCCTAGAAAAAAACATTGTCTGTGAAATAGAGAAAAGTAGAGAGCGAGGTCAGTACCAGCCGCGGAAGTTCTATCAAATAATCCGCAATATGGTGCAGTACACACCACGCTACACTTACTGCAGGGATAAAGAGAGTAATCTGATCACCGATCTTGAAGGCATTCTGGAGCGGTGGGAAGAGCACTTTCATGAAATGTTAAATGGTTAGCTCACAGAAGAATTGGAGGCACCACCAATGCACGATCAAGACCAAATGCTGCCGCCACCAACCATTGAGGAAACAGTAAAAGCCATAAGACAGCTCAAATCAAATAAAGCCCCTGGAGCTGATGGCATACCAGCTGAGCTGATCAAACAAGGAGGGGCAGCGTTACTTAACATACTTTACATACATAAGATGGGAGATATCACACTGTGAAGCAACTATAGGGGTATAACATTGCTGAGTACCTCCACTATCCTACAAAATCGGATAGCCCCATACGGTAAAGTCTGTTACGGACCTACCTCGCGTCCAGGTCCCCCTAACATCCACTAATCCCCTTTCGTAAGTTTCCCCTCTCTACCAGTAAAAGGAAAATAAATCGCCAAGTAGCTAATTTGCATAAGCTACTTTGTGCAAATTCTACTTGGTAGAAAAATATTAATAAACATGAGGTAGGTCCGCAACAAGTCATCATTGGTCAATATCAGTGTGGCTTCAACCCAGGCAAATCAGCGATTAGGGTAGTGGAGCACAAATTTGAAGTAGTGCAATTCTTTAACTACCTTGGGTCAATAGTATCAGCCGGTAACAATATGGAAGAAGAAATACGCGAACGTCTGATCAAATCCAACAAAGCCTACTATGGTCTATCAAGGGTCTTTAAATCCCGAAATTTATCTAGAACATCCAAGCTACTACTGTACAAGACCATGGTCTTACCAGTACTCATGTATGGATCCAAGACCTAGATGCTCAATAAAAGGCACTCTGAACTCTTAGCCGCGTTCAACAGGAAGGTCTTAAGGAAAATTGTTGGCCCCATATGTGGGGGAGGACGATTCCGGAAACGCTACAACCCTGAGTTGTACGCAATCTACCTTGAAGCGAATGTTGTAGGAAAAATTAAGCTCGGTAGACTCCGGTGGGCGGGACACCTAGCTCGAATGAGCGAAGAGGAGCCTGCCCGGAAAGTCCTTTGTGGTGTGATGTATGGAAGGAGGCAGGGCGGCAGACCTTGTCTGCGATGGAGGGATGGCGTAGACCAGGACGCCCAGAGCCTGGGAGTGCAAACTGAATGACATAGGCTCGAAACCGGGACCGGTGGAGAGATTTGAAATATGGCCAAGACCGGATCCCGATTGTAATGCCGGTGATGATGATGATGATGATAAAAGTAATGGCGGTTTTTTGGGATAGTCATCAAGTTATCTTAATCGATTATCTTCAAAAAGGAAAAGCCCGAAACAAAAATACAGTCAAAACAGTGGACTGCAAAGGGGGAATCGGCTCCAAAAAAAGGAAAAACTGTTTTTTCGGTTGGGAAAGTTATGGCGACTGTTTTTTTGGGATAGTCATTAATCGATTATCTTCAAAAAGGAAAAACCATACCACGAGCATACTACGCAGCATTACTTGACCAACTGGAGGCAGAAATTGCGGATTTCAGCAGTTTACTGACTGCGTGCCAACTACCGTTGCCGGAATGCAGTCTTTTGTTAATTTCCTTCGACATTTCGTTAGTGGCGGTCAGTATTGTTCCCAGATATTTAAATTCTTTAAATATTGCCCCTGACGTTTATGTGTTCCCCTGAGTTTCACTTACTCGCCCCATAATCATATATTTTGTTTTACCTTCATTAATTTCTAGGTCCAGCTCTTCTGCCGTTTGGATGAAAATTTTACTGTTTTTACTTAGTTTCTAGATTATCGCCCAAAATGGCGATATCAACTGCATATGTGAGCACCTGTGTAACCCCATTCAGGGATGATCCGGTCATGTTGTCGACGATCCTCTGGACCTAGAATATTGGTCTACTGGATCTTCCCGAGGATCTCCGATAATGATCCATATCCGAATCAACCACGCCGGTAGTTGTGCGAATCCTATTTCGCCTCCACTTCTGAATTGGATGAATACTACTTCGCCTCTGTTTCCGAATCGGGCGAATGCTACTTGGCAGCCGTTCCCAAACCAATAACGGTATACCTAACCTGATGCGATATCATCCGATCCAGCGTTTTGCATCATTTTAACGGTATCTTAGTTGTTGGCGATGCAATTTCCCGGCGCACAAGCACTCGACACCGGCGCACAAACACTCAGCATCGACACACAACCACTGGGCACCAGCGCACAAGCACTCGACGTCGGCGCACAAGCACTCAAGAGGGAGGAGCATGGCAGACAGCTGTATACCAGTCGCGATAAATCACAACAGGAAACGAGTGATTTATCGAAACCCAGCAAACGAGAAGACAGCTGCTGGCAATAAAAGGCGAGCGCGGCGCTGAAACGGCGGGAGTCGTCGAAGGAACTCCTAACAAAAAGGTCTTGTTCAAGACCAGCCGCAAGCATAAACAGTCGAGATCTCGTGCAGTGCGGACGTTCACAGAAACGTGTTTACACGTGTTTATGTTTACGTGTGTTAAGTGCACTATTAAATTGTGTAGTGCAATAGAAAAACAACAAAAAATATTAAAAAAAAAAATAATAATATATATATATATATATATATATATATATATATATATATATAATAACAAAAAAAAAAAGGAAATTTTAACTATACAAACACGAGCAAACACGTGTAATTTTCGCTGGATGCCGTAGTCGAAATCTGTCTTCACAGATGCCAGACAACGACCCGAGCGCTACCCGGGAATATCTTTTGGAACGGAAGAGAAGAGCGATTGAAACTCTTCAAAACTCATCTAAGAAGACTACAAAAATGGAAAATCCAGTAAAACACATGGACTACGAACAAAAATTCCACGAAGCCGTGGAATACATCCAACAGCTTTCAGCAGAGGTGAAGCAACTCCGGGAGGAAATTCACTCCCTAAAGCAACCCACCCAAAACAGCGACGATGCCAGTATGGAGATGACGCCTTCTCCCAACTTAAACCAGAAAACATCTCCACCCAAACAACAATCATCAGCCCATAAGGAAACCACCAAACAAGCCAAGCCAGCACCGTCCCCTACCTGCCCAGCACAAAAACGAAAGACCACCGCCAATCTACATCAGAAACCCGACCAGCAGCAAAGTACTAATTCAAACTCTGCAAAATGCCTTGGGTCACCGGAATTTTAGCACCAATGCAAAAGGATCGAGGACTTCCATAACAGTCAGATCATTAGTCGAGCATGACAGGGCAGTTAAAAAACTGTTAGAGGAACAGTATCAGTTCTTCACCTTCCAGCATCCGAACAGCAAACCAGCTACCTTTATTATAAGGCACATCGATCCCGAATGGACCAACGAAGAAGTGGGACTGGAAATCGCTAGGATATGTCCACAAATAAAAATCAATAAGCTGGACTACTTCCAAACACCGTACATGAGGACAAACAACGTAAAAAACCTCCGGATCATACAAATCCCACCTAAACAGGACATCAAGCAACTTAAACAAATTAAATATTTGTTTACCCAAAAAATCGCAATCGAAGAGCCCCACAAACAAGAAATTCTTCATTGTAAGCGATGCCAAGAATCAGGACACTTGGCGGTCTCATGCCACCAGCAAAGACGTTGCGGCAGATTCGTAGAGGAACACGAGCTCGAGGAATGCAAGGTAAATCCACAAGGCCTGGAACCTGAAACAATATAAACCGTCAACGCTGATGGATCCATTACCAACAAAAAGATAACAGTTAAATGCTGTAACGGCGGAGGCCCTCATCCGGCAAATTTTTCCCAATGCCCTCAGAAGCTAAAACTTCTGGAAAGACGGAAATTAGCAACAACTATAAAATCAACAACAACAGCAACGAAACCAACAGTATTGCAGGAAACGAAGTCAACCCGACCCGGAATATCGTACGCGGATGCAGCAAGAGGAAACCTCAACACTACCACTCCCCCTAACAACAATACTGAAAACTTCAATCTGGACATCATGGGATACATCCAAAGCTTACAAGCCATGCTACCTTCGCTGAGGAAGATGTCAGAAATAGAGAAAAAAGGTCAGATTCTTTCACTAATAACTTCCCATATTCTTTCCAGCTCTCTCTAAACTAACCATTATCTCCCTCAACACAGAATCCATTTACTCTAACATACGTAAGCAACACCTCCGGTTGTTTGTTGAAAAGTTTTCCCCAGATATCCTCTTCCTTTCAAAGACCTGGCTCAAACCAAATTCCCGAGTTTCAATTCCCAATTATACTTTAGTTTCTAACCCCAGAACTAATGGATCTCATGGAGGTACCGGCATATTAATTCACAAACAATTTCAATTCAGTGAAATTAGATTCACCTGTGTATCCAGCATTGAATACACAGCAGTAAAACTTTTCTGTGAGAACAATAAAGTGCTCGTCTTAGCATCCATTTATATTCACCCTTCACGACAACCAGATTTCCCAGATACTGACATTTCGCAGATTATCCAACACTCCGTTCCCGCTCCATTTATAATCGGAGGAGACTGGAATGCTCGTCACACAGCATTCAATGATAATAAATGCAACAAGTATGGTCGCCAATTGCTAGCCCTCCTCCAGTCTTATCCATATACTTACATTGACTCCCCATTACAGCCAACTCGTGTCTCTAGCTCAGCCAGGTCAACAATCGACTTCTTCCTCAAATCCGACGATGTTTATTCAGCGGGTCCACCTACAGTCTCCTTTATATTTCCTTCTGATCATGGTTCCGTTCACACCACGATCCAAATCCCCTCTCTCGATCCACTATACTCGTCAAACTCTGTCCCAAACTTCACCAAAACAAATTGGAGAAAAGTGAATAGGGACATAGCGATAAGTTTCTCTGACTTGTATATCCCTGAAGCATCTAACTTACTCCCTACTGAAATCGATCAAGCATCTTTAAGAATAGAGCAAATTCTTAAGGAGGCTCTCAGCAAAAACACCCCGACAACCATTCCTCATAACTATTTAGGAAAGCCTTTGCCCAGCATCCTAACCAAATTATTGCGCCTTAAAAAGCAGCTTCGCCGTAAACTTCATACAAGATACTGCCCCTTTATTAAAAGCCAAATCCAACTCCTATCCACTCTGATAAATGAGCAGTTGAAAAAATTCGCAGATGAAAACTACATCTCCACACTTAAAAATATTAAACCAAATCGGGATCTTTTCAAAAACATCGACCAATTAACTGGTCGTAAATATAAACCCCGAATTGACCATCTCATTAACCCGATCAGCAATAATATTACCCAGTCCGATTCGGACATAGCAAATTGCCTTGCAGAACACTTTGCAAAGATCCATGAGCAAAATAATTCTCTCTCAACTCCTGGCTTCGAGAACACAGTAAACGAATACATCTCAAACAGATTATTCCCATCTTTTACTCCTTTCATCGGTGAATTCAACAACACAAACATAGCTTCACACCCCTTAGACACTACAAATTTTCTAACTGCGGACGAATTATCCGAGATCGTAAGATCAGGAAATAACAAAAAGTCAACTGGATTAGATGGAATCCCACGTCTTCTATTTAAAAGGCTACGCCCACCGAATCTACTTCCCATCCTCATTCTTCTTAATCATATAATTAATGCATCGCAATTCCCAGAGAACTGGAAAACTGCGGTAGTAATTCCTATTAAGAAGCCCGGTAGTAGTAATAGCCCTTGCAATTATCGTCCAATATCCCTATTAAGTACATTAAGTAAGATACTGGAACGCAAGATCTACCAAAATCTTCTCTCATTTGCCAATGAGAATGCCCTCATCCCTAACTCTCAGTTCGGATTTCGTAAGCGACAATCCACATGTCATGCTCTACTAAAACTCACACACGATGTTACAACTGGTCTCCAAAACCAAAGCCCTACTGTGTGTATATCTCTCGATATTTCTAAGGCGTTTGATTGCGTCTGGATCTCAGGGCTTCTGTACAAACTGCACTCCATATTTAATCTATACTCTCACACAACAAAGCTCTTAGCCTCATATCTTTCTGCCAGAAAATTCGTTGTGAGAATAAATTCTTCTGTCTCAGGAACCCACACCATAACCGCGGGTGTTCCCCAAGGCTCCATTTTAGGGCCAATTTTATATCTGTTATATACCTCAGATATTCCTCAACCCGTATCTCCTAATGTTGTGATGCCGAATTATGCTGATGATACATTAATTTACTCTAACAGCAAATTTGTTAAGGCTGCAAGAAACCGCATTAACAACTTCCTCCCTAACTTATCAACATACTTTAATAAGTGGAAAATCCACCTTAATCCAAATAAAACGCAGCTCATAGTGTTCAAGGGCAAAAACGAGCACTGTACAAACAACACTAGACGCTGCCACAACAAAATTAAGATTCAACTGAACAACACTCTGATAAAACCCTCCAAAACCCTAAAATATCTGGGAATCACTTTTTCTAATAACTGGTCTTTTTCCTCCCACATTAAAAATTCCCTTCAAAAAGCCACAATTCAGCTTAATCTCTGTAGAAGAGTAATGTGGAAACCTAATAGTCTCTCTCACAAAGTCAAACTGCTCATTTACAAACAAATTATCAGGCCCACACTCACGTACGCGTGCCCATTGTGGTACCATATCACTCCCTCCCAAATGGAGAAATTACGAGTATTCGAAAGAAAATGCTTTAGGTATGTCTCTGGGTTACATCGTCGTCCTAACTCCTATAAGTACTATAGTAACGTCGAACTCTACAATACCGCTGGTATCGAGCGCCCCGATAGACGATTCCTCGAACTGTCTATCAAAGTTATCAAAAACCTACAAAATAATCCCAATCCCATAATAACCTCGCTCTTAGAGAACCCTCTAGATATCAGAACTAACTATCCCAACTGTCTCCACACCAGAGCTATCTTCGCCTCAGGCAGACTGGTAAATGATTCAAATGAGAACATATACCACAACACCGAAGTTACCCCTAACCAGTTCAAATACTGTAACGTCCAACCATTTTCCAACATCCTACGCTTTTCCAACGAACAACCGGAGAGAAATACTCTACCTCTAACCCATAACTGACCTCATTCCACATCCTTTAATTCATAACATATATCCCATTAATTATAAAACTTTGTTTATGGCTTTATGAAAATCATACTGTAATCAGGCTAAATTAGGTTAAGTTATTTATATAATTAGGATTAAGTTTAGATTAAGTAAAGTTGAAAAAACAAATTCCTGATTTTCTGACCTTTTCCAGGAAGATAATACCACTAAATTTATAAACACGCGTCTATCTTATATCTCATAAAATATTGTTTGGAAAATGTATATATTATTATAATAATTACATGTAAGCAATTGTTACAAAATTAATTTTAAGTCACTGTATTACTTAAATGTACGAATTCTAATTATGGTTAATAAATACAGTTTTGAAAAAAAAAACCAGCCGCAAGAGATCGAAAGTACAGATTGGATAATATAATATGATAGAAAATAAATTGGCTAATTGTATTCGTGTATTTGAATTGTCTTCTTCGTTGGACGCGTCGTATTTACCGTTGTTATCAGGGATCCGCACTGGGCAAGACTCTAACGCCCGTTTATCCAGAAAAGAGTCCGGCTCTGGAGGTGCAATCCTACCGATAATTAAGAAAACATCGTTGGCCGGCGAGTGCCGGAAAAATACAGTCCGCTAAGGTAAAAACTGTTTTGGACGTCGCTGAAGAAAGTGCCGTCCGTGATTAGGTTTAGCCTTTTTTCTCTTTTCATTTCAGCAACATTAGTTTTATGGTAGATTTAACAAAATTCCCGCTTGTTTATTATGCCTGATAAATCAGGATTTTACCCCATCGAAATCTATTATCACGTTCTGACTAAGTTAGCTCCTGTACCGACTAATAACGTTGGGTGCCTGACTAGCGAAGGCGAGGGAATAAATAATCGCTTTTGTCATGGGGCAATTCTGGACAAGTGATGTTTCCCTGGAATTTTCGAATAAGTCTCGAACTGGCGAACGAAATTCGATTTTAATAGAAACATGAACAAGGATCGGCTGCGGTCGATAATCTCTCGGTGGTAAGTCAGTTTGAAGTCCTAATGTAGAGAAGCAGAACCTAAAGGTATATAACTGAAGATGGTTTTTTTACACAATACATTTTTACAAATGATATTAGTTATTATCTGTATGGATGACTTTCCAGTGATTTAAGTAAGATTGATTTAATGGCTTAGCGCCGACTAAATGATCCTAATTCGTTCCAATAGTAGAGTAGATTACTCGTAAATGGACATTACACATTTTACTCATCTTAAGTTTGTGTACTTTATGTCGACTTACCTCTTCCAACGTAAACATTTCCATCGCATCCAATCAGAAAGTTGTAGGCAATATCATTCCATTTGCAAGACTCCACATGGAAACACTAATAATAACGTATACAAGAGTTACTAAGAGTACTTAAGATATAACTTGAAGTACTCTACCTGAATATGTCTAATTAAATAAATATTATCAGCTTGTGTTGTGGCCATTTCCGTTGCAGAATGTGCTGAAATATTAAAACAAGACGAAAATGAAAATATTATTTAGAACAGTTTACCACATTTAAGTGAGATTGTATCGTATCGTACAGATTATAACGTATTTAGCGGGCTCGGAGAGATACTCATACGCATCCATAGGAGTCTGTGCTAGCCACATTCTGCGTTGGATAATTGGCAAAATATGTTCGGCAATTCTCGGTTCTTATAATAAAAACAAAGTAGTATATTAAACTAAACGTTGAGCTTTTGTATACAATCTGTAGTACTTATGTCGCCTAAAAAGGCATCTTCCCGTTTCGCTTCTTCATGTTCCATTACATCATTTTTTTTCCGCTGAACTGACGATGTGTTCTGGACATTAACCGGGCGGCTCTTGAGATCCTTCTTGAAAATAGTTTCCATCAGATCTGGTGTAGGATTTGATATATTTATGTGCGTAATATTCCCTATGTGAACTTGTTGAGAGTTTTGAATTTGAACATTGCCAACCGTTTGTATGCTACTGTCCTTACTAACGAATGCGTACTGTTGGTCAAATCTGTTAGCGATGCTGGCATTGTTGTTGACATTTTTGAATTCTTTAAATCCACTGCTTGGTGATTCTATTAAAAACAAATAGATACAAAAAAAATTTAAATTATGATATAATTTAATATCCTTTGGCATACTTGATGCTCCTTGCAGGTTTAACGATGCGAAATCAAAGTCATGATCATCACTTTCTACAATGGACGACGACACAGCTGTACTCTCTGAGATTATTGATTCATTATCGTTATCGAATTTTGATGTATTTATCCAATTTAACACTAAATCACTTTTTGGTTTATCTACGACCGATAACTGGTTATTAATTTCGTTGGTAGTTGAATTTTGCGCTTTCGATTCCATTGTCTGATCAAAACCCCATGCGGTTATGTGTCATACTACTGCAGATAAAAATAACAAACCGAATTGCCTCCAGAACTTAAGAAAAATGTATTCTTCTTAGCACTGGAGTGTTGTTTATCTCAAGTAGTTTGCGGGCAGATGATATTAAAACCCCATAAAATATCTCACTGCCCGCGTAACCAATGCGGTTGTATTTTGCATTATAGTAAATAATTTGTGCTCACTGTCTAGGGGCTTTTTTTTGAGATTGCCAAATTGATGATTGTGTTGATGATTATGAAACACACTAACGTGTAGGCATAAATATGCCAAAAAAATGTGAAGCTTTCGCTTTTAAACGAAGCTTTATGGGTTAACAGTTTTAATCGATAAAAAAAGAACACTTGTTATTTTTCTTTTCATCTTCTGCAACCTTCCGTTATTTTTAACGTGCGGGACATAGCTGTATCCCTCGGCATCTATTTTAAAACTGAAATACATATATTTTATAAATTAATTTCTAACTTAAATTAGTTTACGTAGCAAAAATATATATAAACCAAGATACAAAAAAAGGGAAAGGGGACAATGATTGAAAAGTCTGTGAAAAACGTGAAAAACACGATCCGATCATCGGATGTGGGCAGGCGAACGAACCCACGGGTCGTTGGAAGCACGTTAGTGATCGGCAAAATGTTGATCTTGCACTTCCAGCGTCGTCGTATGTACATTGGGATGATCCGTGTACATCGCAACGTCAGCCGAACCGACGGACTTAGGTCACATAGCACGATGCCACAGTGGATTGTAAAAAATATACTACAGTTACATTACTCTATTTTATAATTCGAATTTTACAGTTTACTTATTCTACTGTATGATTATATATATTGGGGTGGATTGTTATCATAACATTAACATCGACTGTTCAAAAACTATGAAAAAAAGAATTGCATAACCAATTTAAGCTTCTTAGTGGCAAGAAATTATATTCCAAATGACACTTCTAAGCTAGTGACTAGGTCTCACAATAAAATGTTTTTTCAACTTTTGATTCTTATTAAATGTTACTAAAATGTCGCTTCCAGTTACAAAGCAGCAAATCAACGGTTACGAAGCAAGAACCACATCACTGGAGTTTTTGTACGGCACCTTAACC
The DNA here is from genome assembly GCA_963931805.1 of Microdon myrmicae. Lineage (NCBI taxonomy): Eukaryota > Metazoa > Arthropoda > Insecta > Diptera > Syrphidae > Microdon > Microdon myrmicae. Next base: position 111,714,766 of record OZ007502.1, read on the forward strand.
TTAGCAATTTTAATACCATGTTTTTGTATATTCTCTTCAAAGAAAGTTTTTGTACATTCTCTATAGAATTTTCAAAAACTTCAATTTTTCTATGGATTTAAAAAAATTCTTTGAACATCTAGAATAAGGGACAATCGGCTTTATACCTGAACGTAATCATTTCATCGAAATTTCGAGCTTTTACCCAACTGCTCCAAACTACCCCTATTATAGATTTTCACAATTTATGATAATGTATTGGCAATATTTTAAATATATTTAAGGGTGGGTAAAGGGAACTTACTTGATCGACCGTGGAGCGGTCGCTGTAGCTGCTGCGGCCTCTGCTGATGGCAGGTTGCAGGAGGCGTTGAGTTTGTGCTCACCTGTTCAGCTTGTTGTTGGTTGATTGTTGTGTTTTTGATTGGGGCATCGTTGGTGCATTCCGCCTCAATTGAAAGTTATTTAATTGCTTGAAGCGATAGGTTGTGAACTGTTCAATAGTTTAACGCCGAATGAATGATTTTTTTTGTCGTTGGCGTTTATTATATTATTCGGCGCTAACGCCTTTATGTTTTTATTTTCCTGCCAAGTAGAATTTGCTTAAAGTAGTTTATGCAAATTAGCTACTTGACGATTCTTCTTCCCTTTACAGGCAGTGTCGCAGCGTGCTTGAACTAGTTAGTTCAAGCCATTGAATAATTTAATTACGTTTCTATTATTAATTGTTATAATTCATAATTTATTTTTGTTGTTAATTGTTATAGTTTATATTTGTTTTTGTTATTAATTGTTTGTCTTAATTCGTTATAGTTTTGTAAGTACCTGCATGTTTGGCAGCACTGTTTGTGTTTGTTACTGCCATTTTTGTTATTTAGTTTCTACTTGTCATTTTGAATTATGCAAATTAGTTAGTTTTCGTTCGTGTTCATAAAACAAGGTGTTATTTTTCGTTCGCTGCCTATGTGCGTTTTTGTTATCGAATAAATAATGTCGTTTAATCGTATTTCGTTATTTTATTGAAAGTAATTCGTTCTATTTGTCGTCGATTCGCTACTAAATAACAATCTAGCTAATTGAAGAAAATATAGCTCAAATGTGTCGTCATTTTCGTGCATTTGGAATATTCATATCGTCGCCGCTCGCTCCCGGTAAATGCACCGGGCTCCAACGGGCAGAGGGGGGAAATTTGCGGAAATTAGTGGGTGTTAGGCGAGGATTTGGACGCGAGGTCCGCAACACCCCGAAGCGAGAGGAAATGACTACGGGAAGCAAGTTAGGGGGCCCAGCGTTTATTCACTATTCTTACAGGTGACCCGAAATAAACTTCCGGGTACGACGACATTGGAGCCTCAATATTTGAAACGGCCGTCACACAGCGGCCTTTAATCCTTGGAGAATAGGGTTGTGGGCATTTGAAAGGTAGCAGCTTAACTTTTTTGTTTGTACGGTTAGTTTAGTATCGAAAGAAGAACGCGAGTAATATATGCATAACATAATGATTGTGCGGCCCAACTACAAAAGCCAATAAACATAAGATATGCAACAAAGTTCAGGATTATCGCCAACAAATAATAGTCTGTACAACACAATCAGAAGCCAAAGTGTAAATGAAAATACAAAGCTGAATACGGTGTAGAGCGATAAAAGAATGACGACCGATGGCAAACTGCTGAGTCGGTCATAAACGATCACAAATAAAAGGATCGATAAAAACGGGATCGACGACCAGTCACTTACAGCGATCTCGACGACGGCAACGCTGCTGAAATATATATATATATATCTATATATATATATATATATATATATATATATATATATATATATATATATATATATATATATATATATGACCTGTGAGTAGGGCGTTAGAACATACTCACAGCTAGGCCGGCTTGTCGTAAGAGGCGTTTAAAGGCCGGGTGGTAGCTGAGGTTCCTACGCACTGTCGCCCGGTGAAATGCCACCCCATCAAGCTTTTGGCTCCGTGAAATGGTCGGATGAAATCTCTGGCCATCTTTCGGAGCTTGGCTGATGGACCGGTTCGAGAAAAGGTTTGTTTAGGTGGTAGTCGGTCCCAAGGTGAGATACCACCCCATCACGCTGTACATTCCGTGATATCGCCGAGAGAAATCTTCGACGGTGTTTTAGACGTGTGGCTGATGGCCCGGACTGACACGGAGATATGTCATGATGGTACTTTCTGATATAAAAAATTCCATAGGCAAACTAGTCTCCCATTCGGAACTCCGCTGGGACTATGTCAGGGGGAACATCATGCAGATATCATGATAAATAACCGAACTTTAAGAGGTTCGTCATCGCATAACCGGGCTCGCTCTCGAGGTTCTGTCGACGTTCGACCGATAACGGCATTTTGTAACATCAGGGGCATCGGTTTCACCAATTCGAATATAAACGCTGTCCACCAATATTCGCAAACAACGAAACCTGATATCCTTGCCCTAACGGAGACCCAGGTCGATTCGTCAACTGATTCGACACATCTTCGTTGCTCAGGTTACGACTTACATTCGAGATTCCATTTTAAGGGCGGAGTCTGCGTTTTCCAATAATATGGACATCATATGGTTAAGGGTCGTGCTGAGAAATTCTGTTGTTTCTTTATTGTCTTTACCGTTCCCTGAATGACGATTGACCAGCGACATTTTTCGAACATCTTTCACATACCGTCGACTGGATACAGATCAAGCACCCAGCTTCTGACATTGTTCTCCTTGGGGATTTTAATCTGCACAATTCCGGCTGGTTGGTACATTCGAACAGAACCGACGAGGCTGCGAGACTGGCGGAGATGTTTGCTGCTGGCCATAACTTGACTCAACTCGTGGAGGACCCAACGCGAGTGCCCGATGCCCGAGGCGATTATGCGAACACCCTGGATCTCTTTTTGACTTCCGAACCGAGTATTTATACCGTAGGGGTTTCTGCGCCACTGGGAAACTTAGATCACTGCTTGGTATCTGTCGCGCAAGCACTTGCATATCAAGGGAATAACCGGCCTAGGCAGCTTCGCCGTGTATGGAAGTATGAGGATGCTAACTGGGACGATTTGCGAGATTTCTTCGCATCCTTTCCATGGTCGGGGGTGTGCTTCGGAGACTCCGATGCTAACGCTTGCGGGGAGTCGGTATCAGAGATTATTCTTCTGTGGATGGAGATGTATATTCCACATTCCATCAAACGAAGCTTATCTGATATACCTTGGTTTGACAAAAAATGCGATCAGATTACAGCGGCAAAAAATAGAGCTTTTAAGCAATTACCCCCACACCCCACCAATGTTAACAGAACCAATTTTGTTACAATCGGAAACGCATGCAACCAGGCGATTGATATCACGAAGAAAGCTCACGACAGAATGACCATTAAACTAATTCGGTACTCGACAGGTTCGCGCCCTTTCTGTTCTTGTAAATGATCATCAATACGGATTCCGTGGCAGGCGGTCCACGGGAGACCTTTTGACACTTATAACCGATATATGGGCATTTGCGATTGAAGGGTATTCAAGGCTTCTGACCCCACCTGGCGCGGGGCACTGCTGAGCAAACATCGTTCATTTGGACTTTCCCAACAGCTTTGCGACTGGACGAAGAGCTTCCTTGAAAATCGATCGATCCGGGTTGTTGTGGACGGCGAGTGTTCGGATCTGTATCATATATATATATATATATATATATATATATATATATATATATATATAAACGGTTTTCCAATAGGGAATTGACAACTTTGAATTTAATTTGTGAACCCACCCTTTTGCTAATCATCGAACTGTCACTGTTAGTTTATTCAGTAAACTCAACACCATGGTTAAGTACACGAACGAATAATGTCTGCAAATTATAAAAAATTTCTACCGAAAAAACGTTGTCAAGTTCCTATTGGAACTTTATATATATATACCCTACATATATATACGAGGTTGAATCAAATATAAACGGTAATTTCTTTTATACATTTATTGAATAATGCTACACGCTAACTATACTATCAACATTTTGTTGTTATGGAGAAGAATGACATCTCGAATGTGCACACCTCGTCTTGTAATAATGGATTGAACACTTCCATAGCTGATATCAACTTCTGATGAGATTTCTCCAACAGTTAAGCGGCAATCACTCTCAATAAGCTCTCGAACCGCACGGATTTTGTCATCTGTACAACTTGTCCTTGGGTGTCGATCATGACTTTCGTTTTCGATACGTTCTCGCCCACTTTTAAATTCCCTGGTCCACGTATACGCACGTTTCTGAGACAGTGTATCATCACCAAAATGTGCCTTCAATCGAGAAATTTTTTTTATCAAACCACGATTTATTAGATGAACTTCGTTTGATGGAATGTGAAATGTAGATTTCCACTCCCAGAAGAATAATCTCTGTGACCGACGCCGCGTATGTGTTAACATCGGAGCCCCCAAAGCATACCTCCGACCACGGAAAGGATGCGAACAAATCTCGCAAATCGTACAGTTGGCAGCCCCGTACCTCCATACATGACGGAGCTGCATACGCCGGTTATTCCCTTGAAATGCAAGTGGTTGCGCGGCCGATACCAAGCAGTGACCTGAGTTTCCAGTAGCGCAGCAACCTCCACGATATAAATGCTTGGCTCGGATGTCAACAACAGATCCAGGGTGTTCGCATAATCACCTCGGGTGTCCCGCACTCGCGTAGGTTCCGTAGGTAGTTCAGTCAAATTGCAGCTAACTGCGAACATTTCCGCAAGTCTCCCAGTCTGGTCGGTTCTGTTAGAGTACACCAAGTCGCCAGAGTTGTGTACATTAAAATCGCCAAGGACACCAATTGCAGAAGCCGGCTGGTTGATCTTTATCCACTCGACGGTACGTGAAAGATGTTTGAAAAGTGTTGTCGGTCGATTGTCATTCGGGGAGCGGTAAAGACAGCAAAGAAATTTAATAGAATTCGTCAGCACGACCCCCAACCACATGATCCCCATGTTATTGGGTTCCAATGCCTTCATCGTCCGGCAAGCCACACCCTTAAATCGGAATCTCGAATGTAAGTCGTGCTTGAGCAACAAAGATATGTTGAATCAGTTGACGTGTTGATCTGGGTCTCAGTTAGAGCAATGATATCAGGTTTCGCTGTTTGCAAACATTGGTGGACGGCGTTTATATTCAAATTGGCGTTCCGGAAGTCGATCTGGGAGATATAACGATCACTTGGCGGTTCCGATGGAAGTACTTGCAGGCATTATATCGAACATTTTGGTCCCGGTGGAAGAACGAATACATCCACAGGTTGTAGGCTCTCAACAAATGGTATCATCCGGAACCAAACCTAAGAAATCCGATCATGGTACTTCTGAAGGACGAGCAACTATTTCCAACCTATTGGCCCATGGGAAAGGTTGTCATCCTGACAGAGATGGCAAGGTTCGGGTGGCAACTGTGAAGATTCAGGGAGGCAAACTTAAGCGACCCGTCACGAAGTTCGTCCTATTCCCGGTTGCTCAAGATGACACGGTTGACCCGACAGTTCAAGGTGGGCGAAATGTTGTAGATGGAGCAGCACACGACTGCCGACTGGCGAAAAAAAAAATGGGTTGACGACGGTCGATTTTAGCGAGACAAGGACAGATATATCCTTCAACTTGTCTCTGGCTTCTGGTCATCTTGCGATAACCAGAATCACCCACGTGTTCATCCGTGAGAATGTTGGGCTCGCTCTCGAGATATCTGAAAAGAAAAGAAAAAAGGGGGGTATCCAAGGATTGTCTGGACAGTGTTAGTTCGGGTGTTCTCTAACTACTTGGATGGGGGGATGATGGGAAAGAAATCATACAAGACCGGTAGGTCTTAAGTGTGGTGGTAAACGCAGATCACGTCTTTGGTGTCTGATGATCTGCGCTTTGGTCGGTGTGTATGTTTGTGCCGTCTTGTACTGTGTCCGTGTGTGTGGTTTGTTAACAATAGACCCTATGGGATGGATCCAGGAATCCTCTATTATAGAGAGGAATGGTGCTTTCTTCAGTTTTATACTGAAGAAGAAATTGTGGTGGTTGGACCCGAAGAGATCGAGAGAGAGAAGGGTCAAGAACGCAAGACTCCCGTACAAGTAGGTTCTCGCTGTTCTGAATGGTTTCGAGGTACTTGTATGCTAATTGTAGCAAGTATTCGTCGATAGGGGTAATGGACTGCCGACTGGCGGACTGAGGATCGGCCATTATACCAAATGTTCTCTTTGTTCCTGTGACAAACAAGCGAACGGGGGAACAGGGACACAAGAGAGAATATAAGCGGCGTAGTTAGGGAGTTGACGATAGTACAACAAGCGTACTGGGCAAGACTACAACACCCTTCGTACATAGCAGAGTCCGGCTCTGGTGGCGCGCTACTTTAAGCAAAGAGATCTTAACAGATTGGAAGGGGCTTGCCCCCGGAATATTTATAGAGAGTCTGAATTTATTCAGTAATTGTATTTAAAGTTTAATAAAGTTTCCAAACGAATAAAACGGATTAACAATAACAAAACAACGCTGAATCGTGGACATTGTGCACACAAGTGCATTATTATGCGGCAATGAGCCAAAGCAAGGTAGCTGTCCTCATAAACAATAAGGATGGGCACAACCGATACAATGAATACTTTAACGTGGATGCATCGAGGATGAAGATCGGGGGAATGTTTAGATACTGGACAGGGACATCGATGCTGCACATGTAAACAAGGTCAACGATTTTTGAGATCGCAGTCATCTTCGATAAAAGAACGGCATTGTAAGTCATATTGAACAAGGTAGCTCGTGCCAGAGGTACATATTATAATGTTTTTAAATGAAGATAACTGTTTTATTATTTGGTCGAATCGTGACCTTAACTAGCGCAGTCGTAGGGAATGGCGATCGCGTAAGGATTCTGAGGGAACACTTGCGAAAATTGTATTTTTTTTTAATAAATCCTACGTAGAAGGCGTGGAAAGATTTGCCACAGATTCCTTTGCAAATAACAATCATTCGCTATTTCGGAAGATAATGCGTCTATGAAACAAGCCGCGAAGACCCATCCTTTTATTCACTGTGTGGCAAGTGGCACCGCCCTATTGAAATGACGTGGATTTCCAGATCCATATCATTCTGCTTTAGCCGGAAAACTCCCTTACCGCATTACGAGAGTGTTCATTGCTCACGCAACTATTTGTTCGGGTAGTACGGATAGATATTGTCGCCAATCCAAAAACCGCAACGTACAGTTACTCTGTGGATGCAGGGATTTCTCATGTAGAAATGTTTTCACCCCCAAACACTCAAACACGATCAATTCCATGACATAGTTTATTATCTAAAACCAATATGAATCCATGACCAAAACAGTCCAAGTTGTAAACAACCGCAAAACAACAAAGAAATTTATATAAAATATATGTTTCAAGATGATTTGCCCTTCTGCGCGCCTTTGCTTGTCTTTTCCTTATACATCTGTATAAATTCCGCTTTCGTAGGGATTGGCTTAATATAACCAGCTAAAACCAGTCGCTTAATAGATACCGTAGTTATACCTATAAGGAATAGCAAGTTTTATAAGTTAAAAATTAAGGCATAGAAGAGCTTTTTTTATACATACCCAAGGTAGTCGCATACCGGAGTGGCGTGATAATCTTATAGCAAAGATAAGCAATTGCATAATGCCCCATATTAGATGATCGAACCTTTTCTATCACCGTCTCGGAAATGTGTACATATTGAAGTGCACTTGGTATATCGAAGCCACTAAAAGAAAACAAACAGATAATCTAACTACGTCATAGGTAGTGAAAACAAATTGAAACGTACTTCTTAGAGAGCAAATAGAATATGTAAATCCAACTAAGCGATGTCCCGACATGTACCGGGATGAGGACGTACCAATACTTTTTATACATCAATTTAAGTCTTGCGAATTGGGTCAAGCCTGAATCCTTACCAAAGATCAGATCGTCAACATCAACCGCCGGTTTTTCCACAGTTTCCTTTGGTGGTGTTCCTTTATTCACATTCTGTATAGGCGGATGAGATTGGGATATGGGAGCTTCAGGAATTTCTTCAGCTTCAAGTTCCGGCTTCGGTTTAGGTTCCGGTAAGGGTCGTCCTTTAGGAACTGCCGACGGTATTGAACCAAAATCACTTCTACTGTTAATCAGAGGAACAGGAGTTTTGCCTATGTTAAAAGACTTCGGCGAACTATACATTAAATGAGATTGTCGTATCACACTTAATTTGTTATGATCTTTCACATTGCTGTACAAATTAGGTATATACACATTTTTTTTGTTTTTTAGTACGCCTGCCGGATATCCAGTAAAGGATATATACGTCCTCGTTAGACTGTTTCGAGCTAAATAGCCCATGGTGCACGGCAACATCTTAAGGGTATACATTTCGATATAAAAATGAATTTGTTATTTAACTTTATTAGTTGTTAATAATTCGTGCAGGCGAATTTTACATCTTTTTTCCGTGATTCTAAATTTATTCCAAGTGCCAGTATTAGTTGTCAAAATCTCTAGTATGGAAACTGACAGCAGAACTGAAGTGAGGTTCGTGCGATTACGATGATATTATCAAACAACAAATTGTCATAGATAACGATGTGTTCCTTTTTTTTTTTTTTTTTTTTTTTTTGTGAAACTTGTGATTATGGTGAGTTTTTATAATTTGAATTACAATTTCTTTTTCCCGAGTTAAGATATGTCATGTTTTTTGCTCTGTTAATCACAATTTTTGTAAAAGGCTTTAACAATTCTAATATGTTGTTCGGTGGTTAATTGATACATATTGTAGCGAGCTTAGGGTTCGCTGGACTATATTATTTTTAATAAATAAAAGCCGTTAAATCGATTTTGAATTAATATAACACTTTATTAGTCCGTTAATAACAACCGTTACTTTTACCGTACACTTAATGATTTCTTGACATCGCTTCCGTACTTATAGCGTCTTTTGCTGCTTACTTCTTACGTCTTACTTCTTGTCGCTTCCTTACTTATCGCTTTCTCATTGCTTACTTCTTACCCTGCGTGTGACGTATTTATACCATTTCCTCATTCTGATTTGGGGTTCCGTTTCCGCCCGTTCCATAGCCTTGCATGTTCTACTGTTCATAGTCTCCAGTTTTCCAGTACTTTCTAGAATATTCTAGTACTTTGTTTCGGACTTTCTAGAATATTCTAGTACCGATTGTCATATGCGTCACAATATTATAAAATGGCACCTTTCGTGAAAGGGTGATAGACTGGCAGTTGGCAATATTAAGTTCGAAGCAATTTTTGCGACACCAAACTGAGAAGTTGTTAAGATCTGCTTGAAATAGTGCATAATAGTGCAGTGACATGATAGCTTATAGAATTTCGTGTCGTCAGCATAGAGAGACACGCAAGAGTGTGTCTATCGATGTCGTTTGTGGATAGAGTAATAAATAGGGGGCCTAGGGGAGTGCCTTGGTGGACTCCGAAGGTACCCAGGAAGGGATTAGATATCGCGGATCTGAAGTGCACACTGTAGAGTCTATCTTCCATCATCATCATCATCATCGGCACTACAACCGGGATCCGGTCTTGGCCTTATTTAATAAATCTCTCCACCGATCCCGATTTCGAGCCGATGTCATCCAGTTTGGCACTCCCGGGCTCTGGGGGTCCTGGTCTACGCCATCCCTCCATCGCAGACAAGGTCTGCCGCGCTGTCTCCTTCTATACATCCTCCCACAAAGAGCGGGAACACAGTGAAATTCTCTCCTCATGCAAGTATTTCCGGAGCGTTACAATCGAAGTACGGGTGTCGCCAGATCAGCCTCAGGTAAACTGAGTTATCTTTTTAGAGCCAAGAAATATTTTACTCCGGCCCAACTTCTTCTCCTATATAAATCTCAAATTAGACCCGCGCTCGAATATTGCTCTCATGTTTGGAGCGCGGCTCCTAAACATACTCTCGACCTACTTGAGAGCGTACAAAGACGAGCGATCCGCCTGGTCGGGGACTCGGCGCTGACGTCGGGACTACAGTCGCTATCACATCGAAGGCGCGTGGCCGACCTCTGTCTGTTTTACAGATATTATCACGGGTGCTGTTCTTCGGAGATTCTTGGCATTGTTCCACGCAATTCGGTCTATATGCGCTCCACAAGACAATCCGACGGATCGCACCCGTTTGTGGTTCATCTCCCGACGGCGCGAACATCCCTGTATCAGAACTCGTTCCGTTACAGAGCGGGGAAGCTGTGGAACTCCCTTCCCACGCGAGTGTTCCCGGAGCGTTACAACCTGCAACTGTTCAAAAAGGACTGCAACAGTTATTTGATGGCATCTCGGGGAGCCCACTCGACGCTATAGGTTCGCCTCTCCCGAGAGAAGTCTAATAATAAAAAAAAAAAAAAAAAAAAAAAATCTGCAACTCTTCCAGAAAAACTACAACAGATACTGAATGGCATCTCGGGGCGCCGGATCGAATCTATAGGTTCGCCTCTCCTGAGACAAGTACAATTAAAAAAAATCATTCCAAGTTAAATATATCTAAAATCCTTCTACGTATTTCCATAGCTACGCTCACGCGGTGCTGCTAGGCTATGACTCGGTGCTATAGGTTCGCTTCTCTTGAAAGAAGTATAATAAAAAGAAATCCAAAGAGGTTTTAAGTCCGGTAATCTCGAAGGTCACTCGAAACCACTTCTGTGGAAAATAGCATGTTCGCCAAAGATATTCCTTAGAGTCCCTTGCAGTATGCGCTGCGTCTCTTTGTTGGGCACTCCCCCAGGCCTGGCCTTATAAAACTTTCCAACATCGTGTGATCCTGGCCAGTATTGGTGGTTACTACATCATTTATTTCATCTTCAAAAAAGTGTGGGCCAATGATCTTTTGGCGGATGATAAGTGCTCTAAATTTTTTGTAGCCCATATTCTGCAGTTTTGCTTGTTTACAAAGCCCTTTAAATGAACATGAGTTTCATCAACATCATCATCGGCACTACAACCGGGAACCGGTCTTGGCCTTATTTAGCAAGTCCTGAGGCTTGTTAAATTTTCCATAATGATTTGTTTTTTTCCGGGCAAAGTCATTACTCTTGCGCCAGAGGCTCCCCGACGGGGAATCGAACCCCAGTCTCCCGCGTGACAGGCGGGTATAGTAACCACTATACTATCGAGGAGCCTATGAGCTTCATCGCTCATCATTAAATTGTGAATGAAATCGGGAAATTCTTCTACTTTTTGCCGGAAGCGAGTGGCGTATTCTGGTCGTTGCTGGCGGTCTGTTGGCTTCAATTGTTGCACTTTACTATATATGGGAACATACGTAATATACCCAACATTCTCCGCGATGGCCTTCATGATAGTTTTAATCATATCGAACGTCTCCATGTCAATATTTCTGGATTTTCTTGAATACTTTCACCTACATATGCAATATTTTCAGCAGTGTGCGCTGTACGTCGGTACCAGGAAGATACCTTATTGTCTCATGTTGTCGAAAATTAAATAATATACTAGACATGTAAAGTTTATCTTAGTGCATCTGCGTATGACAAGTCATCATCGTCATTGGCACTACAACCGGGATCTGGTCTTGGCCTTATTTAACAAATCTCTCCACCGGTACCGATTTCGAGACGATGTCATCCAGTTTGGCACGCCCAGGCTCTGGGGTCCTGGTCTACGCCATCCCTCCATCGCAGACAAGGTCGGCCGCGCTGTCTCCTTCTATACATCCTGTCACAAAGGATTTTCCGGACAGGTACCTCTTCGCTCATTCGAGCTAGGTGTCCCGCCCACCGGAGTCTACCGAGCTTGATTTTTCTTAGAACATTAGCTTCAAGGTAGATCACGTACAACCCATAGAATCGTCCTTCCTCACATACGGGGCCAGTAATTCTCCTTAAGATCTTCTTCTCGAACGCGGCTAAGAGTTCAGAATGCCATTTATTGATCACCCACACCTCGGATTCAGACATGAGTACTGATAAGACCATGGTCTTGTACAGTAGCAGTTTGGATGTTCTGGATAAATCTCGGGATTTAAAGAGCCTTGTTAAACCATAGTAGGCTTTGTTGGATTTGATCAGCCGTTCGCGTATTTCTTCTTCCATATTGTTATCGGCAAATACTATTGACCCAAGATAGTTAAAGGATTGCACTACCTCAAATTCGTGCTCCACTACCCTAATAGGTTGACCAACGTTAGGTTCTCTCTTCGCAAAAGTTGCCACCATGTACTTAGTTTTCCCCTCATTAATGTGCAGTCCCAGTTTTTGTGCCGCCTGCTCGATCTGGGTGAAGGAGTCCTGTACAGCCGAATCGGATGTCGATGTCATCTGCGTAGGCAAGTATCTGGATGGACTTGGTGACAATAGTCCCTCTAGTTGTAACGCCAGACTCACGGATTGCTTTCTCCAACGCCAGGTTGAAGAGGAGGCGGGCCAGGCCGTCCCCTTGTGGGAGTCCATTAAAGACGTTTATTGGTTTGGACAGCAATCGCGCTATTTTTACTTGACTAGTTACGTTGGTCATGGTCAACCTACAAAGTCGTATCAATTTGTTTAGAACTGTCGAACTCTCTCATGGCATTATATAGTTCTACCCTGGCTATGCTGTCGTGGGTGGCCTTAAAGTCCATGAATAGATGATATAATAGAATCTTAAAGTCCTGACATTCCATCGCTTGCCTAAGGGTGAGTATCTGATCAATTGCTGATTTGCCTGCGATGAAGCCACACTGATATTGACCAATGATGGCTTTACCATATGGGGCTACCCGATTTTGTAGGATAGTGGAGAGTATCTTATAGGCGGTACTCAGCAAAGTTATACCCCTATAGTTGCTGCACAATGTGATATCTCCCTTCTTATGTATGGGGCAAATTATACCACGACGCCAATCTTCCGGCATCTCCTCTTGCCCCCATACGTGCACCGCCATCAGCTCCGGGGGCTTTATTTGATTTGAGCTGTCTAATGGCTTTTAATGTTTCCTCAGTGGTTGGTGAGGCCAGCATTTGGTCTTGATCTTGCATTGGTGGAGCCTCCAAGTCTTCTGTGAGCTGACCATTTAGCAATTCATTAAAGTGCACTTCTCATCGCTCCAGAATGCCTTCAGGATCGGTGATCAGATTACCCTCTCTATCCTTGCAGTAATTGCAGCATGGTGTGTACCGCGTCATCATCATCATCATCGGCACTACAACCGGGATCTGGTCTTGGCCTTATTTAACAAGTATGAGGCTTGGTAAATTTTCCATAATAATTTGGTTTTCTGGGCAAGGTTATTAGCCTCGTCATACTGCGGATTATTTGGTAGAACTTCCGCGCCTGGTACGGACATCGCTCTCTACTTTTCTCTATTTCACAGACAAGTTTTTTTCCCAGGCACTTTTCTTTTGTCTGTGAAGTCTTTTTTCAGATCTTCTGAGCTCTTTGTATTTCTCCCCGCGCACCCGCGTCCTATGAGACTGCTGCATTGCCCGGTATGCAGCATTCTTACGTTCAGTCGCTAGTTTGCACTCATCATCAAACCAGTCGTTTCGATCTCTACGGCTACTGCCTAAGATGGAGTTGGCATTACTAATGACAGTATTCCTAAGGTGTGTCCATTTCTCTTCTACGCCCGGCATTCTGGCCCCAGGACTTACTCTCCGTCCGTCGAGCTCTTTGAGGGCGAGTTTTAACGCATGATCAAATGCGTTACTGGTATTCTCATTGCTTAAGGCAGCCGTGTTGATCCGAACCTGAGCCGCAGATGCAATACGTCTCCGTAAGGCAATCCGCGCTCGGAAAACTGTACCAACAAGATAATGATCCGAGTCGACGTTGGCACCTCGGTACGTTAGTATCGTCATCAGGCTGGAGGAGTGGCGGTGATCTATCAACACGTGGTCAATTTGGTTGCGAGTGGTTCCATCAGGTGATACCCAGGTGGCTTTGTGGATATCTTTACGCGGAAACCTGTTGCATAATAAACCCCACGGTTAAACTTTGGAGTATACATATAATATAATACAATGATATACTTTGATACACATCCCATTGTGAACTTACACTCGAATGTTACTAGTGGTACACACCTGCATCTTTGGGTTGCCATTCGTCGAAGACATGGTAATAACGAAGATTGTGTTCGAAAGTTGACGAAGAACGAGGAATGGAGAGAGAGAGTGGATCTAAGTAGAGTCTGAATTCTGATCTCCTCGAGCAAGGAGCTCGTTTTTCTTTTGTCGCATGAAGCGACTTTCGTTTTTGTTGTTTACCTTTTTTATATGCGAATCCAGTTTGAGTTTTGATCATTGAAATGTATAATTGAATTGATGAAGAATGTTTAGTTGTGTAAAAGTAAAACATGAAGAATGCTGTGTTAGTAATAAATAAAGCATGTTGAGTTGACAACTTTGAAGAAATACCTCGTTTTCGTTTGGCGTGTTGGTGATCGAGGCGCATCCGCATCGAGCGCAGGAAGAGACAGTCCTTTTTGGAGTCCCCAGGAATTGTGGGTAAGTGCGGTGCATTAGGAGCAGTTCCAACGTTTCCAGAAACCTATCCGGCAATTTTACCGTGGCCGCCCCGTTACCCAATCGGGCGACGGCTAACAGCACGCAACGGACCGTTACGTTACAATTCGGCCAACCCCAAAAGGCATAACGCTGGCGCAACTGGTTTAGTTAAATCACCTAACACTAGTGCAGCCGGTGTGGCACATATATACTAACTAATAATATATAACAACTGTTAACAGAACATTGCAACTGGCAACCAACATAACGTTACAACTGGCCAACGAATATATATCACAACTCCATAAATATATGCAACAGCTGGCTCATGAACTACTTCATGCAAAAATTGGCGTTGGGGAATCCCTCATGTAACACCCTCGCCCTCAATTTATATAACAAATTGGCACTGGGGGAATACTTTATATTACAACTGGCTCTGAGGACAGTCCCCTCTCACCACAAATTATATTACAACTGGTGCTGCGGAAGGCGTTTCTCGGGGGCTGCAAGAGGACCTTGGGTGGCCTACCGGTGGAAGAGGAGCATAGCTTCCTCCGATGGCTGCCCACCAGACTGTGCGGCGAGGCCTATCGCATGTATGAGGAGTGGCCTCCCGCAACCCTTTTGGGAGCCGAGGAGCGCCTTGGAGAGGCCTTTGAGCCCAGAGCGTCGTACGAAGAGTTGTGCGCACAGCTCCCCACAATGCGACAGCTCCCCACCAAGGACGCCACGGGTTTTGCTGGCTGAAACGGGCCATGGTGCAATGTGGAGGCCGCTGAGCGTTGCTACAGTCGGCATGGTACGGCCATCTTCGCCGGCCAGTTGGAGAGGATGGCGAAGCCGATATTAATCGGGGGCGTGGGGGGGGGGGGGGCTCATGCACTTCCTCCTCACGTTGAGTGAGGTCCCTTTTCACGGACTGTGGCGCACCTCGTTCACTTTGAGCGCTCGAGGGGGGAAATGCTGCAGCGGGGCTAGCCTTTCTGTGGGGGTCCAGGCCGGGGGCCGATGATCGGTCGACCGACCCTTCGGCTTTTGGTCCAGCATGCATGGGCCGCTCCACAGCGTCGGCGCCTAATTTTTCGGGGCCGAACCCACGGTCTGTATCATTTGTCGGGCCCACCCCGGGGATCCACGGTAGCCGTGGGAGCGAAGGTGTGACTTTCGCTCCCACTCACCCCATCTACCCACCGGGGTGTGAGCAGGAGGCCTACTGTCGGGATCCCGCCCGTCAACACCCATACAAATTTTTCGTCCTGTTCCGGGGGAGGAGCATGGATCATCTCCCTCCGACGGGAATGAGGCGCCTCGGAACTCGGTTCAGGGGCAATACATACCCCGGGACCACACTACACACGCTGCTGGCGGTGAGTTCGGTGTGTCATTCGACCACGCTCAGACCCCATGGGGTCAACCCCAGTATGCCCCCGGAGAGCCTGCACGGCATTTCCCCAGTGATGCGTCACAAAACCAACCACAAGGCGTCCATGCGCCCACAGGACCTGGAACACATATCTCGCCCCAAGTCACAAGCGGTGACCAGTTTAGCCGGTACCGGCCCGCCCGTGCCCCAGGCGATCGATCGGTGCACCCCCTAGAAGCACAGATGACCTGTAGCTTCTGCAAAAAGAGGGGTCACCTATACGAGGGATGCCCGAAGCGGCGGAACACACTCTTTGCCGGGAGTGCTGGCAGTATGGCCACGACATCGTGGACTGTCGTACCCATCGAGCACGAGCTCGCAATCCCGTACCTCCGGTCCAGAATAGGTGGCCGCAAGATAGGCCAGCGCGAGATAGGTCGCCCCATCCCCAGCGGGAGTTCCGGAGAAGGGCTATTCCGAAGCCACACCAACCCACCAATAATAACAGACCAGCTACACCCAACCCAGGGTATTTAGTGTCCGGTGTGCCTGTAAGTTCTGTGTTCGCCAGGGCCACGAATGGCAGGGGTGTAAGCATAGGGTGAGCTGGGAGCAGCACCAAGGCTCCCAAGCACTAGCCACCACTGCTTGCACCAGTAAGGTTAAGACTGCACGTCGATGCCGAAGGCCAGAGACCTACACGGTCTATGCGGAGTGGCAGGAGTCCCAGGCAAGGTGCCGTGAGAGCCATGGGAACAACCGCGGTAAGCGCCGGAGACGCCGGCGACGAAACCGTAGGACCGGTGGAAGCCACACAGTAAATTCAGACTCCGGCTCTGATCCTGCTGCTTTGGATTCTCAGGGGATCGGCGGGCGAGACGGGGCAGGTGCAATGGCGAGCGACGAGCGGCCAATCCGCATTTGCTTCGACCCTCAGCGGGCAATAGCCGTTCCAGCTCTGTCGATACGGAGGCCCGTAAGGGACTCTGGGAGTCGGAAGCAGCTACCCTTGCACCGTAGGCCCAAAGTAGGCCAAAACTGCTCCAGTTCCGCCGGTTCGGAGTCTACTGAGACTCCCAAGCGGAACAAATCTAAACGGAGGAGCACAGCGCGAATTTCGCGGTCGACACACACTCGAGGCGGCAGTGTGTCAACAAAGGACAAACAGGGAGAGGTCGGAAAACTCCCAGAGATCGGGCAAGGTTAAAGAGACATGGTCAGAGGCCATCCCCCTGTTTTAGTCCGTCCCGGATTTCAAATGGTTCTGAGAGATGGTTTTCTATTCTAACTCGCCCTCTGTTTTCGTTCATGCAGATTTGAATGAGGGCGGCATATTTTTTCGGGATTGCCAGCTCAACTACAATATGGTAGAGTCTTTTCCTTGCGACTGAGTAGTTGGTGAACCTTCTCTCCTTATTCCCACTTCTTTTCCAGTAGTTGCCTTATTGTGAACATTGGTCGCTTGTTGATCGGTTCCTATGGAATCCGCATTGGTAGTCTCCCAGTATTTCTTCTGCGTACTGTGTGATTCTCGTCAGTATGACATTTGTTAGTATTTTGTATGTGGTTGGGAGCAATGATATTCCTCTGTAATTTTCGCAGTCAGATCTGTCACCTTTTTTGAAAATGGGGACGACTATTGAGGAATGACTTCCTTATCCCATATTGTTTTGATCAGTTGTAGGACCTTTCGAGCGGTTGCCTTTCCCATGCTCCACAAGCTCTGCCGGTGTACAGTCGACCCCGGGAGCCTTGTTGTTTTTCAATCGATTTATTGCGTCTACAACTTCGTTGAAAGAGGGCTCTGGGATCTGAGCTTCGGCTCTAGGATTTTTTCGATCCGAGTTTTCTCCTATTCGCGTTTTTTGCGTTTGAAAAGTCTCATTGTCTCTTTCCGAAGTGTCGCATATCTTTCTGCGTTGACTTCATCATATCCTTCTAAGTGGATCACTCTGAGGCGTTTACGTTCTTTGATCTTCGCCCTGCACTCATCGTCATACCAAGATTTGGACTTAATTGTTTTCTTAAATCCTAATACCTTTTGGGCTGTTTGTTTAATTGTGTCTGTGATCGATGCCGATTTAGTGCCCAGATTATTGGTTTCGTCTTCCTCACTACTCCCATTCTCTAGGATGCTAAATCTATACGTTAGTTCTTCTTGATATTCAGCCCCATTTGCATAGGTCTTTTTGCTTATCAATGTCGAACTTTTTGCTCGTTTCCCGTGATTGCCCATGCGGGTTTGCTGCGAGCCGACTTCTAATTTTGCCTATCACTAGAAGATGGTCGGAGTCGCAATCTGCTCCTCTATATGACCTTACGCCAAGGATATTCGAGTGGTGTCTCTTGTCTATGAGGAAGTGGTCTATTTAGTTACGCGTTACGCCGTCGGGTGGATTAACTTCTGCTTGGACATCGTGCTTTCCACTTCCAAATCTGTGGACGGTGCGAACGTAATAATTCGAATTCCATTATCATTTGAAACGTCACGTAGACTTTCTTTACCTATAGTTGGTTGGAAGCTATCTTCCTTTCCAATTTTTGCATTGAGGTCCTCAAGGAGGATTTTAACATTTTATGATGAGATCCCATAAAATACTTCCTCTAGGGTCTCGTAGAGCGTGTCCTTCCTTTCTTCGTCCGTAGATTCTGTTAGGGCATGTACGTTTATAAATACATAATTGTACCATGGTCCCTGTATTTTCAGCACTGGCATTCGGCCTTAATAAATCTCACATCTTTTACATGGGGTGTAATCTTGTTGCTTATGGTGAAGCCACTTCCGAAGTTATCGGTACCTCCACACACCAGAGTAAACCCGTTGGTTTCGATTACTTGATGTGAGAGTCGGACTTCCTGAAACGCGATGATATCCATTTTATATTGTTTCGCGTTTTCTACGACCGTCTGTATCGCGCCTGGTTTATATAACGTTCGAACATTCCACGTGTTAACACGTATATCCCGCTTTTTCCGTTTTTCCCTACGTCTTTTTTTTGCCGAGTCGGTGTTTTCTTTATGATTTGTTCCTTTATGGTAGTGTCGGCTCATCACGCCTACGCCTACCGGGCTTTTCGTGAGATTGTTTTTTGTATATTGATTATTCATTTTTGATCCCACGAGTCTTGGGGTTTGAAATAGTCCGCGACATCAGATCCTCTCTTTGATATGGTAAGGTCTGGTTACTGCTCTTATTCGACCAGGTGTCAGAGATGCGCCGTTATAATACAGCCGGTATACCCCTGGCTGCAAACCATCCAATGGGTACGGTGACGCGTAACACCCTGGATTAGTGGTGGTAGATCTTTGTGTGTTACTCCTCGCTAGCCTGTCTGACATGGGTGGGCCTACTGGAAGCGTATGCTTCCGTCAGCACACCCTGAGTGATTCATTGTAGTTTAAGCCCCCGCACCACGTCAAGGTTTCTATCAAGCGGGGGATAATAATAATAATAATAATAATAATTTTTTTTTTTTTTTGACCGAAGGGACGTTAATTAATTAAAGAGTATGTATGTTGTTCCAATTTAACTCACGTATGTTTCGAGTTCGTATGGAGGGTAATCACATTACCATACACGGGTTGACGTACTCAATACAATACACTGTGTCATTGTACAGCGTACCCAAGGTCTTTGTTGAATAAATCAAGCAGATCACTAGGATAAGTTATCGAAAGAATGTGAGAATTTACTGCACTCTGTTGTACGCCATTTTGAATATGAAAGGTTTGTTTAAGGATATACATTCCTCTATCCAATTTACTCGAGATATATTTTTCAATGACATAATGTTACTGAGCATTTTTTTTTTTTAAAGAAAATCTGAAAAAAAAACAACAATTATTCACCTATTTCATTAAACATATACGCAGTCCAACAATATTTGTGTCGCCATGTAAACGTATTTATGTGTTTGGATACCCCGGCTGTCAATGTGACAGTTTCGAACTTTTTATAACCTGAAATATAAAGACGCAAAATTCGTTTAAATTAATGTTATTTGTTCCTTTATATTACTTTGTGTTATTATACATATTCCCAAACCCACTTCACGTAATAAATGATGAAGATAACTCTTTACAAGAGAAATTCAGGGCATTCAGGTCCATGTAATCGCAAACAAACAGCTGTTTGTTGTTCGACTTTTCATGTCGGTTGACAACAAAGCTGCTTGTATTTTCGTTTAGTAAGATGTCATTTACGGACAGTGTGGCCGTCAGGATCCTAAGTGAAGATATAATATTAGCGGGTAAAAAGTTACTTACAAATGTATTATACATCGATTTCATTTATTTTAATACTCCCAGGTGTAGGTAACGAACTGAGGGAATATTCAAGGAAGAAAGGATATACTGTGTTGTTTACGACTCGTGGCAAACTTCGGGGAATCGAACGGAACGCACTGTCGGATCGTATCGTTGCATACAGTGAGGGAGAATTTCTTTTAATAGATTTCAACTCTGTAAAGTCTGAATGCGAACGAATTTTCTTCATTGTTTAACAAAGCCTTTCCTATAATAGAACCGCTTCGAACTTCTTTATCGGGGTTATCTCTCCGATTGGATTAGCAGTGCCAACGTTTTACTGGACAATGACACATTTACACTTGTTACAGCGCATAGTGTTGCGATACTGGCGACTTATTCAAGGGTCAAAGGCGTTGAAATTCAAGAAAAGTCTTCCTGCTCCGATAAGTCGACATTATATTGCTCCACTGTTTATGGAGATACATGGAACAGTCTGTTGGTGTTTGGAGGTTTGAAATATTAAACATGGTTCTTTTCACATAAAAATGGTCAATTATTTAGGAAACGCTTTCGGAGAGGTTCTCATATGGCAGCCGTCTATAAGAAGTGTGGAAAACGAAGGTAAAGCTGAGCTATTGCACAGAATCGTAGGACATTTTGGGGTCATATTCTCGATCGACGTTGATCTAGAAAGCAAGTTAATGGTAACTACATCCGATGACCGATCCGTGCAATTTTGGGATATTCATTCAAGTCCAGATAGCAGTGGCCTAACCGACTGCAAAAACAATCAATTTGTGCCAAGAAGGAAGGGTTATGGACATCTCGCGAGGGTTTTCAAAGGATTGATTATACGTGACAGTTAGTAGTTAATGTATATTCTAGTACAAATACATTAACTCTTCTCCTTTTTTTGTAGATAACAAAACCTATGTAATCAGTGGAGGAGAAGACTCCTTTGTCTGTTTGTGGGATGAAAATTGTCAGCTAATATTCAAGCGCCGACAGCAGTTCGGGGCAATCATATGGAATTTGGATTATCATAGTCCCACAAAAACTCTTTTTACATCAGGATCAAGCGGGAATATTTTAGCATATAATTTAAAGGAGCATTTCACAAAATCACGGCCAATATCAAGCACGTTATCCAATCAAGGATTAGAACCTCTTGAGTCAATAGCAAAGATTAAATTTTTTGCTGAAACGTATGTGGTTGCTGTGACGAATAAGAACCGTTTAATGTATAAAAATTCTTTGCCGAATGGAATTTGGCAAACTATTGGAGATACAGTTCCTTACAAATGCACTGCGCTGGAGGTTTGGAACGACTATATAGCTGTCGCCGGTTTCCAACACGTAACGATATATCATTTCCTAATCGAAACATCATCCTTTGATGTAGTATGCGATGAGAAAATCCTTCCTGGAATTATTCGTTCTTTATTGATCCTTTCTGACAGAGAATTTCTTGCTGCCGACAAATTGGGGAATTGTAAGGTGTTCAATATAAATAATCCCAGTAGATTCCGGGAAATTCATCTACCTCAATGCAAGGAACGATGGGTAACAGCAGCTGCAGAAATAAAAGGAGAGTACTTTTTAATGAGCACTCGTCAAGGAGCACTGCTTCTGTTTCGCCAAACAGAGGATGAAATTTCGTTCTGCCATGCGTTACCCCGACTGCATGGTCACCTAGGGTGTACTCTAATTAAAATCATCGGCAACAATAAAAACCACAGCATTTTAAAGACATTTGGTCACGACGGATCAGTCAGAACCATCCGGATAAATAAGGCCACCGAGACATTAAGTATTACGTCACGGGAGAATGTTCCGATTACTTGGGTAGAAAGATCCTTTATATCCCGAAAACAAGGCGAGTCCTCGGAAGACGAACTTCTGTTTGGATTCAATGATGATCACTTTGTTCTTTGGTCACGAAATTTCGACGTACAATTCCAAATAAACTGCGGAGGAGGCCATCGTTCCTGGGATTTAAATTTACAACTAGACGAAAATAGAGTACTCGTCGTGCTTATTGAAAGAAAACAAGTTCTATTATACAAAGAATCAATCTATAATGTGTCCCAACTGAAAATTAGGGCAGTGCGAAATAAATGGCATGTGAGACCGTGCAACGTACTTTGCTCTTTCCAATGGCAACACAAACTTTTTGTTGCATCAGGAGGCGAAGACAATCTTCTAAAGGTATCACATTATTCACACGCGACAGAAACGTTGGACCAAATAGTTGAGATTCACTCTCATATCTCCAACATACGCAACATATGCTTGTTCGACGAGGGCTCAGGAAATTATTTGATTATTTCGTCCGGTGGCCGAGCACAGATTTGTGTATCCTCATTCAATGCGAACGCGCATACCTATGAAGAATTGGCCAATTATACTCTTCAAAGTAAAAGTGCTGCTTTAAATGACATTCGGTTTGATCCAGAAACAAGAGTGATGTCCTTGGACGTCCGAAAGGGTTCATTATCCCATGAGATTTACGTTGGATGCTCCGATGGATATTTACGTAAACTGAGTATGTCTACAACTCATACCTTCAGTCTAGTCTCTGAGGTATATTACGGTCGATGTATTCTCCATGTTCGAGTTGTTGGAAATTATCTCATCACTGGCGCGACAGATGGTGTCCTTCGATTTTGGGATTTCGATTTAAACGACGTATTCGAGATAAAGCATCATGCAAGTGGAATCAACTCTTTTGACGTTCGAATTGTGAATGAAAATGAGTTCCATCTTCTAACCGGAGGTGATGACCAACAAGTGGTGTATTCAAAGGTCTCTCAAATAGCCGAAGACAATTTGGAAATGGTGACCGTAACCAAAATGGACCGATTTCACACTGCCCAAGTGACTGGCGTCCGTCTTTCACCTTGTCTGAAATACTTCTTATCCACTGGTGTGGATCAGATTCTAAATGTAGTGCATTTACACGACTTTTCAACAAAATCAACAACTTTAATCGGAGTTGCTGACGTTAAAGGCATTGACATATCTTGGGGATCTTCGCGCAGTACTGTGCTTGTTTATGGTTGTGGACTGCGTGTAATTGAATTTCCTAGCTAGTAGGAAAACGATACAACAAAGAACCACCCTGAAACACTTAGCATATATGTTCCTAACACATATTTCCCGTTATATATTGTATTCAATAAAAGGTTCACTTTCTTATTATTTATTCGCATGCGATTACAATTGTATTTTTATACGTGGAGACTGCTACCTGTGAGGACATTTGTCTCTTAGTTTTATGCTACGTTTCTTGGCTGTGTTAAATGTACTGTGCCGATATTTTGGTGTGTTAGCAGTTTAACTAGTTGATTGACTGAAGGGTTTATGTTTGTTGTACTAGCTGTGCATCGTGTGAGTTTCAAAGCCTGGTGTCATTTCTGAAATGAAAGAGAGACATCCTTGACTGCCTTTCGGAGTATGGCGGACTAACTGTGGATCGTATGCTATCCACTAACATCGAATGAACATTTAGAAAACAGTGTTTTATCAGATTCCTTGTGACAAGTATTTGTTATATATATATATATATCCCCTAGCTCAGATTCCATTAGCTGTAAATAATGCTATCCCGTTCAATAGAACGAGGCTTTCCTTCATAAACTCCATATAAAAAAATCACGAATTACTTTAAGTGCTTCCTTCGAAAACTATTTAAAATTTGCAGCTTTGTTACATATTCAACACAATCTTCACGTCATTGATTTGTGTCGCAAAGGTCTTTAAATTTCAAGCACACTGTTATATTCGGGGCACCAACAAATAAATTTTATTAATTCGGTGTATTAAATCAATGTAGTTGGAGGTGGAAAAAAAAAACCATACCGAGTACCTGGCTGACTTTCAAACCGACAACTTGTCTCTCAGCTTTGCTCGTGCTATTTATCTTAATTTACATCAACCGTTATTTTCACAATAATGGGAAATATTTTGAGTAACATTAAAATAGACAACTACTTATTAAAAACATATCGCTTGGACAAAAAATATGTGCCCCAACAATGGACATATATAACAAAATTAGAACTGAACCCATGCGGTTAAAATGTGAGTCTTTTACCCACTCGCGAAAATAAAATCACCTATTAAAGGTAGTGCTATCCGGATTAGACTTGATTAGCAACGATATAGTCAAGAATGAATTAATTGCACTCGGGATAAACTGCTTAGATGTAAAAACCATCACCATAAATTCAACAACAAAAGACTTGTACAAACACTACCTGTACTTTGTTTACATCCAACGCGGTACTATAAAACTAAATGAACTCAAACGTAACTTCTCTACATTGTTCAAAATTATCGTTCGCTGGGACTTCAAAAAACATCATCCAGGTAAGGTCACACAATGTCATAATTGCCAGCTTTACGGCCACGACTCGATGCATTGCCACATAAATAGCTTCTGGGCAATCTGTTCGGGAAACCACAAAACATCCGACTGCAAAACGAATGAGGTCATCAAGTGTGGAAATTGCAGTGGGCCACATAAATCCACCGATCCTGAATGCATTAGCCGAAAGCAGTACCTAGACATTCGCCGCGAAGTATCCCCACGTGGACGTGGTACAGGAAATACAACGTTGCTACAGCCTCCGAGTGACAAACAGCAGCCACTGCCCGACCGATTATCCATTGACAATTTTCCTCCACTACCACGATCTGTGCGTCAGCCTTCACTTCCTTCATCCACCTGGGCTTCTGGCCTCCGTCAAACCCAGCAACCTTCCAACAGTGATACGACAAACACTAAGAAAAATCCAACTGAAACTCTAAATAATGATAACTTGTTCTCTTTTAGCGAGATAAAATCTTCTTAATGAAGTTGTAACCAAGCTTAGTGCTTTTCAAACTAAAGCTGACCAATTTAACGTCATTACCTCATTAGCTATTAAGTATATATATTCGGAAAACTCATGTTAAGAAACTCTCTTAACATCATAACTTGGAATGCGAGAAGCATCAAAACCAAAAAGCATGAATTTTTTAGTTTCTTGATAAATTTTAATATTGACATTGCACTTGTTTCAGAAACCTGACTCAAACAAGACATTTCTTTCTCTCATCAAAATTACATATGTTATTGCCTAGACAGGGTACATGCTAGTGGTGGAGGTGTCGCCATTGTTGTGAAAAAATGTATAGAACATACCTTGCGTCCTTCATTGCACCTTAAGTTAATTAAGGAAATTAGTATAGATGGGACATTAAGCGATAACTCCAAAGTGAGTATTTTTTCGGTCTATTTCCCCGGAGGAAATGGAAACATTGAGAAATCTACTTACTTTAAGCGGGATCTGCAAAAATTGTATAGAGTCAACACTCGAAACAAGGTAATTATTAGTGGTGATTTAAACTGCAGACATCAGTCGTGGAATTGTCTTAGAGCAAACTGCTGGGGTAACATTTTACTAGATGTTACTGAATCCAGCCCAAGTTTTTCCATACTTTATCCACTTCTCCCTACCTATATCCCAGCGAGTGCTAACAAGAACCCCCTCAACTCTCGATCTATATATCACTAATATTCCAAATACCATTACCATTAACTCTAAATGCGTTAAGTTCAGACCACCTTCCGATCAGCCTCACAGTGAATCATACAGTAGCTGTAAATCGTACCAGTTTATAACATAACTATTCCGCCGCCGACTGGAATTGTTATAAATCATATAAAAACACGAACTTGGTTCTAGGTGATACCAGCCTAAATTCTATAACCTGCAGTGAGCACATTGATATCCTATGTAACAATTTTGTTTCTGTTATCAATAGAGCGGCCGATCTTGCGATACCTAACGGTTCCACTGCTCTAGTTGATCAGGCACCGCTTTCTGAAAATATCTTACATCTGATTAGGCTACGAAACTCTGAAAGAAGAAAATGGCTTCGTTATAGAATCGATTGCTTTCTAGTTAATGTTAAAGTCTTAAATAATATTGTGACGCATATGACAATCAGTACTAGAATATTCGAGTAAGTCCGAAACAAAGTACTAGAATATTCTATAAAGTACTGGAAAACTGGAGACTACGAACAGTATAACATTCAAGGCTATGGAACGGACGGAAACGAAACACCGAATCAGAATGAGGAAACTGTATAAATACGTGGCACACAGATCATGGAGACGAGTAAGTAATAGAAAGTGAAGCAAGCGATAAATAAGAAGTAAGCAGTCAAAGACGCGATAAGTACGGAAGCGATAAGTGAAGAAATCGTTAAGTGTACGGTAAAAGTAAAGGTTGTTATTAACGGACAAATAAAGTGTTACATTAATTCAAAATCGATTTAACGGCTATTATTTATTAAAAAATAATTAATCCAGCGAACCATAAGCTCGCTACAATATCATTAAAAATGGAATCTCAGCATATAGGAACAAGTGTTGGAATAAACACTTTTCCTCTCTTGACGAAGCAAGCAAACCGTTCTGGAAAATATCAAAAATTATGAAAAAGAGAGGGTCAAGTATTCCTCCGTTTAAAGTTCACGACAAGTTGTTTATTTCTTCAGTGGAGAAATCGAACCTACTTGCTAATACGTTTAGTAAGAACCACTCCATATCTTTGCATCTAAGCGACGCGTATACTGAGGCTGAAGTTGCTAACACTATCCATGTACTTTCTCAATCACCAGCTGAAAGTACTTACGCAACTAATATCAGCAAAGTTAAAGAATTGATAAAAATATCGAAATCAAAAAAGGCTGCTGGTCTTGATAATATTAAAAACAAATTAATTAAAGCACTTCCACCTGCTGCAAGTAACTATTTAACGTTCATTTTCAACGCTTGTCTTAAGAATTGTTATTTTCCGGACTGTTGGAAAACAGCAAAAGTAATACCTATCCCGAAACCCGGCAAACCGAAGAACAGCCCCGAAAGCTACAGACCTGTTAGTCTACTTAGCTGTCTGAGTAAGCTCTTAGAAAAAATCATTAAGAAAAAGATTGATCTTTTTGTGGAAGCCAATAACATCTTACCAAACTTTCAGTTCGGTTTCCGTAGTGGTCAAAGCACAATCCACCAAGTCTTGCGCATTAAAAACCACATAGCCGGTAAATTCATCGGCAAGGAGTCAACGGGACTGGTCCTTCTAGACAACGAAAAAGACTTTGATACGGTATGGCACGATGCCTTGATTTATAAGGTACTAAAACTTAAGCTGCCAATACCACTTATCAAAATTATCCAGAGCTTTCTTTGTTCGAGAAAATGTTTTGTGGGTATAGGAACCGACAAAACCTCTACTCACCAAATCCACTATGGTGTACCCCAAGGACCGAGCCTTGGTCCTACATTATTCACATTGTTTGTCGCAGGTTTACCATGTCTAGGTGAAAACATTCAGGTAGCTATGTTTGCCGATGATACGGCCATTTTCTCTTTGGGTGCCTTATTCACTAATGTCTACAACTCTTTGCAAGCAGCTCTTGACAAACTAGCACTATATTACAGGAAATGGAAAATAAAAATAAATGGTAATAAAACACAAGCTGTCTGGTTTTCGAGATGTAGGAAACTCTGCTACCTACCAAATGGCAGTAAACTCAGTATGTGTGCAGTTGATATTGATTGGTCCGAAGACTGTTGTTGCAGATTGGCAATTAAATGTGCTGAAATGTACTGGAGAAATCTAGTACATTCGCATGTATACCAGTTGCGCAGCAGCTGGCACCAACTGGCCATCATTGTCACCACGATGATGTCATAGCGTCGCCTTTTGAATCGGCAGTTATGCCAATTCGTTAGTCTATAATCAACATTCATCAAATAAACACCATCGGTCAATAATTGTCAATCAATACAGCAATTAATAAAGCTGCCTTCAAGTTCACTTCTGCCTTTTTGTGGTTCTGTCTCCTACGACAAAGTTTTATTGGTTTACACGCGGACTACTTAGAGTTATAAACAAACATTTTCTGGTCCTTCGAAACGGATCCAGTGCCGATCTGGATTTACATCATCGCCACCCAGTTCGCGGCACATAGACACTGCAACCTGACTCGACACAAATCAAGGACGACTGAAATTACTATGGATAACGACTGTGAAACATCCCTTCTTAATGAGGACATCAACATTGATCTAAACAACACATTAGAACCGGTTGACGGTACCGACGAACCCGGTTTATTAACAGTGAAAAAGGGAACAGTCGATGCAGCTATGGTCAAGAAGAATTCCCAAAACATTGCAGTTGACTTCTCAGTGAAGTGTTCCACTCCCACAAGCCAAGTAAGTCAAATAAAACGACGCTTAAACGCCAGTGCTATCCATGAGTTAGGTTTAAATTTAATATTTGATTCCGACGAATGCCAAAAGGCAAAAGACAAATTCGAATTTTCCGATGTAGTAGACGACAACCGAGAGAGACCAGGTGCAGTGGTTGCTGGGTTTAGTGATAACAATGACAAAGAAGCTTTGGTAGACAACCCGCCCGATGAGTTGCTTAGAGGGAATTGCATGTGATCTTACTTTACAAGCTAACGACTCAACTTCATGTCTTCTCGATAATAAGGAAAATGCTCCCCCAGACCAAGAGGCGAAGTTGCTGGGCAGAGATAAAACGCTATATCCTTCATTCCATGCCAGCTATAGATCACCCCTTAAATATTTGTTTTCTGAATCACCTTTGTTAGATGAATCGCTCAATGAGAATGAGGAGCCACTTGAACAAAGGAGTGCAGGGCAAGCGGGCGATCATGATCTTATATTAGAATCGCTGCCGCCAGAAGAAGGCGGACGAGATCATTGCCACCTCCAAGGAATTGAAAGAACGAATCGCCGACCCGATCACCCTACAGTAAAGGGAGAAACCGATCTACCGAAGCCAAGCTCAGTACAGCAGCGAATGATGGCAAATACATCGAAAAGGCAACACAACGGTTCCCCGACGACATTCCTCTGTCGGCGGAACAACAAAGATCTCGAGCGACGACATTCCTCGCTCGGAAGAGATCATACGTTTTCTCACTACACTATGCGCAACGGAGCCGACAATGGTAACGGCAGTGGTGGCGGCGGCGACGGCGACAACTTTGACAACGGTTCCCCGATGACATTCCTCAATCGGCGGAACACCAAAGATCTCGACCGACGACATTCCTCGGTCGGAAGAGATCATACATCTGTTCATCACCAACCTGAGTCGAGTACAAATGTAAGGACATGCATAAAAGAAGATGACAGTTCCAAGGATTCCTTAAGTCGTGGATCGGAGGACAGCGGCCGCCAGATGATCATTGCAAATCAAACGCTAGGTGATTTGTTGGAGAAAAATTCAATGGAAACCGCTGTTGATGCAAAACGAAAGCAGGATGACGAACTTTCTACAACGATAGTTCAAACCAACCTGTCTTTGACAGCTGCTCCAATACAACAACCGACCACGATTGAGGATCTCATCGCCGCTCAGTTCGCGGCACAGGCCACCATCTCTGGCACTTTCCTCAACATACAGGAAAAGGGACAACCAAGTCCGACAGCAATCGAGGCAACCAAACATGCACTCCGCGCCGAATGGGAAGCCTTCTCCAAGCGGCACCACGACATCTTCGTCACGGCGACACCGGACCATCTACAACACGCATACTTCGCGGAGGATTGTTTCGGCGATACCGAAGAAATATACCTGGAGGAACAGACGAAGCTCCTCGCGGCTCAGTACGCGCTTAAGTCAGCCTCCCCAATCATGGTCAACAGGGCCAATCGCCTTCACCCTAGCGAGCTGCCCCCAGTGCAGCTGCCAATGGCCGACATCAAGCCATCAGAAACGGAACCGCACCCCAGAACAGTGGATAAGAGTGAGCAAGCCACCGACCAGAGTGCCGCCTGCCCAAAGCCCAACCTATTTAAGGTCCCGATGATCGACCAGCCGAAGCCCCCACAGAAGACGATGCCGCGCACGCATTGTGGGGCACAACATGACATGGCCGTTCCTCGTGGGTTGCGAACTTACAACTCCGACCCAGAGGAACTGGCTACCATCACACGGACTCCAGAGCAAGCAGTGTGCGCGGCGTACATAGGATCCGTGTCAGATCCAACGCCAATGCCTTCCACGAATTCGACTGTTCCAGCAACAGTAGCCGGCCCGATGACTAACCAGCCCAGTGTCCCGATGCACAAAACACCGCCGACACCCGTAAAGCAACAGGGCGCTTGCACATTCTGCAAGGCGTCACACACCATTTACGCTTGCGAGGGCTTCCGATCACTCACACCTGGCCGCCGGAAGTCCTTCGCATACAAAAGAAACCTGTGCACCAACTGCTTGGGTCGCCACCGCCTGCGCGACTGCCACTCCAGCAAGACGTGCCGTCGGTGCCAGCGGAGACATCACACCCTGCTGCATGTCCGGTCTACCGCCATCGACGGGACAACATAACCGCCGCAACGAGCCAAAGGATCCGCCCCCCGGATCGACCGTTAGGAAGGGGTCTGCGCACATACAATCAGCACCCCTTCACAGCATTCCGCGTTGCTGCCAACAGCCAGAGTAATCGTGACGTCGGAGACCGAACAGAGGATTGAAGTCCGTGCTCTGCTGGACCCCTGCTCCAGTGGCACCTTCATTTCAACATCACTCGCCCGAAGGTTGCACCTCCGACGCCAAGCATCACCCGTCCCCACCTACGGTGTTGGGGGCACTCGTGGCCTTGCCACCAGGACTCAGGCCGCCACCAGCATCACTCCTCGCCCCATATATATACCCCAACATCATCCTCGAAGGCATAAGGAAGGACCAACGTTCCGGCCTCGTCGCGCAGGCCACTGAACTGGGATGGGTGCTAACAGGCTCAGCACCCACCATATCATCCAGCGCAAAGGTGACAAGGCCTGTCACCAGCCATCATACGGCCATTCCTCGTGGGTTGCGAATTTACAACTCCCACCCAGAGGAACTGGTCGTCCTTCCGACTGACGGCCGCGGCATCCATCAGAGAACCCAAAGGACGTCTCGCCGGCATCGGCCCCAGTGGCCACATACGAAGCCCATTCAACTACCAGCCACCGACCACTTGCGCGACCCAACTACAAGACATACCCCCCGCCCGCTGAACCATTGCAGGGGCAAGGGGCAATCGAGGAACCAGGAGCTTACCCACTCGAACACTTCAAGGCATCCCACCACACCCGGGACACCACGTGGTCAAGCTCCTGCCCAGGTCCAAAGCTACCCAGGCCAACCGCTACCCCCTGTAGCCACCACAACAGGACCAGGAGCGCGCAATGCCCCGCTTGGCGGGCGGCGCTCCCCAGCAACCAGCGGTCTCTCGGACTCCAGCAAGAAAGCACGCCCCTCTGTGCACCCACAGAGGCTGCATTGCGACGACCCCGGGAGGCACTTGGCCCGTGACTGCCATTACGAAAGGGCACGCGGACAGTGCCAGGGTAGACATCGCACCCGACTCCACGTTACAGCACACACCCCCAACGGTCGCATCCCGCCGGCCACTCACTCCAGACGGGCGCCAACGTGCGCAGTACATGGCACCACCACCGGTCTCGACATAGCGAGACCCATCACCAGTCATCACGTGGTCATTGATAATGGGTTGCGACCTTACAAGTCTAACCCAGGTCAACTGGCCGGTCCCGCGACCACAAAAGGCAACGGACATCAGCGATGGGAAAGAGGTTCCTGTCGCCATCGACCATACGGGCCACCCCAGACCCTCGAGCCTCCAGCGCTCCTCAGGTCGGGCGGCCCCCTCTCAACCGATCATCCACGTGAAAGTGGACAGCCGACCAAGACCAACCGCCACCAGCAGACCGCACATTCCCGGCCCCTAGCCACCGTCCCCTGGAACAAAATGATTCGCCAATGATTGGCGAAGGCGGGCGGAATGTTGCGGATTGGCAATTAAATGTGCTGGGATGTACTGGAGAAATCTAGTACATTCGCATGTATACCAGTTGCGCAGCAGCTGGCACCAACTGGCCATCATTGTCACCACGATGATGTCATAGCGTCGCCTTTTGAATTGGCAGTTATGCCAATTCGTCAGTCTACAATCAACATTCATCAAATAAACACCATCGGTCAATAATTGTCAATCAATACATCAATTAATAAAGCTGCCTTAAGTACTTAAGAGATTTAGGATAGCAATTCCTTTACAACTATAATCTTAAATCTATATAACGACAATAGCACAATTTTAATGAATAACAAATAATAAATTAAGGGAAAACTACAAGAAAAAACCCTTATTTGAATCTTAAGACTAATATTGCACGAGCTTCCGGTTATTTTATATAGTAATGACCTCGATATAATTTTCATAGACAGAGTACATATGTAGTGATTTAGGATAACGCAAGACGGGAAACGAGAACATTGTCAGAAAAAGAACAATTGGCGAAGAAGTTTAGATTAATTTTGTCAATAAAGAACTCTACCGGTTTAACGTTAGCGTTTTCATGTAGTTCATGTGTCGAATAATGCCATGGCAAATTCAGCAACATTTTCAATATTTTACTTTGACACCTTGGTAATTTTATTTTGTGTGTGCGAGCACAATTACGCTGTACAGGAGTATAGCTTGAAAAATGGTTTTAAAAATTATAATTTTATTTTCGATGCTAAGCTTTGGCTTTCTACACACTAATGGATACATAACTCTTACGACTTTGTTTATTTTGTCAATAGTGGTAGTGATATGTTTTTGAAAGATGAGTTTTTTATCTAGAATAATACCTAGATATCTACAGTCTTCGGACCAATCAATATCAACTGCACACATACTGAGTTTAGTGCCATTTGGTAGGTAGCAGTGTTTCCTACATCTCGAAAACCAGACAGCTTGTGTTTTATTACCATTTATTTTTATTTTCCATTTCCTGTAATATAGTGCTAGTTTGTCAAGAGCTGCTTGCAAAGAGTTGTAGACATTAGTGAATAAGGCACCCGAAGAGAAAATGGCTGTATCATCGGCAAACATAGCTACCTGAATGTTTTCACCTAGACATGGTAAATCTGCGACAAACAATGTAAATAATATGGGACCAAGGACCGAGCCCTGGGGTACACCATGGTGGATTTGATGAGTAGAGGATATGTCGGTTCCTAAACTCACAACATATTTTTTCGAACGAAGAAAGCTCTGGATAATTTTGATAAGTGGTATTGGCAGCTTAAGTTTTAGTAGCTTATAAATCAAGGCATCGTGCCATACCGTATCAAAAGCTTTTTCGATGTCTAGAAGAACCAGTCCCGTTGACTCCTTGTCGATGAATTTACCAGCTATGTGGTTTTTAATGCGCAAGACTTGGTGGATTGTGCTGTGACCACTACAAAAACCGAACTGAAAGTTTGGTAGGATGTTATTGGCTTCCACAAAACGATCAATCCTTTCCTTAATGATTTTTTCTAAGAGTTTACTTAGACAGCTAAGTAGACTAACAGGTCTGTAGCTTTCGGGGCTGTTCTTCGGTTTGCCGGGTTTCGGGATAGGTATTACTTTTGCTGTTTCCAACAGTCCGGAAAATAACAATTCTTAAGACAAGCGTTGAAAATGAACGTTAAATAGTTACTTGCAGCAGGTGGAAGTGCTTTGATTAATTTGTTGTTAATATTATCGAGACCCGCAGCCTTTTTAGATTTCGATATTTTTATCAATTCTTTAACTTTGCTGATATTAGTTGCGTAAGTACTTTCAGCTGGTGTTTGAGAAAGTACATGGATAGTGTTAGCAACTTCAGCTTCAGTATACGCGTCGCTTAGATGCATAGATATGGAGTGGTTCTTACTAAACGTGTTAGCAAGTAGGTTCGATTTCTCCACTGAAGAAATAAACAACTTGTCGTGAACTTTAAACGGAGGAATACTTGACCCTCTCTTTTTCATAATTTTTGATATTTTCCAGAACGGTTTGCTTGCTTTGTCAAGAGAGGAAAAGTGTTTATTCCAACACTTGTTCCTATATGTTGAGATTCCATTTTTAATGATATTATTTAAGACTTTAACATTAACTAGAAAGCAATCGATTCTATAACGAAGCTATTTTCTTCTTTCAGAGTTTCGTAGCCTAATCAGATGTAAGATATTTTCAGAAAGCGGTGCCTGATCAACTAGAGCAGTGGAACCGTTAGGTATCGCAAGATCGGCCGCTCTATTGATAACAGAAACAAAATTGTTGCATAGGATATCAATGTGCTCGCTGCAGGTTATAGAATTTAGGCTGGTATCACCTAGAACCAAGTTCGTGTTTATATATGATTTATAACAATTCCAGTTGGCGGCGGAATAGTTGTGGTTTAAACTGGTACGATTTACAACTACTGTATGATTCACTGTGAGGCTGATCGGAAGGTGGTCTGAACTTAACGCATTTAGAGTTAATGGTACTGTGCAGTAATTTGGAATATTAGTGATATATAGATCAAGAGTTGAGGGGTTCTTGTTAGCACTCCCTGGGATATAGGTGGGGAGAAGTGGATAAAATATGGAAAAACTTGGGCTGGATTCAGCAACATCTAGTAAAATGTTACCCCAGCTGTTTGCCCTAAGACAATTCCACGACTGATGTCTGCAGTTTAGATCACC
Source organism: Microdon myrmicae (assembly GCA_963931805.1). NCBI lineage: Eukaryota > Metazoa > Arthropoda > Insecta > Diptera > Syrphidae > Microdon > Microdon myrmicae. Next base: position 111,749,453 of record OZ007502.1, read on the forward strand.
ACCAATAATTACCTTGTTTCGAGTGTTGACTCTATACAATTTTTGCAGATCCCGCTTAAAGTAAGTAGATTTCTCAATGTTTCCATTTCCTCCAGGGAAATAGACCGAAAAAAGACTCACCTTGGAGTTGTCACTTAATGTTACATCTATACTAATTTCCTCGATTAACTTAAGGTGCAATGAAGGACGCAAGGAGTGTTCTATACATTTTTTCACAACAATGGCGACACCTCCGCCACTAGCATGTACCCTGTATAGGCGATAACATATGTAATTTTGATGTGAGAAAGAAATGTCTTGTTTGAGCCAGGTTTCTGAAACAAGTGCAATGTCAATATTAAAATTAATCAAGAAACTAAAAAATTCATGCTTTTTGGTTTTGATGCTTCTCGCATTCCAAGTTATGATGTTAAGAGAGTTTCTTAACATGTTTTTTCCGAGTATATGTACTTAATAGCTAATGAAGTAATGACGTTAAATTGGTCAGCTTTGGTTTGACAAGCACTAAGCTTGGTTACAACTTCATTAAGAAGAGAGTTTATCTCGCTAAATGAGAACAGGTTACCATTAGTTAATGTTTCTGACGGATTTTTCTTTGTGTGTGTCGTATCACTGTTGGAAGGTTGCTGGGTTTGATGGAGGCCAGAAGCCCAGGTGGATGAAGGAATTGAAGGTTGACGCACAGATCGGGGTAGTGGAGGAAAATTATCAATGGATAATCGGTCGGGCACTGGCTGCTGTTTGTCACTCGGAGGCTGTAGGAAGGTTGTATTTCCTGTACCACGTCCGCGTGGGGATAATTTGCGGCGAATGTCTATGTACTGCTTTCGGCTTATGCATTCTGGATCGGTGGATTTATGTGGCCCACTACAATTTGCACACTTGATGACCTCATTCGTTTTGTAGTCGGATGTTTTATGGTTTCCCGAACATATTGCACAGAAGCTATTTATATGACAATGCATCGAGCCGTGACCATAAAGCTGGCAATTGTGACATTGTGTGACCTTACCTGGATTATGTTTTTTAAAGTCCCAGCGAACGATGGTTTTGAACAAGGTGGAGTAGTTCCGTTTTAGTTCGTTTAATTTAACAGTACCGCGTTGAATATAGACGATGTACAAGTAGTGTTTGTACAGGGCTTTTGTTGACGGATTTAATGTGATGGTTTTAACATCCAGGCACTTTATCCCGAGTGCAATTAGTTCATTTTTCACTACATCGTTGCTAATTAAGTCTAGTCCGGATAACACTACCTTTAATGGGCGATTTTCCTTACGCAAGTGGGTGAAAAACTCACATTTTAACCGTAAAAGTTCGGTTCTGATTTTATTATATATGTCCATTGTTGGGGCACATATTTTTTGCCCAGGCGAAATGTTTTTGATTAAGTATTTGTCTATCTTAATGTTGCTCAAAATATCACGCACTTTAGCACTAGTTGTTTTTAATACCACAATTGGCGGAACGGTTTCTTTCGGAAGTTCTGCGCACTGTTCGTCATTGGTCGGATCCATTTCAGGAGAGTCTTCCATCAGACTTTGAAGTGGTTGAAAAAAGTTAGTGTTTGAACACATTTTAGATTTTTCTAGAACTTTATTGTTCACTTTTGAAAGTTTATCCGGAGGAGTTTGGCCTCCAATAACGGGGTCGTAACGCAACCGTTTGCGCTTGATTTTATTTAACACACGTGGCACAGGGGCCATAACTTAACGGTTATAACACTTGTTCAAATTTTTGTATGCGGAAAACGAGGCAAAGAAAACAAGATAATGATAATTAAATTGTGAAGATTATTGTGAAAATAACGGTTGATTAAGATAAATAGCACGAGCAAAACTGTGAGACAAGTTGTGTGTTTGAAAGTCTGCCAGGTACTGATGAAGGACCACTCTTGTTACGTCTTTACACTTTTCTTGCTTACATTCATCCATTTTTTTTTTTTTAGGTTTATCCACTTTCGTACAACTCAACCTATTGTTTCATGTTACTATGTATATGACTGTAGTCTTCGACAACCTTCAATTCACTCTCATCAGTATTCACTGCCTCCTATTCTGCTTTTACCCCTTCTCGTTACCTCGGGGTCAACACCGCACGATAATGATAATGCAATTTCGTTCCCCATCGACCCAACTTTCAATTTGCAATGGTGTTGAAATACAACGTCAGCCGATATACCTCCATCGGTTTGCGTCACAGTTCAACTTCTGCAATTGCAAAGTGACCTAATAAATTTTATGTGCAACTTCGCAATTTTCATTTTGTGTGGCGAAATGTAGGACTAATTAATTGCAGTGTCGCTCCGGTGGGTATCTGGGTTTAAAATCTGTTGGCGTCTTTTGATTTAAGTGCATCAATAACATTATGGTCCATATCTTTATTTAGCCCGTCATTGATGCACTTAACATGCACGAGTCAGATCGGACAGTCTGAGGTTTCTTTGGCGCAGCAGAGTGAAAAGGAAATCCAGAAAAATACCGCTTGGCTTCCGTGATGTTTGGCGCCATATCGTCGCCATCGACGGCGACTTTGATAAATAGGAACGCTTGGGTCTCCGAAAGGGGAACATCCATCAGCGACATGGATGAATACCTACAACATTTTCCAACAATAAAAGAAGCTACGGACGTGGCAAAGGCAGTGCAAATGATCCAAAGCCGGATTTCAACTAAGGGAGTGAAACAGAAAAAAACCAGAAGCAGTGGCAGGAATCCAGGAACAACCCCAAACAGATGTTCCGGAATTGAGAAAGGATGAAAAGACCCTCGAACTTAGATGGTTGACGATCGCAGACACATTGATTTTCAACTCAGCTTTTCCGTGCACTGTTATGTATGTTAAACAGTTAAAGTTGACTAAAAATGGGACTTATTTGCTGTCGTGGTCGAACCTTTTCTCGGTCGCCGATTCCTCTCTTCGGGTTGCAGGGGTTGAAATTCTCTTGATTCCCCTGGTATCTGTGGTGTTCTTAGAGTTGTACCGTCGCGGCGGGTTGTTCAATTTTATTCGGTTCCCGGTTAAATAGGATTTTCTATCATTCGTTAATTTTTCGAAGCGCTTGTTTTTGTATCTATCGTTGCGAAGGTTTTCCAAAATGTAAACTTTCCTTCTGTAGTAAAAAAAATATTTTTTTTTTGTATTTTCATGATTGTAGACATAACTTATCGCTAGACCTTACACTGTAAGCCCATCATTAATGTAAACCCATTGCGACTAATCTACTACAATGTGACGATAATTAATGGACCTTTTTTGCCTTCTTCTAGATCGAGCAGTCACGTTGGGTAGACGCACTGAAATATTATTAATAAATAAATGTAATATACAGATAAAACTAAATAAGAATATATCGCCTAAACCTCAAAGTTTTTTGACGTCTTCCCCTTGATGTTCGAAGCCAACGTATTTATTTCGATTATTGCCAAGTAGTTTATGTAAATTTACATAAAGTAGAGTAAAGATGGGGATTTTTGGGGAGTTCGGGTGAGGGTTTGGGTATGGGACCCGTAACAACACTCCCCCGACGTTCTCAACGGAATCCCTACCAAGGGGGAAGTCACTAGTGCGGTAATGTCCACATTAGACTCGCTACGACTCGCAACACCGGTGCTCATCCAAGGGAAGAAACTAATACAGGACACACGGCGTACCAAAATCGGATGGGAAGAAAAGATCCAAGAAGAACAGAGAGATGCCTGAACCAGCTGTGTAAAGGAAGTATACCTTCTCAAGGAATTGAGGATTCAACAATGCTTATCCCCCAACCGAGAAGACGACCAATTGGACACGTGTAGCGGTCCCAGCGAAGAAGCCTACGCAAGAGTGTAGTGAAGAACATTGAAACCCAATGGAGGAATAAGCGTACCCTTGATTGCTAGTGAGGTTCGAGGAAACTCTTATCGATGCCGGCCAGCAGCTTCAGCCGAAGAGGAAATCAAGCTCAAGATATAAATAAAGGATGTTGGTCAGACTCCACTACGGTTCTACAATGGTTCAAATCGGATCCACGGAAGTTCAAGACTTTTGTGGCCCGTCGACTGGCGAAAGAACTTACAATACCACAACACTTGCGATGGATATCAACAAGGGATAACCTAGCGGATGATGCCACAAGAGATACGCCCAACCAGTTCGATAGTGCAACTATATGTTTTACGGGTTCTACCTTCTTGTTTGATGAAGATAAATTGCCATAACGGCTGTTTATCACAAGTACAAATTGAACCACTGGGGAGAATCCGAATTCCCAAGTAGTAGCTGCAATAAAGGTGATCGATTCTCCACTTGATCGTGACTACAAAAAACCACGGCACGCGTGCTCCTGTTCGCATACACTCTGAAAGCGAAAAGCCGAAAGTGTAAAGAAGTCGAGATCACCGGTAAGGACAAGAAGTTTTAGTCTCAGAAACGTGAACCGAAGGAAAGGCTTCCCACGCCTTCATCGGGGAAGGAAGGAAGGAGAATTTTTACACCCATAGAGGATGAATATTTAAATAGGACCGAAGAAAAGTTGATTAGGTTGAGTCAACAGGAAAACTTTACCTGTGACGTATCCTTCCTGCAAGACGGAAAACCGCTGGAAAACTCGAGTCGGCTACGAAAAAGAGATATTTGTCTGAATGAAAAGAGGATCATCAAACTAAGGACTCAAACAAGAATGTTACATGCTGACAATTGAAAGGCCTTTTCTATTTATCGATTTGTAAGAACGCGGAAGTTCATGAGCTCGCCGACTCGACACCGCCGTTGTTCCCTGTCCTGCGCGCTCTTCTTCCACGCTTGACCATCCGATCCGATCTCCTCAAGGTCAACCTAACATTGTCGTAACATCTCCGTCGCGGCCGTCCTGTCGGTCTCTTTCCCGTTGGTCAACCGTCACGAATTCTACGCACGGTCATATCGTTGCCCATTCGCGCCACATGTCCGGCTCATCTTAATCTTACTATACTATACTATACTATACTATACTATACTATACTATACTATACTATACTATACTATACTATACTATACTATACTATACTATACTATACTATACTGTACTATACTATACTATACTATACTATACTATACTATACTATACTATACTATACTATACTATACTATACTATACTATACTATACTATACTATACTATACTATACTATACTATACTATACTATACTATACTATACTATACTATACTATACTATACTATACTATACTATACTATACTATACTATACTATACTATACTATACTATACTATACTATACTATACTATACTATACTATACTATACTATACTATACTATACTATACTATACTATACTATACTATACTATACTATACTAATACTATACTATACTATACTATACTATACTATACTATACTACACTATACTATACTATACTATACTATACTATACTATACTTACACTACACTATACTATACTATACTATACTATACTATACTATACTATACTATACTACACTACACTATACTATACTATACTATACTATACTATACTATACTATACTATACTATACTATACTATACTATACTATACTATACTACACTACACTATACTATACTATACTATACTATACTATACTATACTATACTATACTATACTATACTATACTATACTATACTATACTATACTATACTATACTATACTATACTATACTATACTATACTATACTATACTATACTATACTATACTATACTATACTATACTATACTATACTAATACTATACTATACTATACTAATACTATACTATACTATATTATACTATACTATATTGGCCTGTAGGAACCCGAAAGTTCATGACCTCACTGACTCGACGCCACCATTGTTCCCTGTCCCGTGCGCTCTCCTTCCATGTTCGACCATCCGATCCGATCTCCTCGAGGTCCAACCTAACATTATCCTCCCATCTCCATCGCGGCCGCCCTGTCGGTCTCTTTCCCGTTGGTTTACCGTCAAGAATTCAATTGTTGAAGATTCGCTCCACGTGTCCGGCCCATCTTAATCTTCGCGACTTGATTATTCTCACTATTGTAGGTTTGCGGTATAGCTCTTCCAATTCGTGGTTGTGGAGTTTCCTCCATTGTCCTGCCTCCTCGCCATATTTGCCGCCAAAGATACTTCTTAGGACTTTATTCTCGAATACGCGGAATTTGTTTTCTTCCGGTTTTGTGAGAGCCCATGTTTCGCATCCGTATAGAACAATCGGCATGATTATGGTTCTAGTTTGGATTTCAGCAGTTTACTGACTCCATGCCAACTAGCGTTGCCAGAGTGTAGTCTTTTGTTAATTTCCTTCGACAATTCGTTACTGGCCGCCAGTATTGTTTCCAGGTATTTAAATTCTTTGACATTTTCAAATATCTTGCCCCCGATGTTTATGTGTGTTCTCTGAGGTCCACCCGCTCTCGCCGTAATCATGTATTTGGTTTTATCTTCATTTATTTCTAGGCCCACCTCTTCTGCCGCTTGCATGATGATTTCACTGTTTTTACTTACAGTTTCTAGATTATCGCCCAAAACGGCGATGTCATCCGCATATGCGAGCACTTGCGTGACCCCGTTCAGGGATGATCCGGCCATGTCGTCATTTTTACCTTTCTGATAACATACTCGAGCACAAGGTTAAAAAGATATGGCGAGAGGCCAACCCCCTGTTTTACTCCGTCGCGGATTTCAAATGTTTCTGAGAGGTGGTTTTCTATTCTAACTCGCCCTTTGTTTTCGTTCATGCAGATTTGAATGAGGGTGGCATATTTTTTCGGGACTCCCAGCTCAACTACAATGTGGTAGAGTCTTCCCTTGCGACTGAGTCGTAGGCTTTTTTTGAAATCAACGAACAGTTGGTGAACCGTCATTCCGTATTCCCTCTTCTTTTCCAGTGAACATTTGGTCGATTGCTGACCGGTTCTTACGGAATCCGAATTGGTAGTCTCCCAATATGTCTTCTGCGTACGGTGTGATTCTCCCCAGTACGACATTTGTTAGTATTTTGTATGTGGTTGGGAGCAATGATATTCCTCTGTAATTTTCGCAGTCAGATCTGTCACCTTTGTTGAAAAAGGGGACGACTATTGAGGTTTTCCATTCTTGCGGAATGACTTCCTTATCCCATATTGTTTTAATCAGTTGGAGGTTCTTTCGAGCGGTTGCCTCTCCTCCATGCTTCACAAGCTCTGCCCGTATGCAGTCGACTCCGGGAGCCTTGTTGTTTTTCAATCGGTTTATTGCGTGTACAACTTCGTTGAAAGAGTGCTCTAGGATCTGAGGCTCGGTATGTATGTATGTCTGGTGCATTTATTTGTGGTTGATGGGTGCGCAGATTGAGCAGGTTTTTAAAGTACTGCTTCCATCTTGTCACGATATTGTTTGTTTCTGTGACCAAACAACCGTTTGTGTCCCGAATTATTTTGGCTCTCACTCAGTAGCCATTTCTAATTGAATTTATGCCACCATACATACCTCTGATATTCTTTGCTCTGGTATTTTCTAGGATTTTTTCGATCCTAGTCTTCTCCCATTCGCGTTTTTTGCGTTTGAAAAGTCTCGTTGTCTCTTTTCGAAACGTCGCGTCTCTTTCTGCGTTGACTTCATCATATCTTTGTAAGTGGATCACTCTCAGTCATTTACGTTGTTCGATCTTCGCCCTGCACTCATCGTCAAACCAAGGTTTGGACTTAATTGTTTTCTTAAATCCTAATACCTTTTGGGCTGTTTGTTTGATTGTGTCTCTGATCGATGCCCATTTAGTGCCCAAATTATTGGTTTCTCCTTCCTCACTACTCCCATTCTCTAGGATGCTAAATCTATGCGTTAGTTCCTCTTGATATTCAGCCCTTTTGCGTAGGTCTTTTAGTTTATCAATGCCGAACTTCTTGCTCGTCTCCCGTGACTGTCCATGTGGGTTTGTGAGCCGACTTCTAATTTTGCCCATCACTAGAAGGTTATCGGAGTTGCAATCTCCTCCTCTATATGATCTTACGTCAAGAATATACGAGTGGTGTCTTTTGTCTATGAGGAAGTGGTTTATTTGGTTACGCGTTACGCCGTCGGGTGATATCCATGTGGCTTTATGAATTTGCTTGTGCTTGAACATTGTGCTTTTCACTACCAAATCTTTTGACGCTGCGAACGTGATAATTCGAATTCCATTATCATTTGAAACGTCGTGTAGACTTTCTTTACCTATAGTTGGTTGGAAGCTATCTTCCTTTCCAATTTTCGCATTGAGGTCCTCAAGGAGTATGTTGTTGGTGGATCCCAGACTACGCATTGGGAGTGCGTTGGTGAGAACGATATGGCCTCACCGACGATCAACGAATTAACCACGTCGGTTGTTGTGCGAGACTTGTCTCGCAATCGTAACAAAATAACCATGCCAGTGGTTCTGTGAGTTGGTCTTCATAGTCGACTGAACGAATGGGGCGGACTCCACTTCGTAACAACAAAATGCCGTGAAGCCGAACATGATGCAACCTCAACCGACTCAGCGACTGACAGCATTTTAACAAATATGCTGCGTTAAAACTCCCTCCATGATAACAAGACATTCAAATTTGTTGATGAAGTGAAAGATGCTACAAAGATATGGTTAAAAACGATGCTAAAAGACGCACTATATCAAAGAAATCCACACTTGCTTTATTCAAGAAATATTGTGTTTTTCTTGATAAAAAAAGTCATTTATCTCGATAACAAAAAGAATTATCAATGAATCACTTATTGCCTGACGTCACTATACCATAGACTTGGATAAACGGCTTAGGATAAATTTCAAATGAAAAACACTTATGGATGATAAACACTTCTCTTAGGTTAAATTTGTATCACGTTCGACTACATGTTTTTACACCTTCTCTGGGAAAACAAAAGTTTATGATTAAGGAATTCAAATTGTTGTTTTGAACATCCATACGTTCACATATCACGGCTTTGAATGCCTCGAAGCTGCCCACATAATTACAATTTCATAATTGTAATATCTAAAAAGAACCGCCAATACAAGCATAACTTTAGATAAGATCATGGTAAAAATAAAACAAGTATGAGATTTAAAGTTTTAACAAATTTTTTATTTATTTACATTTCGTTTATTTATTAATTCATTGTTATAAAATTATTTTTAGACTTATCTTCAATTTATAATTATTTTAAACACAAATTTTATCAAACATATAATTTTAAATAAATAACTATTCTAATTATTATTATAAATTAAATATTAATACAGTTTATATTATTAATAGAAATAAATGAATTCTGGAGTTGTAGTCCGCCAGATCTTGTAGACCTCAAGGATCATCATATCCAGGCACGCCCGACTATCCTCGTAACTGCAATGACCTGTTGGATTATTTTGAATATCGATCCCTAGTTGCTCTTTGGTCATTTCCTTAAGACTTTTCCGATATGGAAAACCTTTGTGATGCATAAATATCGAAGAAACGTCCACAATTCGTCGGTGATATAATTTTAAAACGCGTAGGTCATTGTTGAGCGAGTGCCCAATTAATATGTCTTTGCGATCAATAATGTTCAGTAACGTGTGCTGCATTTTTTTAAATGTGACGGTAGGCCTCCCAGGTAAATAATCCTCTTTAGAAATTCCGGAATATCTGGTATTATAATCGGCAATTTCGCCTTCAGGTTCTACTATTGCTTCGTAAATTACTTCGCCCCTATACGAAATAACAGTGACTTTGGTAACTTCTGTACCCAAAGCCGTATACGACATTTCACAATCTAACGCAAAAATCCTTGAACCAGTTCCTTGTCTAATTCCGGTCTTGGTAAGTAATTTCGTGGGTTTAAAATAATTAAATGGTCCATTATACCCTGGCGATACTCCGTCCCATACATGCAAAGCATTCCTGCTACATGGTGGAGAGTTTTTTGTAGTATTGCAGCACTGGTATTTGTTATTTTTTAATATTCCATAATGGAAGAAGCATTCTTCTCTGGTAATGTACGTTCCTCCTTCAGTAACCACAAACGGTTTTTCACACCTTCTGCAAATTACAGTCACTGTTTGATGATGGTCGTTTTTAAAAAACGAACACTTCTGATACTCAAACTGGCCAGGATCAGCTCCTCTTACAGGATATCCATACATTCTCAGCTCCCACAAGCCGATTATGAATTTTTTTAGATATTGGAATATTTGTCCTTCTGGCAGAGATCTGTAGACTTCATCTCTACAACTTTGTAAAAAACCGGGATTGAACGCGAACTCTTTTGCCATGATTATGAATATTAATAAATATAAACTTCCTCTCTGCCTTTATAAGTAGTACTACCGCAAGATCTTGTAAGAATGATTATGCAGGCTAATTGGTAATTTGCCAAAAACAAACACCTCCTTTAACTTATTATCACTGCAAGTTATTAGCCTTTTGTTTGCTTTAAAACCGCAGGTATAAAATTCTGTTATAAATTTGAAGCAGTGTCCTTGACACTGACTTAGAGATCATAAACCAATTATAATAAAATCAGTAGAATATCACAAGCATCTACCTGAGTTAAAGGGCCTTAATCTATTAACATCTCAAAACTCTAGATTTTATTCGAAATCTATATTTTATTTGAAATTCAATTATGACTATAAGAATGCTCCACATTGATTGAGGAATCATAAGCCAATTATGACTAAATAAGTAGCAACAGAAGGAACATGTACCTAACTTATGGCGCTCTAATCTATTAGAATCTCGAAAATAGATTTTGTCTGAAATCAGTAGTAGTGTATGATTAAGATGATGTTTTTATATATTGAAGTCCTTGTGTTACAGAAATGCGATATCTATTACCTTAGATCGGCGTTGAAACGGTTTCTAACCTCTTAAATGTACTATGTCCTGTCGAATTTTCCAGCAGTACATAAGCTCTAGATGTTTTTATAATTACTTTGTTTTGTTTTCGAAGTCAATAGCAGGGGCTAGCCGCCTTTTATTAGTAAATTATATATTATTCGTAACTTTCAATTATTCCATTAATACTTCTTTAGTATCCACAGTATGTAGCTTAAAAATGGGAAGGTAAGGGTGAGTTTGAGAGCCAATGCGTAGTAATTTGATTTTGAATATCGTCCGCATAATAAGGAAACCGGAATAGGGCTGTACTCCATATTTTTATATGATATAAGGAGATTTCTACTTTAGTTACATATAAAGCAGACTTTGTATATGGATTTATATATAACTTTAACCTTATTATATGTAAAGCTAATATTGTATATGCTTTCCTTATTATTGTGTTTTACACGTAAAACTCGGAATAGGAAAACTTTACACACAACGATACACACTGACCGAGTGCGGACGTGTTTTAAATTCGCCGATCGAGATAAATGTAAAAGTTACTTCTATGAGTCGCGAGTGAAATTTGAAATAATAAGACTATTTATAAATAAATCAATTCTAGTGACAAGAACAGTCAAAACAAAGTTATTATACATAAATATAAACTAATAAAAGAGAACGAAGCCACGTGGTTTGACAGTCAAAACAAACCCCGTTTAATACTAATTAACTGTGAGAGTGTATGTGAGCACATGTTTAGCGAAAAAAAAAAATTGAAGTAAGAGAAAAACAAAACAAAAACAATAAATATAAATAAAAAAAAAACAAAAGGAACTAAAATATACAGTGAAACTGCAAAGTGAAGCCAACCTAAGAACTGGTTTCAAACAAAGACTGGCCTGCTATCTTGGATGCAACAAGCTCGGTGTATGGACCCTCAGCATGCAGAATGGCAGACAAAAAACAAAATATTAAAAAATTAAAACCGAAGTCCGCGTTAATAAAACGCCCGGCGAGCTCCCCACTAACACGAGCTGCAACAAAAATAAACAAGCCAAACGAGGCAATAGCAGACTTGCTCGAAAAGGCGCACAAAATGGAAGAGGACAATCTATTCCCCCCGGTTCCATATAATGACGGCCATCTCGCCAATAACATGTTTGCATGTTTAGCAACTACCGACACTGAGGACGAAGAAGATGAAATCAACGATCTTGAAACAAGGCTAGCCCGAGCAAGGGCGCAATTAGCAGAGAAGCGTCGCAGGAAAAAGGAATTTGCTGAAAAGGAGCAGCTAATAACGAAACAACAGCAGAATCAGCAACAATGTGCACAACAGAAGCCAAGCCAACAAAAAGAATGCCCACCACAACAGATGACGCAACAACAACCACAACAAGAGCAACAGGCAGCAAAAAGGAAAACGAAGATGCCACCTATCAACATTACAGATATGGACTGTAACGAACTGGTAAGTCTATGTAAGCTTTCTATTGGGGAAGATTTTTCAATTAAGAGACTGACAGGGAACAGGTTGGCCATACAGACAAATTCGGTTAAGGATTTCGAAAAAATGAAAAATGTGCTAAAACGGGCTACCGCGGAATTTTACACCTACACCCCGAAAGAAATAAAGAATATAACGGTTCTACTAAAAGGCGTTGACCCTGAAACAGAACCAGAAGTTCTATTACAAACGCTGCGAGAGCTTAACTGTAATGATATTGAGTTTATCGCAGTAAAACCTTTCAATACAGCTAGGGCTAGACGGGAGAATAGAAAATTACCATTCTTCCTGGTGCAGCTGGGCCCTGGGAGCAAAATTGGTGGACTTAGGAAAATCACTATCCTGAACCATCAAATTGTCACATGGGACAAATTGAAAAAAAGCAGAGATATAATCCAATGTCTTCGCTGCCAAAGGTTCGGGCACTCCGCAGCAAACTGCGAAATGCAGTATCGATGCGTAAGATGTGGACAGGACCACACCGCAGAACAATGCACGTTAGGTAAAGAAAGGGTAGACGACAGATCTCTTCTAAAGTGTGCAGTTTGTAAGAGTGAGGGACACCCCGCTAATTATCGAGGCTGTCCTAAGTTCCGCGAACTACAGGAAAAAAAGTTTTCACAGCAACGAAAATCAGAACGCCCGATAGTTCAAGGCCGACCAGCACTAAACGTAACACCCCAGTTCTCGTATGCTCAAGTAACAGCTGGCAGGAGAAACACGCCACAACCCACCACACGGGTACCGCCGCAACATACTGTGCCTCCAGAAACAGTAACACTAGCAGATGTGCTCACAACCTTGCTCGCTATTCAGACGCAGATGACACAAATGCAAAAACAAATAAAAGAACAAGACACTAGACTAGACTGGGTCTATTCGCAGTTGTCTAGCCAGCCGTCAATATAAACCCCCCAACAGAAAGCACAATTAAGGCTTTAGTCGTGAATGTAAATTCACTTATCAGAATCGAGAGAAGAGCCGCTCTCTTTAAACTGTTGCAAGACGAAAGTCCTGACGTGCTTCTGGCTAGCGAAACTAAGTTGAATCAGAGGCATAAACTATGTCACACAAACTACGACATTATACGAAGAGACCGACCCAACTCCACACAAGGAGGGGGGGTGGCAATCTTTATTAAAAAACAACTTCAACATAAGGTAATATATAGTGGTGAGATTCGCAGATTTCAGGTGCTTGAAGCGTGCATTATCCGCATACCCCTCCGACAAGGTAGGGGGATGCATGTGATATCTGCCTACGCACCAGAAGCACATCAACAAAATCAATTTATAGTGGAGCTAGAGACTCTTTTCCAATGCTTACAACTTTACTCGGAAGGAAACTATTACATCGTGGGTGGCGATTTGAATGCTAAACACCCAAATTGGGGAAATAGCATATCAAACACGAGAGGGAATCAACTAGCTAGTTGGCTAGATCAACATCACATTGAATATAAAGTTGACCTGCTAGCTACAGAATATCCTTCTTTCCCCAGAGGGGGCTCGTTCCTCGATATTATGCTTATTGACACACGCCTTAAACATACACATACTAACAGACAAAATATAAACTGCCTACGCACAATTGAATATGACAGCGACCATAGTGCATTATCAATATTGATAAAAACACCAAGCGAAGTTGTGGAACTCGGTGAATGTATGATACCGCAACCCTATAACTATTGGGGTATGCGATGGACGCGTTTCACGAGAACCTTAACAAGAGAAATTCGCTTAAAAGACATTAACCCTCCTACCAACAGAAACATACCCAATGATGACATCGACAAATACATACAAAAAATGGACGAAACCATAAAACAAACTATGGACAAAACAATACCAAAAACCACACCTACAGACAACATGAACATGTACCGAAACGCCACAATCAACGCACTCCACAGAAAAAAAAGTAGACTTCTGTCGCAACTAAAACTACGGTACAGACGATTTATTGATAGGCACGACCAGGAGATAATATCACTGAAGTCCAGATTAAAAAATCTCCAACAGCTGATAAAAGCCAACTATAGGCTATCAGCAAATTTGTATTGGAACAACAAAGTTCGGGCGGTAAAATCCAACAACCCTAGTATGTTTCCGCAAATTAATAAAATATTTAGACGGAGTAATGAAAACGAGATTCAGTGTCTCCAAATACCACGAACTGACGAAAACCAACGAATGCTGGCAAATATAGGCATAGACACAAACAACGCCATCCTAAATGACGAAGTTTTTGTGTTTGAAGATCCCTTGGAAAAAGTGAATGTTGTAGGGGCCGTCTTTCAAGAACTGTACAAGGCAAATGAAGTAATTCATCGCAACCATGGCTTGGAAGATAGAGTTTTACTGAATTATGGTCATCTTCGAAATGATATTTCACAGTGGCGATCAGAGAACCATGGTTTTAACGAATTCAGTAATGAAAATACGGCAAACGCCGAGATTACTGTCGAAAGCGCCAACAGTCTTTTGATCACTAGTGAAGACATCCATGGCGTCTTTGCATCATTAAGAAACAAAAAATCAGTTGGAATCGATGGAGTACCCAATATCGTACTAAAACATCTTCCTCCAATCGCAATGGACATATATGCAGTATTGTTTAACAACGCTCTGAACAACGCACACTATCCAGTACGTTGGAAAACGGCCATCATCCAACCGTTACCAAAAAAAGGGAAAGATAGAACAAACCCAAAAAATCTGCGATCGATCAGTTTGTTACCGAGTATCAGTAAAGTATTCGAGAAGGTTCTAAACAAGGCTCTACTTAAATGGGTTGAGGACAATAATATTATTCCAAATAACCAGTTTGGTTTTAAAGCTGGTCATGAAACCACACATGCCGCAGCTAAACTGGTTTCAGACATTCAGTGGAATAAAAATCTGAAACAGTGTACAGGTGCCTGTTTGATTGACTTGGAGAGGGCCTTCGACACCGTTTGGTTAGAAGGGTTATATTACAAGCTAATGAGACTAGGTATTCATAGACCACTACTGTATATACCATACGACATGTTGAATGAAAGGAAATTCATCGTCAAAAGTGGCAATGTGACCTCTAACATTACTTACAATATAGAAAACGGTCTGCAACAGGGAGCGGTGTTATCTCCGATCCTTTTTAATATTTACACTAGCGACCTGGTAAGGTCTCTTCATCAGGCTATTGCGTATGCAGACGATCTGATAATATATAGAACAGCACCAAAAATTGAAATCATTAACGGATTATTACAAGGGGATTTCAATGATGTTCAGCGATACTGCAACAACTGAAAACTCAAAATCAATATCCAGAAGTGTGAAACCATCCTCTTTAGAACACCACTGGCTCAAGCTACCAGAGACACCAGGATAAACTGGCGAAAGCTAGCTATTATGGGACCACACCAACAAACACTGGAAACCAAAACCGTAGTCAAATACTTAGGCATCTGGCTGGATCAGTATCTATATTTTAACAAACATGTCGAAGCTGCCCTAGCCAGGGCAAAGAAAGCTTACGCTATGACAAGAAGACTGTTTCATAGTAGTCAACTTGACAGCAGAGTTAAAGTTATATGCTACATGGCTCTCATCAGACCGATGATCATATATGGATGCCCAATGTGGTTTAATGTGGGACCTAGCTCAATGGAAAAGATTCGGATTTTTGAGAGGCAATGCCTCAGGACTTGCCTTAAGTTACATCGGACTCCTGAATCCAATCACAAAAAATATTATCCCAATGAAGCGTTGTACAGTGGGGCCAATATAAACAGAGTGGATAACTTTATGATCAAGCTGATCCGAGGGCATATTGCGAGATCAATGAGCTCACGGAACGATTTGATTTTTGGTGCATATTACCCAAACAATATGTATTGTGAGGTGGTACGTCGCAATGGCTTTATTCCACCAGAAGCATTCCTTAGTCTTGACATGAACGGCCTCATACAAAATGAATCCGCTATACCGTTGATTTATCATGTGCGTCGGTCGGGTATAGATAAACGAATATGTTTTAATCGAGAGGTTGCGCACACTAATGAAGAGAGCCTGCAGTTCAGTACGGCAGTAGCACAGAGAGACCGAAAAGACGCGAATAAGCAACACCAGAGATTTTGGTGGCTGAGTGGCAAATAAAACCCTGTTTCCTTATAAAACTAAAGAAATAATAATAATAATAATTAAAAAAAAAAAAAAAAAAAAAAAAAAAAAAACCCCGACAAACAACGGAAAGCTTACATAGATTTAGCATTTCGAAAATTTAGTTTTGATGTTAGGTTTAGAATAGAGTTAAGTTAAAGAAAAAAAACAAAAATGTTCTATAGATAGTTTAGTATTTAAGTTAGATATAAGGTAAAAACAATAACAAGAACAAAGTTTTTTCTTTTCTTCATTTTCTTTGTATCCAATTAAGTTCCCTAAAAATTCATGTAAACAAAATAACCATAATGTCGAAAGACAAATTTTCATGCTTTAAGCGTATGCATGTAACTTAGAGAGTCCGCAAGGGACCAGTAAGTTAAGAAATAAGATAACATAAGCTAGAGTTTAATCATTTTTGTCTAGCAAGTAAGTAAATTATAATAATAGGAAGAAATAAAAAATGATATCTATAATAAAAAAAAAAAAATAGGAAAACTTTATTTAGATTTCGTATTATTTTGAGTATTTCTTCAATTCATCTACGAGAACACTTTCTGCTTTTACAAGCGTGCTAGCTGATGGCATACAATTTCTGCTGATTCCTGCTGCGTTAAAACTCCCTCCATGGTATGGTTTGACACGATGCTAAAGGACGCACTATATCAAACAAATCCACACTTGCTTTATTCAAGAAATATTGTGTTTTTCTTGATAAAAAAAGTCATTTATCTCGATAAAAAAAAGAATTATCAATGAATCACTTATTGTCTGACGTCACTAAATCATAGACTGGTTCCAAACGGCTTAGGATAAATTTCAAATGAAAAACACTTATGGATGATAAAAACTTCTCTTAGGTTAAATTTGTATCACGTTCGACTACAAGTTTTTACACCTTCTCTGGGAAAACAAAAGTTTATGATTAAGGAATTCAAATTGTTGTTTTGAACATCCATACGTTCACATATCACGGCTTTGAATGCCTCGAAGCTGCCCACATAATTACAATTTCATAATTGTAATATCTAAAAAGAACCGCCAATACAAGCATAACTTTAGATAAGATCATGGTAAAAATAAAACAAGTATGAGATTTAAAGTTTTAACAAATTTTTTATTTATTTACATTTCGTTTATTTATTAATTCATTGTTATAAAATTATTTTTAGACTTATCTTCAATTTATAATTATTTTAAACACAAATTTTATCAAACATATAATTTTAAATAAATAACTATTCTAATTATTATTATAAATTAAATATTAATACAGTTTATATTATTAATAGAAATAAATGAATTCTGGAGTTGTAGTCCGCCAGATCTTGTAGACCTCAAGGATCATCATATCCAGGCACGCCCGACTATCCTCGTAACTGCAATGACCTGTTGGATTATTTTGAATATCGATCCCTAGTTGCTCTTTGGTCATTTCCTTAAGACTTTTCCGATATGGAAAACCTTTGTGATGCATAAATATCGAAGAAACGTCCACAATTCGTCGGTGATATAATTTTAAAACGCGTAGGTCATTGTTGAGCGAGTGCCCAATTAATATGTCTTTGCGATCAATAATGTTCAGTAAGGTGTGCTGCATTTTTTTAAATGTGACGGTAGGCCTCCCAGGTAAATAATCCTCTTTAGAAATTCCGGAATATCTGGTATTATAATCGGCAATTTCGCCTTCAGGTTCTACTATTGCTTCGTAAATTACTTCGCCCCTATACGAAATAACAGTGACTTTGGTAACTTCTGTACCCAAAGCCGTATACGACATTTCACAATCTAACGCAAAAATCCTTGAACCAGTTCCTTGTCTAATTCCGGTCTTGGTAAGTAATTTCGTGGGTTTAAAATAATTAAATGGTCCATTATACCCTGGTGATACTCCGTCCCATACATGCAAAGCATTCCTGCTACATGGTGGAGAGTTTTTTGTTTTATTGCAGCACTGGTATTTGTTATTTTTTAATATTCCATAATGGAAGAAGCATTCTTCTCTGGTAATGTACGTTCCTCCTTCAGTAACCACAAACGGGTTTTCACACCTTCTGCAAATTACAGTTAAAACATCACCCGTTTTCACTGTTTGATGATGGTCGTTTTTAAAAAAAGAACACTTCTGATACTCGAACTGGCCAGGATCAGCTCCTCTTACAGGATATTCATACATTCTCAGCTCCCACAAGCCGATTATGAATTTTTTTAGATATTTGAATATTTGTCCTTCTGGCAGAGATCTGTAGACTTCATCTCTACAACTTTGTAAAAAACCGGGATTGAACGCGCACTCTTTTGCCATGATTATGAATATTAATAAATATAAACTTCCTCTCTGCCTTTATAAGTAGTACTACCGCAAGATCTTGTAAGAATGATTATGCAGGCTAATTGGTAATTTGCCAAAAACAAACACCTCCTTTAACTTATTATCACTGCAAGTTATTAGCCTTTTGTTTGCTTTAAAACCGCAGGTATAAAATTCTGTTATAAATTTGAAGCAGTGTCCTTGACACTGACTTAGAGATCATAAACCAATTATAATAAAATCAGTAGAATATCACAAGCATCTACCTGAGTTAAAGGGCCTTAATCTATTAACATCTCAAAACTCTAGATTTTATTCGAAATCTATATTTTATTTGAAATTCAATTATGACTATAAGAATGCTCCACATTGATTGAGGAATCACAAGCCAATTATGACTAAATAAGTAGCAACAGAAGGAACATGTACCTAACTTATGGCGCTCTAATCTATTAGAATCTCGAAAATAGATTTTGTCTGAAATCAGTAGTAGTGTATGATTAAGATGATGTTTTTATATATTGAAGTCCTTGTGTTACAGCAATGCGATATCTATTACCTTAGATCGGCGTTGAAACGGTTTCTAACCTCTTAAATGTACTATGTCCTGTCGAATTTTCCAGCAGTACATAAGCTCCAGATGTTTTTATAATTACTTTGTTTTGTTTTCGAAGTCAATAGCAGGAGCTAGCCGCCTTTTATTAGTAAATTATATATTATTCGTAACTTTCAATTATTCCATTAATACTCCTTTAGTATCCACAGTATGTGGCTTAAAAATGGGAAGGTAAGGGTGAGTTTGAGAGCCAATGCGTAGTAATTTGATTTTGAATATCGTCCGCATAATAAGGAAACCGGAATAGGGCTGTACTCCATATTTTTATATGATATAAGGAGATTTCTACTTTTGTTATATATAAAGCAGACTTTGTATATGGATTTATATATAACTTTAACTTTATTATATGTAAAGCTGATATTGTATATGCTTTTCCTTATTATTGTGTTTTACACGTAAAACTCGGTGTAGGAAAACTTTATTTAGATTTCGTTTTATTTTGAGTATTTCTTCAATTCATCTACGAGAACACTTTCTGCTTTTACAAGCGTGCTAGCTGATGGCATACAATTTCTGCTGATTCCTGCTGCGTTAAAACTCCCTCCATGGTATGGTTTGACACGATGCTAAAGGACGCACTATATCAAACAAATCCACACTTGCTTTATTCAAGAAATATTGTGTTTTTCTTGATAAAAAAAGTCATTTATCTCGATAAAAAAAAGAATTATCAATGAATAACTTATTGTCTGACGTCACTATACTATAGACTTGTTCCAAACGGCTTAGGATAAATTTCAAATGAAAAACACTTCTCTTAGGTTAAATTTGTATCACGTTCGACTACAAGTTTTTACACCTTCTCTGGGAAAACAAAAGTTTATGATTAAGGAATTCAAATTGTTGTTTTGAACATCCATACGTTCACATATCACGGCTTTGAATGCCTCGAAGCTGCCCACATAATTACAATTTCATAATTGTAATATCTAAAAAGAACCGCCAATACAAGCATAACTTTAGATAAGATCATGGTAAAAATAAAACAAGTATGAGATTTAAAGTTTTAACAATTTTTTTATTTATTTACATTTCGTTTATTTATTAATTCATTGTTATAAAATTATTTTTACACTTATCTTCAATTTATAATTATTTTAAACACAAATTTTATCAAACATATAATTTTAAATAAATAACTATTCTAATTATTATTATAAATTAAATATTAATACAGTTTATATTATTAATAGAAATAAATGAATTCTGGAGTTGTAGTCCGCCAGATCTTGTAGACCTCAAGGATCATCATATCCAGGCACGCCCGACTATCCTCGTAACTGCAATGACCTGTTGGATTATTTTGAATATCGATCCCTAGTTGCTCTTTGGTCATTTCCTTAAGACTTTTCCGATATGGAAAACCTTTGTGATGCATAAATATCGAAGAAACGTCCACAATTCGTCGGTGATATAATTTTAAAACGCGTAGGTCATTGTTGAGCGAGTGCCCAATTAATATGTCTTTGCGATCAATAATGTTCAGTAAGGTGTGCTGCATTTTTTTAAATGTGACGGTAGGCCTCCCAGGTAAATAATCCTCTTTAGAAATTCCGGAATATCTGGTATTATAATCGGCAATTTCGCCTTCAGGTTCTACTATTGCTTCGTAAATTACTTCGCCCCTATACGAAATAACAGTGACTTTGGTAACTTCTGTACCCAAAGCCGTATACGACATTTCACAATCTAACGCAAAAATCCTTGAACCAGTTCCTTGTCTAATTCCGGTCTTGGTAAGTAATTTCGTGGGTTTAAAATAATTAAATGGTCCATTATACCCTGGTGATACTCCGTCCCATACATGCAAAGCATTCCTGCTACATGGTGGAGAGTTTTTTGTTTTATTGCAGCACTGGTATTTGTTATTTTTTAATATTCCATAATGGAAGAAGCATTCTTCTCTGGTAATGTACGTTCCTCCTTCAGTAACCACAAACGGTTTTTCACACCTTCTGCAAATTACAGTTAAAACATCACCCGTTTTCACTGTTTGATGATGGTCGTTTTTAAAAAAAGAACACTTCTGATACTCGAACTGGCCAGGATCAACTCCTCTTACAGGATATTCATACATTCTCAGCTCCCACAAGCCGATTATGAATTTTTTTAGATATTTGAATATTTGTCCTTCTGGCAGAGATCTGTAGACTTCATCTCTACAACTTTGTAAAAAACCGGGATTGAACGCGCACTCTTTTGCCATGATTATGAATATTAATAAATATAAACTTCCTCTCTGCCTTTATAAGTAGTACTACCGCAAGATCTTGTAAGAATGATTATGCAGGCTAATTGGTAATTTGCCAAAAACAAACACCTCCTTTAACTTATTA
Organism: Microdon myrmicae; assembly: GCA_963931805.1. Taxonomy (NCBI): domain Eukaryota; kingdom Metazoa; phylum Arthropoda; class Insecta; order Diptera; family Syrphidae; genus Microdon; species Microdon myrmicae. Next base: position 111,771,181 of record OZ007502.1, read on the forward strand.
TCACTGCAAGTTATTAGCCTTTTGTTTGCTTTAAAAACGCAGGTATAAAATTCTGTTATAAATTTGAAGCAGTGTCCTTGACACTGACTTAGAGATCATAAACCAATTATAATAAAATCAGTAGAATATCACAAGCATCTACCTGAGTTAAAGGGCCTTAATCTATTAACATCTCAAAACTCTAGATTTTATTCGAAATCTATATTTTATTTGAAATTCAATTATAACTACAAGAACGCTCCACATTGATTGAGGAATCATAAGCCAATTATGACTAAATAAGTAGCAACAGAAGGAACATGTACCTAACTTATGGCGCTCTAATCTATTAGAATCTCGAAAATAGATTTTGTTTGAAATCAGTAGTAGTGTATGATTAAGATGATGTTTTTATATATTGAAGTCCTTGTGTTACAGCAATGCGATATCTATTACCTTAGATCGGCGTTGAAACGGTTTCTAACCTCTTAAATGTACTATGTCCTGTCGAATTTTCCAGCAGTACATAAGCTCCAGATGTTTTTATAATTACTTTGTTTTGTTTTCGAAGTCAATAGCAGGAGCTAGCCGCCTTTTATTAGTAAATTATATGTTATTCGTAACTTTCAATTATTCCATTAATACTCCTTTAGTATCCACAGTATGTGGCTTAAAAATGGGAAGGTAAGGGTGAGTTTGAGAGCCAATGCGTAGTAATTTGATTTTGAATATCGTCCGCATAATAAGGAAACCGGAATAGGGCTGTACTCCATATTTTTATATGATATAAGGAGATTTCTACTTTTGTTATATATAAAGCAGACTTTGTATATGGATTTATATATAACTTTAACTTTATTATATGCAAAGCTGATATTGTATATGCTTTTCCTTATTATTGTGTTTTACACGTAAAACTCGGTATAGGAAAACTTTATTTAGATTTCGTATTATTTTGAGTATTTCTTCAATTCATCTACGAGAACACTTTCTGCTTTTACAAGCGTGCTAGCTGATGGCATACAATTTCTGCTGATTCCTGCTGCGTTAAAACTCCCTCCATGGTATGGTTTGACACGATGCTAAAGGACGCACTATATCAAACAAATCCACACTTGCTTTATTCAAGAAATATTGTGTTTTTCTTGATAAAAAAAGTCATTTATCTCGATAAAAAAAAGAATTATCAATGAATAACTTATTGTCTGACGTCACTATACTATAGACTTGTTCCAAACGGCTTAGGATAAATTTCAAATGAAAAACACTTCTCTTAGGTTAAATTTGTATCACGTTCGACTACAAGTTTTTACACCTTCTCTGGGAAAACAAAAGTTTATGATTAAGGAATTCAAATTGTTGTTTTGAACATCCATACGTTCACATATTACGGCTTTGAATGCCTCGAAGCTGCCCACATAATTACAATTTCATAATTGTAATATCTAAAAAGAACCGCCAATACAAGCATAACTTTAGATAAGATCATGGTAAAAATAAAACAAGTATGAGATTTAAAGTTTTAACAAATTTTTTATTTATTTACATTTCGTTTATTTATTAATTCATTGTTATAAAATTATTTTTAGACTTATCTTCAATTTATAATTATTTTAAACACAAATTTTATCAAACATATAATTTTAAATAAATAACTATTCTAATTATTATTATAAATTAAATATTAATACAGTTTATATTATTAATAGAAATAAATGAATTCTGGAGTTGTAGTCCGCCAGATCTTGTAGACCTCAAGGATCATCATATCCAGGCACGCCCGACTATCCTCGTAACTGCAATGACCTGTTGGATTATTTTGAATATCGATCCCTAGTTGCTCTTTGGTCATTTCCTTAAGACTTTTCCGATATGGAAAACCTTTGTGATGCATAAATATCGAAGAAACGTCCACAATTCGTCGGTGATATAATTTTAAAACGCGTAGGTCATTGTTGAGCGAGTGCCCAATTAATATGTCTTTGCGATCAATAATGTTCAGTAAGGTGTGCTGCATTTTTTTAAATGTGACGGTAGGCCTCCCAGGTAAATAATCCTCTTTAGAAATTCCGGAATATCTGGTATTATAATCGGCAATTTCGCCTTCAGGTTCTACTATTGCTTCGTAAATTACTTCGCCCCTATACGAAATAACAGTGACTTTGGTAACTTCTGTACCCAAAGCCGTATACGACATTTCACAATCTAACGCAAAAATCCTTGAACCAGTTCCTTGTCTAATTCCGGTCTTGGTAAGTAATTTCGTGGGTTTAAAATAATTAAATGGTCCATTATACCCTGGTGATACTCCGTCCCATACATGCAAAGCATTCCTGCTACATGGTGGAGAGTTTTTTGTTTTATTGCAGCACTGGTATTTGTTATTTTTTAATATTCCATAATGGAAGAAGCATTCTTCTCTGGTAATGTACGTTCCTCCTTCAGTAACCACAAACGGTTTTTCACACCTTCTGCAAATTACAGTTAAAACATCACCCGTTTTCACTGTTTGATGATGGTCGTTTTTAAAAAAAGAACACTTCTGATACTCGAACTGGCCAGGATCAACTCCTCTTACAGGATATTCATACATTCTCAGCTCCCACAAGCCGATTATGAATTTTTTTAGATATTTGAATATTTGTCCTTCTGGCAGAGATCTGTAGACTTCATCTCTACAACTTTGTAAAAAACCGGGATTGAACGCGCACTCTTTTGCCATGATTATGAATATTAATAAATATAAACTTCCTCTCTGCCTTTATAAGTAGTACTACCGCAAGATCTTGTAAGAATGATTATGCAGGCTAATTGGTAATTTGCCAAAAACAAACACCTCCTTTAACTTATTATCACTGCAAGTTATTAGCCTTTTGTTTGCTTTAAAACCGCAGGTATAAAATTCTGTTATAAATTTGAAGCAGTGTCCTTGACACTGACTTAGAGATCATAAACCAATTATAATAAAATCAGTAGAATATCACAAGCATCTACCTGAGTTAAAGGGCCTTAATCTATTAACATCTCAAAACTCTAGATTTTATTCGAAATCTATATTTTATTTGAAATTCAATTATAACTACAAGAACGCTCCACATTGATTGAGGAATCATAAGCCAATTATGACTAAATAAGTAGCAACAGAAGGAACATGTACCTAACTTATGGCGCTCTAATCTATTAGAATCTCGAAAATAGATTTTGTTTGAAATCAGTAGTAGTGTATGATTAAGATGATGTTTTTATATATTGAAGTCCTTGTGTTACAGCAATGCGATATCTATTACCTTAGATCGGCGTTGAAACGGTTTCTAACCTCTTAAATGTACTATGTCCTGTCGAATTTTCCAGCAGTACATAAGCTCCAGATGTTTTTATAATTACTTTGTTTTGTTTTCGAAGTCAATAGCAGGAGCTAGCCGCCTTTTATTAGTAAATTATATGTTATTCGTAACTTTCAATTATTCCATTAATACTCCTTTAGTATCCACAGTATGTGGCTTAAAAATGGGAAGGTAAGGGTGAGTTTGAGAGCCAATGCGTAGTAATTTGATTTTGAATATCGTCCGCATAATAAGGAAACCGGAATAGGGCTGTACTCCATATTTTTATATGATATAAGGAGATTTCTACTTTTGTTATATATAAAGCAGACTTTGTATATGGATTTATATATAACTTTAACTTTATTATATGCAAAGCTGATATTGTATATGCTTTTCCTTATTATTGTGTTTTACACGTAAAACTCGGTATAGGAAAACTTTATTTAGATTTCGTATTATTTTGAGTATTTCTTCAATTCATCTACGAGAACACTTTCTGCTTTTACAAGCGTGCTAGCTGATGGCATACAATTTCTGCTGATTCCTGCTGCGTTAAAACTCCCTCCATGGTATGGTTTGACACGATGCTAAAGGACGCACTATATCAAACAAATCCACACTTGCTTTATTCAAGAAATATTGTGTTTTTCTTGATAAAAAAAGTCATTTATCTCGATAAAAAAAAGAATTATCAATGAATAACTTATTGTCTGACGTCACTATACTATAGACTTGTTCCAAACGGCTTAGGATAAATTTCAAATGAAAAACACTTCTCTTAGGTTAAATTTGTATCACGTTCGACTACAAGTTTTTACACCTTCTCTGGGAAAACAAAAGTTTATGATTAAGGAATTCAAATTGTTGTTTTGAACATCCATACGTTCACATATTACGGCTTTGAATGCCTCGAAGCTGCCCACATAATTACAATTTCATAATTGTAATATCTAAAAAGAACCGCCAATACAAGCATAACTTTAGATAAGATCATGGTAAAAATAAAACAAGTATGAGATTTAAAGTTTTAACAAATTTTTTATTTATTTACATTTCGTTTATTTATTAATTCATTGTTATAAAATTATTTTTACACTTATCTTCAATTTATAATTATTTTAAACACAAATTTTATCAAACATATAATTTTAAATAAATAACTATTCTAATTATTATTATAAATTAAATATTAATACAGTTTATATTATTAATAGAAATAAATGAATTCTGGAGTTGTAGTCCGCCAGATCTTGTAGACCTCAAGGATCATCATATCCAGGCACGCCCGACTATCCTCGTAACTGCAATGACCTGTTGGATTATTTTGAATATCGATCCCTAGTTGCTCTTTGGTCATTTCCTTAAGACTTTTCCGATATGGAAAACCTTTGTGATGCATAAATATCGAAGAAACGTCCACAATTCGTCGGTGATATAATTTTAAAACGCGTAGGTCATTGTTGAGCGAGTGCCCAATTAATATGTCTTTGCGATCAATAATGTTCAGTAAGGTGTGCTGCATTTTTTTAAATGTGACGGTAGGCCTCCCAGGTAAATAATCCTCTTTAGAAATTCCGGAATATCTGGTATTATAATCGGCAATTTCGCCTTCAGGTTCTACTATTGCTTCGTAAATTACTTCGCCCCTATACGAAATAACAGTGACTTTGGTAACTTCTGTACCCAAAGCCGTATACGACATTTCACAATCTAACGCAAAAATCCTTGAACCAGTTCCTTGTCTAATTCCGGTCTTGGTAAGTAATTTCGTGGGTTTAAAATAATTAAATGGTCCATTATACCCTGGTGATACTCCGTCCCATACATGCAAAGCATTCCTGCTACATGGTGGAGAGTTTTTTGTTTTATTGCAGCACTGGTATTTGTTATTTTTTAATATTCCATAATGGAAGAAGCATTCTTCTCTGGTAATGTACGTTCCTCCTTCAGTAACCACAAACGGTTTTTCACACCTTCTGCAAATTACAGTTAAAACATCACCCGTTTTCACTGTTTGATGATGGTCGTTTTTAAAAAAAGAACACTTCTGATACTCGAACTGGCCAGGATCAACTCCTCTTACAGGATATTCATACATTCTCAGCTCCCACAAGCCGATTATGAATTTTTTTAGATATTTGAATATTTGTCCTTCTGGCAGAGATCTGTAGACTTCATCTCTACAACTTTGTAAAAAACCGGGATTGAACGCGCACTCTTTTGCCATGATTATGAATATTAATAAATATAAACTTCCTCTCTGCCTTTATAAGTAGTACTACCGCAAGATCTTGTAAGAATGATTATGCAGGCTAATTGGTAATTTGCCAAAAACAAACACCTCCTTTAACTTATTATCACTGCAAGTTATTAGCCTTTTGTTTGCTTTAAAAACGCAGGTATAAAATTCTGTTATAAATTTGAAGCAGTGTCCTTGACACTGACTTAGAGATCATAAACCAATTATAATAAAATCAGTAGAATATCACAAGCATCTACCTGAGTTAAAGGGCCTTAATCTATTAACATCTCAAAACTCTAGATTTTATTCGAAATCTATATTTTATTTGAAATTCAATTATAACTACAAGAACGCTCCACATTGATTGAGGAATCATAAGCCAATTATGACTAAATAAGTAGCAACAGAAGGAACATGTACCTAACTTATGGCGCTCTAATCTATTAGAATCTCGAAAATAGATTTTGTTTGAAATCAGTAGTAGTGTATGATTAAGATGATGTTTTTATATATTGAAGTCCTTGTGTTACAGCAATGCGATATCTATTACCTTAGATCGGCGTTGAAACGGTTTCTAACCTCTTAAATGTACTATGTCCTGTCGAATTTTCCAGCAGTACATAAGCTCCAGATGTTTTTATAATTACTTTGTTTTGTTTTCGAAGTCAATAGCAGGAGCTAGCCGCCTTTTATTAGTAAATTATATGTTATTCGTAACTTTCAATTATTCCATTAATACTCCTTTAGTATCCACAGTATGTGGCTTAAAAATGGGAAGGTAAGGGTGAGTTTGAGAGCCAATGCGTAGTAATTTGATTTTGAATATCGTCCGCATAATAAGGAAACCGGAATAGGGCTGTACTCCATATTTTTATATGATATAAGGAGATTTCTACTTTTGTTATATATAAAGCAGACTTTGTATATGGATTTATATATAACTTTAACTTTATTATATGCAAAGCTGATATTGTATATGCTTTTCCTTATTATTGTGTTTTACACGTAAAACTCGGTATAGGAAAACTTTATTTAGATTTCGTATTATTTTGAGTATTTCTTCAATTCATCTACGAGAACACTTTCTGCTTTTACAAGCGTGCTAGCTGATGGCATACAATTTCTGCTGATTCCTGCTGCGTTAAAACTCCCTCCATGGTATGGTTTGACACGATGCTAAAGGACGCACTATATCAAACAAATCCACACTTGCTTTATTCAAGAAATATTGTGTTTTTCTTGATAAAAAAAGTCATTTATCTCGATAAAAAAAAGAATTATCAATGAATAACTTATTGTCTGACGTCACTATACTATAGACTTGTTCCAAACGGCTTAGGATAAATTTCAAATGAAAAACACTTCTCTTAGGTTAAATTTGTATCACGTTCGACTACAAGTTTTTACACCTTCTCTGGGAAAACAAAAGTTTATGATTAAGGAATTCAAATTGTTGTTTTGAACATCCATACGTTCACATATTACGGCTTTGAATGCCTCGAAGCTGCCCACATAATTACAATTTCATAATTGTAATATCTAAAAAGAACCGCCAATACAAGCATAACTTTAGATAAGATCATGGTAAAAATAAAACAAGTATGAGATTTAAAGTTTTAACAAATTTTTTATTTATTTACATTTCGTTTATTTATTAATTCATTGTTATAAAATTATTTTTAGACTTATCTTCAATTTATAATTATTTTAAACACAAATTTTATCAAACATATAATTTTAAATAAATAACTATTCTAATTATTATTATAAATTAAATATTAATACAGTTTATATTATTAATAGAAATAAATGAATTCTGGAGTTGTAGTCCGCCAGATCTTGTAGACCTCAAGGATCATCATATCCAGGCACGCCCGACTATCCTCGTAACTGCAATGACCTGTTGGATTATTTTGAATATCGATCCCTAGTTGCTCTTTGGTCATTTCCTTAAGACTTTTCCGATATGGAAAACCTTTGTGATGCATAAATATCGAAGAAACGTCCACAATTCGTCGGTGATATAATTTTAAAACGCGTAGGTCATTGTTGAGCGAGTGCCCAATTAATATGTCTTTGCGATCAATAATGTTCAGTAAGGTGTGCTGCATTTTTTTAAATGTGACGGTAGGCCTCCCAGGTAAATAATCCTCTTTAGAAATTCCGGAATATCTGGTATTATAATCGGCAATTTCGCCTTCAGGTTCTACTATTGCTTCGTAAATTACTTCGCCCCTATACGAAATAACAGTGACTTTGGTAACTTCTGTACCCAAAGCCGTATACGACATTTCACAATCTAACGCAAAAATCCTTGAACCAGTTCCTTGTCTAATTCCGGTCTTGGTAAGTAATTTCGTGGGTTTAAAATAATTAAATGGTCCATTATACCCTGGTGATACTCCGTCCCATACATGCAAAGCATTCCTGCTACATGGTGGAGAGTTTTTTGTTTTATTGCAGCACTGGTATTTGTTATTTTTTAATATTCCATAATGGAAGAAGCATTCTTCTCTGGTAATGTACGTTCCTCCTTCAGTAACCACAAACGGTTTTTCACACCTTCTGCAAATTACAGTTAAAACATCACCCGTTTTCACTGTTTGATGATGGTCGTTTTTAAAAAAAGAACACTTCTGATACTCGAACTGGCCAGGATCAACTCCTCTTACAGGATATTCATACATTCTCAGCTCCCACAAGCCGATTATGAATTTTTTTAGATATTTGAATATTTGTCCTTCTGGCAGAGATCTGTAGACTTCATCTCTACAACTTTGTAAAAAACCGGGATTGAACGCGCACTCTTTTGCCATGATTATGAATATTAATAAATATAAACTTCCTCTCTGCCTTTATAAGTAGTACTACCGCAAGATCTTGTAAGAATGATTATGCAGGCTAATTGGTAATTTGCCAAAAACAAACACCTCCTTTAACTTATTATCACTGCAAGTTATTAGCCTTTTGTTTGCTTTAAAACCGCAGGTATAAAATTCTGTTATAAATTTGAAGCAGTGTCCTTGACACTGACTTAGAGATCATAAACCAATTATAATAAAATCAGTAGAATATCACAAGCATCTACCTGAGTTAAAGGGCCTTAATCTATTAACATCTCAAAACTCTAGATTTTATTCGAAATCTATATTTTATTTGAAATTCAATTATAACTACAAGAACGCTCCACATTGATTGAGGAATCATAAGCCAATTATGACTAAATAAGTAGCAACAGAAGGAACATGTACCTAACTTATGGCGCTCTAATCTATTAGAATCTCGAAAATAGATTTTGTTTGAAATCAGTAGTAGTGTATGATTAAGATGATGTTTTTATATATTGAAGTCCTTGTGTTACAGCAATGCGATATCTATTACCTTAGATCGGCGTTGAAACGGTTTCTAACCTCTTAAATGTACTATGTCCTGTCGAATTTTCCAGCAGTACATAAGCTCCAGATGTTTTTATAATTACTTTGTTTTGTTTTCGAAGTCAATAGCAGGAGCTAGCCGCCTTTTATTAGTAAATTATATGTTATTCGTAACTTTCAATTATTCCATTAATACTCCTTTAGTATCCACAGTATGTGGCTTAAAAATGGGAAGGTAAGGGTGAGTTTGAGAGCCAATGCGTAGTAATTTGATTTTGAATATCGTCCGCATAATAAGGAAACCGGAATAGGGCTGTACTCCATATTTTTATATGATATAAGGAGATTTCTACTTTTGTTATATATAAAGCAGACTTTGTATATGGATTTATATATAACTTTAACTTTATTATATGTAAAGCTAATATTGTATATGCTTTCCTTATTATTGTGTTTTACACGTAAAACTCGGTATAGGAAAACTTTATTTAGATTTCGTATTATTTTGAGTATTTCTTCAATTCATCTACGAGAACACTTTCTGCTTTTACAAGCGTGCTAGCTGATGGCATACAATTTCTGCTGATTCCTGCTGCGTTAAAACTCCCTCCATGGTATGGTTTGACACGATGCTAAAGGACGCACTATATCAAACAAATCCACACTTGCTTTATTCAAGAAATATTGTGTTTTTCTTGATAAAAAAAGTCATTTATCTCGATAAAAAAAAGAATTATCAATGAATAACTTATTGTCTGACGTCACTATACTATAGACTTGTTCCAAACGGCTTAGGATAAATTTCAAATGAAAAACACTTCTCTTAGGTTAAATTTGTATCACGTTCGACTACAAGTTTTTACACCTTCTCTGGGAAAACAAAAGTTTATGATTAAGGAATTCAAATTGTTGTTTTGAACATCCATACGTTCACATATTACGGCTTTGAATGCCTCGAAGCTACCCACATAATTACAATTTCATAATTGTAATATCTAAAAAGAATCGCCAATACAAGCATAACTTTAGATAAGATCATGGTAAAAATAAAACAAGTATGAGATTTAAAGTTTTAACAAATTTTTTATTTATTTACATTTCGTTTATTTATTAATTCATTGTTATAAAATTATTTTTAGACGTATCTTCAATTTATAATTATTTTAAACACAAATTTTATCAAACATATAATTTTAAATAAATAACTATTCTAATTATTATTATAAATTAAATATTAATACAGTTTATATTATTAATAGAAATAAATGAATTCTGGAGTTGTAGTCCGCCAGATCTTGTAGACCTCAAGGATCATCATATCCAGGCACGCCCGACTATCCTCGTAACTGCAATGACCTGTTGGATTATTTTGAATATCGATCCCTAGTTGCTCTTTGGTCATTTCCTTAAGACTTTTCCGATATGGAAAACCTTTGTGATGCATAAATATCGAAGAAACGTCCACAATTCGTCGGTGATATAATTTTAAAACGCGTAGGTCATTGTTGAGCGAGTGCCCAATTAATATGTCTTTGCGATCAATAATGTTCAGTAAGGTGTGCTGCATTTTTTTAAATGTGACGGTAGGCCTCCCAGGTAAATAATCCTCTTTAGAAATTCCGGAATATCTGGTATTATAATCGGCAATTTCGCCTTCAGGTTCTACTATTGCTTCGTAAATTACTTCGCCCCTATACGAAATAACAGTGACTTTGGTAACTTCTGTACCCAAAGCCGTATACGACATTTCACAATCTAACGCAAAAATCCTTGAACCAGTTCCTTGTCTAATTCCGGTCTTGGTAAGTAATTTCGTGGGTTTAAAATAATTAAATGGTCCATTATACCCTGGTGATACTCCGTCCCATACATGCAAAGCATTCCTGCTACATGGTGGAGAGTTTTTTGTTTTATTGCAGCACTGGTATTTGTTATTTTTTAATATTCCATAATGGAAGAAGCATTCTTCTCTGGTAATGTACGTTCCTCCTTCAGTAACCACAAACGGTTTTTCACACCTTCTGCAAATTACAGTTAAAACATCACCCGTTTTCACTGTTTGATGATGGTCGTTTTTAAAAAAAGAACACTTCTGATACTCGAACTGGCCAGGATCAACTCCTCTTACAGGATATTCATACATTCTCAGCTCCCACAAGCCGATTATGAATTTTTTTAGATATTTGAATATTTGTCCTTCTGGCAGAGATCTGTAGACTTCATCTCTACAACTTTGTAAAAAACCGGGATAGAACGCGCACTCTTTTGCCATGATTATGAATATTAATAAATATAAACTTCCTCTCTGCCTTTATAAGTAGTACTACCGCAAGATCTTGTAAGAATGATTATGCAGGCTAATTGGTAATTTGCCAAAAACAAACACCTCCTTTAACTTATTATCACTGCAAGTTATTAGCCTTTTGTTTGCTTTAAAACCGCAGGTATAAAATTCTGTTATAAATTTGAAGCAGTGTCCTTGACACTGACTTAGAGATCATAAACCAATTATAATAAAATCAGTAGAATATCACAAGCATCTACCTGAGTTAAAGGGCCTTAATCTATTAACATCTCAAAACTCTAGATTTTATTCGAAATCTATATTTTATTTGAAATTCAATTATAAATACAAGAACGCTCCACATTGATTGAGGAATCATAAGCCAATTATGACTAAATAAGTAGCAACAGAAGGAACATGTACCTAACTTATGGCGCTCTAATCTATTAGATTCTCGAAAATAGATTTTGTTTGAAATCAGTAGTAGTGTATGATTAAGATGATGTTTTTATATATTGAAGTCCTTGTGTTACAGCAATGCGATATCTATTACCTTAGATCGGCGTTGAAACGGTTTCTAACCTCTTAAATGTACTATGTCCTGTCGAATTTTCCAGCAGTACATAAGCTCCAGATGTTTTTATAATTACTTTGTTTTGTTTTCGAAGTCAATAGCAGGAGCTAGCCGCCTTTTATTAGTAAATTATATGTTATTCGTAACTTTCAATTATTCCATTAATACTCCTTTAGTATCCACAGTATGTGGCTTAAAAATGGGAAGGTAAGGGTGAGTTTGAGAGCCAATGCGTAGTAATTTGATTTTGAATATCGTCCGCATAATAAGGAAACCGGAATAGGGCTGTACTCCATATTTTTATATGATATAAGGAGATTTCTACTTTTGTTATATATAAAGCAGACTTTGTATATGGATTTATATATAACTTTAACTTTATTATATGCAAAGCTGATATTGTATATGCTTTTCCTTATTATTGTGTTTTACACGTAAAACTCGGTATAGGAAAACTTTATTTAGATTTCGTATTATTTTGAGTATTTCTTCAATTCATCTACGAGAACACTTTCTGCTTTTACAAGCGTGCTAGCTGATGGCATACAATTTCTGCTGATTCCTGCTGCGTTAAAACTCCCTCCATGGTATGGTTTGACACGATGCTAAAGGACGCACTATATCAAACAAATCCACACTTGCTTTATTCAAGAAATATTGTGTTTTTCTTGATAAAAAAAGTCATTTATCTCGATAAAAAAAAGAATTATCAATGAATAACTTATTGTCTGACGTCACTATACTATAGACTTGTTCCAAACGGCTTAGGATAAATTTCAAATGAAAAACACTTCTCTTAGGTTAAATTTGTATCACGTTCGACTACAAGTTTTTACACCTTCTCTGGGAAAACAAAAGTTTATGATTAAGGAATTCAAATTGTTGTTTTGAACATCCATACGTTCACATATTACGGCTTTGAATGCCTCGAAGCTGCCCACATTATTACAATTTCATAATTGTAATATCTAAAAAGAACCGCCAATACAAGCATAACTTTAGATAAGATCATGGTAAAAATAAAACAAGTATGAGATTTAAAGTTTTAACAAATTTTTTATTTATTTACATTTCGTTTATTTATTAATTCATTGTTATAAAATTATTTTTAGACTTATCTTCAATTTATAATTATTTTAAACACAAATTTTATCAAACATATAATTTTAAATAAATAACTATTCTAATTATTATTATAAATTAAATATTAATACAGTTTATATTATTAATAGAAATAAATGAATTCTGGAGTTGTAGTCCGCCAGATCTTGTAGACCTCAAGGATCATCATATCCAGGCACGCCCGACTATCCTCGTAACTGCAATGACCTGTTGGATTATTTTGAATATCGATCCCTAGTTGCTCTTTGGTCATTTCCTTAAGACTTTTCCGATATGGAAAACCTTTGTGATGCATAAATATCGAAGAAACGTCCACAATTCGTCGGTGATATAATTTTAAAACGCGTAGGTCATTGTTGAGCGAGTGCCCAATTAATATGTCTTTGCGATCAATAATGTTCAGTAAGGTGTGCTGCATTTTTTTAAATGTGACGGTAGGCCTCCCAGGTAAATAATCCTGTTTAGAAATTCCGGAATATCTGGTATTATAATCGGCAATTTCGCCTTCAGGTTCTACTATTGCTTCGTAAATTACTTCGCCCCTATACGAAATAACAGTGACTTTGGTAACTTCTGTACCCAAAGCCGTATACGACATTTCACAATCTAACGCAAAAATCCTTGAACCAGTTCCTTGTCTAATTCCGGTCTTGGTAAGTAATTTCGTGGGTTTAAAATAATTAAATGGTCCATTATACCCTGGTGATACTCCGTCCCATACATGCAAAGCATTCCTGCTACATGGTGGAGAGTTTTTTGTTTTATTGCAGCACTGGTATTTGTTATTTTTTAATATTCCATAATGGAAGAAGCATTCTTCTCTGGTAATGTACGTTCCTCCTTCAGTAACCACAAACGGTTTTTCACACCTTCTGCAAATTACAGTTAAAACATCACCCGTTTTCACTGTTTGATGATGGTCGTTTTTAAAAAAAGAACACTTCTGATACTCGAACTGGCCAGGATCAACTCCTCTTACAGGATATTCATACATTCTCAGCTCCCACAAGCCGATTATGAATTTTTTTAGATATTTGAATATTTGTCCTTCTGGCAGAGATCTGTAGACTTCATCTCTACAACTTTGTAAAAAACCGGGATTGAACGCGCACTCTTTTGCCATGATTATGAATATTAATAAATATAAACTTCCTCTCTGCCTTTATAAGTAGTACTACCGCAAGATCTTGTAAGAATGATTATGCAGGCTAATTGGTAATTTGCCAAAAACAAACACCTCCTTTAACTTATTATCACTGCAAGTTATTAGCCTTTTGTTTGCTTTAAAAACGCAGGTATAAAATTCTGTTATAAATTTGAAGCAGTGTCCTTGACACTGACTTAGAGATCATAAACCAATTATAATAAAATCAGTAGAATATCACAAGCATCTACCTGAGTTAAAGGGCCTTAATCTATTAACATCTCAAAACTCTAGATTTTATTCGAAATCTATATTTTATTTGAAATTCAATTATAAATACAAGAACGCTCCACATTGATTGAGGAATCATAAGCCAATTATGACTAAATAAGTAGCAACAGAAGGAACATGTACCTAACTTATGGCGCTCTAATCTATTAGAATCTCGAAAATAGATTTTGTTTGAAATCAGTAGTAGTGTATGATTAAGATGATGTTTTTATATATTGAAGTCCTTGTGTTACAGCAATGCGATATCTATTACCTTAGATCGGCGTTGAAACGGTTTCTAACCTCTTAAATGTACTATGTCCTGTCGAATTTTCCAGCAGTACATAAGCTCCAGATGTTTTTATAATTACTTTGTTTTGTTTTCGAAGTCAATAGCAGGAGCTAGCCGCCTTTTATTAGTAAATTATATATTATTCGTAACTTTCAATTATTCCATTAATACTCCTTTAGTATCCACAGTATGTGGCTTAAAAATGGGAAGGTAAGGGTGACTTTGAGAGCCAATGCGTAGTAATTTGATTTTGAATATCGTCCGCATAATAAGGAAACCGGAATAGGGCTGTACTCCATATTTTTATATGATATAAGGAGATTTCTACTTTTGTTATATATAAAGCAGACTTTGTATATGGATTTATATATAACTTTAACCTTATTATATGTAAAGCTAATATTGTATATGCTTTCCTTATTATTGTGTTTTACACGTAAAACTCGGTGTAGAAAAACTTTATTTAGATTTCGTTTTATTTTGAGTATTTCTTCAATTCATCTACGAGAACACTTTCTGCTTTTACAAGCGTGCTAGCTGATGGCATACAATTTCTGCTGATTCCTGCTGCGTTAAAACTCCCTCCATGGTATGGTTTGACACGATGCTAAAGGACGCACTATATCAAACAAATCCACACTTGCTTTATTCAAGAAATATTGTGTTTTTCTTGATAAAAAAAGTCATTTATCTCGATAAAAAAAAGAATTATCAATGAATCACTTATTGTCTGACGTCACTATACTATAGACTTGTTCCAAACGGCTTAGGATAAATTTCAAATGAAAAACACTTCTCTTAGGTTAAATTTGTATCACGTTCGACTACAAGTTTTTACACCTTCTCTGGGAAAACAAAAGTTTATGATTAAGGAATTCAAATTGTTGTTTTGAACATCCATACGTTCACATATTACGGCTTTGAATGCCTCGAAGCTGCCCACATAATTACAATTTCATAATTGTAATATCTAAAAAGAATCGCCAATACAAGCATAACTTTAGATAAGATCATGGTAAAAATAAAACAAGTATGAGATTTAAAGTTTTAACAAATTTTTTATTTATTTACATTTCGTTTATTTATTAATTCATTGTTATAAAATTATTTTTAGACGTATCTTCAATTTATAATTATTTTAAACACAAATTTTATCAAACATATAATTTTAAATAAATAACTATTCTAATTATTATTATAAATTAAATATTAATACAGTTTATATTATTAATAGAAATAAATGAATTCTGGAGTTGTAGTCCGCCAGATCTTGTAGACCTCAAGGATCATCATATCCAGGCACGCCCGACTATCCTCGTAACTGCAATGACCTGTTGGATTATTTTGAATATCGATCCCTAGTTGCTCTTTGGTCATTTCCTTAAGACTTTTCCGATATGGAAAACCTTTGTGATGCATAAATATCGAAGAAACGTCCACAATTCGTCGGTGATATAATTTTAAAACGCGTAGGTCATTGTTGAGCGAGTGCCCAATTAATATGTCTTTGCGATCAATAATGTTCAGTAAGGTGTGCTGCATTTTTTTAAATGTGACGGTAGGCCTCCCAGGTAAATAATCCTCTTTAGAAATTCCGGAATATCTGGTATTATAATCGGCAATTTCGCCTTCAGGTTCTACTATTGCTTCGTAAATTACTTCGCCCCTATACGAAATAACAGTGACTTTGGTAACTTCTGTACCCAAAGCCGTATACGACATTTCACAATCTAACGCAAAAATCCTTGAACCAGTTCCTTGTCTAATTCCGGTCTTGGTAAGTAATTTCGTGGGTTTAAAATAATTAAATGGTCCATTATACCCTGGTGATACTCCGTCCCATACATGCAAAGCATTCCTGCTACATGGTGGAGAGTTTTTTGTTTTATTGCAGCACTGGTATTTGTTATTTTTTAATATTCCATAATGGAAGAAGCATTCTTCTCTGGTAATGTACGTTCCTCCTTCAGTAACCACAAACGGTTTTTCACACCTTCTGCAAATTACAGTTAAAACATCACCCGTTTTCACTGTTTGATGATGGTCGTTTTTAAAAAAAGAACACTTCTGATACTCGAACTGGCCAGGATCAACTCCTCTTACAGGATATTCATACATTCTCAGCTCCCACAAGCCGATTATGAATTTTTTTAGATATTTGAATATTTGTCCTTCTGGCAGAGATCTGTAGACTTCATCTCTACAACTTTGTAAAAAACCGGGATAGAACGCGCACTCTTTTGCCATGATTATGAATATTAATAAATATAAACTTCCTCTCTGCCTTTATAAGTAGTACTACCGCAAGATCTTGTAAGAATGATTATGCAGGCTAATTGGTAATTTGCCAAAAACAAACACCTCCTTTAACTTATTATCACTGCAAGTTATTAGCCTTTTGTTTGCTTTAAAACCGCAGGTATAAAATTCTGTTATAAATTTGAAGCAGTGTCCTTGACACTGACTTAGAGATCATAAACCAATTATAATAAAATCAGTAGAATATCACAAGCATCTACCTGAGTTAAAGGGCCTTAATCTATTAACATCTCAAAACTCTAGATTTTATTCGAAATCTATATTTTATTTGAAATTCAATTATAAATACAAGAACGCTCCACATTGATTGAGGAATCATAAGCCAATTATGACTAAATAAGTAGCAACAGAAGGAACATGTACCTAACTTATGGCGCTCTAATCTATTAGATTCTCGAAAATAGATTTTGTTTGAAATCAGTAGTAGTGTATGATTAAGATGATGTTTTTATATATTGAAGTCCTTGTGTTACAGCAATGCGATATCTATTACCTTAGATCGGCGTTGAAACGGTTTCTAACCTCTTAAATGTACTATGTCCTGTCGAATTTTCCAGCAGTACATAAGCTCCAGATGTTTTTATAATTACTTTGTTTTGTTTTCGAAGTCAATAGCAGGAGCTAGCCGCCTTTTATTAGTAAATTATATGTTATTCGTAACTTTCAATTATTCCATTAATACTCCTTTAGTATCCACAGTATGTGGCTTAAAAATGGGAAGGTAAGGGTGAGTTTGAGAGCCAATGCGTAGTAATTTGATTTTGAATATCGTCCGCATAATAAGGAAACCGGAATAGGGCTGTACTCCATATTTTTATATGATATAAGGAGATTTCTACTTTTGTTATATATAAAGCAGACTTTGTATATGGATTTATATATAACTTTAACTTTATTATATGCAAAGCTGATATTGTATATGCTTTTCCTTATTATTGTGTTTTACACGTAAAACTCGGTATAGGAAAACTTTATTTAGATTTCGTATTATTTTGAGTATTTCTTCAATTCATCTACGAGAACACTTTCTGCTTTTACAAGCGTGCTAGCTGATGGCATACAATTTCTGCTGATTCCTGCTGCGTTAAAACTCCCTCCATGGTATGGTTTGACACGATGCTAAAGGACGCACTATATCAAACAAATCCACACTTGCTTTATTCAAGAAATATTGTGTTTTTCTTGATAAAAAAAGTCATTTATCTCGATAAAAAAAAGAATTATCAATGAATAACTTATTGTCTGACGTCACTATACTATAGACTTGTTCCAAACGGCTTAGGATAAATTTCAAATGAAAAACACTTCTCTTAGGTTAAATTTGTATCACGTTCGACTACAAGTTTTTACACCTTCTCTGGGAAAACAAAAGTTTATGATTAAGGAATTCAAATTGTTGTTTTGAACATCCATACGTTCACATATTACGGCTTTGAATGCCTCGAAGCTGCCCACATTATTACAATTTCATAATTGTAATATCTAAAAAGAACCGCCAATACAAGCATAACTTTAGATAAGATCATGGTAAAAATAAAACAAGTATGAGATTTAAAGTTTTAACAAATTTTTTATTTATTTACATTTCGTTTATTTATTAATTCATTGTTATAAAATTATTTTTAGACTTATCTTCAATTTATAATTATTTTAAACACAAATTTTATCAAACATATAATTTTAAATAAATAACTATTCTAATTATTATTATAAATTAAATATTAATACAGTTTATATTATTAATAGAAATAAATGAATTCTGGAGTTGTAGTCCGCCAGATCTTGTAGACCTCAAGGATCATCATATCCAGGCACGCCCGACTATCCTCGTAACTGCAATGACCTGTTGGATTATTTTGAATATCGATCCCTAGTTGCTCTTTGGTCATTTCCTTAAGACTTTTCCGATATGGAAAACCTTTGTGATGCATAAATATCGAAGAAACGTCCACAATTCGTCGGTGATATAATTTTAAAACGCGTAGGTCATTGTTGAGCGAGTGCCCAATTAATATGTCTTTGCGATCAATAATGTTCAGTAAGGTGTGCTGCATTTTTTTAAATGTGACGGTAGGCCTCCCAGGTAAATAATCCTCTTTAGAAATTCCGGAATATCTGGTATTATAATCGGCAATTTCGCCTTCAGGTTCTACTATTGCTTCGTAAATTACTTCGCCCCTATACGAAATAACAGTGACTTTGGTAACTTCTGTACCCAAAGCCGTATACGACATTTCACAATCTAACGCAAAAATCCTTGAACCAGTTCCTTGTCTAATTCCGGTCTTGGTAAGTAATTTCGTGGGTTTAAAATAATTAAATGGTCCATTATACCCTGGTGATACTCCGTCCCATACATGCAAAGCATTCCTGCTACATGGTGGAGAGTTTTTTGTTTTATTGCAGCACTGGTATTTGTTATTTTTTAATATTCCATAATGGAAGAAGCATTCTTCTCTGGTAATGTACGTTCCTCCTTCAGTAACCACAAACGGTTTTTCACACCTTCTGCAAATTACAGTTAAAACATCACCCGTTTTCACTGTTTGATGATGGTCGTTTTTAAAAAAAGAACACTTCTGATACTCGAACTGGCCAGGATCAACTCCTCTTACAGGATATTCATACATTCTCAGCTCCCACAAGCCGATTATGAATTTTTTTAGATATTTGAATATTTGTCCTTCTGGCAGAGATCTGTAGACTTCATCTCTACAACTTTGTAAAAAACCGGGATTGAACGCGCACTCTTTTGCCATGATTATGAATATTAATAAATATAAACTTCCTCTCTGCCTTTATAAGTAGTACTACCGCAAGATCTTGTAAGAATGATTATGCAGGCTAATTGGTAATTTGCCAAAAACAAACACCTCCTTTAACTTATTATCACTGCAAGTTATTAGCCTTTTGTTTGCTTTAAAACCGCAGGTATAAAATTCTGTTATAAATTTGAAGCAGTGTCCTTGACACTGACTTAGAGATCATAAACCAATTATAATAAAATCAGTAGAATATCACAAGCATCTACCTGAGTTAAAGGGCCTTAATCTATTAACATCTCAAAACTCTAGATTTTATTCGAAATCTATATTTTATTTGAAATTCAATTATAACTACAAGAACGCTCCACATTGATTGAGGAATCATAAGCCAATTATGACTAAATAAGTAGCAACAGAAGGAACATGTACCTAACTTATGGCGCTCTAATCTATTAGAATCTCGAAAATAGATTTTGTTTGAAATCAGTAGTAGTGTATGATTAAGATGATGTTTTTATATATTGAAGTCCTTGTGTTACAGCAATGCGATATCTATTACCTTAGATCGGCGTTGAAACGGTTTCTAACCTCTTAAATGTACTATGTCCTGTCGAATTTTCCAGCAGTACATAAGCTCCAGATGTTTTTATAATTACTTTGTTTTGTTTTCGAAGTCAATAGCAGGAGCTAGCCGCCTTTTATTAGTAAATTATATGTTATTCGTAACTTTCAATTATTCCATTAATACTCCTTTAGTATCCACAGTATGTGGCTTAAAAATGGGAAGGTAAGGGTGAGTTTGAGAGCCAATGCGTAGTAATTTGATTTTGAATATCGTCCGCATAATAAGGAAACCGGAATAGGGCTGTACTCCATATTTTTATATGATATAAGGAGATTTCTACTTTTGTTATATATAAAGCAGACTTTGTATATGGATTTATATATAACTTTAACTTTATTATATGTAAAGCTAATATTGTATATGCTTTCCTTATTATTGTGTTTTACACGTAAAACTCGGTATA
Organism: Microdon myrmicae; assembly: GCA_963931805.1. Classification (NCBI taxonomy): domain Eukaryota; kingdom Metazoa; phylum Arthropoda; class Insecta; order Diptera; family Syrphidae; genus Microdon; species Microdon myrmicae. The sequence continues at coordinate 111,791,900 of OZ007502.1, forward strand.
GGAAAACTTTATTTAGATTTCGTATTATTTTGAGTATTTCTTCAATTCATCTACGAGAACACTTTCTGCTTTTACAAGCGTGCTAGCTGATGGCATACAATTTCTGCTGATTCCTGCTGCGTTAAAACTCCCTCCATGGTATGGTTTGACACGATGCTAAAGGACGCACTATATCAAACAAATCCACACTTGCTTTATTCAAGAAATATTGTGTTTTTCTTGATAAAAAAAGTCATTTATCTCGATAAAAAAAAGAATTATCAATGAATCACTTATTGTCTGACGTCACTATACTATAGACTTGTTCCAAACGGCTTAGGATAAATTTCAAATGAAAAACACTTCTCTTAGGTTAAATTTGTATCACGTTCGACTACAAGTTTTTACACCTTCTCTGGGAAAACAAAAGTTTATGATTAAGGAATTCAAATTGTTGTTTTGAACATCCATACGTTCACATATTACGGCTTTGAATGCCTCGAAGCTACCCACATAATTACAATTTCATAATTGTAATATCTAAAAAGAATCGCCAATACAAGCATAACTTTAGATAAGATCATGGTAAAAATAAAACAAGTATGAGATTTAAAGTTTTAACAAATTTTTTATTTATTTACATTTCGTTTATTTATTAATTCATTGTTATAAAATTATTTTTAGACGTATCTTCAATTTATAATTATTTTAAACACAAATTTTATCAAACATATAATTTTAAATAAATAACTATTCTAATTATTATTATAAATTAAATATTAATACAGTTTATGCTATTAATAGAAATAAATGAATTCTGGAGTTGTAGTCCGCCAGATCTTGTAGACCTCAAGGATCATCATATCCAGGCACGCCCGACTATCCTCGTAACTGCAATGACCTGTTGGATTATTTTGAATATCGATCCCTAGTTGCTCTTTGGTCATTTCCTTAAGACTTTTCCGATATGGAAAACCTTTGTGATGCATAAATATCGAAGAAACGTCCACAATTCGTCGGTGATATAATTTTAAAACGCGTAGGTCATTGTTGAGCGAGTGCCCAATTAATATGTCTTTGCGATCAATAATGTTCAGTAAGGTGTGCTGCATTTTTTTAAATGTGACGGTAGGCCTCCCAGGTAAATAATCCTCTTTAGAAATTCCGGAATATCTGGTATTATAATCGGCAATTTCGCCTTCAGGTTCTACTATTGCTTCGTAAATTACTTCGCCCCTATACGAAATAACAGTGACTTTGGTAACTTCTGTACCCAAAGCCGTATACGACATTTCACAATCTAACGCAAAAATCCTTGAACCAGTTCCTTGTCTAATTCCGGTCTTGGTAAGTAATTTCGTGGGTTTAAAATAATTAAATGGTCCATTATACCCTGGTGATACTCCGTCCCATACATGCAAAGCATTCCTGCTACATGGTGGAGAGTTTTTTGTTTTATTGCAGCACTGGTATTTGTTATTTTTTAATATTCCATAATGGAAGAAGCATTCTTCTCTGGTAATGTACGTTCCTCCTTCAGTAACCACAAACGGTTTTTCACACCTTCTGCAAATTACAGTTAAAACATCACCCGTTTTCACTGTTTGATGATGGTCGTTTTTAAAAAAAGAACACTTCTGATACTCGAACTGGCCAGGATCAACTCCTCTTACAGGATATTCATACATTCTCAGCTCCCACAAGCCGATTATGAATTTTTTTAGATATTTGAATATTTGTCCTTCTGGCAGAGATCTGTAGACTTCATCTCTACAACTTTGTAAAAAACCGGGATTGAACGCGCACTCTTTTGCCATGATTATGAATATTAATAAATATAAACTTCCTCTCTGCCTTTATAAGTAGTACTACCGCAAGATCTTGTAAGAATGATTATGCAGGCTAATTGGTAATTTGCCAAAAACAAACACCTCCTTTAACTTATTATCACTGCAAGTTATTAGCCTTTTGTTTGCTTTAAAACCGCAGGTATAAAATTCTGTTATAAATTTGAAGCAGTGTCCTTGACACTGACTTAGAGATCATAAACCAATTATAATAAAATCAGTAGAATATCACAAGCATCTACCTGAGTTAAAGGGCCTTAATCTATTAACATCTCAAAACTCTAGATTTTATTCGAAATCTATATTTTATTTGAAATTCAATTATAAATACAAGAACGCTCCACATTGATTGAGGAATCATAAGCCAATTATGACTAAATAAGTAGCAACAGAAGGAACATGTACCTAACTTATGGCGCTCTAATCTATTAGAATCTCGAAAATAGATTTTGTTTGAAATCAGTAGTAGTGTATGATTAAGATGATGTTTTTATATATTGAAGTCCTTGTGTTACAGCAATGCGATATCTATTACCTTAGATCGGCGTTGAAACGGTTTCTAACCTCTTAAATGTACTATGTCCTGTCGAATTTTCCAGCAGTACATAAGCTCCAGATGTTTTTATAATTACTTTGTTTTGTTTTCGAAGTCAATAGCAGGAGCTAGCCGCCTTTTATTAGTAAATTATATATTATTCGTAACTTTCAATTATTCCATTAATACTCCTTTAGTATCCACCGTATGTGGCTTAAAAATGGGAAGGTAAGGGTGACTTTGAGAGCCAATGCGTAGTAATTTGATTTTGAATATCGTCCGCATAATAAGGAAACCGGAATAGGGCTGTACTCCATATTTTTATATGATATAAGGAGATTTCTACTTTTGTTATATATAAAGCAGACTTTGTATATGGATTTATATATAACTTTAACTTTATTATATGCAAAGCTGATATTGTATATGCTTTTCCTTATTATTGTGTTTTACACGTAAAACTCGGTATAGGAAAACTTTATTTAGATTTCGTATTATTTTGAGTATTTCTTCAATTCATCTACGAGAACACTTTCTGCTTTTACAAGCGTGCTAGCTGATGGCATACAATTTCTGCTGATTCCTGCTGCGTTAAAACTCCCTCCATGGTATGGTTTGACACGATGCTAAAGGACGCACTATATCAAACAAATCCACACTTGCTTTATTCAAGAAATATTGTGTTTTTCTTGATAAAAAAAGTCATTTATCTCGATAAAAAAAAGAATTATCAATGAATAACTTATTGTCTGACGTCACTATACTATAGACTTGTTCCAAACGGCTTAGGATAAATTTCAAATGAAAAACACTTCTCTTAGGTTAAATTTGTATCACGTTCGACTACAAGTTTTTACACCTTCTCTGGGAAAACAAAAGTTTATGATTAAGGAATTCAAATTGTTGTTTTGAACATCCATACGTTCACATATTACGGCTTTGAATGCCTCGAAGCTGCCCACATAATTACAATTTCATAATTGTAATATCTAAAAAGAACCGCCAATACAAGCATAACTTTAGATAAGATCATGGTAAAAATAAAACAAGTATGAGATTTAAAGTTTTAACAAATTTTTTATTTATTTACATTTCGTTTATTTATTAATTCATTGTTATAAAATTATTTTTAGACGTATCTTCAATTTATAATTATTTTAAACACAAATTTTATCAAACATATAATTTTAAATAAATAACTATTCTAATTATTATTATAAATTAAATATTAATACAGTTTATATTATTAATAGAAATAAATGAATTCTGGAGTTGTAGTCCGCCAGATCTTGTAGACCTCAAGGATCATCATATCCAGGCACGCCCGACTATCCTCGTAACTGCAATGACCTGTTGGATTATTTTGAATATCGATCCCTAGTTGCTCTTTGGTCATTTCCTTAAGACTTTTCCGATATGGAAAACCTTTGTGATGCATAAATATCGAAGAAACGTCCACAATTCGTCGGTGATATAATTTTAAAACGCGTAGGTCATTGTTGAGCGAGTGCCCAATTAATATGTCTTTGCGATCAATAATGTTCAGTAAGGTGTGCTGCATTTTTTTAAATGTGACGGTAGGCCTCCCAGGTAAATAATCCTCTTTAGAAATTCCGGAATATCTGGTATTATAATCGGCAATTTCGCCTTCAGGTTCTACTATTGCTTCGTAAATTACTTCGCCCCTATACGAAATAACAGTGACTTTGGTAACTTCTGTACCCAAAGCCGTATACGACATTTCACAATCTAACGCAAAAATCCTTGAACCAGTTCCTTGTCTAATTCCGGTCTTGGTAAGTAATTTCGTGGGTTTAAAATAATTAAATGGTCCATTATACCCTGGTGATACTCCGTCCCATACATGCAAAGCATTCCTGCTACATGGTGGAGAGTTTTTTGTTTTATTGCAGCACTGGTATTTGTTATTTTTTAATATTCCATAATGGAAGAAGCATTCTTCTCTGGTAATGTACGTTCCTCCTTCAGTAACCACAAACGGTTTTTCACACCTTCTGCAAATTACAGTTAAAACATCACCCGTTTTCACTGTTTGATGATGGTCGTTTTTAAAAAAAGAACACTTCTGATACTCGAACTGGCCAGGATCAACTCCTCTTACAGGATATTCATACATTCTCAGCTCCCACAAGCCGATTATGAATTTTTTTAGATATTTGAATATTTGTCCTTCTGGCAGAGATCTGTAGACTTCATCTCTACAACTTTGTATGAAACCGGGATTGAACGCGCACTCTTTTGCCATGATTATGAATATTAATAAATATAAACTTCCTCTCTGCCTTTATAAGTAGCACTACCGCAAGATCTTGTAAGAATGATTATGCAGGCTAATTGGTAATTTGCCAAAAACAAACACCTCCTTTAACTTATTATCACTGCAAGTTATTAGCCTTTTGTTTGCTTTAAAACCGCAGGTATAAAATTCTGTTATAAATTTGAAGCAGTGTCCTTGACACTGACTTAGAGATCATAAACCAATTATAATAAAATCAGTAGAATATCACAAGCATCTACCTGAGTTAAAGGGCCTTAATCTATTAACATCTCAAAACTCTAGATTTTATTCGAAATCTATATTTTATTTGAAATTCAATTATAAATACAAGAACGCTCCACATTGATTGAGGAATCATAAGCCAATTATGACTAAATAAGTAGCAACAGAAGGAACATGTACCTAACTTATGGCGCTCTAATCTATTAGAATCTCGAAAATAGATTTTGTTTGAAATCAGTAGTAGTGTATGATTAAGATGATGTTTTTATATATTGAAGTCCTTGTGTTACAGCAATGCGATATCTATTACCTTAGATCGGCGTTGAAACGGTTTCTAACCTCTTAAATGTACTATGTCCTGTCGAATTTTCCAGCAGTACATAAGCTCCAGATGTTTTTATAATTACTTTGTTTTGTTTTCGAAGTCAATAGCAGGAGCTAGCCGCCTTTTATTAGTAAATTATATATTATTCGTAACTTTCAATTATTCCATTAATACTTGTTTAGTATCCACAGTATGTGGCTTAAAAATGGGAAGGTAAGGGTGAGTTTGAGAGCCAATGCGTAGTAATTTGATTTTGAATATCGTCCGCATAATAAGGAAACCGGAATAGGGCTGTACTCCATATTTTTATATGATATAAGGAGATTTCTACTTTTGTTATATATAAAGCAGACTTTGTATATGGATTTATATATAACTTTAACTTTATTATATGTAAAGCTAATATTGTATATGCTTTCCTTATTATTGTGTTTTACACGTAAAACTCGGTATAGGAAAACTTTATTTAGATTTCGTATTATTTTGAGTATTTCTTCAATTCATCTACGAGAACACTTTCTGCTTTTACAAGCGTGCTAGCTGATGGCATACAATTTCTGCTGATTCCTGCTGCGTTAAAACTCCCTCCATGGTATGGTTTGACACGATGCTAAAGGACGCACTATATCAAACAAATCCACACTTGCTTTATTCAAGAAATATTGTGTTTTTCTTGATAAAAAAAGTCATTTATCTCGATAAAAAAAAGAATTATCAATGAATCACTTATTGTCTGACGTCACTATACTATAGACTTGTTCCAAACGGCTTAGGATAAATTTCAAATGAAAAACACTTCTCTTAGGTTAAATTTGTATCACGTTCGACTACAAGTTTTTACACCTTCTCTGGGAAAACAAAAGTTTATGATTAAGGAATTCAAATTGTTGTTTTGAACATCCATACGTTCACATATTACGGCTTTGAATGCCTCGAAGCTGCCCACATAATTACAATTTCATAATTGTAATATCTAAAAAGAACCGCCAATACAAGCATAACTTTAGATAAGATCATGGTAAAAATAAAACAAGTATGAGATTTAAAGTTTTAACAAATTTTTTATTTATTTACATTTCGTTTATTTATTAATTCATTGTTATAAAATTATTTTTAGACGTATCTTCAATTTATAATTATTTTAAACACAAATTTTATCAAACATATAATTTTAAATAAATAACTATTCTAATTATTATTATAAATTAAATATTAATACAGTTTATATTATTAATAGAAATAAATGAATTCTGGAGTTGTAGTCCGCCAGATCTTGTAGACCTCAAGGATCATCATATCCAGGCACGCCCGACTATCCTCGTAACTGCAATGACCTGTTGGATTATTTTGAATATCGATCCCTAGTTGCTCTTTGGTCATTTCCTTAAGACTTTTCCGATATGGAAAACCTTTGTGATGCATAAATATCGAAGAAACGTCCACAATTCGTCGGTGATATAATTTTAAAACGCGTAGGTCATTGTTGAGCGAGTGCCCAATTAATATGTCTTTGCGATCAATAATGTTCAGTAACGTGTGCTGCATTTTTTTAAATGTGACGGTAGGCCTCCCAGGTAAATAATCCTCTTTAGAAATTCCGGAATATCTGGTATTATAATCGGCAATTTCGCCTTCAGGTTCTACTATTGCTTCGTAAATTACTTCGCCCCTATACGAAATAACAGTGACTTTGGTAACTTCTGTACCCAAAGCCGTATACGACATTTCACAATCTAACGCAAAAATCCTTGAACCAGTTCCTTGTCTAATTCCGGTCTTGGTAAGTAATTTCGTGGGTTTAAAATAATTAAATGGTCCATTATACCCTGGTGATACTCCGTCCCATACATGCAAAGCATTCCTGCTACATGGTGGAGAGTTTTTTGTTTTATTGCAGCACTGGTATTTGTTATTTTTTAATATTCCATAATGGAAGAAGCATTCTTCTCTGGTAATGTACGTTCCTCCTTCAGTAACCACAAACGGTTTTTCACACCTTCTGCAAATTACAGTTAAAACATCACCCGTTTTCACTGTTTGATGATGGTCGTTTTTAAAAAAAGAACACTTCTGATACTCGAACTGGCCAGGATCAACTCCTCTTACAGGATATTCATACATTCTCAGCTCCCACAAGCCGATTATGAATTTTTTTAGATATTTGAATATTTGTCCTTCTGGCAGAGATCTGTAGACTTCATCTCTACAACTTTGTAAAAAACCGGGATTGAACGCGCACTTTTTTGCCATGATTATGAATATTAATAAATATAAACTTCCTCTCTGCCTTTATAAGTAGTACTACCGCAAGATCTTGTAAGAATGATTATGCAGGCTAATTGGTAATTTGCCAAAAACAAACACCTCCTTTAACTTATTATCACTGCAAGTTATTAGCCTTTTGTTTGCTTTAAAACCGCAGGTATAAAATTCTGTTATAAATTTGAAGCAGTGTCCTTGACACTGACTTAGAGATCATAAACCAATTATAATAAAATCAGTAGAATATCACAAGCATCTACCTGAGTTAAAGGGCCTTAATCTATTAACATCTCAAAACTCTAGATTTTATTCGAAATCTATATTTTATTTGAAATTCAATTATAAATACAAGAACGCTCCACATTGATTGAGGAATCATAAGCCAATTATGACTAAATAAGTAGCAACAGAAGGAACATGTACCTAACTTATGGCGCTCTAATCTATTAGAATCTCGAAAATAGATTTTGTCTGAAATCAGTAGTAGTGTATGATTAAGATGATGTTTTTATATATTGAAGTCCTTGTGTTACAGCAATGCGATATCTATTACCTTAGATCGGCGTTGAAACGGTTTCTAACCTCTTAAATGTACTATGTCCTGTCGAATTTTCCAGCAGTACATAAGCTCCAGATGTTTTTATAATTACTTTGTTTTGTTTTCGAAGTCAATAGCAGGGGCTAGCCGCCTTTTATTAGTAAATTATATATTATTCGTAACTTTCAATTATTCCATTAATACTTGTTTAGTATCCACAGTATGTGGCTTAAAAATGGGAAGGTAAGGGTGAGTTTGAGAGCCAATGCGTAGTAATTTGATTTTGAATATCGTCCGCATAATAAGGAAACCGGAATAGGGCTGTACTCCATATTTTTATATGATATAAGGAGATTTCTACTTTTGTTATATATAAAGCAGACTTTGTATATGGATTTATATATAACTTTAACTTTATTATATGCAAAGCTGATATTGTATATGCTTTTCCTTATTATTGTGTTTTACACGTAAAACTCGGTGTAGGAAAACTTTATTTAGATTTCGTTTTATTTTGAGTATTTCTTCAATTCATCTACGAGAACACTTTCTGCTTTTACAAGCGTGCTAGCTGATGGCATACAATTTCTGCTGATTCCTGCTGCCGTTATCAATCTCCAATTGATCTTCTTTAAAAATTCAATTAAAACTCATGATAATGGACAATCCAATGGAAACATTTGATTGCTATTGTGAATATATCGCACTAACTTTTATACTAAATGAAAGATAATGCAATAATAACACGAACTACCCTGTACGATTATTTATCAATATTATCGAAGAGTGAATATGTGTTGACAAAAACTGTCAGTGGATTCAACATTGACGGTTGCCTTATGTGAGTTTTAAATTACACCGGTTGGTTGTTTAAATTATTTATGTCACTTCTTAGAGTGCAATTCAGTTAAAAAAGCCAGATGCACGAATATGATTGATAATGTGTTCATCGGGATCAACGATTACCTGGATTTCGCTCAACGAATGAATGGTATTGTGTTTGGATTTGTTGAGAGATGTAACAGAGAAATTGCACCCGAAACAACCTTACTTACTTATAAACTATTAAATTACATTTCTTTCGCTTAACTCTACGGGGTATAACATACCGTCCAATAAATTCCGAGACTAACTCATAGATGGCGCGTGTAATAAAAAGTCTTTATGACTTTTAGGAAGTACTAATCTGCGAACTATATATGGGAAAATTTCATGGCAGTCGGACCATACGTACTAAGCTACACTAAATGAAGTGGTATAACTGGAGTTATATCCTGTTTTTTGTCTAGAGGGAAATCTGGTTCCAGGAATTCCTGTTGGATTTTACTTTCACCTGTAATCGAGCCACCTTTCCGAAATTCGTCCAGGAAAGCCGATTAGTAAGCATGTGTCCATACCAAATACGTGGCTGAAAAGGTCCATAAATTCTCCGATGATTCCTGTGCGAGTGATACTTGGGATTTGGGAACTTGCGTTTGGGGCATGTTTCGTTTGTGCTGGTAACAGGTAAGCGTAAGTTATAGCAGGCCTTCTGTTGCTGGAAATGTTAACCCCAAACTTTGCCTATAGTTTCTGGAAGAGGATTTTCTTATTTGTTTACTTGGCCAGCTTGTTGTATTTCGAACAGCCAAGGTAATTAGCTGGGTGCTCTGTTTGGTTGTAGTTATGGCAGTAAGCGTGATTATCGTCTTCTCTAGTTCGGTGACATTCGGCCGGGCTATGTGGGACTTCACATTTCCCACATTTGTAGGCCAGTGTACAATTTTTGACACCGTGTCCCAAGAATCGGGATCTTCTGCATTGAAGTGGACTTAACTTCCCATTTGGTTTCTCCCAGGTCACCGGCATGTGGAAAGTATTTTCGTTTTAATTATTTCGTTTGGCAGTAGACCCGTAGAGCTTCATACTACGAAGAGATCGTAGCTTAATACACTGAATTCCGACCTCAGCAAGATATATCAATGGGGATTATCTAACCGAGTAGAGTTCAACGCCTTAAAAACTCAATGCTTTCTCCTGTCGTCCAAGGCGAACCCCAAAGTAAATATACTTTCTGAACTATCTATTCCTCGGCACTCGAATTAATTCGACTCTTAATTGGAATGACCACATATTTGAAGCTACGAAAAGTGCAGCCAAATGTATGGGGTTCCTTAAGAGATCCAAAAGATACTTCACTCCATCCAACCTGGCCACTATTTACAAGGCGTATCATCATCATCGGCACTACAACCGGGGACCGGTCTTGGCCTTATTTATCAAGTCCTAAGGCTTGTTAAATTTTCCATAATGATTTATTTTTTCTGGGCAAGGTCATTAGTCTTGCGCTAGAATTTACAAGGCGTATATTCCTCCCAAAATGGAGTTCAACTCCCATATTTGGTCAGACGCATCCAAAACTGCACTACACGTGCTCGATTGGATGCAAAAACGAGCAGTGAAACTTATTGGGGACTCGGCTGTGAGTCGATCAATTCCCTCGTTAGAACATAGGCGCAACGTATCTTGCCTATCTCTCTTCTATAGGTATTATCACGGTCGTTGGTCAACTGAAGTTCCTGGAAGTGTTCCGCCTCCTCAGACATTTTCCCGCGATACCCGTCAATCTGTGAACGTGCATCAGTTCACGTTGATAGTCAACTTCAGGCGCACAAACAAACATAAAGAGTCATTCTTTAGCCGAACCACAGGAATGTGGAATACTCTACCCGATCATGTGTTTCCTGGTCGTTGTAATGGCCAGGCATTTAAGACCAATGCACATCGATATCTCCTTTCCTTATTCAGTTCCTCTCCTTTCGCTCGCGTTGTGCTCTGACATTTATGTGTACTCCAAAATCCCCGTTTGTGCACACGTTTGTGTAAAAAAAAAAAGCGAATATTTAGTTTCTTAGATTTTAGGGTTTCCAGTCTTTTAACTACAGCACCTGGTTCTGCCTTAATTTTGTCTTTTTTTTTTTTTTTTTTTTTTATTAGACTTCTCTCGGGAGAGGCGAACCTATAGCGTCGAGTGGGCGCCCCGAGATGCCATCAAATAACTGTTGCAGTTCTTTTTGAACAGTTGCAGGTTGTAACGCTCCGGGAACACTCGCGTGGGAAGGGAGTTCCACAGCTTCCCCGCTCTGCAACGGAACGAGTTCTGATACAGGGATGTTCGCGCTGTCGGGAGATGAACCACAAACGGGTGCGATCCGCCGGATTGTCTTGTGGAGCCCATATAGACCGAATTGCGTGGAACAATACCACGCATCTCCGAAGAACAGCACCCGTGATAATATCTGTAGAACAGACAGAGGTCGGCCACGCGCCTTCGATGTGATAGCGACTGTAGTCCCGACGTCAGCGCCGAGTCCCCGACCAGGCGGATCGCTCGTCTTTGTACCCTCTCAAGTAGGTCGAGGGTATGTTTAGGAGCCGAGCTCCAAACATGAGAGCAATATTAGAGCGCGGGTCTAATTTGAGATTTATATAGGAGAAGAAGTTGGGCCGGAGTAAAGTATTTCTTGGCTCTAAAAAGATAACTTAATTTTCCTGAGGCTGATCTGACGATACCCGATACGTGTTTATGCCATGATACATTCCCACAGACCGTGACGCCGAGCAATCTCAAACTTTCCCCAGCCTCGAGGGCCCGGCCACTCATCATCAGCTGTGGAACCGATGATCCGGTTTTCTTTGTGAATGTTGTATACTGGGTCTTCGTTGCGTTGAAGTCGACAAGATTGGCCTTTCCCCACTGCAGGACTTTATCTAGATCCTGGTTCAGAGAGTCAATCTGTTTACATCTCTGTTGGTGCGACGTTGATGCACCAATCGGCCGATCACTCGAAAAGGAGGAAACAAGCGTACTATCATCCGCAAAACTGAACACTTTGTTATCCGTCGTCTCCAACAAATCATTTATGTGAAGCAAGAACAAGGTTGGAGCCAAAATAGAACCCTGGGGCACCCCCGAATTAACAGGATACAAATCCGAACACTCGCCGTCCACAACAACCCGGATCGATCGATTCTCGAGGAAGCTCGTCGTCCAGTCGCAAAGCTGTTGGGAAAGTCCATATGAACGAAGTTTGCTTACCAATGCCCCATGCCAGACGCGGTCAAAAGCCTTGGAGATATCTAATGCGACCGCCCTTGACTCACCATGCCGTTCAATCGCAGATGTCCATATATCGGTTATAAGTGTCAAAAGGTCTCCTGTGGACCGCCTGCCACGGAATCCGCATTGACGATCATTCAGAAGACCGTTGCACTCCAAATACTTAACCAACTCTGTATTAATGACTTTTTCCCTTACCTTAGATAAAATAGACAGTAATGCTATCGGACGGTAATTTTGTGGGAGACACTTTTTTCCCGTCTTTGGGATTGGCTGAACTCGGGCGATTTTCCAGCAGGCAGGAAAGGTCCTCCGTGCATAAGATAAGCGGAAGAGTCTGCCAAGAACCGGCGATAGTTCTGGAGCACAGTTCTTAAGGACTATTGCTGGTATTCCGTCCGGGCCGGTTGCCTTCCTACAATCCAGTTCACGTAGAATGCGCTGAATAGTGCGCGGACGAAATCTCACATCCCGCATGGAAGACTGTACCGGCGAGATCACAGGTGGCTACAAAAGGCCGGGATCGAGGTTTGAATTCGCGGAAAATAAATTCGCGAACACATTAGCTTTATCCTTTGGATTCGTGACTAACGTCCCGCAGTCTGTCACCAACGGGGGGAAAGAGGAGGAAGCAAAGTTACTGCTGACAGCCTTTGCCATTGACCAGAAGGAGCGCGAACCAGTTGAGCACCGAAGGAGCTTATTGATCACCCTGTCGTTGTGAGCCTTCTTCGCGGTATCAATCGCCTGGTTGCACACGTTTCTGATTCTAACAAAATTCGTTCTGTTAACATCGGTGGGATTGGAGCGCCATTGCTTAAAAGCTTTATTTTTTGCCGCTGTAATCAGCTCGCATTTTTTGTCAAACCAAGGTTTATCAGACGAACTTCGTTTGATGGAATGTGGAATATACATCTCCATCCCCAGGAGAATAATCTCTGATACCGACTCCGCGCAAGCGTTAACATCGGAGTTTCCGAAGCACACCTCCGACCATGGAAACGATGCGAAGAAATCTCGCATATCGTCCCAGTTAGCGGCCCCATACTTCCATACATGGCGAACCTGCCTAGGCCGGTTATTCGCTTGGTATGCAAGTGCTTGCGCGACAGATACCAAGCAGTGATCTGAGTTTCCCAGTGGCGCAGAAACCTCTACGGTATAAATACTCGGTTCGGATGTCAAAAACAGATCCAGGGTGTTCGCATAATCGCCTCGGGCATCCGGTATTCGCGTTGGCTCCCCCACGAGTTGAGTCAAGTTGTGGGTTACAGCAAACATCTCCGTCAGCCTCCCAGCCTCGTCGGTTCTGTTAGAATGTAACAACCAGTCGGAATTGTGCACATTAAAATCGCCAAGGACAATAATTTCAGAAGCTGGGTGGTTGATCTGTATCCAGTCGACGGTATATGAAAGATGTTCGAATAATGTCGCCGGTCGATCGTCATTCGGGGAGCGGTAAAGACAACAAAGAAATTTAAGGGAATTCCTCAGTACGACCCTCAACCATATGATGTCCATATTATTGGGTTCCAACGCCTCCATCCTCTGACAAGCCAGGTCGGACCGTGCGAAGACGCAGACTCCGCCCTTAAAATGGAATCTCGAATGTAAGTCGTATCCTGAGCAACGAAGATATGTCGAATCAGTTGACGAATCGACCTGGGTCTCAGTTAGGGCAAGGATATCAGGTTTCGTTGTTTGCAAATATTGGTGGACGGCGTTTACATTAGTATTGGTGAAACCGATGCCCCTGATGTTACAAAATGCCGTCACCAGTCGAGCGTGGGCCGAGCCTCGAGAGCTAGCCCGGTTATGCGATGACGAACCTCTCAAAGTTCCATTATTTATCATGATATCTGCATGATGTTCCCCCTGACATAGTCCCCCCGGAGATCCGAATGGGAGACTAGTTTACCTCCGGAATTCTTTATATCAGAAGACACCATCATGACTTATCCCCGTGTCAGTCCGGGCCATCCGCCACACATTCGAAACACCGTCGAAGATTTCTCTCGGCGATATCGCGGAATGTACAGCGTGACGGGGTGGTATCTCACCTTGGGACCGACTACCACCTAACCAACCTTTTCTCGAACCGGTCCATCAGCCAAGCTCCGAAAGATAGCCAGGGATTTCTCCCGACCATTTCACGGAGCCTAAAGCTTGATGGGGTGGTATTTCACCGGGCGCACAGGGCGTTGGGACCCCGGCTACCACTCGGCCTTTAGTCGCCTCTTACGACAAGCTGGCCTAGCTGTGAGTATATTCTAACGCCCTACTCACAGGGTCTGACTCGAAATCTGTCTTTGGGCCTCTGAAACCGAGGTTCACCATTCTATTCTGCTTTGGAACTGAAGGAGTGGGCTTCTACTCTTGCGTTACCTCGAAGCGCGTGTAAAATATTAGGAGATCACTGACAAAGAATTTGGATTTAACCCTGGTTATATAAACGATCTTAAAGTTAAGTTCTGGGGCCTTCTTTTTTAAATTAACTAACGAGTTGTTTGACATTCACATTCAATATAAAAATTAGGAAATTAGGGGACAGTAAGTGATCTTGTTTAGTGCAACGGACATCCAGGACGGTGTTCTTCTTATTGATTGCTTTGGGTTGAGCATAATATCTGAAATCGGCCTCCCTCCTTTATCACTGTACCATTGTCTGGTGGTTTTGGTTTGGTCGAGTCTACTCTCCTTCTGCCATTGATGTGATCCAAGGTGCAACTGTGGGTGCTTCCCCAATGTTATTGTCGACATTGTAGCTCCTATCTGGAATTAGGGCTTTGTCACTTCCAGTTCCAATTTCTCCTTCCTTTACTGGAAGAATGATGTTTTACCTTTCATTAACTACAAATGCGCGTTTTGATGTAACGAGTGGATCACAGTACAGTGGAACTACAGCAACACCCTCAATACACCGCATTAGAACCAGATCAGAAAAACAGCCAATATAAACTCTGTTTCTTAGTCTCAGTCCTAATCTAATTACCGACAAGCCGTCACATGCGCTTCTGCTTCGAGATTCGTACCATTTTATTAATTGTGCAGTCCGTAAACACAAGATACCCAATTGCATTATCGGTTCACGCGACAACTCTTCTGTGGCATCCGAAGCAACACACGCCTCTCAATACAGTCGTCCGAGTGTAGCTGAAAATGTTATCTTATCCGAATGAATCAAACGGTTCTGCACACACGTGCCTTAGTGCAGTGCTATGGGTGAAAATTGTGTGAAAGTATACACTGCGGGAGGATCTATTACCATTTGCCTTCCTTGCGTTTGTTTTTCCCCTTTTTCGCACCACTATCACGTCCCTGAGACGATACTCTCGATTGATATATAATTTTTTGTGGGAGTTTGGTGTTTGAGTGGCGTAATATTCGTCATGGAAAAGATAGGATCTGGGGTAGCGTATGAAGCTGTTGTTTTATTATGGCAGGATCGCCATGTAAGGTAGAATGCTGGGAGAGTCGCCTTCTAAGGACTCGTGCGTCACCAAGCAGGATAATGCAGAAATCTGACGTAAAAGGTGAAGCTTCCTTTTCAAATTCGTAGAGCTCAACACAATGTTGGGTCCAATTCATTCGAACATTGCTATCAGGGCTAGAAGGTCCTTAAGGAGAAACCTCCTCTTGACTATATGGCTGGGCACGAACGCCATAGGTTTCTGCCAGAAAGTCGGAGTATATTCGTAGGGCAGGGCACGAATGCCATAAATATCTGCCAAAAAGAAAAAAAAATGAGACGCAAGTTTGATTGTAGTTAGCTTGTGTCTGCTTTATTCTTTCAAAAATCGGGTCTTTAATACTATTTCTCCCATCAACATTTCCGAAGCATACCGATACCAAGTAGGTCACATGCCACCTTATTTCGTCCATCCAATAATGACCTGAAAACGATATTCCTAATTCCAAACGCTCATTGCACATTGCATGACAAATCCACAACGAGTCGCTTCTCAGATGGCACGTTAATAGGTGAGTACCATGCACCATGACACACATCTACACCTGGGCAATGAGTATTGTTAGGTAATATTTTTTTTGGGTATCATGCACCATGATATCGTGTGCCATACGTGACACACGTCTATCGGAACACCTGGGCAATTGAATAATGTCATGTTATACTTTTTGTCTGACTTCTCATGGTGTCTTTGGCGTGTGCCATCCGGTATTTTGTTTCATGATCGTGGATTTTGATTTATGATCCGATATATATTACGGGAAATGCATTTCTGTTTTAATGGATACACTACACTGGATTTTGGCACGAATCTAGTGGGGCAGTTACTACAAGGGTATAACACCAGTAGTGGTTGCTTTCGTTCATCATGTATCTTTTTCGGAGGTAATATTGGTTTTCTGTATCGGGTCATATTAATAGCAGGGTATTTCGCGTCGATTATTGTAACATTTGCAGTCAAAGACGCAATTTCTAACCAGAAACCAGCAATTCCTGCACTTAGCGAAACCCATGTAATAACTAATGCAGACATTTCCGATTTCAATTTGGTTATGACTTAGGCCTCTATTCTTTCCACATCTTGGTCTAGCCACATACATACAAAATGATATTGCTTATCAGCTTCTGCCAAATTACGAAAGCAGTTACAGAAGTAATCGTCTTGACAAAGAAAGCATTAAATATTTGGCAACAACTTTATTTATTTCTCAACATAGTCTTCTTTTAGCTCGATCTATTTTTTCCAGCGATGTTCAATAGCTTCGAAATCTTGTTTATACGAGGGTGAATCAAGTATAAACGGTAATTTTACTTTTTTGCTTAGCAACAAGTTGCGAGCTAGATAATCTTGTGCTTGGCTGTTGTTTGGTTTATGAAGAGTAGGAGAACCGATTTGACTAGTGGCCGCTCTCGACCTTGTAGTCAGTACAGTCATGAGCGAGCGAGAGGTGCACACGTCTGTTACGCAACGGATTATTATAAAATTTTTAACAAATGAAGGCGTGAAAGCTTCGAACATTTTTTCTCGATTGAAGGCACATTTTGGCGATGATACACTGTCTCAGTATCGTGCGTATGCGTAGGCCAGAGAACTTAAAAGTGAGCGAGAACGTATCGAAAACGAAAGTCATAATCGACACCCAAGGACAAGTCGTACAGATGACAAAATCCGTGCCGTTCGACAGCTTATTAAAAGTGATCGCCGCTTACTTACTTATTACTGTCGGTTTTTACAGTCGGCAAAAGTCGCATATCGAAACAATATACCTATTCGAGATGTCATGCTTCTTCATGACAACGTCAGACCTCATCGCGTCCTTGACAAGGGATACATTGCAGGAAATGGGCTGGAAAACCCCCAAACACCATCCTTATAGCGTAGACTTGTCCCTCTGTGACTATTTTTTGTTCGCACCCTTGAAGGAATCACTTGGAGGAAAGAAATTAGAAAGTAATGAAGTCGAGGAGTACGTGCGCAATTGGCTAACAACTCGATTTAAATGTTTCTAGGAAGAAGGGATATTAAAGCTTCCAAATCGGTGGGAAAAGTGTGTAGATCACGCAGGAGACTATATTGAAAAATGTTGATAGTATAGTTAGTGTGTAACATTACTCAATAAATGTAGAAAAAGAAGCTACCGGTCATATTTGATTCACCCTCGTAGTAAGAATCGTAGGGATTCTCAAAATGTCCATTTACTGCAAACACAACCTGTGGGGGTTCTCTACACCACATGGAGAACCAACCCACAATGCCAACCAATCTTGATCGCTAACAGCGCGTCACCTTACCTTAACCTGTAAACCAACTCCCCATGCAAAATCCGCAACAGAATACAATTCAGCAGAATATATTCTAAATCATGCCCGCATTTATTTTCCCAAAATTGCTTCGGTCAATTCTTTACTGAATTCATATTCCCTCCTTGCGACCAAGCAATCTCAATTTCTCGGAAATTCATAAGCCGTAATAAAATGCATATTCCAACCTACAGTGGAACACCAATCATCTCCATCAATTACATCACCCCACATACATATTCTGGCCGGGAAGACGCCACTTGACATTGAAGCTAAAGAAAACGCTGCATTGCATAAGGTCTCTCAAGAGAATCGTCGGAGAATGCGGTCACAATTAGAGCTATCAAGCCTAAGAGAATGGCAACGAAAGTGGGATTCTTCCACCAAAGGAAGATGGACCCACACCATGATATCTGATATAGAAACATGGGTGAAAAGAAAACATGGAGAGCTGAATTACCACCTGACTCAGCTAATATCAGGACATGGATGCTTTCGGCAGTACTTGCACAAGTATAAGCATGTGAATCACCCATACTGCTTGTATTGCGAAGGCAAAATAAAAAATGCGGAACACGTACTCACAGAGTGCGTGAGATTCGAGACCGCACGAACGATTTTGGAGACACATATGAGACGGACAGTTACTCCGGGAGGAGTAATAGAATACATGCTTAGTTCAAAACAGGCATGGTCCGTAACAAATGGTATTCTCTGTGAAATGATGCAACAGTTGAGACGCGACGAGCGGAGTAACAGGTAAAGTCCGTCCCGCCCCGCGATGGAATATCTAAAAGAAAGTTCCGCGGGGATCAACGGGAATATGAGCCTGGCGGGAGGCGGTTTTAGTCGGAAAAAGCCCGGCATGCCTCTGGATCGGTCAAGAGGTATCTTTTGAAGATTTCCACCTTCCTACTGAAACCAAAAAAAAAAAAAAAAACATACATTTTCGCAAAATTGCTTCGGTCAATTCTCTACTTAAGTTATATTCTTTCCTTGCGACCAAGCAATCTTAATTTCCCCGAAATTCATATGCTGTAATGAAACGCTAATTCAAATCCATAACGGAACATTAACCATCACCGACAACTATACCGAGCCGCATACGTTTCCCCGAAATTACTTCGGTTAATATCTTATCTAAACGATATTCCTTGCTTGCACCCAAGCAATTTCAACTTCCCCCTCGCGTCCCCAAAGCTAATTTCCCGGTACACACAACCAACGAATGCAACTCGGGTTATACGGCGAGGATTCGCTGGAACTGAATTCCTATGCAAGCATAGCAATTCTACTCGAAATTCCTAGTAAGTGGCAGCAAGTTTATTTCAGCTATGGCTCAACTACCACGACACGATGAATAGTTTCTTTCCATCATCAGTCGTCATTCAGCATCCGCCGCGTGCACATCGAGAGCCCACTGAAAACCGCCGCGACCACAGGGGGGCACGCACGCCCCCGCGAGCCAAATAAAGTCGGTTCGAACAAGTCCCTTTCATTTGCTGCGGGCACAGCGTCAGAGAGAAATAGAAGAGAAAACATTCGGGCGCAGTTCGTGGATAGAGACTAACAACTTATGGAAAATCCTAATTTTGTTCAAAAACCAGTATTCGGTACAATCTTACCAATTAAGTGCTTGCCAGTAAAATATGTTTAATTTATAGTGTACAAATTTCACACTAACGATATTCGTCTCGCCCTATATAATAAAAGATCCTTACGGCTATTCGGTGTGTTTCATTTTTCCTTGCGCCCGTGGACAGTGCGCTGGTGAACAACTCTCTAGTGGGGCGATGGTGAACTGGTGCCATACGTTGGCGCACCAACATCGTACCCCCACAAACCTCTTCATCGTTGGCAAATATTTTACCTCCGAGTCATTTCTTCAAGTTTGGAAAGAGAAAATAGTCCACGGGTGCTAAATTTTGCGAATAGGGTGCATGAGGAAGTAATTTGTATTTGGTGGTGTATATAATCATTGCCGTGATTAAACAACACCTTCTTTTTCGCCAAATGCCGGCTTTCTTTTCTAATTTCATCACTATAAGTTCGCATATACTTGCCGTTGATAGTTTTTCTTCTTTCAAGATAATCAATGAAAACTAGACCACGTGCATCCCAACAAACTGAAGCCATAACCTTGCCTGCAGATGGAACCGTCTTCGCCTTCTTTAGAGCCGATTTTTTCCCGTCATTCCATTGTTTTGACTGTTCCTTCGTCTCGGGAGCGTAGTTGTGGGTCCATGTTTCATACATATTTATGAATCGACACAAAAACTCGACTTTGTTGCTGCGAAATATGGCTAAACACACGGTTGAAACATCCTCACGACGCTGCTCTGGTTCGATTGTGAGCAAACGCGGCATCAATCTTGCACACAGCTTTCCCATCTTCAAATGTGAAGTTAATATGACATGTACAGCACTTTTTGAAACGCCTACCACTTCTACTAACTCGTGCAGTTTTAGTCGACGGTCATCCAATACCGTTTTGTTTTTTTTTTTTTTTTACCATTTCTGGAACAGTCATCTCAATTGGTTGACCACTGCAATGTTCGTCTTCGCAGCTCCTACAACCTAGTTTAAACTCTGCTAGCCAATACTTCACTGTTGAAAACGAAGGTGCAGACTCCCACAAATTACAATTAGCTCGCCTTTGATACTGGTTGCACTAAGTCCATTCAAACCAAAGTATTGAATCATATAACATTGACCAAGTTTACAAATTACAAAATTGATGGCTGTCGCACAAGTAATAAACAACGTAGCGTCTTAAAACTTCAAACTTAATGTTTCTAAAGTTGAGACTGTCTACCACTGCCATTTTATTTTAATAAATACCGCTATATATGTGTTATGCCGATTAAATCTGGGACAGCCCTCGTATGGGCTACGCTCCAATCCAGAATTTAATTTCTCGTGGCGAAAACTTCATGTTCGTAAGCATATCATACATGATTGCTTTCCTTACACGAGCCCGAAATTGGTTGAGTTGTATCCTTTAGCGAATTTGATTCTCTATCTGATTCTATCGACAGGATCGATAAGATTGACTCTGTATCCGCCCACTGAAATCGTTAATGCAAACAGTAACAATGAAACTGTTAATAAATAGACAATTTTTCCTTCTCCTCTATTCAGCAACGCGCAGCATTCAGTGCCACCACAGAATTTTCTGCTGTAACCTCATAGTTTGATTTTTTATTGAGGTATAAGCTTAGGCGCTAAATGCTTGAATGGATTGTCGAATAGACGAAGTGTGTTGTTGGTAGCAGCTTTCATTGATATGGCAGGATAACAGTCTTCGTCCATATCATCCATCTTCATGTGTAGATTTTTCGGTGAGTTTGGCAAACAGTCACCATCTTAATTCAAACTGTAGGAATGGTCCGATTTGATTGGTAATGTGCCGAGCAGTGCATCTGATATCAATTTGTCGTTTAGAATCACGCTGGCATTTTAACATCACGCTCCAGAAACCAGTCTGGCATTTCCGAGTGACATTTGAGACTGCTTGATGTTTTCCTCTTATTTTGAATCTTTGATCGTTTATGCTTTGTTGTTGTACTGCAACAAACAGACTTTCTAATTCGACTCACTTCGTATATACAAATCCGGTTCTTTTGGGTTTTGACGACAGGATTTAATGATCAGTAAAATCAACACGTAACCGAAGCACAAGGAACTCGAACACTGTACAAACACTTTACAACGTGAAATTTCTCAAACGAATGAACGAATAAACCGCACAACGACCGCAACCGAAACACCCGCCAACGATCGCGAGAGTCCGAAAACCACTGACTGCCCCTAGTCTACGTCAGCCAACCTCACTAAATTGGACGAGCACACGTGTCACGAATTTCACCAAGCGCTCGTAATTCCTTCTCTCGTTTATGTACTATATATACTGTAGCGAGCTTAGGGTTCGCTGGATTAATTATTTAAAATAAATAAGAGCCGTTAAATCGATTTTGAATTAATATAACACTTTATTAGTCCGTTAATCACAACCGTTACTTTTACCGTACACTTAACGATTTCTTTACTTATCGCTTCCGTATTTATCGCGTCTTTTACTTGTTACTTATCGCTTGCTTCACTTTCTTACTTATTACTTTCTACTCGTCTCCATGAGCTGTGTGCGACGTATTTATACCGTTTCGTCACATTCTGATTCGGTGTTTCGTTTCCGTCCGTTCCATAATCTTGAATGTTCTATTATCCATAGTCTCCAGTTTTCCAGTACTTTATAGAATATTCTAGCACCTTGTTTTGGACTTTCTCGAATATTCTAGTACTGATTGTCATATGCGTCACAATACTTTCACAAGGAAACTCCGCATATTAGACTTTCGTGTGTTAGATCCTTACGGTGTATCAGGTGTTAGTCCTTAACCACTCATTGACGATCGTCCTCCTGAATATCAGGTAAGAGTTACTTCGCGGGAGGTTCACTTTTCTCGATTTGTCACGATTCGAAGAAGTCAATTTATCAACACACTAAATAATGCTTGTAGATGCACTTAGTCGTCCGACTCCGTTATGCAACTATTCACCCGCAAGTTGGATAGTTTTAGTGCTCTCGCACTTAGCACTGTTCCGTTAACGATCGAGGAAATGTATTTGCACTTGGGTCCTCGACACTTACTGATTCCGTATGTTCAGAGGTCGTAGAATTATTCGAACGTAGTTCTTTGACTCTTGATCGGTCATGAAATAAAATCCCGATGCCATTCCACTCTTGAACTCTTGTTATACAATATATTCTCTTCCCTCAAAATCCTAATCGTGATTGTTATACGATATGGTCGCATCGGCGATCAACGAATTAAGACTTCTCTCCCAATTGTAACAGAATAACCATACCAGTGATTGTGTGAGTTCGTCTTCATAGTCGACTGAACGAATGGTGCGAACCCTGCTTCGTAACCGCCACAACAAAATGATGTGAAACCGAAACTTGTGCGACCTCAACCGACTCAGCGATTGACAGCGTTTTAACAAATATGTTACCTTAAAACTCCGTCCATGAAAACAAGATCTTCAAGTTTGATGATGGCGGAAAGATGCTACAAAGGTATGGTTGAAAACGATGCTAAGGGACACAGTACATCAAACAAATTTATATTTGCTTTATTCAAGAAATATTGTGTTTTTATATAGATAAAAAAAACATTTATATTGTTCAAAATAAATCACTTATTGTCTGAAGTCACTATACCATACAGTTACCCCAAATGGCTTAGGATAAATTTCAAATGATATACATGTATGGATGTGTACACTTCTCTTAGTTTAAATTTGTAACACGTTCGAATCCAACTTTTTACACCTTCTCTGGGAAAACAAAAGTTTATGATTAAGGAATTCAAATTGTTGTTTTGAACATCTATACGTTCACATATCACGGCTTTGAATGCATCGAAGCTGCCCACATAATTATAATTTTATAATTGTAATATCTAAAAACAACCACCACCACCACAAGAATAACTTTAGATAAGATCATAGTAAAAATAGAACAAGTATGAGCTTTGCAGTTTTAACAAATTTTTTTATTTATTTACATTTTCTTTATTTATTAATTCATTGTTGTAAAATTATTTTTGCACTTATCTTCAATTTATAATCATTTTAAACACAAATTTTATCAAACGTATAATTTTAATATAATGAAAATCGTTATTTGTAATACAAATCAATTATTAATATAAGAAATGGATCATTTTACATCATCCTCCTTAATGGATTTTGAAGTAGTAGTCCGCCAGACTTTGTAGACCTCAAGAATCATCATATCCAGACACGCCCGACTATCCTCGTAACTGCAATGACCTGCTGGATTAGTTTGGATATCGATCCCTAGTTGCTGTTTAGTGATTTCCTTAAGACTTTTCCGATATGGGAAACCTTTGCGATGCATAAATATCGAAGAAACGTCCACAATTCGTCGGTGATATAATTTTAAAACGCGTAGGTCATTGTTGAGCGAGTGCCCAATTAATATGTCTTTGCGATCAATAATGTTCAGTAAGGTGTGCTGCATGTTTTCAAATGTGACGGTGGGCTTCCCAGGTAAATAATCCTCTTTAGAAATTCCGGAATATCTGGTATTATAATCGGCAATTTCGCCTTCAGGTTCTACTATAGCTTCGTAAATTACTTCGCCCCTGTACGAAATAACAGTGACTCTGGTAATTTCCATACCCAAAGCCGTATACGACATTTCACAATCTATCGCAAGAATCCTTGAAGCAGTTCCTTGTCTAATTCCGGTCTTGGTAAGTAATTTCGTGGGTTTAAAATAATTAAATGGTCCATTATACCCTGGCGATACTCCGTCCCATACATGCAAAGGATTCCTGCTACATGGTGCAGAGTTTTTTGTTTTATTGCAGCACTGGTATTTGTTTTTTTTTAATGTTCCATAATGGAAGAAGCATTCTTCCCTGGTAACGTACGTTCCCCCTTCAGTAACCACAAATGGTTTTTCACACCTTCTGCAAATTACAGTTAAAACATCACCCGTTTTCACTGTTTGATGACGGGCCTTTTTAAAAAGAGTACACTTTTCATACTCGAACTGGCCAGGATTAGCTCCTCTTACAGGATATTCATACGTTCTCAGCTCCCAGAAACTGATTATGAATTTTTTTAGATATTTGATTATTTGTCCTTCTGACAGAGATCTGTAGACTTCATCTCTCCAATCATTTAAAAAATAAGGATTCAACGCGCACTCTTTTGCCATGGTTATGAATATTAATAAATATAAACTTCCTCTCTGCCTTTATAAGTAGTACTGCCCCAAGCCGTTGTAACCGTAATTATGCATGCTAATAGATCATTTGCCAAAAACACCTCCTTTAACTTATTATCACTGCAGGTTATTAGCCTTTTGTCTGCTTTAAAACCGCAGGTATAAAATTCTATTATAAATTTGAAGCAGTGTCCTTGACACTGACTTAGAGATCATAAACCAATTATAATAAAATCAGTATAATATCACAAGCATCTACCTGAGTTAAAGGGCCTTAATCTATTAACATCTCAAAACTCTAGATTTTATTCGAAATCTATATTTTATTTGAAATTCAATTATAAATATAAGAATGCTCCACATTGATTGAGGAATCATAAGCCAATTATGACTAAATAAGTAGCAACAGAAGGAACATGTACCTAACTTATGGCGCTCTAATCTATTACAATCTCGAAAATAGATTTTGTCTGAAATCAGTAGTAGTGGATGATTAAGGTGGTGTTTTTATATATTGTAGAACTTGTGTTACAACAATGCGATATCTATTACCTTATGTCGTCGTTGAAATTATATTTAAGCTCGTAAATGTACCTTGTCCTGTGGAATTTTCCAGCAGTACATAAACTTCAGATGTTTTTCTAATTACTTTAGTACCTATACCTTATTGTTTTGTTTTCGAAGTCAATAGCAGGGGCTAGCCGCTTTTTATTAGTAAATTATATATTATTCGTAACTTTCAATCAATCCATTAATACTTCTTTAGTATCCAAAGTATGTGGCTTAAAAATGGGAAGGTAAGGTTGAGTTTGAGAGCCAATCCGCAGTAATGTAGTGATTCTAAATCACTACACCTTTCCATTTACCTAAAACCCCCGGACCCAATATCCTATTCATTCATACTTACCTATACCCAAATACCCACTTCCATTCATCCATACTTACCCTTTGTAAAATCCATACTTACCCTTGTTAAATCATAATCCGTTTCCTATTCATTTCCTAATCATTCAATTCCCAAAACCCAATTCTATTTTGAAGCACAAAAATCGGGTTTGTGCTTCGCCAATGAACAAACACTTGTGGACAAATCTCAATTTGCCACAGTATAAAAGGGCGGCGTATTTGGTTTCGCGGCGCTCCCTCAACACAGAACTCATTTACTCTAACATACGTAAACAACACCTCCGGTTGTTTGTTGAAAAGTTTTCCCCAGATATCCTCTTCCTTTCAGAGACCTGGCTCAAACCAAATTCCCGAGTTTCCATTCCCAATTATACTTTAGTTTCTAACCCCATAACTAATGGATCTCATGGAGGTACCGGTATCTTAATTCCCAAAATATTTTCAATTTAGTGAAATTAGATTCACCGATTTATCCAGCATCGAATACACAGCAGTAAAACTTTTCTGTGAGAACAATAAAGTGCTCGTCTTAGCATCCATTTATATTCACCCTTCACGACAACCAGATTTCACAGATACTGACATTTCGCAGATTATCCAACAGTCCGTTCCCGCTCCACTTATAATCGGAGGAGACTGGAATGCTCGTCATACAGCATTCAATGATAATAAATGCAACAAATATGGTCGCCAATTGCTAGCCCACCTCCCGTCTTATCCATATACTTACATTGACTCCCCATTACAGCCAACTCGTGTCTCTAACTCAGCCAAGTCAACAATCGACTTCTTCCTCAAGTCAAACGATGTTTATTCAGTGCCTCCACCTACAGTCTCCTTTATATTTCCTTTGATTATGGTTCCGTTCACACCACGATCCAAATCCCCTCTCACGACCCACTCTACTCGCCAAACCCTATCTCAAATTTCTCCAAAACAAAATGGAGAAATGTTAATAGGGACATAGCGAAGAGTTTCTCTAACTTGTATATCCCGGAAGCATCTAATCTACTCCCTATCTGTAAAATTAGAGCAAATTCTTAAGGAGGCTGTCAGCAATAACACCCCGATAACCATTCCTCACAACTATTTAGGAAAGCCTTTGCCCAGTATCCTAACCAAATTATTGCGCCTTAAAAAGCTGCTCCGCCGAAAACTTCATACAAGATACTGCCCCTTTATTAAAAGCAAAATCCAACTTCTATCCACTCTGATAAATGAGCAGTTGAAAAAGTTCGCAGGTGAGAACTACATCTCCACACTTAGTAACGTCAAACCAAATCGTGATCTTTTCAAGAACATCAACCAATTAACTGGTCGTAAATATAAACCCCGAATTGACCATCCCATTAACCCAATCAGCAATAATATTGCCCAGTCTGATACGGACATAGCAAATTGCCTCGCAGAACACTTTGCAAAGAATCATCAGCAAAATAATTCTCTCTCAACTCCTGGCTTCGAGAACATCGTAAACGAATACATCTCAAGCGGATTATTCCCATCTTTTACTCCTTTCATCGGTGAATTTAACAACACAAACATAGCTTCACACCCCTTAGACGCTACAAATTTTCTAACTGCAGACGAATTATCCGAGATCGTAAGATTAGGAAATAACAAAAAGTCAACTGGATTAGATGGAATCCCACGCCTTCTATTTAAAAGGCTACGCCCACCGAATCTACTTCCCATCCTCATTCTTCTTAATCATATAATTAATGCATCGCACTTCCCAGAGAACTGGAAAACTACGGTAGTAATTCCTATTATAAAGCCCGGTAGTAGTAATAGCCCTTGCAATTATCGTCTAATATCCCTATTAAGTACATTAAGTAAGATACTGGAACGCAAGATCTACCAAAATCTTCTCTCATTTGCCAATGAGAATGCCCTCATCCCTAACTCTCAGGTCGGATTCCGTAAGCGACAATACACGCTCTACTAAAACTGACACACGATGTTACAACTGGTCTCCAATACCAAAGCTCTACTGTGTGTATATCTCTCGATATTTCTAAGACGTTTGATTGCGTCTGGATCTCAGGGCTTCTGTACAAACTGCACTCCATATTTAATCTAAACTCTCACACAACAAACCTGTTATCTTTCTGACAGAAAATTCGTTGTGAGATAAATTTTTCCGTCTCAGAAGCTCGCAACACAACCGTGGGTGTTCCCCAGGGCTCCATTTTAGGGCCAATATTATATCTGCTATATACCTCAGATATTCCTCAACCCGTATCTCCTAATGTTGTGATGCTGAATTATGCTGATGGTACATTAATTTACTCTAGCAGCAAATTTGTTAAGGCTGCAAGAAACCGCATTAACAACTTCCTCCCTAACATAACAACATATTTCAATAAATGGAAAATTCACCTTAACCCAAATAAACGCAGCTCATAGTGTTCAAGGACAAATACGAGCACTATACAAACAACTCTACACGCTGCCACAACAAAATTAAACTTTACACTCTAATAAAACCCTCCAAAACCCTAAAATATCTGGGAATCACTTTTTCTAATAACTGATCTTTTTCCTCCCATATTAAAAATTCCCTTTATAAAGCCACAAATCAGCTTAATCTCTGTACAAGAGTAATGTGGAAACCTAATAGTGTCTCTCACAAAGTCAAACTGCTCATTTACAAACAAATTATCAGACCCACACTCATGTACGCGTGCCCATTGTGGTACCATATCACTCCCTCCCAAATGGAGAAGTTACGGGTATTCAAAAGAAAATGCTTTAGGTATGTCTCCGGCTTACATCGTCGTCCTAACACCTATAAGTACTATAGTAACGTCGAACTCTACAATACCGCTGGTATTGAGCACCTCGATAGAAGATTCCTCGAGCTGTCTGTCAAATTTATCGAAAACCTACGAAATAATCCCAATCCCATAATAACCTCGCTCTTAGAGAACCCTCCAGATATCAGAACTAACTATCCCAACTGTCTCCACACCAGAGCTATCTTCGCCTCCGGCAGACTGGTAAATGATTCAAACGAGATCATAAACCACAACACCGAAGTTACCCCAACAAGTTCAAATACTGTAACGTCCAACCATTTTCCAACATCCTATGTTTCTCCAACGAACAACCAGAAAGAAATACTCTTCCTCAAATTCGTAACTGACTTCACTCCACATCCTTTAATTCATATATCCCACTAATTATACAACTTTGTTTATGGCTTTATGAAAATCATACTGTAATCAGGCTAAATTAGGTTAAGTTATATTGTAGCGAGCTTAGGGTTCGCTGGATTAATTATTTTAAAATAAATAAGAGCCGTTAAATCAATTTTGAATTAATATAACACTTTATTAGTCCGTAATACAACGGTTACTTATACCGTACACTTAATGATTTCTTTACTTATCGCTTCCGTACTTATCGCGTCCTTTACTGCTTACTTCTCACTCGAGACGTATCGCTTGCTTCACTGTCTTACTTATCTCTAACTTATTCTTCCGCTCTGCGTGCGACGTATTTATACCGTTTTTCCTCATTCTGATTTGGTGTATCGTTTCCGTCCGTTCCATAGTCTTGAATGTCCTATTCCAGTTTTCCAGTACTTCCTAAAATAATCTAGTACTTTGTTTCGGACTTTCTCGAAGATTCCATTACTGATTGTCATATGCGTCACACTATCCTCCGCCTAGATTAGTTCGTCCCGAACTAAGTTCACTGGTCTCCCGGGCCAACAAAAGCCACCAGTCGATCGCGATGCACCACTTTCATCCTGGCGTTCGGCGGTGGAAGTTCTTGATCTTCTTCCAAATTTTCTACTGCTGTCCTTTTCGCGTCAGCTCTAGCCTGCCGCCATTCTTTCTTATCCTGACGACAGAATTCCTCTTGCATTTTAGGGATCTCATGCGAATAGTATAAGAGAAAATGCATCTGCACACCCTTAAGCTCTTCTGGAGTTTGCACATCACGTAAACGGTCTAGGTCTTCATCTTTAATTACACGCATATCATCTGGTATTGGAGCATCTGTCGATTTCATAACCGTATCCAACTGGTAGTTCCGCATCTTTTCAAATAACTGGAGCGGTTTGTTCTTTGGAGCTGACAGTAAACACCAACGTGCGTTGTAGTAATAGACTTTCCATAGATCGTCGCACGTTAATCCTGGTTGCACGTGTTCTTCTCCGTAGAACAATCTAGGGCTTGCTTGGTCTCGACCTCCACCATCCGTTGATCTCTCTTGTTCGGAAACAGTTGATTTACAAAACGCATGTTTGTAAATCCATTCAGCTTCATCTTGTAGTTCATTGGGTCCCTCTGGAACAGGCATAACCGGAACTTCGCGCAATTGAATTCGCTCAGGAATATCTGTGTTACGGATTTCATTGTCCAAATCAGTAAAGTGACCCCTTTCCAATTCATCATTGAAATGTTTTGCCGCCTCAGTTTCCCTGTGACTACGTTCAGAGCGGCGTTCAACATCGTCTTCGTTGTCGAATAGCTGTTCGTCTATAGCCTCACGTGCTGAACCTTCATCTACGTGCTGTTCCTCTCCATCACTTTCCTTATCCTGTGTACGACGCAGACACTTGGAACGCTTTCTGTCTTCGACTTTCAAACCAAGATTCTCTTCAATAAGGTCACAGTCGTCGTCTTCCAGTCGGTCGTCCAACTCGTCATCATCATTGTAAAACCGTTTCAGGGAACGGCCTGAAGCATCAGTGTCTTCATCATCACTGCCGTCCTCTTCAATCGGGTTATCATCGATGAAATCCTTCAGTTCTTCACGTAACACATCATCGTCATTTTCCTCCTCTTCCTCACTGCTGTCGGCCATAGATTTGCTCTTCCTGAGTTTCTTCATTTCATGTGGCTCCAATTCCTCCTCATCCTCAGCTTCTTCCGCTTCCGAGTCCCAGAATTCTTTCATACACTGCCTTTGGGCATCCAATTTTGCCTTAAACTCTGCAGCTCGCGCGTCCAATTTTGCATTAACGTTTGTAGCTCGCGTATCCAATTTTGCAGGTAGCGCATCCAATTTTTCAGCTCGCGCATCCAATTTTTCATTAACGTTTATAGCTCGCGCATCCAATTTTTAGCTAGCGCATCCAATTTTTCAGCTTGCGCGTCCAATTTTGCCATCACAATCCTGAACATCTCCGAAATGTCCAACGGTTGCGAACTCTTCTCCGAATGTCGATCTGCCATCGTCACAATACACTTCCACAGACTTATTTATTTCACCAATAATTAATCCCACTTCTGACACCAATTGTAGCGAGCTTAGGGTTCGCTGGATTAATTATTTTAAAATAAATAAGAGCCGTTAAATCAATTTTGAATTAATATAACACTTTATTAGTCCGTAATACAACGGTTACTTATACCGTACACTTAATGATTTCTTTACTTATCGCTTCCGTACTTATCGCGTCCTTTACTGCTTACTTCTCACTCGAGACGTATCGCTTGCTTCACTGTCTTACTTATCTCTAACTTATTCTTCCGCTCTGCGTGCGACGTATTTATACCGTTTTTCCTCATTCTGATTTGGTGTATCGTTTCCGTCCGTTCCATAGTCTTGAATGTCCTATTCCAGTTTTCCAGTACTTCCTAAAATAATCTAGTACTTTGTTTCGGACTTTCTCGAAGATTCCATTACTGATTGTCATATGCGTCACAATATATATAATTAGGATTAAGTTTAGATTAAGTAAAATTGAAAAAACAAATTTTGGTTTTCTGACCTTTTCCAGAAAGATAATACTACTAAATTTATAAACACACATCTGTCTTGCATCTCATAAAATATTGTTTGGAAAATGTATATAATATTATAATAATTACATGTAAGCAATTGTTACGAAATTAATTTTAAGTCACTGTGTTGGGGATTGGCAATTGGATCTGCTGAAATATACTGGAGAAATCTAGTACATTCGCAGTGTATACCAGTTTCGCAGCAGCTGGCACCAGCTGGCCGATTGTCACCAACGATGACGTCATAGCGTCCCTTTTTGAATTGGCAGTTATGCCCACTGAGTCAGTCTGCAACCAACCGTCAACGGGCTCGTTACATCGGAGCAAGCCCCGTCATCACGAGTAAAACACCAAGAAGTTATTTATTGTCGTTGTTGTTAACATAACTTAGAATGTTCAATAAATTAAATCAATCTCTTTAAAGAGTAAATTCCTCGAGTCGTTTTCTTCTTCCATCTGCCTTGTTAGTGCAAAGACCAACCGAATTGAAATACGCAATCACTGGCGTAATTGAATTGGATCACCCTGAAGACATTCGCGAGAATCACCATTATCACCCATCGGTGGACGCAGCCTTCATCCTAACGGTTGCACCCATCACACACTGCATTACGTAAATGTACAAATTCTAATTATGGTCAATAAATACAGCTTTGAAAAAAAAAAAAGGTTTCGCGGCATTTAGTGACTGACCACCAAACAGTCAAAACCCAGCAGCCGAGGCGAATACCGCCTCGAAGCATTAAATAAAATAATTGCTAAAAGCAAAGAGATCTTTTAATTCGGCTCCGGAGGTACATTCACACAATAAAAATTAAATATTGTTAAGTACCGGTATAATCCGGTACCTAACAGTAATTTGAATATCGTCCGCATAATAAGGAATCCGGAATAAGGCTGTACTCCATATTTTTATGTGATATAAGGAGATTTCTACTTTGTTATATATAAAGCAGACATTGCATATGGATTTATATTTAACTTTAACTTTATTATATGTAAAGCTGACAATATATATGCATTTTCTTATTATTGCGTTTTACGAACCACCCTGTACAGTTATTTATCAATATTATCGAGCAGTGAGTATCTGTTGACAACAGCTGTCAGTGGATTCAACAGTGACGGTTGGCCTAATCTGACTTTAATTTACACCGGTTGGTTGTTTAAATTAAAATCATGTCACGAAAAAGGGTGAGATTAAATATTGGTAATACAGATATAGGTACCTACTAACCATATTTCATATTTATATTAAACAGCAGGGCATAAAACCGTCCTTTAGTATTGACATCACATCTCCAGATTACAAACATCCTGCTAAAAAACTAAGGAGCTCCTCGATGATCATTGAGAAAGCTAGTCCCACAAAAATATCTTTCTCTTCAAAAAATCGGAAGGGCCTTTCAAATGGAGTCATCCATTCATCTAACTGGATAGATACCTTCGCTCCACTGACAATTGACGATTTAGCGGTACACCCAAAAAAAATACAAGAAGTTAAAGACTGGCTGCTATTTTGTGAAGCGAACAAAAAGAAAAAACCTGGGCAAATGTGCCTAATTACCGGACCATCAGGTGTTGGAAAAACAGCGACAATTAAAGTGCTCTCAAAACAGATGAATTATCAATTGATCGAATGGATTAATCCCATAGATACCGATTCAATAACCATATTAGGTGATCAGGAAGCAACATTTGCAAAATCTCAAGCTGAATTGTTTAAAGCCTTCCTTTTTCGGTCTTCACGTTATAAGTCAGTTTTGGAAAATTCGAATAAACGCTTGATATTAGTCGAAGATTTTCCAAATGCATTTCTTAAAGATCCGAGAAGCTTCACAGAGATCCTCCAGTAAGGTACCCTCACTTTAGAATACTTAAAATATTGCCACAACTTTCTATTTTCCAGGCAATATAAAGAGTTTGGAAAGTCGGGGCTAGTATTTATAGTGACTGATTCAAAGAGTAAGAACCTCAATATTAGTTACAACCTATTTCCGGATACTATACAGGCACAATTCCAGATCAATCATATTAGGTAGGTGTTGATTCATTTATTTCGGTCATTTACGTTTTATTTCTGGCTCAACATTTTTACAAGTGAAATTCTACGTGTGGGCCATATTTTATGTCGCGGTGTAAACATTGAATAACTCTAATATTTATCAACCGATTGACTTGAGTAGACATGTTTTTGAAACATCAATCCAGTAAACTTTTAACCATGAATCGCTTCACATCGAAACAACGCGCCGAAATAGTGACGCTGTACATTGAAAACTCAACGTGCATATTCACGAAAATAACGTGGCCAGCAAGCACCGTCTGACAACACTATTCGTCGCTTGGTGTTGAATTTTGTCGAGCACGGGACAGTAGGAGGTCGTCGACATGCCGTTCATCAACGCCCAAAACGTTCCAATGAACTGGTTGAAGCGGTAAGTGAGAGTGTTGCCGAGAACCCACATCGCCGCCTCAATAGCTGAGTTGGTAAGGCGGTTGTGTCTTGTGTTTGATTGTGCGAACCTAGGTTCAACTGACCACTCTTGCTATTCTGCAGTCCGGCACAATTACTAAGGGGTAGGTAGAGTCCCAATGCCCAGCCGCCCGGTGAAATACCACCTCATCAAGTTATATGCTTCGTGAAATGGTTGGAATAAATCATTGAGTATTTTTCGGAGCTTGGGTGATGGCCTAGCCGAGAAAAAAATAGTTGACTCAGCGCTATGGGTTCGCATTTCCTGAGAGAAGTAAAGTAAAAAAAGAAAGTCTCGTATCGTCACCGTGCTCATTATTTTGGGGTCAGGGGAACCATCGAGCAGCGCATTTTGAAGAATGATTTACATTTGTTTCCATATAAAGTGCAATTGACAAAGAATATTGCCGATAGACCGTCCACGTTGCTTGAAATATGACCAAACAGCCACTTGAATGGTTAACATTGAACCTGATTTTTTGAAGCAAGTATTGATGACCGACGAGGCCTATTTTAAACTCTCTGGCGCCGTTTACAAAAAACAAAATGTCGTATTTGGGGAACGGAGATCCATGAAACACCATTGCATGACCAAAAAGTGACTGTTTGGGGCGCCGTTTGCACCAAAACCATCATTGGGCCATTTTTCTTCAGAGAAAGCAAAACCGTCGATGGGAATCGATGTCGGTAGGTGTTGGAGCATTATGTCTATCCACAAATGTGTGAAAAAGGTCTGGACGGTTACTGGCTTCAACAAGACGATGCGCCATGCTACATTGCAGAAAAAACAATGCAGTTTCTGCAAAGAAGGTTCCCTGGACGTATGCTGTCAAAAGATGGTGGCATTGACTGACCAGCCAGATCTCCAAATTTCACCCCTGCGGACTTTTTTATGGGGTTATTTGAAAAGCAAAGTGTACGCCAGCAAGCCGCAAACCATTGACGAACTCAAGGTAAACATCATGCCGAAATCATCGCTATGCCGACCGAGATGCTCGAAAAAGTGATAGAAAGTTAATATATTATATATCATTTCTGAATTGTTTTATCTCCAATCAAAATGGAAAACTGTGCTAAACCGGTCTGCACCGCTTCAGAAACTGGCGCAACATTAATCTCATGCGGAAGTTTATGTCGTAAATCCTTCCACCCCTCTTGCACGGGCCTCGGGAAACGAGCCTCCCCTACATTAATGAATACTCGCGTAATTTCACTTTCTTTTGCGGCGAATGTGATAGCATCTCCTCGTTGCATGTGTTGCTTGCGATCAAACGCTTAAGCTAGTTTCTCAGCCAAACTTCCGAAGATCTAAAATTATATCAAAAAAAAGTCTACTTGAGTTCACCAGACTTGATGAAGTATTTAAATCAGCTGAAGAGGTGGCCTTCGCTTCTAAACTCCATGAAAGTTCGTTAATAACCCATCACAATAGGGTTAAAAGCCTAATTGCCTCTAGCGCCAAAACATTAAAAGCTGACGTAGAACAATGTATCAGCAATGCAATTCGTGACCTTAGGGCAGACCTTGGAACGCAAATCAGGGCCTCAAATCACGCAAAACACATAACAGGAAGCATAAATGTCTTATCAAAAAATATTGAACTCTCCCTACAAACTATTCGTAAAATTCCACATAATTTTCAATTTATTCCCTCATAAAGTCTCGAATGACCTAAAAGCTTTCGGTCATTTCGTTCGCTCCAGAATGTTATCACATCTTCAACGTAGGAAGGCCGTCCTCAACAAGTTTTTTTGGTTCCTAAACCTCTACCTCTGCTACCCCCTCCCAAAGTCGACAGTATAACACCGCTTACCCTCTATTATCAAAATGTAAGAGGTCTTCGCTCAAAAACCCACTCCATTATAAAAAACTCCCGTGCCCGACCTATCGACATTTTCGCTTTAAATGAAACGAACAATCCCCAGCATTCATAACCTGGAACTGTTTCCCCCCACGTTCACCATCTTCCGCGATGACCTCCTCAATCATACTACTGACTTTCTCCCCAGCCGATGAGTACTCATCGCTGTCCACAACAGCCTCGAGTCGTCACGTGTCGCTTTCCCTACCGCCTTCAAGCTGGACTTTGTGACTGTCAAAATCACTCTTCCGCGGAAATCAATCTTTGTCATGTGCTTCTATATCCTGCCACCCCAGTCTATTGAAGTTTACAAGCTAGCTCTTAACGCTATCGACCATATAATCGAGCTGAGTTATTTCGAGGACGATATCATCATCTTGCGAGATTTTAATCTTCCACAACTTAATTCGGTTTTACCTGACGATCATTCACACTTCACCTCCCACCCTACCTCGGCCAAAGAATGTCTCTTGATTGGTCGACTAGATGATTCTTTTCTTGTCCTTGTCTTCTTCCCCCTCAATGCTCATATTAATGTCGAGTTCTGCAGTTCAGTGAAGAGCATCAAATACATTTGCAAGTATGTAAATAAAGGCAGTGATATGGCTGTATTTCGCGTTGAAAATACCAATGTGAATGTTCCTCCGGTGAATAACAACGATGAAAAAACGTCTTTACCAAATTGGCCGGTACGTCAGTACCAATGAAGCTGTTTGGCGTATCTTTGGTTTCCCAATTCATGAACGAGATCCAGCAGTCATTCATTTAGCCGTCCATCTTGAAAACGGCCAGCGCGTATATTTCACGAGCGAGACAGCAATTGATCGTGCGATAAATCCACAAAAAACTACACTCACCGAATTTTTTGAATTGTGTAATCGTGCGGATGCTTTTGGTGCTTTTGCACGAATATTACTCTATTCAGAAGTACCACGTTATTTCACATGGGCACCAACAAAAAAATGGATGCCCCGTAAGCAAGGCACACCAATTGATGCATGTCCCGGTTTATTCAAATCAAACACCTTGGGACGAGTATTTACAGTTAATCCAAGGCAGACTGAGTGCTTTTATCTCCGGCTGTTGTTGGTTAATGTCACCGGCCCATTGTCATTTCAAGATATACGTAAAGTGAATGAGAAACAGTATCCAACATATAAAGATGCATGCCTTGCACTCGGTTTACTGGAAGATGACAACCAGTGGGAATGTATGCTTGCTGAAGCAGGATTGAACTGTACAGCAAGACAAATTCTTCTACTATTCGCTATAGTGTTGACTACATGTTTTCCGGCCAGAGCAGAGACATTATGGGATAATCACAAAGATTCAATGACTGATGATATATTGCATCAACACCGTACACGATGCAATGATCTAATGATAGCATTCAGCGACACTATGTACAATGAAGCATTGATTGCTATTGAGGATCTTTGCATTATTATTGGCAACTTACCTCTCAGTCATTTCGGTTTGCATTCCCCAAATCGAAATGCATCTGATTTAATTAACACTGAATTGAATCGTGAACTACAATACAATACTACGGAAATGGCAGCGATTGTTGCTCGCAATGTCCCACTAATGAATGACGAACAAAGAGCCATTTACGACCGTATCATGCTCGCAGTTGCGGCAGGACAAGGTGATTTCTTTTTCTTGGATGCACCAAGTGGAACTGGCAAAACATTCCTTATTTCGTTAATTCTCGTCGAAATACGATCAAATAATGGCATCGCATTGGTTGTTGCATCGTCTGGCATTGCGGCAACTTTATTGGATGGAGGTAGAACAGCTCATTCAGTATTTAAGCTGCCACTAAATATTCAAAATAATCCAGACGCAGTGTGCAACATAAAAAAACAATCTTCCATGGCCACAGTACTGAAACAGTGTAAAATTATCATCTGGGATGAATGTACTATGGCGCACAAACATTCGCTTGAGGCGTTGAACAGGACATTGAAAGATATAAAAAATAACGACAAACTATTTAGCGGAACTTTGTTACTCCTTTCAGGTGATTTCAGACAAACACTTCCTGTCATTCCACGTTCAACATACGCTGATGAGATCAACGCGTTCTTAAAATCATCGCCACTGTGGCGTAATGTTGAAAAAGTACAACTGAAAGTAAATATGCGCGTTCAAATGCTTCAAGATCCATCTGCTGAAACATTCTCAAAACAACTATTAGATATCGGCGATGGAAAAGTTACTACAGATGAAACTGGATGCATAAAATTACCGACCGATTTCTGCACAATCATTGATTCGCAAGATGCTCTCACTGTCCAAATATTTCCCGATGTTCACAGACAATACACAAATCATGAGTGGCTGGCAGAAAG
This sequence comes from Microdon myrmicae, assembly GCA_963931805.1. Lineage (NCBI taxonomy): Eukaryota > Metazoa > Arthropoda > Insecta > Diptera > Syrphidae > Microdon > Microdon myrmicae. The sequence continues at coordinate 111,829,880 of OZ007502.1, forward strand.
AGCAATTTTAGCAGCAAAAAATGTGGACGTCAACGAATTGAATCTTAAGATACAAGATTTATTGCCAGGAGACTTGGTGTCATACAAATCTATTGATACAGTTTACGATACCACCGAAGCTGTGAATTATCCAACAGAGTTTTTAAACTCATTAGATTTACCAGGCATGCCACCATATAATTTACAACTGAAGGTTGGATCTGCGGTTATTTTGCTTCGTAATTTGAACCCACCACAGTTGTGCAACGGCACGCGATTAGTTATTAAAAAATTAATGAAAAATGTTATTGAAGCCATCATTTTAAATGGCAAATTCTGAGGTGAAAGTATATTACTACCGCGAATCCCTATTATACCCACAGATGTACCAATTCAATTTAAACGCCTTCAATTTCCAATAAGATTGGCATTTGCAATGACTATCAATAAGTCTCAAGGCCAAACGATGTCTGTCTGTGGATTTGAGCACATCATGTTTTTCACACGGACAATTATACGTGGCGTGCTCTCGAGTGGGCAAACCATCCAGTTTGTTTGTGTTAACTAAAGATGGGAAAACAAAAAAGATTGTACACTCTGTCGCATTAAGAGACTGATATTGTTTTTTAGTAATATTGTCATAATTAGTGATATGTACATACATTTAATAAATTTAAAAAATAAATGTTTAGTGGTTTGTTTTTTTTTTATATTCCGTTATCATCGACAGTGCTCCATGCCTTTTCCACTCATATACCGAATCCTCATACACTTTCAATAAGTTAGTCATTTTATTCTACCTAAACAATCCCTAGAAATAATGTATATGGCAAAACGAAGTTTGCCGGGTCAACTAGTTTTAATATATATTTTATGTATGTTTAAAAGTGAAATGTACATTGTTTAAATGAATATGTTTAATTTATTTGTATTTAAGTTTAATTATTGCTAACGTTTACATGTTATGTATGCCGGTTAATTTCTATTACATTTCTCGCCCGGACAAGGGCGGCGGGGGGAAGTTACCACGTAACAAAAGTGATATAAGCGATTCAAGACTGCCTCACAAACTCTGAAACTAACAGAGAGCAAACCAGAAGTTTTTTCTTGTTGTCCAGCCGTAAAAAAGAAAAAGAAAAATTGAACAAATTAGTTGACGTGTTGGTGGACACAACCAAATCTAGTTTTACCATAAATGTTACCTCAGATTACCACATGTTTTTAAGCACCACATGCTCCTTTGTGGCAAAGTAGATAGCGATAACAAACGCAGCACCCGAAAGACCAATGCCAAATGGGGGGCCTAAATAATCGGGCAAATCCTAACTGCAGTGAGCAGATCAATCGTCTTATACATATTTAACCGTTTCTATGCCATGCATCAAGCCCAAAGTAAGTTACAGAATTAAGTCTAAGTTTTGTAACTTTCCATAATTTTACACGTGTATTAATAAATTTATTGCCCAAACGCCACAAATTGTTAATATAACAGTGTCGTGTAGCAGCGTATCATGGGTGGCAGCGAGGCGGCTATCGATGGTGCCCCAAGTTATAGATGTCACCTCAAACCTATTAGGATGTGACCAGAGACTGAAATTCTGTACACACGTTGTAAAAATTAATAAATTCATAAATTAAAGAAAAAAATCAATTCTTGGTCAGAATACTGTTCGGTTATATTTTCGGTTACCATCTTGCCTTCACTACCGTTCTCCGGGTAATATCATCTTTTCGTAACTTTAAGTAGGTAAATGTGTATTTTGATTATGTGCTACGCTAGTGTCAGATAGTATAACCATCTAACCATGCTTCCAAAGTGAATTGCATTTCATGATATATTTATATTCTTCTAGTTTCAATCCAGCATCAGCTACTCTCATAAAGAAAGCGCTAAAGCAGATGTGCTCCATAATGACCGAGGAGAATTTGAAAAAGCTCTATAAGCCTCCTTCAGCAGATACCATAGAGTCTATTGGGTTGGCAGCTCAAGGAGATATTCGAAATGCTCTAATCAATTTGCATTTTGGATCACTTAAAGGTAGTATTTTAGGAAATACGAATACTACTTTTGCATTACATACAATAAATATTAATATTCGTCTAGGAGCTCCTAGTCTTTCCACGGAATCGGTAAAAGAACAAAAATTAAAAACAAAGGCAAAAAAACAAAGAAAACTTTCATCCGTGGGGCGAGATGAGAGTATCACGATGATGCATGCCTTGGGAAGAGTATTCCATCCAAAGTGTAAGTAAACTCTCTATTGTTGACATCTAGTTTAAGCAAATGTCCTTTTCGAATTCAGATACAGACGAGGGTAATTTACGCATTTTACTACATCCACCTGAAGACATTGCATCGGCATTTTCAACAGAGCCCAAGAATATCGTTTCATTCATTCACGCAAATTATTTAGGACGCTTTAGTGAATTGGAGGATGTGCTTACAGCATCAGAATCTCTTAGTTTAAGTGACCAAATTCTAAACGATTATAGGGATCCTAATCTCGAGGTTATTGGACTTAATGTAGCAGTGAGGGCTGTTATGATTAGCAACCGAAAGCCAGTTGGCGGGTGGATGCCCATAAGAGGTCCGAAGCGGATTACGGTGGAGTAAGTATATGATTTCAATTAGTTTGAACGCTAACGGTTTCTTTTGTATTTGGGTGTAGTGGCTCGTTCCTAAATATATTGTATTTTCCTTCGATTGTTCATCACACAGATATTTTTTTAAGTATACTTATTATCAAATATGTTGAACACTATAAATATAGAGTGGGCCATAAATTTTTGCACATGGTGTTATATATATTTTTTAACAATTACAATTTAAATGACTTACGTGGGTCGCTTTTTCTTTTTCTGGCGTATTTCCCCGATCGAATCTTGGATTCAGTTAGAATTCACTTATTTATTCCACTATTGATATTCAGTTACAATCTATTTATTCATTCCACAATTGATATTTTTACAATCTATTTATTTATTTATTTCACAATTTATTTTTAGTTACAATTCACTTATTTATTCCACAATTTGTTTTTAGTTAGAATTCACTTATTTATTCCACAATTGATATTTTTACAATCTATTTATTTATTTATTCCACAATTTATTTTTAGTTACAATTCACTTATTTGTTCCACAATTGATATTCAGTTACAATCTATTTATTCATTCCACAATTGATATTTTTACAATCTATTTATTTATTTATTTCACAATTTATTTTTAGTTACAATTCACTTATTTATTCCACAATTTGTTTTTAGTTAGAATTCACTTATTTATTCCACAATTGATATTTTTACAATCTATTTATTTATTTATCCCACAATTTATTTTTAGTTACAATTCACTTATTTATTCCACAATTGATATTCAGTTACAATTTATTTATTCATTCCACAATTGCTATTTTTATAATTTATTCAAGGAACACCATCACGAACCGACTTAATCGGCCGTGTGCTCAAATCTTACCCTTTCTTTTTGATTGCTCAAAACGTACTGTCCTTTAACCCCTTACCAAATCATAATCCTTGGTCGATTCCAATTTGTTTCAAATTCGCCGTTAATTGAGTACCTGCATGTATATGGAAATCAATCGTCTTTTCTTTTTTCCACCCCATGTTGTTGTATTTACTTGTGAATGGTATTTTGGGCAAATCGTACTGATTAGGGTTGTTGGACAGGTGCGATTTAATGTAGGGAATCGAGAAGTTTTTTGCATCGAACTGCAATGGAAATTTTGGCCACAAAATATCAAGTATTTGGAATGGGATTTTGTATTTTAAGGGGGTAATGATTTTCTGGTGGCGCAAGGCTAACCTTGCCCGTAAAAATAAATTATGATGCCTCGAGACTTGCTAAATAAGGCCAAAACCGGATCGCGGTTGTAGTGGCGATGATGATGATGATGATAATGATGAGTAATTTTCTAACATGTGTCTATTTCATGGTGGGGATGTTATTTTCGGGCTTAAAATGTATTGTGCAGAGGATATGAGTTAGTAAGAGTTCCAGGTGCCGCTTGCATGATTATTTCACTGTTTTTACGTACAGTTTCTAGCCCAAAACGGCGATGTCATCCGCATATGCGAGCACTTGTGTGACCCCGTTCAGGGATGCTCCGGCCATGTTGTCGTGTTGTACCTTTCTGATGACATACTCGTGCACAAGGTTAAAAAGACATGGTGAGATGCCATCGCACTGTTTTAGTCCGTCCCGGATTTAAAATGGATCTGAGAGATCGGTTCTTATTCTAATTCGCCCTTTATTTTCATTCATGCAGGTTTAAATCAGTGCCGCATATTTTTTCGGGATTCCCAGCTCAACTACAATATGGTAAAGTCTTTGCCTTGTGACTGAGTCGTAGGTTTTTTTGAAGTCAATGAACAGTTGGTGAACCGTCTCTTCGTATTCCCACTTCTTTTCCAGTAATTGCCTTATTGTGAACATTTGGTCTCTTGTTGACCGGTTCCTACGGAATCCGCATTGGTAGTCTCCCAATCTTTCTTCTGCGTACGGTGTGATTCTCGCCAGTATGACATTTGTTAGTATTTTGTATGTGGTTGGGAGTAATGATATTCCTCTGTAGTTTTCGCAGTCAGATCTGTCACCTTTTTTGAAAATGGAGACGACTATTGAGATTTTCCATTCTTCCGGAATGAATTCCTTATCCCGTATTGTTTTAATCAGTTGGTGGATCTTTCGAGCGCTTGCCTCTCCTCCATACTTCAAAAGCTCTGCTCGTATGCAGTCCGGGAGCCTTGTTGTTTTTCAATCGGTTTATTGCGTCTACAACTTCGTCGAAAGAGGGCTCTGGGATCTCAGTCTCGGCTCTATGTACGTCTGGTGCGTTTATTTGTGGTTGATGGGTGCGCACATTGAGAAGGTTTTCAAAGTACTGCTTCCACCTTGTCACGATATTGTTTGTTTCTGTGACCAGGCAGCCGTTTACGTTTCGAATTATTTTGGCTCTCCCTCGGTATCTATTTCTAATTGAATTAATCCCGGCATACATACCTCTGATATTCTTTGCTCTGGAATTTTCTAGGATTTTTTCGATCCGAGTCTTCTCCCATTCGCGTTTTTTGCGTTTGAAAAGTCTCGTAGTCTCTTTCCGAATTGTCGCGTATCTTTCTGTGTTGACTTCATCATATCCTTCTAAGTGGATCACTCTGAGGCGTTTACGTTGTTCGATCTTTGCCCTGCACTCATCGTCAAACCAAGGTTTGGACTTAATTGTTTTCTTAAATACTAATGCCATTTGGGCTGTTTGTTTGATTGTGTCTCTGATCGATGCCCATTTAGTGCCCAGATTATTGGTTTCCTCTTCCTCACTACTCTCATTCTCTAGGATGGTAAATCTATTCGTTAGTTCCTCTTGATATTCAGCTCTTTTGCGTAGGTCTTTTAGTTTATCAATGTCGAACTTTTTGCTCGTCTCCCGTGATTGCCCATGTGGGTTTGCTGCGGGCCGACTTCTAATTTTGCCTATCACTAGAAGGTGATCGGAGTCGCAATCTGCTCCTCTATATGATCTTACGTCGAGGATATTCGAGTGGTGTCTTTTGTCTATGAGGAAGTGGTCTATTTGGTTACGCGTTACGCCGTCGGTGATATCCATGTGGCTTTATGAATTTGCTTGTGCTTGAACATCGTGCTTTTCACTACCAGATCTTTTGACGCTGCGAAGTGATAATACGAATTCCATTATCATTTGAGACGTCGTGTAGGCTGTCTTTACCTATAGTTGGTTGGAAGATCTCTCCCTTTCCAATTTTCGCATTGAGGTCCCGAGGAGGATTTTAACATCGAATGATGAGATCCCATCAAGTACTTCTTCTAGGGTCTTGTAGAACGTGTCCTTCGTTTCTTCATCTGTAGATTCTGTTGGGGCGTGTACGTTTATAAATACATATTTGTGCCATGGGCCCTGTATTTTTAGCACCGACATTCGGTCATTAATAAATTGCACATCTTTTACATGGGGCGTAATCTTCTTCCTTATGATGAAGCCAGTCCCGAGGTTGTGTGTATCGGTACCTCCACACGCCAGTGCAAACCCGTTGTTTTCGATTAGTTGATGTGGGAGTCGGACTTCCTGAAGCGCGACGATGTCCATTTTATACTGTTTCGCGTTTTCTTCCACGTTTGTATCGCGCCTGGTACATATAACGTTCAAACATTCCGAGGCCGGTCGAAGTGCCGACACGTATATCCCGCTTTTTCCGTTTTTCCCTACGTCTTCTTTTGGCCGAGTTGGTGTTTTCTTGATGATTTGTTCCCTTATGGTAGTGTCGGCTCATCACAACTACGCCTACCGGGTTTTTCGTGAGATTGTTTTTTGTATATTGATTATTCATTTTTGATCCCACGAGTTTTAGGGTTTCAAATAGTCCGCTACATCAGAGTCCCTCTTTGATATGGTAAGGTCTGCTTACTGCTCTGATTCGACCTGGTGTCAGAGATGCACCGTTATAATACAGCCGGTATACCCCTGGCTGCAAACCATCAAATGGGCACGGTGACACGTAACACCCAGGATTAGGGGTGGTAGATCTTTGTGTGTTACTCCTCGCTAGCCTGTCTGACATGGGTGGCCCTACTGGAAGCGTATGCTTCCGTCAGCATAGCCTGAGTGATTCATTGTAGTTTAAGCCCCCGCACCACGTCAAGGTTTCTACCAAGCGGGGGACCTCGTGAGCATAGCTATGGAAATACGTAGAAAGATTTTGAATATATTTAATTTTGAATGATTTTTTTTTAATTGTACTTCTCTCAGGAGAGGCAAACCTATACCGTCGAATCGGCCCTGAAATGCTACTAAATAACTGTTGCAGTTCTTCTTGAACAGTTGCAGGTTGTACCGCTCCGGAAACACTCGCGTGGGGAGGGAATTCCAGTTTTCCTGCTCGGAAACGGAACGAGTTCTAATGCAGAGATGTTCGCGCCATCGGGAGATGAACCGCAAATTGATGCGATCCGTCGGATTATCTTGTGGAACGCATATTAATCGAATTTTGCGGCATAATACTACCAATCTCCGAAGAACTGTACCCGCACGCCTTCGATGTGGTCTTCATCATCATCGACACTACAACCGAGATCCTGTGTTGGCGTTATTTAGCAAGTCTCCACCGGTCCCGATTTCTAGCCGATGTCATCCAGTTTGGCAGTCCCAGACTCTGGGCCTCCTGGTCTACGCCATCCCTCCATCACAGACAAGTTCTGCCGCGCTGTCGCCTTCCATACATCCTGCCCCAAAAGACTTTCCGGGCAGGCTCCTCTTCGCTCATTCGAGCCAAATGTTCCGCCCACACTTCGATGTGATAGCGACTCAAATCCCAACGTCAGCGCCGTGTCCCCGATCAAGTGAATCACTCGTCTCTGTATACTCTCAAGTAGTTCGAGGAGCAGAGATCCAAACATGAGAGCAATATTCGAGCGCGGGTCTAAGTTGGGGTTTATACAGGAGAAAAATTTGGGCCGTAGTAAAATATTTCTTGGCTCTAAAGGGATTACTTAGTTTTTATGGGCCTGGACCTGAGGATATTCGACACGTGCTTATGCCACGATACATTCCCACATACCGTGACGCCGAGCTGTGGAGCCGATGATCTACTTTTCTTTGTGAATGTTATATATTGTGTTTTCATTGCATTGAAGTCGACGAGATTGGACTTTGCTCACTGCAGGACCTTATCCAGATCCCGAATCAGAGAGTCGATCTGGCTACATCTCAGCTATGTAGCTAATGCACCAATCGGCCGAACGCTCGAAAAGGAGGAAACAAGCGTACTATCATCCGCAAAACTGAACACTTTGTTACCCGTTGACGCCAACAAATCATTTATGTGAAGCAAAAACAGGATTGGAGCCAAAATAGAACCTTGGGCCACCACCATTTTTATGGGTCTTTTCAGTTGCCTTCCGACTTCCTTAGATGGGTTGTGAAACGTTTCATACTCGGGACATCTTCTCTTACGCTGTGAATGTTGACGCCTTTTAAGGCACACAGGTCGTAGCTGGAATATTGTTCCTTCTTTGGCTTGAACTTGAACGATTTCCCAGCAGTTAGGTGTCTCGTATGGCGATGATTTAGTAAGTCCAATGTATTCCAAATATTTAATCAACTCGGTAATAATGAACTTTTCCATCAATTTGCATAACATAGACAGTAATGCTATAGGTCAGTAATTTTGCGAAGACACCTTTTCCCGTTTTCTGAGATTGGTTGAATTCGAGCGATTTTCCAGCAGGTAGGAAAAGTCGTCCGTGCATAAGATAAGCGAAAGAGTCTGCCAAGAGCAATTCTGGAGCCCGGTTCTTAAGAACTGTTGTTGGTATTCCGTTTGGGCCAGTTGCCTTTTTACAGTCCAGTCTATGTAGAACGCGATGAATAGTACGTGGGCGGAACCTCGCATCCCACGTAAAAGACCATACCGGCGCGATCACAGGTGGCTCTAAAAGACCAGCAGCGAGATTTGAATTCGCAGAAACTAAAATTGGCGAACACATTCACTTTATATTTTGAATCTGTGACTAACGTCCTGCTGCCCTTCACTAATGGAGGAAAAGAGAATGAAGCGAAATTACTGCCGATAGCCTTTGCCCCATTAACTAGCGGGGACGCGAACCAGTTGGGCGCTCAAGGAGTTTATTGGTCACTCTGTCGTTGTAAGCGTTCTTCACGGTATCAATCCCCTGGTTGCACGCGATTCTGATTCTAATAAAATTCATTCTGTTCACCTCGGTGGGATTGGAGCGCCATAGCTTAAAAGCTCTAGTTTTTCCCGCTGTAATCTGCTCGCATTTTTTATCAAACCAAGGTTTATCAGATAAATTTCGTTTGAAGGATGCGGAATGTAAATTTCCATCCCCAGAAGAATAATCTCCGTGACCGATCCCCCGCAACATTGGAGTCTCTAAAGCACACCTCCGACCACGGAAAGGATGCGAAGAAATCTCGCAAATCGTCCCAGTTGGCAGCCCCGTACCTCCATACATGGTGAAGCTGCTTAGGTCGGTTATTCGCTTGAAATGCAAGTGGTTGCAGGACCGATACCAAGCAGTGATCTGAGTTTCCCAGTGGCACAACAACCTCCACGGTCTAAATGGCCGGCTGGGATGTCAAAAACAGATCCAGGGTGTTGGCATAATCGCCTCGGGTATCCGGCACGCGCGTAGTTAAGTCAAATTGTGTCTAACAGTGAACATCTCCGCCAGTCTCTCAGCTTCGTCGGTTCTGTTAGAATATTGAGAGCGTTTGTGTAAAAAAAAAATACCAATCAGCCGGAATTGCAAATTGCATAAAAATCGCCAAGGACGACAACTTCAGAAGTCGGGTGGTTGATCTGTATCCAGTCGACGGTACGTGAAATATGGCGAGTTGGTTTACTGGGTTTATTTACTTATTTATTTACCTCAGTCCGCGCGAATTTGCTTGAGTTGCGACGTAGCTTGTTATCTAAGTAAGCAAAGAGGGAGGGAGAGACCCGAGGTAATGGGCGTATTTACATAAGAAGGATAGATGATAGTGTGAGCTGTGGGATGTTGAAAGATAGGTTGGTAGGATAAAAGGGTAGGGTGTTGGAATGTATGCGAGTTGTAAGAATGTTAACGGTGAATGAGGGGTGGGGTCAAGGGGGGAAAGACGGGAGTCGAAGCTTGAGATCATCATCATCATCGGCGCTACAACCGGGATGCGGTCTTGGCCTTATTTAGCAAGTGCCGAGGCTTGTTAAATTTTCCATAATAATTTATTTTTACGGGCAAGGTTATTAGCCCTGCGCCGGAAGCTTGAGATCAGTAGAGGCGAAATTGAAATCGAAGGAGGTAGTGTAAGAGTTTGCCACCGCAGCATTCACGAAATGGGTTCATTAGAGTCGTAAGACGTGTGGTGGGCGGGCAAATAGAACAGCCGAGGGTTTCGCGGGTTACGGGGGTTCGTGTGGAGTGTGATGGAGGAGGGCATGCTTGGGCAGTTGATTGAGCCTGAAAGGAGACGGTGGATGAAGAGGATATCGGCATGAATTCTGCGCTCTTCAAGTGCGTTGAGGTTTATGGGGACGGCTTGTGTATGGGAGGAGTCCAAGGATTTTCTCAGTTCAGTCCACGGCGGACAAAACATAGAAAACGACGTTGCACGCTTTCGACCCTGCGAATATGGGACGAGTAGTGGGGAGACCAGACCTGACTGGCGTAGTCTAGATAGATGAAGGCTATGTCGAGTGAACGGGAAACGTAGGGATTAGTGAAATCTTTCGGCTAGCGTTTCACAAATCCAAGGACAGAGTTGGCCTTAAGGATAATGTCATCAATATGTAGGATGAAGTTAAGCTCTCTGTTATATGCCAAGGTCACTTATCGAAGATACAGATGGTATCAGCTGGTTTAGTAGGAAATAGGAACGTGGCGGGGAAGGAGTACGTTTACGGGACAAAGTAATAGAGTGAGATTTAACAACGTTGAGTTCGGAGCAGTTGTTAAGGCACCAAGTTGAGAAACTGTCGAGATCCAATTGGAGAAGTGAGGAGTCGAGAGGAGGGAGGGTCGTTTTGTAGAGTTTAGTGTCGTCCGCGTAAAGAGAGATGGATGAGTATTTGATATGGGAGTCTATGTCCGTAATGGTAAAGATAAATAGGAGGGTTCCCAAATGACTGCCCCGGGGGACCCCTGACGTGGGAAGAAAAGGATTGACACAGTAGGTTCGAGCTTTCAGATAGGAAGATAACCACTTAATCAATTGGGGGTCGAAACCAAGGGAGGGCAGCTTAAAAAGGACAAGATTATGGGAGATTTTGTCAAAGGCCTTGCTAAAATCGGTGGTGATTAGATCGACTTCGTTGCCATTCTCTAAGGCACGGAGAGTATGGGATGAGAACTCAACTAGATTGGTGGTGGTCGACCTACCCAAAAGGAAACCGTGCTGGTTGGTTGAGATGATGAATTTACAACGGAAAGATAACGCGTTGTAAAGAATCCCTTCGAACAGTTTAGGGATATGAGACAGTTTGGCAATGGGATGGTAGTTGCTTATATCGTTTTTAGGTCCCTTTTTATGCATGTGGGTGACATAGGCGGATTTCCAAATACTAGGGAAGACACCTTGTGTGAGGGATAGATTGAAAACCTTTGATAGCGGGAGAGAAACAGAAGAGGAACATTTTTTTAAAAGGACACCCGGAAGTCCATCAGGCCCATGGCTGAACTCGTCTTTAAGTAAGTTTAATTTTTCCTTAACTAGGTGATACTGAATAATTTGAGGGTTGAAGGGGCCAAGGGAGAATTCAGGCAGGTCTTTGAACTAAGACGGATTAGGTTCGAAAAAGATGTCCGTGAAGGATTTTTTAAAGAAAGAAGTGAATAGATTGGCAATAATTAGAGGGTCGGTTGAGGTAATCGTGCCATAGGAAAGGGAGTTAGGATAGGCGTCGGATTTGCGTTTGTAATTTATAAAGTGGAAAAAAGATTTGGGGTCGTTGACCAAGATGGATTGTGTTTTTGAGAGTAGTCGGAGTAGAGGGAGTTGCAGAGCTCGGTAAATTTATAAAAGGAAGAGAGATAGTTGGAGTAGGCTTGGGAGGAACGTGTTTTTAGGAAAATGTTCCACAAGTTATTTCTCTTGTTCCGAAGAGTGTGGAGTATGCGGTTGTACCGTGAGTGTGATAAAGCCGATGACCTGTGTCGAGAATAGGGGACATATAGGGGGATGGCGTAGTAGATATTATAGAGAGTGGCAATAGCTTCTTCTACCCCCAGATAATCAAAGCGAAATGCGATTTTACTAAGATACTCATTTAGAAAGTGAAGTTAGCTTTGTGGAAGTTGTAGGAAAAACTGTCATGAGGTATAGGAATAAGAGAAGCAGGGGATGGCAATTTTCAATGAAAGAAAGGGCTTCTGGACTAGGGGTAACTGAGGAAATGTGGGAGTCCGTTGTAAACACGAGGTGCAGTAGTCTTCCCATATGATTTGGGACATTGCTTGTTTGACGGAGGCATGAGTCGGTGATACTGTTTATAAAAATACGTTCCTTGGAACTTGTGGGGTTTGAGAAGTAAAAGGATTGATCCTCTGCCATTGTCCCTTGGAGAAGGGGGAGGTTGAAATCGCCAAGAACGACGATATCGTTTAGGGAGGTGCGTAACTCGGTTAGGTGATCTACCGCTCTATTCCGAGTTCGTATGTCACGATAGGTCGTAAAGGAGGTATATAGAAGCAAATAGCGCATAAAGACTTAGGGCGCTGGTCGATTTTTATTGCAACATGGTCGAGATTGGGAGAAGAACAGATGGTAATTAGAGATGAGGCGAGTCTGTTTTGAATGGCAAGCAGCATTCCATGGCATGGGGAATTGGGAGCTGGTCGATGAACATTGTCATCGCGAAAAACGTTAAAGGAGGAAGGGAATAATTTTAGACTATTAATATTAGGGATAAGGTTGATCTTAGTTAGAGCGTATAAATCCGGGGGGGGGGGGGGGGGGGGGTCGCCTTTTCCAGAATCGATTGCGTTTTAGAGCGTGGACCTTGGGGTCAAAAAGACTCCATTATTGGGATAGGTAATATTATTGTCAATATATTGGCGAAACGCCGAGTGATCTTTTGACACTTTATTTGGGAGCATGTTGAAATTTACGTGGAATTTAATAAACAAATTGCGAAGGCTATGGGAGTCAGTAGGCAGACCTTTCTGCTGAATGGAACCCATGGCGGCGGTTTTCGTTTTACCTTCATAACAGACAGAACATTCTCGTAGGTCATTTTGTTTCTAAATTTTGACAAGGTCTGCCGATTATCAGATAAGTTTATGCTTTGCTGTGTGAGTTTGACAGTTGGGGGTAAGGGTGGGTCAATTAAAGGTTTGGGGGAAGGATGAGTTGGGCGGGAGCGAGATCTGAGTGGGAGTGGGGTGGTGCGAGAATCGGCCTCGAGTTGGGTGCCGTGGATGAGGGGGTCGTCGGGGGGGGGGGGGGCTGGGAGTGTGTGTCCTGTGGAAGTTGGAACACTTTGCGCCGGTTTTGTGGTCGGGGGGGGGGATTTAATTGAAATAGGGGCAGGGGGTTACGTGGGGCGGGCCGGTTTTTTCAGGTGAATTTGTTGGGGGGGGGGGGGGGGGGTAGAGTGAAGGGGGCTATAGCAGTTGTAGTTACGGAGAAGAATTAGATTATGGATTGGATTCGATTGGATTTAGTGATTCGTGCCAGTCCAGGCCATCAACCATACATCCGGAACATAGTCGAAGATTTCTCCCGATGATATCGATATATATTAAGAAATAAATCATTATTATTATTATTATTATATTATTAGTATTATATTATTATTATTATTATATTATTATTATTATTATATTATTATTTATTGGCCTGTAGGAACCCGGAAGTTCATGTCCTCGCCGACTCGACTCCGCCATCGTTCTCTGTCCTGTGCACTCTCCTTCCACAGTTGACCAGCTGATGCGATCTCCTCAAGGTCAAGTTTAGTTTAGTTTAGTGTGAGGGCAGAACCCTTATTTATTTAGCTTAATGCAAGCTTCCATTAACTTAAATTAAATTAATATAAAAAGTCTTACAGACTATCTTAAAACTAAAGTAAGAAGGAGAAAACAAGAAAAAAAACCGGGAAGGTGAAGGTGACTGCGATGGGGGAGGTAGGAGCCTAGGGAGGAGCGAGTGTATGTGGGGGTGGTAAATTCGACATTTGTGAGACAGTGACAGTGCAGGGCATGTCTACGTACTGGTAGGGGGCGGGGTTGGTGAGCTGGGGGAAGAGGATGAAATTGTGGGTCGGGCTAGAGGTACTATTTTGAAGGTAGAAGAGGAGAGGTAGGATTGCAGGGTAGCGGGGATTATTTGGAGGGAGGGGGCGGATTTAGGACGGGTTTATTCTGAGACGTCGTTTAAGAGTGGGGGTCAAACCTAACATTGTCCTCCCACCTCCGTCACGGCCGCTATACCGGTCTCTTTCCCGTTGGTCTACCGTCAAGAATTCGACGCACGGTTCTATCGTTGCCCATTCGCCCTACATGCCCGGCCCATCTTAATCTTCGCGACCTGACTACTCTACTACTACTGTAGGTTTGCGGTATATTGTGGGGGTTCCCTATATTACGCTGAAAACCAACCCACAATTCCAACCACAATTTCATCCGCAGACCGCGCACAACTTTTCATTATGAATTCCCTGTAATCTAAAACATCGTTCATACATTTATTGCATTACCATAGTTCACTGAAAAGAACTCCTAACATGCAACATAAATCGAAAACTTATCGGCGCCCCTGCCAGCCAGGGTTTCCTGCCACGCACATGCGCAGCACATTTCCGTTGCTTATTTTCAGTCATCCCAGCTTTTGTCCAACCGACAAAACTAGTCCGCCCACCTCGCGCCCAGCCGCCGAGAATCAAATTCTCCTACATGAGAATACGCACATAGGGAATGCCATCCTTCCCACGGTCAACGATGCCGTGCACAAGCATCATGGTGCAAGTATCCCATTTACTCGCGACACAAGTTGTCCTTATGACGGGGAGATAATTTGCGCAGCTGCATGAACGCCACCATGATGTCCTTACATCAATCCCCTTTTTCTCGTTTTCGTTTTCGTTTGCCCACTGCCTGGCAACATGAGCAAACACGCATCCTCGCCGTGATCAACTCAGAGAGATCCTCTCTGATTGGTCACTGCAAAAGAAACCACGTTTCTCGCGAGTACCGAAACCCACCCTTAGCGGACGACTGACTCTGCACGAGTCATTTTTAAGGGGAGTCGCATTTCAAACACCGCCGTGGACGGTCACATTTTTACAACGGAGTCGACATTTAGCCACAACCAGGATCGGTCGCGATCACCTCAACATGGCAAAAATAAATTTTAACGTACAGCGGGAGAGTCGTGGAGTGCTTTCGTTTGGAGAAACGAATCAAACATTTTTAAAGGAGATAGCCGGCGTGACGAGTTCGTTTTTCAGTGTCGAGTGTGAGTGAATTTGCACACTCTTAATCGAAGAGCTGGACGCACACATAGTTTTAGTTAAATCGACTTATGAATAATCTTTATGTTTTGTTGAAACTAAGTGCCGATTTAAGATTCTGACGACTTCATTCAAAGATAACATCGTGAGTGAATTTGCACACGCTCAATCGAAGAGCAGGACGCTCATATAGTTTTAGTTAAATCGTCTTATGAATAATCTTTATGTTTTGTTAAAACTAAGTGCCGGCTTAATATACTAACGAACCCGATCAAAGATAGCATTAAGTGTGTTAATTTAATGAAATAATAAATGTGCTTGCGGTTCTATAAAAGCAGTCTATCAGAACAATTTTCAAATCTTATTGTCAGTTTCCTAATTAAGAAGAAAACAAATCTACTAGAAAATTTGCTAATTAAGACGAAAGAAACAGTGTCAAAAATACAGTATATGGATTACAGGCAAACAGCCGTGTTTCATTTGGTTTCTCCAGTGGACATTTCGCAGCAGCAGTAGTGGGGCTTTATGTGAACCCGTGCCCGTGCTGGCACCTAACATAAAGAAATCGGCGTATCATCCGTTTAACATATCAACAACAACACGGAACGGAAACCAACACACGCCAACAACACCTACCGCCCCACAATAGCTCTTCCAGTTCGTGGTTGTGGAGAAAGAAAGAAATTAAGAAATAAATCACAAAGTTTAATATTAGTAGGCAGAAAAGGAATAAGGCCGAAAGGCTATAATTTTGGGCATTAGTCATCTTATGTTTACCTTAGAGTATCCGCGGGGGACCAGTTAGTTAAGATTTAGTATAGAGAAGCTAGAGTTCAAGAATTTTTGTCTAGCAGTTAAGTTAAAAAACGAATTATATAAAATGTAAAATACAAAAATATATACATATAATCAGTCGGCATAAATTCGTCGCCGTCAAAAAATTTAAGTGCGGATTCTTTATAAATTGTCTGATATAATACATTTTATTGAAATCAAAAACCCACGAAAATGTGCTTGATCAAATATTTCTATTTGCAGGAACTCATCCGAACTGAGAGAGCTGGGTTTGGACCAGAGCATGTCACCACGTTTACTTGCATCTGACTATAGGACCTTCGTTAGAATAATTAAAAAGGCGAATGCATCGTCATAAAATTTAACATTTATTAACCAATTTTAGAGAGATGAATGTTTCAATAATATTTAATGTTGTATTTAATTTTTTCTTCCTCCGAGTCTGTGTTTAAAATATGTCCGTATATAACAAAGGTAGCCATTTACAAAATTGTTAATAAATGCTGAGCAAACTATTGAAAACATCGAGATCATTATTCTGTTGAAAGCCAATTTCTGTATGTCGTGAATTTAATCATGATAAAAACATACCCCTGTTTCAGATAAACAAAGTCACTATTGTATGCTACAGTCTATTGTATATATTGTAACTGTGGAGTTTCTAAGACGTACTACTAGTTTTATACTTTATTTATATATATATATATAGCTCGAGTTTGAATCGGATTCTCTATTTACTTTCCCGGTAATTAAATCAAATATATAGTTATACGAATTATTTTAATAATAGGATCTTAATTCATAGATAACATTAATTAATAATTTTCATTTCGTAATCCCTCTCAATCCATAAGTATCTTTCTAATATCGCGACTAGATAACAAAATTCTTCAGACTAACTAGACTTTGAAAAACCAACGAATATAAGTTTTCAGAAAGCGCTATAATAATGCCTAAACTATAACAAAAATAATATTTAAATGCTAACCTAATCGGCCGTTACTAGCAGCGTGCATTAAACGAAGTATAAAAAAATGTAAATATCCATTATCGTTTTTGATATACAAAATCCGGCTTTGAATTAAACAAGATGACTGCGCAATTGGTGGGTCATTGCAGAAACAAATAATCTCAAAAGCAGTTGTTTTTTATCGCGTATGACACATAAAGCTTATCGCACGGTCATCTTTTGTGGTCCCCGATCGTAGAAAAGCATGTAGGCTGGAGCGCTCAGCACTTCGTCAATAGATACTTCTCGGATTACGGTATCCGATGTGTAAAACCATCTGTAAATATAAATACATTATTTATCGCACTTAAATTTAATAAATTGAGTTTGATATTAGTTTCAATTCACCTGTGAGAACTTCGCAATGCCCCTCTTCGATAAGTCACAAAATGTCCGCTATTTGCTTCTCCGGAATGCACCACAACCGCCAATAGGCGATATAAATTTTTAGGGAACATCGTCCCAAAAGTGTTATAATTTCCGAAGTTGTCATGGTTATTTCCTGTAGGGACACTTGATGAAAACAAAGACATAGTTGAGCCCCAAGGTGTATTCGTCTATGACCAACAAACATCGATAATTATTTGAATTACCCAATAGAAAAAGTATTTGATTTACCTGACTGTTAAGGTGAGGCTGGACAAAACTATATGGAGCCATAGATAGGCTCTCGGGGAAATGAACGTAATCCTGGCGTTTGCAAACTTGTCCAGTCGGTAGCCAGACTGTACGTAAAATATGAATGCAAAGACACGGTGGTAGTTTGGCAAACGTGAGCGACTTCGTGTGATTCGTGGTTTCGTTGCACGAATCACATTGAAAACCAGTTACATCTTCGGAAGCTATATATTCGCTAAGTAAATGACCCAAACTTAATCCTGATCGGCGCTGGTCGGGTAAATGGAGAGTAATGCTGTCGAATTTATCGTAGCGAACCGCCGACTGAAAACACAACAATGTTTAATGCATTATAATAATAAGTGTAGTAAAAAGAAATCCATTATTTTTACATGAAATTGAAGGCTTTCTTTAGCATAGTCAGAATGATCTGATTTGAGTCAAATATGCACCGTTTTGTTCGATCACTTGTTGACAATTCGAAAGTAATTTGATTATGCGTCTCTCATAGAATCATCATCATCATCATCATCGGCACTACAACCTGGAATCGGTCTTGGACTTATTTAGCAAGTCCTGAGGCTTGTTAAATTTTCCATAATGATTTGTTTTCCGGGTAAGGTCATTAGTCTTGCGCCAGAGGCTCCCCGACGGGGAATCGAACCCCGGTCTCCCGCGTGACACGCGGGTATACTAACCAGTATACTATTGAGGAGCATAGAATCTCATAGAATCCCTCGTCCTTATTGGCAAAAATCTGGGACAGCCGATTTTCATAAGCTTCTCTTGAGGCGAGTTTCTCATCAGCAAAATCATTCGCCATAGACAGGAACAGGTGGTAAACACTTGCTCCCAGGTCCAGACTAAAAGGTAAGGCGGATGCATAAGAACCTCCTAACTAAGCGCCCGGAACTTCTGGCGAGTCACTATCGATGTGTGTGGCCTGGCATTGTCCTGATAGGACATAATTCCTCTCCTATTGGCCAAAGCTGACCGCTTCTGGGCGATTACTTCCTTCAGACGGTCGTCAGTACACAGTACAGTATATGCGCTCCACAAGACAATCCGACGGATCGCACCAATCTGCGGGTCAGTCCCCACGGTGCGAACATCTCTGCATCAGAACTCGTTCCGTTACAGAGCGGGAAAGCTGTAGAACTCCCACCCCGCACGAGTGTTTCCGGAGCGTTACGACCTGCAACTGTTCAAGAAGAAGAACTGCAACGGTTATTTAGTGGCATCTCGGAGCGCCGTATCGGTGCTATAGGTTCGTCTCTCCTGAGAGAAGTATATATATATATACTTTTTTTTTAATAGACCTCTCGGGAGAGGCGAACCTATAGCGCCTAGTGGGCGCCCCGAGATGCCATCAAATAACTGTTGCAGTTCTTTTTGAACAGTTGCAGGTTGTAACGCTCCGGGAACACTCGCGTGGGAAGGGAGTTCCACAGCTTCCCCGCTCTGCAACGGAACGAGTTCTGATACAGGGATGTTCGCGCTGTCGGGAGATGAACCACAAACGGGTGCGATCCGCCGGATTGTCTTGTGGAGCCCATATAGACCGAATTGCGTGGAACAATACCACGCATCTCCGAAGAACAGCACCCGTGATAATATCTGTAGAACAGACAGAGGTCGGCCACGCGCCTTCGATGTGATAGCGACTGTAGTCCCGACGTCAGCGCCGAGTCCCCGACCAGGCGGATCGCTCGTCTTTGTACCCTCTCAAGTAGGTCGAGGGTATGTTTAGGAGCCGAGCTCCAAACATGAGAGCAATATTAGAGCGCGGGTCTAATTTGAGATTTATATAGGAGAAGAAGTTGGGCCGGAGTAAAGTATTTCTTGGCTCTAAAAAGATAACTTAATTTTCCTGAGGCTGATCTGACGATACCCGATACGTGTTTATGCCATGATACATTCCCACAGACCGTGACGCCGAGCAATCTCAAACTTTCCCCAGCCTCGAGGGCCCGGCCACTCATCATCAGCTGTGGAACCGATGATCCGGTTTTCTTTGTGAATGTTGTATACTGGGTCTTCGTTGCGTTGAAGTCGACAAGATTGGCCTTTCCCCACTGCAGGACTTTATCTAGATCCTGGTTCAGAGAGTCAATCTGTTTACATCTCTGTTGGTGCGACGTTGATGCACCAATCGGCCGATCACTCGAAAAGGAGGAAACAAGCGTACTATCATCCGCAAAACTGAACACTTTGTTATCCGTCGTCTCCAACAAATCATTTATGTGAAGCAAGAACAAGGTTGGAGCCAAAATAGAACCCTGGGGCACCCCCGAATTAACAGGATACAAATCCGAACACTCGCCGTCCACAACAACCCGGATCGATCGATTCTCGAGGAAGCTCGTCGTCCAGTCGCAAAGCTGTTGGGAAAGTCCATATGAACGAAGTTTGCTTACCAATGCCCCATGCCAGACGCGGTCAAAAGCCTTGGAGATATCTAATGCGACCGCCCTTGACTCACCATGCCGTTCAATCGCAGATGTCCATATATCGGTCATAAGTGTCAAAAGGTCTCCTGTGGACCGCCTGCCACGGAATCCGTATTGACGATTATTTAGAAGACCGCTGCATTCCAAATACTTAACCAACTCTGTATTGATGACTTTTTCCATTACCTTAGATAAAATAGACAGTAATGCTATCGGACGGTAATTTTGTGGGAGACACTTTTTTCCCGTCTTTGGGATTGGCTGAACTCGAGCGATTTTCCAGCAGGCAGGAAAGGTCCTCCGTGCATAAGATAAGCGGAAGAGTCTGCCAAGAACCGGCGATAGTTCTGGAGCACAGTTCTTAAGGGCTATTGCTGGCATTCCGCCCGGGCCGGTTGCCTTCCTACAATCCAGTTCACGTAGAATGCGTTGAATAGTGCGTGGACGAAATCTCACATCCCGCATAGAAGACCGTACCGGCGAGATCACAGGTGGCTCCAAAAGGCCGGGGTCGAGGTTTGAATTCGCGGAAAATAAATTCGCGAACACATTAGCTTTGTCCATTGAATTCGTGACTAATGTCCCGCTGTCTGTCACCAACGGAGGGAATGAGGAGGATGCGAAGTTACCGCTGACAGCCTTTGCCATTGACCAGAAGGAGCGCGACCGGTTGGGCACCGAAGGAGCTTATTGATCACCCTGTCGTTGTGAGCTTTCTTAGCAGTATCAATCGTCTGGTTGCACGCGTTTCTGATTCTAACAAAATTCGTTCTGTTAACATCGGTGGGTTTGGAGCGCTATTGCTTAAAAGCTCTATTTTTTGCCGCTGTGATTTGCTCGCATTTTTTATCAAACCAAGGTTTATAGACGAACTTCGTTTGATGGAATGTGGAATATACATCTCCATCCCCAAAAGGATAATCTCTGATACCAACTCCGCACAAGCGTTAACATCGGAGTTACCGAAGCACACCTCGGACCGTGGAAAGGATGCAAAGAAATCCCGCAAATCGTCCCAGTTAGCAGCCCCATACTTCCATACATGGCGAAGCTGCCTAGGCCGGTTATTCGCTTGATATGCAAGTGCTTGCGCGACAGATACCAAGCAGTGATCTGAGCTTCCCAGTGGCGCAAAAACCTCTACGGTATAAATACTCGGTTCGGATGTCAAAAACAGATCCAGAGTGTTCGCATAATCGCCTCGGGCATCCGGCACTCGCGTTGGCTCCCCCACGAGTTGAGTCAAGTTGTGGCTTACAGCAAACATCTCCGCTAGCCTAGCAGCCTCGTCGGTTCTATTAGAATGTAACAACCAGCTGGAATTGTGCACATTTAAAATCGCCAAGGACAGCAATTTCAGAAGCTGGGTGGTTGATCTGTACCCAGTCGACAGTATGTGAAAAATGTTCGAAAATTGTCGCCGGTCGATCGTCATTCTGGGAGCGGTAAAGACAGCAAAGAAAATTAACGGAATTCCTCAGCATGACTCTCAACCATATGATGTCCATATTATTTGGTTCCAACGCCTCCATCCTCTGGCAAGCCAGATCAGACCGCGCGAAGACGCAGACTCCCCCCTTAAAACGGAATCTCGAATGTAAGTCGTATCCTGAGTAGCGAAGATATGTCGAATCAGTTGACGAATCGACCTGGTTCTCAGTTATCAGGTTTCGTTGTTTGCAAATATTGGTGGACAGCGTTTACGTTCGTATTGATGAAACCGATGCCCCTGATGTTACAAAATGCCGTCACCAGTCGAGCGTGGGCAGAGCCTCGAGAGCGAGCCCGGTTATGCGATGACGAACCTCTTAAAGTTCCATTATTTATCATGATATCTGCATAATGTTCCCTCTGACTCAAACGATCACAAAACTGTCTGAACAGGTTTTTTAGTACCAAATCTTATCTTTCTAATGCTATATAGCGTAACCCGATCGAGCTTATACAACGCGAGATATAGAATACTAAAATAATGGATTTCTTTTTACCACATCTTATATAATATAATATATAAAACAATATAATAAAATATAATATATTATTCGATATAGCGTATAAGATGTAAAATAAATATTATACAACGCGAGATATAGAATACTAAAATAATGGATTTCTTTTTACCACATTTTATATAATATAATATATAAAACAATATAATAAAATATAATATATAATTCGATATAACGTATAAGATGTAAAATAATATAATATGTAATAATAATAATACTGTATAACTGTTTCATTTAGTTCGACCCACAAGTTACATTTTTTTATTGATCGCGCCCACACAAACCAGGAATCAGGTTTGTCAACATTTTAATAGGTGCCACATCGTTAGCACACAAAGTTTGTCCAACCACAAGAGAATTATAGGACGTGAGGAAGAAATCGTAAAAGGCTATTCGCTTTTGCATAACATAACAGAATCAGACTCGTCCAAGATGTGATAGAGCTTATGCTTTATAAATAGACTACTGTATTATTGCCTCCTCTATTTACACCGCTAATACTTCGAGCCAGATTGGGCACCAACTTTACCTTTTTTTAACGACCACGTAATTATAGATTTCACTACATCATTTACATAATTATAGATCTCAATACTCTTAGGACACGAACAGCAATTTTAAAAAAGCGGAGCCAATTAAGTTAAACTTACCTTATATCCACATCCGTTACAAACGATTTGGCTACCCAAAGCTCCCTGGAATGGATGGGGCACTTGTAACGGTGCTTGATCACTCCAAATCTAAAATCATGCCTATTTTAAATATCTTAGGATGAGTCTATTCCACACATACCGAAACACGTCCAGGTCCACGAGATAACCTCTCCAAAGATCTGCATGAATTCGAAACTCTCTTATTAAGAATACCATCACCGAACTGCGTGTGAACGTCACGAGATCGACTTGGTCGTTTATCTCCGAAATCCAATGCTGATACATTTTCATCAGCCATCAGGGATCTTGGTCCATTGCAATGATCATCATTATTCTCATTGCAAACAGACGCTGGAGAATCAGGCGTGTGAGCTTCGGATCTTGCTAGACGCGTCAAATTCGTCGATTCATCATAGTCTGCATTCAAAAAATCCGAGAGTAATGCACTCGAAGGCCTCTGTTGCTGAACTACTTCCAGTTGTCCCCCATTATTTGGTAACAAAGCGTCTGACAAACATCCGACTTTCTTTGGCTTTAAGCATTCTTCCTCCAATGATGATAGGATAACATGAAATAGTTCATGAGCATCCTGTTCACCTTGCGGAATAACCCATCTTATTGCAGTCAATGCACGTATTATAGCACCAGGCGAATACGGATCACCTCTAAGAGTCGGATGGGTACCATTAACAACTTCCAAAGTATTCAATAGTGATGTAATTAAATTCTTTTTATCTGATGATACGCCATTGTGCAGTTGTAGCCAAGCTATAAATTGTGGACAAGCAGCCATGGCCTGCAACAAGGTATTCAAAAAACAAGTTCGTCCGAAATTATGCAGACCTGCTATTTGTCCACGACGTTGGCGAAGTCGTGACGAACCTATTCGTAATGTAAGTTTCCATGCGACAAACAAACGATAAATTTGGATTAACTATTTTTAGTTGATAGTTTTCCATGCCTTACCTGATGGCCCCCAAAAAACGAATGCTCCAACAACTGCAGCAACTGTGACACCTGCAGCCATCAATATCTTGTCACCTTCCATTGTACTGGGAGTATTTGTTTGCAATGTTTATATTTCATATATGTAAAATTTCAACATTTTGTGCACGAAATTTTTTTAAACACCGAGACACCCTTTTACTTCTTTAACAATAAGGAATCAATTTATAAGGTAAAAGCAAATTTTCTTTTTTTTTTTACATTCAAGGAAAAATGTCTGAAAAACGTCAAAAGATTGATTTGTGCTCTGTCAAAGGCAGATAACAGAAGTAGAACCATTACGACATTTTGCTTGATGTTGGAAATTGAGTGAAGTCCGTAATCACTCAATAGCAGTATGTGGGCATATGGATAGGGTGAGTGTTTAATTTGGCAGTTGCTTCAAAATATATTTTCAACAATTCAAACAAAATAATTAGAATTAATACAGTTTTATAGTTGATAAAATAATAATAATTAGAATGAATTCAGTTTTATAGTTGATCTATGAAGGCGGGAAACATGATCAGGTAGAGCATTCCACATTGTGATTCGGCTAAAGAATGACTCTATGTTTATTTGTGCGCCTTGACTTTCAACGTGAGTTGATGTGCATTGCCAGATTGACGGGTATCGCGGGAAAATATCTGAAGAGGTGGAACACATTCAGCTAGTTCAGTTGTGCATCGACCGTGATAATACCTATAGAAAAGAGAAAGGCATGCTACTTTGCGCCTATGTTCTAACGACGGAATTGATCGACTTACAGCTGGCTCCCCAATAAATTTCACTATTCGTTTTGCATCCTATCAAGCACGTGTAGTACAGTTTTGGATGCGCCTGACCAAATATGGCAGTTGAACTTCAATGTTGTATTTTTTGCATCCCCATACATTTGGCCGCACTTTTCAGATATATGGTTGTTCTAATTAAGAGTCGAATTAATTCGAGTGCCGAGGATTGACATTTCTTTGGCTTCGTCGATGCAAGTGGCGTTCATCGAATATATATTTAAATTGAGGTTCGCCTTCGACGACAAGAGGTGGCACCCGATTTTTTAAAGGATTAAATTCGACCCGGTTAGGCAAACCCCGTTGATATATCTTGTTGAGGTCGGAATAATATATTGAGCGTACCCTCATCATCATCATCGGCAATACAACCAGGATTTGGTTTTGGCATTATTTAGCAAGTCTCTCCACCGCTACCCGGTCCTTAACCGAGAATTGTTAAATTGTCCATAATAATTCGTTTTTCCGGACAAGGTTATTAGCCCTGCGACAACCTTTCTCAGGATGCCGCTGCATGCATTAGTTCACTACTTGTCGGTTCCAAGTATTCCACATTCGTATGGTTCGGCTAAAGAATGACTCTCTATATTTATTTGTGCGCCTGAAGTTGACTTTCAACGTGAGTTGATGCGCATTCTCAGATTGATGGGTATCGCGGGAAAATATCTGAGGATGCGGGCCGCTTTCAGCGAGTTCAGTAGAACAACGACCGTGTCAATATCTATAGAAAAGAGATAGTTCTAACGACGCATTTTATCGACTCACAGCTGGGTCCCCAATAAATTTCACTGCTCGTTTTTGCATCCTATCCAGTACGTGTAGTGTAATTTTGAATGCGCCTGACCAAATATGGGAGTTGAACCGAGACGGAGATGGGAGGACAATGTTAGGTTTGACCTTGAGGAGATCGGATCGGCTGGTCAAGCGTGGAAGGAGAGTGCACAGGACAAGGCACGACGGTGGAGTCGAGTCGGTGAGAACATGAACTTACGGGTTCCTACAGGCCAATAAATTAAAAAAAAAAAAAAGTATTCCCTTTCAAAAACAAAAATTTAATTACAGCTCGATACTCAATTTAGTCCATTTTCACAAAAACACTCGCATCGACTCATTCAAACGACTGTCAAATAAAAACTACGGGTACAAAATGCCTGACATTTTGGTGGGTAACTGTCAAGAGATGCACAACTACATTCAGTAGCTTTTATTGACGAGTGCTAATATCTTCACGTTGAAGTTCACGTCGGAAACTTTTCACGCTACCTTCGTTATAAGGTGTTTGCTAAATCATTACACCCGATTCATAGATAGGCTCTCTCAATCCTTACCCCGACGATTTTTTTTACACTAACGCGCGCACAAAAGGGGATTTTGAAGTATCCTTAAATGTCAGAGACATCACAACGGCCAGGAAACACATGATCAGGCAGAGCATTCTACATTCGTGTGGTTCGGCTAAAGAATGACTCTCTATGTTTATTGGTGCACTTAAAGTCCACCTTCAACATGAACTGATGCGCATTCACAGATTGACGGGTATCGTGGGTAATTGTCTGAAGGGGCGGAACACATTCAGCAAGCTCAGTTGAGCAACGACTGTGGTAATACCTATAGAAAAGAGATAGGCATAATACATTGCGCCGGTGTTCTAAGCGCGGAATTGGTCGACTTACGGTTGGGTCCCCAATATGTTTCACGGCTCGTTTTTGCATCCTGTCGAGCACGTGTAGTGCAGCTTTGGATGCGCCTGACCAAATATGGGAGTTGAACTCCATTTTTGGACGAATATACGCCTTGTAAATAGTGGCCAGGTTGGATGGAGTGAAGTATTTTTTGCATCTGTTAAGGAATCCCATACATTTGGCTGCACTTTTCGCAGCTTCAAATATGTGGTCATTCCAGTTAAGAGTCGAATTAATTCGAGTGCCGAGGATTGATAGTTCCTTGGCTTCGTCGATGCAAGTGCCGTTCATCTACAGTGTATTTACTTTGGGGTTCGCTTTTGACCACAGGAGACAGCACTGAGCTTTTCAGGCTTTGAACTCAACTCGGTTACATAATCCCCATTAATATATTTTGTTGAGGTAGGAATTCAGTGTATTAAGCATAACCTGCTGATTGGTATTGACGATCAAAGAGTTTGGTCGGGAATGTTCGTATGAGTATGAGAAACTCAGTGCGTTATCATCAGCAAACGGCTGGATTGGGTTGTGGCTAATGGACAAGAGATCATTTATAAACACGAGGAAGAGAGTGGGTGAGAGTACCGAACCTTAGGGAACACCTACATTAATTTAATGGGAGACAAATTTGACACCATCAAGAACCACTTGGAATGAACGGCCAGAAAGATAGTCTCTTATCCATTAGATCAGGGAATTGTCCACTCCATATGAATGTAATTTTGACAAAAGACCTGGATGGCAAACTCTGTCGAAGGCTTTTCGAGATATCTAGTGCAACAAGTTTGCTTTCTCCGAAGAAGTGATGGAATGGCTTCACTTTTCGGTAAGGTACGCCATCACATCTCCTGTGGACCAGTTGCTACGAAAACCATTTTGGCGGAGTGAAGAGGGACACTTCTTCAAGAGAATTGGTGGAATCCCATCCAGACCAGCGGATTTGTTTGCGTTTAGCTCCTTGAGTGCCCGGGCAACAGTACGTGTTCGGAAGCGAATCTCTCTCATGGTGTGCTGTTTATGCTCAAGTTGAGGCGGCACTGATGTGGTATCAGGCAGCGTTGAGTTGGCTGCAAAATGTGCAGCAAGTAGATTCGTTTTCTCAATTGCACTTGTGACTGCTCTGTCATCGACTATTAGCGAAGGAATGGATGAGGAGACCGAATTTTGGACGTTCTTCACAAATGCCCAAAAATGTCTACTACCTGTGGGAGAGTGTAGTATTTTTTGTCTCACTCTCCGTTCATGCAAGAACTTTGCCCGTTGAATATACGCATTGCAGTCATTTCTAGCTCTCAAGTCTTTTCCGGTTTTCCTCAGTATTGTTTGGTTTATACAACCGGAAGCTCGACTCTTTAGCCTTAATGACATCTCTGCACCCGGAATCGAAACACATATTTCTCTTGGGTTTGATACTGTTTACTCTGTGTGGAATAAAGGTTCGCATGTCAAGCAGAATCGCGTTTGTCAATGTGTCCGCTATAGAGTTAACATCGTTATTGAGGAAAATAACAACCAATTTAACTTCCCAAAAAAGTCGTTCAGATCTTCTCGGTTGGCTTTCCCATAGAACCGTACTGTTCTTTTGGGAGTTTTCTCGTTAGCGTTGCTGTTGGTTAGAGCAAATTTAGCTGACACGACACAATGGTGCACAAGGGCGAAGAAACTTTAATTGTGTATTTGTTTGGGTGGGAGATGAGAAACGGGCTCAGTATGTTGATGGAATGACCATCTATGGTATATGCTACCCGCGTTGGCTCATTGACGAGTTGAGTTAAATTATTTGACTCAGCAAAGGGCTGAACATACTGACCTTTAGGTGTTATGTGTCCGAAGTAACGAAGCCACTGAGAGTTATGCACATTGAAATCACCCGCAATAACGATTTCAGTGTGCGGATATAGGGTCAAGATCTTATCGATAGAATCAGATAGAGCATCAAAATCGTTAAAAGATGCGTTTCTATCCAGATTTGGGCTTCTGTAAAGAAAGCAGTAATGCATGATATACCCACGAACGTGAAGTTTTAGCCACGAGAAATTAAATTCTGGATTGGAGCAGAGCCCATATTGTGGCAGAAGCTGATAAAAAATATCACATCGTATGTATGTAGCTAGACCACGGTGTGGAAAGAACAAAGCCAGTAAGTTGTAAACGGGTGTAGTAAAATCAGAAATATCTGCATCAGTTATTACCTGAGTCTCGCTAAGTGCAAGGATTGCTAGTTTCTGGTTACAGACGTGGGCGGATACGGAGGAGAAATTCCACCCTAGGCCACGAATATTGCAGAGATCGACGTGAAATTGCCGTTCATTGTTATTATACTAAGTTATTGGGCTCGAATGGTTCTTTCCTTAGGCAAGTTATATTAACAAACATAGACTTTACCTTCAAATTGTAACCGGAACAACGAAGATATGTGAAGTTGATGTGTCAATCTGAGTCTTGGTTAAGACTGGAATGTCGGATAAGGCTTCGCCGCTTGGAAACTTTGGTAACGGCATTTACATTTGTATTAATGAAAACGAATCCTTTGTTATATAAAATGCTATTACAAAACCACTTTGCAATGTATAATGAGTGGATCGATTTCGCGTCCCAAAAAACCCATTGGGAGACTATTTGACATATGGAAGATGCTATCTCAGAAGGCATTACTATGTTTTTTTCACTTTAAACCTGGATCTGAGATAGTATCCGAATGAGGAGCTTTTTTATCTCCGGAATTCTTTATTTTGGAAGGTAACATTACGCCACTGTCCCATCCTTAGACCAAACGATCCACTACGTTCTGAAACACTGTGAAATGTTGCCAACTATATCGGCAAACTTATCATCATCATCATCATCGGCACTACAACCGGGATCCGGTCTTGGCCTTATCTAACAAATCTCTCCATCGCACCCGATTTCGAGCCGATTTCATCCAGTTTGGCACACCCAGGCTCTGGGCGTCCTGGTCTACGCCATCCCTCCATCGCAGACATGGTCTGCCGCGCTATCTCCTTCCATACATCCTGCCCCAAAGGACTTTCCGGGCAGGCTCCTCTTCGCTCATTCGAGCTAGGTGTCCCGCCCACCGGAGTCTACCGAGCTTAATTTTGCTTACAATATTAGCTTTAACGTAAATCGCGTACAACTCATGGATATACCGTCTCCGGAATCGTCCCCCCTCACATACAATGGGGCCAACAATTCTCCTTAAGACCTTCCTCTCGAATGCGGCTAAGAGTTCAGAGTGCCTTTTATTGAGCATCCAGGTCTCTGTTATCTGCGTGGGCAAGTATCTGGCAGGACTTGGTGACAATAGTCTCTCTAGTTGTAACGGCAGAGTCACGGATTGCTTTCCCCAACGCCAGGTTGAAGCGGAGGCAGGCCAGACCGTCCCCTTGTCGGAGTCCATTAAAGATGTTTATTGGTTTTGACAGAAATCCCACTTTACTGGACTAGTTACGTTTGTTATGGCCAACCTACAAAGTCGTATCAATTTGTTTGGAATGCCGAACTCTCTCATGACATTATTTAGTGCTACCCTGGCTACGCTGTCGTAGGCCGCCTTAAAGTCTATAAATTGATGATACACTGTAATCTTAAATTCCAGACATTTTTCCATCGCCGGCTTAAGGGTGAATATCTGATCAATCGCTGATTTGCCTGGGATGAAGCCACACTGATATTGACCAATGATGTTTTTAGCGTATGGGGCTATTCGATCTTGTAGGATAATGGAGACTATCTTATAGGCGGTACTCAGCAATGTTATACCCCTATAGTTGCTGCACAGTGTGATATCTCCCTTCTTATCTATGGGGCAAATTATACCACGACGCCAATCTTCCGGACCCTCCTCTTGCTCCCATACGTGCACAATGATCTCATGAATTGCGTGATGTAACGCTGCCCCTCCTTGTTTGATCAGCTCAGCTGGTATGCCATCAGCTCCAGGCGCTTTATTTGATTTGAGCTGTCTTATGGCTTTTAATGTTTCCTCAATGTTTGGTGACGGCAACATTTGGTCTTGATTTTGCATTAGTGAAGCTTCCAATTATTCTGTGAGCTGGCCATTTAGCAATTCATTGAAGTTCACTTCCCATCGCTCCAGAATGCCTTCAGGATCGGTGATCAGATTACCAGTTACAAATAAATAAAAGAACACGATCTTAGTTAAAATAAATAAAAAGACACGATTTTTCATTTTAAACACTATTTTTGGAAGCGTCAATCTTATGACTACTTCAGTTCGAATCTATCTTAAGATTCTTATTTAATATAATATTAATTTATTTTACGAGGGGCTCTTGCCGCTTCGGAATCTAACTTAAGACTGATTTATATTTCTATCTTTACTTAAAATCGAACATAACAATAATAATAGAATGTACCTCAGGTAGTTACAAAATGTCTACCTGTTAATAGGTAATTAGGCATTTAAAATATAATTACATTATAACGACATTATAAATATGACCAATTAGTCTAAAAGATGAAATGTATTCATTCTGTTATGCTTACGTTATTGTTGCTGAAACGAAAAGAAACCGAAACCAACAAACGGCGCTTCTCTAGCGCTGCCTCAGCCTCTCTTCGAGTGGACTGTATTTTCCGGCACTAGCCGGCTAACGATGCTCTTGTCAATTCGAGGGATTGTACCTCCAGAGCCGGACTCTTCTCTGGATGAAACGGGCGTTTTAGTCTTACCCAGTACAAATCCCTATTTAACGAAAGTGAAAAAAAACGACCCAATTAGCTAGACTAGCAAAACGCGGTATTACTCGCTTATTTTACTATTTATTTGATATTTTATTATTTGTTTATTCTGTTCGATCTCTTTATACTGCTGGTCTTGAACAAGACCTTTTCATTAGGAGTTCCTTCGACGACTCCTGCTGCTCCATCGAAAGTGCCCGCCTTATATAGGCCCGCAGTCGTCCCCTCCTTTGCTTGTTTCCTGGGATCTGCTTTTCTTAGTGGCTTCCCGGAATCGGTGCGCCGCTGATCGTCGTTTCCCTGGAAGGGGTATGTTAGCGCTTGCCTTGCCTTTCCTAGGAATTCGTGATCCATCGCCAACAGTTATGTTCATGCCATGTTTCTGTTTTGACTATGTTATGCTTATGTTATGACTATGCCATGTTTATGTTATGCTTATGTTATGTTTCTGTTATGATCAGTTATTATGATATGTAACATATATCCTCGCACTTTTTACAGCACTAAGACGAGTGTGTGGAGAAGCGTTTATTTGCATAGGATCGCACAGGTAATTTTGGACCACACTCGGACGCGTGTGTGAAGATCCGTTTTTTGTTTACTTTTTGTTGACTTCTCGCGCGAACCGATAGTGCAATTGGGTATCTTGTGTATATTTAAGATTCCCAAAACGGGGTGGACAATTGATCCGATGGTACAGATCACGAGGCAGAAGCCCACATGCTGTCTGTTGGCGGTCTTAAATCGATCTCATCCCAACTGGTGGTGGATCAGTGATGAAGAAAGGACTATGCGTCCTCAAACATAGTATGCCTCTCAGGCGCACCGCTTTCCTTCCCCCTATCCCCTATCCCCAATTCCTAATTATGTTTTATTTGTATTTCTTGTTTATGTTTGAAACTTTTGTTTGGTTTTTTTAATTTTTGCTTGTCAACCCTCTATATATGTATTAAAAAGAATGATATAGAAAGAACAGAACAAATATTAAAAAGAAAACATTAAAACACTAGTTATTGTACGGCGAAAGTCATAAGAAAAACAAAAGACTGGTAATGTATAATTTAGAATGGTTGCGAAGAGCCAGTAAGTTAAGGTAAGAATGATATTTGTAAAATAGAATATAACATTTAGTCTTAAGTAAAATCTGTAAAACAAAACAAAAATGTAGGTACCAGGTCTACCGTTATGAAGTGAGAGTTTTTAAAAAATAAAACACTAATTTTAAATGGGAAAGTAAAAAACATTTTATTCGAAGTATTGGTCATTGCTTTCTACACATTTCGACCGCCTTTCTGGCAATTTGTGGATACCACGCCAATAAAACCGGTCGTCTTTTGAGGCAAACCATTCGGAGACCCAATTTTCGACTTCTTCGTAGGAATTGAAATGCTGCTCAGCCAATGCGTGTCCCATCGATGAAAACAAATGGTAGTCGGAAGGAGCCAAGTCTGGTGAATACGGCGGATGGGGTAACACTTCCCAGCCGAGAGCTTTTATTGTTTCTTTGACGGGTTTTGTTGTATGACTCGGAGCATTATCATGCAACAAAATTACCTTTCCGTGTCTTCTGGCCCATTCTGGTCGTTTTTCGTCTAATACATGGTTCAAATTGATCATTTCTTCTCGGTAGCGTTGCGCATCAACAGTTTCGCCAGATTTTAGAAGTTCATGATGCACCACACCCTTCTGGTCCCATCAAACACAGAGCATTCTATTTTTTCCGAACCGCTCAGGCTTTGCAATCGATGTTGACGCTTCTCCTGGATGTACCCATATTTTTTTTGCATTTAGGATTTTTAAAATAAATCCATTTTTCATCACCAGTCACAATTCGATGCAATACTGATTTCCTTTCGTGTCGTAGAA
Source organism: Microdon myrmicae (assembly GCA_963931805.1). Lineage (NCBI taxonomy): Eukaryota > Metazoa > Arthropoda > Insecta > Diptera > Syrphidae > Microdon > Microdon myrmicae. The sequence goes on from OZ007502.1 coordinate 111,862,404, forward strand.
GCTACGTTTCAGATGTGGTGTTTCGCTTTTCCATCTGCCTGTGATTCAATTCATGCGGCACCCAGTTTCCGCACTTTTGGTTCTCTTCCATAGCTTTTAATCGGCCAGAAATTGTTTGTTGTGCAACATTTAACATTTGTGCCATTTGTTTCCTACTTTCTAGGCCGTTTTCTAAGGTGTTCGTTTTAGAAATATTATTTTAATGCATTATTACCTGGAGTGGCTTCCATGTTGTTTGCTTACCGTCCTTGCACCCGCTTAATGTTTTACCCTGAGAATCAACCGGCGTATCCACCAAGTGAAACACTGGTTGTAGTTTTTTCGAATTGCGGTGCGGTCATTTATTTTTCTCTTTATTTTAGGTTGAAGTTTTGAGTTTAAGTTTTTAAGTTCAAACTAAGTTTTAGCAGATTCCAACAGTTCACTTCACGGATTGAATTCAATTGATGTGCCACTCTTTGGCTGTCTGGTTCGAATTAATTTATTCCTATAACAGAACTCCATAATTATACCCAAAATCAAATCCGAATACTACATTCCTTCCCACGATTGATTTCTCACCTTCAGACAGCCACCTGATGCCAGCCCCAGTCGAAGGCCATGCCAACGACGATGGGAACTGCAACGTTGCAATTTTCCCACCATTCACCCTGAGGTGACAACCTTACGCCTACTCTGTAGTTCCACCCCAAGGCCATGGGAAAATTTCGATTCAAGGTGATGCGAATCTGATTTGCCCATAGCAAATAGCAAGCGGGTGCATGGGCATGGATGGAACGTGGGAATTGCAGAATTGCAAGTTTAGTTGTGGGAACGGAAAATTTATGATAGGGGTTTGCGTTTAGCAACAGGTAAGCACGTGATAAAGTTTCACAGGTACACCGACAGAATTCCGTCGGTTGTAACAGGAAATTAATTTTAATGCTACACCGAAAGAATTTCTTTGGTTTTAAAGTTGTTAAAACTTTAATGCAACATAAATTATGTTGTGTTATAATTAATTTGTGACGGTTAATGCCACAAATGTATGCAACACGAACACCAAAACATTTATTTACCTGTATCAAATCAAAAAGCACAGACAACTTATTATATATCTATTTAATCTTTTTGGCTTTATATTATTTAAACTATTTACTGAAATTAAACATATGTCAGTTTGTGTAATAAATCTAAATATTTATTAATTTACGCATGTTTAATTCAAATTCTTCTAGACTCGTTCTTCAAATAAAGGGTGTCGCCCATATGTATCCCCAATAACATTTCCCGTCCAACCAGCTGTCACTTTTGTAAAGTGAAGTCGCTCACTTCACTTTCTTCCATATATAAACGGAGCCTCAAAAAAGAGAACTGTTTTTGTACGTTTCTTGTCGTTTTTATAATCATTTTTGTTTAGATAAATAAGTTAATGCAATTAGAAAACGCCGCTAACAGAGCTGCTTAAGGAGGAATTATAAATTTACTGTAAAAGTTGGATGGATGAGATAGAATAAGAGCAACAAGACCGCTCCAATTGCAAAATGGTGAGTGTTAGAATGGTTTCCTTGCAAAAACAACTCGATTCGAGTAATAGTTGCTTTGTTCTTATTATAAATTTTCATATTCCCATAATTCACGCTTTTGCTGTTCTATATCAAAAGAAGAATTACTTGTAATATGCCACATCCGGCATTAATTACAAGCATTCGATGTTGGGGCGTAGTTGTGCGATTAGCAAAAAAAAAAAAAAAATATATATATATATATGTATATATATATAAAGAAAAAAAAGTTGACGGTGTATGAATGTTCTAGCAGATAAAGGAATTGTTGTACCTCTCTATTTTGCAGACATCCTCCTTAGAGATTGTGGAAAACCTATTAAATGAATTCTATCATCCAACAACGTCAAACAGCCGCAAACGAGAGTTGGAAAATGAATTAACGTTATTTAAATACCAACCAGACTCATGGCACCAATGCCTTGGTGTGATTTCAACAGATGGCCAAACTAACGAATATCTATGGATGTTTTGCTCGTCAACAATAGAACACGCAATAACGCATCGTTGGTACCTGTTGTCCCCTACAGAGCGAACTCATTTGCGAGAAAACTTATCTATTAGATACGCGAATCTACCCCCAGATGTTATACGGAGACAACGGATTATGATTGCACATTTGATGGCGATCATGGCCAAGAGAGAATTCCCCACTGTTCATCACGCTTTCATCAAATATATACTAGATCTGGCAACACGAAGTTTCCAATTGGGAGTGACTTTGTTAAAAACGACTTCAGAGGAAGTAATGAATAGTAGAGATAATGTGCCATCAGATGTCAAGGACTATTTCCGAGCTGGGTATGTTGCCAACATGGTATTTTATTTCCTGTAGATCACTAAAATGTCAAACTTCTATTGTTCTTCTAGTGTGGCTATGTATATGCCTGAGATAATCGGAATGCTCGGAAAATACGCAGCTATTTCCCTACATCATCTAAATGAGAATACCTCAAGTACATTCCCTATCAATATAAATGACCAAAAGATGTATTTAGCGTTGCCAAATGACAGGTATTTAAGGTAAGTTTACTTTTTACTTTTAATTTTGCTTCGCATTTGTGTTGATGTCCCATTGGTGGTATTTGCAGGGATTTTTGATTGTTCAATTTCATGTAATGAAATTGCTAAATAATTTATTATTAGAGCAACTTTCTCACATGCTTTTGTTGTACGATAAATATTAGATGTACAGCTTTCAAGGCATTTTTATAAAAGATATATGTTATACATTTACAATTCTTCAAAGTAGTATCCAGCGTTGGCCATTACTTTCTCTCACCTTTTTAGCAACATACGAATCGATAATCGATGAATAAAAAGTTATCACCTTTTGGGGCGATTCACGATTCGATCCAACAGTTTACTTCTTTATGCTGATGTGCAATTGACAGAACAATTGGATAACTAGAGGTAGCAAAGTCTGGAGAATACGAGGGGTGATGTAGGAAACCATTGAAAAGATCGAATGTTAATGTGAATTGAGGCCGAATGTAATATTTTACACATGATTGACTTCAGTTTTTTAGCTTCTTATTATTTGCTAAGTTAATTTAATTCTCGCTCTTAATAATTGCAAATTTCCGATTTTATTTTCCGAACACGCCTTCTTTATGACTCTCTTTAAATTTTCAATGACCGACGAAGTTTGAATTAATTATTACGCTGTGATAACCCGAAAGTTTATGACCCGTTTAATCCGTCGCGGATTTCAAATGCTTGTGAGGTTTTCGTACATGCAGACCTCAATGAGGGCGGCATACTTTTTGGGGATTCCCAGTTCAATACAATATGGTCTCCATCGTGGTTTTTTTTTTTTTTTTTGAAATCAATGAAAAGTTGGTGGACCGTGTCTACGTAGTCCCTCGTCTTTTCCAGGAATTGCATTATTGCTGAAGAACTTTATAAAAAAGAAATATAATGTTTTGTAAGTTTCAGTCGTGCATCAATAACTATAATGTCTAAGAAGGATTCTCCTCTGAGAAACGATGGATATTTCGTAGCTAGTAATTCAGTTCTATAATTGTGATGTAGTGGAATTTAAATAAATACGCCACTTATTCTGGTTAATACCAGGAGGTTATTTTAATATAGAAAATCAGTAATGTTACTTGTTTTTTAATACACTTCTCTCGGGAGAGGCGAAACTACAGCACCGAGTCGGTGCCCCGAGATGTCACCAAATAACTCCTGCAGTTTTTTTTGAACAGCTGCAGGTTGTAACGCTCCGGGACACTCGTGTGGGAAGGGAGTTCCACATCTTTCACGCTCTGTAATGGAACGTGTTCTGATGCAGTGGTGTTCGCGCCGTCGGGAGATAAACCACAAATTGGTGTGATCCGTGGGATTGTCTTGTGAAGTGCATATAAACCGAATTGCGCGGAATAATACCACGAATCTCCGAAGAACAGTACCCGCGATAATATCTGTAAAACAGACAGATACATGTGTAGATAAGACGTGTACGCGGTTCGCTCAGTGCGAGTCTCATACTCTGACTGACTACTATACGGTTTGAGAACCGACTAGGTCTCCCATTCGAAAGTATACTCCTACGACGGTTGCTTTCTGTTCAAGGCGTTACTTCCTTTTTTCTCTCGTGGGTCATTTCGTTTGTTTGCCCAAGGGACTGACGAAGTCCCCATTTATTGGATTTTCCTTATTTCCTTCCTTATTCAGTCTGGGAACCGACGAGGTTCCCCAGAGTTTTGGTATTGTTCGGTTTATTTTTCCTTCCGTGTGGCGTACCTTTCCTCTACCTCGGCCAGGGGCGGACGAGGTCCTCCATTTCTTTTATCTTTCTCCTCGGTACGGGGCGGGTACCGAAGAGGTCTTCTATAATCAAAAGATTCCAATACAAATCGGTTCAGTTCGGATATGGTAGGTTTTTTATTACACTTCTCTCGGGAGAGGCGAACCTATAGCGCCGAGTGGGCGCCCCGAGATGCCACCAAATAACTGTTGCAGTTCTTTTTGAACAGTTGCAGGTTGTAAAGCTCCGGAATCACTCCCGTGGGAAGGGAGTTCCACAGCTTTCCCGCTCTGGAACGGGACGAGTTCTGATTGAGGGATGTTCGCGCCGTTGGGAGATGAACCGCAAACTGGTGCGATCGTCGGATTGTCTTGTGTAGCGCATATAAGCCGAATTGCGTGGAACAATCCCACGAATCTCCGAAGAATAGTACCCGTAATAATATCTGTAAAACAGACGGAGGTCGGCAACGCGCCTTCGATGGGATAGCGGCTATAGTTCCGACGTCAGCACCGAATCCCCGATAAGGCGGATCGCTTGTCTCTGTATGCTCTCAAGTAGATCGAGGGTATGTTTAAGAGCCGAGCTCCAAACATGAGAGCAATATTCGAGCGCTGGTCTAATTTGGAATTGATATAGAAGAAGAAGTTGGGCCGAAGTAAAATATTTCTTCGCTCTAAAAAGATAGCTCAGCTTTCCTAATGCTGACCTGGCGATGCTCGCAATTTCAAGCTTTGCCCAGCTTCGAGGGCCCGGCCATTCATCATTAGCTGTGGAACCGATGATCCACTTTTCTTTGTGAATGTTGTATATTGTGTCTTCGCTGCATTGAAGTTGACGAGATTGGCCCTTCCCCATTGCAGGACCTTATCTAGATCCTGATTCAGAGAGTCAATCTGTCTACATCTCAGCTGATGCCACGTAGATGCAGCAATCGGCCGAACACTCGAAAAGGTGGAAACAAGCGTACTATCATCCGCAAAACTGAACACTTTGTTATCTGTTGTCTCCAACAATTACTGTCAATCAAAAAGATTTCGAGACAAGACCTGATCAGGAATCGACTTTGTTTCTTCTCTACCTACTTCTTTTGTTTTTCTTTGCTACCCAGTCTGGGAACCGACGAGGCTCCCCAATTCCTTAATCTTGGTCGCTTCTCCCCACTGACCCAAAGGACTGACAACGTCCTTAACTTTTCCGTTGCTTTTCTTCTCGCTGCTCAGGTTTTCTTTTTCGACTCTCCCGTGTTTGCTGGCGCTTGGCTTATACTTCAAACAATTAAAGGTAAGGACAACTAGCTGCCTTGATGAAAACAAGAAATCAGCTGAAAAGAAATCAGCAGAACACTCCCTCGCCGTCATCGCTACCCTCTTGGCCTCCTAAAAGTACGCCATGGGCGAGCGCACTCCCCCAAATAAACCGGACACACCTGACAGTTTGGAGCCAATCCTCCACGGACGATGTTAGGTGTGGACCGAATTTTTGATCTTATCTTAAAGACGATCTCCATGTTCCCCAAATGTTCATCGATAGTTACAAATGGACCCTTAGTTGTTTGGCGAAGGAGGAAGAAGAGAGCTTCCTCAAGTGATTACCCACGAGGTTAGCTGGTGAAGCATACCGCCTGATAAGTAAGGCGCCACCCGGGATATTCCTGGAGCTGGAGCGGCGCCTAAGGAACGCTTTCCAACCGCGAGTGTTCTACGAAGAGTTGTGTGCACTGCTCTCCGTAATGCAATAACTCCCTGCGGAATATACCATATGCTTTGATTCCCCCGTCAAGCAGAATATTGTACCTTGCAGGGAGGGGTGGAACGTTCATATGGACAGTCGAATGAGGCCGCTTTCGCCACGCAGATAGAAAGGATGGCAAAGTCCGTTATAATGAGTGGCGTTAGAGAAGACCATTTCCGGCACTATTTGCTGGCATTTGGCGGTGGTCCTCTCGATGATATAACAACCAGGCTTCTCCAGATGGAACGCTCCCAAAAGGAGATGTTGCAACAGCGCGACTCCCTTCTCTTGGGAACCCCGGCCGGGGTTGGCAATTTTTCATTCGATTCATCGGCTTTCAACCCCAGCCATTCCTCAACACTCGCGCCCCAGACGACCCCGCTGACTCTCTTTTCGCAGACCATATCAGCTCTGAACCCACGGACCGCTCCCATTGTGCAGACCCCACAGGTTCCATTTTTCGTCCCTCCCTCCACCAGACCACCACCATGCACAAAGTGATGGAAGTGCTTTTGATCCTACCCAGTCAATAAATCCACCAGTGTATTCCCAGGAAGTACATTATAGGTACCCTCTCCTGCGAATACACAATTGAATGTTTCGCCGTACCCCAGCGGAAGGCCATTGAACACCACAATGCCTCCCGCAAGCCACAGTTTGTTCGCACAGGACGCGCTTCACAGGCAATACCTGCCGGTGAATGAGGTGAGTCAGGCTGCTGGGGAGATGTTTGGTAGGTCATTCGACGCTGCCCAGACCCTTACGGGTCAACCTGGGGTGTTATACACAGCACCCCCAGAATGCGACGGCTGCAACCCTGCCCCAGCCGCGGGGCGAGTTTTCACCAATAGGGTCTGGCGTCTCATTCGCGCAACAGGCTGGCGGTGACCTATATGACGAGTGCCAGAAAAGGCAAAATACTCCTTTCTGCCAGGATTGCAGGTAGTAAGGGCACGATATTAAAGATTGCCGTCTCCATCAAGTACCACCACAATGCAATCCCGGATTTCCACCACAGAATAGGCCACCACCACAGCAGAGGGAGTCCTAGGGGAAGAAACCAGCAACGTTAAACCCAGGGGTGTATAGCATCCCATGTTGCAGCGAATTTTGTGGGCGTAAAGATTACACGTGGGAAAGGTGCGGATACAGGGTGAGGTGGGAAAAAACCAGAAATTCCCAGACAGCAACTCGGCTGTATGTACGTCTGGTACATTTATTTGTGGTTGATTGGTGCGCAAATTAAGTAGGTTTTCCAAGTATTACTTGTAATTATATTGTTTCTTTTTGTAACCAGACTGCCATTTGGGTCTCGAATTATTTCAGCTCTCCTTTACTACTCGTTTCTAATCGAATTTGGCGTTTTCTAGAATTTTTTCGATTCGATTCTACTCCCATTTGCGTTTTTTCCGTTTGAAATGTCTTGTATATTTCCGAATTACCACGTATCTTTGTGCGTTGGTTTCATCATATCTTTCTAAGTGGATTACCCTGAGGCGTTTACGTTGGTCGATCTGTGCCCTGCCACATCGTCAAACTAATATTTGGACTTTTTTTGTTTTTTAAATCCTAATACCGTTTGGGCTGTTTGATTATGTTTCTGATTTATGCCCATTCGATCTTAACATTATTGTTTCCCTCTTCCTCTAGGATATACTATTTATTGGCCTGTAGGAACCCGGAAGTTCATGACTTTATAGCGAATTGCGACGATAGTGAAGAACGTCTGATTCGAACTGACGCTATGACAGCTCATCATCATCATCGGCACTACAACCGGGAAACGGTCTTGGCCTTCTTTAGCTGAAGCTTGTTAAATTTTCCATAATGATTTGTTTTTTCGGGGCAAGGTCATTAGTCTGCTATGACAGTTAGAATCACTAAAAATGTAACCAGTGCTCAACACATCAGGCCACTGCCGCTTGTACGAATTCGATTTCTGAACTCAAGCACACTTAATTCATGTGGAATTGTTATGTTATCGCTATGGTATCCGGCTCTGATGCTTTACTTATTCGAATTTCCTTTCGGTGTTCTTCACTATTTGCTTGTGTATTGTGTGTGTATCTGTTAGATACACCACAACCTCACCGATCCCACTCCGCCATCGTCCCCTGTCCCGTTTGCACTCTCCTTCCACGCTTGACCATCTGATCCGATATTATCATGGTCAAACTTTACATTGTCTTCCCATCTCCGTCGCCGCCGTCCTGCCGGTCTCTATTCGGCCATTTTCTAGGATGCCAAACCTATTCGTCAGTTCGACTTGATATTCATCCCCTTTTGCGGTCGTCTTTTGGTTTAACAATATCGAAGTTCTTGAACATCTCCTGTGACTGGCCATGTCGGTTTGCTGCGATCCGGCTCCTAAGTTTGCCTATCGCTAGAGAATGGTCGGGTCGCAACCTGTTCCTCTGTACGATCTTACATCAATAATATTTGAATGGTGTCTTCTGTCTATGGGGTAGTGGTCTATTAGGTTGTGCGTTACTCCGTTTGGTGATATTCATGTAACCTAATGAATTATTTTGTGTTTGAACATGGTGATATTCACTAGCAGATCTTTTGATGCTGCGAACGTGATAATTCGAATAACCCAATTATAACATCTCTTCTTTGCTTTGGCGTTTTCTAGAATTTGTTTCGATTCGATTTATCTCCCATTCGCGTTTTTTCGTTTGAAAAGTCTCGTTGTCTCTGTCCGATTCGTTGTGTACCTTTCTGCGTTGACTCCATCATATCTTTCAAAGTGGACCGTCCTGAGGCGTTTATATTGTTCGATCTTCGCCCGGCGTTCATCATCAAATCAAGGTTTGCAATTTATTATTTACTTAAATCTTAATACCATTTGGACTGTTTGTTTGATTACGTATTGATTGATGCTTATTCTGTCTATATTATTGGCTTCCTCTTCCTGTTGACGCTGCGAGCGTGATAATACAAATTCCATTATAGTTTGAGACGTCACGTAGGCTCTCTTTGGTTATAGTTGATTGGAAGATATCTTCCTTCCCAATTTTCGTTGATGTCCCCGAGTAATCTCTTGATGAAATTCCGTCAAATATATCCTCTAGGGTCTCATAGAACGTGTCCTCGTCGGTAGTTCCTGTTGGGGCATGTACGTTTATAAGTTCATGATTGTACCTTGTATTCTTAGCACCGAAATTCAGATTAATGGCGTGTACGAGGGTTGCCTTTTATATTTCGGGATTAGAGAACAAAACCAAATATTGATCATCGAAAATCACTTTATTGTTTTTCAAAATATTCCCCATGAAGATCTATACACTTTTGCATGCGTTTGAACCAATTGTCGAAGCACTTTTGCCACTCTGATTGAGGTATCTCCAACACATGCATTCTGAATGCAGCAACCGCTTCTTCAGGTGTCGAAAAACGTTGACCTCAGTTTGTTTTTTACGTACGGGAATAAAAAGAAGTCATTCGGTGCCAAGTCAGGACTATACGGCGAATGACCCATCAAATCGACGTTTTGGGTGCTCAAAAATGGAGTTGTCGCAGCCGATGTGTGAGAGCTCGCATTGTCGTGGTGAAGAGTGATCTGTCTTCGGCGGTTGGTTTTCCTGATTTCTTGGAAGACAACTGGCAAACAAATGGTTGTGTACCACTCAGAATTGACTGTTCTGCGTTGTTCTAGTGGTACGGTTGCGACATGTCCAGTTTTTCCGTAAAAACAGGCGACCATTTGCTTGGAAGTGCTTCGTGCGCGAACAACTTTTGTTGGATTTGGCTCATCTTGAAACACCCAGACAGTCGACTGCTGTTTACTTTCGGGCACATACGCGTAAATCCACGATTCATCACCTGTCACGATGTCATAGACGTGTTTCGAAGCACCGCGACCGTATTTTTTGAGCATTTCTTTCGACCAATTGACACGAGCCTTTTTTTGGGCGATTGACAGATTGTGTCGGACCCAACGCGAACAAATTTTTTTGACGGTCAAATGTTTATGCAATATTGAATGTATGCTGGTCCCACTAACGCCTAAGGTTGTCTCAATCTCACGATAGGTCACATGACGATCTTCCAATATCAGTTCGCGCACAGCATCAATGGTTTTCGGAACAACAACTGATTTTGGACGACCTTCACGAAATTCATCTTAGAGTGAACTACGACCACGATTGAATTCACCATACCATCGATAAACACTGGTCCTTGATGGAGCTTCATCGCCAAAAATTGAATTAAGTTCATCCATTCCCTGTTGCTGAGTTAATCCACGCCGAAAGTTGTAAAAAATAATCGCACGAAAATGTTGACGACTTAATTCCATTTTTGGGCCGAGATGAATCTTTTAAGTTACTGTAAACAACACAAATAGCGCTCGTATGTCAAAACGTTCTGAGTGCGTATAACCTCAAAAATGTCCAACTTTACGACAGAGCTGTCAATTGCCGGATTGCAACACTAGGGTTGCCAAATCCCGAAACATAAGAGGCAACCCTCGTATCTTTATAAGTACATGATTGTACTCTGTATTCTTGGCACTGAAATTCAATCATTAATGAATTTCACGTCCTTTACATGGGGCATGATCTTATTACTTATGATGCATCCGGTTCCGAGATTATGTGTATTGGTACCATCACACGCAAGCGTGAGACCTTTGGTATGGAAGTCAGACCTGAGGCGCGACGATGTCCATTTTATATTGTTTCGCGTTCTCTATAACCGTTGGTATCGCACCTGGATTATGAAGCGTTCGAATATTCCACGTGCCGATGCGTATATCCTGCTTTTTCCGTTTTTTTCCTTTTTGTCCATTTAGTGTTTTTTGATGAATTCTTTCCTTATTGTAGTGTTGATCCATCACACCCTCGCCTACCGGTATGTTTAAGTATTTATTCTTTTCAGTCATGTTTGTACCCATGAGTTTTGGGATTTGAAATAGTCCGCCATATCTGAGCCCGGTTTTGATGTGGTAAGGTCTGCTTACTGCTCTGGTTCGACCCGGTGTTAGAGAGGCGCCACCATAATAATATAGCTGGTATAGCCCTGGCTGCAAACCGTACCACGGGGACTGTGACGCGTAACATTATGGATTAGGGGTGACAGATATTTGACGCCTCAATAGCTGAGTTGGTAATGACGTTGTGTCTGGCGTTTGATTGTGCAAAAAAAAATAATAATATTCCTCGCTAGCCTGTTTGCCATGGGTGACTCTACTAGAAGCGTAAGCTTCCGTCAGCATAGCCTGAGTAAGAACATCAAGGTTTGTACCACGCGGGGCAAATCTGAATCACGAAAAAATTTTTATTTTTGAATTTTTCACAATTTAGTATCAATGGAATAGAAAATGTTTTGAGGAATGAATCGGAATTTGTGAAAACACATTCCTAGAAGATCGTGAAAATGCAAACGCGCATTTTATGATCCCTGATAAAATTAGGAAATGACTCTATGCGTGAACATTTGGTTCTCGCATGTAATTTGTCTTCGGGATGGAAAATTTTAGTATATGGATGTGGGGGAAAAGGAAATGTGGATGGCGTGGTTTTAGAGTGGCTTTGGACGTTAACCCACTCACACAAAAGGGAATTTTGGAGTACCCTTAAATGTCAGAGCACTGCGAGCGGAAAGAGAGGAAGTGAGTAAGGAAAGGAGGTATCTGTGTAGGTTGGTCTTAAATGCTTGGACATTACAACGACGAGGAAACATGATCAGGTAGAGCATTCCACATTGTGATTCGGCTAAAAAATGACTCTCTATGTTTATTTGTGCGCCTGAAGCTGACTTTCAACGTGAGTTGATGTGCATTGCCAGATTGATGGGTATCGCGGGAAAATATCTGAAGAGGTGGAACACATTCAGCAATTTCAGTTGTGCATCGACCGTGATAATACCTATAGAAAAGAGAAGGGCATGCTACGTTGCGCCTATGTTCTAACGACGGAATTGATCGACTTACAGCTGGGTCTCCAATAAATTTCACTACTCGTTTTTGCATCCTATCAAGCACGTGTAGTACAGTTTTATTTTTACAATGTTCTATTTTTTTGCATCTCCATACATTTGGCCGCACTTTTCGCAGCTTCAAATATATGGTTGTTCTATTGGTGTACAACTTTGCTCCCGCCGTTTTTTTTTCCGAAATTCGAGGCTTTATTGTAAAAAACTGGTTATACATTTATGATTCAAAGTATTCTGCATCGCTGGCCACTACTATTTTGGGGTTCGCCTTCGACGACAAGTGGTGGCACCTGGGTTTTAAGGCATTAAATTCTACCTGGTTAGGTAATCCCCGTTGATATATCTTGTTGAGGTCGGAATTCAATGTATTAAGCGTATCCTCATCATCATCATCGGCACTACAACCGGGATCCGGTCTTGGCCTTATTTAGCAACTGCAACACCAAAAATAATCTTGGTATTACCGTTCCACGTTGGGCGCCAATGTAACACCAAAAACATTTATGGTATTAACATAAAATAGTTAGTTATCTCTCGGGGGTTATTAATTTAGTATATTTACCCGTTAGCTCTAGCTCTAGTGTTCTCCAAGTCTCCTGGGGGGGTTCCGCTGTGGTAGAGTCCCAGTAAGTAAGCTTATGTTGTTTTAGTTTATTATATTTTTAAAATAACTTATTGAATAACTTTCTACACTGAATACTTTATTACGAGTAACAAGGCTCGCATCCTGTTACATTTAAGAAGATAGACTGTTCACTACTTTCTAATCTAATCAAAGCAAAGGGCCCGCTGTTCCGTTGCAAGTCTGCAACCCTTTGCTTGATCGATTAGTTCTTCGCTTCTGTCCATTTGCAACCACTCTTTTATACCTGAATTATGGGTAAGGTGGTGCAAATGACGCGTTTACCTCAGCCAGAATGTACGTCCCATATTGAGGCTAAACGCCTGGTACAAGTCATTCACATTTCCCAATGATCATTTCCACTTAATTCCCCTGCTTAAGGTGCAACGGCATTGGCTTAACTAATTACTTAATTGATTGCTGCATATATCGAACCAATTAAAGTACATTGGCCCACGTTCAAATCGTATCGTTCGATCGATTTGCGTTTCGTTGCTGTGTCTGTCCTTCCGCAGATCTCATCATTTTGATCGACGCTCAGTTAAGTCGTCGCTAATAGCCTTTGAAGGCACCGACCGTGTCATATAACTTGTATGACGTTAGTTTTCGGGCATGAAACAAAAAATGCGTTCGAAATATGAACCCGTGCTGATAGGCCCGAGAACGGGTACTTGCTTGGTGAAGCAAAATGCATTTAGCGTGTGGCCTTGGGATGTGGGAATGTGATATCGTATGTCAATTGTTAGATTGCATCGGGTGCAGTGATACACGTTAAGCGTTTAACTTTGGAGGGTGGGTATGAATGAATAAATATCGCAACGTATGCGATATGAACATTAATTGCCTGTGGGAAAAGGCGTAAGTTAATTGTTTGTGCATTGCTTTGTGTGCAATATGAATGCTAGTTGTAAGGATGATTGCTAATTGAGAGGGGTTCTGTGGCGAGGTGTAACACAAGTCTCTCCACCGGTATCCGATCCTTACCCGAGACTTGTTAAATTGTACATAATAATTTGTTTTTCCCGACAAGGTTATTAGCCTTGCGCCAACGTTTCTCATGATGTCGCTGCATGCATTGGTTCACTACTTGGCGGGTGCCAAAGTAGCTATCCAGGGGTGTGATGTGGAGACTGCATGTCAACTTGTATTGAACAGGGACAAGGATCGTCCTGGCCTTCACCGGCTTGAAAGCAGAGACTGTACCTGTATGTTCGCTCCCATCCCCCATTAAGCATACCCTGTTGATTGGTAATTACGTTCGAAGAGTTTGGTCAGGAATGTTCGTATGAGTGTGAGAAACTCAACGTGCTATCATCAGCAAACGAGTTGTGGGTAATGTACGAGGTCATTTTTAAAGATGAGGAAGAGAGCGGGTAAGAGTGCCGAACCCTGGGGAACACCTGCATTAATTTGATGGGAGAGAGATTTGACACCATCAAGAACCACTTGGATTGAACAGCCAGAAAGATAGTCCTGTATCTATTGGATCAGGGAATTGTCCACTCCATATGAATGTAATTTTGATAAAAAGGCTGGATGCCAAACTCTGTCGAGGGCTTTTGAAATATCCAGTGCAACAACCTTGCTTTCACCGAAGTAGTGGATGAAATAGGTCCACTTTTCCGTAAGGTATGCTATTAAATCTTCTGTGGACCTGTTGCTACGAAAGCCATATTGGTGGTCATTGAGGAGGTCATTTCATTCCAGATAATTTGAAACTTGAGGGTTAATCAGTGATTTCACTGGATGGTTGATTGAGCCTTGAAACGATGCGTTTTCAATTCTATACTCATAGACGGACGCAATCTATGATTACAATTGCTTCGGTTGCAGTTGGTGTATCTTAATCAGCACATGATTCTGTTCACTGTAACTGATTCTCGTAGGCGATTTTAGTAAATCAAAACTAAATTCCCCGGGGGAATTGACACTATTCCCGAAGAACAATAATATCGACGTAATTCAGGACCAGTGATAGACGCGTCCACTCGCCAGTAATACAACAAACTCAAGCACCAAGCAAGTCTGTCCAGGGACCCCGAAACATATTTTTCCCATATCGGAGTCTTATTTTCTTGTCAAAGTAAACATGACCGATCATTGTCAGATGTATTATGTTTAGTTTTCATTTAGATTTATTTTCTTCTACATGATCGAGTTCCCAGAATGTATTGTCGATTTGCTGTTGTTGCCCTTGTTTCGAGGTGTTGCCGCTTTTTTTGGTCAAAGGGGACGAGGGACTGGCATGCGGTCTATTAGATGGAAATAGATGGTGTTAATCGTTTACAGAGGCGCACGTGAAGGCAGGTTTGTTTTTTATCTTAACAGCTGGAGTAGCTTTATATATCGTGTTTCATTGAACCAGTAGTGTATGGTAGACTAGGCTAGAAAGGAAAAGTTCTTTAGTTTCGTTTCTGGCATTTTTGATTTTTTGGTCATGTTTTTTCCAAAGATTTTGTCACCAGCCAGCAGGAACTACGTTTACACAGTCCTCCAAGAAAACGTGCATGGTATTAGAGAGACAGTTTGTACATAAACCATTCCTAACCCGTCTCAGGCGGTTATCTAGGTTATTTGATAACTAACATGCACAGTTAGCTCTCTGCATAACTTACATTAGTCCAACAACCAAACGAACTTACGCTTATCTACACGATCGATCACACTAGAAGATATTCAAAACAGGACAATATCTAAAATATGTACAACAGTAAGGTTAAAGTCAATCCATTGGGGCTATTGTGACTCGAAAGTCAATAACCTTTCTCACAAGCCATGCCTCTCTGCTACACGTGGTCATCCTGCAGCTATAGTTTACACAAATCCCCTTAATGTTATCGTTGCTTCTTCGTTAAGGTGCTACTATAGGTCTTCTATACCAATGAATATGTATGCTTCCGAAAACTGTTTAATTAATAATTAACCAGCTACGGGTACTGTCTGGTTTACAATTATTGCTAATATTTTATTGATTCGAATTAAATTTCTTATTCCGACGGCGGTGATAAAAAAATGTATTTTGACTTTTCAAGACATAAAAATTACCAACAAGAACAGCATTAACGGAAGTGGAATCAGCCTCTTTCAGCCCCATCTTCAAAACAAGGTAAAATGTTTTAGTGTTCGATGTGTCCACAAATGTGATTAAGAACTGTTTGAGTGTGGCTTTTACACGTCTTTAATCAGCAAGAGAACTAAACACTCATATTCTGGACTGTGACTAAAAATTGTATCAGAAGGGAAGCAACAAGGCTCTTCTGAATTTCATTATTCATTATTTAATGATATCCTGTCTATTTAACTGATTAACATTTCCTGCAATACTTTTCAAAAACGAAATATTAAAATTAGATGTGCTGTGAAAAACCGCAATAACAGCTTGTACAGTGAATTACAATATTGTCGCATAACACTCGTCGCAAAGGCGTCATGGGGAATCTGATATATGCTTGTAAGCTTATACTTCTGGACGAAAGTCTCGAAGAATTTTTTGAAGTCGAGTTGCAGCATCGTTTATCTTTACCATCGTTCCTGTCAGTAGGAAGAAAAAGGTTGTGAAGCTTTTTATTCAATGTAGAATTGATATTGTGCTAGTTTGGACAACTAAAATCAGGTATATATATGATATCTGCACGGGAGGCGCAGAGGCTGCGTATAGTGTGGTCACGCCCGCTGACCCTTGTAGAGGAGTGATTTAGCGAAGTATGTGTTGGGACATAAAAAAATGTCCACAATTGAGTGGCCGCGTGTGTCAACGATAGATACAATTCCTTCAAAGTCTACGGTATTCGAATTTTAACTAACACTAGATATAATTTCTGACCATTTGAGCAAGAGGACTATTACTACTTATTGGCCTGTAGGAACCCGGAAGTTCATGACCTTGCCAACTCGACCCCGCTATCGTTCCCTGTCCTGTGCGCTCTCCTTCCACGCTTGACCATCCGATCCGATGCCCTCAAGGTCGAACCTAACATTGTCCTCCCATGCCCATCGCGGCCGTTCTGTCGGTCTCTTTCCCGTTGGTCTGCCGTCAAGAATTCTACGCACGGTCCTTTCGTTGCCCATTCGCGTCACATGTTCGGGCCACCTTGATCTTCGCGACCTGATTACTCTGACTACTGCAGGTTTGCAGTATAGCTCTTCCAATTTGTGGTTGTGGGGTTTCCTCCATTGTCCTGCATCCTCGTCATATTTACCTCCAAAGATACCCCATAAAACTTTATTCTCAAATACGCGAAATTTGCTTTCTTTCCGTTTTGTGAGAGCCCATGTTTCGCATCCGTATAGAACAATGAGCATGATTATGGTTCTATAAACACCGAGCTTTATATTACGTGATAGCAGATTACTGACTGCGTGCCAACTAGCGTTGCCGGATTATCTTGCGATAACTAGAATCACCCTCATCCGTGAGGATCTTGGGCTCGGTCTCCAGATATTTGAAAAGAAAGGGGGAGGGAGGTATCTAAGGATAGTGTGGACAGGGTTAGTTCAAGTGTTCTCTAACTACTTTGATGGGGGGATGGTGGGAAATATATCGTACAAGACCGGTGGGTCTTGAGTGCGGTAGTAAACGCAGATCACTTCTTTGGCGTCTGATAATCTGCGCTTTGGTCGATGTGTGTGTGTGTGCTTGTGCTGTCTTGTACTGTGCGTGCGTGTTTGTGGTGTGTCAGCAGTAGACCCTATGGGATGGGCCCAGGAATCCTCTATTATAGGGGAGAATGCTGTTGGGAAGGGTGCTCTCTTCAGTTTTGTACTGAAGAAGAAATTGTGGTGGTCTGATCCGAAGAGATCGAGAGAGAGAAGGGTCAAGAACGCAAGACTCCCGTACAAGTGGGTTTTCGCTGTTCTGAATGCTTTCGAGGTACTTATATGCTAATTGTAGCAAGTACTCGTCGACAGGGATAATGGAGGCCCCTTCCTATAGGTGAGAGTTCGGGTAATGGCGACCGTCAGGCCTTCTAGGGTGGTTAGTGCATCTTCTGAGGAGTTTTTTCTTTCGAAAACTCGACGTCTTTCCATTTGGGCCGAAGATATGCAGAACCATATGGGAAAGGCGTATGATATTCCCAATCGGATTAGCTGCTTATAGCAGAGCAGCTTAACTTTGGTGTTAACTTTGTTGCTCCACTTCAAGATGTTGTGCAGTTGCTTAGACCGGCCGAGGCCCCTTTGAAGAATGTGGGTCGCATGTTTGATGACATTCATTTTTGGGTTATAGATGACCCCAAGATATTTCATCCTGTCCCGTGGTCTAATCGTAGTACCTCCTATTTGTATTCGGATATTCTGTGAATATCGAGAAGTAAATTGGGAGTGTTTACTACTCAGAATTATAGTTACTGCTTTGGATGGGTCTGGTCGAATTGTCCATCGACTGTAATACTGATACAGTTCGTCTAGATGACGGTTGAGTCGGTTTGTTGTGAGTTTTGGGCTTTTAGATGGCGTGTACACTAGAACGCCATCCGCATAACATATCTGGTTTACTCTTCCGTCCGCAGGGCGAGGAATATCTGAAGTGTAGATATTAAATAAGATGGGGCCTAGAATGGAGCCCTGTGGTACGCCTGCAGCGGTGTTGAAAGTTCGGGATAGCTTTCCATTCACTCGAACTTGAAAGGTTCTGTTTAGAACTTAGTGATAGATAATACTGTAGCGATTCTCACAGATACACACACAATTCACAAGCAAAAATAGTGAAGAACACCGAACGAAAAATCGAATAAAAAAAATACATCAGAACCGTATACCAAGCGATAACACAAAAATAATTCACATCAGTGGAGTATAGTCGAGTTTGGAAATCAAATTCTAAACACGGCCAGTAGTCTGATGTGTAACGCTTAGGTAAATTTTTTTTCGTGATTCGAGCTGTCATAGCGTCAGTTCGAATCACACGATCTTCTTCACTATTATTTCAAACGCTATAATTGGTGACCCCGACGTGATATGTACCACAGCATACACTTCCCATAATACTACACAGCGTTCTACTGAGGCCAGTATTCAGTAATTTGAAAACGAGACCTTCGATACAGGTTGTGTCAAAAGCTTTTTCAATGTCCAGACTCACCGCAATAGTAGGTTCCTTATTAAAGAGGCGCACGCAGGCGTGGTTTTGAAATATGTTGAGAGCCATGGTGGTGCGGTGCGCTGAACAGATTTGCCATGCACTCACATATTCCTTTTATAGGTCCGTGACTCCGGCACAGCTGTCATCTGAATCCTCTTGCGTCCGTTCCTTAGAACTGACACTGTGGCTTATGGTACATTCCAAGAAATTGGTGGCTTCTTCCGAGGAACTGAATGTTACGTCGCTAACAGCAATATTTACTGAAACAAATTTATTGCACTAATTATAAATATTTCATTTTACTCGTTCGAATTAAAAATATCCGCGCAAATGGAAGTAATATCAAGATGTTTGCATAAAGAGAAAATGTGCTAATATTATTATTATTATTATTATTAATTTATTTATTTATTTATTCTTGCCTTGTGGCATGGAGGTAGTAATCTTTCAAGGATACAAGTGGTCCGAGTCCACTTGCATGCCCGTTTCACTCCGTTCTCATTTATCCGGCTGTGCCTATGGATTAAACCCACCCCCGCTTGGCAATCCAGTCCTGTTTGCTCCTCTGGGTACCGTTTCTCCACATTTCTCCAGGGGGAGGGTCGAGACAACCTCTCTAAAGTTGTTCCAGTTCTTGTAATTTGTGGAATTTTTGCGTGATGTTGCTGAGCCATGCCCTGAAGAGTTCTCATCCGTCGCTTGAGCCTAGCATTAGCGCTCTTATGCTGATTATGTGTACTGCACCGTTAAATTGCTCTCCCTGGAATCTACTGCATTCGGTTATAATGTGTTTCGTATTTTCTACGCATCCCTTGCAGGGCGGGCAGTGGAGGTTTTGTTTGTGTTTTAATCTGTGCAGGAATTGTCCAAAGCACTCATGTCCCATGTGTTATATTCAATGATCACTCAAGCGGTTGGCAACAATACCGATGTATGAGGGGCGGTGTAGACCGCATGTGATTGCTTGATTAGATGCGATTGGTTGCTTGTACTGCACCGTTAAATTGCTCTCCCTGGAATCTACTGCATTCCGGTAGAATGTATTTCGTATTTTCTACGCATCCCTTTCAGGACGGGCAGTGGAGGTTTTGTTTGTGTTTTAATCTGTGCAGGAATTGTCCAAAGCACTTATCTCCCATGTGTTATATTCGATGATCACTCACGCGGTTGGCAACAATAACGATGTATGAGGGGCGGTGTAGACCGCATGTGATTGCTTGATTAGATGCGATTGGAGTGGTGAGGTCTTGTTGTCACTCTTGGAGATGATGATGAGGGCGACTTGTTGATAGAAGTCGTCCCGAAGTGTAGCAAGCTGTGATGATTTCTTTGACATTGCTGACAGATCTTGGTGGAGCAGCAGTCGCAGAGCCGGCGTTGATCAAAACAGACTCTTCCTATCTCCAAGGGACTTCCGCCGGCAGGTGTAAGCGACCGAAAGCCTTCGCAGGTGGAGATGTAGTGTAAGGCCCTGCAGAACGTGTAGGGAGCCTGTTGTGTCAACGATTGTGGTAATGTGGTGTGCACGGAGTTGTGCGACATCTCCGCACACGACTTCGAACTAGAGTTATTTTGGCTTCTCGACAGCCTTATGGTTGGCTCCTTGTAGATGATTAACTGTCAGGTTGGTTGGTTGAGAACTTCAGTAGCTGCACTAAAGGCAGCTCACTAGAGGGGACGCGATTAACCTGGAAGTTGGTCGCAATTCTTGCGGAAGCTGTTAATAGTGCCGGAAAGTCTGATTTAAGCGTGTATTCGAGGTACACTTCCTCAGCCTCGGCGATGAAATCTTCCACGAAATATTTATGTGGTCGATAGTCAGGAGTTACCATCTGCACAATTTCTGCCGCCTGAGAATGACATCTCATTCAAGGTGAAGGTTACGCGACTAACGCGTGAGACATTCGGTTTTGCGCCGAGAATTGAGCGGCGACATGTTCCTCAATCTTCGCCATGATGACCACTTGTTACGAGAAATCGTCAGTAAAAGTGCCACGAGTCTTAGTTAACGACGCAACCGAGAGAAGGACGTTTGAGCTACAATCCAAGCTCAGCACCGCCCACGCACGAAAAAGAACGCGATGCGTCGTTAACACGTTACAGATTTATCACTTTCCACGCTGCTGAACACTCGCACTGACGCTTCTTAATGGATAGCCGGTTCAATTTATCGCGTACGATTCAACCGATAGCGATCCGGCTCGAAGGACCATTACATGTGAAAGTCTACCCCACCATGTGATCTATTTGTCCACTCTTTGATGTTAGGTATCATTTCGTGTGTCCATTTTCCTGTGGCGGCTGGGACACATTCTGTCGCCATTGGCTAAAAATTCATTCTCGAATAGCCGCGAGTTCGGCTTTGTATGAATGGTGTTTCGAGCCTTGGGTTGGCGCATCTCTGTCACTGATATCGCTCTATTTCCATGAACACTTCATTCTGTAGGCCGTGTAGATTCTCAGCTTTCCTCTTTTAGGAAGGATGCCATAGACTTGGTGTATGAGCTGTAGGTGGTTGCACTAGCCTTTTTTTGGTAGGAAAGTGGAAATCTTCAAAAGACACTGAACCGATCCAGAGGTATGCTGGATTTTTGCCGACTAAAACCACCTCCCAACAGGCACATATTCGCGTTGATCCCCGCGGAACTTTCGGAGTTGCTTATAGGAGGATTGATTTGCTCACAAATGCTCATGTGGTGATCTAGTACAACCCCTAGACATTGCATGGTAGGGCTTGATTCGATTATGTGTCCGCCGACATGTAAGCTAATTCATTCTTTTGTGGCTCATGAGAACCACCTCTGTTGTGTTCTCTGCTAGTTCCAGTTCAGCATTTGTGAGCCCATTTTGCATCGTTTTTATCGCCTGATTCCATTTCTAGAAGGTTTATTGGAGGGTTTTTTCTGTCGTGACAATTGCTATCCGTCCGCGTGGTCTATGATATCTACTCTTGGTGGTTTATTTATATCTAGTCATCATCATCATCGGCACTACAACCGGGAACCGGCCTTGGCCTTATTTGGCAAGTCCTGAGGCTTGTTAAATGTTCCATAATGATTTGTTTTTTTTTTTCCGGGCAAGTTCATTAGTCTCGCGCCAGATTTATATCTAGTACCCCGTCGTAAAGCACGTACCATAGGAGTAGTCCGAGGACTGAGGCCTGTGGTACTTCTTTCTTCGTGCGGTGTTTTCTTGGTGGTTTATTTACATTTAGTACCCCGTCGTACATCACGTACCATAGGAGTGATCCGAGGACTGAGGCCTGTGGTACTTCTTTCTTTGTGCGGTGTTTTCTTGGCCAGCCTCATATATTTGCACAGCCGTTTTCAGGAAGTAGCCTGGTACCCTCAGTTGATGCAACGCATTTATTATGCGTTTCCAACCGGATGAATTAAATGCATTCTTGACGATCTTGACGATCAGTGTTTGGTGACTGCGCAATATTGCTTCGTGCCACCATGCCAGCGTTCCATCGGCGATTCTGCACACTTGGGTGATTGCATCTGCTGTACTACGTTTCCGTCTGAAACCGTATTGGATATGTAGGAGTTCTCTTCGCTCCGTATACTGCTCCAGTTTCGAAAGGATAACAGTCTCCCATTCCTTTCCAGCTGTGCCCAGCAAGCAGATGGGACGATTTGATCGTGGTTTGTTGCCATTTGGCATCAAGACTAGCTCTTTCTCTGTTTCTTCCAACCTTTTTCGGAAAATTCCTTCTTTTATGCACTCGGTGAATATTATACTGAATATTTTTGACAGGGTCAACATCATATTTTTCAGTACACGGTTTGGTATACCATACAGCCCCGGAACCTTTGACAGCTTGATCTTTCGGGCAGCTTTTTTTATTTCGTCTTTGGATACTGACTCCACCATCGTTTGCCGATTCGCTTTTATATTTCAAACACAGAGATTTCCATCGCTCGGGAATAGGCTGGTCACAATGCTGTTCATCAGTTCAGGGCTTTTATGTGCAATCAGTATATTGGTATGCCTTAAGACGACGTGTCATGACCAATTTGTCGGCACCGTCTCAAACTTTATATTGAACTTCCTCGCTTAGTTTTTTGAAAGCTAGAGTTCTACTCCTTTTTATGGCTTTCTTTATGTGCGTACTAGCTGTTCTAAATTGGTTAACGAGCGTTTCATAATCATATCTTCTTCTTTTCCGTTGTTTTTCATCCCAGTTTAAAGCATTCGCCCCGGAGCTCGGGGATTCCCTTTTTCCATCAGTTTGTTCGTTCTTGTGCCTTTCTTGATTTAGCGACATCGCACACATCCGTCAGGCTTGCCAACACATGTGCTGCTTGTTCTTCGGCTGAACCGTGGGATACTTTTAGATTCTCCGTCGTGAAGTCAAGCACGGACCTCATCAAGCATTGTGGTTTCCCCTCCCATACGCTCCGCATTTGTATTTCTGTGATTCAGGTTGTGCTTTCTTATTGTTTGAAATATGATTGCGAAGTGGTACCTATATGTGTATACTCTACTCGAGGCTTCTTTAAAGGGACATGCTGGCAAAAGTGAGGTCAATTAGGGACGAGCCTCTTTCGTTGTCAAAAGTGGCTTTATTACGTCTTTTTAGTAAAACCAGGTCTAGTCCTAGTCGAAAGAGTCCAGAAGGATGTTTCCTCTTCCATTCGTTTGCTTGCTCGGCCACTCGCAGGCCATGCACTGAAGTCCCCAGCTACAACTATTGGGTGTTTTCCTCTTACAGCTCGAACAAGTTCGCTCGTTAGGTCTTCAAATTCGTCATTTCTTAGGGTCGGAGCGGCATAGCAGCTGACATAGTATACTGCTTCTATTTTTGCCCAGGCAAATCCTGTATGTCGTCCTGTTCTACATTTTCTATCTGATTCTTTAAACGACGACTTTTCAGTAAGCCAGATTGCGGCTTTGTCTGTGGTGTTTTGTCTCCATTGATGTGCATTGGAGAGACCTATAACGTTTGCGACAATAGTGAAGAGCGAGTGATTCGAACCGGCACTATGACGGTTGGAATCACTAAAAGATAGAACCAATGCTCAACATGCCAGACCACTATTGCGTGTACGAATTCGATCGTTATTCTCAAGTGCACTCAACCGATGTGGAATTATATGTTATTGGTGTTTGTATACGGCTCTGATGCTTTGCTTATACGATTTTCTATTGGTGTTGTTCTTCACTATTTGCTTATGCACTGCGTGTTTCTGTTAGAAACGCCACAACGTCCGCACTTGTACACTTGTCGCCTCTAATGTGCTTTTATTTTGGTCTCCCCCACTTGTAAGTCTGTGCTACATCATATTGTGTTTAGAGTTTCGGTAACCCTCTTTTGTATGCATTATTAAAATACATTGATGGAATATAACTAAGATCATCTTGTCTATCACATTTATAAAATATTTCTTTAAAATTACTCTCAATTACACAATAATTTGAAATGTAAAAGTTGTCTTATAAATTTTAATTGTATTTCTATTACCCTTTCTAGTTCATCCATCACTTTACTGCTTGAGTGCATTCAGCACTACTTTACGTGGATAGCCATCGATAAATTTGTTCCAGAGTATTTCCTGCGCACCCTCTTTGAATTAAGTCGGTGGCGCAAAGAAACCCAAGAAATTTCAGTTGCTGGATTACAAGCAATATCTGAATTGCTCTTCGTACAGAAACCCACGCCACATCCAAACGCCATCATGACTTCAATAAACGGACTGTTAGATAAGAATAATTATGTAAAAGCGGAAACCCTCTATGATGAGAAATTAACAGAACTTTTACGGCTTTTTACTTCGAAACTGTCGCCGAAGTTATTAAACGAGGAAGTGATGGTGGACCGATTTTTGCAACTCCTGGACGAATACACATTTCACAGTAAGATTATAAACGTGTTTGTTTTATATGTTGGTTTAATGTTGATTCATATTTTATGGTAGGAATAGTCCTGTTAAAAAATGGGAACTAATACCAAAGGATACATTGAAACTTTAAAAGTAATAGTAAAATTGTTTTATACTTGTACACATTTTTTTGTGCAATTTCGGAGTTATTTTCAAGTGCATTGCAGCGCTACAGAACAACTACTTGCTCGATGGGTAGAGCATAATAACTTATCTTCTGATAATTATCTTCTTTAATCCATTAAGTTAGATGTCGTTAAAACGAATTTGTCTTCAGTTAGAAGCTTTTTGAAAAGAAAATATACTAGAATAGCGCCAGCACTTGTACTTGTACAAGAAGGGCACTATTTCTTCAGTGAAATCTCAAGTTTTGTTGTGTAGTGTTTTTTGTCGGATTATTTGTAGCTGTAGTGAACTCTCGAATTACAATGAGTGATAAAAAAGGGTACACCATCAGAAAAGGCGTACAGCCAACCAAGGAGCCGACCGAAGGAGGTCAAGGAGGCGATCGAAAAATAGATATGAAACCAAAGACGAATCAAGACGAGCCAGTGTCTCAGCCAAGCAAATACAGATTGGCAAGGATGATTTTGATGTAAAATGCGATTGTGTTACAGAATCGTAAATGTGTTTGTTGTCGTGTCTGCCACTTTACAACACATGAAGTGTAAAGTATAACATTCAATGCAATATGTTCCTGAGGTTTAGTCTTCAAAATAGTCCTTGCCAAAATTGCCCAAAAGAAAAAAAAAGACATTACTATCGGTAAATGTTTAAGAAATGCCTTCAAAAATAATTGTCGAATCGAGTTAGTAATTAAGAGTAAATTAGGATAATATTAAGTTGAAAAGAGCAAAATTTGGGAAATGCCTAAACGGTCACATGGTTCACAACCAAATCACGACGGTGCATGTGGCAACATCGAGATCGGACTTGTCGTCGAAATGTTAGAACGAGTCGGACCTGAATATGGCATCAATTCATCATCATCGGCACTACAACCAGGATCCAGTCTTGGCCTTATTTAGAAAGTCCCGATTTCGAGCCGGTGCCATCCAGTTTGGCACTCCCAGGCTCTGGGCGTCCTGGTCTACGCCATCCCTCCATCGCAGACAAAGTCTGCCACGCTGTTTCCATCCATACATCCTGCCACAAAGGCGTCAATTAACCCATCCACCATAAATTATGTATGTTATATTGGGGATGGCGGCAGTAAAATCTTTAAGGGCGGCATATTGGAGAAAAACCTATGAAAATTTGGGATTAAGAAAGAGTACATTGATCATATCCATGAGAGAATGGGAGCTCGATTGAAAACAAAGCCAGAGAAAAACTACCCAATTTCAATATGTCCAGCTCTTTGCTGATTTAAATAGTTTAACCCAACTCGTCAATGAGCCAACCCGGGTACCAGACATATATACTGTGGGGTTGAAGTATTATTGCCAACGTATAGCACGGCTTCACTTGCATCCCCGAACAAATGTTCCACCAAAAGAAATCAAGAAATAAAAACACAAACACCTCAACTGGTACTGATTGGAATTAATTTTATTTTGAGTTAAATTTTATATTTTTTTTATTATTCACAATTATTATTTTTTTTTATTGTTTACAATGGATTAATTTTCCAAATTGTCGCGGACTTTATTGGTCAAACACAAATGTCAAATATATTTGATGATATATTTGAGACGCTCACAATTGAAGGTGATATTTTGTTAATTATTATTAATACTGGTTATTCTTTATGGAAATGTATTCCTTCAAATTCCTTCCGAATTGTCTAATATTTTCGTAACCAATTTCACTAAATTAAAAATCAATCGTATACTCGCACTGATACGACGTTTGTGTATACGGTGGTTAATATTCGACTCTTTAATAAATTACTTTCTTGACCCGAGCGGCGTGACTTGGCACGGTGGAGATTGGATAGCGACTGTTCTAATTAGGGGTGAAATTCTGTGTTCTATTCTTGCACACAGAACAACCAAAAGAGATCACGCCTCTGCTCTCTCATTGTCACGACCGTCGAAGTGAGGTAGAAAATCGGTTAATTGATAATCGACGAACATGGGATAATGAGAGAACAGAAACACGATATACGATGATCTTTGGGTGGTTTTGGTTGTGTGTGCTGGTATCAAATGCAGTTTCTGAGTATGACCTACTGCCCTAGTATTACGGCTGTGGTGATCTCAGAGTGCATTGAAACGTATGGAAACAGAATTATGGAGGAGAGGAAATGTAGCCGGTGCTATTCACCTGCGAAAAGAGATCATTGATCCCAAGCGAATGGATGTTCTGTGGAAAATCGATACGACGCTACATCGGCTAGGGAAATAATACCGTGGGAAAAACGCTAAGGAATGCGGTAATTACCCAAGCCATTGAATGATGATGCAACCGCGTCGTTTGATTCGACTTGATTGTTGCTAACCAACATGAATGGAATTTCCGGTGGAAATCTCATGGTTAGAGGAATGGAGTTGCCGTATGGCAAAAAGGGTAGCTAAACCCAATTATCCATTATCTGCATAGGATAATGAGTTTAGCTATGCGTCCTTTGGGAACACATGATATTTCAGGTGAATAGCATGAACGGTGGAATAGGGGATAATATGACACGCTGAAAGCGGTCGAAATAAGGCGAAAATTGTGGTTGGAATTGTGGGTTGGTTCTCCATGTAATATAGAGAACCCCCACAATACTATTTATTGGCCTGTAGGAACCCGGAAGTTCATGACCTCACCGACTCGACTCCGCCATCGTTCGCTGTCCTATGCACTCTCCTTCCACACTTGACTATTCGATTTGATCTCCTCAAGACATACCAGGTGTACCGGTGTGAAGTGAGCGTCAAGATACAAATGTATCGATAGGGAACGAGCCCTTATATATTTTTTATTTGGTTGCCATGACATCTGTCAAACATATTTAGTATGCATCAAGTCATTGTACAAACATCATTTTTTTTTAATCCTGTTAAAAATGTCGAATTTTGTACCCGAAAATGATGATTTGCGGAAAGCATTAATTTTTTGTTTTCATTTGAAGAAAAAGTTGCAAAGCTGCATCGAATGCTTATCGAGGCTTATGGTGATCATGCTCTATCGGAAGCAACATGCAAAAGATGGTTTAAGCGGTTCAGAGATAATGATTTTGATGTGCGAAATGAAGAACGTGGAAGACCACCAAAAAAGTTTGAAGACGCCGAATTGCAAGCTATATTGCATCAAGATGACACTTTAAGTCAAAAACAAATGGCACAAATGTTAAATGTTGCACAACAAATTTCTGGCCGTTTAAAATCTATGTAAAAGATCCAAAAGTGTGGAAACTGGGTGCCACATGAATTGAATGACATGCAGATGGAAAAGCGAAACACCACATGTGAAACATTGCTTCTAAGACACGAAAGGACGTGACGAAAGGAAGTCAGTATTGCATCGAATTGTGACTGGTGATGAACAATGGATTTGTTTTAAAAATCCTAAACGCAAAAAATCATGGGTACAACCAGAAGAAGCGTTAACATCGACTACAAAGCCTGATCGGTTCGGAAAAAAGAGAATGCTCTGTGTTTGGTGGGGCCAGAAGGGGGTGGTGTATCATGAACTTCTAAAACCTGGCGAAACTGTTGATGCGCAAAGCTACCGACAACAAATGATCAATTTGAACCATGTTTGATCGAAAAATGACCAGAATGGGCCACAAGACACGGAAAGGTAATTTTGTTGCATGATAATGCTCTGAGTCATACAGCAAAACCCGTCAAAGAAACAATAAAAGCTCTCGGCTGGGAAGTGTTAGCCCACCTGCCGTATTCACCAGACTTGACTCCTTCCGACTACCATTTGTTTTCATCGATGGGACGCGCATTAGCTGAGCAGCATTTCAATTTCTACGAAGAAGTCGAAAATTGGGTCTTCGAATGGTTTGCCTCAAAAGACGACCGGTTTTATTGGCGTGGTATCCACAAATTGCCAGAAAGGTGGTCGAAATGTGTAGAAAGCAATGGCCAATACTTCGAATAAAATGTTTTTTACTTTCTCATTTAAAATTAGTGTTTTATTAAAAAAAACGCTCACTTCATACTTCATACCGGTACACCTTGGAAGCAAGGGTTCAATCAAAAATTATCATGGACGTTGCGAGCGCAACAATATGTAATGACATCAATGTTAATTGTTAACGTTTTTTTAATTCTTAATTATACTTCCGCAAGACTTATTTAACGAAACACAGCCGTGAAAATCTCTATCGCACCTTCGGGACAATTTTTCCTCCTCAAAACTTTTCAGATCCACACAAGTCGTCGATGATGTCTCTGTGTGTCCTATCCTATCAATGCACAGGGGTAGGGGATGCAACAACAAAAAATAATTAATAAAATAAATAAATAGAGAAATCAAAATTAGTTTTCCTTTGATAATGAGATGGTAATCAATGGGTCAACAACCAACAGTGTAAGATACTGTGTGCATTGGAGTATACCTTGGACTAAACTGAGGTAATGTGCGTATTTGACAAGTTGTTTAGAGTGTGATAATTTAATAAATATTGTAATAAGGAAAGAAGTATTGTTTTAACTCCTTTTGGATGGCATTGAATGTAGTTTAGTTAAGGGGGGCTACCACCCCATTTATTGGCTTAATTCAAGCAACATAATTACCTACAACTAAAGTCTGTATAAGTTACAAACTAAAGAGCTTAAGAACTATCTTAACTAGACTTAACCTAAGTTAACCAGGACAAAGTAAGAAGGCAGGAGCAGGGGCGAGGGGTGGAGGCAGGTTATAGTGAAGTGTAGAAGCGCCACTTAAGATGGCGGTGAGAATGGTTTAGGGGGCGGCGCTTGAGAGTATGAGTAGAGAAGTCGAAGCCGAACAAGGTGGACTTGGAGTTGACATTTCTCAGCATCCGCGAAAAGGGTTCGTTGAGACCATAAGAGATCCGGCGAGGGGGAATGTAAAGAAGGCGGGCATTACGCGTATTTCGAAGGGTTGTGTTCAGTGGAATTAAGTTAAGGAAATAGGCGCAGTCGTCCGAGCTGGAGAGGACTCGATGAATGAACGCGCTTCTCAAGGGTTCTGAGGTTGATTAATTTGAGACGATTAATGTACGGGGGAAGGATTAATTGGTCTTCCCATCCTAGCCCTCGGAGATCGAACCGAAGGAAGCGACGTTGAATACTTTCGATTCTACAGATATGGATCTTGTGATCCGGAAACCATACCTGGCTAGCATATTCAAGCTGTGGGCGGACGAAGGTAAGGTAAAGGGTTCGAGTAATGTAAGGGTCAGGGACTTAGACCATCGTTTCACGAATCCGACAATTGATCTTCCGGATCGCCTTATCAATTTGAGAGAAGAAGTCAAGGCCCCTATCGCAAGGGATCCCGAGGTCTCGAATATATTGGACTTCACTTCATACCGGTACACCTGATAGATCGCCATTTTGCCAACACACTGGACCTGTTTCTCACCTCCCACCCGAACAAATACGCAATTGAAGTTTCTTCGACCAACTTGATCATAGTTAAGGTAGTTCTTAAGCTCTCTAGTTTGTAATTTAGATATACTTTAGATGTAGATAATTACGTTGCTTGAATTAAGCCAATAAATGGGGTGGTTGTCCCACTAAACTAAACTAAACTTGACAGCAGGGTAAAGGTGATATGCTACATGACGCTATTCAGACCAATGCTAATATATGGTTGTCTAGTGTGGTTTAACAAAGGTCCAAATTTGATGGAAAAGATAAGTATCTCAGAAGTTGTCTCAGATTATATCGAACACCGGAATCGGACTAAAAGAAAGTATTATTCAAATGAGACTTCAGGCTTCATTATGCCTACATAGGGTGGTAAATTTTATGATCAAATTAGTCAGAGGACATATTGCGAGAGCAATAAGCTCGTCCAATGACATAATTTTCGTGGCTTATTATCCAAATACTCTATACTATGAGAGCGTGCGTCGCAACGGCTTTGTTCCAACAGATGCGTTCCTTGATTTGGGCATGAAAGGGCTTATACAGGATGGATCCGGAATTCTGCTAAGTAGAGCATCCGTAAACGGGCGAGTGGGCTACGAACGGAAAGTCACGCGCACCGAAGAAAAGCAGTTGCGTTTCAGTAGGGCTATCTCCCACAGAGACTGGAACGATAACATTAAACACCACCAACAGTTCTGGTGGTTGAACGGCAAATAAAGACCTGAATACCAATCTCGGTAGAATAACTGCATGAGCAGCCAGCTTACACAGACTTAGCTTTTCTATAATTAGGGTAGTATAAGATTTAAGTTAAGTTCTTTTAAATAAAATTAAATAAAAAAAATAGAAGTAAGTTAAATTTTAATAAAAAAAAATCGGGACAAAGTTTTTCTAATTTTTCTTTGTCACAAATATTCATAACTAAAGCCACAAACAAAGTTTTGTCGCCGAAAGACAAACTACACAATTAGTCATGTAATGTTTCTCTTAGAGCGTCTGTGTAGAACCAGTAAGTTATAATATAAGATAATTAAGCTAGAATTTAAGCATTTTTTGTCTAGCCTATAATGTAGAATCTAAGAATACAAAACGAAAATAATAGATGTTGCAAAAACGAAAATGAATGAAGAGTTATGCACCAAACCTACAATTGTGAGAATAATCAGATCGCAAAGATTTAAATAATGGCATGTAGCGAGAATGGGCAACGACAGAACCGCACGTAGAATTCTTGACGGAAGACCAACCGGAAGGAGACGGTTGGGAGGACGGCGACGAAGATGGGAGGATAATGTAAGACGACATTGATGAGATCGGATCAGAAGGCGAAGCGTGGAAGTAGAGTTCAAAATATAGGGAATGACGGGACAGCTGAGTCAATGAGGTTGTGGGGGTAAGGGCGTTTTTGATGTAGGTTGGAGGTTCCCTCTTTTTTTATGTTATGTGCCGGCATGGGAGCGGTTCACATAAAGCCCACTGGCTACTGCTGCGAAACGTCCACCAAATTAATAGAAATGAAACACTATGATGTGGCTTGTAATCAAGGTTTTTATTTTCAACACTTCCTTTTTAAACTTAAATATCAAACTGTTAATAAGCTTTGCAAATTGTTTCAAAATCTTAATGAATCACTTGTGACTACTAAAACGTAACATTCAACAACAAAACCAAACTATCTGCTCGTTCCTTTCTTTGATTCATCATCATCATCATCGGCACTACAACCGGGAACCGGTCTTGGCCTTATTTAGTAAGTCCTGAGGCTTGTTAAATTTTCCATAATGATTTATTTTTTCTGGGCAAGGTCATTAGTCTTGCGCCAGAGGCTCCCCGACGGGGAATCGAACCCCGGTCTCCCGGGTGACAGGCCTTTTCTTTGATTAAATATTGGTTAATTTACTTGCCTGTGATACCAAAACAAAAATTAAGCTACACAGGTAATTCACTTCGAATTGTTTGACTTAGCTATACAGGCAATTCACTCCTCATTGCTTAATTTATTTTTCCAAACGAACAAACTCGATGAATTTTTCCGCTATTTGTCAACGACTTTTGTTGCGCGACTTGCATTTGACGGTGGTTGACCTATGACTGGTGTGTACCCGTTAGGGGTTGAAGCTCGACTCACGGCAATGTTTGTGACCGCCCCGGCGGCGGTTGAATTTCGACTCCTTGTAAATGACTCATGCAGAGTTGGTCGTCCGCCAAGGGTGGTATTCATTCTCGAGAGAGACCTGCAGTTTCTCTTCGTGGTGACCAATCAGAGGGGATCTCTCTGCCGATCTTGGCGGGATTGTTTCGCTTGCTCGTGTCGCCAGGTCACGGGCAAACGAAAACGAGAAAAAGGGAATGAGCAAAAGGGTATCGGTGGCGCGCATGCAGCTGCGTAAAACAGGCTGCTTGCCATTAGTGAAACCTGTGCTACTAGGAAATGAGTTACTTGCACAACAATGGTTGTGCATGGGATCCATCACCGTGGAAACGGTCGAATTCCCTGTGTGGATGTTTACATGCAGGAGAATTTGATTCTCGGTGGCTAGATGCGCGATGCGTGGACTGCTTTTGTCGGTTGGACAAAAGGCCGTCGTGAATGAGGATAAGCCAGGAAAATGTGCTGCGCACGTGTGTGGCATTAAACCCTGGCTGACAGAGACGCCGATAAGTTTCCCTATGTATGTAGAATGTTAGGAGTTCTTTTCAAGGAAATTATAATGATGCAAATCTGCATGAATTGATGAATTCCGTGCTGCATTATCTGCATGAAATGACGCCCTTGGGAAGGGTAATGTTTACAGGTGGTGTAGGTCAACAATAGGAGTTGGGGTTGACGTTGTGTGTGGTTTGTGGGTGAAATTGTGGTTGGAATTGTGGTGGGTCTGTAGCGTCTCTAACATAGTGAAGAACACCGAACGAAAATCGAATAAGAAAATACATCAGAGCCGTATACCATAGCGATAATATAACAATTCACATCAGTGGAATATACTTGAGTTTAAAAATCCAATTCTAAACACGCCCTGTAGCCTGATGTGTTACGCTTAGGTTCAATTTTTTGTGATTCTAACTGTCATAGCGTCAGT
The DNA here is from genome assembly GCA_963931805.1 of Microdon myrmicae. NCBI lineage: Eukaryota > Metazoa > Arthropoda > Insecta > Diptera > Syrphidae > Microdon > Microdon myrmicae. Next base: position 111,895,544 of record OZ007502.1, read on the forward strand.
TCGAATCACACGTTCTTCACTATCCATTCCAAACGCAATAGGTCATCAGCGCAATATTAGAGAACCCCCACAAGGTCATAAACTTCCAGATTCCTTCAGCGCTATAAATTGTATGCACACTGCTACATGACAATCCCGGGACCTGCAAAAATGTTATGAATTGTTCTGGACTACATTAGAACACTCCCCCTATTCATCGCCGTTAGAATTGAAAACCACACGATTAACACATATTTGGATTAATGAAAGGAGCTCTTGAAGAACAATGTTTTAATGACGATGTTGCAGGAGCAGCTTTTGTGAGCAATTGTCTCCTGTATTTTCATCATGTTTTATGTAGAGGAAGAGAAGTTGTGTCGAAAAAAAATTAACCATCCCCTACTAGTTGTACTACTTTTTACCTTTCCCCATAATGAAAGGCCACATTTTGTACACCAAGAAAGCTCGGAACATCACTTTTATGATCAATTTCTGTGTTAAAGTTTTATTTCATTCATCGTCGGGCACACCTTTTAAAATAAGTAATTTTATCTTAAAATCAAAAATGCAACTTTCTTACAGGTACTGAAACATCGGTGCCATTTCCAGAGAAGCTTGAAGTATGGATACCTCTTTTAAAAGCATACAAATCCTTAAGAAGACCTTTTCCCGAAAGGATACAACTGTTTGTGGGGAAATTTATTCAGCACATAAATAATGAGATTGCTCAAAATAAGTTTGATGACAGTGTCAACAGTGATATTTCCGTAAGTACATTTAATATCTGTTAAATGTTTATAGAAGGGTATACACCAAAAAGACCAAGTTTAATTTTAAGTATTATTCTCTTATAGAATAGTGAATGGCAAAATCATATTTTGAAAGGTATTGAAGTGATAGCCCTCATTGCGGAGCAGCATCCAAATCAAACGTTTTTCCAAGTGTATCGACTGTTTTTTCGTCCTTTTTCGGTGATACTACCAGTCTTTGAAAGGGCAGTAGAAATCAGTTATACGGGTTCTAGGGAGAAAGCCGATATATATTTTTTTAAGCAACTAGCACAGGAAGTATCGATGTTATGCCAAATCCTAGTTTGTGTAGCACCTCTGCTAAATGTAGCGACTGATGATGAACCGCCAGAGCTTCCTATAAATTTTTATAATTTAGGAAAGGCTTTAGTGGCGGCGGCTGATGTGTTTAGCAATAAGGAAGTTCATATTCAACCGATAACTGATCACTTATTAAGAAGCAATTATAATCATTTGTGAGTTTCAATTTTAAATTTAATTTCTCAATATTTTTCGAATAACCGTTTGCTTTTCCATTTCAGATACAACCAATGTTTAACTGCGTTAAGGTGTCTTATATGTGTTCTACCCATAATGTTGAGTGATGACCAATTAGAAACTTTAATACGTAGTACAACACAATTATTCCTCTATAACCCGTCAAATGCATCTAATAATGTACTAATAGCAGCAGGTGGGTGAACGGACACTTTATTTTCCAATTGAATGTAAAATAACAATTTGGAACTTTTTAAATTTAAATTTTAGGTCAATTGCTCGTCACAATTAGTTCTGTGATAAGTCCAAAAATGACGCTTGAAATCCAATCGGTTCAGCAATTATTAGGAGCGGCTCCATCATTGCTGTACTTACCAAAAGATGTTGTGATTCTACTCTTTAAATTTATGATAGGTTCCTTAGTTTTACCTTGGAAATACGCTGGTACTCAGGAGCAAAATTTCGATCAGCGATGCAATGCCCTGCGACAATTAATACAACGTTCTAGTTTTAACCTACTGACCACCAATATTCCGGTGCAAATAGATGCGCCGGAATTTTGGCAATTATACAACGTTTCAACAGGTGTTCTACCCATATTTACAGAAGCCATAAATCATTTTAGTGACGCATGTAATACAGCGAAACAAATGTTGGCTAGTGTCTTCAGGGTAAGACTATTAATTATTTATGTTTAAGGTAAAACTTTTACTTATTTATTTTACATTGCCGGACACAATATAGTCCAAAAAGATTCATTTATCGTAAAAACGTTGGGTTTTTTTTTTTATATATTTTTTTTATAATAATCTCTTCTTAGGTTTGTTGACTTATTGGCTAGACAAAAAAAGAAACTAAACCCCCAGCTTAAGAAGGGCGTTTCAATCAGAAAGAAATCTGTTAAAAATAAATGAAACATAGCACAGGAATTTGTGATTTCATTACTAAATCACGTGGTTTGGTTCACTCCAATTATGTGTGCAAAAAATATCATCTTAATGTTTGCCACGGCTTTGGCGGCATTGCTCCAAACGATGGTACACATTTTTGATAATATCACTAAATGTGTGCCCCTCAATCTCGCCAATATGCATTATAATTCATACTTCGGCTGTTGCATCGCTGACGGCCTATTGGCATATATCTCATTCTTAAGATAACTCCAAAGAAAAAAAAAACAAATCGCATGATTTTGGTTGCCAATTGACCTAGCTATTTCGTGATATTATACGACCGGGAGACTTCTCATTTAATAAAACCATGACTAAAAAATTTTTCGTGTTAATTGGACGACCCCATTATATCAAATTCGATATAATGAGGTCATGGAGATTTTCAATTCCTGCGCAAATGACGCGTCGAGGTGTTTGGATTCACGGTCATATTCGCGCGCACAGGAACAATGCCCTCGGCACAAACATACACTGGTGTTATCCCATCTGGCACCAAAACAGTTTATTTAAATTTTGCAACAATTTTTGCAATTGCACTATAAGTTGGTAGGTTGACCAAAAAAATCATGAAGTCTGTGAAATACATTTTTTAAATATCTATTTCCACAATATGCTAATATTTACGAGAGTTACCAATCCTTCCATTTTTGCCAAAGACTGAACTTATCAAATGAAAAAATCAGTGACAAAAATCTGTTGATGTCTTAGCACCATTCGTCTTTAAAACCCCTCCTTCTAATTGAAACACATTTTATAAGTTAATTTCCAGTTAGCCCAGAGATTTTTTTTTTGTATTTTATATTATTATTAATATCGACTATGTCGCTATAAAAATTGAACATTACTTAAAGTCCTTGTACATCATATGCTTCTACATACGCCCTTCACAAACTATCGAGTCATATGAACTCGCAATTGCTGCAATCGACCGCTTAACTGAGTTGAGTTCTTCCCAAGACGACATTGTAGTCCTTGGCGATTTTAACCTCCCCCATCTCCAATAGACGCTGTCCGATGATAAGTCCCACTACATCTCAAATCCCACTACCACCAAGGAATGTCTCTTTGTAGACAGCCTCACAGATTCTAGCCTATGCCAAGTAAGCAATGTCCTAAACCATCTGGGCAGACAACTTGACCTTGTATTCACGACAGACCCCTTTAAATTCTCAGTTGCCTTTAGTCCCCAAACCCTCTCAACTATCAACAACCACCACCCCCCGCTTTTCTTATCCTTATACCACGACTGCTCAGTCCACTCCACACCTCTCCCCTACCAATTTTCTTTCAACTTCCGAAAAGCCAATTTCCACCTCATAAATGAGTACCTCAGCATTATCACACTCCGCTTAAACGATATAAGTGTAGAGGTCGCTACAGCCTCGCTCTACACAAAAAACTACACCAACATTTTCAAGACAATGCGCTCTCCGCTAGACTCCTCACTTGTCCAATCGGATCTTGACAGCTTTTCCACTTGGTGCCATAATAACTGCCTAGAACTGAATATCGCCAAATGTCACAATCACCTTCTCTCGGAAGCGCTCCCCCACCCAGCCACGCTCCTATCTCTTACTGAACCAACCGATTACATCGGTTGAATCGATTCGCAACCTGGGCGTCCTTTGCGACAAGGAGTTCAAATTTACCGCACATATTGATAACATAATCCCTAAGGCCAACGCCGCCCTTGGCTTTGTCAAACGCTGATCGAAGGAATTCCTAAACTTCTACGTCACGCGCTTTGCCCTCCGTGTGAAAATCCACTGACTCTACCACCATACACAAGCTAGCTTCCTTTAATCAATCTTAACACACTTGAAGAGCGCAGAATCCGTGCCGACATCGTCTTTGTCCATCGTCTTCTGTCAGGCTCAATCAATTGCCCAAGCCTGATCTCCACTATAACATTTCACACAAACCCCCATAACGTACGTAACCCTCGACTGTTTTACTTGCCCGCTCATCACACTTCTTACGGCTGCAACGAACCCATCTCGCGTATGCCACGACGGGCCAATTCTTTCCGCACCTCCTTCGATTTCAACCTATCCACTCCCGCTCTCAAACGACGTCTCAGAAGATACCCGTTCTAACCCTGCCCCCTCTTCCCTGCAACCCTACTTTTCCTCTCCCGCTCTCAAACTAGTTCCCCCTACACCATTCCAGCCCCATTACTAACCCCGCCCCCCACCAGTCCGTACACACCGTTCACTGTCGCTGTCTCACAAATGGCGCATTTGCCACCCACACATACCCTCGCTCTTCCCCTGCCTCCTACCTCCCCTATCGCCCAGTCGTCTTCAGCTTCCTGGTTTTTTCTCCTTTTTTTTCGTTTTTAAATGATTTTCAATTACTACTTTAGATTTTAGGTTAGCCTGTTGTAAGGTATTATATTAATTTAATTTAAGATTGGATTAAGCCTAATAAATGAGGGTTCTGCCTCACTAAACTAAACTATTGGCCTGTAGGAACCCGGAAGTTCTTTACCTCACTGACTGGACTGCGCCATCGTTCCCTGTACTTTGCATTCTCTTTCCACGCGTTCCCTTCTGATCCGATCTCCCCAAGGTCGCGCCTTACATTGTCTCGGTCGCGGTCCTCCCATCGGTATCTTCCCCGTTAGTCTCCTGTCAAGAATTCTACGTGCGGTTCAGTCGTTGCCCATTCTCGCTAAATGCCATTATCTTAATCTATGCGACCATATTATACTCACTATTGTAGGTTTGGTATATAGCTCTTCCAATTCGCGGTTGTGAAGTTTCCTCTATTGATCTTCCTCTTCATCATATTTAGCGCCGAAAATACTCCTTAAAACTTCACTCTCGAATACATGTAATCTGTTCTGTTCTCGAATTGTAAGCGTCCATGCCTCACATCCATATAGAACAATCGGCATGATTATGGTTCTATACGAAGGTTGCTTTTATGCTTCGGGATTTGGCAACCCTAGCGTTGTAATCCGGCAATTGACATCTCTGTCGTAAAGTTGGACATTTTTGAGGTTATACGCACTCAGAACGTTTTGACGTACGAGCGCTATTTGTGTTGTTTACAGTAACTTAAAAGATTCATCTCGGCCCGAAAATGGAATTAAATCGTCAACATTTTCGTGCGATTATTTTTTACAACTTTCGGCGTGGATGAACTCAGCAACAGTGCATGGATGAACTTAATTCAATTCAATTCAATGGCGATGAAGCTCCATCAAGGACCAGTGTTTATCGATGGTATGGTGAATTCAATCGTGGTCGTAGTTCACTCCAAGATGAATTTCGTGAAGGTCGTCCAAAATCAGTTGTTGATCCGAAAACCATTGATGCTGTGCGCGAACTGATATTGGAAGATCGTCATGTGACCTATCATGAGATTGAGACAACCTTAGGCGTTAGTGGGACCAGCATACATTCAATATTGCATAAACATTTGACCGTCAAAAAAATTTGTTCGCGTTGGATCCCACACAATTTGTCAATCGCCCAAAAAAAGGCTCGTGTCAATTGGTCGAAAGAAATGCTCAAAAAATACGGTCGCGGTGCTTCGAAACACGTCTATGACATGGTGACAGGTGATGAATCGTGGATTTACGCGTATGAGCCCGAAAGTAAACAGCGGTCGACTGTCTGGGTGTTTCAAGATGTACCAAATCCAACAAAAGTTGTTCGCGCAGGAAGCACTTCCAAGCAAATGGTCGCCTGTTTTTTCGGAAAAACTGGACATGTCGCAACCGTACCACTAAAACAACGCAGAACAGTCAATTCTGAGTGGTACACAACCATTTGTTTGCCAGTTGTCTTCCAAGAACTCAGGAAAATCAACCGTCGAAGACGGATCACTCTTCACCAAGACAATGCGAGCTCTCACACATCGGCTGCGACAACTGCATTTTTGAGCACCCAAAACATCGATTTGATGGGTCATCCGCCGTATAGTCCTGACTTGGCACCGAATGACTTCTTTTTATTCCCGTACGTAAAAAACAAACTGAGAGGTCAACGTTTTTCGACACCTGTAGAAGCGGTTGCTGCATTCAGAATGCATGTGTTGGAGATACCTCAATCAGAGTGGCAAAAGTGCTTCGACAATTGGTTCAAACGCATGCAAAAGTGAATAGATCTTCATGGGGAATATTTTGAAAAACAATAAAGTGATTTTCGATTATCAATATTTGTTTTTGTTCTCTAATCCCGACATATAAAAGGCAACCCTCGTATATACGGAACTTTATATTACGTAACAGCAGTTTCGATTTTATTAGTTTGCTGATCGCGTACCAACCGGCCTTACCGGACTGCAGTCTTTGTAAGTTTCCTTTGGCATTTCGTTACTGTCCATCAGTATTCTTCGCATATATTTAAACTCTTTAACTTTTTCAAATATCTTGTCCCTAACGTTTATGTGGTTTCCTTGGCGTTCACCTGTCCACGCCGTAATCTTATATTTTGTTTTGTCTTCATTTATTTCTAGACCCACCTCCTCTGCTGCTTGTATGATAATTTTTACTTACAGTTTCTAGATTATCGCCCAAAACTACGATGTCACCCGCATATGCGAGCACTTGGGTGACTCCGTTCAGGGATAATCCGGCTATGTCGTCTTGTATCTTTCTTGTGACAAACTCGAGCACAGGGTTAAAAAGACACGGTGAGAGGCCATCCCCCTGTTTTAATCCACCGCGGATTTCAAATAGATCTGAGAGATCGTTTCTTATTTTAATTCGCCCTTTATTTTCGTTGATGCAGGTTTGAATCAGCGCTGCATATTTTTTTCGGGATTCCCAGCTCAGTTACAATATGGTAAAGTCTTTGCCTTGCGACTGGGTCAATGAAACGATGGTGAACTGTCTCTCGGTATTCCCGCTTCTTCTCCAACAGTTGCCTTACTGTGAACATTTGGCCGCTTGTTGGCCAGTTCCTACGGAATCCACACTGGTAGTCTCCCAGTATTTCTTCAGCATATGGTGGATTCTTGCCGCTATGACATTTGTTAGTATTTTGTATTTGGCTGGGAGCAATGTTAGTCCTCTGTAGTTTTCGCAGTCAGATCTGTTGCCCCTTTTGAAAGTAAGGATGGCTATTGAGTTTTTCCTATCTTCTGGGGTGATTTCTTTGCCCCATCCGCGCGGTTGCTTCTTCTCTGCCGGTATGGGGACCTTGTTATTTTTCAATCGATTTATTGCGTCTATAACTTGGTTGAAGGACGGCTCTGGTACATTTATTTGTGGTTGATTGGTGTGCACATTAAACAGGTTTTCAAAGTACTGCTTCCATTTGGTCACGATATTGTTAGTATCTGGGACCAAATACCCATTTGCGTCTCGGACTGTTTTGGCTCTCCCTCGGTACTCATTTCTAATCGAATTTATGCAGGCATGCATTCCTCTGATGTTCTTTGCTCTAGCATTTTCTAGAATTTTTTCGACTTGGTCCTTCACGATTTTTCGATTCGATTCTACTCCCTATTACTATTACTACTATTTATTGGCCTGTAGGAACCCGGAAGTTCATGACCTCACCGACTCGACACCGCCATCGTTCACTGTCCTGTGCACTCTCCTTTCACGCTTGACCAGCCGATCCGATCTCCTCAAGGTCAAACCTAACATTGTTCTCCCATCTCCGTCGCGGCCGTCCTGTCGGTCTCTTTCCCGTTGGCTTACCGTCAAGAATTCTATGCTCTTCCAATTCGTGGTTGTGGGGTTTCCTATATTGTCCTGCTTCCTCGTCATATTTGCCGCCAAAGATACTCTTAAAAAGTTTATTCTCGAATACGCGGAATTTGTTTTCTTCCCGTTTTGTGAGAAGCCATGTTTCGCATCCGTATAGAGCAATCGGCATGATTATGGTTCTATAGACCCGGAACTTTATGTTACGTGATAGCAGTTTGGATTTCAGCAGTTTACTGACTGCATGCCAACTAGCGTTGCCGGAATGCAGTATTTTGATAATTCCTTTCGATATTTCGTTACTGGCCGTCAGTATCGTTTCCAGATATTTAAATTCTTTAACTTTTTCAAATATCTTGCCTCCGACGTTTATATATGTTCCCTCAGGTCCACCTGCTCTCACCATAATCATATATTTTGTTTTGTCTTCATTAATTTTAGACCCATCTCTTCTGTCACTTGTATGGTAATTTCACAGTTTTTTTACTTACAGTTTCTAGATTATCGTCCAGAACGGCGATGTCATCCACATATGTGAGCACTTGTGTGACCCCGTTCAGGGATGATCCAGCCATGTTATCGTCTTGTACCTTTCTGATGACATACTCGTGTACAAGGTTAAAAAGACATGGTGAGAGGCCATCCCGCTGTTTTAGTCCGTCCCGGATTTCAAACGGTTCTGAGAGGGGGTTTTCGTTCATGCAAATTTGAATGAGCGCGGCATATTTTTTCGGGATTCCCAGCTCATCTACAATATGGTAGAGTCTTTGCCTTGCGACTGAGTCGTAGGCTTTTTTGAAGTCAACGAACAGTTGGTGAACCATCTCTCCGTATTCCCACTTCTTTTCCAGCAGTTGCCTTCTTGTGAACATTTGGTCGCTTGTTGACCGGTTCCTACGGAAAGTGATCTATTTGGTTACGCGTTACGCCGTCGGGTGATATCCATGTGGCTTTATGAATTTGCTTGTGCTTGAACATCGTGCTTTTTAATACCAAATCTCTTGACGCTGCGAACGTAATAATTCGTATTCCATTATCATTTGAAAGGTCGCGTAGGCTCTCTTTACCAATAGTTGGTTGGAAGATATTTTCCTTTCCAATTTTCGCGTTGAGGTCCCCGAGGAGGATTTTAACATCGAATGATGAGATCCCACCAAATACTTCCTCTAGGGTCTTGTAGAACGTGTCCTTCGTTTCTTCGTCCGTAGATTCTGTTGGGGCGTGTACGTTTATAAATACATAATTGTACCATCATCATCATCATCATCATCATTGGCACTACAACCGGGATCCGGTCTGGGCCTTATTTAGTAAGTCTCTCCACCGGTATCCGGTTTATATCCGAAACTTAGTTTAGTTTAGTTTAGTGAGGGCAGAACCCTCATTTATTTTGCTTAATGCAAGCTCGGAAATTAAACTTAAATTAATATAAAAAGAACCTTAAAGACTATCTTAAATCTAGAGTAAGAAGGAGAATAAAACAGAAAAAAGAAAAACCAGGAGGTGAGTGTGTATGGCAAATACGGCATTTGTGAGACAGTAACAGTGAGGTGCCCGTCTACGTACAGGTATGGGGCGGGGTTGGAGAGCTGGGGGGAGAGGTTTAAATTGGGTTGGGGTGGGGTTAGGACGGGTTTCTTGTGAGACGTCGTTTGAGGGCAGGTGTGGAGAGGTTGAAATCAAAGGAGGTGGGGAAAGAGTTGGCATGTCGTAGCATACGCGAGATGGGCTCGTTATCGCCGTAAGAAGTGTGATGAGCGGGCACGTAAAACAGACGAGGGTTCCGCACATAACGGGGGTTTGTATAAATTGATAAAGTGGAGAGCAAGCTTGGGCAATTGATTGAGCCTGACAGAAGGCGATGGATAAAGATGATGTCAGCATGGATTCTGCGCTCCTCAAGTGTGTTAAGGTTAATTAGAAGGAGCCGGCCCATGTATGGTGGTAGAATGAGTGGGTTTTCCCAGTTCAGTCCATGGAGGGCAAAGCGCAAGAAACGACGTTGAACGCCCTCGATTCTACGAATGTGAGACTGAGAAGGTGATTGTGTGACATTTGGCGATGTTCAGTTCTAGGCAGTTATTTTGGCACCATATCGAAAAGCTGTCAAGATCCGATTGGAGAAGTGAGGAGTCAAGAGGAGAGCGCATTGTCTTGAAAATGTTGGTATCATCCGCGTAAAGCGAGGTGAGGGAGTGATTGATGCACGAGCCTATGTCGTTTATGGTTAGGATAAATAGTAGGGGGCCGAGATGAGTGCCCTGGGGGACACCTGAGGTTGGAGAGAAAGGATCGGAGAGGGTGGATCTAAATCGCACACGGAAGGTATGAGAGTTAAGATAGGATGAGATCCACTTAATCAACAGGGGTTCAAAACCAAGGGAAGATAATTTAAAGAAAATGAGCTTATGGGAAATTTTGTCGAAGGTCTTGCTAAAGTCGGTAGTGACTACATCAACCTCATCGCCGTTTTCTAGGGCAAGGAGTGTGTGGGATGTGAATTCGACAAGGTTGGTAGTAGTGGACCTGTCGGAGAGGAAGCCGTGTTGGTTAGGAGAGATGATGGAAATGCAGCGAAAACATAACGCTTCGTATAGAAGGCCTTCGAACAGTTTAGGAATGTGCGAAAGCTTAGCAATGGGGCGATAATTGGATATATCGTTTTTTGGCCCCTTTTTATGTAGGAGGATTTCCAAATGTCGGGAAATACACCTTGTGCAAGGGATAGATTGAAGATTGACGCGAGCGGGAGAGAGAGAGAGAAGAGCAGCATTTTTTTAAGAAAATAGCAGGGAGTCCGTCTGGGCCGGGACTGAAATCGTCTTTCAGTTGTTCAAGTTTTTCTTTAACTTGGTGTTGTTGAATGTGTAGAGAGATGAGTGGGCCAAGGGAGAATTCAGACGTGCCAGTAAAGTAGGAGGGGTTAGGCTCAAACGAGTCGTCCGTGAAAGATAGTTTGAAGAAGGACGCGAAAAGATTGGCTATGGTTTGGGAGGCAGATGAAGTAGTTGAGTCGTAGAAAAGAGAGTTGAGATAGGCATCTGATTTCCGTTTATAGTTGATAAAGTGATAGAAAGATTTGGGGTCATTGATCAGATTGAGTTGGGCTTTGGCAAGGTAATTGTGGTAAAGGGAGCTATAAAGCTCGGTGAATTGGTAAAAGTAACCGAGATAGTTGGAATAGTCCAGAGGAGAACGCGTATTTAAGAAAGTGTTCCACAACTTATTCCTCTTGTTACGAAGTGCGGGAGTCTGTGGTTATACCAAGGGGGCGATGAGAATGATAACCTGTTTCGGGAATATGGAACAAATAGGGATATGGCGTTATAGATTACTGTGTAGAGCGAGGTTGTAGCGACCTCTACACTAATATCATTTAAGCGGGGTGTGGTATTGCTGAGGTACTAATTTATGAGCCGGAAATTGGCTTTTCGGAAATTGAAAGAATATTGGTAGAGGAGGGGAGTGGGTATGCCGTGGGCTGAGTAGTCACGGTATAAGGATAAGAGAAGTGGGGGGTGGTGGTTGTCAATGGTTGAGAGGATGTGGGGACTAGGGGTAACTGAGGAGTTACAGGGGTCTGTCGTGAGACTTGTTAAATTGTCTATAATAATTTGTTTTTCCGAGCAAGGTTATTAGCCTTGCCACATAATTATACCATGGGCCCTGTATTTTTAGCACCGACATTCGGTCATTAATAAATTTCATATCTTTTACATGGGGCGTAATGTTCTTGCTTATGATGAAGCCGGTTCCGAGGTTATGTGTATCGATACCTCCACACGCCAGTGTAAACCCGTTGGTTTCGATTACTTGATGTAGGAGTCGGACTTCCTGAAGCGCGACGATGTCCATTTTATATTGTTTCGCGTTTTGTACGACCGTCTGTATCGCGCCTGGTTTATATAACGTTCAAATAATTCCGACGCCGATCGAAGTGCCGACGCGTATATCCCGCTTTTTCCGTTTTTCCCTACGTCTTCTTTTAGCCGAGTTGGTGTTTTCTTCGTGATTTGTTCCCTTATGGTAGTGTCGGCTCATCACACCTACGCCTACCGGGGTTTTCGAGAGATTGTTTTTTGTATATTGATTATTCATTTTTGTTCCCACGAGTCTTGGGGTTTCAAATAGTCCGCCATATCAGAGCCCCTCTTTGATATGGTAAGGTCCGCTTACTGCTCTGATTCGACCCCGTGTCAGAGAGGCCCCGTTATAACACAGGCGGTATACCCCTGGCTGCAAATCACCCAATGGGCACGGTGACGCGTAACAACCTAGATTAGGGGTGGTAGATCTTTGTGTGTTACTCCTCGCTAGCCTGCTTGACATGGGTGGCCCTACCTGAAGCATATGTTTCCGTCACCATAGCCCGAGTGATTCATTGTAGTTTACGCCCCCGCACCACGTCAAGGTTTTTACTACGGGGGGCCATTCTACTCCCATTCCTGTTTATTCCATTTGAAAAATCTTATTTTCTCATTCCGAATTTTCGCGTATCGTTCAGCGTCGGCTTCATTATATCTTTCTTAGTGAATCGCTCCGAGGTTTGCAATCTGTTCCTCTGTACGATCTTACATCAATAATGTTTGCATGGCGTCTTTTGTCCATATGAGGAAGTAGTCTATGTGGTTGCCCGCCACTCCGGTGGGTGATATTCATGTAACCTTATGAATCATTTTGTGTTTGAGCATCGTGCTTTTCACTACCAAATCTTTTGATGCTGCGAACGTGATAATTCGAATTCCACTATCATTTGAAAATTATTGTTTTTAACAACATAAATTAATTGCATAATCTCAAATTTATAACAGCTGCTAAACTTGTATAATAATAACTTGTTTTTATTTTTTGCAGCCGGTTATAAGTAAAACGATGAGCATAATTGATGTACTCGGTATTGAAAACAATCCTATTGTCGATGTGATATCGGAATTTGCATTAGGCGTATTTAAAACTTTGCTCAATCACCTAGATATTTCGTTTGTGAAGGATGTAATTATATTGTACATTAATTGTTGTACTAGGTACAGTTGAAGTTTGTCATTAGTCCTTAAAATTCGATGCAAATGAAGTTTATTTTTTTTTTTGTCTGTATTCTAGGGGACAGATGACTACAGCAAGACTAAAAGCAACGGAAAGGATATTAAAAATGTTTGAAGTTATAGTCAAACAGCCAGGCAGTGGTACCTTATGTTTGTTGCCATCTATCTTATCGTTTACTATTGACAACATACTTCCGTTACTCCATGAGGGAAACAATTTTGTACAATATTCTGAGGTCGGACAAAATGTATACTCATTATTTGATAGGTAAATTTATTAACAATACTTTAAAACTTTTAGATTTCCTGATCAATTGAAATGTAACACTTCCATTTTGGTTTCTTTTTTCAACAGTGCTTTAACTTACCGTTGGCCGTATTTTTACAAGGGCAGCGTTCAATCTGTGATCCTAAATGGTTCATCATCTAACAGCGATAATGAGAATTTCCACCATACAGAACAATTTTTAGCTATCTTTAACTCATATGGACAAGCATTAGTCAGGAGTAATGATACAAACATGACTCGGACAGTTTTGGAGAGTTTACAGAACCTGAACGAACGATGGAAACTATTCCAACGGGGCCTGTTTAAAACAAATCTTCTCGCAGATTTCCAATGCACGTTGATTAAAGTACTGTTTTCAGTAGAAGGGGCTCTCCATTTCGATCTTCTCACCAATCTTCTATTTGCCATGGGCCAAGTTGACAAAGCAAAACTCCATGAAAGTTTTATAACAATGGGAGTCCACGCAGATCATACGAAAGCTATAGAGGAAATTTGCTTAATAACGGTAATTGTATTGTTTTATATTATATCTATGTACTTGACTTTATTTTTTCAATTTTTTTTTTTTTTTTTGTAGACTTAACTTAAATTTCGCTTGGTATATTTAACAAATCTACAAATGCCCATTCTTTTTCTCTCAACCCATATTGCTCAAGTATTGCATAAGAGGAAAGAGAGTGAAGCGTGGTAAATCTCTCTTCAACTGCACTATTTGAATACCGAATGAATTTGCGACTTCTGTTTTCGTCAAAACTTAGGAACTCCTTTAGAAATCATAGTTGTTGCCAATGGAGGTTCTTCCATTAGATGTCGTAATAAAGCAGCATTAGCCAGTTTTTCCTCCGAGAAGCGGAATGCCTTGTCAGCTGACTCTGACAAAACGATAATCCTCTTATCATTCTTCGTGATTTAATCCAATTAAGTACTCGTGTAGAGGTGTCCGTATGTGTTTGGCGTTTTTGAGAGTTAGACGATAAAAATGCAACATTTTCAGATAACGTCTAAACTCACGCCTACAAGTGGGCCAAAGGAACTGGATCAAAACTTCCACCTTGTCCGGTAATGGTCGAGTACGTTGACCGTCAATGGGGAAACCTAAGTACTTGACCTGCTCTTGACCGAAGTGGCATTTGCTATTATTGATGAATAAGCCAAACTCTCTGAGACGTTTGAACACCTGCGTCAAATGTTCATCGTTGGTTTTCGATACTATGAGTCATCAATGTAAGCATTGAATATCATCAATGTAAGCTTTGTAAAATTCAAGACCTCTTAGACCTGAGTCTATATTCCTCTGGAAAGTGCTGCATTCCGTAAGGCAAATGTCATCACCTAGAACTTAAATAGCCCGAACGGTGTAGTGACAGCTGTTTTAGGAATATCTTCTGGGATTACTGATGAAGTGGGCTTGGCTAAGGGCTATTGGGATGCTGAAGAATTCCATGTGCAAACATGTAGTCAAGGTATATTCGAGCTTCATGCAGTTTCTCTGGAGTTAAACGAGGCAGACGCCGGCATACCGGAGGATTGTACGTCTGAATTTGATGAAAAACACCGGTTTTGGTAGGTAGAAATTTATTAAAAGGAATCGTCACCTCTACGAATTCTCTCGAAATGTCAGCAAATGTGCCTTGAGCAGTAGTGCTCGATAATGGTCTATCTCAGGCTTTTAGCCTAGAGATAGACGTTTGCTAGTCCGGTAATCTGTTATGCGCTAAATACATAACCAGGTTATAATATTTTAATAGGTCAGCTCCTATCAAATCTACTTTGACGTCAGCGATAACGAAATTCCAACGAATGGGTCATCGATGGCCTAAATTAAGAGTAAGGAGTTTCCGTCCATCATTGCTATAGCTGAATTATATGTCGATAATAATTTTAACGTGTAGGGTATTCTAGAACCAGGTGCGAACGATCGTGGAAGAACGAAGATATCAGCACCTGTGTCGATCGGGAAATCTATGTTCGATTCAACGCCTGAGATCGGCAAACGGCTTAAATATGTGTTGCTGCCCGTTTCCGCCTTAAGGACGGGCGGCGATAGTCATTTAAAGTCTTCACCAGAGCAGAAGTTAACTGAGACTAATTACATGGTTGTTTACACCTCCAAGTGAAACTCCTATGATAGAAACACGTCATAATTCGCTCTACTCGAAGTACGCGAACCGATTCGCCGTCGGTGCGAGAAACTAGAGAAAGAACTCGTCAGACAACGATGGCTTCTACTAGGGAACCTGATATCATGTAGTCTACGAGGGTTGCCTTTTATATTTCGGGATTAGAGAACAAAAACAAATATTGATCATCGAAAATCACTTTATTGTTTTTCAAAGTATTCCCCATGAAGATCTATACACTTTTGCATGCGTTTGAACCAATTGTCGAAGCACTTTTGCCACTCTGATTGAGGTATCTCCAACACATGCATTCTGAATGCAGCAACCGCTTCTACAGGTGTCGAAAAACGTTGACCTCTCAGTTTGTTTCTTACGTACGGGAATAAAAAGAAGTCATTCGGTGCCAAGTCAGGACTATACGGCGAATGACCCATCAAATCGATGTTTTGGGTGCTCAAAAATGCAGTCGTCGCAGCCGATGTGTGAGAGCTCGCATTGTCGTGGTGAAGAGTGATCCGTCTTCGGCGGTTGGTTTTCCTGATTTCTTGGAAGACAACTGGCAAACAAATGGTTGTGTACCACTCAGAATTGACTGTTCTGCGTTGTTCTAGTGGTACGGTTGGGGATATGAAATAATGTGCGTTGCATCAGGCATAAGGGTTTTCTCAACATTCCGAGTTACCACAATTAGCCGGGTTGTGTTAATTGCCTCTCTCCTCCCACTCTTATTAAGGGGAACCATTACTACCCGTACTGTTGGCACTGGCCGATGAAATGATTGAACTGTGTGACGACCTCACTCTTATGAGGGTCCTGATCAGCGACCAAACGGATGAGATTAAATCCATGTCGTTCCATGCAGTTGAAATTAAGGAACAGATCTCCGCCGCGTGTAACAACGTCTCATTACAAGCCGAGATCCAATCTGCTCGTTGTTTTACTACCGATACACCGATCCCTTAAACCCAGTTGAAATTAAGGAACAGATCTCCGCCGCGTCTAAAAACGTCTCATTACAAGCCGAGATCCAATCTGCTTGTTGTTTTACTACCGATACACCGATCCTCAATTTTCCTCATGGGTGATGGGAATCCCGCCTTGGTTGAAACTAGGCCCGCGAAGACTGAGCCCCGACCACCCCCGCCCCCTCTATTCACCGGCTTGGGTCACCTTGGTCCCTTGAAGAGTGGAGTGAAAGGACCACTAAATTAAGTAAAAACAACTTCTCTGCGGTGATGCTTCCTGGGTATCCAACTTCTGCCTAAAGACTTACGCAATCAGCATCATTAACGTCAACAAGATCCCAAACCAGACCCCCAACTAATTTTGATTTTACATCCCCTCTCCCCATGAATGGGAATCACCCGACAGTTGACGCTCTTAAACAGGGTAAATTTTCCGTTTTCAAAAACGATACTGACATTAACATTTCCCTTATTCATAAAAACAGCCCCACTCTTTAAAGTGTCGAATGACTTAAAAGCTTCTACGTGGTAAGGCCGTCCTCAACTAGTTTTTTCGTTTCTAAACTCTTACCTCCTCTACCCCCTCCTTACCCGCTCTTATCAGAACATAAGAGGTCTTCGCTCAAAGACCAAATCCTTTCTGAAAAACTCCCATGCCCTACCTCTCGATATTTTCGCTTTAAGCGAAACGAACTTAATCCCCAGCATTCATAACCTGGAACTGTTTCCCCCCACGTTCACCATCTTCCGAGATGACCTCCTCAATCATAGTATTGACTTTTTCCCCAACCGAGGTGTGCTCATCACTGTCCACAACAGCCTCGAATCGTCACTTGTCGCTTTCCCTACCTCTTTCAAGCTGGACTTCGTGCTGAGTAATTGCGAGGACGACATCATGATCTTCGGATATTTTAATCTTGCTCAACTCAATTAGGCTTTATCTGACGATCATTCAAACTTCACCTCCCACCCCACCTCGGGCAAGGAATGTCTTCATTGATCGACTAGATGATTCTTGTCTGTCAGATCAGCAACTTTCGAAACCTTTTGGGTAGGCAGCTAGACCCTATCAATACATTTGTCTCACCCAGCCCCTTCGTCCTTGCATCTATGGACTGCCCCCCTTATCTTAAACTCTCACACCCCATCTGATCCTGTTACTATTGGTAACCTCTTCACCACTCACTTAAATCAGTCATTCACTAACGATTCCTTTGTTCCTGACCCGTCATACTTTAACTACCTAGCTAACTTTTTCCTTGGGCCCCTCCTCCACATCTCCCTTGATCCCACCTTAATTGAATCCAGGCTACTGCAACTCAAACACGAGTTTACACCGGGCCCTGATGGTATCCCTGCAAACCTCCTCAAAAAATGCTAATCCGCTCTCACTGATCTTCAATCTGTCACTCTCTCAAGATGTATTCCCCCACATTTGGAAAACCTCCTCCATGACCACCATCCAACAGAAAGGTCCCAAAAATGATGTCGCGAACTACCACCCCATCGCCAAACTGTCTCACTTACCCAAGATTCTCGAAGGCAATCTATACGAGTCTCTTAGTTTTCGATGCAAATCTTTTATTTGACCAAGGCATCATGGTTTTCTGAATGGCTGATCAACTACAACCGACATTGTTGATCTCACTTCCTTTACACTCTCAGCACAAAAGCACGGTAACGAGGGCGACATGATCTCAATCGACCTCAGTAAATCATTTGACAAAATTTCCCACAATCGAATCCTCTTCAAATTTTTCGCCCTCGACTTCGAATCTGGATTGCTGAAATATATTTCTTCCTATCTAAGGGATTCGGTTCGGTTCAGGTCCATGAAATCCAAACCCTTCCTTGCCGTCTCGGGGATTCCCATGGAAGCCACTTGGGCCCTCTCCTATTTTTACTTACCACTAATGACATTGATTAAGTCATTAAGAATTCCTGCTTGTCCCTGTACGCTGATGACACCAAGATATATAACATCATCGTGTCACAACTTGATTCTGCACTGCTGCAATCAAACCGTGATAGCTTCTCGACTTGGTGTGACAAAAATTGCTTTGTACTTAACATCGCCAAATGCCAAATTATAACCTTTTTCCGTGAGCGTATTCACTCATCCTTGCGTCCCTATTCCCGTAATAACCAATCCTTGTCCAATCTATTCGAGACCTCGGGATCCTTTGGGATAGGGAGCTTGACTTTCTCTCTCACATTGATAAGATGATTCGGAAGGCCGATTCTCGAGTTCGTGAAACGATTGTCTAAGGAATTCTCCGACCGTTACGTTTGTTACGTTTTGCTGGTAACACTTACCTCCGACTCGTAGAGTCCGTAAGGTGGTGGTGCGGCTTCCGGCTTGGTTAAGCCCGGGGATGTCGTCTTCCTTCTTGCCGGTTGGCAGTACAGCCCGTAAGGTGGTGGTTAACCCCGTGGTGGAACTCTGCTGGGAAGTGACCGGCCAGTGTCTACCACTGGTTCAGGTTAGGGGCCAAAATCAACTTTAAAAAAAAAACCTTTGTTTATTTTTTTTTTGCAACGCGAAAGCGGCAATTTATTTTAAACTAAAAATCTTAAATTATGTCAGCATTCTTTGGCTGTCTGCTTCTAATTGATTTCTCCTAACGGAGCTCCCCTTTTTATATCAAATAATTTAAGTAAAAAGAAACAAAAACCCCGCATGCATTCCCACGGTCACGGCTGTCCTCCAGACAGTCAACTGACGCCAGTCGCAGTCGAAAGCTAAGCCAACGACGGAGAATCGCAAATTCTGCAAGTCCGCAAATTCCTCACCATGAGAACATTTCGATTCTCGGTGACTTGAATCTGACTTGTTCATAGCGAACGCGGTGCAGGTTTTATTACCTGCGCGATGACGAGGTGCAGGTTTGATTTTTTCATCTAGATGATGAGACCGCAGGAATTGCAGAATTGCGACTCTGACGTGGCTTATGGGGATGAATGCATTCCAAGGTTATTTGTTTGGAATAATGTGGAAAAATGCAAGATTGCATTTTCAAGTATGAGGTATGGAATGCGCCTAGCAATGTGTAGACCTGTGACGAGGTTTCACATGCTACGCCGAAATGATTCCATGGGTTGTAGCAAGAATTTCTTGTATGCTACACTGAGAGAATACCTTCGGTATTAACTTTAATTAATGTATGGAAATATTGTTTTTGCAGGGTTAATGATAGGGTTTAATGATATTATTTATATAATTTATATTTAAATAATATATTTATGTCTATACATTTATTGGCTATATAGCATGTATGGGTAATTTGCGTGCAGTAAAGTGTGTAGACATATGGTATTGTATTTCTGTGTGTAACACGTTACTCGATCTCTTTACCTTACCTTCGTCCGTCCACAGCTTGAATATGCTAGCCAGGTATGGTTTCATTATCACAAGATCCATATCTGTAGAACCAAAGTATTCAACGTCGCTTCCTTCGGTTCGCTCTCCGGGGGCTAGGATCAGGAAACCAATTAATCCTTTCCCCGTACATTCATCATCATAATCGGCACTACAACCGGGAACCGGTCTTGGCCTTATTTAGCAAGTCCTGAGGCTTGTTAAATTTTCCATAATGATTCGTTTTTTCCGGGCAAGGTCATTAGTCTTGCGCCAGAGGCTCTTCGACGGGGAATTGAACCCCGGTCTCCCGCGTGACAGGCGGGTATACTATCGAGGAACTTACACGTCTATACTTAACAATATTATACCCAATCGTGATTTATTCAAAAACATCAACCGACTAACGTGTCGAAAATACAAACCACCAATCATTATATTATCAACCCTACTAACAATCACCCATTCCAATAAGATATTGACATAGCAAACTGTCTAGCTAATCACTTTTATAAAATCCATCAACAAAACGACTCCCTCTCAGTCTCCAATTTTCAAGTTACCGTAAATGACTACATCTCACGCACAATGATCCCATCCTTCACCCCTTTCATCGCGGAATTCAACGAAACAAACAAAGCGTCACATCCTCTGGATAGTGCGTCATTCCTAACAGCAGGCGAAATATCTGAATTTATAACATCATGCAACAACAAAAAATCGACAGGCTTAGATGGAGTTCCAAACTTTCTTTACAAAATTAAACGTTTTAAATTAATCAACCTCAGAACCCTTGAGGAGCGCAGGGCCGTGGCTAACATAGTGTTCATTCATCGGGTCCTCTCCAGCTCGGTCGACTGCGTCTACTTCCATAACTTAATTCCTCTGAACGCAAACCCTCGAAATACGCGTAATCCCCACGTTCTCTACATTCCCCCTCACCGGACCTCTTATGGTCTCAACGAACCCTTTTCGCGAATGCTGAGAAATGTCAACTTTAATTCCACCTTGTTCGCCTTCGACCTCTCAACCCATACTCTCAATCACCGCCTCCTAAACTATTCTCACCGCCAATCTTAAGCGGCGCTTCTACACTTTACTACAACCCGCCCCACCTCTCGCCCCTGCTCCTGCCTTCTTACTTTGTCCTGGTTAACTTAGGTTAAGCCTAGTTAAGATAGTTCTTAAGCTCTTTAGTTTGTAACTTATACATTAGTTGTAGATAATTATGTTGTTTGAATTAAGCCAATAAATGGGGTGGTAGTCCCACCAAACTAAACTACATTCAATGGCATCCAAAGGGAGTTACAATAATACTCCTCTCCTTATTACAATATTTATTAAATTATCACACTCTAAACAACTTGTAAAATACGCACATTATCTCACTTTAGTCCAGAGTATGACTCCAATCCACACAGTATCTTACACTAGTGGTTGTTTTCCCATTGATTCCCATCTCATTATCAAAGGAAAACTACTTTTGATATCTCTATTTATTTATTTTTTGTTGTTGCATCCTACCTCTCCGGTAGGATGCGAATGCACCCCACATACAAAGAGATCATCGACGACTTGTGTGGAATTGATATTTGTTGAGGACGAAAAGTTGTCTCGAAGGTGCGCTAGAGTTTTTCATGGCGGTGTTTCGTTAAAAAAATCTTGCGAAAATATAATTAAGAATTAAAAAAACGTTAACAATAAACACATATGATGTCATTGCATATTGTTGCGCTCGCAACGTCCATGAATATATTTGATTGCGCCATTGCTTCCAAAAAAGTGCACCACTGATGTAGAAGGGTCTATTCTTTATACCAATAAATTCCTATCTGTTGGTGATGACTCTACACCATTTGAAATATAACAAGACCTATATACAATAAAAAATAATATATTGTATTTTCCAGGACATTCCAACATTTTCCCAGAAGGTATCGCAACTTATTCAAAATGCAAACTGCTTACATCGCGGACACTAGCAGTAATGAAATGACGTTATTTTTTTTTTCTTTTTTTTTACTGTAGTTTGAGGGAATACTCAAGATCTCAGTTAATTTTTCCTAATTATAGAATTTTAATCATGCAATTTAATATGAGTGATGAGACTACCTAAAACAGTGTTGTGTATAATATTATAATTATAACTAAAATTTCGGCCTTAACGTGCTATATTAAAAAGAATGAAATGAAAACAAATTTTCATTTCCTATATAAGAGTATTTCATTTTAATTGTATATTTAAAATCCATGTAAGACTTTATGAAACATTAATACTTATGAAGGCATTTTGAAATTGTAAACCATTTTACACAAAACTTACTCAAAACATTGTGTTTACTTTAAAGTGCTATAGATTTGTTTTATAGGTTTCGTTTCAATAAAATGCTCGTGTTTACCGAAAACGTTTTACAGTACTTGTAAAAAACAAAGCACTAAAAGACCTAAACTTCACTTATTGTTTTGTAATTCTTATAATAGACTTAAGTCTTAACAGTTAAAAATATTTAAAGATTATAAAAACCATGTGTCATTTTTTATATTTATATATGATATACACGTTTATGTACGTCTAGGTATAAACAATCCGAATTAAAACAATTAATACAACGTATTTTGAATGTTGTTTTCATTACTTAAATAGGTGGAAATAAAGTTCGGTAACAGTTCCTCTGTGTCTGCTATTAACTAATCGGTGGGAAGGGTAATACATTTTATGCAAGCCAGAAATAAGAACTGCTGGTGCCATATCTAGGTCAGACCGGAAACTTTTCACCTCACCCTCTTATGAAATTAAACAGAACTTAAAACAGAATTGGATGGATGGATTTTTCGGTATACTGAAGATAATGGAGGTCCTACAGTTGCCGATAGGCTTGACTTGATACAATTGTAGATAGAATAACATAGCAAACAATGAAACGAGAATTAGTCGTCGTTGACGGATGCCTCAAAAACGGCGCGCTCGGCATCTAGATCGCTGAAAAATTTAGAATATGAAGCAAATATACACTTAGAAGCCAATTTGTATGATGCTGGCAGTGCTGAAAAAAATTAAATTAAATTAAATTAAAGAAAAAAATTATATAAAAATTTCAAGTTTAAAGCATAGAAATCAGAACTTAAAACCTTGCGATTATGTCGAAACAATGTTCTTCAAATTGGCGTGACAGAAATCTCTCAATTTTTATCCGATTGAGTTCAAACTTTTATTGTAGTTTCTTAATTAGATTCCGCAGAAAAAGCCGTATGGTTTTGCCAAATATTGAAAATTATAAAGTTATTAACAAAAAAACTCATTTTTTGCGGAATAAACAACTTTTTTAAAACCTTGCTACTTTTTCAAAAATCAATAGCTCCCAAATTTCTTACGGATTTCTCTAGACATTTTCATGTATTGTAAGAAGATTTTTTTTTAATTTTTGCAGGATCAAAACTGTTCAAGATATTTGCCCGGCCCCGGAACAACATTTTATAAACACGTTTTTTTGACAACGGCCGTGTGTCGCCATTTTGCATTTTTTTTTATTTGTACCTTAATATGCATATCATCATCATCGGCACTACAACCGGGAACCGGTCTTGGCCTTATTTAGCAAGTCCTGAGGCTTGTTAATACGCATATACACATGTGGTAAAGTTCGTTTTATTAATAATACATTTTTTCACATCCAAAATAAATACCAAATAAGTAGTCAGTTTTCGGGTCTCTACAGCGGCGGGTCCCTTAAATGAAGTAATAGAAAAGTAAATTCAAAATTTCATTTTTAATTTCTTCTATACCGTCCTACTTTCCAAATTGCATTATAATTCTGCTATTAGTCGTGTTAAAATTAGCATTAAAACATTTTTGTTTCTCTTAGCATACTGTCTACGAACACGCAGTAGAAACACATCCATTAATTTTAACATCTCTTCTTTGTTTTTTCACTTTGTTCTTTTAACTCTCATTTATTCGTGTGCGCACCGTCAACTAATGTCTTCCTTTTACATACCAAACCCCACAAGTACCAAGGAATGTCTCTTTATAGGCGGTCCCACCGACTCATCATCATCGTCATCGGCACTACAACCGGGAACCGGTCTTGGCCTTATTTAGCAAGTCCTGAGGCTCGTTAAATTTTCCATAATGATTTGTTTTTTCCGGGCAAGGTCATTAGTCTTGCGCCAGAGGCTCCCCGACGGGGAATCGAACCCCGGTCTCCCGCGTGACAGGCGGTATACTAACCACTATACTATCGAGGCGCCACCGACTCCAGCCTCCGTCAAATAAGTAATGTGCTAAATCATATGGACAGGCAGCTTGACCTTGCTTTTACTATGGACCTCTATATCTCCTTAATTGCCCTTAGTCCTCACGCCCTCTCAACCATTGACAATTACCACCCCCGCTACTCTTATCCCTATATCGTGACTGCTTGGCCCAAACCTCACCACCCCACTACAACTTTTCCTACAACTTCCGCAAAGGTAACTTTCGCCTTTTAATCATCTAGAGGTCGAAGAAGCTACTGCCACTCTCTACAAGGAAATCTACAATGCCATTTCCCCATAAGCCCCTTTTTTCCGACATTTGGTATCGGTTTGTTCGCCACCAACAACAACCGCAAACTGCACATTCTTCAGAACAAGAGGAATCATCATCATCATCGGCACTACAACCGGGATCCGGTCTTGGCCTTATTTAACAAATCTTGTGGTCGTCGTCGTGTATCCGGTCCATAACCGAGGCTTGTTAAATTTTCCATAATATTTTGTTTTTCCGGGAAGGTTATTAGCCTTGCGCCACGAACAAGAGGAATAATCGGTAAAAAATTTTCTTAAGAACGCGTTCGTCCCTAGGCTACTGCAACTATCCCGGTTCCTTTTATAAATCCACCGAGCGTTACAACTCCCTCTACTACAATTATCTCACAAAAACACAAAACAACCTGATCAATGACCCTACTTTTTTTTCCACTTTATTAATTGCAAACGTTAATCTAGCGCCTTCCCAACTCCGTTTCCTATGACACGATCACTTCAACTGACCCCCAAATGATTGCCAATCTTTTCGCTTCTTTCTTTAAAAAATTCCTTCACGGACAACTCTTTCGAGCCTAACCCCTAGTCTCCATTGGCCCCTTCAATTTACTCAGCATAACCTAGTCGAAGAAAAATTAAACTTACTTAAAGACGAGTTTAGCCCCTTACTTGATGGACCCCTGCTGTCCTTTAAAAAAAAAAAATTCTTCTACTCTTTTTCTCCAGTTCTCTAAAATGTCCATCTATCCCTCATATAAGGTATCATCCCTAGTATTTGGTAATCATCCTATGTCACCCCTATGCATAAAAAGGAACCTAAAAACGATATAAGCAACTACCAAGTTCCTCCCAAGAGTACTTCAAGTATCTCGCTTCCTTTTATAAATTTACCGAGCTCTATAACTCTCTCTACTCCGACTACCTCTCAAAAACACAATCCATCTTGATCAACGATCCCAAATCTTTTTTCCACTTTATAAATTACAAACGGAAATCCGACGCCTATCCTAACTATCTTTCCTATGACCCACAAACTACTGCAAATCTCTTCGCTTCTTTCTTTAAAAAACCCTCTATGGACAATCCTTTCGAGCCTATACCGTCTTACTTCAAACACCTGCGCGAATTCTCCCTTGGTCGCTTCATCTCTCTCATTATTCAGCATCACCTAGTTGATGAAACATTAAACTTACTTAAAGACGAGTTCAGGAGTTGGACCACTCCTATTCGCTATTCACTTTTACTATTAACGATATAGACTCCAGTGTCAAGCTCTTCTCCATCTTTCTATAATGTGATATAATACCTGATGGACTTCCAGCTGTTCTTTTAAAAAAATGTTCTATTCAATCTATTCACTTCTTTCTTTAAAAAAATCCTTCACAGACATCTCTTTCGAATCTAACCCGTCTTAGTTCAAAAGCCTGCATGGATTCTCCCTTGGTCCCGCCATCCCTCAAATTATTCAGCATCACCTAGTTGAGAAAAAATTAAACTTACTTAAAGACGAGTTCAGCCCTAGACCTGATGGACTTCCGGGTGTCCTTTTAAAAAAATGTTCCACTTCTCTTTCTCTCCCGCTATTAAAGATCTTCAATATGTCCCTCACACAAGGTGTCTTCCCTAGTATTTGAAAATCCCCCCATGTCACCCCCATGCATAAAAAGGGACCTAAAAACAATATAAGGAACTACCATCCCATTGCCAAACTGTCTCATATTCCTAAACTGTTCGAAGGGATTCTTTACAACGCGTTATCTTTCCGTTGTAAATCCATCATCTCACCAAACCAGCACAGTTTCCTTTTGAGTAGTTCGACCACCACCAATCTAGTTGAGTTATCATCCCACACTCTCCGTGCCTTAGAGAATGGCAACGATGTCGATGTAATCACCACCGATTTCGGCAAGGCCTTTGATAAAATCTCCCTTAATCATCCTTTTTAAGCTGCCCTCCCTTGGTTTCGAATCCCTATTGATTAAGTGGTTATCTTCCTATCTGAAAGATCGAACCTACCGTGTCAGATTCAGGTCTTCCCTTTCCAATCCATTTCTTCCCACATCAGAGGTTCCCTAGGGCAGTCACCTTGGACCCCTCCTATTTATTTATACTAATAACGACATAGACTCCAGTATAGAGCACTCCTCCATCTCTCTCTACGCGGACAACACTAAACTCTTCAAGACAATCCGCTCTTCTCTCGCCTCCTCACCTCTCCAAATGGATCTCGGCAGTTTTTCAACTTGGTGCCATAACAAAAGTCTCGAACTAAATATTGACAAATGTCACTCAATCACCTTCTCTCGTAAAAGCTCCCTTTCCCCGCGGCGTTCCCTTTTCTTACTTAATCAACAGATATCACCTGTTTTTCTATTTTTTTACACAAACGCGCTCACAAAATGGGATTTTGGTTCATGAGCTTGGCATCTTATGTGACAGGGAGCTTAACTTCGTCTCACATATTGATGACATTATGCTCAGGGGCAAACCTGCCCTTGGTTTTGTGAAACGCTGACGAAAGAATTCTCTAATCCCCAGGTTTCCCGATCGCTCTACATAGCCTTTGTCCATCCCCTTATTGAATATGGTAGTCAGGTCTGGGTTCCTTACTAATCGTCTCATATTCGCAGGATCGAAAGCGTGCAACGTCGTTTTTGGCGTTTTGCGCCCCAAGGATTGAATCCTCTAGTTCTACCCTCATACACAAACCGCCTCCATCTAATTAACCTTAATACACTTGAAGAGTGCAGAATTCATGCAGACGTCCTTTTTATACACCGTCTTCTCTCAGGTGCAGTCAACTGCCCAAGCCTGCTCTCCTCCATCACATTTCACACAAACCACCTAAACCTGCGAAATCCTCGTCTCTTCTATTTGCCCGCCCATCACACTTCTTACGGCTCTAATGAACCCATTTCGCGAATGCTGCCGTGGGCAACTTTTACCCCACCTTCTTTGACTTCAATCTCACCTCTCCCGCCCTTAAACGTCGTCTCCTCTCTTTACCCTCCTGACTGAGTTCCCTTTACTAGCTCCTCCTAATTTTATCTAATTTTTTCGAGATACGCAGATTAGTAAATAAATACTTTTAAAAATCATCATCATCGGCACTACAACCGGAAACCGGTCTTGGCCTTATTTAGCAAGTCCTGAGGCTCGTTAAATTCTCCATAATGATTTGTTTTTTCCGGGCAAGGTCATTAGTCTTGCGCCAATACTTTCAAAAATCTTCTCCTCTAATTCGACAACTGCACTAACATCGTAACATTTTCTACTCGTAAAACTGTATTGTACTGTAATTAGAATCGAACACTTTTGGAACACAAACACGAAATGTATTTTCTGGATACGAAAAGCACACAGAATAATCTTGCATCTGCGATAAAATCAGGGGTGAGGAGCTCACCGATTGTTGATCTTCTGATGTGAAGTGTACTACTTACGATCTAATCTGATGCCGTCCTGGGTACATCCGATTTGCACTGTGGGAACAGCCACGAACATATAAGACTCGAACAAACCGAATTCAAGATTGCTATGAGTTTGGTTATCTCACTATATCGTCCGAAAAATTCACTACGATTACTACCACCCGATCCGATTATTCCGAGATAATGTCCGTCCCAACTACCTCTATCAGCGGGGCCGACAGCCCACCGACAACATTCAACATGATAGGTTGTGGCTTGAATACTTTATCATGGTAAATTGTTGTTGGATTCGCTGGGGTAAGATTGGGTACTGCGGATATTATAGAAGAGAACCGACACAACCATAATATCCTTCCCGCTCATACGCCGGGGATCCACCATGCTATGATATAACTGCTCACATCGAGTGTTTGGACGAAAGGAACGAAATGTGTGCAGATGGTACGAAGATACAAGATCATGCGACCAGTTGACGAGGGTCCCATTCGCTTGTCAACATCTCGCAGTCAACTTTAGACTAGGATCGTATACTTTTGACGGTATTGTAAATGATCGATGAGGACGAGGATCATGCGGAACAACTCAAACAATTGGGAACATTCGTGTTGGTTGTGGATTGTACAATTGTTGTACGCTTGTTGGATCGCGTATTTGAAATCAATGGAGGAGAAAACGGCGATTCGTTTGGGTTCTTTGCATTAGCAACGGGGTTGACGGCTGTGTCTAAATATGACTCTAGTGACGATATCTTATCTATTGCGCCGCTCTCTTTACCTATCCTTTTGACACATACATATTACAATATTTATTTCGTTATATACTAACTACAGGCCAGCACTATATAATTTGGGAAATGTAATAAAACCCTTAATAAAAATACAAACAGAATTGTCACTGTAATTTCCCTTTATATTTGATTATAAAGACACAATAACCATCAATAAAATCAAATCCAAAAGAAAAACTCTGCAGAATTGTGTTTTATTTTATTTGACGAGGGTGGATTCAGTATTCTCGCGTGTGTTCACATTAAAATACATCGATTAACATGAATCTGTATATGATTTCAATAGGGAGATGCGAGCGAACATACAGGGTAAATTCTCTGATTGCTTTCAGCCCGGCGAAGGCCAGGACGACCCTTGTCCCTGTTCAATCCAAGTTGACATGCAGTCTCCACGTGACACCCCTGGATAGCTAGTTTGGCACCCGCCAAGTAGAGAACCAATGCATGCAGGGACATCCTGAGAAAGGTTTGCGCAGGGCTAATAACCTTGCCCGGAAAAACGAATTATTATGGAAAATTTATTATTATTATTATTATTATTTATTACAATGTAATTAATTACACAATAACTTAATTCTAAATAGCGCTAGCTGCTAGGGCTTTCGGCTAATATCGAGTTACTTTAAATTTTGTTATGAAGGTTAGTAAGTGTTAGTAATTCGTATGTGTAGTTGATATTCTGTTCTGATGGTTTCGCCAGAATGTTGCTGAAGGTGTCGTTTCCAAATAGTTGGTTTGCGATGGTTTGGACTTTTGGGCAGTCGAATATGATGTGATGTGGAGTAAGTGGGACTTGGTTGTTGCAGTTACTGCATTGTGGGGGGCTGGTTTTTGTAAGGATGTGTTGGTGTGTGATTTTGGTGTGTCCTAGCCGGAGTCGTAGGAAGCATTTTATTTTTCTGTTTGAGACTGTTGTTGGGTAAGTAACGGGTTTGGTGTCCTGTTTAATAGTGCTGTACAGGTGGGTGTAGTGGTGCCATTCCTCTTCCTCCACGTTCTTAAGGGCATTTTTTACCTGTCTTCTTATGTCCGTTTTGTTAGGATAATAGAAGGAGACGAGAGGCGACTTTGTCCCTAGTTCGCGGCCGCGTCGGCCGCTTCATTTCCACTAATGTTACAGTGCCCGGGGGTCCAAAGTAGCTTTATTTTATTAGCTTTCTTAATAATGTTATCTTGGATTTGACGAATGACAGCATTTGTGGAGTTTACGTTGGTTATTGCTTTTAGAGTTGAAAGGCTATCAGTACAGATAATCGTTGGGATTTTCTGGATCAGTTTTGTTGCTTCCAAAATTGCCGTTGCTTCCGCTGATAGGATGGAACAAAAGGTGGGAAGTGATCCCATTCTGATTATTTCTTTGCGATCGTTGACTATAGCAAATGACACATTTGATTCGTTTTTGGAACCATCTGTGAAAAACAGGTTCCAGTTTTGATGTTTGTCGATGGTATCCTTGAAAAGTTTTTGATAGATTATCTGATTTGTTGAATGTTTTGGATAATGGGACAGGTCATCTAAGATTGTATTTCTCGGAATTAACCATGAAGGGTGTTGTGTGCGGTGGGGTTTTGAAATATTTATAGGGATATGTAAGTCCTTGGCTATATCGATGGCCCTTTCCAGTCCTGAGCGGTATCTCGACCTTCGTTTTTTTTTATAAATTTTTCGGATGTCCTGCACTATGGGGGTTGCTATAGACATTGTAAATTTGTAAGCAAGTGTAGCTGATATATATTTTAGTCTCTTTTCTATAGATGGGAGACCGCATTCGACGAGGATGTTTTTAATTGGTGTAGTACGGAATGCTCTGGTACTTGCTCGAGCTGCGGCGTGATAGGGAGATTTTATTGTTTGCAGGGTCGTTTTGCTACATTTTCCGTATATCATTAGTCCGTAGTCGATTTTAGATAGGATGATGGCTTTAGTTATGTTAATAAGGGTGTTAGTATGTGCAGATCCATTCTTATATGCTAGGTATTTTACAATATTTAATCTTGCAGCTAGGCTTTTCTTAAGTGCTAAACAATGTTCTTTAAAATTGTATTTACTGTCAAAGAGGATACCGAGGATTTTCATGGGATTGTGTGATTCTGAAAGGGAAGTGTGATGTTTTTGCTGCAGCTGGTTTTTCTACAAATGTGTAACATTTTAGTTTTTTCGAGGGAGATCTTTGCGCCTGAGGTTTTACACCAATTAGTGATGTCGTGTAGTATTTCTGAATAGGTAGATTGTACTTCGTTGAGATCGTTTACGTTTGTTAGAATAACTAGGTCGTCAGCGTAGAGGCAGTGTTTTATGTTTTTATATTTTACGAGAATGTCGTTTATTCCGTCAAAGGCTATAGCGAATAATAGGACTGATAGTGGAGAACCCTGTGGAATACCGTTTTTTATGTTGTATATTTGTGAGAATGCCCCACCTGTTTTGACTCTAAACTTCCTGTTAGAAAGAAAGGACTTGATTATGTAGAACATATTGTTACCAACCCTCCATTGCGCTAATTTATTCAAAATCACATGAGGACCGATCCGGTCGAACGCTTTTTCAAAATCTATGGAGAGAATTGTTGTATGCTTTTTGGTTGACAAAGAAGATGTGATGAAGTTGTCGATATGGAGTAGCGCATCAATCGTTCCACGTCCTTGCTTGAAACCAACCTGTTCAATGCTTATTAGATTGTTTTTCTCCATGAACCAGTTGAGTCGTCTAGCTACAATTTTTTCAAATGTTTTTCCTAGACATGGGAGTAACGATATTGGGCGATATCCTTTTGCCGAAGTCGGTTCGCCCGTGGGTTTTGGAATGGGTACAATTGTGGCTATTTTCCACACTTGTGGAATTACACCTGTTTGGAGTATGTTATTGAAGAGATGGAGTATTCGGTGTCTCAGGAGTGGTGGACTGTTCTTTAACATTATGTAATCGACTCGATCATATCCTGGTGTTTTACCTGTGGCGCCGTGTAGGGTTGACTCTAATTCAATTTTATTGATCGGGAGATCTATTAATTTAGAGGATGGGCTTGTGTGAGGGGACGGGCTAATTGTGTCTCTTTTGGCAGAGAGAAATGACGGATGGAAGTTTACGTCTTCTGCGTAGTTTGACCATGTTTTGCCGAGATGGTCGGCAATTCGAAGGGGAGATGTAAGAGTGCCTGAGTCGGTGTTCATGCATTTTATTGAGAGGGGGCGATACTGCCCAGTTAGCGTTTTTATATCCGCCCAGATTTTTCTGGGAGTGGAGTTCGGATTTAACTTTTCGGTAAATGTTTGGAAGGCTTTTCTTTTTTCTTCCTTGGCATTTTTGCGAAAAAGAGCATTTAACTTTTTATAATTGATTAGGTTAAAATCGGAGGGGAATCTTTTGAAAATTCTCCAGGCTTCTTGTTTTTTCTTCCTTAGGTTGTCCAATACTGGATTCCACCAGGGAACTACCGCCTTATGGAGTTTTCGACTTGTTCGTGGTATCGAGGCATTTGCTCCTATTCGGATTGCTTTAGTGATTATGGCTGTTTCTTGATTAATATTTTGACTCTCTACATGTTGACTTAGTGCCTGGGTAGTTATATTTTGAAATTTACTCCAATTAGCAAGTTCGGTTTGGAATTTAGGAAGAAGTTTGGAGGGTTTGGGACACATGCTAGTGTTAATATTTATTATTATTGGAAAGTGGTCGCTCCCGTGCAGGTTGGGTAAAGTATTCCAAGTGCACATTGGGGCCAATTGAGGTGAGGCTAGTGATAAGTCTACATGTGTGAAGGATTTGTGAGTGGAAAAATGTGTATGGCTACCGTTATTGAGTAGTGCTAGATTTGCGGTCAGTATGTATTTCTCTACGGTTTTTCCCCTTTTATTAGTGGACGAAGATCCCCAGATGGGACTCCACGCATTAAAATCTCCGAGGAGAAGTATCGGTGTTTGGATGCTATCTGTGATAGTGGTAAGATCGTGTATCGTTATTGGTTGGGATGTGGGGGTGTATGCTGATATTATCGTGAGGTTTCTGCCGATATTTATTTCTACTGCTACGACCGAGATTGCAGAGTTTACTACTATAAGTTTATGTGGGATTGATCTATGTATAAGTATACCTGTACCATGTTTAGAAGCAACATTTTCCGTAAGGTTGTGAAAGAATGCCGCGTATTCTTTGGGTCCTGTGGCCCGAGAGTCGTGGCGGATGTGCGTTTCTTGTAGAGCTATGATGGATGGTTTCAGATCTTTGATGAGTATTTGGAGCTCATGCATATTGTTTTTGAGTCCGTTCAGATTCCACTGTAGTATTGTGAGTTTATGGACATGAATGCTATTGTGTATATTAAACCTGCTGCTGTTGGGGATTTTGTTGTTGTAAGGGTTCAGTCTCCGTGTCTCGAGTGTTGAACCATTCAAGCCGAAGCCCTGTCTGCTTCGGCCCGAGTTGGGATTTTCTCGAGACACAGAGACTGTGCTTTCGTTGGGAGTGTTAGGGTTATATGTGGTTATTGTGAGGGAGTGGGGAGTTTAATAATTCTTGAATGGTGGGTTCATTTATTTTTATGTTAGTGTTTTTTTTAATAGGTATAGGTTCGTTGTTACGGTTGGTTGTTGTGGGTTTTATGATTAGAGGTGATTGGTTTTGTATGGCTTTACGGTATTCTGCAGATGTAGAAGCGCAGTTTGAAATGAATGAAGTGTTTGTCGATGTTGGTTGGAGTGTAGTTTTTGTTGGGTTTTGTTTTGTAGTTTCTTTTATTGGTGGTGTTATATGTGTGGCTGTTGTTTTGAGAAGTGCGGCATAGGATTCCTTTGGTTTGTTTGATGGCGTGGGATTTCGTTCCCTATATATCCGTTTCGCTTCGGATAGAGACATTTTATTTCTCGTTTGTATTTCAAGAATGGACTGGTTTTCTATATATTGGGGGCATAATGGTGATGAAGCAGGGTGAGGGCCTTGACAGTTGGCACAGCGGGTTCGGGTGCATTCTAAGTCGGGGTGTGGAGGAAGGTTGCAGTTGTTGCACGCTGGGTTTCGTTTGCACCATTTGGCTGTATGTCCGAGTAGTTGGCATTGGCGGCAGCGCATTGGTCTTGGGATATACTCATTTACTTTGGCTTTGTGCCATCCGATTTCTATGTTACTCGGTGGATTGAAGCGGTCAAATGAAAACAACATTAGTCCGGAGGCCCTGATTTCGCCATTTTGCGATTTTTTAAATTTATGGACACTTACCACTCCTTGAGGTTTCATTTCTTGGACGATGTCTTCTTCCGGAACATTAATTAGGTATGGTGCGTAAACAATACCTTTCGAGAGGTTTAATTTCGGATGCAACTTTATTGTTACCGGACATAGTTGATCGAACCGTTTGGTATTTACAAAAGGTAGAGCTGTTTGTTCATCTTTCACTAGTAAGAGAATTGAACCGTCTCTTAGCATGGACACTTTTTCATATTGTGTACTAATTGAGTCTATAGCTCTTTTTAACACGAATACGTTCACTCCGGTCAGAGGTTTTGTCGCGTCATTAGGAACAATTTGAATAAATTTCGGGTTTTTTTCACTTGTCTTTGTTGGTAATTCCGGAAAGTTCGAATCAATAGGACTAAATGCCTGCCGTTTTTTTTTATTGACGGGGACGTCACCCAAGGACGTTTCCTGCAACATACCGAATCTGTTGCCGGTGTGCTGCTTTGGCCCTAAGGCCATTTTTTATTTATTTCTCTTTTCTTTTGCTTTACTTTGGAACCGGTTAATTTAAAGTACACTAACAAAAGCAATACACTTACAACACGCACAGTACCGTTATAAAATATTCACACGCGGTTTTGTGTTCACAATTCTTTCACTGCACAATACGGTTAAAATTTGCGTCCTTACTGTTCGAGAGTTCGTCTGGCAATCGTATGGAAAATTTAACATTGTTAAATAAGACCAAGACCGGATCCCGGTTGTGGTGCCAATGATGATGATGATGTATATGATTTGGATCAACAGAGTTGCATTTAGGTCGATTATTCGTCGCCGCATAATCAGCTCTTTGCATTCCATTGTATTCAAATCTATATACAATTTCTAATTTCATGATTCGTTCAATTTTTTCCATTTGTTTCCAAATTTAAATTTAAAATTTAAAAAATTAAAAACTGCCAACCAAATAACCAATCGGGCCTGTCTGTCGACCAACCACTAATTTACTAGGCACCCATAATCACCAGCAAGATCACATTTCGTTGCATGTATCATGTGCAAGTGTTAAGTTTCTCTTGTATTTCACGCCATTGGTTCGTGTGCCTTTCAATAGATAATGATTTACAACGGCACCATTGATTTTCATAGTGTGGACACAAACCATGCCGATCGAGTGCTTTCCGATGGTGGTTACAGTGCTTTTGATCGTTGAATTAATTCAAAATCGTGCGCTTTATGTAAAAAAACAAATTAATCAACACCGACTCCAATTTCAACGTAATTCCGAATTTAAATCGACTTACTGACAACACAAGTTGCCGATTATCGATCTGCTCTCATATCAGCCACTGATCTACCAGGCACCCATAATCACTAGCAGGTTCATATTTCATAGGTCGTGTCGTATGAAGGTGTAAGCTTCTTGTATTTTGGGCCATTAGGGCGAACGTGCTTTTTAATAGATCGTGATTTGCAATACCGCTGATCAACACAGTTCGGCCGCAAACTTTGTCAATATTACTATAGTTCTAATAATTTCTAATAGAGGGCTTTCGGTGGTTTTGGTCCGTTGAAGAAATTCAAAATTAAATTGGTTAGTGAATTAATGAAGCGATATGATAATTATCAATAGTATACTGGTTAGTATACCCGCCTGTCACGCGGGAAACCGGGGTTCGATTCCCCGTCGGGGAGCCTCTGGCGCAAGACTAATGACCTTGCCCGGAAAAAACAAATCATTATGGAAAATTTAACAAGCCTCAGGACTTGCTAAATAAGGCCAAGACCGGTTCCAGGTTGTAGTGCCGATGATGATGATGATAATTATATTGAAACCCATTAATCATTATTATTAATTGGAAATTTAATAATTGGAATTTCACAATTTATGAAGTATAAAATCACCATGGGTGTGGAAACAAAACAAACGAAGGATTAATTGAAAATTTATTTATCGATACAAAGGAGTTATTTATCGATAGTGAGGAGCGTTAAGAACAAAATAGAACAAAAGCTCAACGGCTGCGAATTGGGGAGGAAAATCCCTAAAGTGGTGACCCCGAACAAGAAAAGGAAAAAACACGAACACGGAGCTTCGAGGAGGAAAGCTGAAAGGCTCCGAGACCGACGAAACAACGAAGGACTCGCCGCCCTCGCCATACAGCGGCATCGAAAGTTGCATCCCCCGAGACGCTACTGCCCAAGATCCAACCGACGCGATCCCAAAGGTACAATTAATAGCTTTTCTAGCGCAACCACTCCCACGCGTGGTTCATTCAAGCCGAGGGGATCCTTGCAACGAACGGCATCGTCGACGACGGCCAAAAGTTCTTCCTGGTCCTGGGCGCCCTCGACACCAACACAATCGACGAGCTGGCCGACGTCTTGGCCAGCCCACCAGCAACAGACAAATACCGGACGCTTACGAAAAGCATCTTGCGTCGCACAACGGAATCCGAGGAGAAGAGGCTCCATACAGTGCTCACAGAGCTCCAACTCGGTAACCTGACACCTTCCCAACTATGGCAAAAAATGAAGCGCTTGCGACGATGTGAAGAACGTGTGATTCGAACTGACGCTATGACGGTTAGAATCACTAAAAATTGAACCAATGCTCAACACATCAGGCCACTGCCGCGTATACGAATTTGATATCTAAACTCAAGTACACTCGACTGATGTGGAAATGCTATGCTATTGTTATGGTATACGAGTGGTGTGTTTTGGAGGCTTCTGGCTCACCTTTTGGGGGTTTCTGGGCCAGGAAGTGGCGTCATCTTGAAAGCTCCCCGATGAGAGCTTTGGGTTGTTTTATTTTAGAGTATACTTGTAGGCGAGCTGAAAGCTCTCTTGTGGGAGCTTTGAATTGTGTTTTATTTTAGAGCATACTTCGGTGTTTGTCTTGATGATCGTGGTCGTTTGTCTAGGGTAGTGGTTATTGTCCCGATAGAAATAGTAGGTGGTGCTGATTGTCGTTGATTGCGGTGATGAATTTTTTCTTTTTTAGTTTATTTCTGGTCCAAATCTTTTTTAAATGGATGACGTCTAGTATATGGTCTTCCATCAGTCGTAATTAGTTTATAGATTCGTATTGTAAGGAATTTTTGTGAGTGAACGATAAAAATAAAAAAATAGGACAAAGACTCGTTTAAATCCGTGAAAATGACAATGGGAGCGGGTTGAGCAGGTATTAGACAACAACATTTTTAACAACAAAAATAGGGAAACCAGAAAGGAAGCAACTATATTACAAAAATTATCTCGAACCCCTCTTTGTATTTCAATATTATTAATTGTATGGTATGTTTCAAAATTCCTACTTCTTCTGATGATATTGTTTCTTTCTTTGTTGATTTAATTTTTGCAATTTTATTTTGTTTTAAAATTTTTTAGTTTGTATTTAGCGATTTGTACTTCCAAAGCAAATAGTCGAATTGAGCATGCTGTAGCAATAATCCTCCTAAATTTCCCAGGTTAATTTCTCGCGAAGTAACGAATCTAATGAAACACTCTAGAGCAAAAAATTTTTTCTTTGACACCGTTGAATAGCAAAAATATATATAATAACATAAGAAACCCGTAGTAATTTAATAATGTTGAATGGTTTCTGGACAACTATCGATTTTTTAAATTATTCCTAAATTAACACCACAACCCCCCACACAAGGAAAATTCCATCAGGCAAACCGAGAATATTTATTTACTTATTTAACATTACTTACCTCGCAATATATATATTCACTGGTTAGGTGATGATGTTCAGTATATCTGCTGTGCTGTGCTCTATAAAAGACACTTTTGAAAATCGTGGGGAAAAACAAAGTTTTGAAGAGAAGGTTGAATTTCCTCAAGTCACTAATTTAACTTTGTTATCTAATATATATAACACAAAAAATGATCGGTGATGATGTTCAGTATATCTGTGCGCACTTCTGAAAATCGTGAGGAAAACTAAGTTTTGAAGAGGTTGAATTTCCTCGTCACTGATTTCACTTTGTTATCTAATATATATAACGCAAAAAAGGACCCGAACTGTATGCACTCCGTTGTAAAACCGAATCGGTTGGATCTTTGTTCTATCTGTAATGCAGCGCGAGATTAAATTGTGCTGTACGCGTTGTCGATTCAATCAATGATAGCGACACAATGATTTCTAACTACCCATACTCCATCTAATATAACGAAATTCTCGCATTCACCCCCCCCCCCCCCCCCCCCCCCCCCCAACACACACACAAACTATTTTAATTTTAATGGACACACATACGGAGTTCGGACGTGTTCGGACGTGTTTGTTTTCAATCGAATGTGACATACGTAAAAATTGAGTTTTTTTGATGATGTTGCAGTTACATAATATGATGAATTTCATTCATTCATTCATACACACACGATTAATATAAACAAAAGATTTCGACTTAAAAAAAAGTTTTTTTGATGACGTTGCAGTTACATAATATGATGAAATTCATTCATTCACCCATACACACACAATTAATATAAACAAAAGATTTCGACTTTAAAAATTGAGTTTTTTTTTGGTGACGTTGCAGTTACATAATATGATGAAATTCATTCATTCATTCATACACACACAATTAATATAAACAAAAGATTTTATTGGACACAAAAATATTCTCAATGAGTGTATATCCGATGCGCACACCGGCGACAACGAAGTTGATCAAACTCAACGAATATCCACCATCTTGTATTTCGTCAAGTTCAAATAGCTTCCCAGATGAAGCCGTGGAAGCCTCACAGGGTACGCCGACGCCGACTGGGCTAACTGCCCCGACGAGAGGAAATCATACACCGGCTACGCTTTTTCACTCTACGGCACAGCGGTCTCTTGGGAATCCAAGAAGCAAAGGACCACCCCCCTATCATCCACAGAAGCAGAGTATATGGCCATATCCGACGCGGCGAAAGAGGCCATACATCTCCGAAGACTGATCAGCCAACTTGGATTCGCCTTACCAGACAAGCCGACGCTGTCTGCAAAGACAACAACGGTGCTCGGAATCTGGCCGAGAACCCCGTATTCCGCTCCCGGAGCAAACACATCGACGTCCGACATCACTTCATCCGCGAAGCAGTGGACAGCGGAACACTCTCGGTCGAATACATGCCCACGGAACAAATGCCCGCAGAGATTCTCACCAAGGCCCTATCCAAACCGAAGCACGAGAGGTGTCTCGACCTCCTAAACCTGATGTGAGTTTTTTGGCACCGGGGCGCTCGTCGAGGGGAAGTATTGGACATAAAAATATTCTCCATGAGTGTATATCCGATGCGCACACCGGCGACAACGAAGTTGATCAAACTCAACGAACATCCACCACCTTGTATTTCGTCAAGTTCAAATAGCTTTCCAGATGACGCACGTGCACATCATCAGTCTCTTTCCCGACCAGCAGCCACGGAGTACGGACGTCTGCCGCGAGCCATCCCCGGCGAATCGATTCTGCGCATTTATAATTTACATTGTAACCATCCACTTTTATATCAATAAAATCCAACACATTTCGACTTTAAAAATTGAGTTTTTTTGGTGACGTTGCAGTTACATAATATGATGAAATTCATTCATCCATTAATACACACATACAATTAATATAAACAAAAGATTTTGAAAATGTAACCTCAAGAGAAAAGTTATAATCCTCAAAGTGTACAATAGAAATAGCAAAATCCCAACACCCAAAAGTTGTGCTCCCAAAAAGTATGCAGCTCTAAAATAATACACAATTCAAAGCGACTGTAAAAATGAATACTATCAACCACATGGTGCATGCAACCTGCGTCAGTAACCATAGTCATTGTTGTTGTAAGAGGATCCCATCTACGACAAGAGCCAAACCCCACGCCACCAAACCGCGCCGCAGACAACGACACTATCACAATTCATCACCGCAGTCAACGACAATCAGCACCACCTACTATTTCTATCGGGACAATAACCACTACCCTAGACAAACGATCACGATCATCAAGACAAGCACCGAAGTATGCTCTAAAATAACACAATTAAAAGCTCCCACAAGAGAGCTTTCAGCTCGCCTACAAGTATACTCCAAAATAAAACACAACCCAAAGCTCTCATGGGGGACCTTTCGAAATGACGTCACTTCCTGGCCCAGAAACCTCCAAAAAGTGAGCCAGAAGCCTCCAAAACACACTACTACGGCTTTGATCGATGTGCCTTTAGTCGTTCGACTTCGCTTTTGGGTTGTGCTGTTCTTCACTATTGATCGCAAAGATCGGAAATGCTATAACTGGTGAGCCCGGTGTGATGTGAAGTGGGGTTCTGTAATTGCTGACCCACCGGTGCATGAACGCCTTGGCGACTGTGGTTGATTGGATGTTGGGCAAGGGTACCGCCACGGGCCATCGCAAGAATCTATCGATGACGATCAGGCAGTACTGCATCCCTTGGATTAGTGGCATCTTGATGAGGTCTATGTGGACGTGCTCAAGACTCCCTGTTGTGACGCCCTACCTTAGAGCGTTGGCGGTCCTCGCAGTGACGTGGCCAAGCGATGGTCGGGCCAGACGAATTTCCGCGCAGCGCTTTGGCTGTTATCCTACCACTTGGGTGAGACCAGCTGTGGATGATAGCGAAGGCCTGGCGTCGCAGGGGCTATGGAAGACACGGGCGGATGATGTTTTCCTTCGTGTCGCAGTAGATGTTGTGGCCGTCGATTGGAAGTAGCTGTAATTGTAGGGGGGAGTCCATCAGATACGGGAGGTTTGGGTCGGCGGCTTGCGTTTCGGCGTTTATGTACGCGCTCAGTACTGTGGTCGTTTGAAAAAATATATAAACTTTGCCTCTTTAATTATAAGAATACGCACATTTCACAATTAAAACATATTACAACTGGTATAAAAGACTATAATTGTTCTTGTTTGAAAGAAATGTGGACTTTGCTCTTTTAATTATAAGAGCACGAAATTCAATTCTTTATTTCCAATTCCTGCCGTCACGAGCCAGTGTCTCTTCGTTAATCCAGTTCTTGGCAATTCGGCGGCTGAAAGCAGACTGATTAAAAACGACCGTTGGGCTCATTCAAATTTGGTGACGCTTAAGTGGCGTCCCATTTGTCGATGACGCGTAGTCAGCTGGTGGTTGACAGGCAGGCAGATGGTGAACCTACTAGATTCCTCCAGTACATTCATTTGCAAATCCGCAACAAGTACACTACATAATTTTGAGCTACACTTAAAGTAAAATGTACCAACGAGCATCGCCCCGATTTTGCATTGAGCATACAGAAGTCATTGATTTTTGATGTATTGCAAAATTGGCTACCAGCGCACTGAACATGGGGCTTTAGTTTCCGTCATTTTTTAATAAACAAAATTTCATAAACTGAAATAACAAAAGGTGTGTGTTCATAAAATCTTCGAAAGGAAAAAACACAAATTTTTATCAAATCCCAATTACAAAAAGTACTTTTTGTTACAAAATTGTGAAAGCAAACTGTGGCGGATGCAACCGATAGGATTAAGGTTGTGTCCACCGAGAGGTAATAACGGCGAGTCTCGCGAACCACCTTCCTTAATACGGTTCAACTCCATTACGTGAGTAATCGCGTATTTCAACTCAGTTGATATTGGAATCAACAAATTAAAATAAAAGACCGAAACGATTCGAGGAACTTACTTTTTTACTTGTTTAATTAATTAATAATCTTTGTCTTCTGCTGGCCGGACGGTTGTGCAAGCGCTGGTGGTTGGCGACAGACTAAAGAACGTCAGTCACAATCATTCAAATCTGGGTGACAGTTCGCTGGCGTCCCTTGGCGATGACGCATTGTCAGCTGGTTGCTGACAGGCGTGGTGAGTATGGTAGTTGTGGAGTGTACTAGACGATGAACGTACTAGATACTCCCCGCTGCATTTAGTTGCGAATCCGCAACACAAACAGTGCATAATTTGTGCTATTTACGCACTTTGTGGAATATTCGCAATAGTGGTATTTTTGGTATTTGATTCACCGTGAAAAGCATAACTATCATTTGTATATTCATTCATTCTGCTTGTAACCCAATAATAAATTACAAATTGTATACATCAAAGTTCACATACACGATATTTATTTATTCGCCGACCTCGTACAATATTTTCACATTTTATCTTACATAAAATCCATGAACAATTTTATAGTTTTGTTTTTTTGCAAATTTTGTTTTTATAGCGGCACAATTAAAAATCTAGTGAATGAAGGAAGGAAACTTTGTGTAATAAACAATTACACTAAATAGAAGAAAAACTAAGTAAAAAAAAAAATCTTTGTAATTGTCCTTCTCAATTAAATACTTTAACATTAGCGTTCTTTTGTTTTTATATACAACCACTGTAAAAACAATTAATACAAACTTTGAAAGAGTAACTAAATATTCTTTTTTCTTTTCTTGTATTATCTCAACTAATTTATACAATAAATAAAACTAGGATCAAAAAAGTTGTAGGGACAAAAATATTCTAAGTGCCATACAACAACGACCAGCGCTGCCGATTTCCTTTCTTTGAATTATAAAATAATGTACTAAAATACAACTGTACATAAAAATAATTTATTTATGTTTTTTTTTTACTTAACTTTACTATTTATGTTTTTAATAAATACATTTAATGTTTTCCGTTTTTGTTTTATTTCTATTCAGATTCTTTTCTTTGATTAAAGGTTACATTTTTATGTAAACTTTTATATAATATAATATATTGTGTAAATGATGCTGATATCAATAACATTTTAATAATAGATGTACAAAAGTTGATATTCTATTTATTTGTTTGTTTTTTTTTTCTTTTATGTACACATTCGCTGTAGAGATTTATTTGAAGACCATAAAACTATTACGATACGAGAAGTATGTATAGAATTAAAAACGTATTTATATATATGTTGTTGAAAAGGTATGTCAGGAAACTGAAGGTAGTTAATTTATTCTAAATAGGTTTTTGTATAGATTGTTCCATTAAAAATATATTTCAAATAATCTTTTTAGCAAACGGAAGGTTATTTTTCGTATATTTAAACATCTTTCTTCGTTGGTATACATTAAGGTCACTCAACATTTATTTTCATTATAACAATCAACAATTATATTTTTTTGTGTAAATATATTCTTTTTTTAACCACATTAAATGGCATTTAAGGTAATTGTACATTTATTATTATTATTTTTCTGCTTTTTTACATATTTACTTCTTTAACCGTAAATATAGTAGCTTAAAGTTAATATATTACGTATCGCTTGGCCAGAGATGATTTTTTTTACATGTATATAGTATTCGAAAAATTAAGCATATTCTGAACTTGGTCACTAAAGTCAAAAGGAATAAAGAAATAATTTATTTTGCGACAATCAGGATTGTAGAATCTCAGAAGCCAAAATAAAATTTGTAAAAAAGGTTTGACCAGAAATGCAGCTCTGCGAATAATTAAAACTTTTTTTTAAAGCAATCGCATAGACGTACATTTAACATACACAGGAGTGTACACTCCCAATCACTAGGATGAGGCTACAAATTTTGCAATTGATGTTTGCTCTTTATACCTGTTTGAAATTCTGTACACGGAAACATATACTACCGGTGAAGAGGTATGCATTTTCCCAAAAGAAATTCATAAGATTAAGGGGTAATTAAGAAAAGACCGTTGGAATTTTCCAAGATCAAATAATAAACTACTTAAAAAGGGTATAAAAATTGCGTCACTTGGATGATGCCATTGCGAATATTTCGTTGCACGAGTGCACATGAGCTTTTAACACTTTCGTTTAGAATATTAAAAAAAGTGTTGAAAAGAACTGTTTTTATTTAATTTGAAACACAAATGGGTTCCGGAAAGACGTTGACAGCGACAGAAAGAGGACAAATAGATGCTTTCAAGGATTTGGGGCTCTCAGGCCGAGAAATAGCAAGGAGGCTTAACAGAAGTAAGACTGTTGTAAACAGTTATATCGCGGATCCACAAAAATATGGGGAAAGGGTCGCACATCTGAAGCAACAACATCACGAGAAAAGCGATTGATTCTACGGCTTGCTTCAAATTCTACTCTAGCAGCGACTAAAGTAAGGGCCAAAAGCGGAGTATCAGCCAGCATAGCAACGGTCCGAAAGATAATAAAAAAGTGATACTATCAAGAGAAAACAATTGAAAAAGAAACCTGTTTTGTGGCAAGTACACAAGAAGCATCGAATGAATTTTGCTAGGGAGCATGTCGCTTGGCCTAGTGAATGGAAACGCGTTGTCTTTTCGGATGAAAAAAAGTTTAACCTTGACGGTCCTGATGGTTTCAACTCTTATTTCCATGATCTGACAAAGGAGGAGCTTATTTTGGCAAGACATCACAGCCGTACATCAGGTGTCATGGTGTGGGGAGCTATTACCTACTATGGCACAATCGAGTGGGAGTTTTTGTCCACAACAATGAACGGAAACAACTACAAATGTTTGCTGGAACGGTCATTTCTAAAATTAAAAACATTTTCGGATTTTCCAACAAGACAAGGCCTCCATCCACACTTCCAGGGTTGTTAGAAGTTGGATTCAATCAGAAGACGTGGAAATTTTGCAATGGCCGCCCTATTCGCCGGACTTAAACACAATCGAAAACGTTTGGTCATGGCTATCTCGTAAAGTATATACATACAATTTGAAGAGAAGGACACCTTAATCGGAGCTATTCGTGATTCCTGGGACCAAATTTCCCTAGACTATTTAAAAAAAAAAACTCTATGATTCTATTCCAAACCGTCTTTTAGAGGTCATATCCAAAAACGGCGGGCAAACTCATTATTAATGTACAAAAACGTCTTAAATAAATGTTTTAAGGGGACATTCCGGTTTGTCGGGTCAAAAAATAGGTTATTTTCATGATTTTGTTTAAGAGAAAGTATTAAAGATATAACAACAATTTTTTGTTTTAAACATTTTATTCATCTTTCGACTACGTTTGTAAATTTTGTCGAGTCACTTCGAATTTTGAAGTGAGAAGGTGAACATCTTAGAGGAGTCACTTCAGAACAGTTGAGGTTAAGAATTCAGTGGAGAAGGGCAATTAAACCGAGCATTAAAAACATATT
The DNA here is from genome assembly GCA_963931805.1 of Microdon myrmicae. Lineage (NCBI taxonomy): Eukaryota > Metazoa > Arthropoda > Insecta > Diptera > Syrphidae > Microdon > Microdon myrmicae. The sequence continues at coordinate 111,940,209 of OZ007502.1, forward strand.
TCAGTGTGTAACAATTAATTATAACCACAATTTTTTTTTAAGGAACCTGTGACAAAATTCAAAGTGAAACATAATAAAAACCAAGTTCTATGGAACATTAACTGCCTTTTTCGTTTAACGATTTAACTTGCCTCCGAGTAGCAACACTGGTCGCGTTGGTCATCTGTCGTACCGTCTTCTCCGGGTGTATTCATTGAACGCGTTGGAGATAATAGTCAACCCGTGCCCGTGCCGGCACATCAACTAAATCTACCCCCACAGGACCAACAATCACCAGGAATCCATACAGGATTCCATCGTTCGCTTCTCTTCCTCGGTAATACGAGAAGCACGAGAACCGTTATAACATACAACAAAGGAATGGGGCACTAAAAACTAGATAATTTGGAGAAAGGAAAGAAGCTATCATGTGGATTGATCTATATCGTACCAGACATTCATTCCTCTAGCTTGATTGAACATTAGTTCCAAAACTTGTCGCTGGGTTCAATAAACACTTAGAGCATTACATTCTGGCCAGAAGAAACAGTAGAAACATTGAATTATTTATGTTGTTCGCACACTAGGTGGATAATGAAAACATTTATGTCGTCGGATTAATCAGAAGAAAAATGAGCTCAATTCATCTTGTTACGCACAAAACCCTCCACCCCTGAATACCTACCCCTTTGGTGCTAAGCTCCATCATTAATCGCGCATACATCAATAATCGCGATATCAATTCAATATCAAACAACAACTACACGTTCGATTTCCCCGTATTAAATTTAATTTCAACCCAAGACGTGAAAGAACGAACCATATGTTCAACACGCAGAATCCCCTGGATCCAAATCTGTGGACCAGATGACCAACTTTCAAGTAAAGTTGTTGGGAATCATAAATTGCACGTCTGCAATTTTATGATCCTTTAAAGGTTTGTTTACCCAAACCATTTCCCACAGGGAACATCCTTGTCCTTTTGCCTAGAACAAACAACTTGCGCAATAAAACGAATCGCACGTTCGTTTTAGCGCCCAACAACATAGAGGATCATAAATGTGCATTAGCACTATCCTCTGTTGTTTTTTCCTTTGTGTTTCCTCTTTTGATCCCAAGCCGGGAAAGATAAAGAAAGGAAATAGCGGCTGGCGAAAGGGCCAAGCAGAAAAAAGGACACATCCTTCGATCTACAGGATGGAAGAAAAAAAGTCTTTGTTAAAGGAGTTGGTTCGAGATGATTCGCCGAGACGGCGAAGGAGTCGGTTTTTGAGATTTGGCCGGAACGGTCCGTTGATGAGTTAGTGAGGATAAGTTGAGTAGGTGAGAAATACTAAAAGTGTCTTAAGTTGAGTCTGTTGGAAATAAATAAAGTGCCTCTAACTTTAACTAATATTGTAAAGTGCTTTTAGAACATTATTCCAGACAAATTTAGCTAAAGGTGACTATGAACAAAAGTGTATTTACTGACAACTGTATATGGTACAATAGTGGCATTTAAGAAAACATCATAACAATAAATATTGGTTTAAATAATAAATAGTAAACAAAAAACAACAAAAAGTGGTTGTTTTAAAGGTGTGTCAAGTGTGTGTGGTGAAAGAAGTTATTACAAACTTTTTATACTTCTTTCACAAAAGACGAACTTTAGCTGAGTCAGCACCCCGAAGTTGTATTAGATGACTGTTAGAGAGTGTTAGAGGATAATTGGATGACTGTTAGAGGATAATTGATTGACTGGATCAATGCGTATCCGCCGGTGAAATACCACCCCATTTAGCTACAAGTTTCGTGAAATACTTGGGAGAAATCCTTGACCATCTTTCGTTGCTTGGGTCGGCCCCTACATCTACAGCCCTCGACTCAGCGCTATAATTCCACCTTTCCTTAGAGAAGTATATATAAGAATATTCAAGTCAAGTTATAGAGTAAATGACGAAGTTATAATCAGAAGAGTGAACTTCCGCCCAGAGCGTGCCGTTCTACCCACGTTGCTATCGAGCCGAGCGCAGACAGCAGTAAGCCGTGCTTTTAAGAAAGCACTTCTGCACATGTTTTTCAACCCTATTGTGTTTTCCCGTCTTCTCGGCTCAGGAACAATGTGTATTTTAAAGGATGGTTTATAGTGTTTTCGACGATAGTGATGAGCGTGTGATTCGGACCGACGCTATCGCGGTTAGAATCACTAAAATATAGAACCAAAGCTCAACGCATCAGGCCACTGCCGCGTCTATGAATTCGATTTCTGAACTCAAGTACACTCAACTGATGTGGAAATGTTATGTTATCACTATGGTATACGGCTCTGATGCTTTTTCTTATTCAAATTTCCTTTCGGTGTTATTCACTATTTGCTTGTGTATTGTATGTGTATCTGTTAGAAGCGCCACAGGTTACACTCTGCCAGAAACTTAACGAACCACGTCAGCAGCTTGTCATCCATGCAAGTATGCGTTACTGTGGGAGCTTTAATTCGAGGATATTGAGTAGGAGAAAAAGTTGTCGGGTTGCTTATCGATCGGGATCACATCGTAGAGATCGTGCTCATAGAAATCGATATGAGTCCTTAGGAATGTAGTGATCCTAAATCACTACTCCCATCCAATCCCCATTATTTCCTATAACCTTAACCTTATCCCAAAATGAACTATTGAGCGACGAATTAAACCAAAAGTTAATTTGTCGCACATTGATCCAATTCCTAATTACCTCACCCTTACCTATAATCCAAATCATGTTTCCCCAACTGAATCATATGCATGACAAAATTAACAAAAAGTCCGTTTGTCATACATTGATTCAATTCCTAATAACACCGACATCATGAAATGCTTAACTCTAAATGCATTTCATGATTTCTCCTTCCGGGAATTTATTCAAATAAATTCCTAGTCACTTCCCAGAACCCTATTCCAATTGATCACATGAAATCTTGTGTGTGTTTCTTGGAATTTTTACAGTAAAAATTTTGACAAATCTCAATGACCAAACGTGTAAAAGGGCGGCACATTTCTATTTCGCGATCAGTAAGGTTCCAGGCGGCCGAACCTATGGTCAAACAATTAGTAAAGTTTCAGAGGCCGAACCTATGGCCAAAGCAGGAGTTCAAACCTGAAAGACTACCACAAGTTAAATGCCACAAATAAACAATAGTTAAATCTCAAATTGCAGTTTAAAGTTCATCATGCAGGTCGACTTCCAATCCTTCGTGCCCATAGATCAATACAACTTACACAATAAATATGCGATTCCATTTTGTAATGCGTTCACCAAAAAGACGCCGGCAACAAAATTTAGCAGATACGTACATTCTATCCACCTCGGAAGACCTGTATACTGTACCTGACTATAGTCTCTATGTATCTCAGAACCTCGTTTTTCAAATCAGTACCCAAAATTTCTCAAAAATCACTGAACCGATTCCTTGATATTTTTTTGTAGTTAGGACTTGTCCAGAAACCACGTGATACTTTTTTTAATTAGCTGAGGTCGTATATTGGTAATAATGTGAGTAATGTTAGCGTGTAAGTGGTTTAAACTCTGTAGTTCACCATCACCGAGTAGCGATTTTACAAATACTCTTAAAAAATAACAAAGAGTTGTGATATCACAAGATCATGGAGGCACATTTCTCGACCAGGTCCATCCGATAAGCTCCGAAAAATGGTCAAGGATTTCTTCCCACCATTTCAGGAAGCCTATAGCTTAATGGAGTGGTAGTTCACCGGGAGGGTGGGCTTTGGGATCCTACGTACCACTCAGCAATTGAGCCGAACTCCGCAACAGAAAGAGTCGACTCTGTCCCTTCATCCATTCCATCGCTTATAGTCGATGACATACCAGTCACCACTGCAATAGAGAAGGCGAATCTACTTGCTGCACATGTTGCAGTGAACTCAACGCTGCCTGATACCACATCAATTCCGGCTCAACTTGAGCATAAGCAGCACACCATGAGCCAGATTCGCTTCCGAATGCGTACTATTGCCTGCGCACTCAAAGAGCTAAACGCACACAAATCCGCTGGTCCGGATGGCATTCCCCTCTTGAAGAGATGTTCCTCTTCACTCGCTAAACCACTGCGGAAACTCTTCCATTTGTCTTATTCTACTGGCCGTTTCCCAAATAGATGGAAGACAGCGAACATTCAGCCAATTCCCAAAAAGGTGACAAACCATCCCTTTCTTCTTATCGACCCATAGCACTAACTTCTATTCTCTCCAAGGTAATGGAATCACTGATTAACCGTCAACTTTCGAAATATCTGGAATCAAATGACCTCCTCAATGACCGCCAATTCGTAGCAAAAGGTCCACAGGAGACCTGATGGCGTACCTCACCGAAAAGTGGAGCCATTCCATCCACTACCTCGGTGAAACCATTGGATATTTCAAAAGCCTTCGACAGAGTTTGGCGTCCAGCCCTTTTGTCAAAATTGCATTCATATGGAGTGGACAATTCCCTGATCCAATGGATAAGAGACTATCTTTCTGGCCGTTCAATCCAAGTGGTTCTTGATGGTGTCAAATCTGCCTCCCATCAAATTAATGGCGGTGTCTTCCTAATTTATAAATGATCTCTTGTCAATTACTCACAACCCAATCCACTCGTTTGCTAATGATAGCATGTTGAATTTCTCATACTCATACGAACGCTCCCGTCCAAACTCTTCGAACGTCACTACCAACCAGCAACTTACGCTTGATACATTGAATTCAGTCCTCAACAAGATATATCAGTGGGGATTATCTAACCGAGTAGAATTCAATGCCCAAAAAACTCAGTGCTGCCTCTTGTCGTCAAAGGTGAATCCCGAAGTAAATATACTGTAGATGAACGGCACTTGCATCAACGAAGCCAAGGAACTATCAATCCTCGACAATCGATTTAATAAGACTGGAATGACCACATATTTGAAGCTGCGAAAAGTGCAGCCAAATGTATGGGGTTCCTTAAGAGATGCAAAAAAAAAACTTCACTCCATCCAACCTGGCTACTATTTACAAGGGCGTATATACGTCTAAAAATGGAGTGTAACTCCAATATTTGGTCAGGCGCATCCAAAACTGCACTACACGTGCTCGACAGGATGCAAAAACGAGCAGTGAAACTTATTGGGGACTCAGCCGTAAGTCGATCAATTCCGTCGTTAGAACACAGGCGCAACGTATCATGCTTATCTCTTTTCTATAGGTATTAACATTGGCGTTACTCAACTGGACTTGCTGAATGTGTTCCGCCCCTTCAGACATTTTCCCGCGATACCCGTCAATCTGTGAATGCGCACGAGTTCACATTGAAAGTGGACGTCAGACGAACAAATAAACATAGAGAGTCATTCTTTAGCCGAACCACAGCAATGTGAAATGTTCTGCCTGATCATGTGTTTCCTGGCCGTTATGATGTCCAGACATTCAAGGCCAATATACATCGACACCACCTTTCCTTATCCACTTTCTCTCCATCCGCTCGCACTGTGTTCTGACATTTAAGCGTACTTCAAAATCCCCTTTTGAGCGCGCGTTAGTGTAAAAAAAAAACCGAAAGACACAATCCCCTTACCAACTCAACCATTGAGGCGGCAGAAGAAATGTGGGCTTATTTCTTCTTCAGCCTATGAAGCATACCAAACGACCGTTAATTGTGGGTGTAACAAGGTCTCAATAATTGCCTCTGGTTATCTTCACTCCAAATCTGGCAATTTTGTTTAATGTCCAAGACATTGAACCAAAATAAGTCTCATCACTGAGCAAAATTTTGTGATGAAAATTCATTTTAAGACCAATCTTATTTTCCCCTTTTTCACAAAATGTACGACAGACATGATGGTTACGGGACATCATTGGTAAAATAGCAAAACAGACTGAACACTAATCTACTGTCAATAATTATCAAATTCACTGTTGCTAGGAATAGTGTTTATTTTTATTCATTTGGCGGTAATCCAAATCCAAGAAAATGAAGGAAACTCTACAACCACGAAAAAGAAAAGAACATTTCCCTGCCACCACCAATCAATGTGAGGAATATAAGGGATTTAAATGCATTTAGAAATGTCATTTTTTCTGTAGTGAAAGACAAATTTCCATTCAACGCATTATTCAATAACGAAATAAAAATACCATGCGAAACTGAGAATGCGTTCAGAGCAGTTAAAAAAAAATTGCAATCCCTTAAGACGGATGTAAGAAATCGAGATTTAGACTATCATACCAACTTGTGAGGGTTCTTTAAGCGTTCCCGAAGAACCAACTCCCCGCCCCCAACCTACAAAGACCTGAAACATAAGTCCACCGCAAGATTACCATCTTGCCATGGCATCAAAGCCCAATGGCATCAACTGAACCATCTCGGTTCATCTGTCATGAACCGATCGGTTACTATGGGCGGCCACATTCCCATCAACACACGCGAATCCTTCGGTGTGTTCTTGTTCCAACAATTCGTTGGTCCAAAAGGCAAATCGCTTGCTTACACAGCTTCAGCCGATTATCCCTGATCGGTTGCATAAGCGATAAACTAGCATCGAATTGGACGTGATTATAATTTGTTTTTCCTAAACAATCTAGCAATGGTCACGTCCCATGTTTTGTTCACTAATACACAGCACAGCGCAACTCGCGTCCAACTGCGAAGAGCCGAATTCTTTGCCAGTGTAAATATTCATACTGGAATTTGACCCTGACTCGCTATGGATGCAATGCACAATTGACGTGGATAACCGTCGTTGTGTAATCACCCTGATCACCAGATCAGGTCCCACGGTATCGTTCTCCTGAACAACCGTCGTACCATTAGCTAAGGCAAACAAACGCGTATCTTAGCGTTTGACCCCCGAAATAGCGTTTGTGTTACCTAATTCTGCATCAACGAATCGCTAGTTTAAACATAGCGACCTTTTTCGGCCGCTATACGAGCGACCATCTATTTGCACAGCCGACCTATTTGAATTCAAATATCGTTAGTCAGTTTTTGTTGTCGCTTTTCCTTATTCGACTGCAGCCGATATACGAAATACTGTTCTCCCCCATGTACAGGCCCTCTTCCTGTTTGTGTGCATCTGGAATAGTGATATCCACGCGAAACAACATCTAGAATCGTCAAGGAGTCAGATTTTAACCGCCCAACCACGTACGCGTGTCGCGGTCATTGCGTGTCGGAGTCAGTTTTCATCCCTAGTGAAGTACATACACATCACCAGGAGTCAATATTTCCATCGCCGCGGTGTACACACGTTTACGGAGGTCACGTCGTGAACTTGTTCAGTTTTCTCGACCTATAGTACAGTACCAGCTAAGCCAACGTCATCAAAAAATCGTTCTGCATTTTAGTGTCAACGGTAATTAACGTGGCGCGAGTAAAACGAATACCATTGTTTAGTTTTGTTTCGTCGAATACCATAACCAGGAGTATAACGTTGTGCCGAAGCAACTTCAAGACAATCGAAGTGTTGGTTTGAAATACTCCGCCAGTGCCGAGACAATAAGTGACGCCGATTTAGTTAAATTTAGGAAACTCTTAGTTAAACCATTTGCCTTGTAATAAAACGAATACATCAATTAAAGAAAAACTAACCCAGTGTGTTTTTATTGATCCTCCTCTTCTGTGTGACAATTTGTGCCGAGGTAAGTGTTGGGGGAATTGAGTGAACCATGTGCCCGTGTATTGGCATATAACCAACCCCCCACAAACTAACTAAAAAGCGAGAAACTATTTAGATTCGTAATCAAAGGACATCCAGCGTCTATGTCCATAGATATGATTGTAAATGAATTATGCTCGCTAAATCGTAAAGTAGTACAGGTAACTAACATCAGAAACAGCATCACTTCGAATAAAGGAGAAAAAACTTTCAAAGCCTTCCCATTATTTTATGTTGGCATAGCTCAAAAATAGAACAACAAATCAGTTTGTCCAATCCAAGAATTATTATGGTACAAGGTATCGATTGAATCACCCGAAAAGATCAGATCGATACTTCAATGTAATAATTGCCAACAGCTTAGTCATACCAAAAATGTTTGCAATTATAATTCAAGACGGGTTAAGTGTACTGGGCGTCACCACATAATTCAATCCTAAAGACAACGCAACAGCGTAGCAACATGGGCGCTTTGCCACGAGAAAAGCCGTCTAGATAGTATTAAGGGAAGCTCACTTTATCAAAAGAAGTTAAAAGCTCTGCATCGAAAGAAAACTTAGTCACTGAAAGACTACAATTCAAAAACACAGAGTAAGTAGTGCCAACTACATCTGGTGCTAGCAACACACAAATAAACAATAAACCAAACGAGAAAGCAAATAATAAAAGAAGACAACAACCCATCAAAAACGAGCCTATCATCATGGCTATGATAAAGATGTTCAGTGTATTCCAGAACGATATCAATAATAGCATCAAACAGCTAATATAAAGGGTAGGTAAACTTGAAAGTTTTCAAAAACCACCGACCAAGAACTCCACTAAAAAAACACAATGAGCTATCAGCTCCTAAGAATAATCACTTGTAACGCAAATGGGCTCAATCAAATGGCTCAAAAACTAGAAATAATAAATAATAATAAATAAGAGAGCACAACGTTGATACTGAACTGATATCTGAAACACACTTTTTCATTTGAGCTTCAAAAAATCAAGGATTAGATAATGTACATTTTTCCTTTCGAAATATACGCACTAACCGAAACCATCCTTATCCCCAGTATTCACAGTCAAGAACTATTCCCCTTCCACCTTTAACGTTTTTATATGTAATTCTATATTTTGCAATAGATTTTTTCGTTTTTACTATTATTTTTATAGTAGATAATCGCAGAAAAAAAAAACAAAAAAAAAACGTGTATTGTATAAAATAATGTCAATATGTTGCTATTGTAAAAAAATTTTAAATCCTTTTTTGACATATATAAGGAATTGTATGTGAAGACGAAGTATGATAAGCAATATATAAATATAATGATAATGGAGAGATAAATATATTTTTTATGAACAAGCCTTTACATTATCCGATTGTTTTATTTCAAGTTGGACGAGAGTTTCTGATGGAAGGAAACTTCCATTTTTGATTTTGATGATGATTGCGACAAGCTACGTTTACACTTATATAATTCAATTTTAAAAGTGTTAAGTTAAAAACCAGTTTCATGAAATCCCTTGCAAGCTCAATACACACTCGCACCACCCCATTCCACATCCACATTTCGCCCTTGCCCGCCACCCCCCCCCCCCCACCCGACCAATTGTTGATCCCTTCTTACAACCAACTATTAAAAAAACACAACAATCCATCAATTCATCTAATAGTCGCTACGCTTTATCTAAACTTAGAAACAAATTGACCTACAAAAATGCCCGCCTCTATCTTTCGTACCTCAATGACAAATCTGATTCAGTCTGCTTTGAAGGTAAGGCGAAATCCAGCCTCGCGGTTTCCAATCAGCAGGAAGATGTACCCAGCGAATTGACTATCCTTCGCAACATGTTTATGAAATTCCATAAAAATTTCAATATGCTCCCACAAATAGTGTCGAAAGATCTCTCGGCCTCTCGTCTATATATTCACAATATATTCCCCCCCCAATACCCTCCCCTTAACCATATACTATCAAAATGTCAGAAGTCTCCGCTCTAAAATGCATTCGATTCTGCAAAATGCTCATACCCTCCCTTTCGATATATATGCACTTATCAAAACCAACCTTATCCCCAGTCAAGAACTATTCCCCTCCACCTTTAACGTTTTTCGTGATGACGATGGTATATGTGTGGATTCACCTTGCCGTGGTGTGCTGCTTACCATCCAAAATAAGCTCGCCTCATCTCTTATTGCCATCTCTTCTTCTCCCAATATTGACTATGTCACAATAAAAATTGACCAACGCCCAAAGTCATTATACATGTTTATATATACCTCCTTCACAACCAATCGCCTCATACGAATTGGCATTAGCAGCGGTTGGTCACCCAACCGAGTTAAGTAATTCCTTTGACGATATTTTTTATATTGGCGATTTCAACCTCCCCCATCTCCAGCGGACCCTGTCAAATAAGTAATGTGCCAACTCATATGAAGAGGCAACTTGACCTTGTGTTTACAACTGACCCCTATAATTTTTCAGTTGCCCTTAGTTCTCACGCCCCCTCCATCATCGACAATTACCAAACCCCGCTTTTCGTATCCCTTTATTGTGACAGCTTATCCCAAACCTCACCAACCCACGTCAACTTTTCCTACAAATTCCGCAAAGCTAACTTTCGCCTATTAAATGAGCATCTTAGCAGAATCGCATTTCGCTTTGATCACCTAGAGGTAGAAGAATCTACTGCCACCCTCTATAAAGAAATATACAATTCCAATTCCCTATTTGTTCCTTATTCTCGACATAGAACATTGGTTTCATCGCCTCCATGGTACAACCGCAAACTCTGTACTCTTCGGAACAAGAGGAATAATTTGTGGAACATTTTCCTTAGAACACACTCTTCCCTGGACTACTCCAACTTTCTCGGTTCCTTTTATAAATTCACCGAGCTTTACAACTCTCGTTACTACAATTATCTCACAAAAATACAAAACAACCTGATCGATTACCCCAAATCTTGTTTCCACTTTATTAACTACAAACGCAAATCTAAGGCCTATCCCAACTCCCTTTCCTATGACACGATTACTTCAACCGACCCACAAACTACTGCAAATCTTTTCGCTTCTTTCTTAAAAAAACCCTCTATGGACAATCCTTTCGAGCCTATCCCGTCTTACTTCAAACACCTGCGCGAAATCTCCCTTGGTCGCTTCATCTCTCAAATTATTCAGCATCACCTAGTTGATGAAAAATTAAACTTACTTAAAGACGAGTTCAGGAGTTGGACCACTCCTATTCGCTATTCACTTTTACTATTAACGATATAGACTCCAGTGTCAAGCTCTTCTCCATCTTTCTATAATGTGATATAATACCTGATGGACTTCCAGCTGTTCTTTTAAAAAAATGTTCCTCTTTTCTTTCTCTCCCGCTATCAAAGATAGTATAGTGGTTAGTACACCCGCCTGTCACGCGGGAGACCGGGGTTCGATTCCCCGCCGGGGAGCCTCTGGCGCAAGACTAATGACCTTGCCCGGAAAAAACAAATCATTATGGAAATTTTAACAAACCTTAGGACTTGCTAAATAAGGCCAAGACCGGCTTCCCGGTTGTAGTGCCGATGATGATGATGATCAAAGATATTCAATCTGTCCCTTACACATGGTGTCTTCCCAGAATATTTGGAAATCCTCTTTTGGCACCCCCATACATAAGAAGGGGCCTAAAAAGGATATTAGTAAACACCGTCCCATATCCAGATTGTGACATATTTTAAAACTGTTCGAAGGCATTTTTTACAACGGGTTATGTTTCCGCTACAAATCCATCATTTCACCCAACCAATACGGTTTCCTTACGGGTAGGTCGACCACCGCCAATCTAGTTGAATTCTCATCCCACAGTCTCCGTGTCTTAGCGAGCGGCAGGGAACTCGGTGTAATCACAATCGATTTCAGCAAGGCCTTCGACCAAATCTCCCACAATCTGATCCTCTTTAAGCTATCCTCCCTTGACTTCGAACCCCTACTGATCAAATGGATTTTCTTCCTATCTTAACAATCGAACCTACCGTGTCAGATTTAGGTCCACCCTCTCCAATCCTTTTGTTCCTACGTCAGGGGTTCCCCAGGGTAGTCATCTTGGACCCCTCCTATTCATTCTTATTATTAATGATATAGACTCCAGTATCAGGCACTCCTCCATCTCTCTATACTCGGACGATACTAAACTCTTGAAGACGATCCGCTTTTCTGTCGACTCCTCACTTCTCCAAATGGAACCTGACAGATAACACCTGTACAAACGATTCGTAACCTTGGCATCTTATGTGATAAGGAGCTTAACGTCATCCCACATATTGATGATATTATTCTCAAGACCAACTCTGTCCTTGGCTTTGTGAAACGCTGGTCGAAAGAATTCTGTAATTCCTATGTTTCCAGATCGCTCTATATAGCCTTTGCCTGCCCCCTTCTTGAATATGCTAGTCAGGTTTCGTGTCCTCACTACTCTCCCATATTCGCAGCGTCGAAAGCGTGCAACGTCGTTTTTTGCGTTTTGCCCTTCGGGGATTGAATTGGGAAAATCCTCTGATTCTACCCACATATACGAGCCGTCTTCATTTTAATTAAAATTTAACCTAAACACATTTGAAGAACGCAGGATTCATGCCGACATCCTCTTCATCCACCGTCTACTTTCAGGTTCAATCAACTGCCCAAGCCTGCTCTCCTACATCACATTTTCCATTAATCCCGGAAACCTGCGAAACCGTCGTCGCTTCTATTTGCCAGCCCATCACACGTCTTACGGCTTTAATGAACCCATTTCGCGAATGCAGGGGTGGGCAAACTCTCACCCTACCTTCTTTGACTTCAATCTCATCTCTCCCGCTCCCAAACGTCGTCTCCTCTCTTACCCCCCGTGGCCACGCCCCAATCACCGCCTACACTCTCAGAGTTGTATTGACGAGTATCTAAGCGGACTAAGTTCGACTGCGGATACGGATTACTCTCTCTAAAAGGCAACACGTAAATTCAAGCGTTGTAGCAACGTTTAGGGAGCCTGTCTCCTTGTCCTTAAAAGGACGAGGGTCTCTTTAATAGACCGCTCCTAAATTTGCACGTTGCGGTCGCCACCATGCTTCCCCAGACCTGAGGAAAGAGTGACAACCGATTGTTGACGGAAAAGGTAAAGGACACAGTTTTTACAATTTTTTCTTGATCTATTTTTTTATTTAATTATTACTAAAATTATTCCACGACGCTCGACGTTACCTCTGAGGCTGATATAACAGGTCAGCCAGGCGGTTGAGCGTTCTCAATGCTGAGGAATTGAGGATGGCCACACGCATCATATTGCGAGCGGCTCAGACTGAACCGTTCGAGACGGACCTGACCTGAGCCGGGTGAAAATTGTCAAAACGAAGTGAACTGGTTACGCTCGACCCATTCATCGAAGTATCCTCAGGGTGGGCGAAAGACTGGAGGCAGCAAAGATGGAATACGAACGCCGACATTCACCAATCTTACATCGACAACATCACCTTGCAAGGCTCACCGTAAGGGACTTGCACGTGAGACTGATGCACACTGGAAGCCGGTTTCTGCTCACCGCAATGAACACTCGGTACTGAATCATAGGAAATCGAGGACTTGTCCGGAGGATCATCGCTGAATACACGGTTTGCGTTCGTCATAAGGGACGGGTGCTATCTCAACAGATGGCGACATTGCCAGCCAGTAGGATTAACGGTGCACGGCCATCTCGTAACACCGGGGTTGATGACGGAGGTCCTATCACTCTTCGGACATGGAAAGGTCGCTGCCCAAGGCGAGTCAAAGGCTACATCTGTCTCTTCGGATGCTTGGCAACCAAGGCTATACATCTCGAAGTGGTTAGCGCACTGTCCAGCGAGACTTTTCCTGGCACCATTGAGGAGATTCCTCGCGCGTAGGAGTTTTTGTCACACCCGATGGAGTGATAATAGTACCAATTTCGTTGGAGCATGTCGAGAACTACGAAAAGTTTACGAGCACAGAAACCAGAAAACTACCCGGGACCGGATCGTGACGGAGTTGGCCACCAACGGGATCACTTGGAAATTCATTCAACGGTAGCCACCCTTTTTGGTGGCTTGTGGGGGGCAGGAATCAAGTCCGTGAAGCGTCATCATAAGCGAGTTATTGGAAATGCTTTGCTGGCTTTCGAGGAGTTTACTACCGTATTGTCTCAGATCGGGGCTTGTGTGAATTCTCGACCGCTGGTTGTCCTGCCAATGGTGCTTGTCTAGCCCGAAGCGTAAACCTCCAGTCATTTCTTAGTTAGAGGACCGACTATGAGCGTTCCGGAAGTCGATCTGGGAGATACAACGATCGCCTGGCGGTCCGGGCGGAAGTACTTGCAGGCATTTTGGTCGCGGTGGAAGAACGAATACCTCCACACGTTGCAGGCACGGAATAAATAGTATCATCCGGAACCAAACTTAAGAAATCCGGTGCTTGTGAAGGACAAGAAACTGTTTCCAACCTATTGGCCCATGGGAAAGGTTGTCGAGCTTCATCCTGGCAGAGATGGCAAGGTTCGGGTGGCAACTGTGAAGATTCAGGGGGGCACACTTAAGCGACCCGTCACGAAGTTGGTCCTACTCCCGGTTGCTCAAGATGAGACGGTTGAACCGACAGTTCAAGCTGGGCGGAATGTTGGAGATGGACCAGCACATAGCTCCCGACTGGGGGACAGAGGATCGGCTATTTATTCCAATTGCTCTCTTTGTTCCTGTGACAAACATGCGAACGTGGGAACAGCGACATAGGAGAAAATATAAGCGGCGGCAGTTGAGGAGCTGACGATAGTACAACGATCATGGGCAAGACAACAACGTCCTTCGTCCAGAGCAGAGTGCGGTTCTGGAAGTACGATACGTCAACCAAATCATAACAGAGCGAGTACAAGTTAAGCAATCAAACGCTGCTAATCCAATAACGAGATCTTAACAGATTGGAAATGGCTGGCTGCACCAATATTCAGAAAGTCAGAATTAAACTAAGTACATTAATAATTCATCGCCTTTCATTTTAAACGAGTTTACACTCAGCATACGAATTAATTCGACCCTTAATTGGAGCGACTCATACTCATACGAATATTCTCGACCAAATCTTCGAATGTTATTTCCAATCAGCAGATTATGAGTAATACATTAAATTTCGACCTCAATAGGATATATCAATGGGGATTGTCTAACCGAGTAGAGTTCAATGCCTTGAAAACTCCGTGCTGTCTTCTATCGTCAAAGCCGAACACCAAAGTAAATACACTGTAGATGAACGGCACATGCATCGACGAAGCCAAGGAACTATCAATCCTCGGTACTCGAATTAATTCGTCTCTTAATTGCAGCGAACACATTTTTGAAGCTGCGTAAAGTGCGGCCAAATGTATGGGTCTCCTTAAGAGATGCAAAAAATACTTCACTCCATCCAACCTAGCCACTATTTACAAGGCGTATATTCGTCCCAAAATTGAGTTCAACTTCCATATTTGGTCAGGCGCATCCAAAACTGCACTAGACGTGCTCGATAGAATGCAAAAACGAACAGTGAAACTTATTGGGGACCCAGCTGTAAGTCGATCAATTCCATCGTTAGAACATAGACGCAACGTATCATGTCTATCTCTTTTCTATAGGTATTATCACAGTCCTTGCTCAACTGAACTCGCTGAATGTGTTCCGCCTCCTCAGACATTTTCCCGCGATACCCGTCAATCTGAGAATGCGCATCAATTCACGTTGAAAGTCAACTTCAGGCGCACAAATAAATATAGAAAGTCATTCTTTAGGCGAACCACACGAATGTTGAAAACTCTACCTGATCATGTGTTTCCTCGTCGTTGTAATGTCCAGGCATTTAAGGCCAATGTACATCGATATCTCCCTGAGAAAGATTGGCGCAAGGCTAATAACCTTGCCCGTAAAAACAAATTATTATGGACAGTTCATGTTGCGACAAAACTTTCTTCCGACATACAGTGGAACAAGGCGAAGAGACAATGCACAGGGCCTGTTTTGTTGACTTTGAAAAGGCTTTCGACACCGTATGGTTAGAAGGGCTTGTATATAAGTTATCAAACCTAGGTATGCCCGAATATTTATTATACATTATCTACGATATGATAATGGGTAAACAGTTTGTAGTGAAATGTGGAGATATAATATCTAACAAGACCTTCCACATCAAAAATGGCTTACAACAGGGAGCAGTGAAATCTCCCATTTTATTTAACATTTACACTAGTGATCTAGTGGGTTCTCTCAACCATGCAATTGCGTATGCCGACGAGATTATGGTGTATCGATCTGGAGAAAAGATTGATGTCATCAACAGACTTCTGCAAAATGATTTCAACAAAATCAAACGTTTTTGCGACGACTGGAAATTAAAAATAGATTTCCAAAAAACAGAGACTATCCTTTTCAGAACGCCCCTGTCCAGTGCATCAAGGGACACGAAACGGAATTGGAAAACATTTTCTATTGCGGGAAGTCGACTACAAGTAAAAACTGTAGTCAGATACCTTGGAATCTGGCTTGATATATCTTTACTTTGATAAGCATACAGTAGCTGCTCTTACAGCAGCTAAAAACGCATATGCAATGACACGAAGACTCTTCCATAGTAGTCTGCTGGACCCCAAGGTGAAAATAATTTCATACTCAGCATTCATCCGACCAATATTGGTGTATGGCTGCCCGGTATGGTACAACATATCCCCATTTTACATGGAGAAGTTTCCGGTGTTCGAGAGGCAGTGTTTGCGTTCCTGCCTAGGAATGTATAAAACCCCAGAGTCGCAGTATAAGAAATACTATCGGAATAAAGTCCTGTATGACAAATCGGGACTAAACAGAATAGATAACTTCATTATCAAGACTATTCGTGGTCACACAACAAGGGCAATGTGCAGCGAAAATGATCTCATTTCGGGAGCATTCTATTCCAATGATATGTATATGGAGAGTACTCTCCAGAATGGGTTCATTCCCCCAGAAGCGTTCCCTTTTTTGGATAAAAAAGGACTTATCCAAGACAAACGTGGAGTCCCTATTATTTACCACGCTTTCCGTGGTGCCAGGGATAAACAAATTCTCCACGATAACGATATCTCTAATTTTCCAGATCGCCTGCGGTTTAGTATGGTGATCGGTGAAAGAGATAAATCAATAAAAGATCGATCTCACCCCAACTGGTGGTGGATCAGTGATGAAGAAAGGACTACACGTCCCCAAACATAGTATGCCACTCAGGCGCACCGCTTTCCTTCCCCCTATCCCCAATTCCCAATTATTTTTATTTCATCATTTAATTTTGTTTTTAATTTAATTTTAATTTCTTATTTTTTTATTTTAGTCTCGGATATGAACCGGACACCGGTGGAGAGACTTGCTAAATAAGGCTAAGACCGGATCCCGGTTGTAATGCCGATGATGATGATGTACATCGATACCTCCTTTACTTATCTATTTCCTCTCCTTCCGCTCGCACTGTGCTCTGACATTTAAGGGTACTCCAAAATACCCTTTTGTGCGAGAGTTATGACTCCAACCTGACACTTATACCATCCTGCTGACACATGAAGTACAGCCATCGCCAAATTCCCACAGTAACTTAACGCCTTCTCAAGTTACTGCAAACTTAAAGTCTGAAGCAGAGACATCTCCGGATGTTCACGACAACCGAACACCCTGGCAATGGGCAACGACAAAACAAACAAAAAAAACGAAAGACACAATCAGCTTACCAACTCAACCATTGAGGCGGCAGAAGAAATGTGGGTTTATTTCTTCTTCAGCCTATGAAGCATACCAAACGACCGTTAATTGTGGGTGTAACAACGTCTCAATAATTGCCTCTGGTTATCTTCACTCCAAATCTGGCAATTTTGTTTAATGTCCAAGACATTGAACCAAAATAAGTCTCATCACTGAGCAAAATTTTGCGATGAAAATTCATTTTAAGACCAATCTTATTTTCCCCTTTTCCACAAAATGTACGACAGACATGATGGTTACGGGACATCATTGGTAAAATAGCAAAACAGACTGAACACTAATCTACTGTCAATAATTATCAAATTCACTGTTGCTAGGAATAGTGTTTATTTTTATTCATTTTGCGGTAATCCAAATCCAAGAAAATGAAGGAAACTCTACAACCACGAAAAAAGAAAGGAACATTTCCCTGCCACCACCAATCAATGTTTGTAGTGAAAGACTGCCATTTTGCCCGTACTGAAAGACAAATTTCCATTCAATTATGGGCGATGATAGGACCGTGCATAGAATTCTTGACGGTAAACTAACGCGGAAGAGACCGACCGGACAGCTGCGACGGAGATGGGAGGACAATGTTAGATTGGACCTCGAGGAGATCGGATCGGATGGTCGAACGTGGAAGGAGAGCGCACAGGACAAGGAACAATGGCGGAGCCGAGTCGGTGAGGTCATGAACTTCCGGGTTCCTACAGGCCAATAAATAGTAATAATAAAATAGTAATAGCATCCATTCTTGCTTAACTTCCCTTTAAGCATAACTCAAAAATAGTATTAAATTAACGTTGTTCAGATCACATTAAGCATACTCAATCAAGGATCACGAATATATTAGACAAAAAGAATATGTATCCACTGTATCCATACGATTTTTAACACACCCGGATTACATCATTAAAAAAAGAAAGGGGATGATGAAAGAAAGTCTGATATAAATACGATTAAAAAGAAAAAATAATAATGAATAGAGATTTCGTACTCAAAAGTACAGAAAGGAAATTTCGCATCTTTAAATTTGCGAAATGTTCACGGAAATAATCTGATTTACTATACCACATTAATTAATATATGTAATGAGCAGGAAGCTCTTAACATTGGCTCCGTGGGACTCATAGACATTAACTTTGTTAGCGTCCATTCGATTGTTTGTTAAAATGTAGAGGGAATTAAAAACAACATATAAACAAAGGAGTAAATTAATTAATCCGCTTCCCAAATGTTCAACAACTCTTTCGATTTATACTACTTCTTGTGGGTAACAGACTTACTGCCCTTATATTTGCTTGGTAAATGGACTGCAACCAAAATGATTACTTTCTTTTCAATATTCTTGCATTGAATAGGTGTTTTGTTTCTGCCTTTAATACAATATTTTTCTTCTTTTACAATGTTGTTTTTTATTATAAGTTATAACAAATTATGTTCTGAAAAAAAGTAAAAAAGAATCAAGTTTCTCCAACCAAAACATGTTTGCTTAAAAACTTAAAATGATTAATTTTTTCACATATAATCTATATTTTTGTTGTTGTTTTTCATTTACATAAATATTTTGTATATGTGTATACTTTTTGCCTACATTTGTCACAGGTAACACAGAATATTTCTATTGCACAAGGAAATATATTTTTATTTTTAAATAAATATTTCTATAAATTCGCCTATATATCAATGTATATAGTTTAAAATGTTTTCAATGCCATTATTGACCTTTTCTTAATTATAAGCCAACTCTTCCGTTGTTTTTGCCTCAAATGATAATTTATCTAGTATCCGCATATAAATATTGAAATAAGGAAAATCCTATTTTCCATTAATTTTATTTAATCTCAGCAAAATATTTCTTCAAAAAACTTTTATTTCATATTTCATTCATTGTGTGTGATTTTTTTTTTAACCTTCTTCATTTTTAATTACTAAGGTTTTGTTTTATCTTGTAGATTTTCCAAATTTGCATGTTTGAGTTTAATTATCATTTACTAATACAAAATAATATAATAGTTACTCTTATCGTTGTGCTAATTTATTATACAATTGTTATTAATTAATTTGTCTTAGAGGCAAATGTAAGTTTCTATTTTATTTATTTATTTCATTTATAATAAATTTTTAACAATCGGGCTAACAAGTTTATGTTTAACCTTAGGTTACAAAATAAATGTTCAAAAAGTAAAACAATTAAAGACTAAGTTTTTATTTCACAGCAATGTTTAAATTGTTTTTATATATTAAACATAAGTTATAAATCTTGTATTTAAATTTATTGGAATGCAATAAAACATCCAATTTAAATTAAAAATATGTTTTTCTTACTTTTTTTAGACATTCATGTAGTTGTTTAAATATTTGTACCATTCTCTATATTCTTTATGTATTTTTTTTTTTTGTTTATTTTTTATTAGTATTATTTTTACTCTTACTTTTATTTATATTTTTCAATTATACAAGTAAAATTGGTCAAATTTGACCTTTGTCGCGAATTAAAAATATACAGTTGTCTGAATAAATCTTTCATCATATATTCAAACATTAAATATTTATATAGCAAGTTTTAGCTTCCAGCTAATATGCTAATAGGTAAAAACACCAAAACAATGAAATTTGTATTATCAGTTTCGTTTTTTTTTTGTTTTTGATTCTGTGAACAAAAACACATCGTCCAAAGTAAGATTTTTCTTCAATTGATGATCTTTTAATCAACAGCGAGTATTTTTTTTAATCCCCAGGACTAAAGCTTTGAAATGTGATTTTCTTCGGCTTCTTCGGTCCCTGATAGCCGCAATTAGCCACGGGAAGTGCTTCCGGTAAACAATAAAATTGTGCTAAAATATATATATATGTGCTTCCCTTACTTCACTTCATCCTGTTCCATGGGTTCTTCGGAATCACCTCGGGATAAGGTCCTAAATTTATATGATTGCTCAGTTTTTTCTTATGGATTTTATTTTTCTTTTTATATTTACCTGGTGAGCGGCTGCATGGAGAGGCCAGCCATTGCTGTAACCGTTTCCGATTCCTCGCGTTCAATTCGTAAAGCTTGCATAGCGGACATACCAACTGTGTGCGCTAGGCGTCGAACACATGGCCAATGTGACAACTGGAAGGCAAATTTAATGGACTTATTAAAATTGAAATATTTATTTCAGACCACTTACTTGAATGGCTATTGTTTTCTGTAACGTATCCATAGCATTCTGACAGGGTGGTCTGGCGAGTTCAGCATCAGCAATGGGAGCTGTTTCATCGCCTAACAAAGCTCTTACACACTCTTGGGCTGAGTCACATATCGCTGGCAAGTCATAGCCACCTTCTAGAGCAAGCACTAACTTCCCATCGGCTAATTGCATCAACTCACGGGTCATATAACCAAAACAAGCAGGTGAGACTAAGTAACCACCTAGTGGAGCTGGATGTCCAGCAGCGGCATCAAATCCAGCTGATACAAGAACAATATCAGGATTGAATTCCCGAGCAATAGGCATCACAACAGTACGGAATGCAGCCAAATATTCAGCATCTCCCAGGGGCGGGTTAAGTGCTCCTGACCAAGATACATTTACATTATAACCAAGTCCTGCACCAGTGCCGCACTGTAAACAAATTTATGTATTATAGTTTTAAAACAATTATGGAATTGTCCAAAAAGTCATGATGCATTTTTTAAATGATTACTAAAATATTTACGATTACATTATATTTATAATGGTAAGACTTCCAGATTTGTTGACGATATCTTTTGGCTGAGCTATTCACAGAAAGTACAATGACGCGCTACTATTTTACAAAGAATGGATTCTGACAGCGATGGGCTTCCCTTGAAAAGGCAAAAGATAGGATATAGAACCACAAGAAAATATTGCCATAGAAAACAAGAAGAAACAACAGACAGAAGAAGTCCCCGAAACCACTTCTTCTATTCTCGATAAACGTAGAAGACACCTGCATCGGACATTGTCTTATTGTAGTGATCCTAAATCACTACTCCCATCCAAATCCCCAATATTTCCTATAATCTTAAACCTATTCCCATAGCGAATCATTGAGCGACAAGTTAAACAAAAAGTTAATTTGTCGCACATTGATTCAATTCCTAATAATCCTAACATCATGAAATGCTTACTCTAAATGCATTTCATGATTTCTCCTTCCGGGAATTTATTCAAATAAATTCCTAACAACTTCCCGTAATGCTATTCCAATTGAAGCACACAAAATCTTGTTTGTGCTTCTTGGAATTTTTACATAAAATTTTGACAAATCTCGATGAACCAGAGTATAAAGGGCGGCACATTTTTATTTCGCGATCAGTCAGGTTCCAGAGGCCGAACCCCTGGTCATGAGTCGAAATCCAGTGGATTAGAGGTACGACCAAGTATTGTGGAATAGTTAATAACTTAAATAAACAAAGTTAAAATAAAATTACAAGTCTTTAATTTAATACTATCCCTTGGTCACACTCACCACCGGTAATAATTGCTGGTTACACCCGTCACCGGTAATCATTGCTGGTTACATTCATCACCGGTAATAACTGCGGGTCCACTTCACACCCGCGGCCAAGGCATGTGGTACCACTGCCTTACAAGACGGCCATACCAAGTCACTTACTACCAAGGAATCCAGGCGAAGGAAGCGAGCCATCGAAGATACCAAAGGCACGCAACGCACTGAAGCGGAAGAACCAATCCTGCCATTGAAGACCAGCGGAACAGAAATACACCGTCTCCCCGAGTCCGAGTAAGCTAAATAAAATTTTCAAAAAATAATAACCCAACATTATCCAGATACTGGTGTCGGCGACAACAAGAAAAGAGAGAATCTGCGGTCCACAGCCTTGTCTCAGTTCAAGCAAAATCCTGTAATAGATGGAAATAACGCTCGAGTGTATATTCAACTGTTGCATTAAGTGCATTTGTAAATGCAGTACTGATTTCTTGTTTTGTTTGAGAAGCAAGTCGGGGAGCCCCTGGTGCAAGACTAATGATCTTGCCCAGAAAAAACAAATCATTATGGAAAATTTAACAAGCCTCAGGACTTGCTAAATAAGGCCAAGACCGGTTCCCGGTTGTAGTGCCGATGATGATGATGATGATGATGATCAAACAAGGAGGGACAGCGTTACATCACGCAAAAAACCTTGTCTGTGAAATAGAGAAAAGTAGAGAGCGAGGTCCGCACCAGGCGCGGAAGTTCTACCAAATAACCCGCAGTATGACGCGGTACACACCACGCTGCACTTACTAATCTGATCACCGATCCTGAAGGCATTCTGGAGCGATGGGAAGTGCACTTCATTGAATTGCTCACAAATGAATTGGAGGCTCCACCAATGCAAAATCAAAACCAAATGCTGCCGTCACCAAGCATTGAGGAAACAGTAAAAGCTATAAGACAGCTCAAATCAAATAAAGCCCCCAGGGCTGATGGCATACCCGCTGAACTGATCAAACAAGGAGGGTGTTGTATTCCAGAATACTACCCTTTATTAAATTTAACACTGAATCTCCTTACACATCCTTAAAAACTTCCCTTAACATATATTCCATTCTCACTTAATACATACCATTCATAAACATTCACAATATTGCCAGTTACAGCACATTTAATAACATGCCCCTTTTCATAACTTGCCCCTTTTTATTTCAAAACAGAGCACTTTGATTTTCGTTCAAATTTTATTCAATTTAAAAGTCACAGAAACTAAAGGAATACTTTGAGAAAATTTGTTTTGTTCATATTATAATTTACAGTAAATTAGAACACAATGTTCTATAAGTAGAGAAAAAATTCAATTGTAAAAGCAGTTCAGTTCAGTTAGTTTGAGATTGTAAGTTGAGTTGTGAGTTTGGAAAGTTGAGTTAAGAATCCCTAAGTTGATATAAATATATTAAATATATTGATAATATATGAGTTTTAATATTATCTAAAACCCTTTAAGAGCCGTTGAATTTAATAAAGGGTTTTTCTTGTTAATGGCGCCTCAGCCAGTTGTAACTGGACTTTCACCAAAGGAAGGTCCGCCTGGGACGCGGATCATAATACGTGGAGAATTCTTAGGAACCAGAGCGAGTGACCTAATTGGTTTAACTATTTGCGGATGTGACTGCCTTCTATCAGCAGCGTGGAAAAGTTCTAATAAGATTGTTGCATACAGGACCAGCAAAAGAAGTAAAGGAAAAAATAAAAGGTCCCCGCTCTTCCCTCATCCGAGGAAGCACGGCGCCGGACTGCAACAAGGGTCAGCGTTACATCACGCAATTCATGAGATCGTGGTCCACGTATGGAGATGCCGGAAGATTGGCGACGCGGAATAATTTGCCCCATACATAAGAAGGGATATATCACAGTGTGCAGCAACTAAAGGGGTATAACATTGCTGAGTACCGCCTATAAGATACTCTCCTCTATCCTACAAGACCGGTTAGCCCCATACGGTAAAGTTATCATTGGTCAATATCAGTGTGGCTTCATCACATGCAAATCAGCGATTGATTAGATATTCACCCTTATGGAGGTGATGGAAAAATGTGAGGAATTTAAGATTCCATTATATCATCTATTTATAGACTTTAAGGCCGCATACGACAGCGTAGCCAGGTTAGAACTATATAATGTCATGAGAGAGTTCGGCATTCCCAACAAATTGATATGACTTTGTAGGGTGACCATGACCAACGTAACTACTCAAGTAAAAATAGCTGTCCAAACCAATAAATATCTATAACGGACTCCGACAAGAGGACGGTCTGGCCTGCCTCCTCTTCAACTTGGCGTTTGAGAAAGCAATCCGTGACTCTGGCGTCACAACTAGAGGGACTATCATCACCAAGTCCAGCCAGATACTTGCCTACGCAGATTACGTCGACATCATCGGTAGAACCGAATCGGCTGTACAGGACTCCTTCACCCTGATCGAGCAGGCGGCACAAAAACTGGGACTGCACATTAATGAGGGGAAAACTAATTACATGGTGGCAACTTCTGCGAAGAGAAGACCTAACGTTGGTCAAACTATCAGGGTAGTGGAGCACGAATTTGAAGTACTGCAATCCTTTAACTACCTTGAGTCAATAGTATCAGCCGATAACAATATGGACGAAGAAATACGGGAACGGCTGAGCAAATCCAACAAAGCCTACTATGGTCTATCAACGCTCTTTAAATCCCGAAATTTATCCAGAACATCCGAGCTACTACTCTACAAGACCATGGTCTTACCAGTACTCATGTGGATCCGAGATCTGGGTGCTCAATAAAAGGCACTCTGAACTCTTAGTCACGTTCGAGAGGAAGGTCTTAAGGAGAATTGTTGGTCCCGTATGTGAAGGGAGACGATTCCGGAGACGCTACAACCATGAGTTGTACGCAATCTACCTTGAACCTAATGTTGTAAGAAAAATCAAGCTCGGTAGACTCCAGTGGGCGGGACGCCTAGCTCGAATGAGAGAAGAGGAGCCTGTCCGGAAAGTCCTTTGGGGCAGGATGTATGGAGGGAGACACCGCGGTAGACCTTGTCCGCGATGGAGGGATGGCGTAGCCCAGGACGCCACTACTTCCCGCACCCAGATCTCGCCCCAGGGACTGCTATTGGCGCCATAGATTCAGCCATTTGAAATCAGGTTGTGAGTATTACAAAGTGACGCTTCTAAGAAAAGTAGACACTGAGGCGGCCAAAAATTCAGTGAGAGACGACAATCAGAAAAGTTGTGATTTCGTCATGTTCATAACTCGGAGCAGCACCGAGAGCATGGGATGGTATATGAACTCCCTGGTGCGGACCAATCGGGAGAATTTTTTTACAAACACGCCTGAAATTTACAGTATCGTACATTTGGCTGACGGATCACCAATAGGAATTAGGGGAACTGGTGATTGGTTATAACCTTACGGGCTTAATTGAAAGATTAAAAAATAACGTTGTGCGACATCTTCTGTATTCCTGAATTGAACAACTGTTGATTTCAGTGAAGCAAAGAGGTAAGCGTAGAAAGCGCCGCTTAAGATTGGTGGTGAGAATGGTTTAGGAGGGGTGCTTGAGAGTATGGGTAGTGAGATCGAAGTCGAGCATGGTAGCGTTGGAATTGAAATTTCTCAGCATCCGCGAAAGGGGATGGAACCATAAGATATGCGGTGAGGGGGAGTATTGAGAAGGCGGTGATTATACGTATTACGATGGTTTGTGTTCAGAGGAATTAAGTTAATGAGGTAGGCGCAGTCGACCGAGCTGGGAGAAGCCATTGAATGAACACTATGTTAGCCAGGACCCTACGCCACTCAAGGGTTCAGAGGTTGATTAATTTGAAGTGGTTAATGTACGGGGGAGGCTCCTCGATAGTATAGTGGTTAGTATACCCGCCTGTCAAGCGGGAGACCGGGGTTCGTTTCCCCGTCGAGGACCCTCTGGCGCAAAACTAATGACTTTGCCCGGAAAAAACAAATCATTATGGAAAATTTAACAAGCCTCAGGACTTGCTAAATAAGGCCAAGACCAGTTCCCGGTTGTAGTGCCGATGATGATGATGATGATGATTTCTGTGAATCATTGCCAAAAATGCAAGGTGACATTCGAAGATCATAGATGCGGAATCTACAAAATCAAATTAGTAGTCACGGAAATGAAAGCTGACCGATCGCCGTACAGATTATAAGCAGCTGGATTTCAAGACAACAATTTATTCAGTGTAGGAAGAATGTGCATTCCTCAGCGACATCGAAGGTTCGGCAGCTATCACGTGATAAGTAGAGATTTGGGTACAGGAATACACATTTGTTCATGTTTCGGCGAGGCAACGGTGAAGATTGAATGAAGCTCGTCCATGCTTATGTTTGTAGGCCAAAGCAAACAGCAACACCTAGCACGAACCAATATTTTCTCGATCTCATTGGCATTCACTCAAGATCCACTTTATTGAATCTGATGAAGACGAAGGCCCAGGTTGCGGACGCAATAAAGAATTACATTGGTGCTCTGACAATGAGTATGGAAATAAAAACCGGTGCACAACGGTGGCAAATTGACAACGCTGAGAGGAGGTAAAAGATTTCCCGCGAAAGGAAGAAATTAAATAGCAGTTCACGGCAGTGTACACAACGTAATAAAATGCAAAGGCCATATGAAGACATAGAAGAGTTTGTGCATGATGTGAGGGGGATTGATTCAAGGGTTCAATTGGAATAAAAGACAGTGGTCAAATATGTGGTACGGGTCATCACCGATATGGAAAGTCGTAACGCTCTAAAAGCGGCGCAGCCTGACACCATACATGGGCTTTTGAAGAGGATTCGATGGATCGCAGGTCTAAGTTCGCAACGAAGGCAACCAATAACCAGTCAGCGCAACGCAAGTGCAGCAGAAACATATGGGCAAGGCGTATCGGGACCGACTACAGAAAATCCAGCAACACCCGCGATCAGATGCGTCAGGTGCAACCAGATGGGGCACGCGGGACGTAATTGCACAACAACTAAGTGTTTCAGGTGTAATCAAACCAGGCACATTGGCCGCAACTGGACAGCAACGAGGAAGGCAGCGGGACCAAGTAGTAACGGAGATCATCACATGCATGGACAAGTCAGTTGTGGGTGTGTGGAGAAAAAAGTGTATACCATAAAATTGTAGAAGTGAACGGGCAAGCAATCGAGGCCTTCATAGATCTAGGGAGCGACTGCGTCACCATGTAAGAATCAGTCGGAAACGCCATCTATCTTTGTTACGAGGGGGATAACAGAAAGCTAAACGGGTTCGGTAGAGGAGTTTGCCGACCTATTGGAAAATTCTACATGAATGTTCAAGTAGATGCTTTACAGAGCTGGTGCGAAATTCTAGTTGTCCCCGATGAAAGTCAACCATAAAGAATAATCGCCGACCGACGTTTACTGGACCAACCTCAAGTTAAGATCGAGAAGACTTACGACTTACACCATATTCAAAATCAGCGACTACAATGCGAGTGATGAAGGTAAAGCTTTGATCATCGCCGACGAAGCGATTCAACAGGTGCCGCGCAGAATTAAGATTGGTGATCTGGACATGGGAGATATCATAGACGGAGAAAAGGCACAACTGTGCGAATTGGTAAACGCGTACCGTAGGTTGTGTCTTGCGTTTGATTGTGCAAACCTAAGTTCAACTGACGACTCTTACTGTTGTGCAGCTCGGGCGAATTACTGATTGGGAGGTAGAAATGATTGGGAGAAATCCTTGACCATCTTTCCGAGCTTGACTGATGGAAACAGCCGAGAAAAAATAGCAGTCAGGTCGCTGACTCGGCGCTATAGGTTCGCCTTTCCTGGGAGAAGTAAAATAAGAAAAAAAATAATAATAATAAAACGCCGCATAAGGAATACAAGCTGAACGGGAGAAGACTGTTTACATGTGATGGGGATCGGAGGAAGTGGGTAGTACCGAAAGGAGTGCGGTAGCGAATTTTACGAATGTGTCATGAGGAGGCGGGGCACATGGGCTTTGATAAAACTCTTGAGAGGCTGAAAAGGACATATTGGTTTCCCAGATGCGAAGCTTCGTCAAGGGCTACATTAAGGAATGTGTGGAGTGCGCATATACCAAGAGAAAGGGCGGTGCAGTGGAAGGTGAGCTGCATCGTGTGGAGAGAATGCCCATACCTTTTCATACAGTACATATGGATCACCTTGGACCATTCATAACTGGAAGAGGAAGAACTACATATTTGGTAACGCTGGTGGACAACTTTAGCAAATACACGATTTTGAAAGCTGTAAGGACGACCAACAAACACAAAGGGGGTGGTAGCAGTGTTCAACCAGGTCAGTGAATCGTTTTTGATGGCTAATCGCTTAATCACCGACAGAGGAACAGCATTCACGGCTGGAAAATTTACGAAATGCTGTCAAAATTATGGAATACAGCATATTATGACGGCCGGGCAAGTGGAGAGGATGAATCGCACGGTACTAGCAGCACTAAAGTCTGCTCACACTGCGGACAAGGATTAGGCGCAGCAATTGAGAGGCATTCAATGGAGCTTGAACACGGCGCAGGGCGCAACTACAAGGAATTGGTGTTTGCATTTACACCGAGAGGAATTGCTGGACACAAACTATTGCTAGAGCCTGACCAGAACAGACACTGTAGTCAAAATGAAATGGATCGCAAACGAGACTCCGTCCCGCACAAACCAGCAAAACAGAAGAAATGTTTCGATAAGACACACAAGAAACCAGTCACATGCGCAGTAGATGATCTAGTGCTAATATAACGCGAACCTACTGGAACAGGTGAGTCCAACAAACTTGATCCAATTTACAGGGGGCCATACATTGTGGCGAAGGTGTTGACAAACGACAGGTACGTCCTGAGAGAGATATTCCGGAACAGCAGCGGGCCCAAAATCAATATTAGTTAATTGAAAGCTCAGACAAGATGAAGGGGTGGTGTGAGCTGTATGATAACCAACCCGTTAAGTCGGGATGGACGAGCTGTAACAGCCATTTTCGACCGCATACCATCATTATCAAATAGCATTTGTGTAGGCGCCTTACATAACTGTCTGCTGGAAGCTGCCCATGCCAATGCCCTTGAAAAGTACACAGCAGCAGTGCGCCGCCGTATAAACGGACGACGAGATCACCAGATCATCATCATAATCATCGGCACTACAACCTGGATCCGGTCTTGACCTTATATAGCAGTCTCGAGGCTTATTAAATTTTCCATAATAATTTATTTTTACGGGCAAGCTTATTAGCCTTGCCCGAAAATCTGCCTTGATCAGCAGATGATCGGCTATAAAAAGAGGGAATAGCGGGATAACCGGGGTAACCAGGGTAAGATATCGGCAAGCGTGTGAGAGCGATCGTGAATACAGAGTTTTTCGGGCTGCTGCTTCGTTATTTTTTTGATCTTCTTTTTTCATACATTGCAATTATTTGGAAGGAATAAAAAAAATCGGAAAAACACTGAACTAAATGTATCCAGCTAAAGGCGACTATGTTGAGAAATAAAATGCTTAATAGCCGAAAAAAATATCTCATTTAAAAAGTCACAGACTTATCAAACTGCCCTCATATTTTTTAAAGTGATCGCACAATTGACAGCTGTCAAGTGACACAAAGCTATCACAATTATTAATAACGGTCATACTACCAAAGGCGTTAACCGTGTAATAGTTATAAGAGTACATCATGACTTTTTTATTAAAGTAATAAATTCATAAAAAATTTCTCTTACCTCTGTTGGTCCTCCAGTTCCAGGGAAAAAATTTCCATCATCATGTCTATGTATTGAAAGGTAGAGAATATTTGGACAATCATAAAAGGCCTGTTGCGTTCCATTGCCATGATGGACATCCCAGTCAACAATTAAAATCTTCTTCATTTCTGCCGGCATTCGCTGTCTTAAGACTTTCGCTGCGATTGCAATAGAATTGAAGAAACAAAATCCCATCGCCAAATTGGATTCAGCATGATGGCCTGGCGGACGAACAACCGCAAAACCATTCTTCAGGTCACCTTTAGCTGTTTTAAATGCTAAATCAATCACACATCCCGCAGCCATTCGAGCGGCAGCAGCTGTATGGTGATCATTCCATGTTGTGTCCAAATCGACACCCAGTCCACCGCATGCCAATCGTACAAAACTAACCGACGGTGATATTTCTAATTTCTGACGATTCAATTGATTGGAACCAAAGAGTAAAGCATGCGCTTCCGTATGAACGGTCTGTAGTTCTTCTTGGGTAGCTTTTCGGGAACGTAAACGATCACAACGATTCGCTAAGCCGGTTTCTATTAGACGAGCCCAGACACTTTGTAAACGTCCACTATGCTCTGGATGGGATGCATTATTTCCGCAAATACATGAATGCTTCAACATTAAACTATCAAAAGCTAATCCTGTGGTGATTTTATGAGGATTCTCTATGACAAGGCGTCTATGTGGCATGCTTAGGTTAACCGGAGGAATATGATCAGCAGATGATGATGTAACTATTGGTTGAAGATGTTGACCGGTATCGGGTATCTGACTAAGACCATGTGGACCAAGAGGTACTAATGGGCTTGATAAGGTCCGGGATAGAGGATGGATTAGACTACGTTGGACAGCATCATCGACCTAGGAATATAGATTCTAATTGAAAATAGAATTCTGTGATAGTAAACGCAATGACTTTACCTGCAATGAATGCATATATAGTAGCTCCCTCTGTTGTTGTAAGTACTCTTGATCTCGCAGCTTTGTTTTTAGAACTGTTCCTTGAACTCCTGTAGAACAAGCAGACATTTCTTCAGGTATACTCCTTTGAGATGTACTGGTTATCACAGAGTTTGCTAGCACAGGTTTTGGTGGCTGTTTTTTATCGGTTAGATCTATCACCTCATCGGTAGACTCTTCGGCTTCTTTTAATTGAAGATCTCGACCACTGTGCGTAAGGACAGTTTGTCGAATTTTTTGCGTTAGCATCAAGTGTTGCTGTTCGTAGGCTTGACGCTCCGCCTGGGTAATGACAAAAACAACAGAAATAATATAAATAAGTGTATAAGAGAAGTTTCTGTGTGAATATTGACTTACATCACTGTTCTCGTAATGAGTTTGTACAATATTTAATGGACCCACTCCTGTTAGCATAGGATGACCCAATGGTAATGGCGCTGATTGAGTTCGTCCTAGAGGCCGATGACCTTGCTTATAAAGTCTGGCATGAGCAACTTGTACATCGGTTATCGGTTGACCGTATAGTGGAAGAGGATGTATTCCCATCGACATATTGCCCATCGGTGTATTGGCAGCATGCGCTTGTGGTGGCATTTCAATTGAAGTCGATGACGATGACGTTGATGCTGATGATCTAGGTTGTGGAATAATGCCAGTATTGCTGCCAGCAGCTGTAGCATGGTGATGATCATATGGTAAGGGACTATAGTATGTTGGAGCACCAGCACCAATCAAAGGTTGAGCAGCAACAGCTTGTTGCCTTAAAGCTGATACCATAGCAAAATTGCTAGCTGCTGGAGTGTGCGCATTGGGCAAGTGTGGTCTACCTAAGGATATATTCGGCATCGATGGTGAGCTAAAGAGTGATAAATCGTTAATGTTGCTTCGTTGGCCGGATTGATATTGGGCGACATCTTCATTTTCCTCTTGAATTGGCGCACTCGTTGGAGATCCCCGACTACCGCCGGTTACTAATGATGGCGGTGAATTCGGACCAGAATCTGGTGTGTTGTTGCAGTCTATAAATAATATTTCATAAATATATCCCCAGATCGGAAGTAACGTTAAAAGATATTTTTGAACAAATCTAATTAGAAGAATTTCTCATTTGTTTTAAATATATAAGAAAAGAATTAGTTTCGCTTTAAATTTTAGTGAATTAATACAAAAGCATCATACGAACAAATACAACTATTATAAATATTTAAATACAAGTGTTATATAATTCAACAACTCCAGGTTCAAAACCAAAAACAATAAAATTAATAATTAATAATTTGCTTTATGTTTAAATCACACAAACCAAAATGAGGGTAATACAAAAAGGTTTAGTTTAGAACATAATTTTGTTTTCGTTTTATTTTTTGTCTTTCGTTTGTATTAATTCGCCAGTGAAAATAAAGGAATCAACTAGAAGAGAGAAAATTGATCGTGTTCCAGATAATACGTACTTGCCAATGCTGAATTATGCTTTGCCTGACGCCGCTGAACAGCCTGAAGGTGTCTTTCCTGTCGGCGAGCTGCCAATGGGCCAATTCGCGCTTTACGCTCAATAACGCTCTGTTTCAGACGGATCTTCAGTAAATTCGGCTCGGATGCTGTTCATATGATAATTTCCAGGTTTTATATAGTACAAGGTATTCATCGTTTTTTTTTTTACAATTCATTTAATTAATATTAAGTCTATTAGGCAGATATTAAGTGATGTAACATAGAATGAAATACTTGGCAATAAAGCGAAGTTTTATTATATGTGGATCGCTAGAACCTTTGTTACTCTGGATACTAGTTCAACATTTTGGTTTTTGTAAGCTAATAATGAGTATTCAGTAAGCCTGAAAAGTGAGTTGGTTTTTAAGCATAGGACGATGATTTATGACAGTTGCTCGATAATAAGTAGAAATATGAAGAAAATTTGTTATGTCTGGCAATGCTTTAAAAGCAGTTTCATATACCCGGAATTGTCGATCCCCGGTTATGCGATATTTAATATTCTGAATTAAGTTCATCGCGTGATCGACTAAATGCAAAATTGAATCAGTTGACAAATATAAAAGTTCCGAATGATATATTTCGGTTATCTATTGGAAATATCCAATTAAAGTTTTTCAGCTGAATTCAGAAACACTCTGGTTCACTACCCGGGTGTCATTAAAAATGAACTCCATGCCGTTTTCCACGCTGTTTCTTTGTACCACACAAAATATGACAAAAGTCTTCAATCCCCTGACGAAGCGATGCGAGGATAGTCCCAAAAGTACCTGACCTGACGTATAGAAGTCGATTGTTGTTTAAAAAAAAAAATGGCTATGGTAGAGGATACGAAACTTATAACGTTTAAATTTGAGTTTGGAGTTGTTGTTTGATATTTTTTGAACGTCGTCAGTGACTTTATAAACAAGGAAAACATCGGTCATCGTTATATGATGCAACACTTTCATTTGAAAGCCTTCGGCCCAACCAATATCAAAGCGGAGGTAGATTCTACTCTTGGAGTGTCTGCTTTTTCGTTTACAACAGTAGAATATTGGGTGACAGAGTATAAATGAGGCCGCACGAGTTGCCAAGATGGCCATCGCAGTTGTCTACCAAATGTGATGACTATGCCGGAAATGATCAAAAAAATCTACAAAATGGTATTAAATGATCAAAGGCTTGAAAGCGTAGGAGCTAGTAGACATAATAGTCACTTAAAAAGTGGGGCACATCAGCCAAAAATATCTACAGGTGATATAACATCCCGTCACGTTATAGGGTGGCGCAAAATTAATCATCCAATTTTGTTTTTGAATTACTTTTTTACTAAATAAGAAAAAAGATTTTGAGTGATGGAAATCTTTATTTGGACCTTTACAATTTTTTCTAGTTCTGAAATGTCAAATATGACGTCTAGTTCACAAATGTCAAATATGATTGACGTGCGACGCCATTTGCAAAAATTATAACATCTTCCGATATAGTCGGGGAAAATCTTCGGCTATCTTTCGGGCGTTTAGCTGATGGACCAGACTCAAGTTGAGTTAAGATATATTGATTCCTCCTGAGATGAGGAACTCCGGAGGTAAACTAGTCACGCTGTACGTTCCGTGATATTATTGGGAGAAATTCACTGCTAGATAAAGAAAAAATATACTGCGAGACATGCATCTGTTGTGTGATGTAAATATTCTAAACAAAGTGTAAGTGAAAATCCAACAATGAATCTTTTGATCTGCAAGATTGAAGACGAGTAAAGTAGGAGTCACTTGCTAACGCTTGTCACAACCGTTATGGTGTGGGCAGCTTTCATTGGAAATCTGAAAACAAAAATTGTTTTGATTTCTGGAAGAATGGACGCCAAAAAGTACCAAGAAGTGTTAGAAGAGCATCTTCTTCCTGTAATAACCCTAATAGAGGACGTATATGTCATATTTCAACAGGAGAACGCTCCTATCCATGCAGCACGAACAACAACAGCGTGTTTTCAGGAGCATGGAATTAAACGTTTACGGTGGCCAGCTGTAAGTCCAGACATAAACCCCATTGAGAACCGGTGGGTGATGCTCGCAAAGTTGTTTACGATCAAGAAAAGTCCGAAATTCAGAACGTGGAACAAGTCAAAGAAAGAATTGTGGAAGCATGGAATAATATAACGGACAACGTTTTAAACAATCTTATTTCCAGTCTACCACGAAGATTGTTAACTATTACAAGAAATAACGGACAATGTATTTCATATTAAATAAATTATTATAGAAAAAATTAAAATATAAATGTGAGTAAATATTTGTCGGAATTTTTTTTCGGAAAATTAATAATTATTCCTGGTAAAAAGGCAATTAACTCATTAAAGGGTTTTCCCTGAGTTGACGTCGGTTGACAATATTTTGTCACAAAAGTAATCATAAAAGTTTATTACTCATTCCAAGTTAATTGAAAATTTACGCTTGAGTCTATAATTTTTCACAACCCTGTATATTCGCTTTATATATATATATATATATATATATATTTATATATATATATATATATATATATATATATATTTATTTATTTATTTTTTTTTTTTTTTGTATCTAATGTGATGGAAAAAGTCATCAATACAGAGTTAGTTAAGTATTTGGAGTGTAACGGACTTCTGAATAATCGTCAGTACGGATTACGTGGCAGGCGGTTCACGGGAGACCTTTTGACAGTTATAAACGATATATGGACATCTGCGATTGAGCGGCATGGTGAGTCAAGGGGGATCGCATTGGATATCTCCAAGGCTTTTGACCTCGTCTGGCACGGGGCATTGCTGAGCGAACTTCGTTCATATGGACCTCCCCAACAGTTTTGCGACGAGACGAGGAGGTTCCTTGAGAATCAATCGATCCGGCTTGTTGTGGACGGCAAGTGTTCGGATCTGTATCCTGTTAATTCGGGGGTGCCCCAGGGTTCTATTTTGGCTCCAACCCTGTTTTTGCTTCACATAAATGATTTGTTGGAGACAACGTATAACAAAGTGTTCAGTTTTGCGGATGATGGTACGCTTGTTTCCCCCTTTTGGATTGTTCGGCCGATTGGTGCATCTGCGTCGCATCAGCTGAGATGTACACAGATTGACTCTCTGAATCGGGATCTGGATAAAGTCCTGCAGTGGGGAAAGGCCAATCTCGTCGACTTCAATGCAGCCAAGACACAATATACAACATTCACAAAGAAAAGTGGATCATCGGTTTCACAGCTGATGATGAATGGCCGGGCCCTCGAGGCTGGGGAAAGCTTGAAACTGCTCGGCGTCACGGTCTGTGGGAATGTATCATGGCATATCAATCCGAAGGATCGCACCGGTTTGTGGTTCATCTTCCGACGGCGCGAACATCCTGCACCAGAACTCGTTCCGTTATAGAGCGGGGAAGCTGTGGAACTCCCTTCCCACGCGGGTTTTCCTGGAGCGTTACATCCTGCAACTGTTCAAAAAGAACTGCAACAGTTATTTGGTGGCATTTCGGGGCGGCCACTCGGCGTTATAGGTTCCCCTCTCCCGAGAAAAGTGTAATAAAAAAAAATTAAAAAAAATATATATACATATATATATATACATATATATATATACATATATATATATACATATATATATATATATATATATCAGAGTGGTGGAGCACGAACTTGAAGTAGTGCAATCCTTTAACTACCTTGGGTCAATAGTATCAGTCGATAACAATATGGAAGAAGAAATACGCGAACGGCTGATCAAATCCAACAAAGCCTGCTATGGTCTAACAAGGCTCTTTAAATCCCGAAATTTATCCAGAACATCCAACCTACTACTGTACAAGAGCATGGTCTTACCAGTACTCATATATGGATCCGAGACCCGGATGCTCACTAAAAGGCACTCTGAACTCTTAGCCGCGTTCGAGAGGAAAGTCTTAAGGAGAATTGTTGGCCCCGTATGTGAGGGAGGACGATTCCGGAGACGTTACAACCATGAGTTGTACGCAATCTACCTTGAAGTTAAATGTTGTAAGAAAAATCAGGCTCGGTAGACTCCGGTGGACGGGACACCTAGCTCGAACGTGCATGCATCATCTTTTATCCCGAATGATATTTCATTATTACTGGAGCTGAGAATGGTGTAATATTCATTATGCACAAATTCCAGTCACTGGTGGCATTATCGTTTCAATTACAGAAATTTCGCGTCGAACAGCGCAATAACCTTGTTAAAGTTTTCCTTTTTTTAAATTGATTCACACACACGATGACACTCGGGACACTCAAACGTGTGACCGAAGCCCACCCACGCATTTCAAATCGTGAACAACAATAACAACTGACGCCATCGAATTTTTAGAGTATTCTAAATATTGAGATGTATCACATGAAATGTCAGATTTTCGCTCACGTAACATAAAACTCCATGTCTATAGAATCATAATCACGCCGATTGCTCTATACGGATGCGAAACATGGCTTCTCACAAAACGGAAAGAGAACAAATTCCGGGTATTCGAGAATAAAGTTTTAAGAAGTATCTTTGGCGGTAAATATGACGAGGAGGCAGGACAATGGAGGAAACTCCACAACTACTAATTGGAAGAGCTATACCGCAAACCTACAATAGTAAGAGTAATCAGATCGAGAAGGTTTAGATGGGCCGGACATGTGGCGCGAATGGGCAACGATAGGACCGTGCATGGAATTCTTGACGATAGACCAACGGGAAAGCGATCGACAGGGCGGCCGCGACAGAGATGGGAGGACAATGTAAGGTTTGACCTTGAGGAGATCGGATCGGCTGGCAAAGCGTGGAAGACGGTGTTGTGGCCGGGGCAATTGGTGTTTGCCGCCCTCGTCTTCCGCCTACTCTGCTCTGCATTTGAGTCTTCGAAGACTCGGAACGGAGAGGAGATCGGATCGGATGGTCAAACGTGGACGGAGAGTGCAGAGGAACGATGGCAGAGTCGAGTCGGCGAAGTCATGAACTTCCGGGTTCTTACAGGCCAATAAATAGTAATAGTAGTATATTGCGGCACTGTTTGGGCAGTAAATCCCACGTTATTTTTTAATAGCTATACAATATACAAACTTTTCTGATTTTATGGTGGAATGGCCATTTTATCAAGGTTTCAATTCTGCAAGGATCAAAACGCAAATTATTGCCGAATCACTTAGTACGAGTAGTATAGCAATAATTTAAGCCGACTCATCACCACAAATGTTTTAACACCAAAATGTACTTTATCTTCTATAGGAATCAAAGCACTAGTTTTTGGGTGAGTATTTAAAAAAAAAAACAGTAATGAGGTCAAGCTGTACAACAATTGAAATTTAGGACATGTTAAGTACTAATTAAACACGCAAAATAAGGGTAGCGTGCCCCGGTTCTAAATTATGCCCGCTTGTCAAAACGTGAAAACCTGTCAAATGTCAGACCCCTTCAGCCAAAAAATATTACAATCTTTCTACTGATACTGTCCCATAACTATTTTATTTATGAAATTGCATTTAGTGCTCCTTGAAATTCAAACGCAATGTATTTTCAGACAGCACACATTCTGAGCATGAATTATTACAAATTGCTTTCAACAGTTTAATTGTAAGAGTGGTACAATTTGCAAAGCTTGGTCCTTCATGACAATTATTTGGTTCGCATTGGCTACGATGTCAAAAACGGTCGATATAGCTGATTTTATTATAGTTTATAAATAGATTTTATTAAGTTGTCGATAAATGAAATATATGGATGAATAAATATCGAATATCCAATCTATCACTCGCGTTCATGAATTATAACTTTAGCACAGTGTGTTAAAACGACTATTTTACTGCAGCCAACAGGACCTCTGATGTTAAAACGGAAACTAAATCCAAAAGCACATTGCAAATTAGTTCAAAAATATTATTACTCGAGGTGCTAGCGACTGAATTATCTTAAATGGGGCCACACCATGCGGGTAAGTTAGAAAGTATAACACTTAAAATTACATGTTTGCTTGTTAGGTGTTCATTTTAAAAGCTCATTGTCTTACCTGTCTTTCTTAGTGGGAAATCGGAATCGTATTTTACAATCGTTGACGGCGGTTGTGGAATTTTGTACGGATGTGAACTAGTGACGGTACCAGCCGGCAATGATTCACCAGATGAGCTTTTCACAACACCTCTAAAAAAGCGTATTAAAAATAAAAACAAATTATTTTTTATATTAAATAGATATGCTTAAAGTCGTCAAATAAATAAAAAGTAAAAAATATATATATAAAAACCCAATTCCCGAAAAGGTTATTCCACTCAATTGTTGATAACTGAGGCTTAAGGGTCTCTTCTTCGTTCTAGGTAGGGAAAATCCATATTTACATTTTAACTTACTAAACTTACTACTTGCACTAAATACTTCATCCCATTCTTTTCGGACATCTATCTGGGTATAAGATATATATTGGACTAAAATTGTAGTTTAATATCCATATATGGTCAGGAGCTTTTAAAACAGGAATGCCTATGTTCAGTATAAAAACAAGTGTTATCGAGTAAAATTATTCACTGCTTCAATAATTGATTTCTTTAAAATCAAGATCATTCATTATTCCACATTGGAAAAATATAACTTCACGTGAAATCAAAAATTCCTTAAAAGAAAAATTATCGATTACCCCTCAAATTATCGATTGGACCTCAAAAAGCGTTATCTGTAAAACCACGAGCAAAAAATAAAATAAAAATCTAAATAAGTTGGAACAAAAGATAGATGGGGATCGAAGGTGAGATACCACACCGTCACGTTGTAGGTTCCGTAGTAATTTTTGTCGATGTTTCATACTTTGACTGCTGGCCCAGATTGAAGTTGACAAAATGACGTGCTGGTAGCAGCACAGCACCTGAGATAGATACTTCCGGAGTTGAACTAGTTCGCCATTGGATCCTCGAAGGCTGTGAAGGTGCGGATGGAGGAGCATTTTGTAACATCAAAGGACTCGGCTTCTCTGATAGGAATGTGCCATGCACAAATATTTACAAACAGCGGAAGCTCGATATTTAAGTCCTCTTCCTAGATAGGCCGGCTCATCAACCACTTCGACGCATCTTCGTTACTCTCGATATCATTTATATGTAAGATTTGGACTTTGCGTCTTCACTCAGCCTAAGTATTTGTACATCTTTTACATATTCATGACTGGACACAAATTATCTGAGATTGTTATTCTAAAATTTTAATGTATACAACTCCAATTAGTTAAGACACTCTAACAGAACAGACGTGGGTGGGAGACTTGTGGGGAGGAAGTATGGTGTGCAGGCGTACTGCACCGGGTTCCCTTCCAGTCCCATCATCACTAAAAGGAAGCACCAAAAGAAAAGAAAACTTCGCAACACACCGCCCACAAGAAGTAATTAATTTAAAGGCACTTTTGTTTATTATAAAAGGTTCTTTTATTCACAACAAATCTTACTGCATTTAATTAGATTACAGAAAACAGATTCTAATTACACTGACGATGAAACGGATGCACAAAAAATGTAAGACAGTGTACTCTACTTCTATGGC
This sequence comes from Microdon myrmicae, assembly GCA_963931805.1. Classification (NCBI taxonomy): domain Eukaryota; kingdom Metazoa; phylum Arthropoda; class Insecta; order Diptera; family Syrphidae; genus Microdon; species Microdon myrmicae. The sequence goes on from OZ007502.1 coordinate 111,979,812, forward strand.
ATTATACTGGGGACACAAGAAATATTACTTTTAATTGAATATATTGTAACGGGTTTTCCAATAGGGACTTGACAACTTTGAATTTAATTTGTGAACGCACCCTTTCACTAATCATCAAACTGTCACTGTCAATTTATTCAGTAAACTCAACATGGAAGCACACGAACGAACAACGTCTGCAAATTATAAAAATTCCAAAACAGTGGATGGATTAAGGGTCAATGATTCAACCCTTGTTTGGGGTGAGTTTGGTGGCGTGGTGAAAAGGAAATGAAATTTCCTTTGACCAGTGACCAATGGAAGGCGATCTCTGGCACGCAGTGGTGTGCGTGTCCGATATCTGTTATGCAATTACTTACGCCTCAAACTAAGCAACGCAAGCAGACTCGTCAGGTAGAAATGAGACGATTTGCAGAATTTTTTCACCTCGCTTCTGCGGTCGGAGGTTTCTTTTAAAAACTCCAATTCAAAACGCCTGTGCAGAGTAAATCACCGAAATTATTGTTCTCGGCACGGAACTTCAAATTTCGTATAGTAAAGGGTTTTACCGAAGGGACATAACAAATTTGTATTTTAAACCCATTGTATTCCACCTCTCCCGCTCTCAAACGTCGTCTCCTCGCTTACCCCTCCTGACCCCACCCCACTCACCGCCTACACTCTCTTGCACTTATACCCACATCTCAGCATCCGGCTTATCCTGCCCCTTCCCTGTCCTACCAGTTAAACTATTATTCTATCCATCTTTGTTTAGTTCTCCATTCCATTTTTAAGTTACTTTAAAGTTAATCCACCACCCCCAACCCGCATGCCTTAGTTTTTAAGGTAGTTCGTAAGTATAGTTATAAGTTTATATATTTATACGACTTGTACTAAGCGAAATAGACTGAAGGTGCTGCCCTCTATTCATTCATTCATACATTCTTAAACACTTGTCAAAATCTGTGAATGTCGAAACGGCAGTCAAAGTTTACATTTTTATCGTGGTGAAGTTCACCTACGAGCAACTTTTGTATATTATTAAAAATCCCTACGGAAATTCAGAGTGGATGGCCGCAACTTGAAGAGCGTTTACTCCACATTTCAGTTGATAAACCCTCCTACTTGACAGGATGCGCATGCTATAGTGAATAAATGTGAGTCAAAACATTCTCTGTTGGATGCTGCTGCCAGTAAGATAACGCATCGGTCGAAGTATTGAAAATAGGGTTGCCGTAGTAAGTGTTTCAGATCAAAATGAGCCAAATTAGTCGATTCCACGACGGAATTGGGAATCCTTCGAAGCACATTGAGGCGGATTTCGCGTAAAAATCCTGGCCTACACCCGTACAAGATCAAATTAACCCAAGAACTGAACTCTCTTGATCATTTGAAGCGCTCTACCGATGTAATACTAACTTCATCTGTTAAACCTTAACTCAAAAACAAATTCGAACGGATTACAGCAGCTATAATAAGAGCTTTTAAACTATTGGATTTTATTCCAGCGAAGGTCATCAGACCGTAGAATTCTTGACGGTAGACCAAAAGGAAAGAGACCGGTAGGGTGGCCGCGGCGGAGATGGGAGAACAATGTTAGGTTTGACCTTGAGGAGATCGGATCGGCTGGTCAAGCGTGGAAGAAGAGTGCACAGGAGAGGGAACGATGGCGGAGTCGAGTCGATGGGATCATGAACTTCCGAGTTTCTACAGGCCAATAAATAGTAGTAGAAAGTCAACAGAGCGAATTTTGTTAGCCAGATACCCCTGTAACCAAACCACTGAAACGACGAAAAAGGGCCACAGTAACAAAGTAGTTAACAAATCACTCGTGAAACCAACCGATTCACAACATTTATGGCCAATGTTCAAGTTAACAATAACTTTAATTCTTCTTCTTCTCTCCTTTAGTGACGGACAGAAGTCCACTGTCAACAAATTCAAAACATAATCAATATCTTCAACAATCTTCAATGCCGAAAATAATACCAGATGGAATACCAGCAATAGTCCTCAAAAAAGAACTATCATCGGTTATGAGCCCTGTAAGTAGGGCGTTAGAACATACTCACAGCTAGGCCGGCTTGTCGTAAGAGGCGACTAAAGGCCGAGTGGTAGGTGGGGTCTCAACGCCCTGTCGCCCGGTGAAATACCACCCCATCAAGATATAGGCTCCGTAAAACGGTCGGGAGAAATCCCTGGCCATCTTTCGGAGCTTGGCTGATGGAACTGTAGCGTTCTACGAACGCACAATTCCGCGCAGGTAAGGTTCCTACCTTCAAAGAACTTACTTACCTGAGAGCGTTGCACGCGCCCACAGACGCGTGCCCCAAAGTCCCACCATAGGGCCTGCAACTCGCAGCCAACGTTGAGACCGACACTAAAAAACAAGGAACTTAACGTTCAAAAACTTTCAGTATCGAGTCAACGCATCCATTCATAGTATGCAAAAACAATCCCAGATTACAGGCCATAAATCTCCCATCTTAAACATCTGCACGATGTTTACCAGGAATTACCATTTTCGGTAGATAGATAACAACGGATGCATACGCTGGCAGCTAAATGCAAGAAAGCATATCGCCTATCCGCTGCCAAAAATGGTAGACAACCGTAATTACCGCAACAAGATAATTCGGAAGATTTACAAGACCAACGCCAACAAAGGAAATACTCCGGTCCCACGATTCCTTTGTAAGAATTTCACACCCATTAGAAGGATCTAATGGATTTCGGTTGTGTTTACAAAAAGCCAACAACCACGGGCTGTACGCCCGAACAATCATCTCCGTTCCGCGCGCCAGATGTGCTATGCAAATAGAAGCGGCACACGACCGACAACCGTCGATCCGAACATCGATCACCACCACCATGGTGATAATGATATAATGATGTATGCAAGGAATGACTTTCTCCTTTCAGGAAAATAGGAAATTACCCCTGGGATGAAATAGCATGCTGCTAACAGAGATTTTCGGAATTCTGTTAGCAGATCGGATAGAAAAATTTTTCCGTACAGATACGGATACCAGTTTGGAATTGGGATATCTGTGTGGGCAGACAGACAGAGAGATTTTGATCGTCACCGGGACGAGAAGTTTGAGGAGGTCGAACGGGAGTCGAGATTCTGTGGCAATAGTAACCGCGACTTAGTTTTATAAAATTTCAAAGAGAAAGTGAGTCGAACGTGTGTCGGTTGTCGCAGCGAATGCAAAATAAAAAGCATCTCAAAAAAACGCGCGTTGATCAATTGGTGTGAACTGTGTGCTTATTAATAAACAATAAACAAGTAATAAAACTAAAAGGTGTTGTGTACCATTTATTGACTGTGTTCGCTCCGCTGGTATATTTTTCCTCCACGGTAAGCAGTGTTCGGCGGAACACTACGACATCATCCAGCAGGGACCTTACGAAATAATCCGCCAAAGAACGTTTCGAAAAAAGGTTGGTTTAGGTGGTGGTCGGTCCCCCGGTGAGATACCATTCCATCACGTTGTACATTTCACGATATTGTCGGGAGAAGTCTTCGACTATGCTTCAGATGTATGGCCGATAGTCCAGACTGACACGGAAATAAGTCATGATGGTACCTTCTGAGATAAAGAATTCCAGAAGTAAACTAGTTTCCCATTCGGATCTCCGGGGGGACTATGTCAGGGAGAACATCATGCAGATAATATAAATAACCGAACTTTAAGAAATTCGTCATCGCATAATCGGGCTCGTGGTCGGGGCTCTGTCCACGTTCGACTGATAACGGTATTTTGTAACATCAGGCGCATCGGTTTCACCAATACTAATGTAAACGCCGTCCATCAATATTTGCAAACAGCGAAACTCCATATCCTTGCCTTAACTGAGAACCAGGTCGGTTCGTCAACTCATTCGACATATCTTCGTTGCTCAGGATACGACTTACAGTCCAAATTCCGTTTTAAGGGTGGAGTCTGCGTCTTCGCGCGGTCTGATCTAGTTTTCCAGAGGATGGAGAGGTTGGAACCCAATAACATGGATGTCATACGGTTGAGGGTCGCGCTGGGGAATTCTGTTAAATTTCTTTGTGGTCTTTCATCATCATCATAATCGGCACTACAACTGGGAACCGGTCTTGGCCTTATTTAACAAGTCCTGTGGCTTGTTAAATTTTCCATAATGATTTGTTTTTTTCGGGCAAGGTCATTAGTCTTGCGCCAGAGGCTCCCCGACGGGGAATCGAACCCCCGGTCTCCCACATGACAGGCAGGAACCCCTTTCTTGTCTTTACCGCTCCCCAAATGACGATCGACCGGCGACACTTTTTGGGCATCTTTCACGTACCGTCGACTGGATACAGATCAACCACCCAGCTTCTGAAATTGTCCTTGGCATTTTAATGTACACAATTCCGGCTGGTTGGTACATTCTAACAGAACCGACGAGGACGGGAGGCGGGCGGAGATGCCCGCTGTTAGTCACAATTTGACTCAACTTGTGGAGGAACCTACGCGAGTGTCCGATACTCGAGGTGATTATTATGGATCAGTTTTTGACATCCGAGCCGAGCGTATATACCGCGTAACTTGTTGCGCCACTGGCGAACCCGGTCAGTGCATTTCAAACGAATAACCGACCTAGGCAGCTTCACCATGTGATGAGGAATGGGGCTGTCAACTGAAAAGATTTGCGAGATCTTCGCACCTCCGTGGTCAGAAGTGTGCTTTGGAGATTCCGATGTTAACGCATGTGCGAAATCGATCACAGAGATTGTTCTTCTCGAGATGGAGATCTACATTCCCCATTTCATCAAACCAAATCCATCTGATAAGCCTTGGTTTAATAAAAGAAGCGAGTAGATTACAGCGGCAAAAAATACAGCTTATAAACCTGGCGCTCCAATCCCAACGATGTTAACAGAACGAATTTTGTTCGAATCAGAAACCCATGCAACCAGGCGATTGATACCGCGAGGAAGGCCTACAACGTAATGAATGTGTTTGGGAATTTATTTTCCGCGAATTCAAACCTCGATGCCGGTCTTCTGGACGCCACCAGTGATCGCGCCGGTACGGTCTTCGATGCGGGATGTGAGGTTCCACCCGCGTACCATTCAACGCTTTTTACGTGGACTGGACTATAAGAAGGCAACGGACCCGGACGGAATACCAGGAGTTGTTCTTAAGGACCCTACCCCAGAACCATCGCCGATTCGTGGCAGATTTTTTCGCTTATCTTATGGACGGAGGACAGTTCCTACCTGCGGGAAAATCGTTCGAGTTCAACCAATCCCAAAGAGGGGAAAAAAGTGTCTCTCACAAAATCACCGACCGATGGCATTACTGCCTATGTTGTCTAAGGTGATGGAAAAGGTCTTCAATGCCGAGAAGAGCTTCCTCGAAAATCGATCGATCAGGGTTGTTGTAGACGGCGAGTCTTCTGATCTTTATTCTGCCGGGGGCTGCCTCAAGGTTATATTTTCGCTAGAACTTTGTTTTTGTCGATCATCGGTTCCACAGCTGATGATGAATGGCCAGGCCCTCGAACCTGGGAAAAGTTTGAAATTGCTCGGCGTCACGATCTGTAAAAAAGTATCGTGGCATAAACACGTCTCGAACATCGCCAGGTCACCCTCAGGAAAACGGTGTTATCTTTTTAGGGCCAACAAATATTTTACTCCGCCCCAACTTTTTCTCCTGTATAAATCCCAAATTAAACCCGCACTCGATTAATGCTCTCATGGTTGGAGCTCTGCTCCAAAACATACGCTCAACCTACTTGAAAGCATATGCGGTGGAGGTGCGGATGCGGTGCTGACGTCGGGACTACAGTCACTATCACATCGAAGGCGCGTAGCTGACGTCTGGCTGTTTTACAGATATTATTACGGGTACTGTTCTTCGGAGATTCGTTGTATTGTTTAGCGCAATTCGGTTTATATGCGTCCCACAAGACAATCCAATGGATTGCACCAATTTGCGGTGCATCTCCCGACGGCGCAAACATCTCTGCATCAGAACTCGTTCCGTTTTAGAGCGGGGAAGCTGTGAACTGTCTCCCGGCGCGAACGTTCCCGAAGCATTATAACCTGCAACTGTTCAAGATGAACTGTAACAGTTATTTGGTGGCATCTCGGGGCGCCTGTGGCGAGAGAAGTATATTTAAAAAAAAGAATTAATAAATTTTGTATAAAAATTCATATAAGTTACAAATTGCGTGCAAAATTAATTGTGTGTATAAAGACCAATATAAGGAGAAACTGTGTATAAAGATCCATACAAAGACAAATTGTGTGTAAGAATAAAAAATATTTTTATAAGGACTCCTATAAAATAAAGTTGTATAAAGAGCGTAAGATGACAAAAAAGAACTGGACTTTTGATTACTTCGCTCCAACCACCATCCATCCGGGTCCAAAGCAAATATTTTCAATTTTTCCCACAACATATATCCGCCCTTAGGACCCAGTTAGTGCAAAATAGTGTGTACATAGCTACAAAGCATAAAATCCTATTTTTGGTGGCAGCGGTGGGATGCAGTACTACAGTTGTGCCGGAGATATCATCATCATCGGCACTACAACCGGGAACCGGTCTTGGCCTTATTTAGCAAGTCCTGAGGCTTGTTAAATTTTCCATAATGATTTGTTTTTTCCAGGCAAGGTCATTAGTCTTGCGCCAGAGGCTCCTCGACGGGGAATCGAACCCCGGTCTCCCGCGTGACAGGCGGGTATACTAACCAGTATACTATTGAGAAGCTGTGCCGGAGATATAGAGCTATTTATTGGACTTATTTTGTGAGTAACCCCTATTTGGGTTATTAATTTTATTATTGTAAATTTGAATACTTTATATGCAATAAAAAAAAAAAAAAAACTCCTCGGCTAAAGTACACAAGGCACTGGACAGGTAAGATAATTGATGGTCTCTAATTTGTATGCTTTTTTAGGTGCCCTAAATACAGGTAATACCCAACCCCGCGCGAACGAAATCAGTCCTATTAATCATCATCATCATCATCGGCACTACAACCTGGATCCGGTGTTGGCCTTATTTAGTAAGTCTCCCCACCGGTATCTGGCCCATATCCGCGACTTGTTAAATTGTCCATAATAGTTTGTTTTTCCGGGCAAGGTTATCAGCCTTGCGCCAAGTTCTATTAATACCATGTCGGAAATTGCCATCAGCGTGTTAATCTCTTTCACCTCTAGCGTCAATTGTACCAGCAATGAAGTCTTCACCTTCATTGATTCGTGCAATGATGCCATAAAATTGGCGTCTTAAGCACAGAAGAATGTACTCTTAAGTATAGCAAACCTAAGATTCCTGGTAACGCCATAACAATCTTGATGAATAAAGAGATCACAGATTGGCAGACTTTAAAACAGGAACTTATAACGGTGTTTAGGGATCCTCATAGTGCACTACAATTACGCTGAGAACTGATTTCAATCAAGCAGAATAGGGACGAATCCGCGGGGCACTGTTTGCAGCGAGTCGAGACACTGGAAAGGTGACTTCTCCAAAGCAAGCTCTCAGACGTGAAAAGCGAACACAAGGAGGGTCAAATTTAATATATTCAGAGTGAAACTCTTTCGGTTTTTATAAACGGTCTTCATGAGAGCTTATCAACATATTGTGACGCATATGACAATCAGTACTAGAATATTCTAGAAAGTCCGAAACAAAGTACTAGAATATTCTAGAAAGTACTGGAAAACTGGAGACTATGAGCAGTAGAAAATTCGAGGCTATGGAACGGGCGGAAACGAAACGCCGAATCAGAATGAGGAAAAACGGTATAAATACGTCGCATGCAGATCAGGAAGAAGTAAGAAGTAAGAAGTAAGCAGTGAGGAAGCGATGAGTAAGCTGTCAAAGACGCGGTAAGTAAGGAAGCGATAAGTCTCGAGTGAAAGAAGAGTCACGAATTATTAACGCTACATCAAGTAACGGTTGTTATTAACGGACTAATAAAGTGTTTACTAAGAAATTCGATTTAACGGCTCTTATTTATTAAAATAATTAATCCAGCGAACCCTAAGCTCGCAACAATATGTACTAACACAACGGCCTAGAAACTTAGCAGAGGCAAGTAAGTTTGCCTCTGAGGAGGAACAACGTATCAATTTATTTAAGTCTAATACCCAGAAGGAATACACTTCCAAGAATTTAGCGAAAAGTAATTTTCAAGAATTTTGGTGTTACAATTGTTGTAGGTCGGGGCATATCGCAAAGAATTGTAGACTCCCGAGGAAGCAAGACGATAAATTCCATAATAATCCCTTTGGACAGAACGTAAAGAAACTATCGAGTCCAAACAAAGTAGACTTCAAAGAGAGAAATTTTCAGTAGGCTGCATAAACTATGGGGAACTCGTGCAGCTCAGAGCTTTGAATAATTCAGAAAGTCCTCACATTTTGGCTACCATCAACGGGGAAACCAAGAAATTCTTAATAGATACGAGAGCCGAGATATCACTCATCAAGGCAAACTGTGTCTATAGGCATGAGGAAGATGTTGGGAAAACTCTGAGATTCAGTGGGATAGGTAGTAGAATGTGTGCTACGCTGGGAGTGGCGAAAAAAAAATTGAATTCGACCACGATGCTGGCAGTATAAATCCAGGTATAATAAAATTCCATGTTGTCGCAAATATCCTTTTAGGGGATTATGACGGATTGATCGGAAACCATTTCCTACGAAAGGGTGGATTTATAATCCACTACAAGAGTAAAGTAATAGCGGGACATTTTGGTAGGGTACCATTAAGGTATCTTAATGAATCACGGTCTCTCATGGCCAACTCCGAGGTTTTTAGAATTCAAGGTAATTTGGACAAGGAAGTAGTAATATCTAGACAGGAATTTACCGGAGGTATTATTGTCCTCAATAGTATAGTGGTTAGTATACCCGCCTGTCACGCGGGAGAGCGGGGTTCAATTCCCCGTCGGGGAGCCTCTGGCGCAAGACTAATGACCTTGCCCGGAATAAACAAATCATTATGGAAAATTTAACAAACCTCAGGACGTGCTAAATAAGGCCAAGACCGGTTCCCGGTTGTAGTGCCGATGATGATGATGATTATTGTCCCAAGTTACATTACCAAGAATTTACGAGGCAGATGTCCGGTTTCAATATTGACTAACACAGACTACTAATTTAGTTTGAAGGGTGTGTCAGTTCAGGGTTCAAACCTAAGTGACTATAATGTCATAGAAAATTGACCCAGAAGGTTTCGAGGAATATACGTACTGACCATTTAAATAAAGAGGAACGGGAAAGTTTTATGGAGATTTTTCGGAAATTCAGTGACATTTTTAAGATCGAAAATAAAAAACTATTCACTACTCCCGTTATTAAGCATAAACTTAGGACGAAGGATTTCTTAGAGCCCATCTTCGCTAAGACGTATAGGCACCCCAGAGTTTATGAAGACGAAGTCCGCGAACAAATTAAGAAACTTAAAGATGATGAAATCATTCGTAATAGTAGTTCTCCATGGAATTCTCCGTTGTGTGTAGTTCTAAAAACGCCAGCGGCAAGGAAAAATGACGCATGGTAATTGACTATGGCAGGTTGAATGAAATGACGATTGCGGACAATTACTCTCTGCCCAATATAAATGAAATTCTTGTCCAATTAGGAAAGGCTAAGTTCTTTTCTACTTTGGACTTAACGTCCGGATTCCATCAGATTCCAATCGATAAGGAAGATATAGAGAAAACGGCTTTTATTACACCATTTATTACACCTTATGGTCATTTCGAATACACCAGAATGCCATTTGGATTGAAAAAAAACGCCTGCTTTTCCAAAGATTAATGAATTCCGTCTTAGCTGGATTATAGGGGATCAAATGTTTTGTTTATTTGGACGACATCGTCGTGTATGGGCAAAAGCTATTGGAGCATAATAGAAAAATTGTTGAGATTTTCGAGCAACTCATGAGGGCAAATCTTAAGCTAAAGCCCGATATGTATGAGTTTTTATGAAAAGAGATTTCATATTTAGGACATATTATCACTGATAATGGTGTCAAACCAGACCCAAAAAAGATTGAGAGTTTCTTACAAATGGAAGAACCGAGAAACTCCAAAGGTATAAAATCATTCCTGGGAATGATAGGATATTATAGGAAATTCATAAAGAATTTCACTCAGGTACCTCAGCCACTGAATAGACTTTTGAAGAAGGACGCAGAATTCAGATGGAGTGCGGAACAGCAACAATCTTTCGAAATGCTGAAAGGCATCAAAATTCGAAATGCTGAAGCATGGCATCACAAGCCATCCGATTTCACAGTACCCGGAATTTCAGAAGGCCTTCATAATCACCACAGATGCGTACAATCACGGTATAGGTACTGTCTTAAGTCAGGAGCATAATGGTAAGGACTTGCCAATACACTTCACTAGCCGGACGCTTAATAAAGCCGAAATCAACTACAGTACAACGGAAAAGGAATGTTTGGCCATTGTATGGGCCACGAGGCAAGTTCGCCTTTATGTTTATGGAACCAAATTTGTCATTCAGACAGACCACAGCCCATTACATGGATGTTCCACGTTAAGTATCCTGGCAGTCGGCTTGTGAAATGTGGTCTCAAGCTCGAAGAATTCCACGACGTAATAACCTATAAGAAACGTAAGGAAAACGTGGTTGTGATGAGCTTAGTCGAAATTTTAGGATTACTGAAAAGAAACAAAGAAACGCCAATGACAATGATATGGTGGAAAACAACGAGTCTAGCGATGAGATTGATCCTAATGTTGTGGTTGAATCTGCTACCAGCGATGAAGACTCAAGTATCGGAGAAGTAGCGCCAGGTGACAAAGAAGAAGTGACTGACACAGACAGAAGGCTAGCCATTGTGAGGGAATACCATGAGGGCTTAATACGGGGTCATACAGGGCAACAAGCAGCTTATGCTAAGATAAGAAAGAAATATAGATGGAAAGGATGCAAAGAGATATCGAAAACTTTGTGAGGAATTGTCCCCGGTGTCAGCCTGAAAAAGTTAACCTGGCAGCAACCAGAAATTCTATGAAAATGGTTGGTTCCGCCGATAGGGCCTTGGAGAAAATCATGATTGACATTATAGGACCGCTTCAGGAGACAGACGAAGGTTATGAATTCGGATTAACAATCCAGGATGAGCTGTCGAAGTTCATTAAATTCGTGGCCTTAAAGAATAAATAAACGCACAGTGCCACGAGTTCTGATGGAAAAATGAATAATGAACTTTGGTATGCCTAAGTTGATTCTTTCGGATAATGGCTTAGAGTTCTGTAATGAGCTTTTTAAGGAGTTTTGTGACCTAATGGGAATAAAACATATAACACTTGCGCCGCTTAGCCACAAGCTAACGGTAGCGTGGAGAGAGCCCATTCGATTTCTCGAAAGTCCACAGGAAAGGAGTTAAATCAAATAGATGATTGGCATAAACGAATGCTATATGCCGGATTTTGCTACAATTGTACAATTCACAATACCATGGGTTATACGTCGTACGAAATAGTATTCGGCAACGGAACCAACCACCCTAGCGGTGTAAACAATAACAGCGTAAAAACCGTCTTGTATCACATTGATGAGCTTAGGGCAAATATTTTTGAGTTACAAGTGAATGTTAGGAAAAACACCAGGTAAAGCAGAGAGAAATCGAAGTTGAGATATGACAGAAAAATAAGAGGATCAATGGAGTACAGAGTTGGCCAAGAGGTTCTAGTAAAAAACGAGGTTAATGGTAAACTGCGAAGTATTTATAAAAGACCTATCACGATCCTCGAAGTGCATGCAGGCCAGCTTGTTATACAACTTCGAAACAGGCAACAGCAATTTAACAGAGCTAACGTCAAATTGGTATTGTTCGGGATCTCGTACATCTGCACGACTAGCGCAGCAAACCTAGACATAAGAGGTCTGTAGAAAAACACCGGCATATACTTGAACTACATTGGAGAGGGAAAAGAAATAAATACCAAATTGACACTAATAGCACATCTAGATATAAATATTTTACAACAAACAAGTTTCAAAATTAGAAATATGACCAATTCAATGGACCAACTTTGCATAGAATCTAAAGCAGAGTGCAAACAGTTTAAGAAATCAGCAGAACGCGAGGTTGAAGCGGACCATAGAATTGGGTTAATTTCAGGCATCGTAGGAAAACCAAAAAGATTAACACGTGCTCTAGCTAATGTAATAGGATCATGATTGAAAATTCTATTCGGTATCATGGCCCCCTCTTGGTAGAAACGTTGACGTGGTGATGGGGCTTAAATTACAATGAATCACTCAGGCTATACTGAGGGAAGCATACGGTTCCATTAGCGACGATAAGCGACGCTTCGGAAAAAGACAACGAGACTTTTCAAACTCAAAAAATGCGAATGGGAGAAGACTCGGATCGAAAAAATTATAGAAAATGCCAGAGCAAAGAACATCAGAGGTCTGTAGTCAATTAGAAATGGCTACCGAGGGAGAGGCAAAATAATTCGAGACGTAAACAGCTGTCTGGTCACAGAAACAAACAATATCGTGACAAGGTGGAAGCAGTTCTTTGGTAACGTGCTCAACTTTGGTATGCCTAAGTGCGCACCCATCAACCACAAATAAACGCACTAAATGTACATACAGCCGAGCCACAGATCCCAGAGCCGTCTTTCATCGAAGTTGTAGACGCAATAAATCGATTAAAAAACAACAAGGCTCCCGGACTGGGCTGCATACCGGCAGTGCTTATGAAGTATGGAGGCAACCGCTCGAAAGATACAATAATGTCTGTAATTTTGTTTCGAGCATTGAAGTGTGACCTTGTTTCGATAAGAAGTAATATTCAACAATAAATTGACTGATGAATTTGCCAACAATATTTTTTATATATATATATATATATATATATATATATATATATATATATATATATATATATATATATATATGGCGCAAGGCCAATAACCTTGCCCGGAAAAACAAATTATTATGGAAAATTTAACAATAGGACTTGCTAAATAAGGCCAAGACCGGTTCCCGGTTGTAGTGCCGGTGATGATGATGATGATGATATATATATATATATATATATATATATATATATATATATATATATATATATATATATATATATATATATATCCAGGGAGATGTACAATTTAAGAAAGCTCAGCAACAAAGTAACGCACAACAGACTATAAACCGAAAACTGAATTGTAACAAAATTGGAAACCCATATCCGTGTGCCGTATTTCGACGATATAACAGCCGTCGGAGGAGTATGTTGGAATAAGGCAAGGCCTGCCAGGCGGAGGAGCAACAGCAGGTGACGCAAAACAACAAAACCGTGAGTACCCATTAGCCTTTAAACTATTTGAAAATATTGTGCAAATATTTCTGTAAGAATTGGCAATAATTTGACCTTCGATGTTGCACTGTACTGGGCAAGACTCGAACGCCCTTCGTCCAGAAAAGAGTCCGGTTCTGGAAATACAGCAACCCGACCAGAGGGAAAAAGTTGTAACAGCGCCGTAAAACATAAGGTTGTATGATAGTTATCTGGTCATAAAGCGTTGCTCTCTTTAAATGGCAGTCCTTTACAAACTAAACCACGCATCAACCTGACGATCCGATAGTGTTGTTGCAAAATGTTACATTTACCAAAAATATCACTTTTCAAATACTTTCACTGACAGGTCTGACCTAGCTCGGGTACTTATCGTACGAGGGTTGCCTTTTATATTTCGGGATTTGAGAACAAAAACAAATATTGATCATCGAAAATCACTTTATTGTTTTTCAAAATATTCCCCATGAAGATCTATACACTTTTGCATGCGTTTGAACCAATTGTCGAAGCACTTTTGCCACCCTGATTGAGGTATCTCCAACACATGCATTCTGAATGCAGCAACCGCTTCTTCAGGTGTCGAAAAACGTTGACCTCTCAGTTTGTTTTTTACGTACGGGAATAAAAAGAAGTCATTCGGTGCCAAGTCAGGACTATACGGCGGATGACCCATCAAATCGATGTTTTGGGTGCTCAAAAATGCAGTTGTCGCAGCCGATGTGTGAGAGCTCGCATTGTCGTGGTGAAGAGTGATACGTCTTCGGCGGTTGGTTTTCCTGATTTCTTGGAAGACATCTGGCAAACAAATGGTTGTGTACCACTCAGAATTGACTGTTCTGCGTTGTTCTAGTGGTACGGTTGCGACATGTCGAGTTTTTCCGAAAAAAACAGGCGACCATTTGCTTGGAAGTGCTTCGTGCGCGAACAACTTTTGTTGGATTTGGCTCGTCTTGAAACACCCAGACAGTCGACTGCTGTTTACTTTCAGGCTCATACGCGTAAATCCACGATTCATCACCTGTCACGGTGTCATAGACGTGTTTCGAAGCACCGCGACCGTATTTTTTGAGCATTTCTTTCGACCAATTGACACGAGCCTTTTTCTGGGCGATTGACAAATTGTGTGGGATCCAACGCGAACAAATTTTTTTGACAGTCAAATGTTTATGCAATATTGAATGTATGCTGGTCCCACTAACGCCTAAGGTTGTCTCAATCTCACGATAGGTCACATGACGATCTTCCAATATCAGTTCGCGCACAGCATCAATGGTTCTCGGAACAACAACTGATTTTGGACTACCTTCACGAAATTCATCTTGGAGTGAACTACGACCACGATTGAATTCACCATACCATCGATAAACACTGGTCCTTGATGGAGCTTCATCGCCAAAAATTGAATTAAGTTCATCCATGCACTGTTGCTGAGTTAATCCACGTCGAAAGTTGTAAAAAATAATCGCACGAAAATGTTGACGATTTAATTCCATTTTTGGGCCGAGATGAATCTTTTAAGTTACTGTAAACAACACAAATAGCGCTCGTATGTCAAAACGTTGTGAGTGCATATAACCTCAAAAATGTCCAACTTCACGACAGAGCTGTCAATTGCCGGATTGCAACACTAGGGTTGCCAAATCCCGAAACATAAGAGGCAACCCTCGTACAATTCTCGTATAAACCTTTAATTCTAAACGATGAACACGATTTGATTTGAGTAACATGGTCCAAAAATTGCGAATTTACCAAATACAGCTAACTAGTTTTCATACTAGGAAAGAGTTCATTTTAAGAATTGGTGACTACATAATATTCTCTATAAGAGAAATAATAAAATAAAAAATGTACATAAAATGTAAAAATGTCTACATAATATTAAAAGTGGGAGACGAATAGAACCTACACAAGGCATCATAATAGTTAACCATACTAAGTACTGTTGGGGCCCCTAAAAGCCAAATTTAAAATAAATTATAAATAAGAAAATAACAATAAATAACACGTTTATACATATACTGATGTACTACTATATATGATTAGGAAATCACACGAAGACAGTCAATTCTCAAGGATAATTTCCATAAATTAAACCACTATCAATCTATAACAGAAGAGTTTCTTTTTAATACTGCTACCAGTTTCAGTTTAAACGCTACGAATATAATATTGAGTTGCTATAAATCTCTCACCTGTTCCTTGGATGATATGGCGAAGTAATTCCATTAGTTGAGGCTGCCTGTTTTTTATTCATTAGAAAACACTAAAAAATATATAGAGGTTTGTTTAGTTTACTTTCATATTGAGTTAATTAGTAAACTAACCATTAGAATTTGCTTAACTTCAGGACTGGCATTAGCACTGCCGTTCTCTTTTCGTTTCATCGCTTCGCGCTCCCGTTCCCGGCGTTCCCTTTGTTGTTGCTCTTCTGCGGCAATCTTTTGGTCGCGCAGTTCCTGGAATACGCCATGTGAGTGCGCCGCAAACTATAGCAATTATAATGTCGAAAGTTTTGTTTTGTTTTTTTGTTGTTTTTTGTTTTGGAAAATTTCTTGTTTGTTTTATAATAAAATATGAAAACCAAAAAGGTTTAAGAAACAACTTAAGTTAAAGCGAAAAATAGGAATAACCAAAAGTAAAATACGGAAACAAATAATTATGTTTAATGAAATTTAGATTTATTGTATTACGCTAATCGCATTAAATGAAAAGTTGTAAAATAGTCAAACCGATCAGTTTAACACCAATACAATAATTTAATTGGCTGAACTTGCGGAAGGTACTTAGCTCTTGTTATATTTAACACTAGATTGCCCAAGGAAGTCATTTTGACTGCCTTTTAATTTCAATTAAAAAAACAATTATGTATATAATGACACAAATTCCTAGAATTTTGTGACTTTTATATTAATGTAATAAACAATTCCCCATCACTCGCGCGCCCCTCCCACTAACGGTTTTTTAGAAATCAAGTCTTGCCATTTGCAAAAATGTATGGCCCACCTATATTTTGTTGTGGCTGTTATCAGTTTTCCTTTTCTTATAAACTGCGGAGGTTTCCCTTTCCAGCTCTTCTTCGTCTTTATGGTATTCTGTTGGCAAAGGCAAAGCGGCTCTTTGTTTTATATACTCTTAAATACTTTCCCTTTTATTGGAATATTTTTATATTGTAATGGATATGTACTTTGGATATAGTAGACAGTATGCTAAAAAATTGTAACCAAGCCGAGCTAAGTAGTGTTCAGTCCTTTTTTATTTAATTTTAAAAAAGTATAACAAAGAGAATAAAGATAACAAATTGGCAAACCCTCTTTTCTGAATCAAACTAAAATGGTGTGATATTAAAACAAAATACAGAAAATGTTGAAAACCAGTCGAATGCAATTGAAATGAAGCAAACAAAATAATGAGTAAAACCGATTTAGCAAATAAAATTATTGAATTGTAGAAGAACAAAGTGTTAAACTTATTGAAATTCTAATAAAAATGACCTCTAATGTATTCCAGATTTTTCGCTTTAAATTAGTGTTTCGATTGAAGAAGTTTATAAAATAGTTATAGGTTTGTTTTTTAAAGCTTACCTGATATTTGTGCTCTAGCTGGAGTTTGTGCTGTAATTCCAGTTGCTTCTTTTTCTCTTGAAATGTGTGCAGCAGCATTTGTTTTTGCATCTCTTGTTCCTTTTTTAACTGAAAAAGAAGGAACATATTCAATAGTCTGTATAATGTTGTTGATGGACTTATGCTAGTGGAAGGACTACTTATATTCTTTGCATGTAAAATTAATTCCTTTTCGTGTATATAAATTGTGGGTCATTTGATTAATTGGGGTAGAACTTAATTGCTTATTTTTATAACACTTCATTGAATTACTTAACACTTGACAGAGTTTTTTTTATAGCGTTGGCGTAATTTTGTGTAAAACGCAAAGCGATTAAAAAGTAATTATTTGAAATACAACAATTACGTGGAACCCATTCGAACATAATAGGTGGTGTTACGGTCACGTTATCAACCCATTCAACAACAATCTTATCCAATCCGACACGGACATAGCCAATTGCCTCGCTGACCACTTCTCAAAGATCCATCAACAAAATGATTCCCTCTCAGTCCCTAATTTTCGAAACACTGTCAACGAATATATCTCACACAGATTACCCGCGTCTTATACTCCTTTCATTGGGGAATTTAACGTCACAAACAAGTCGTCACATCCTTCAGACACCAGCACATTTCTATCCACAAATGAATTAATCAAGTTCATAAAATCACGACCCAACAAAAAATCGACCGGTCTAGATGGAATACCACACCTTCTATTTAAAAGACTTCGCCCGCCAAATCTACTTCCCATTCTCGTCCTTCTTAACCATATCATAAATGCTTCACATTTCCCAGAGAACTGGAAAATTGGGGTAGTAATCCCCGTTGAAAAGTCCGACAGTTCCAATAATACCTCCAACTATCGTCCGATATCTTTATTAAGCACCCTAAGCAAAATATTGGAATGTAAGATCTACCAAAACCCTCTCTCGTTCGCCAGTGATAACGCTCCCACCCCTAATTCTCAGTTTGGCTTTCGTGAGCGACACTCCACTTGCCATGCGCTACTAAAACTTACACACGATGTCACAACTGGTCTAGAAAACCAATGCCCTACCGTATGCATATCTCTCGATATTTTCAAAGCATTTGTTTGTGTCTGGATCTCAGGACTTCTTTATAAGCTGCACTGCTTATTTGGTCTGAATTCCAACATCACAAAGCTCCTATCATCTTATCTTTCTGGTAGGAAATTCATGGTCAGAATAAACTCTTCACTCTCTCAAACTCACAACATAACCGCGGGAGTTACCCAAGGATCCATTCTCGGACCACTTTAATATCTTCTATATGCTTCCGATATTCCCCAACCTCCACCTAGTGTTGTAATGCTAAATTATGTTGACGATACTTTAATCTACTCTAGCAGTACATTTGTCAAAGCGGCAAGAAACCGCGTTAACAACTTCCTCCCGCTCAGCATACTTTAACAAATGGAAAATTCGCCTCATCCCAACCAAACGGGTTTAAGGGCAAAAACGCTCACTGCACAAACAACACTAAACGTTGCCACAACAAAATTAAACTCAAGCCTAATAACACCATCATAAAACCTTCCAAAACTCTAAAGTATTTGGGAGTAACCCTTTCCAACGACTGGTCATTCTCAACCCACATAAAAAACTCCCTTCATAAAGCCTCAATACAGCTTAACCTCTGCAGACGAGTGTTGTGGAAACCTAAAGGCCTCCCTCTCAAGGTCAAACAGCTCATCTACAAACAGATAATCAGACCCACACTTACATACGCCTGAAATTACGAGTGTTTGAACGAAAATGCTTCCGGTTTATCACTGGCTTACACCGCAGAACCAACTGATATAGATACCATTATAACAACGATCTTTACAACGGACGGATCCTAGAACTGTCGATAAATTTCATAGAGCACCTTCCTAACAGTCCCAACCCGATAATAACAGACCTAACATCACCCTCCTCCTATACGGGAACCCACTACCATAATTGTTTCCAAATCAGGACCCTCTTCACCTCAGGCAGACTGGTTAACGATCTAAACGAGGTCGTGTACCACAACACCGAACTTGCACAAAGTCATTTCAAATACCGCAACATCCAACAGCCCTGTGAGTAGGGCGTTCGAATATACTCACAGCTAGGGCGGATTGTCGTAAGAGGCGACTAAAGGCCGAGTGGTAGCCGGGGTCCCAACGCTCTGTTCGCCCGGTGAAATACCACCCCATCAAGCTTTAGGCTAAGTGAAATGGTCGGGGCAAATCCCTGGCCATCTTTCGGGGCTTGGCTGATGGACCGGTTCGAGAAAACGTTGTTTAGGTGGTAGTCGGTCCCAAGGTGAGATACCACCCCGTCACGCTATACATTCCGCGATATCGTTGAGAGAAATCTTCGAGGTTGTTCGGATGTGTGGCTGATGGCCCGGACTGACACGGAGATAAGTCATGATGGTACCTTCTGATATAAAGAATTCCAGAGGTAAACTAGTCTCCCATTCGGATCTCCGGGGGGAACTATATCAGGGGGAACATCATGCAGATATCATGATAAATAACTGAACTTTAAGAGATTCGCCGTCGCATAACCGGGCTCACTCTCGAGGCTCTGCCCACGTTCGACTGGTGTCGGCATTTTGTAACATCAGGGGCATCGGTTTCACCAATACGAATGTAAACGCTGCCCACCAATATTTGCAAACAACGAAACCTGATATACTTGCCCTAACTGAGGCCCAGGTGGATTCGTCAACTAATTCGACATATCTTCGTTGCTCAGCATACGGCTTACATTCGAGATTCCGTTTTAAGGGTGGAGTCTGCGTCTTCGCGCGGTCCAATCTGGCTTGCCAGAGGATGGAGGCGTTGGAACCCAATAATATGGACATCATTTGGTTGAGGGTCATACTGAGGAATTCTGTTAAATTTCTTTTTTGTCTTTACCGCTCCCCGAATGACGATCGACCGGCGACATTTTTTGAACATCTTTTACATACCGTCGACTGGATACAGATCAACCACAGAGCTTCTGAAATTGTTGTCCTTGGCGATTTTAATCTGCACAATTCCGGCTGGTTGTTACATTCTAACAGAACCGACGAGGCTGGGAGGCTGGCGGAGATGTTTGCTGTAAGCCACAACTTGACTCAATTCGTGGGGGAGCCAACGCGAGTGCCGAATGCCCGAGGCGACTACGCGAACGCCCTGGATCTGTTTTTGACATCCGAACCGAGTATTTATACCGTAGAGGTCTCTACGCCACTGGGAAACTCAGCTCACTGTTTGGTATCTGTCGCGCAAGCACTTGCATATCAAGCGAATAACCGGCCTAGGCAGCTTCGCCATGTATGGAAGTATAGGGCTGCTAACTGGGACGATATGCGAGATTTCTTCGCATCCTTTCCATGGTCGGAGATGTGCTTCGGAAACTCCGGTGTTAACGCTTGCGCGGAGTCGGTATCAGAGATTATTCTTTTGGGGATGGAAATGTATATTCCACATTCCATCATACGAAGTTCGTCTGATAAACCTTGGTTTGACAAAAAATGCGAGCTGATTACAGCGGCAAAAAATACAGGTTCTAAGCAATGGCGCTCCAATCCCACCGATGTTAACAGAACGAACTTTGTTAGAATCAGAAACGCGTGCAACCAGGCGATTGATACCGCGAAGAAGGATCACAACGCAGGGTGATCAATAAGCTCCTTCGGTGCCCAACTGGGTCGCGCTCCTTCTGGTCAATGGCAAGGGCTGTCAGCGGTAACTTCGCATCCTCCTCTTTCCGCCCGTTGGTGACAGACAGCGGAACATTAGTCACGAATCCAAAGGATAAAGCTAATGTATTCGCGAATTTATTTTCCGCGAATTCCAACCTCGATCCCGGCCTTTTGGAGCCACCTGTGATCCCGCCGGTACAGTCTTCGATGCGGGATGTGAGATTTCGTCTGCGCACTATTCAACGCACTCTACGTGAACTGGATTGTAGGAAGGCAACCGGCCCGGACGGAATACCAGCAATAGTACTTAAGAACTGTGCTCCAGAACTATCGCCGGTTCTTTTCAGACTCTTCCGCTTATCTTATGCACGGAGGACCTTTCCTGCCTGCTGGAAAATCGGTCGAGTTCAGCCAATCCCAAAGACGAGAAAAAGGTGTCTCCCACAATATTACCGTCCGATAGCATTACTGTCTATTTTATCTAAAGTAATGGAAAGGGTCATCAATGCAGAGTTGGTTAAGTATTTGGAATGCAACGGACTTCTGAATGACCGTCAATACGGATTCCGTGGCAGGCGGTCCACAGGAGACCTTTTGACACTTATAACCGATATATGGACATCTGCGATTGAACGGCACGGTGAGTCAAGGGCGGTCGCATTGGATATCTCCAAGGCCTTTGGCCGCGTCTGGCACGGGGCATTGCTGAGCAAACTCCGTTCATATGGACTTTCCCAACAGCTTTGCGACTGGACGAGGAGCTTCCTCGAGAATCGATCGATCCGGGTTGTTGTGGACGGCGAGTGTTCGGAACTGTATCCTATCAATTCGGGGGTGCCCCAAGGTTCAATTTTGGCTCCAACCTTGTTCTTGCTTCACATAAATGATTTGTTGGAGACAATGGATAACAAAGTGTTCAGTTTTGTGGATGATAGTACGCTTGTTTCCTCCTTTTCAAGTGTTCAACCGATTGGTACATCGGCATCAGCTGAGATGTAGACAGATTGACTCTCTGAATCAGGGTCTAGATAGCGTCCTGCAGTGGGAAAGAGCCAATCTCGTCGACTTCAATGGAGCGAAGACACAATATACAACATTCACAAAGAAAAGTGGATCATCGGTTCCACAGTTTATGATGAATGGCCGGGCCCTCGAGGCTGGGGAAAGTTTGAAATTGCTCGGCGTCACGGTCTGTGGAAATGTATCATGGTATAAACACGTATCGAGTATCACCAAGTCAGCCTCAGGAAAACTGAGATATCTTTTTAGAGCCAACAAATATTAAACTCCGGCCCAGCTTCTTCTTCTATATAAATCCCAAATTAGACCCGCGCTCGAATATTGCTCTCATGTTTGGAGCTCGGCTCCTAAACATACCCTCGACCTACTTGAGAGCATACAGAGACGAGCGATCCGCCTGACCGGGGACTCGGCGCTGACGTCGGGACTGCAGTCGCTATCACATCGAAGGCGCGTAGCCGACCTCTGTCTATTTTACAGATATTATCACGGGTGCTGTTCTTCGGAGATTCTTAGTATTGTTCCAAGCAATTCGGTTTATATGCGCTCCACAAGACAATCCGACGGATCGCACCAGTTTGTGGTTCATCTCCCGACGGCGCGAACATCCCTGCATCAGAACTCGTTCCGTTACAGAGCGGGGAAGCTGCGGAATCCCCTTCCCACGCGAGAGTTCCCGGAGCGTTACAACCTGCAACTGTTCAAAAAGAACTGCAACAGTTATTTGGTGGCATCTCGGGGCGCCCACTCGGCGCTATAGGTTCGCCTCTCCCGAGAGAAGTCTAATAAAAAAATAAAAATAAAAAAATAAAAATAAAAAATAAAAAATAAAAAAAATTCTCGAAGATTCTTACCTTTAAAACAGAACCGAATTGCACCCCCCTCCTTCAAGAACATACCTGACCATATCCCTTACTTTCCTCAATTAAAACGAGAAATCCCACATCCACATGACAAAATTGTAAATATTATTTTTATGTCATCAAATTGTCACTATCATTGCAATATCAAATATTGTAAATTGTATATAAGATTAGAGTAAGTTAGATTAAGTTATGTTAAGTAATTTTAAGTAGGCTAAGTTAAAATAAACAGAGTTCCTGGTTTTTAAATAAATCCCATTAAATCTAAAGCACAAAAGAACTGTTTGAAAAATGTTAACAAATAACATGTAAACACTTATTATGTAACCAATCTATTATAAGTTAGCTGTATTACTTATTGTAACTCTTCATTTTTGGTCAAATAAATGCAGTAAATACAAAAAAAAAAAAAAAACGCTGTAATAGTATTACTTGATGGTACTTTAGGCGGTACGCACGTCGAGACCCTTCCGTCGAACTTTAGATTACTTTGACGAAGCACAGTTCATCATACCGTAGTAGTAAGCAACATTAAAAGTCTAATTTTACTTCATCCATCCGAACACATTTTTATGAAAAAAATTATAGAAAACCCACTGGGGAATAACTCTCATCTACGCGCGTATAAGATGAATCACTGTCATTATTAATGGGATAATCTTTTTTAAAACACACTTGATTCGAAATGAATCTAAAAACCGTGAATCACTGTCAGTATAAATTGAATATTCATTTGAACCGGTTTACCCCAATGCCGGTGTAGGCATCTAATGAAGCAAGGTTTTGGCGTTTTTGGCAATCAAACGGTTAAAAAAAAAACATATGTAATGTAATAAACATAAAATCCGTTCAACATCCAGCACATATCTCTCTCCACACAATAATTTTTCGAATTATTTTTTCCCGAATTTTTTTTTATAATATTGTGTGTTCGCAAATACCGAAAAATAACAAAATATTTATTATAGAATATTTAAAATGTAACGACCGCTAATGGCTTCTACCTTAAAATATTTATTGTGGAAGATTTGCAAACAAAATGTATGAGATTGATGACTAAAATACAGCAAATGGAAAATAATTGAGCTCTGAGATATTCATATAATTTGTTACTCAAATACGAAAAGAATATATAGAGACAATTTGGTACATGTACCTACTTAATTATTCAGCTTAAAGTATAAATTATACAATATAGAACACTCCATCTTTATCATTCACTGCCGTTCGAGGTTTGAACCCTATTTGAAAAATTTCCAATTAGAAGGGTAGAAAGAAGTGAGTCGTTATGAATGTGATATATCTGTCGTATTTTCTTTTTAGATGTATATAGAAGCTAAATGGGCTTATACTATCTTTTGAAACCTTGAAGCAAATATAAATGAGTTGGAAAGTGTCAATCAAAAGTTGGAGTTCAGACCACGTATCGAAATTTGAGCAGGGTACAAAGTAGCGATTGCATCAGTTATTTGATGTAAATTTAGAGTATGTAGGGAAATTCCTTAAATCGCGGACTTGTGAAATTTTAATTTTCGGTTCAATATCTTTAAAAGTAACTATACCATCAAAAATGTGCATGTTGTACCGCAAGTTGAGCAAATGTCATACCATAGGTACCATACACCTTTTGGTTTTTTTTTTTGTCACTTCCAAACTCACTATTAAACCATTTTATCGTGTTAAAGGTTTATTAGTATCCTTTTCATTTCACAACAAGGAATATACCAGTTTCAACCGTGTGCTTGACATAGAGTCAGTGGGGAGGAGAAGTCGTGGCACCGGCATGGGTGCGAGTTCTACTTCGTCCCACTAACTATCCGCAGTTCGGACAAGGTTCCGCCAAACCGAATCGTCATTAAATGTCTGCACCGAAGAAAACAGCAACAAGAAACGAAACTTCGCCACAAGACATGCACCACTAAAGAAAGTAAATGAAACTCTCTGTTTATAGTTTATTAATTAAAAGGTTTATTAAAGATAATGGATAATTACTTTATGGTTGATTAAATGCAAAACATGAATTAAAAGTCACTTGTTTTTGTTACTTATTAATTAAAAGGTTTATTGAAGTTACTTTATGGTTGATTAAATTAAACACTACCGTATTTAACACAACACTCGCACGACTCGGGGGTATTAATTCGCGGCTCGACTATATTCGCGTCACCGTGCGCACCGGTGAGCGGGAGCGGCAACGACCATGGCGGTCAGTGGATGGAAAACGACTCAACGATATTTAATCGTTTTCGGGTGAGTTTTCCCAAGAAAGAAAGTGTTTCTCCCGTGGTGAAAACAAGGAAGAAAGACTTGGCAATGTATGTGTATGTGTGAGTGAAGATCACATTGGTTTTTTTCATACACAAGGCCATGGGAATGAACCTGAAACAAAGAGAGGTTATTGGGAAACAAATCCAGAACTATGTAGGATAAAAGGAATTTATGGCCTGAGAGTTCAACTGAGTAAACATTAGACGGTAGGTGCATTTGGGATACTAGGATGATTGAATCGTTTGCGTATCGCCAGAATGCCTGCTGAAGGACAGCGGTCTTTTGTTTACTCATGGTGTGAGTTAGGGAAATAGTCTCAGCGGCTATTGCGCTAATTATATAGAGCTACTTGGGTTGTTTATTGTTGGGAGAAAAGGTCGCCAGCCAATGTGTATGAAAAGGGATTTGTTGTACACATGAATGAAGCTGGGAATAGGCGACTCAATGATCATTATCCCTGATTGGGATGGTTACATGATATGTGAACCGATAAGTTTTATTACAGGGAATTTAAGATAAGGTAAGAAAGAACTCTTACAGGAATTTGTACGCGAAGGGAATGCAAGAAAAGGTAAGCATTCTTTTACTGAAGCTTTTTAGATTATAGCTTAGATAATCCTAGATGCGTAAGGCATTTAAGGTGCTAATGCGATTGCATTAGGGAAATTATGTGATTGGATGGGAGTTATGGGGTTTTTTTAGGTAAGTAAACCGCGGGGTTTGGCGGAACCGCCACAAGTCTGTGCGGATTCGCAAATTATCATCATCATCGGCACTACAACCGGGATCCGGTCTTGGCCTTATTTAACAAGTCTGCGGCTTGTTAAATTTTCCATAATAATTTGTTTTTCCGAGCAAGGTTATTAGCCTTCGCAAATTATACCTATTGAGAATTGCCTCGGGCAATTCTAGTACAATAGATTCGCCACATGCCAGGTGCCACCTGCCAGCTGATAACGCGTGGTCAGTGACAAGACAAAAAGTAAGCAAAGATCAGCTCACTGCTGATCTTACTTACAATTGTGATCGAATAGAGAAAAATTAAATCAATCTAAGAAAAATTAAATCAATCTAAGAAAGGAACAAAGAAATTGGAGGAGTGTGGAAATCAAAATCTCTTCATCATCAAAACAAAATCTAAGAACAAGGTAAATTTGGTGACAGTGGAAAAACATCGGTTTTTGCAACAAGGACGTTTTCGTAGGTGGATCATCGCTTGCTTAGGTGGACACTTTCGACGGAAAGAGGAAGTCACTGATCGCGAATAAGTTTTGTTTGAAGAAGAACATTTGAATGGAGCGCTTCGACAAATCGGAAATAGTTAACTCCTGTGAACTTGTTACATCTGATAACAAATCTAGATTTCTAACAAATAAACCGAATTGCACGGAACAATACCACAAATCTCCGACGAACATTACCCGTGGTAATAGCAGACAGGGATCAGCTACGCGCCTTCGATGCCCTCAAACATGAGAGCAATCTTCAAGCGCCGTTCTAATTTGGGATTTATACAGAAGAAAATGTGGGGCCGGAATAAAATATTTCATGGTTCTGTAACGATAACTCAGTTTTCCTAACACAGTCCTGGCGATGTTCGTCACGTGATTATGCCACAATACATCCCCACAGACCGTGCCGGAGAAGAAGTTGAGCCGGAGTAAAATATTTCTTGGCTCTTAAATGATAGCTAAGTTTTCCTGAGGCTGACCTTGCGATGCTCGACACGTGTTTATGCCACGATACTTTTTTACAGATCGTGACGCCGAGCAAGTAGTCGACGAGATTGGCCATTCCCCACGGCAGGACCTTATCCAGAACATATTAGCTCGGGCGACGTTGATGCACTAACCGGCCGATTACTCGAAAAGAAGAAACAAGCGTACTATCATCTGCATAACCGACCACTCGGTTATCCGTTGACTCCAACAAATCATTTATGTGAAGCAAAAACAAGGTTGGAGCCAAAATAAAACCTTGAGGCACCCTAAAATTAACAGGTTACAGATCCGAACAGTCGCCGCCTACAACAACCAGGATCAATCGATTTTCGAGGAAGTTTTTCGTCCACTCTCAAAGCTGCTGGGAAAGTACGTAGGAACGAAGTTTGCACATCAATGCTCCGTGCCAATCCCGGTTAAAAGCCTTGGAGATATCCAATGCGACCGCCCTTGATTCACTATGCCCCTCAATCGCAGATGTCAATATATCGGTTATAAGTGTCAATAGGTCTCCCGTGGACTGCCTGCTATGAAATCCGTATTGACGATCGTTCAGAAAACCGCTGCATTTGAAATACTTAATTAACTCAACGTTGATGACCTTTTCCATCGCCTTAGATAACAGACAGTAATTCCAATGGCTTCTTCACTCTCTAAACGACTGCGGAAACTCTTCCATTTATCTTATTTTACTGGCCGTTTCCCAAATATATGGAAGTCAGCGAACATGCAGCCAATTCCCAAAAACGGCGAAAAATCATCCCTTTCTTCTTATCGACCCATAAAATTAATACAGGTGTTCTCTCGAAGGTAATGAAATCACTGATTAACCGTCAACTTTCGAAATATCTGGAATCGAATGACCTCCTCAATGACCGCCATTATGGCTTTCGTAGCAACAGGTCCACAGGAGATTTGATGGCGTACTCCACTGAAAAGTGGAACCATACCATCCACTGCCTCGGTGAAAGTAAGGTAGTCACATTGGATATTTCAAAAGCCTTCGACAGAGTGTGGCATCCAGCCTTTTTTACAAAATTGCATTCCTATGTGTTCTTTCGAAGGTAATGGAATCACTGATTAACCGTCAACTTTCGAAATATCTGGAATCGAATGACCTCCTCAATGACCGCCAGTATGGCTTTCGTAGCAACAGGTCCACAGGAGATCTGATGGCATACTCCACTGAAAAGTGGAACCATTCCATCCACTAGCTCGGTGAAAGTAAGGTAGCCGCATTGGATATTTCAAAAGCCTTCGACAGAGTGTGGCATCCAGCCATTTTGTCAAAATTGCATTCATATGGAGTGGACAATTCCCTGATCCAATGGATAAGAGACTATATTTCTGGTCGTTCAATCCAAGTGGTTCTTGATGGTGTCAAATCTGTCTCCCATCAAATTAATGAGGTGTTCCCCAGGGTTCGGTACTCTCACCCACTCTCTTCCTGATCTTTATAAATGATCTCTTGTCCATTACTCACAACCCAATTCACTCGTTTGCTGATGATAGCATGTTGAATTTCTCATACTCATACGAACGCTCCCATCCAAACTTTTCGAACGTCACTACCAACCAGCAACTTATGCTTGATACATTGAATTCATACCTCAACAAGATATATCAGTGGGGTTTATCTAACCGAGTAGAATTCAATGCCTAAAAAACTCAGTGCTGCCTCTTGTCGTCAAAGTAGAGCCACAAAGTAAATATACTGTCGATGAATGGCACTTCCATCGACGAAGTCAAGGAACTATCAATCGTCGGCATTCGAATTAATTCGACTCTTAACTGGAGCGACCACAAAGTGCAGCCAAATACATGGGGTCCCTTAAGAGACGCAAAAGATACTTCACTATTTTCACGGCGTATATTCGTCCAAAAATGAAGTTCAACTCCTATATTTGGTCAGGCGCATACAATACTGCACTACATGTGATCGATAGGATGCAAAAACGAGCAGTGAAACTTATTGGGGCCCTAGCTGTGAGTCAATCAATGCCGTCGTTAGAACATAGGCGCAACGCATCGTGCCTATCTCTCTTCTATACGTATTATCACGGTCGTTGCTCAACAGAACTTGCTGAATGTGTTCCGCCTGCTCAGACATTTTTCCGCGATACCCGTCAATCTGAGAATGCGCATCAGCTCGCGTTGAAAGTGGACTTCAGGCGCACAAATAAACATAGAGAGTCATTCTTTCGCCGAATAACACGAATGTGGAATACTCTACCTGATCATGTGTTTCCTCGTCGTTGTAATGTCCAGGCATTTAAGACCAATGTACATCAATACCTCCTTTCCTAATGCACTTCCTCTCCGTCCGCTCGCACTGTGCTCTGACACTTAAGGGTACTCCAAAATCCCCTTTTGTGGGCGCGTTTGCGTAAAAAAAAATGGCAATAACTCGTAGGGGGCGCGAAGTCCTCTTGTGTTTTTATATTTATAAAATGATTGTTTACAGCATAAAAGAAAACAAGGTTTGTTGGTTGCCATTTTCTTATTTTTCTCCGCATCTGACACACTGGCCGTCCTCAGATATCTAAGATTGAGAACTACCATGTTCGACTTGTTTGGAATAATAATAATGCTTGCAGCTAAACGTTTTCTAAGCAATCGTAATGTCTGCGTAAGACTGTTCGGGACGACTGTTTTTAAGATCACAATCAGTCATATTTAACAATTAAAATACTACGTCAAACTCATCGACTTCACGAGTTAATTCCCAAAATAGGACTCTCCTTCACCACTCGTCCAAGCACAACGCACTGATACCGTTGAATCGAGTTTTCTTTTAAACAATCGCCTTTTGTCAATGTATTGCCGCAGTCTAGTATTCCTTTTTCATTTGCCGGTTGTCTACACAACATTATTTTTTGACACATCCTTTGTAACCCATATTCGATCTTTTAGTTTATCTATTGTAGCTCGGATCGTAAATATCAGGTTATTGATCATTATCCAATAATGTGTTGGACAAGCGTCCATTAATGGACCACGATGGCCAAGATACTTTTTATATCTATCGGTATTGTTGTCACATAGGTGTGTGAGGGTTCTTTAAGGCGCCCGAAGAACCTCTCATCGGCCTAACCCAACTCCCCTTTCCCCCACCTGCAAATGTCATTACCTACCATAAGCAGCTTACCTCCAGATGAGCAGTCAAGCTCCCCTGTAACAATACTTACCTGGAAGACATAAGCCGTGGCAAAATCATCTAGAATGATTACCGTTTGCTATTTTGTTATCGCATTAGCATCTATAGAAGTTCACCAGGGGCATGCTTACATACAAACCATCATGTCCTAAAATCCAATTCGGTTTTCCCATCGTGTAACCGACATAAACATCCGAACATGCCAATACGCATGGCTGAGGAGCATTTTCCCCGTATTCGGCATGTCATGCTTATCCTTGCCTTATCGGCAGACCCATCGGCCGATCGTCCTATCGGCAATATACAGCATAGCCATCGCTGGCTATCCACAAGCGATCGAGTGTTATTTAAAGTAAACACACACTCGATCCATCGACCTAGGAGACGTTACATTTCGAGTAGAATCAAAATGACGTTTTTCACACCATGCCTCCATGCTCATCAGATACAGCTGCAGCCGATGGTTTTCCTTCCACTCGGTAGTCTTATATTGCACCCATATCCTGAGGTTCTCAAAACTTGCGACCAATTCCCTTTCATCCGTTATCAACCGATCATGGAATTTGGGCATGGATATGATCATTGTTTAGACAATCTTACCCATGCCATGCCCTATGATGACCCACCAGCAAATCAAAGCAAACACACAGTACCTCACTGCGTTTGTTTTGTTTACTAACCGCCGGTCCATGGTTCCCCTGGGTGAGACGTTAGCCTTCACATCTGCAGGTCAAATCCCTCACCACCATGAATAATTTCCCGCCTTGTGCTCCAGAGCCATACGGCTAAAGCAAACACTCCAGTAGACCTAGCATCTCCAGTACGTCTCATCATTTGACCCTTCAAATAGCGTTTTTGTTTACTTTGAAGCAAAAAACCTATTCCGTTCTCAGGCGTGGATCATCGATGATTTATGACCACATTGCCTGCAGCCTCTGATGTTCGTACATTTGTTTGATCAGGTGTCGGCGATCGTTGTCTGTATTGCAGGCTAAGGGGCATCGTACTTGTCCTATACGGACACATGGGGAATCCTCCCATTTAACCCCTTTCTCGACCACCATTGGCTGCTGTCAAGTTGATCCGTTTCGCTCCTCCTACATCGATGTGATCCAGCACCGTTGAATCTGATGGATGTGGATGGCATCAAGGGGTCAAATTTCATCCCCTGTCGGGAATACACGCGTTCGAGGAGTCGAGTTTTGTTACGCTACGTCATACATACCGTTTTAAATAAGAAGTCAATAAGAGTCCCCTTACGTGTCCAATCTTAATACCAAGTGAATTCTTTGTGAAATGTGCATCTAAGGCCTTTTAATAAAAATCAACTAATTAGTGGCATAATTAACCATAAGACGATTTTAAATAAAAAACATTTCTTATCAGACACAGCCGAGAGTTTTATTTCTTCTTCTTGGTGATTAGCCGCATTAAGCGGTAAGTATTGTTTAGTGCGTCAACAGGTGGAGAACTCCCAAATGGTGTCAACACATCAACGGCAGATAAGAACGATTCGGATTCGTGGACCAACTGTGTGCTCGTCGTAGAAACGCTATTCTAGCATCCACGGTGTGCTCGAGCACTTATTGCTAAATATCATCGGAAGTGACAGTTCAACCGCCAAACTTGTGAGAGTTCTGTTTGTTCCCCATTGTCTGAGGGCGCCGCTTATGTGAACTTGATAGTGAATCTTAGTAAATCCGTGTCCATGCCGACACATAACTAAGTTATTCGCTACAGGTGTTAACTCATGGAAGGCACCGGACTCCGCGTAGCACATTCTCCGGGAGATTAAATATAAGTGGTGTCAGGATAGAGTTTTCCTTTCAAATGTATGGCCGCGGTCTGTGGTTCAACATCCTAATATTTTTGTTTGGGGTATTGAATCAATTTAACACTCATCAACCCATAGAACCTCACGCTAAGTTATTTCAAGCATGATGGGTCCCGAGTCCAATAAATAAATGTATTGTTGTGAATTCAGTGAGTAACACACACTGCCCCAAGGAACAACCTAAAAGCTTTATCACATTATGCAAAACGATTATAGAAAATTTCAACAAAAGGGTATGTGCCCGTAAATCCATGGACACCATTTACCCAATATACTATTCTATACAAAAGCTTATACTACAATTTAGGAATCGATAAAAAATTAACAATATACAATATACCGAAAAGCTTGTGTTTTCTATCAAAATAACTTCTGGTGTAAGTTTTGAGGCACCCTTTAGCATCAGACAATTGGAGAAACTCTATTCCCCAAACCAAGTTATTATAATTGAAAACAATTTTTGTAAAACCCCCATAATGTCATCTTAGTAAGAAAGATTAACATGAGTGTATGTGTGCTGCTCTCAAATCTGCGTCTGAAAGTATCTTCCATCGCAAGATTTAGAATACATTATCATTTCTCTCAAAGTTCCAAAATAGAAGAATATAATTTTAATTTCCGTAAAAATGATTTCCAAGAATTAATAAAAATAAATTAGACTGTAGCAAATTAAAAATGAGAAATCTAAACCCGCATTTGCATACACACATCCGCAACACAATCAATTTCATAAATCACTCGATTTGAAACAACGCACTTTATCTGATGTTCCATTGGTTGTACTGTTGCTGTTGCCGCAGCCGCAACAGTTGTTGCTATTGCTCTTGGTGTTTGTTTTTTTATTTTTTACTTATTTTTGTTTTTTGTTGTTTTCTTCTTTTTTTTTCCTTTCAAGTTTTTATTTTCAAAAATAGACATTTAATTTCTCTAGAAGTTTTTTTTGTTTTTATTAAGACGCATTATTAATAGAACACACATTGAACTCTGCAACTCTCTTTTTGAGTATTATGGGGGCTCTCGTTGTGTTTGGGAATAAGGCAATTTAAATTGCGTCGTCGTTTCATGCCCCACTTTATAAATAGATGGTTTAATTTTGAAACTTCGAAAAGCAAACGCAAGCGGGCGCACCAAAGCAACCAGCGGCATCTGAGGGCAGATGGATGGAAACGACCGTTCTGATAGCGCACGACTATAAGATGCTTTTTGAATGTTAACTTTCGATCACCGCTAATGGGAGAGACATTAATCCTTAAATAAAAAAATATTTAAAAAAGCAAGAAATAGAAGAGAAAGGGGACCACGAAGGAACGTGGTGAAAGTACAAATTGGACTGCATAATGTAATTTTTGAGATATGATAGAGAAATTTGTATCTAGGGCATTTGGTTGAGGAATAAATAGCATTTCCAGTTGATGTAGAAGATAATTCTGGAGGAATGTGGTTTCGTTGAAGCTGTGGAAGAATGAAGTTGTTATTCTATTTAATTTCGTGAACTACACACTTTGGTTCGAATGTACGCAGTAAATAGATAGCCCCAAAGTGTTTTGATCTCACATGCGTAACATCATCGATGTGTCTGGTGGAATTTCTACAGCGTAATTGATTGATTCTGGTCGAAAAATTTGCGCAGGCAAAGGTAAAGTGAGTGTAAGCAGATTGCGAAGATACGCAGGCACAGGTACGTTGTACATTCGTGTATTTTTGAAAGACATGATTTCAATTGATCGCTTTAGAGGTTCTAGTAGAGTAAAATGAATATGAGTAATACTTTGCTTACATTTGTTCTATGCGAGTTGAGTTTTTGACAAAATTGTTTATTTGAAAATACAGTTAATGTTTAAAATTTTTTGAATACATATTTTTTAATAATTTATTTAATCACATATTTTTGGTTTTTCGAATTATAATATAAAAAGTATAAGAATTAACAAATTCTCTACGCGGTAGTTTTTGCAGAACCTGTTCTGTTGTTTCTTTTTTCTACTCGTGACTCTATAGCATTCGAAGAACAAATACCAAGGTACAAGCGACTGTTTGGTAAATGAACCAACTTGACCATACATCTGTGATATTTTGTGTTTAATAAACTACTCAAAATTTTGGTTTCGAGGTGGTCGGGTCTACAATAGTAGCCTCAATGTCACTCAGTTGTTGCACATTTGTTTATTTGTATTGTTTGTTTTGGTGGTACATATACCGATAGGGGGGACAGGATGAAAGGCTTCAGTGTCCACTGTCGCGAACTTTGTATGCGGAGAGCAATGGTTATGGCGGCTTGGGTCTCTGTGGCAAGGCCGCAAGTGCCCCCGACACCATAGGTGGGGACGGGCGATGCTTGGCGTCGGAGGTGCAACCTTCGGGTGAGCGACGTTGAAATGAAGGTGTCACTGGAGCAGGGGTCCAGTAGAGCAGGGACTTCAATCCTCCGTTGGCGCTCCGAAGTCACGTTTACTCGAGCGGCGCGGGTCCTTTGGCCCCCGGCGGTAGTGAGGTTGTCCCGTCGATCGCAGGTTTCCATACATGCAGCAAGATGTGTGTCTCCGCTTGCATCGCCGGCACACCTTGCTGGACCGGCAGTCGCGTATGAGGTGTGCGAGGCACAGTTTCCTCCTGTGTGCGAAAGACTTCCGACTGGCAGGTTTGAGGGATCGAAAACTCTCGCAAGCGTAGATGTGGTGTGTTGCCCCACAAAACGTGCATGGCGCCTGTTTCCGTAGGGGCTCCGGCGCTGGTCCGTGCATCGGGACATGGGCCGGGTTGATCTCTTTGGGCAGGGGGCCCTCCGGTCGGCGGCCTGCTGGTGCTCACTCCCTGGAATGGGATGCGGTTCCGTCTCTGAGCAGGGGGCGCTCCGGTCGGTGGCCTGCTGATTCTCCACTCACTGGGGAGTGGTGCGGTTCCTTTTCCGCTGGCTTGGCGGCGACTGCTTGCAGCTGCATTGGGGGCAGCTCGGTAGGGTGTAAGTGATTGACGTTGTTCGCCGTATGGGGGGGGGGGGCTGAGTCGAGCGCGCACTGGGCCTCGAATAGCCTCGTCATTTCCTCTAGATATATTTCCCCGGTCTCGCCGATAAATTTATCCGCGAAGTATTCGTGGCGTTGATACTCAGGGGGAGCGATGCGAATGATCTGATCATGTCGCCCGCGGATGACCTCCCACACGGTGCGGAGGTCTCGCTTGGTCGTCTCCATGCTGGTCGGGGTTAGTTTCCCCTGGTCCTGGGGGTTGAGAGAAATGGTCAAGAGGGTGGCCTGTGACGCGAACTGGGCGACGATAAGTTCATCGACCATGGTCACCTGTTTCTTAGTAACTTGTTGGTCATCCTTTACTTCAGAGTGATCTGGTCGGCAATTCGCTCTTGTGGCGGGTTATAGCGGTTCGTCATTTCGTGCATCCGTCTCCCAATCCGACATGTCGACAAGTTTAGTCGGTGGGCCCGGTGGCACGCCAGCCGTCTCCGTTTTTCTTGCCTTTTCCTCTATGGCTTAGCACAAACGCTCCTCTTCGGCTTCTTGCCGTTTACATTCAGCTAGCCGTTGTGCTTTGGCGAGTCTTTGGCGTTTGGCCAATACAGCCATTGCCGTTTTCGATTTGGCGTTGGTCGATGGCGCCGGCATATTGTTGTTGCTAACGATTTCCTTTTGTACTGCAAACGGGTGGTGGTACTTGTGCCACGAACTTGGCAGAGGGTTGTTGTACAACGGACTCTTCTTGCGCCGCGATCTGGGCGGCGGTATTATCCACAGCAGTGGACTGGATCCTTGATTGAGCCGCGATCTTGGCGGCGGTCGGTGCTTAGGCTGGACCTTGGGGCTGCGAACTGGGCAGCGGTATATGGTTGTAGTTGGGGCAGCTGTTTACTGCGCCGCGAACCTGGCGGCAGTACTGTAGCTACCGTTGGTGGTCATTGTTGCGACGTGAAGTTGGCGGCGTTAAGGTATCTGCACTGAGGGCAGCTCATTGATGCGTCACTAACTTGGCGGCGGTGAGTCTTCGCGTCTGGACTTTAATGTCCCAAGACCTTGTTATATGCTGCTGGCTGGCAGCAGTGGCTTGGATCCACAGACTGGATCCGGCTCGAAGGACCGAAATGTTTGCGCTCGAGCAAGCGTCGAGCGCAACTTCCACGAACAATGGAGATTGTTGTGGGCAAGGGTGATGACTTCTGACGTCGAGAACCAGGCGGTGTGTCCGCTGGAATTAACTGTTTTGTAATAACACGGAAATTTCCAATACCATTCGCCAAAGCAATGGCTTCAGCAACACTGATTCCTGAAACCAATTGCTAATTAAAGTGGAAAATGGAACCGAATACCTTCGATGAATTCTAGTAGAACGTTCAGAATGATTCCTTCGTCAAACTCGGTTTATTTAGTTTTAATCAATGTACCCTCTATTGGCTGATTATGGAGATTTTACTCGGATTAATTGTATTTTTTTTTTTTTTTTTTTTTTTTTTTTTTTTTAATTAGACTTCTCTCGGGAGAGGCGATAGTGGGCGCCCCGAGATGCCATCAAATAACTGTTGTAGTTCTTTTTGAACAGTTGCAGGTTGTAACGCTCCGGGAACACTCGCGTGGGAAGGGAGTTCCACAGCTTCCCCGCTCTGTAACGGAACGAGTTCTGATGCAGGGATGTTCGCGCCGTCGGGAGATAAACCACAAACTGGTGCGATCCGTCGGATTGTCTTGTGGAGCGCATATAAATCGAATTGCGTGGAACAATACTAAGAATCTCCGAAGAACAGCACCCGTGATAATATCTGTAAAATAGACAGAGGTCGGCTACGCGCCTTCGATGTGATAGCGACTGTAGTCCCGACGTCAGCGCCGAGTCCCCGATCAGGCGGGTCGCTGGTCTCTGTATGCTGTCAAGTAGGTCGAGGGTATGTTTAGGAGCCGAGCTCCAAACATGGGAGCAATATTCGAGCGCGGGTCTAATTTGGGATGTATATAGGAGAAGAAGTTGGGCCGGAGTAAAATATTTCTTGGCTCTAAAAAGATAACTCAGTTTTCCTGAGGCTGACCTGGCGATACTCGACACGTGTTTATGCCATGATACATTCCCACAGACCGTGACGCCGAGCAATCTCAAACTTTCCCCAGCCTCGAGGGCCTGGCCATTCATCATCAGCTGTGGAAC
The DNA here is from genome assembly GCA_963931805.1 of Microdon myrmicae. Taxonomy (NCBI): domain Eukaryota; kingdom Metazoa; phylum Arthropoda; class Insecta; order Diptera; family Syrphidae; genus Microdon; species Microdon myrmicae. The sequence goes on from OZ007502.1 coordinate 112,016,410, forward strand.
CGATGATCCACTTTTCTTTGTGAATGGTATATACTGGGTCTTCACTGCATTGAAGTCGACAAGATTGGCCCTTCCCCACTGCAGGACTTAATCCAGATCCCGATTCAGAGAGTCAATCTGTCTACATCTCAGCTGATGCGACGCAGATGCACCAATCGGCCGAACACTCAAAAAGGAGGAAACAAGCGTACTATCATCCGCAAAACTGAACACTTTGTTATCCGTTGTCTCCAACAAATCATTTATGTGAAGCAAGAACAAGGTTGGAGCCGAAATAGAACCTTGGGGCACCTCCGAATTAACAGGATACAGATCCGAACGCTCGCCGTCCACAACAACCCGGATCGATCGATTCTCGAGGAAGCTCCTCGTCCAGTCGCAAAGCTGTTGGGAAAGTCCATATGAACGAAGTTTGCTCAGCAATGCCCCGTGCCAGACGCGGTCAAAAGCCTTGGAGATATCCAATGCAACATAAGGCTAACGATAAGGCTAACGAAGAAGAAAGAGTTTGTTACTTTTGCTTGACAACCAGAAAATTGATTATGTCAGCTAGTTGCTGACATTTGTTTTCTGTTGCCACGGGTAGCATTCCATTGCGAATTCGCTGGTTGCATCCAGTGAATCCGCAACAGTATAATGTGCACGTACTGAAGAGACTATCCTTATAGCATTAAAAGATGCAGGATTGAGAAGTTGAAACCCCATCAATTGTTCCCTTATTCGACGTTTCCTTCAAATCTGATCCCCGTGATTACTGGCTGTTTGCAGACTTCAAAAATGCTCCTGGGAAACAAAACAGACTCAATAAAAAAGTGATCACCGAAACTGAATCCTATTTTCAGAGCAAAGGCAAATCGTTGTAAAAAGAAATAAGGCATCGAAATATTAGAGGAGCGTTCGAATGAATGAATCATGCTGTAAGGAAAATAAGTTGCTAAATAAAGTACGATTAAAAAAAAAATTGTTTTTTTTTCTTAGTTAGACCGAAAGCATGTTAAGTGACGTGTAATATATAAGTACTTTGGTAATTGTCATTTAGCTGACGGTCACAACTAAAACCGTTCACAGTAAGTTAGTGTACACATTTCTATACATTGACGAGAATGTTCAATTACTTTGTGCGCTCATCACGAGCGCCTTATATATACATATCAGATATATGTAAATAAGCTTTTTTTGTGTATTCACAAACTCCGGCCAGACGTTAGAATTTTTTGTCGCCCGTAGGAATCTATTTAATGATATCAACTTGAGAACTAAGTAAATGCCGATTTCACACTTCCAGGTATACCGGTATAAAGTGAGCGTTCTACACATTTCGATCACCTTTCTGGCAATTTGTGGATACCACGCCAATAAAACCGGTCGTGTTTTGAGGCAAACCATTCGGAGACCCAATTTTCGACTTCTTCGTAGGAATTGAAATACTGCTCAGGCAATGCGTGTCCCATCGATAAAAAAAAATGATAGTCGGAAGGAGCCAAGTCTGGTGAATACGGCGGGTGGGGTAACACCTCCCAGCCGAGAGCTTTTATTGTTTCTTTGACGGGTTTTGTTGTATGACTCGGAGCATTATCATGCAACAAAATTACCTTTCCGTGTCTTGTGGCCCATTCTGGTCGTTTTTTGATCAATACATGGTTCAAATTGATCATTTATTGTCGATAGCGTTGCGCATCAACAGTTTCGCCAGGTTTTAGAAGTTCATGATACACCACCCCCTTCTGGTCACACCAAACACAGAGCATTGTCTTTTTTCCGAACCGATCAGGCTTTGCAGTCGATGTTGACGCTTCTCCTGGATGTACCCATGATTTTTTTAGATTTAGGATTTTTAAAATAAATCTTTTTTTCATCACCAGTCACCAACCAAGAAAGAAAGAAAGCCTCTCGCTCACACAAGAGGTTGTTGTAGTACCCTTAAATATCAAAGTACACGGCGAGGAAGTGGATAAGGAAATGAGGTATCGATGTACATTGGTGTTAAACGCCTGGACATTACAACGACGAAGAAACACATGATCAGGCCAAGCTTTCCACATTCGTGTGATTCGGGTAAAGAATGACTCTATGTTTATTTGTGTGGCTTAATTTGACTTTCAACGTGAACTGGATGGCATTCTCATATTGACGGTTATCGGGGGAAAATGTTTGAAGATAGAGAAAACATTCAGCAGGTTTATTTGAGCAACGACCGTGATAATATGAGGGCAGTTTGATATGTGAGTGACTCTTTGAATTTCTCGGGCAGTAACTTTAAATGCAACACTGCTCCCATCAACTGCCATCTATAAACAGACTACTGTCAAAGTTTGAGGGTTTAATCGATGGTTAATTAATTCATTAGAATACGCACACTGTCCAAAATTTCGTCGGTTAAGGTCGTTGGTGGCCGTCGAAAGAGCGGATCATCGTCCACGTCTTCCCCACCGTCCTTAAATGCCTTCAACCATCATCATCGGCCCCACAACCGGGATCCGGTCTTGGCCTAATTTAGCAAGTCCTGAGGCTTGTAAAACTTTCCACAATAATTTGTTAGCGTTATAAACTCCTGGTATTATACTATTCACGCGTATTTTATGATATCTTATTTTATTAGCTGTTAGCTATATTGCAAACTCTTATAGTGAAACCCTCTTATGGTGTGAACTCCTATACTGTAAACTCTTTTACTGTAAACTTCCATACCACACACTTTTATGCTGTGAACTTCCATACTGTAAACTCATATACTGTGAATTCTTATACTGCAAGTGCCTATACTGCAAATTCTTAAAGTACAAATATCTTATACTGTAAACAAGTATAGTGCAAACTCTTATATTTTAAGCTCCTATACTGTAATTTCCTATACTGCACCCGCGTATAACGTGAACCCTTATACTGCAGACGTCTACATTGCAAGCCTTTATACTGTAAATCTCTTGTACTGCAGATATCTTATACTGTAAACTCTTATAGTGCAAATCTCGTATACTGTAAACTCTTATACTGCAAACTCTTATACTGCAAACTCTTATACTGCAAGCTCTTCTCAAATTTTAAGATATTTGTTTTCGGCCAAATGAAGAGGATATTCGTTTTCCGTCATATGAAGATGCGATGACACCAGTAAATAGATGTTTTGAAAACCTTCCATAATCAATTTCAGCTGTGAAATCCAATCATTGGAGAAACGACGGTCAAAATATTCTGAACTAAAGGGGTACTACATTGAGATATAACTTCTTTTTTTAACCAATGTGCGTACAAAAGGGATTTTAATATACCCTTAAATGCAAAAGCACAGTACGAGCGAAAAAAGAGGGAAAGGTTAAGGAAAGAAAGTATGGCTACACGGGTCTTGAATGCTTAGAACTGCATTTCTTTCTATAATTAATAATAAAAAAGATGTTTTCTTTTTTTTCTGAAATTTTTCAAATTTCAAAAAAAGCAAAACGACGGCAAATCTCTAAAGTAGGAAAACAGACCAAATCAAAAACAAAATACAATAAAAAAGGTGTTGGGGAGAGAACCGAGCAAGGACTACACAGACTTAAAAAAAAGGCAAATTGTAGGCATCGCTAGCGAATTTTGTCAGTACAGAAACGGAGCGGCCTCCAGTTCTTAATAAAAAAATGCGTTTGTCATTACTTCGCCAAGAACTTTATATCCTGGCCTCGTAGATTCCATCTCGTGTTTTGCTTTGTATAATATTTTAATTTAATGGATTCTTGCGTGAGACTTGCTTATAATCAAATATTCCAAAATCACGACTTAAATTAAACAAGTTAATTGAACACAGTAATAATAAACATTTTCTGAAATTATTTCTATTTACTTATAAAAATATTTGAGATTTTGAGTTTACCTGAATGTTTTGATACGAGTATATTGCACTTTTCGATATTTAGTTAAACTTATTTAAGAATTAATCACATCACTTCACCCCATACAAAAAAAACTAACTAGGAAAAAAAAGAGCAGAACATGAAGAAACAACAACCTAAATAGAGTTTGTTGTGGCTTCCGAATTCTCACTAATCAACAAAAGCTATCTTAAGAAAATTAGATTTGTGTTAATCTAACAAATTGAGGTAGCTCTTGTCCTTAGCTAATCCCTAGTCAAGGGCAACCTGAAGTACAAACGGCAAATGTTTTATGCCACTTGCTTTTGAAAAATTCATCTTGACACGGCGGCCCCAAGTCTCTTAGATGATCCACTCATCTTTCGTCTCTTGGTGAAGGTCTTAGATTGTAATTTTTCAAATTGTTTACCAAGCAAATAATGTATGTGAATTGAGAATGCGGGAATGGAAAAATTCACTCCATTAAATTATTTATAGTCTTTAGAACAGAAGTAATAACAAAATACGAATACAAAACAAAAAATAATAATAAATGAATCAATAGCGACTTAGTTAGTGCTTTGAGTGCCGACACAAATTCCATCCCTTCTTATTTGTTTTTATTTCTTTTTTTCTGTCCGACTTTTTTCTGCCTTTCTCTTGATGTTCGCATTCATAACTTCATAATTGAATACAATCATTCCGTCCAAAGTCCGAACAGCCGGCATTTAATTCTATTTATATATCAATTCATTTCAATCTCAGATCGAGCTGCTATGTTCTGAATAATAAATGCCTGAGCGCTTTGATATCAGTTTAAGATTAAAAACCACGCACTGAGGAAACCTATACACGCTTACCACAAGCACTTTAGGAACATTGAAGACTTTCAATGTTGACAATGATATTGAAAAAACAATTTTTTTTTTACAATATCAGATTTTATTCCCTCGTTATTTCCTACTTAGAAATATTGAGCAACATAGGCCACTGGCATTTTAGATTACAGATTGATCGATTTAATCCGTGTACATAACAAATGTCGCAGTTTACTGCAGATAGGCGGGAAATCACCTTCAACGGAGGATAATCAAATCATACTGGCATTTTGAGAACACAGTTGAGTTGTGTTGGCAAACTTAGCGAGACCTATGTCGGCTACCTGCAACTGGTATTTTTAAAATTGTAAATACAATTAAGATTTTCGAGTGTACTAAAAATTTGTAATTAGGCTTCATTTATGTAACGTCAAACAAATGTTTTTTCCGATGTCTGTAAAAGTGTCCTGCGGTTTACGACCTGATACAAAGAGCGCCAACTCTTTTCGTGTGCGTGAGACATATTTATACAAATTCATTCTTCAATCGGGTATGTAAAATTGTATGGCACAAAGGACATGGAAGACAGGGATTGTACGGGCGAACATACAGGGCGAAAGTCTCTGATTGCTTTCAAATCGGCGAAGGCCAGGACGACCCTTGTCCCTGTTCAATCCAAGTTAACATGCACTCTCCACGTGACACCCCTGGATAGCTACTTTAGCACCCGCCAAGTAGTGAACTAATGCAGCAACATCCTGAGAAAGGTTGGCGCAAGACTAAAAACCTTGCTCGGAAAAACAAATTATTATGGAAAATTCAACAGGTCTCGGATATGGACCTGATACACAACGACGACCACGGACACGAAAATGGCTAAACGATTTATGAATTTTATCATGAAAAGTCCGCTCACTATGCAGAGGTCGAGCTGTACAGCAGCTAGCCGATGACCTGTCCGAATATAAGGCTGACATAACAGCATTACAAGAAATAAGGTGGACGGGGAGTGGTGTTAGTCAAAAAAACGAGTATGACGTTTATTATAGCTGTCATGCAAAAAACCATGTGCTCGTGGTAGGCTTGTAGCTAACCAAAACCTGAAGCCTGTCATTAATGGCTTTAATGCAATAGACAAAAGGCTGTCCATTCTTCGCGTGCGAGGCAAGTTTAAGAACATAAGCCTCATAAACGTGCACGGATCTACAGAAGAGTCCCCTGACGACGAAATAGAAGAATACTACAAGAACGTCGAACGTTCAATGCCTGCCCAATATACGACGTGAAAATCGTTCTTGTTGTTTTGAATGCCAAAATAAATCGGGAGCCGGTTTCAGGCACTACGCAGGTTCCCATAGTTTGCATGAGAATACTAATGACAATGGACTACGAGTCAACGAACTGGCAGCATCAAAAAACTTGGTCGTTACAAGTACCAGGTTTCCGCGTAGAGATATCCACAAAGCCACCTGGGTATCACCTGATGGAGCCAGCCGCAACCAAACTGACCGCGTGTTGATAGATCGCCGCCACTCCTCGAGCCTGATGACCGTACTGAGGCGCCAACGTCGACTCTGATCACTATCTTGTTGGTACAGTTTTCCGAGCGCGGATTGCCTTAAGGAGACAAAAAAAGCAGCAGCCAATAAGAAGGAGAAAGTACCTCCCATCATAGTTAGTTTTATGGAAGCTAAAGACCTAATTACATTGGGTAAGTTAACATGCAGATATTTTAAAACGAAAAATGTAAGTAATAATAAAATAGCTTTTTTATGTGATAGTTTAGATGACTATCATAAAATTAAATCTGCTCTAAGGGAAAAGCAAGTAGTGAGTACTTCACGTACACACCTAAATCGGAGAAAACTATCTCCATGTTACTTAAAGGAGTTGATCCATCCTTTTCCTCCGAAGAACTCCCCTCGGAACTACAAACTATACGCAAGTTGCCGTTCTTCATTGTCTCCCTAAGTTCCAACAGCAAAGTCGATGCACTTAGGAATATTAAAGTTATTTTCTACCAAACAATAATTTGGGAAAAAATAAGGAAAGTTGACTATGTGTTGCAGTGCATGCGGTGCCAACGATTCGGCCACGTTGCATCTAACTGCTGTATGGAATTTAGATGTGTAAAGTGCCAAAACAATTATACCGTAGGAGAATGCCCCTTAGGTAAAGAACAGGTTCAAGATAGGAGCAAACTATCTTGCGTCCTGTGCAAAAATACAGGTCACCCAACTTTATAGATTGTCCGAAATTCCAATAACTAAAAGCCAAGTTGGAATTTAAAAAAAAAAAAAAACAACTTGAAGAAGAGAAACGAATGAAGGTTCGTTCTTATAATAACTTCGTTGCACCTAGTGTATCATTCGCTCAAATTGCCGGTAGTCCATTAAACTCAAACTTCGCGGCACAGGGAAGTAATGTCACAAAATCTTCCGCACCTAGCATATCATTTTCTCAAATGGCTAGTAATGGAATTAATACAACGGCGGCCGAACTTTCACGCAACGTCATAAAAGCGCCCGCTCCAGAGGCAAATTCAGACATAAGAGCAATCCTATTAGCCATACAAGGACAGATTGCTGGATTTGAAAAAAAACTGACTGAACAAGCGGCCCGAATAGATATTATTTATTCGTCCTTGTTCTTAGGCAACCCAACATACCACAATGAACTATCCAACTAATATACAGATCAGTAATTAATAAAGAATGGAAACACAAAATTCTCTCCATTAAAACTTATTATTATTATTATTTACTGGCCTGTAGGAACCCGGAAGTTCATGACCTCACCGACTCGGCTCCGCCATTGTTCCCTGTCCTGTGCGCTCTCCTTCCACGTTCGATCATCCGATCCGATCTCCTCGAGGTCAAACCTAACATTGTCCTCCCATCTCCGTCGCGGCCGTCCTGTCGGTCTCTTCCCCGTTAGTTTACCGTCAAGAATTCTATGCACGGTCCTACATCGCCCATTCGCGCTACGTGTCCGGCCCATCTTAATCTTCGCGACTTGATCACTGTCACTATTGTAGGTTTGCAGTATAGCTCTTCCAATTCGTGGTTGTGGAGTTTCCTCCATTGTCCTGACTCCACGTCATATTTACCGCCAAATATACCCCTTAAAACTTTATTCTCGAATACGCGGAATTTGTTCTCTTCCCGTTTTGTGAGAGCCCATGTTTCGCATCCGTATAGAGCAATCGGGCTCCTCGATAGTATAGTGGTTAGTATACCCGCCATTCACCCAGGAGACCGGGGTTCGTTTCCCCGTCGGGGAGCCCCTGGCGTAGGACTAATGACCTTGCCCAGAAAAAATAATTCATTATGGAAAATTTAACAAGCCTCAGGACTTGCTAAATAAGGCCAAGACCGGTTCCCGGTTGTAGTGCCGATGATGATGATGATGATGATGATAGAGCAATCGGCATGATTATGGTTCTATAGACACGGAGCTTTATATTACGTGATAGCAGTTTGGATTTTAATAGTTTACTGGCTGCATGCCAACTAGCGTTGCCGGAATGTAGTCTTTTGTTAATTTCCTTTGACGTTTCGTTTCTGGTCGTCAGTATCGTTCCCAGATATTTAAATTCTTTGACATTTTCAAATATCTTGCCTCTGACGTTTATATGTGTTCTCTGTGGTCCACCTGCTCTCGTCGTAATCATGTATTTCGTTTTGTCTTCGTTTATTTCTAGGCCCACCTCTTCTGCGGCTTGCATGATGATTTCACAGTTTTTACTTATAGTTTCGAGATTATCGCCCAGAACGGCGATGTCATCCGCATACGCGAGCACTTGTGTGACCCCGTTCAGGGATGAACCGGCCGTGTTGTCGTCTTGTACCTTTCTGATAACATACACGAGGACAAGGTTAAAAAGGCATGGTGAGAGGCTATCCCCTTGTTTTAGTCCGTCCCGGATTTCAAATGGTTCTGAGAGGTGGTTTTCTATTCTAACTCGCCCTTTGTTTTCGTTCATGCAAATTTGGATGAGGGCAGCATATTTTTTCGGGATCCCCAGCTCAACCACAATATGGTAGAGTCTTTGCCTTTCGACTGAGTCGTAGGCTTTTTTGAAGTCAACGAACAGTTGGTGAACCGTCTCTTCGCATTCCCACTTCTTTTCCAGCAGTTGCCTTATTGTGAACATCTGGTCGCTTGTTGACCGGTTCCGACGGAATCCGCATTGGTAGTCTCCCAATATTTCTTCTGCGTACGGTGTGATTCTTGCCAGTGTGACATTTGTTAATATTTTGTATGTGATTGGGAGCAATGATATTCCTCTGTAATTTTCGCAGTCAGATCTGTCGCCTTTTTTGAAAATGGGGATGACTATTGCGGTTTTCCATTCTTCCGGAATGACTTCCTTGTCCCATATTATTTTAACCAGTTGGTGGATCTTTCGAGCGGTTGCCCCTCCTCCATGCTTCACAAGCTCTGCCGGTATGCAATCGATTCCGGGGGACTTGTTGTTTTTCAGTCGATTTATCGCGTCTACAACTTCTTCGAAAGAGGGCTCTGGGATCTGGGGTTCGGCTGTATGTACGTCTGGTGCGTTTATTTGTGATTGATGGGTGCGCACATTGAGCAGGTTTTCAAAGTACTGCTTCCATCTTGTCACGATATTTTTTGTTTCTGTCACCAGACAGCCGTTTGTGTCTCGGATTATTTTGGCTCTCCCTCGGTAGCCATTTCTAATTGAATTTATGCCGGCATCTCCATTAAAACCAGTGGTAGGAATATGTTTCCGCAAATAAATACTGTTTTTAGAAGAAAAGGTCATAATGACATTCCCTGCCTTCGAGTCCCGAGGTCTCATGAGAATTGTCAAATATTGCTGAACGCAGGACTCACCCCGGAACACATCAACTCCAACGAAGAACTAATAGTAGTCGAGGATGCACAAGAGAAAGCGAAGTCAATAGGCGCCTGTTTCGAGGCAGTACACAGAGTGAATGAATCCATTCATACTAACTTCGACATCAAAAACAGAGCTACTCAAAACCATATATCGCTGCACAATGAACGGCAAAGTTGGCATTCCGAAAACAAAAGTTTCACCATCTTCAGTGAAAACAATAGAGCGGATGCGCCGCTTAGAAATTTGCACACAAATATATTCATGAACATGAATGAACTCATGGACATCCTTAGATCCATTAAAAACAAGAAATCCTCTGGAACAGATGGTATTCTGAATACTGTTCTTAAACATTGTGGTGGTTGAAGTAGGTGCCTGACACGGCACGGGTTCACTTCACTCCCCAAACAATCTAAAAGTTCCGCGAGAGAGCACCACAAGAAGAAATGTTCACCAAAAGAAAGTTCCAACACACACGAATGAAGTTATAAGAAATAAAACGCTGATCACCAGTGACACTCAATAAATAAAACCAGTCGATTTGTTTTAGTTACATACATTCCATTCCTTTTATTTAATTTCCTTATTATTTATTCGAAGTTTTCTTTGTTAATTAATTGTAATTGCGCTGTTCTTTGTTTTTAAATTGCATTTACACCACGAACATTTGACTTTCGCGCACGACTCTTTTTATCAAAAAGGTGTTTTAACTCCGAGATAATTTAATTCAAAAGACAATCGATCTGCACTCTCGAAACTTGTACGACCTCGGTGATGGTAGAAATCGGACTCAACGATGCAACTCACATCCATCAGTTTCAACGGCCGCGAATTGCATCGATAGGGGAGGATTCTATATGTGTCCGTATAGGACAAGTACGATGCCCTGCGATGAGGACGATGATTGGCGGGCACCCGACGTACGATCATCGGGGGCGATCTACCCATACAACGTTGATGATGTATGCCAGAGATCGAAATAGATTTTTGTTCCAAAGTAAACAAAAACGCTGTGCCACTGATGTATATGATGTGCCTATGATACAAAGGGATCGTCATGGTATTTGCCTAAGATTCCTTGGAAACACCGATGTAGGCAATATCCAATCTAGCCGTATGGCTCCGGTGCGAAAGGAGGCAAATTATATTGTTGACATAAGTCAGCAGAAACCTGGTCGACGGCGGCAAAGGGTCAGGCTGGATGGCCCTATATTTGAATTAATATGCGGGTAAGTAACGAACACAGTGAGATACTGTGTGTTTAATTTAGATTTCAGGCAGGTCATCATAGGCATGGCATGGGTAAGGTCACCTAAACAATGATCATATCCATGCCCAAATTCAAGATGAGTTGATAGCCGATAACGGGGAATTGTCGCAACTGTCGCGACCCTAAGGGTATAGGCGCGATATACAATTGTGAACTATGGAAAGAATATCGGCTACAGCTATGTCAACAATACGCTGGCCACCTTTTGTTTATCGTAATTGAAGATAGGCTGAGCCGATAGGATATGAACTGGTTCATGGAATATGAACCAGGGAAATTCAGAATGTGTGGATGTCGTCGGGTAGGTTTTCCTTTCAGGTATGATGCTGCAGGGGAGCTTACGCTGCCCCTAATTGCAGGTAAGTACTATGGGTTTGCATGGAAAGAGGAAGGTGGTTAATTTAAAGAGGATGGGCGGTTCTTTGGAAACATATTAAAGAACCGCCACAACATCTCCCTAAGAGTAGTCCATCCTTTCCCCAGAAACGGGAAGGACCGGAGCAATCCCGCCAATCTTCGCTCGATTAGTCTGCTTCCAAACATTAACAAAATATTCGAGAAAATTATAAATAAGGCATTGATAAACTGGTGTGATGAAAACGACATCATTCCGAACAACCAGTTTGGCTTTAGAGTGATGCACGACACAGTTCATGCAGCTACAAAACTTGTTTCCGATATACAGTGGAACAAGGCAAAACGACAATGCACAGGCGTATGTTTGGTTGACTTTGAAAAGGCCTTCGATACCGTATGGTTAGAAGTACTTGTATATAAGTTATCAAATCTAGGTTTGCGTGAATATCTGTTATACATCATTTACGGTGTGATAATGGATAAGCAATTTGTGGTGAAATGTGGGGAGAACATCTCCAATAAAACTTTCCATATTAAAAATGGCTCACAGCAGGGAGCCGTGAATTCTTCCATTCCCTTCAATATTTATACTAGTGATTAGTGATCTAGTTGGGTCTCTTAATCATGCTATTGCGTAGCCGACGATATTGTGGTGTACAGATCAGGAAAAAAAAATTGACGCCATTAACAGACTTCTTCAATAAAATCAAACGCTTTTGTGACGATTGGAAATTGAAAATCAACTTCCAGAAAACAGAAACTATCCTTTTCAGAACACCTCTTTCTACAGCTTCAAGAGATACAAGGCATAATTCGAAAAACTTTTCCATTGTAGGAAGCAATAATCTTCCGCTGCAAATGAAAACTTTTGTCAGGTACTTTGGTATTTGGATGGATCAATACCTATACTTTGATAAGCACATAGCAGCTGCCCTCGCCGCAGCTTAAAGTGCATATGCAATGACAAGAAGTCTGTTCCGTAATAGTCTCCTAGATCACAAATTTAAAATAATTTCGTACTCAGCATTTATCCGTCCAATATTAGTGTATGGTTGCCCGGTATGATTTAACGTTTCCCCATCCTACATGGAAAAGTTTCGCATGTTCGAGAGGCAGTGCTTGCGTTCCTGCCTCGGATTACATAGAACACCCGAGTCTCAGTACAGGATAGACAATTTCATTATCAAAATTATTCGTGGTCACACTGCAAGGGCAATGTGCAGCGAAAATAATCTTATCTCGGGAGCATACTACCCCAATGACATGTACCTGGAGAATACACTCCAAAATGGGTTTATCCCACCTGAAGCGTTCCCTCTCTTGGAAAGAAAATGTCTTATCGAAAACAAGCACGGAGTCCCTCTTATTTACCACGCTTTTCGTGGTGCCAGGGACAAACGGATTCTTTATAACAGTGATATATCAAATGCTGCAGTTCACTTGCGCTTTACCGTGGAAAGAGCTGATCAAGATAAATCTATGAATGATCGATCCCATTGTGGCGGTCCCGCCAAACCCCACGGTACACTTACCTAAAAACCCCCTTTACCTCATCCCACCAGCATAAGTTTTCTCTAATGCAATCGCATTAAGCACTGAAAATGCTACACGCATTATCTAGATCAAAGCTATAATCGTAAAGCTTCTGCAAAAGAATTCTTACCTTTTCAAGCATTCCTTCGCTTACAAATCCCCTGTAAGAGTTCTTACTTTCCTTGTCATAAATTCCCTGAAAAGAAATTCATCGGTTCATATATAATACGACCGCATATCAGAGAATCTTACCATAGAGTTGGCTAATCCCAGCCTCAATATGTGTACAAAAACTATTTACACACACATCGGCTGGCGACCCCTTTAGCCAGCGATAAACGGTCTAACGCAGATGCATGTAATTAGCACCATCTGCGTTGAGACAAATGCCTTACCAATGCACTAAGCGCAAATTAAAGAACGCTGTCTACCAGCAGGCATTCTGGGATACACAAACAATCCAATCACAAAAACGTATCCCAAATACATCTACCGTTTAATGAGTTGCAACTTGATTACTCAGTTGAACTCACAGGTCATAAATCTCTTTTATCCTACATAGTTCTGGATCCGTTTCCCAGTAACCTTCGCACATAAACAAAGATGTCTATGATCCTTTTCCCTTTCTTTGTGTTTCAGGTTCTTCATCATGGCTTTGATCTATGAAAAGAACCGACGTACACCCATACATGTGTGCCATGACGATCTCCTCTAATGAGATCCGGTTATCAATACAAGTAAAGGAGATGCATCCAAATATTCTCTTGACAGCGACTTAATAGCGCTGAGTCGTTTTCCATCCATTGACCGCCATGGTCACGCGTCACTCCCGCTCTCCGCCGGCAGCGGAGACGCGTACATACCCGAATATACCTCGGAGTCAGTATCGAATAATAATAGTTGTACTTGAATTAAGTAAAACCAACGTGTGTGTCGTGATTTCGGTGAAGCTGTAACAATTATTATGTTTAAAAAACGATCTAACTAAATTAAATAAACAGTGTTCCTGAACATTAATAATAACAAACCTGTGTGTTGGTGTTTTATTTCTCGCGGCCGGCATCTGTGTGTCTTGCTGCGTTTTGGACTTAATCCTTAACAATTCGGTTTGGCGGAACCTTGTTGGACAGTGGAGTGAATGATGGAGGAGGAAGGGAATCTAGTGCCCGTGTCTGGTACATACTTCCTCCCCACACCATCCCAACTGATGGTGGATTGACAACGAAGAAAGGACTTAAATCCCCAAATATAGTAAGATCTTCAGACGCTACGGTTTCCTTTCCCATTCCTCATTTCCCTTTCCATATATAGGGTGTTCCAATAGGGACTTAACAACTTTTTTTCGGTAGCAAATTTTTATAATATGTAGACGTTGTTCGTTCGTGTACTTAACACCGCCCATTGCACGTAGCTGCCACGGGGGCATCACTCCAACGGAGTCGGTGTCTAAGATAGGCTTTCGGTTATAAGATTAAGGGACAAAGGAAACGAGGAACAAGGAAAGATGCCGGCACCTGACGGAAAATCATGTTATCGGAAAGCTGTCACAGTTTGGAGTACACCGCTTCTTGTCATCTGGACTCATCGCTCACGCATCCAGAATGAAAATGTTGAGTTTACTGAATAAATTGATGATTAGTGAAAAGGTGCCTTCACAAATTAAATTCAAAGTTTTCAAGTCCCTATTGGAAAACCCGATATATTTATTCTTCCTTTTCGTATCCAGTTTGCATTTAGGTTTCTTTTCGTTTTAAAATCACTGTATGTTAACATTTTGTTAATATGTTTGTTAATATTTTTTTTGTTTGTTAACTTTAAAAAAAAAGAGAACTTCTTCCAGGAAATACCATATATAAAAATATAAAAATATAAAAATATAAAAATATTATTGTATGCCGAAAGGTATTACACAAACTTGTATCGTGTAATTTAGAGTGCTCGTGTAGAGCCAGTAAATTATTTTAAGAATAAGAAAAGTTTGTAAAATAGGATTTAGCATTTAGTCCTAAGTCAAGATTTGTTAAATTATTGTACAATAAATGCGTTATTCATCATCATCATCACGCCATGTAAACAGCTTTGCAAACTTTGGGACGCGCAGGAATCCTCACGGTGAAATACGAGGACCCCAGAAGAAATGTCGAAAACTGATCTCTAGTGCCAATACGAAATTAGAATGTACGTTAATCGCTTTCTCGTTATATTATATGTTAAAATTCAGGCATTCAAAAATAACGCATAACTGGTTTTTTATTCTTCCCTTCTTATTCCGCTCGCACTCTGATTTACCATTTAAGAACACCCTAAACGCGCATTTTGTGTAAAAAACAAATCATTACAATTTATGTTTGTTTTATTAGCCATATTCTTCTTCAACAGAGGTCTCTTCAGTATCAATGTTCGCACAAAAGCCAATAAAAATTCCACAAAATAGAATAATGACCTCACTAACTAACTGTAGGGTTATAAAGTAAAATCTGCCACGCATAACTTATTTATAAAAAACGTGTTGCGTATTTAGCTAATTTGGTATCTACCAAGCTGTGTATTTTAGACCCATCCTTCACGGCTTTATTGTTTTGCCTCAGTCGTTAACACAACCTACTATATGTTATAATAGATAAAAAATAGTTCTTTAACAACAGATGTATTATATTCGTATATCCACATTTGATATACATTTGATTAAGTTTACAGATTTTGTGGTTAAATTTGCTTTCATTTTTGTTACTTTAGTTCTCTTAATAACAATATATAATTACAGAAATTTGATTTGAGAAAAGACAATGATATTGAAATATGTACAATCGGCTCACCTCGAGAATTTCTTGATTAATATCACCTGGCGGTGGTGGCTGGTTACCAGTTGAATTAATGTCTAACGATAAACTACCGGGTACAACTATCATTCGGTCTCGGGTAATTGTTGAATCCCGTGCCATATCTGTAATAGAAAGACATTAAAGTGATTAAAAGCAAATTAAAACTAGGAATTTTGTAAGAAGGAGGAAGGAAAAACAACTGTAGCAACAATTTGACTAGACTTTTATTTCAATCTCACAAACACACACGATATTCTTTGTCTAAATATTCAAATCTGATTACAGGCGGTAATTCAATGTTTGATTATGAACCATTTTGTAAGGATATCTTACTTAGCAATTAATTAACTAATCCCAAAGAAAGGAAGAAATGTTTGCCGCAAAATTAGCAGCCAAGAGCATTAGTTTCAATGTGAAAAACTCTACAATACCGATTAAATATTTATCAAATATTTGGAATGCACAGACTCCACACAATCATTTAGATTTCTAATACTCATTCAGTACCAGGCAATTCAAGGGACACCTTTCGAGGTGTACAACTTGCATCTGGACATCTGCAATTCAAAACCATGTTGAGCCAAGAGCAGTCGCATTCATCCTTCAAAATGACAAGTTCCTGGCACAGCATCTTACTAAGTGATCTTCATTATTGTGAACTGTTCCAAAGTTGTGCGGTTGGGTAAAATGTTTCTCGAAAATTGATCAATTAAGATTGTTGTAGATAGAGTATTGTAGACAACGATTGATGAGTTCAGATCACTTTGCACTTAATTGCAACCTCAGGGTTCTGTATTGCTCTCACCTCTATTTATGTATCATATTAATGATATACTAGTATCAACGTATAACTAAATATTCAGTTCTGGCGTCGATATGACTCTGATTTCATCATTTTCGAACGATCCAGCTTTCTGAAACTCAAAATGTCACCCAAAATGTAGCAAATACTGCATAGGCCTAGTCCTCAATTTCTTTCGATCAACCGATGATCTTCGAGACTCCAAAAAAAAAAAAAAAACCTGTGAGAATCCGAACCAGGTGATAAAAACAATGCAAGGTGGGTCATGCTGCGACAAAACTTGTTTCCGACATACAGTGGAACAAGGCGATGCAACAATGCACAAGGGGATGTTTAGTTGACTTTGAATACGCTTTCGACACCGTATGGTTAGAAGGGCTTGTATATAAGTTATCAAATCTAGGTATGCCTGAACATTTATTATACATTATCTACGATATGATAATGGGTAAACAATTTGTGGTGAAATGTGGAGATATAATAGTCTCTAACAAGACCTTCCGCATCAAAAACGGCGTACAACAGGGAGAAGTGAATTCCCCCATTTTATTTAACATTTACACTAGTGATTCAGTGGGTTCTCTCAACCATACAATTGCGTACGCCGACGACATTGTGGTGTATAGATCTGGAGAAAAGATTGATGTCATCAACAGACTTCTCCAAGTGGATTTCTACAAAATCAAACGTTTTTGCGACGACTGAAATTAAAAATAAATTTCCAGAAAACAGAGACTATCCTTTTCAGAACGCCCTTGTCCTGTACACCAAGGGATACAAAACGGATTTGGAAAAAATGTTCCATTTCAGGAAATAATAATCTTCCCCTACAAGTAAAACTGTAGTCAGATACCTTGGAATCTGGCTTGATCAGTATCTTTACGCATATGCAATAACACGTGGGGGGATGGGAGCGAACATACAGGGTAAAGTCTCAGATTGCTTTCAACCCGGCGAAAGCCAGGACGATCCTTGTCCCGGTTCAGTCCAAGTAGACATGCAGTCTCCATGTGACACCCCTGGATAGCCACTTTGGCACCTGCCAAGTAGTGAACCAACGCATGCAGCGACATCCTGAGAAAGGTTGGCGCAAGGCTAATAACCTTGCCCTGAAAAACGAATTATTGTGGACTGTGGGAGTTCTTTAAAGCTACGCAGAAAACCACCCACAATTCCAACCCCAACTCCCCTTGCCAACCTGCAGTTACCTGCACATATTTCCTTCTCAAGGACATCCAATGCATCACCCAAAATTCCCTGTAAAGAATTCTCTAACAATGCATCATTCGAAATTCCGGAAAATAATTCTTTACACACAAGCATCATCATACATTAGGAAAACCTTATCGGCGGCCCTGTCAGCCAGCGTACCCTGCCACACACGTGCGCAGCACATTTTCCTGGTTTATACATAGTCTCGGGAGCCTTTTGTCCAGTCGACAAAAGCGTTTACGCATCTAGCGTCTAGCCACCAAAAACCGAATTCTCCAGCATATAAACATGCATACCAAGAATTCGACCCTTTCCGCCAGCAAGAATATAGTGCACAATCACCATTGTGTACTTAAATTGCTTTTAGCGCTCAGTTTTCCTAATTGCTTGCAGACTATTTATACAACTGCACCATGTCGTCTATGATGTCCTTTGTTCATCCCCTTTTCTCAGTTTCGTTTTCCCATGACCTCGTTGCACGAGTGAACAATGGATCAATTAGCACACTAGCTAAGATCGACCCAGAGATATCCTCTCCAATTCACCACAACAAAGAGAAACTTCAGGTTTCTCTCGAGGAAAGAAAACTTACCCTTAGCTGAAAGGGACTCACCACGAGTCTCTCGTGGTTAATCCTAGAGCACGACGAGTCGTTTTCCATCCCCCGAAGAGTGTGCACGGGAGTGCGCACTCCAGCGAGTCGAAATTCAATAGCGTGAAAAGTGTAAAAATAAGTCGAGTTCCTACGCCAAGTCGAGAGCAGTCGAGAGGGCGCGTTTAGAATAGTATGCAAGATCTGCATTCGCGGTTTGATACCTCTTTGGTTTTAATATACATTAACGTGAAATTTACTAAATAACCCTCATTCACTAGTGTTAATTACCAGAGTGGAAAGTACAAAAGTAACATTATCAATAAAGACTAATTTTTCAAAAATAACCGAGAGTTTTATTTTTCTTTATGTGAACGGTTTGTGGTGGAGCTCAGATTTTTTTGAAGTGAACGCGTTGGGTGAATACAGTGAACCGTGCTCGTGCTGGCACACCGACATATACCCCCACAGGACAATTTAACAAGTCTCGGATATGGACCGGATACCGGTGGAGAGACTTTCCAAATAAGGCCAAGACCGGATCCTGGTTGTTGTGCAGATGATGATGATGGGCTACACGGTACAAAATATGTAGCGGCAACACACGGAGTACTAGAGAGTAATGTCAAATGTGAGCAGATATAAAAGATCGGGCAGAATTCTCCTAGCAGATCAACCACCCCTATATGCAGCTCATATGGGGTAGAGCGACCACAGTGTTATAGGTTAATAGAACGGACGGTTGGCTCTCAGCGGGCACGCAAAAACTTCCGACAGTATATTGGATTGGTTAAGGATACTCTGAAAATACCCCCCCCCCCCCCTCACGCGTTCCGCCAGCTTGATGTGCCAGGGTATCTATACCTTTCCATTCCCTCGCGACATTCTCCTATCACGGGGGGAGAAGGTACCTTTCATGTATCTAACCGAAGAGGAGTTAATTTCGAGCACCTATTACCACTGGTGGGGGGAAAGCGTTTCAGGCTACCTGAAAAAGTAGAGGAAGGTTTGCAAGCCACTTCCCTCTAAAATGACACACATATCTTCCCATTCTATGTAAATTTATTCATAAATATGAAAGTGCTTACACAATCCTTGAGCTCCAGAACGGAACTCAAAAAACAAAAAAAAAGGGGGGGAGGGGGGGGGGTGCTGATTTAAACGAGATAAGGGCAAATTTGTCTTTCATCGTGTCTCTAGTTTCTGGTCATCTTGCAACAACAAGAGCCAACCACATCCGGAGGAATGTTGAACTCGTTCTCGAGATATCTAAAAAAGAAAAGGGGAAGGGCGGTCTACGGGGATAGTTCAAGGAGTCTATAACTAATTGGATGGTTCCTGCTTAAATCATACAATACCGGTAGGTCTTGGGGGTGGTAGTACTCGTAGATTACGTCATCAGCGTTTGATAATCCGCGCTTAGACTTAAGGGGATGTTCTCATCTAGAGACCCAAAAATGAGCGAACCACATATTTCTCTTAGGTTTGATACTTTTTACCTTGAGTGGAATAAAGGTTCGCATGCCAAGGAGAATCGTGGCTGCCAATGTATCCGCTACAGACCGTCAACATCGTTATTGAGACAAAATAACGAACAATTTAATTACCCAAAAGAGTCGTTCGGACCTTCCCAGTGTTCCATACTCTTCTTTTGGGAGTTTT
Organism: Microdon myrmicae; assembly: GCA_963931805.1. Classification (NCBI taxonomy): domain Eukaryota; kingdom Metazoa; phylum Arthropoda; class Insecta; order Diptera; family Syrphidae; genus Microdon; species Microdon myrmicae. The sequence continues at coordinate 112,036,172 of OZ007502.1, forward strand.
CTCGTTAATGCTGCTGCTGGTTAGAGCAGTAGTAGTTCACACGACACAATGGTCTGAAGTGCACAAGGGCGAGGAAACTTCAATTGTGTATTTGTTCGGGTGGGAAGTGAGAAACAGGTCTAGAGAGTTGGCGGAATAACCATCTATGCCTGGTACCCGTGTTGGCTCATTGACGAGTTGAGTTAAACTATTTGAATCAACAAAGAGTTAGACATACTGACCTTCAGATGTCGTGTGTCTGGGGTGGCGAAACCACTTAGAGTTATGCACACTGAGATTACCCGAAATAACGATTCAGCGCGCGAATCAGTTGCCCAGAAACTGCTAGCTTCGGCCAATAGGGGAGGAGTTTTGTTCCTTCAGGACAATGCCAGGTCACACACTTCAATGGTGACTCGCCAGAAGCTCCGGGAGCTTAGTTCGGGGGTTTTTATGCATCCACCTCATAGTCCCGACCTGGCACCAAGCGAGTACCACCTGTTCCTGTTTACGGCGAATTAATTTGCTGGTGAAAAATATGCCTTAAGAGAAGCTTGTGAAAATCGACTGTGCCAGTTTTTTGCCCACAGGGGCAAGGAAAGGCATAATAAAATTACCTTTGAAATGATAACAAGTTATCGAAAATGGTGGATATTTGACCTAAATCGAATCATTCTGACTATACTAAATGAAGCCCTCAATTTCATGCCAAAATAATTATTTTTACTACAACTGATATAAGTAGCAATAAGCTAAAATTGAACATTTTAATAATTAAAACAGTTGAACATGCAATTTTAAAATAAAGGTTTTGATTTACAAAAACAAAAAGTGAGTAGACTTTTTATTTTAATAAACAAAGAGATGTTTGATGCGCTACGCATTGTATGATATCATGGTCTCAAGTTCTATGAAGTGAAAAACACTGGCCAAACAACAAGAGTATCTAGATCAGGATTTCCTGGATAACCTACTCCTGTCTGATGCGGTATTATTAATGTGTAATGTATTACGCACGATCATATAGCACACATTTTTACCAGCTCGAATTACTTTCAAATAGGTTAACGCGTATTTTAGGTGAAAATACCTCCAGACCTGTCATATTCAGGCTCTAGTAAAATTTATTCGTCTAACCTAAGTAGACACATCGTTGAGATTTTAGAGATTATTACGAACCACCAAAGAATGCAGGGAACGCGGAATGTCGTTAATGTTGTAAACAACGTAATGTAATTGCGTAATGCATGGCAAGTAAAAGTATATTTATAGCCGTCTCGAACGAAACCACTAGGAAAAACAACAGTTGCCTTAGATAACGTCTGGTTGTCTACCTCACCCGCCCAGGTCGCACTTGATGTTGGAAATGTTGGTTTAATTATAATCACAGGTGCACGATATACTCTATGAAAATTGACACACAATGGGGTATCCGAACCCCTATCACTCATTCGCCCGCATTCATTAAAATTGGACAGGTTACATGTGCCGGTTGTGTGTCACGTTGGTTTCATTTTTTATTACATTCTCCCTCTCTTTGTTAGTATTTTATTATTTCACCTTTTAACAGGTACTCACACAAATAGACTATCATGAGCTACATATGTGAACTCCACAAGTTCCCCGAGTTAACGCAGCGAGAATGCTAAAAATAGAATCGGATCGATAAGCTCAATGCCACGGCGATAGGAACAACAAAATTTTATAAATAAACTTTGCCTCAGTACATAAAATGTCACTAGGGGTTGTTTCGAAGAGCCAAGGGAGGGCTGTGACTTTTGCAGTTCTCCCCTGCTGATTATTCCTCTTCTGTTATATACTCTTCGGGTATTCTATTCCGTTTTTCTGTTCTCTTGTTTGTCGGATTCGAATTGAGAGTTGCGTTACACTAGCCCGCTCGTTTCCGTATCCCTCTCGTGACGGGGTGATGATGCTGCAAGCTTGGTCATCTATTTGTTTTTATTTATTATTATTCATCCTATTTGCCTTTGTTTTGTTTTTATTTGCTGACGTTTCTTTCTTTTTTAAAATGAAAGGTTTTGCTGAAAGCACCTCCATTGCACGGGTGTCAGATCATTATACCCAGGGGTAAAGGGCCAGTACTTTTCCTTATCAGCACAACCATGTTTACGATTTGTTATGTGCTAAATTGTTTTGGCGGGTCTCGAGAATTTGGTGGAGACGGAAAATGGACAAACACCGGCATACGTTGAGTTTCTGTGGGGGCGAACTCACTGAACTTGATTTGTGTGTGGGAGGACATCATGGAGACACAGGTAACTTATTTTCTGATATAAATTAAAAACAAACAGTTTATATATTTACAATGTTTTTGTTAAGTCACCGGTTGTTTATTGTTCCCATCAAAGAATAATTTCAAATATTTCACACCAGGAGAGGTAATGCGAATTTTCAAGGAATTTTCATTGAAAATTCTTTTTTTTTTAATTTTGAATTATGGATTCACGACTTTGTTGTTTATGCAGATAACTAAATTTGATGTGCAAACAAATTTTACATTGTGAAAACATTAATCAAACTGGGGATATCTCTGAATTAAAGTGTATTCAAATCTTTGCGTCTTCTGGAAGTATTCAAAATTTGTAAACGCTCACATGTACGTTGTGGAGTAACATTTACCGACGTCCTTATAAGATAATGAGCACTGAAATCGATTTTTTTATACAAATCGCCCGAATTTCTATGTAGCCTTACACGTACTTTTAGATGCGGGAAAGAAGAAGGAGGGGAAACTTAGGTGTACGAGTATCTTGCTCTTGAATGCGTGGAAATCAGTTGCGAATAATCATGTTGAGACCGCGCCTACAAGTTAGTATAATAATAATGTATTATGAATAAGGTGACCATTCATCCCGTTTTCAGCTGCTCTGCCCCGGTGTCTCAAGGAATATATTAGGGACGTAAAATTCCCTGTTTTTGGACAATTATACAATTGATCAGGGCAAAAAATTATAAAATACTTTTCAATTTTGGCGAGAATTTCACTAAACAGTAATGGGACGCCGACTGGATGCGGAGGCGTGATTAAGGTGGCAGTAGCGCGGCCACATGAAGTCCGACACTGCTTAATTTATTCTTTCCATTGACGACTGTTTTCGTTAATTATCGCTTCGTTTTTTTATTTTGAAGGGCAGTCGCAAGGCACTTCTTTTGGCGGTGTGTTATCAGTTGTAGTAAAAAGAAATCCATTATTATATGCATGTAATTGATCCCATTTAAGATATGCACCGTTTTGTTTGATAACTAGTTCCCATTTCGAAGGTAATTTCCTTCCGCCTTTCTTATAGAAACCATCGTCCATATTGGCAAAAATATGGGAAAGTCAATTTTTATATACATGTTATGTATATACCATATACATAAATGACTATTTATTGACTTGTAGGAACCCGAAAGTTCATGACCTCACCGACTCGACTCCGCCATTGTTCCCTATCCCGTGTGCTCTCCTTCCACGTCCGACCATCCGATCCGATCTCCTCGAAGTCCAACCTAACATTGTTCTCCCATCTCCGTCGCGGCCGCCCTGTTGGTCTCTTTCCCGTTGGCTTACCGTCAAGAATTCTATGCACGGTCCTATCGTTGCCCATTCGCGCTACGTGTGCGGCCCATCTTAATCTTCTCACTATTGTAGGTTTGCGGTATATCTTTTCCAATTCGTGTTTGTGGAGTTTCCTCCATTGTCCTGCCTCCTCGTCATATTTGCCGCCAAAGATACCCCTTAGAACTTTATTCTCGAATACGCGGTGTTTGTTTTCTTTCCGTTTTGTCAGAGCCCATGTTTCGCATCCGTATAGAACAATCGGCATGATTATGGTTCTATAGACACGGAGCTTTATACTCTGTGATAGCAATTTGGATTTCAGCACCTTGTGCGAGTCATACTATTAGAAACAGACTAATAGAAGCGGGTGCTCCTCCATAGTATAGTGGTTAGTATACCCGCCTGTCACGCAGGAGAGCGGGCTTCGATTCCCGGGCGGGGAGCCTCTAGCGGAAGACTAATGACCTTGCCCGGAAAATACAAATCATTATGGAAAAATTTAACAAGCTTCAGGAATTGCTAAATAAGGCCAAGACCGGTTCCCGATTGTAGTGCCGATGACGATGAATAGAAGCGGGTCTTCCTGGAAGAAGTCCCAGAAAAGTTCCATGCATGGGCAAGAAAAATATAAAGCAGAGATTCGTTTTTGCCAAAAACACCTCCACCGTGCGAATTGGAATAACATCTTATAGTCGGATGAAAGATTACTTTGCTGTTCCGATAGAAAAATGTACGTCAGGCGACCAATGAACTCAGAATTAAATCCAAAGTATACGAAAAAGACAGTGAAACATGGTGGACGCAATTTAATGATTTTGGGGTGGTTTACAGCACCTGGCGTTGGTCCAATTTTTCTTATAAAGGACGAAATGTGTGCTAAAGATTATGTAGAAATCTCACGAAAAACCCGGTAGGCGTAGCTGTGATGAGCCCATACTATCATAAGGGAACAAATCATCAAGAAAACACCGACTCCGCGAAAGAAGGCATAGGATAAAACGGAAAAAGCGGGATAAACGCGTCGGCTCGTGGTATGTTCGAACGATATATAAACCAGGCGCGATACAGAAGGTCGTAGAAAACGCGAAATAATATAAAATGGACATCGTCGCGCTTCAGGAAGTCCGACTCCCACATCAAGTAATCGAAACCAACGGGTATACAGTGGCGTGTGGAGGTACCGATACACATAACCTTGGAACCGGCTTCATCATTAGCAAGAAGATTACGCCCCATGTAAAAGACGTGAAATTTATTAATGACCGAATTTCGGTGCTAAAAATACAGGGCCCATGGTACAATTATGTATTTAAAAACGTACACCCCCCAACAGAATCTACCGACAAAGAAACTAAGGCCACGTTCTACGAGACCCTAGAGGAAGTATTTGATGGGATCTCATTCGATGTTAAAATCCTCCTCGGAGACCTCAATGCGAAAACTGGAAAGGAAAATATCTTCCAACCAACTATAGGTAAAGAAAGCCTACACGACATTTAAAATGATAATGGAATTTAGACTATCACGTTCGCAGCGTCAAAAGATCTGGTAGTAAAAAGCACGATGTTCAAGCACAAGCAAACCCGTAAAGCCACATGGATATCACCCGACGACAAAACGCGTAACCAAATAGACCACTTCCTTATAGACAAAAACCACCACTCGAATGTCCTTGACGTAAGATCATATAGAGGAGCAGATTGCGACTCCGATCATCTTCTAGTGATGGGCAAAATCAGGAGTCGGCTCGCAGCAAACCCACATGGGCAGTCTCGAGAGACGAGCAAAATGTTCGACATTGACAAACTAAAAGACCTGCGCAAAAGGGCTGAATATCAAGACGAACTAACGAATAGATTTAGCATCCTAGAGAATGGGGGCAGTGAGGAAGAGGAAGCCAATACTGCCCAAAAGGTATTAGGATTTAAGAAAGGAATTAAGTCAAAACCTTGGTTTGACGATGAGTGCAGGGCGAAGTTCAAAGAACGTAAACGACTTAGAGAGATCCACTTACAAAGATATGATGAAGTCAACGCAGAAAGATACGCGACAATCCGGAAAGAGACAATGGGACTTTTCAAACGCAAAAAACGTGAATGGAAGAAGCCTCGGATCGAAAAATTTTATAGAAATTCCAAAGCAAAAAACACCAGAAGAATGTATGTCGGCATTACCTCAATTAGAAATGGCTACCGAGGGACAGCCAAAATAATCCGAGACACAAACGGCTGTCTGGTCACAGAAACAAACAACATCGTGACAAGATAGAAGCAGTACTTTGAAAACCTGCTCAATGTGCGCACCCATCAACCACAAATAAACGCACCAGACGTACACACAGCCGAGCCTCAGATGCCAGAGCACTCTTTCAACGAAGTTGTAGACGAAATAATCCGATTGAAAAACAAGGCTCCCGGAGTCGACTGCATACCGGCAGATCTTGTAAAGCATGCTGGAGAGGCAACCTCTCGAAAGATCCACCAACTCATCAAAACAATATGGGATAAGGACGTCATTCCGGAAGAATGGAAAACCTCAATACTCGTCCCCATTTTCAAAAAGGGCGACAGATCTCGCTGCGAAAACGAGACGGTTCACCAATTATTCGTTGACTTCAAAAAAGCCTACGACTCAGTCGCAAGGCAAAGACTCTACCATATTGTAGTTGAGCTGGGAATCCCGACATGGGATAAGGAAGTCACTCCGGAAGAATGGAAAACCTCAATACTTGTCTCCATTTTCAAAAAAGGCAACAGATCTGACTGCGAAAACTACAGAGGAATATCATTGCTCCCAACCACATACAAAATATTAACAAATGTCATACTGGCGAGAATCACACCGTACGCAGAAGAAATACTGGAAGACTACCTATGCGGATTCCGTAGGAACCGGTCAACCAGCGATCATATGCTCACAGTACGGCAACCGTTGGAAAAGAAGTGGGAATACGGAGAGACGGTTCACCAACTGTTCGTTGACTTCAAAAAAGCCTACGATTTAGTCGAAAGGCAAAGACTCTACCACATTGTAGTTGAGCTGGGAATCCTGAAAACATATGCCGCCCTCAGTCAAATTTGCATGAACGAAAACAAAGGGCGAGTTAGAATAGAAAACCACCTCTCAGAACCATTTGAAATCCGGGATGGACTAAAAGAAGGGGATGGTCTCTCACCATGTCTTTTTAACCTTGTGCTCAAGTATGTCATCAGAAAGGTAGAAGACGGCAACGAGGCCGGATCATCCCCGAACGGGGTCACACAAGTGCTCACATATGCGGATGACATCACCGTTCTGGGCGTTAATCTAGAAACTGTATGTAAAAACTGTGAAATCATCATGCAAGCGACAGAAGAGGTTGGTCTAGAAATAAATGAAGACAAAACAAAATACATGATTACGACGAGAGCAGGTGGAACTCGGGGAACACATATAAACGTCAGGGACAAGTATTTGAAAAAGTTAAAGAATTTAAATATCTGGGAACGATACTGGCGGCCAGTAACGAAATGTCGAAGGTAATTAACAAAAAACTACATTCCGGCAACGCTAGTTGGCACGCAGTCAGTAAACTGCTGAAATCCAAACTGATATCACGTAACATAAAGCTCCGTGTCTATAGAACCATAATAATGCCGATTGTTCTATACGGATACGAAACATGGGCTCTCACAAAACGGGAAGAAAACAAATTCCGCGTATTCGAGAATAAAGTTTTAAGGGGTATCTTTGGAGGTAAATATGACGAGGAGTCAGGACAATGAAGGAAACTCCACAACCACTAATTGGAAGAGCTATACCGCAATCCTACAATAGTGAGAGTGATCAAGTCGCGAAGATTTAGATGGGCCGGACATGTGGCGCGAATGGGCGATGTAGGACCGTGCATAGAATTCTTGACGGTAAACTAACGGGGAAGAGACCGACAGGACGGCCGCGACGGAGATGGGAGGACATGTAAGGTTTGACCTTGAGGAGATCGGATCAGATGGTCAAGCGTGGAAGGAGAGTGCACAGGACAAGGAACGATGGCGCAGCTGAGTCAGTGACATCATGAACTTCTAGGTTACTATAGGCCACTCAATATATAAATAGAGCCATCAAGTAGTTTTTGAGATATCGTGGAGACCAATGTGAAAAACATAGTTTCGAGAAAAACGCGTTTAAAATTGTCAAAATCCTATGGGTGGCCTGAGAAGTTTCCGGCCTATCCCACAGGTGGCACCAGCAGGTATAATTATTATGTCGGGTTCTATAGTACAATGTCTCATTACCTTGTATATAAATTTTGACGTCGATTGCTCTGCTAGTATACATTTGAACAAAACGCCTTAAAGTGAAAAATAAACGACCACAATTGACCTTGTTAGGCTGTAATATTTAAATAAAATTATTTTCGCAGAAACGGTTTTGGGGACTTATTCTACACACTATAAGCTATCAAAAATGAAAAAAAAAATCGAATTTTAAAACTTCTTCACGAGAAACTCCCCTTAATTGTTTTAATTACATTTTATTTATTCTGTTAATTAATTTGTTCTTTCCTTTGTAGCATTTTTATTTAATTTTACCCTTCTTGTTGATTCCCCTTTAAGCCGTCTTGTTTTCTTTTCTTCTGGTCGTTTATCCCTTCTCTCTTCGTTTCTAGAATTTTGTAGTCATTCTTCGTTGTTTTTTTTTTCCAACATCAAGCGGTGTCTATTGCATGACAGCATTTAACCCACATTTTGACCATTAATTGAGGATATATAAAACCATGTTTGTAAAATTAAAAAATCATTTGACAATGTTCTTGTTTTTATATTTAGTATTTAGTAGTTCCCCACGAAGTTGCGGTTTAAACTTATCACCAAGTGACACACCGATGTTCTAACTAAAACTTGGGATTTCCTGAGCGTGGTGAATAAATTTCTTACAACTCTAACCTGATAACCGACCGTTAATTTAAATTAATATTGTTAAATTTAAAAACACATCTCAGAGGCAGCCAATATCCACGGTTTTCTAATTCAACAACGCATTAATCGGCCAACCAATTCGCACACCTTGCCAGTACACCTAATACCAGAAGTTCAGAGCACTTTCAACAATATATTGTTCAACGTAACAAAGGAGCAAACAAATGTTGGTAAACTGCGGTGAGTCAGGCATTTGCACAACTACATAAATTCCAAAAATAGTCCCAATTAACTTTTTCCTTATAATTTCAACATCAACAGGAAATACCGCCGAGACGTGATTCGATTTGCGTTCTTTTTCAGGTTCGCCATCTATCCGCACACTGCCGCGTTTCAACAAAAGCAAAAACAGTTATTCTTAGGAAATATTAAATCAACAACTCATTTTTAACATTAACTCGAACTGGTTTCAATGTTTGGTTATAAAGTTAAAAATAAACATTTCTAAATAGTTCCCGGCTTCGTTGCTGTGTCTGAAAAAAGAAAATTTCATTAGCCGGTACTAAACCTGTTTCGATATATCTATTCTATGTGCTGTATTCATGGATCAAAGGGTATAGATCACCAAACCATGTTTCAGAGGCCCACAGTCAATAAGTTTGGTACACGAACTGCATTCGTGAGACCTCTTATTTTTTTATTTATTTTTTATTACGTTTTCTGCCTTTGAACGAAGAACGGACAAGTCAGGCAACAAATACAAAAAAGACCCAAACAATCAGTGTAGCCTAGTGACACAGATGGTGCCAAAACTTGTTTGAGTATCCATGTCCCCCCTTCGTCGATAAAATTAATCAGCCCCGCCGGCGAAACAAGGCACATCGCGACCGAATGAGCAACAAAAATTTATTGGAAATTATTTTCGAAAAGCAAATCTCCCACACATTTTGCGTTGCTGTTTTTAAGGAATTGCTCATAGTCTAAATTTGTTTTCCATGTCAAAGTGGGGAACGTTTATAAATAATGACGGAGGTGGTCCCCAACCAGCCACCTCTCGATGTGATTATGTGTGCACTGTCTACCTTGAACGCTTGAAAGTGTCTCAATGCATTGATGTGTTGTACAAGTTTATCACGTTCAAGTGTATATACGCTTTTGTTTAGCTTTCTATTTATAGAATAACCATAATATATGTAACATTTTCCGCAGTTAATTTTACATCTAAAAATAAGAGTATTTTAGTATTTTAAGAACTCACACAGAGTTTTTTGTTTTGTGTTTTAGATTTGGTCAAATTGACAATATGACAATATGGATTTTAATTTCTATATGTACTTTTGTTATTTAAAAAAATTTTCTCCGGGCGGCAAATTACTTTATGCGCATGGTTGATAGTTAAGCGTATAATCGACCTAAACGTTCTGTCACGATTACAGTGATCGCAACAAATATAAAAATTAAAAACAAAAAGTATTTACAATTTAAAATTGTTATATAGAAGAAACCCAATTAATTGAGATACAGATTAAATGCTACAAGTATTAGCCAGTAAAGCAGGGGTATCAGCGCTGAAAATGTCTTCGATTCATCTGTTTAATCTGTACTGACATTTTAAATTCTATATACTTAACGTTTTTAATTGTTAAATTTGTTACAGTTCATGTTATCGTGGCGCAACGTCCATTCAAGTATAGCTCTCTACTAATTAACATATATAATACCTTAATGTATATGACAGGTAAGGTAGATGCTTGAATCAAGCCAATAAATGGAGTGTTGGCCCCACTAAACTAAACTCAACACAAAAAAAAGGCGGCATTTCGCTAATTACCTGAACCATAACAATTAAAAATATTTTAAAATCGTTGTGCAGCCCTTTCGTGGGTGTATTTTTTCAAAAATGTCATCCTTAACAAACTTTTAAATTAAACTCTTGATTCCAGTTAAAGATATTAATTAAAGTTGCAGTGGAGCTACGCCCACTCCTCTGGTTTGTTCATATGTACACCAGTCCGCGAGGGGTGTTCTTTGTCATTGTGCCGGTAAGGTCATCTGGTCATATATACTTGAAAGAGAGAAGAATTTGCTGCAAGTATGCCAAAGCGGCATAGTCGTGCGTAAACCAAGCAGTGAAGTACATGGGTAAAATGTTGCCTCTAAAGCCTTAACAGCTGGACTTGCACTACGAGAACGGCGACTTTTGAGCTCTTTTTTGCCCTGGTGATACAAAAAAAAAGCTTATTGGATGCTAGATGTAGACTATAAGTCGGATGCGGTACGCGGTGAATTTTTTTATTAGAAATTTGTTGGCAACGTGCGCCACAAGCTGCCGCGCATTATCGTGATGCATGATGTAGTAGCTGCCCCAATACGAGCATCGCACTAATAAACACGGGTCACTGGGTATCATCAAATCCCCAGTGTTGATCCTTTGTTTGTTAAGAGCGTTGACAGTTTTCTGGGACCACCAGCCAAATGAACACGATTCTCTGCCCATTTCATTGATAAATGTCGTAAACAACTTTTAATCAATGCTGGTAGATGTTATCCCATGCAAAACATATTTTATCGCATACCGTTGCTCGCGTAATACAGACATGACTAAAGTTTACAGGGGATTGAGAGGAAGTTTACACATGTATTTTATTGCGCGCCTCTCGCGAGTCTCCGTGCTATCGTTGTCAAACTTGGCATGTTTTCAGCCAATCTTGACTCCTTTCATGTGCATATCCCGGGAGGGTGCTAGTCCTACGTATCAGCTACCAACAACTTTCCTGTCACTATTTTTTGAACACCACTCGTACCATATAAATGTATCAATGTAATATGCTCCTCGATAGTATAGTGGTTAGTATACCCGCCTGTCACGCGGGAGACCGGGGTTCGATTCCCCGTCGGGGAGCCTCTGGCGCAAGACTAATGACCGTGCCCGGAAAAAACAAATCATTATGGAAAATTTAACAAGTCTCAGGACTTGCTAAATAAGGCCAAGACCGGCTCCTGGTTGTAGTGCCGATGATGATGATGATGATATATGCATATATGGTCTGCAAAAACTGAACAGTTACTTACGGTTATTCATCATTTATGTGAAGCAAAAACAGGTTGGAGCCAAAATAGAACCTTGAGGCACCCCGGAATTATCAGGATACAGATCCGAAGACTCGCCGTCTACAACAACCCGTTATCGATCGATTTTTGAGGAAACTTTTCGTACAGTCGCAAAGCTGATGAGAAAGTCCATATGAACGAAGTTTGCTCAGCAATCCCCCGTGCCAGACGCGGTCAAAAGCTTTGGAGATATCCAATGCGACCCCCCATGACGAACCATGCCTCTCAATCGCAGATGTCCATATATCGGTTATAAGGGTCAAATGGTCTCCCGTGAACCGCCTGCCACGGAATCCGTATTGAGGATCATTCAGAAGTCCCCTGCACTCCAAATATTTAATTAACTCGGCGTTGCTGACCTATTCCATCACCCCAGACAACATGGTCAGTAACGCTATCGGCCGGTAATTTTGTGGGAGACACTTTTTCGCCTTCTTTGGGATTGGCTGCACCCGAGCCAGCTTCCAGCAGATACGAAATGTCATCCATGCATAAGATAAGCGGAAGAGCCTGCAAAGAACCAGCCATAGTTCTGGAGCACAGTTTTTAAGGCATTTCTCATACTGCTGGTATTCCGTCCGGGCTGGTTGCCTTCTTACAGTCCAGTTCATATAGAATGCGTTAGAGAGTAGGCGGGCGAAACCTTATATCTCGCATCGAAGACCGTGCCGGCGCGATCACAGGTGGTTCCAAAACGCCGGCATCGAGGTTTGAATTCGCGAAAATTAAATTTGCGAACACATTAGCTTTATCCTTTTAATTTGTGACTAGTGTCCCACCGCTCGTCACTATCGGAGAAAAAGAGGAAGGAGGGAAGTTTATAGCGTTTGAAATAATAGTGAAGAAGAACGTGTGATTCGAACTCACGCTATGACAGTTTGAATCACCAAAAATTGAACCTAAGCGTTACCCATCAGGCTACTGGCCGATTTTAGAATTTGATTTTTAAACTCGACTATACTCCACTGATGTGAATTATTTTTGTTATCGCTATGGTATACGGCCCTGATGTATTTTCTTATTCGATTTTTTTTTGTTCGGTGCTCTTCACTATTTTGCTTGTGAATTGTGTGTGTATCTGTTAGAGTCGCCACAAGTTACTACTGACAGCCCTTGTCATTGACCAGCAGGAACGCGAACCAGTTAAGCACTCAAGGAGTTTATTGGTCACTTTGTCGTTGTCAACCTTCTACGCGGTATTAATTGCCCGATTGCACGCGTTTCTGTTACGAACAAAATTCGTTCTGTTAACCTCGGTGGGATTGGAGCGTCATTGTTTATAAGCTCTTTTTGTTGCCAGTGTAATCTGCTCGAATTTTTTTATCAAACCAAGGTGTATCAGATGAATTTGGTTTGATGAAATGCGGAATGTAGATCTCCATCGAGAGAAGAATAATCTCCGTGATCGACTCCGCACATGCGTTAACATCGGACTCTCCAAAGCACACCTCCGACCACGGAAAGGATGCGAAGAAATCTCGCAAATCGTTCCAGTTGACAGCCCCATTTCTCATTATATGGTGAAGCTACCTAGGTTGGTTATTCCCTTGAAATGCAAGTGGTTGCGTCACCGATACCAAATAGTGATCTGAGTTCCCTAGCGGCGCAATAAGTTACACGGTATAACCGCTCGGCCCGGATGTCAAAAGCTGATCCAAGGTGTTCGTATAATCACTTCGGACATCGGACACTCCCGTAGGTTCCTCCACAAGTTGGTTATTCGCTTCAAATGCAATTAGTTGCGCGACAGATACCAAGCAGTGATCTGAGTTTCACAGTGGCGCAGCAAGTTACATGGTATAAATGCCCCCATCGGATGTCAAAAACAGATCCAGGGTGTTCGCATAATCGACTCGAGCATCCGGCACTCGCATTGCATCTTGAGTTTCAGAAAATTGAAGTCGCAGCGAAGATCGATTAATCTGCATATATATATATATATATATATATATATATATATATATATATATATATATATATATATATATATATATATATATATATATATTTTTTTTTTTTTTTTTTTTATTTATTATATACAAAGTGGTGTAAAAAAGTTATTTTAAGTTGTCCATAAACATCAGAGGACAATGCCCTCAATACTATTGGCAAAGAAAAGCACCGAGTGTCAACAAATTGAAATGGCAGAAAAATGAATGTTTTGTTTTCACGCGAAACGCTGACACAAATGAGCGTTCAAGGCCCCCTTAAATGTCAAAGCACAATGTCCAAAAAAAAAACAAAGAAAAGAACATGTCAAACCATCTCAGACTCAAATGTCAGGAGATTGAAGTCATAACTAAATTCGGGTCACATGTCCCAATTCTAAGTTGCTTCCTAAAGCGATATTCATATAGAATCTTCTATTTATAACCAAATATCATTATGGCGACGACAATATTTATTGATATAATTGATTAATACCACATGTGTTCTACAGCCTTTTGGCCTCGCGTGTATACAGTACCCGAAGTGTCTATATTTATCCATTCTCTAGTTACTATCAGCAAATTAAACTCCAACTTTAAGTTGACTTATGATTGTTTACAGATAACAAAAATAATACCAACGAATGTTCCAAAAATAACTTTGTATTACCTAAGTACACAGTTTAAGTACGCCAATCCACCCCGTGTTAAACAAGAAAACTTATTTTTGACTATGACAACTTGAGTTTTATATTTTTAGGTGGTTTACGATATGGATATTTAAATTAGATCTCCAGACGCTTTCAGTCTTTACTTTTCAGATCTTATTTTAGACATTCATTTCTGGTGTTTGTGTGAGAAGCCTTTATTTGGTAAATCTTCAGTCAATATGTGTATATCTTTAATTGTTTCATTAATTTGGAACAGTTGTATTTGGACATGTGTATTATGAAGGCTACGTACAGTTAAACATACTTTATTACAGCACAATGTAGTTCTAAAAAAAAACAAAGTTCTTTGCCATTTCCAAACTAGAATCAGAAATTGCTTAAATGTTGGAAAATTTTGTTTTATATGTCACGTACGTAGAAACTCGTTTTTTTGGAACCCTTACATGTCAAAGTATACTGTAGACGATTAAAGACTGAGAAAGTACAGAAGGGAGTAATCGACGTACATTTCCTTTCAATGTCTGAATGGCGAGGAAACTCATAACCGGATAGGGCGTTCCATGACCGTGAGATTCAACTCAATAACGATTCTCTGTTTTTTTTGCGACTGAAGTTAATTATTAAAGTCCATTGTTCTGCATTAATAGATTTTGGGGTATTGTGGCAAATTTGGGATATTTTCATGAATTTCAATTAGACAACGAACCGTAATAGTGTCGTAAGAGAAGAAGATACACGATATTTTACTTCCATTGTGTAATACTTGAGCTCCTAATAACTTTCAATAAGAAGTCGTTTTTTTCGAGGCACCTGACAAAATATGAGGTTACTTTTATAACATGCGTACTATAACTATGAAAAAAGAATGTGTGTTACGGAAGAAGCTTAGAGACGTGGTTTGGATGCACATTTATCTTCAATGCTTAGTCGAAGTCCAGCTTAGGACGAGTATTATCACATATTATCTCCCTGCACAGACTGTGCTCACATATTTTGAAATATTGCTACGCGTGCTTCTCAGCGCAATAATATAGCGCTGTACCAAGAGCGGGTACTCTCTTCTAAATTTCAGTCTCTTGTTTTTTTTTTTTTTTTGACCAAATGTGGGTTGGTATTTCGACCACCAACGGCAGGTTGTTTTTTGATTTAGATGCATTAATTTTCACTTGATAGAAAAATTCTCCTTAGTACGAGGGCAGGTCAATAAGTCTTTAGAAAATGAGGACGATTTTCTTTTATTTTCTCATTTATCATCATCATCATCATCAGCACTACAACCGGGAACCGGTCTTGGCCTTATTTAGCAAGTCCTGAGGCTTGTTAAATTTTCCATAATGATTTATTTTTTCTGGGCAAGGTCATTAGTCTCGCGCCAGGGGCTCTCCGACGGGGAATCGAACCCCGGTCTCCCGGGTGACAGGCAGGTATACTAACCACTATACTATCGAGGAGCCCATTTTCTCATTTAGCTGACCTAATAATGACGCATAATACTGTCCAGTTATCGTCTGTCCTTTTTCAAATAGTCAATGAATATAATACCACGTATATCCCAAAACACAGTAGCCATAACCTTTCCAGCTGATTTCGCTGCCTTTGCCTTCTGTGGAGTACAGTCGCTTTAACAATCCGCTGTTTAGAACGTTTTGTTTCGGGAGTGTAGTGTTGTATCCATGTTTCTAATCTGCGCAGAAACTCATCTGGGTTGCGATGCATGTGCTCCAAAAGACCCTTAGAAAAGACCACGTCGTTGCGCTCATTCTCAGCTGAAAGCAAATGCGGTATCCATCTCATTTTTTTCATACCCAATTTATCATGCGAAATTGAAACATGAAACGAATTGAAAATTGATAGATACCTAGTGACGAATGATGCTTACTAAAAACAGGCCATTCGCGATGCTACGAGTGACATCGTAGACGTTTCTAAGGACTTATTGACCCACCCTCGAAGATTTTGGCAATAGGAATTCAATGAGTTAAGCTTGCACTTCTCTTTGATATTGAAACCCATGCGTCTGCAAAGAACCACTGTATAAAGCGATGTTTAGGCTGGTGGGGTCATTGGTCCGTTTATCTTCGGAAACCAAACCGAACAAACAGTGGCTGTGAACTAGGAATCCTGGCGTAACATAAATGAGTCTATTAGCGTTTAGTAATGGTGATCAACGAGGTTTAACTGTCCACTACGAAAAGGTTTGAATCAAAGTGAATGGTTAGAATTACAAGAGATGTCATCGTATCAAATCACGTATGAATAACAACGGCCAGATGTCGTCAACAAAAACTCCTCAACGAAAAATGTTAAATAGAAAATTCTGGAAATGGATGAATTCTTTCAATGTTTTATGTTGAAGCATCAACACATTGGACCACCAATTCGTGTAAACGAGAATGTTTTTTTTTTTTGTCCAATTTAAGCTGTGGGTTGTTATGTTAATTGGTCGGTTGTATGACTCGCATGGTTTGTTCGATCCTCTTTGATGCTGGCCGGCGAGCCCAAATGGAACACGGATAATTGAATTATTATAACTCAGTATGTTATGGTCCGGTTGTCACGATATTTTGACACATATCTTTTGAAGGTTAGTACTTTCTAAAGATTATTCATTGCAGGCGTCATATCTGAGTTAGTCTTGGGATTTATTCAATGATGTGTAATCTGTACAAAATGCCTCAATACTTCCTTGCCAGTTTTTATACCATAGTACGATCATCTCGTGCAGGGCGGTTGAGTAGCACAGTGAATCGGTCCCTTGAGAAGAAGTCACATATAGTCCTGATTTACTATGGGGAAAAGTTTATAGTAATTGTAGTGACCAATGTGACTCAAGATTCAAACATCAAAAAAGGTTAGGATCAAAGCAAACGATTAGAATCGAAGGATCGACATATCAGACCATGGCCGCTTGAAAATGAGGACGTAATTTCTTACTTCTTAAACTGAATTAGTTATATGTTGGAAACGACACAAGTGGAAGAGAGTCAACGGTATGGATCTGGACGACATGTGGTTTTAACAGGACGGTGCCACATACGACACAGCGAACAACTCTCTTTTGAAACAGCGATACAACTGGCCACATCAAGATCAAGTGATCTGATCAATTTAGACTTTTTTCTTTGCGGTCGTTGTGTGTCCGTAAGTCTAACATCATACAAGAGTTAAAGGCATGTATCGGCACCCCGGATAAGTAATTACTTACTACGCCAGGTCATCGAAAATTTAGATAAGTGGAATGAGATAAAGAAGCCACCTGCGCCGGCTGAAGCAAGCGGTGGAAACTTGCAAATCCAACCAAAACAAAGCTCGCCTACAGATATAAGCAGGGTCCTGGGTTAGATCAGTAATGAGTCACCCAACTACAATTGGTTTACAATTGCCCAAAAGAAAGAAAGAAGAGGGGTGGGAGGTTGGAGCGTAAAGAGGCTCCAAAAAATGATACCGGGAAACCCAACATTATAAAAAAAAAGAGGCCACGCCCGGGCACTATAATAATATCCAAAAACCCCGGTTTTGATATTATACTGTAATCCTGAGTATAGAGTTGCCTGCACTGAACACGATTCCAAAGGAAGCGGTAAAGAGTTTAAGAAGGAAACCAGATGGCACGCAGGCTGCCATGGTCCCCTTAACAAGAGAAAAAGTTAGCATGTTGCTGGCTACAGGTTATCTACGGGTTGGATGGGTGAGATGCAGACTTCGAGAACACATCGCTCCCACACGATGTTTCACATGTTGGCAATACGGTCATGTGGCGAAATGCTGCAAATCCGAAGAATGTCGTTCGGAAAACTGTTTGAAATACGGTGGAAAAGGCCACAAAGCTGTAATCCAAAACCCGAATGCATGTTCTGCGAATCAGGGTGCGAAGGCGGTACACACCACTCAACAGGAAGTTACAATGCCGACCACTGAAAACACGATGTCCAATCTCCTGAATAAAGATGGACAGGTTTAAGTGCATTCAAATGAACAGAAATCATTGTGGATCTGCACAAGATCTCTTTTCCCAATGAGCAGTACAGGATGCCTGGCACCGGTACTATTACATTGGAGGAAGACAGCAGTGCAACAGCGGCATCTGGACAACTGGAAATCCCCTCATAGAATGCAGAAGTGTCCAGCGCAGGAAGGATTTGCCTATGCTAAGATCAGAGGAATTCACTTCTACTGTTGTTACGCTCCGCCAAGGTGGGAAATAGAATAATTCAACTGCTTTTTGGACAGGGTAATACAAGAAGCTAGAAATAAGAGTCCACTTATAGTTGCTGGAGATTTCCATGCTTGGGCGGTAGAATGGGGAAGCACAGGGACCAACTGTAGAGGCCAGGTATTACTTGAAGCCTTCGCAGTTCTATATGTGTTGCTGCTAATGGTGGTGCTGATGACACCTTCATAAACGACGGAGGCCTGTCCAGAATCGACATCGCATTTGCCAGCTCCATGTTGGCAAGAAGTATGGAGTGGAAGTTTTGGATACCTACACCCATAGCGGCTACCAAGCCGTGATGTGTATGTGTGTGTTCAGGTTTCGGTAGGAAGACGGAGATCTTCAAAAGATACCTCTGGACCACTCCAGAGGCATGTCGGATTTTTACTAAAACCATCCCCGCCAGACACACATTCCTGTTGATCGCCGCAGACCTTTCTGAACAATAGATATTCCATAGCGGGGCTCCATGTTGGCAAGAAGTATGGAGTGGAAGTTTGGGATACCTACATCCATGGTGAACACCAAGCCGTTATGTACGAAATATTACCGCACAGGGGATTCATGGCAAATTGGCGAAGAAAACCCAGAAAAATGAGTGGAAAGAGAAGGACCTCAATGCGGAACTGCTCGATTATATACTCGAAGACCAAATCGAACAGTTTGGCGCAGAGCCCGATGCGAACAGACAGGCTGGAAAAGTCATAAAGTGGCTAACTACCGAATGTGATGCTTATATGCCACTACAAAGACAACCAGCAGGGGCAATCAGCCCAGTGTATTGATGGAACCCAGAAATCGCCCTATTGCGATCGGAGTGTAACAGGTTACGAGGCTGGATACAAAGAGCAGGAAACCGTAACACCTATCCACAGTTACATGCAGAATCCGTCAACAAGCGGAAGGACTTAAGGAATGTGATCCGCAGGAGTAAATATGATGCGTTCTGTTCCCAATGGGATGAATTAAACAACAACTCATGGGGCAGCGCTTACAGGATAGTCATGAAAAGACTACACGACAACAGTAGTCAAATGCAAAAACGTAAAAGTGACATGACCAAAATCGTTGCTGTCCTCTTCCCGCAGTATGATGAGGTGTCGTCAGCGCAAGAGGAATGGAACATCACTGAAAGAAAAATACGTTCCGTGACCATCGAAGAAGTGCTCTTGGCTGCAAGGGTTGTTAACAAAAACAAGACCCCGGGACTGGATGGTACCCCTAACGCTGTAGTGAAGAGTGCTTTAACAAGAAAGCTGGAAGTCTTCAGCAGTCTCTTCACAACCTGTCTTTAAACAGGACAATTTCCTAAACGATGGAAAAACAGCGGCTTGTGCTTATACCAAAAGGAGTCAAGAATCCAGAAGCACCATCGTCTTATCGCCCGTTGTGCGTGTTGGATACAAGAGGGAAACTGTTTGAGCGAGTAATTGCCACTCGCCTGGAATAATTCACTGAGGGGCAATGGGGGTCTCTGAATGGCATTATGTGTTCCGGAAAGGTAAATCAGCCGGTAAGGAACTATCTGCGGTGTGCGACATCGGTCGCAATGCGATAGCTGGAGCACGATGGCTAGGAGGTACGAAAAAATAATGCGCGGTGGTGACACTAGATGTTAAAAATGCATTTAACTCGATGGAATCGGATTCTAGAACCACTGGGCGATCTACAAGTCTCACCGTACTTGGTAAGTATACTAGCAAACTATTTCTCGGATAGAAGACTGCTCGATGACACAGGTGAGAGCTCACAGGAATATAAAATAGGGTGCTGTTATGGAATATCATGTATGATGGTGTACTCAGAGTCCATATACCAGAAGTGGTTAGAATCATTGACACTAGATGTTAAAAATGCATTTAACTCGGTGAACTGGAAACGGATTCTAGAAGCGTTGGGCGGTATACAAGTCTCACCTTACTTGGTGCGTATACTAGCAAACTATCTCTCGGATAGAAGACTGTTCTATAACACAGGTGAGGGACCACAGGAATATAAAATAACAGCGGGTGTACCTCAGTACCCTGTATTAGGTCGCTGTTATGGAATATGATGTGTGATGGTGTGATCAGGGTCAATGTACCAAAAGGGGTTAAAATCATTGGGTACGCAGATGATTTGGCGATAACGGCCGTAGCTAAACATCTAGATGACCTGGAGAATATTTGCTCCCAAGCAATCCAGAGCATTAAATGCTGGCTAGATATGGCCGGACTGAAACTAGCTGGACATAAGATGGGGGCAGTTTTAATAAGCAGCCGCAAGAAACTTGAACACCTTGATTTGAAATAGAATAGAATAGAAGGACAAATAGTCAGATTGAGTCCCTATGTTAAATATCTTGGTGATAAACCCGATAACAGGTTGACCTTCAAGGAAGACGAGCGAAAAAACGGCAAGAGTATGCAAAGTTTTGGCGAAACTGCTGTGGGGAACAAGTATGGTGTGCAGGCGTACTGCACCGGGTTCCCTTCTTCCTCCATCATAATACCGCTGTAAATAGTCAACAAGTATCCGACGGTCGCGCACCAAACACCACGGCAAAATGTTCGCCAAGAGAAAACATCAACAGGAGCAATTAATCGAAACACACTGTTATTGCTGTTTACTAATTAAAAAGTTACTTTATTGATTCATTAATTTTAAAAAAACATGAATTAAAGGCACTTGTAATCTTTCACATATCTTAACCTAAGCGTTCTCATATCGTTATTAATTAAAAGGTTACTTTATTGATTACTTAATTGAAAAATAAAGGAATTAAAGTCACTTGGAATCGTTCCAATGTACACAATTCACGATTAGGTGGGTAAACGTTTATTACTCATCCCGCGGTAGAATTTCGCGTCCCGCAGCGCTACGGGGGCGAAGTTGGAGACCCGACCGGCTCAGTCGGGTGATGGAAAAAGACTCTTCGAGGATAGAACTCTGACTTAAATTCAATCCTCAATTAATGGTGTGGTGAATATCCACTCGGATAAGGATATGTTTACTTATCACAAGAGATAAAGTAAAGTAAAGTCTCTCTTTGTGGAATAGAAAACCAGATCTCGTAATGAAGATCATGGTGTATGGGTGCATGTGTGATCGTGAAGATCACATTCGTTTTCTCATGAAACAAGGCCATGGAAAAACAAAGCTAAAAGACGGTAAGGACAAAGGGATTGTGAAGATCATTGTTTGTGATGTGCATTGCGGCTAAATAAATAGACGCCGATCGAGGAAATGGTGCTAAAAAGAAAGATGGGACAAGAGCATCATAAAAGTCTTGGATGAGTGATGCCCTTGCGTAAATAGACGCATAGCCATTAGAGAAAGGTGCTAATGGATTGGGATACTTTATACAATGAAAATTGTATATCGTATCTTGGGTCGGTGGAAGAAACGAATCCCTTGTCTGCATTTGTATATGCGGGGTAAATCGCTTGTAGCAAAGCACGAAATTGGTGATTGTTTGTATTTAGGAAATGGTGGAGATGCGGTAATTGCTTGTCGATTGAACAAACGAATCGCTGGTCGGTTTGTTGCAGCTGTAAAAAGAAGCTGTCCGACATAGCTTTGCATGATGGCAAAGGGTGCCGAATTGTTTGGGATTTATGATGCATATGCACATTAAAGAATTCTTTTTAGGAATTTTAGATAATGCGTTGTATGCATTAAATGGCATTGGAAAAGGAAATGTTTTCAAGTGCCAATGCAATTGCATTGGCGAAAAACAATGGGAGTTGGATTGGATGAGAACATTCGACATTGCAGCTAAAGAAAACGCTGCGTTGCATGAAGTCTCACAATAGAATCGTCGGAGAATGCAGTCACAATTAGAGCTCTCAAGCCGAAGAGAATGGCAACGAAGGCGGAATTCTTCCACCAAAGGAAGATGGACCCTTACCATGTTACCTGATGTAGAAACCTGGGTGAAAAGAAAACATGGCGAGCTGAGCGACCACTTGACTCAGCTGATATCAGGACATGGATGCTTTCGGTAATACTTGTACAAGTATAAGCATGTGAATCCCCTATATTGCTTGTGTTGCGAAGGCAAAAGAGAAAATGCGGAACACGTACTCGCAGATTGCGTGAGATTCGAGACCGCATGAACGATTTTGGAGAGACATATGACATGGACAGCTACTCCGGCAGGAGTAATAGAATATATGAATACAGTTCCAAACAGACATGGTCCGTAGCAAATGATATTCTATGTGACATGATGCAGCAATTGCGACGAAACGAGCGGAGTAACAGGTAAACTCCGTCCCGCCCCGCGATCGAATATTTAAAAGAAAGTTCCGCGGGGATCAAGGGGAATATGTGCCTGGCGGGAGGTGGTTTTAGTCGGTAAAAATCCGACATGTCTCTGGATCGATCCAGAGGTATCTTTCGAAGATTCTCATCTTCCTACCGAAAACAGAAAAATAAACTTTACTAAATAGTTTATATTAAAAAATTACAAAGAATTTCATCGTATCAAATCGCGCATGAATAACTACGGCCAGATGTCGTTAATAAAAACTGCCCAACGAAAAATGTTAAACAGAAAATTCTAGAAGCGAATGAATTCCTTCAATGTTTTATGTTGACTTTAAACTTTCCCGATTTATTAATGCTATAGATTATCGTGTATGCTGTTTTATATGCTAATGAATAAAGTTTCAGCTATATACAACTCAAAAAGAATAGGAAAAAAACTACCCAAAAGAGCGGATCATTATATGATCCATGGATTCAGTGGTACGAAAACACATTAAACACCCCAGCGCACGTGTTTGGGGAGTTGGTTGTATACGGGCGTATTGTATTTTTAGCATAATTCGAAATTCAGATGTTTCAAATACCTTCAGCTTACTACATATAAACTTAGAATGTTTTATATATAGCTTCGATAAATTGTCTAAAATAAAAACGAGAAACGAATTTCCTTTGGTGGGGCAGGTTTTATTTTTATATAAATGTTTTGTATTTTATTTTAGTGGGTGAATGTTTTGGTCCATTCATAGACGTCAAATTAGTTCTGTTGCTCGGCGAAATAAACAACAACTTACACAAATGATTAATGATATACGGAAAGCTCTTGTGAAAACGTATATTCTCTGTTTCAATCAATGAACGTCGAATTTACTTAATCTCTTATTTATAGATTGTAAATTACTCCCTTGTATAATTATACAAACTACTCTACAAAAATTTAAATTCGCAATTTCAATTTACGCGAATAGCAAATAGTTTCTTTTATATGCCAAAGAGCATAGCTTCAAATTAGATAAAGACGAAGATTATGTCATTCTCACAAAATATCTGGCAAATCCTTGTATGACCAGCCATGTGAAATTTATTAACTTAAAAGCATTGCAATAAAAACGAAATAAGAAAAAAACGCTGGTAGAGAACAACATCACGCGACCGATTTGTAACAAGTTAATTTATTAAAGACTTGATAATTTAATTAAATACTCACGGGAATTTCCTATCCTTTGAAGTTAATTTATAGCACAGGTTCTCAGCTACTAATAAACGAGTTATTTGCGTTTTGCGAGGTATGAACGCAGTCAAGGTTGCTCCGGCAAATATTGGGCTATTATTTTGGAGTATATCAACGATGGAAATTGAAATCGCGCCATTAAATGTTCTGTGGATGACAAGATGAGGCACGGAACTAAATGGTATAAAAATAGATTTTTATTTCATCCGCGTCAAAATAATTTCCAGGAAGACTTGCTTTTCCGGCAATTGAAAAGGCGTATGGGTGCTTATTAAATGGTCATCACTAATACATGGAAAGCGACAAATCGAATCCTGCTTGTGTGGGGACCAAGCCGATCGAGTACTATTTTATTATTTTATAATTTTGAAATGGAATTAAAGCT
Organism: Microdon myrmicae; assembly: GCA_963931805.1. Lineage (NCBI taxonomy): Eukaryota > Metazoa > Arthropoda > Insecta > Diptera > Syrphidae > Microdon > Microdon myrmicae. The sequence continues at coordinate 112,060,401 of OZ007502.1, forward strand.
TTAACATTAACATATCGTTGAAGTTCATTATGGCATTATGACTGGCCAACTTAGTGACATTGCCGTTTTCTCGGAAAGCTTACGTTTTTATTACCAATTTAATAAAATTTTTACGAAAAACCATTTCATGGCACTTATATAGGGTGGCGCAAAATTAATCATCCAATTTGGTTTTTGAATTACTTTTTTACTAAATAAAAAAAAAATTATTTTGAGGGATGGTGTTGAATGTTCGGACACATGAAAACTCATCGATGCAAGAGGAAGCACACATGTGCGCCGCATAATTTGCGACTGAGTCTAGTGGCGTTCATGTGACCCCCACGTAGATGAAGACCATTCATGTAAACACAATTGAAAATCCAATTTCTCAATTCCTTTTTTCCTTTTTGTACACATCAACTCCGATGCGAAGTAGTAAAAAGGTTTGTTAATTTCGTATACGTTGTCCATTCATTCGATTCTCATGAAGTAGCGATTACGACGCATCAACCCTCGTCGCAGGTGTCTTGGTTGGTGGCTTGACGATCAGCATGAATATCGTTCGGGCGACGTGTGCGCTTTCCGGTACAGTCGGGCGGTGGGGAGTTGCTGTCTTTTGGGGTGAGTTTAGACTTCTTACCGTGGTGTGTATGTGTTGTGCAATCGGATTCGAGAGGTGTTCTTTCCTTCGAATCGAACGTGGAAGTTCAGTTGAAAATTAACATTCAAGTGATTATGATATCTCTGAGATGTAGAGACGATTGACTCTCTGAATCAGGATATAGATAAGGTCCCGCAGTGGGGAAGGGCCATTCTTGTCGGCTTCAATGCAACGAAGACACAATATGCAACATTCACAAAGAAAAGTTCGATCATCAGTCCCACAGCTGATGATGAACGGGCAAGCCATCGAATCTGGGAAAAGCATGCAATTGCTCGGCATCACGGTCTGTGAATCAAAAAAACTGTTTTTTCGGATGGGAAAGTGATGGCGACTCCTTTTTGGGGTAGTCATGAAGTTATCTTAATCGATTATCTTCAAAAAGGAAACACCATTACAGAAGCATACTACGCATCCTTACTTGACCAACTGAAGGCAGAATTTGCGAAAAAACGGCCAAATTTGGAGAAAATTAAAATCCTGTTTCACTAAGACAACGCGCCGTCTCACACCTCAGCGGTTGCCATGGCGAAAATCCACGCATTACGGTTTGAACTGCTTGATCATCCGCATGACTCACCAGAACTAGCCCCAAGCGACTTCTTTTTGTTCCCTAATCTAAAAATTGCGCTCGGAGGACAGAGATTTTCGTCAAATGTGGAGGCAATCACCTTCATGAACAGTTATTTTGCAGAGAAAAACGCCGAGTACTATTTGGACGGGTTAGAGATATGGGAGCATCGCTGGGAGAAGTGTGTAGAGTTACAAGGAGACTATGTAGAAAATAAAAATAAAGAAGAAATGTCTTGTGTCTTTGTTAGGTCTGAAACTTTTCAGCCCACCCTCGTATAGTGCGGGGAATGATCGATGAATGATCATACGAAACTGTGAGCTTTTTGGGAGGATTCGGGTCGAATCTTCTCGTTAGACGTACCAACGTAGTTGTACCTCTAATCATCATCATCATCATCATCATCATCGGCACTACAACCGGGGACCGGTCTTGGCCTTATTTAACAAGTCCTGGGGCTTGTTAAATTTTCCATAATGATTTGTTTTTTTCCGGGCAAGGTCATTAGTCTTGCGCCAGAGGCTTCCCGACGGGGAATCGAACCCCGGTCTTCCGAGTGACAGGCGGGTATACTAACCACTATACTATCGAGGAGCCGTACCTCCTTTTTTTTCTAATTAACCAGAGAAAAATGAACTGATCCAGTGTGTTGTTCCTTAAAATGGATGGAAATTCCAGGTTAATGTCCTGGGTTTCGTGTTCTTCGACGGACGAAAATCCGCAACACCCTAAGTGTCCCGCCGGAGTTGACTCTTGGTGTACTTGGCAGTGCAGTAAAGTGCTTGGTACTCTTTCCGCATATGACCATAAGAATCCAATGCGTAAAGATGTTTTCGATGCGGTCAAACCAGTCAAACGAAGAAATAAAAATAAATTTTAAGAAAAAATGTCTTGTGTCTTTGTTAGGTCGGAAACTTTTCAGCCCGCCCTCGTACTTTGTTACAGATGAAATGCCACCAACTACAAACATTAGATAGTGAATTGCTGTATAAACTTTGGGTTGCAAATAAAGAGTTTTTAATCAAAAGCATATAATTTGTTGTCCACCAAATCACTAAGTTAAGAGTCTTTGAGGGCACATGTATTATAACAATTGGCATGTTCACCAAGACGGGTTCGCCATCCCTGCTATATCACTGGTAATTCTTATTAGAAAGTATTTTCAACGTTTTCTGCTAATTGAATACAATATATGTAGGCGACACTGAAAAGCTGACACAGTAAGTAAATGACTATAAGAAATCCGTGTACAAGTTTATATCTTCTTAATTAGTTTAATCGACTGTAAATCCACTTTTAAAGGGAGCGGCTGTGAGACACACTCTGGAATAGTTTGAATATCATTGTTATTTACTAAACTACATACCTACAATATACATTCTGTTCTCCAGACCGTAAGTGGCCAAAACGATATCACCGCCGTCTCGGCAAACACACAATGTATCTAATCATATAATTCAACGGATGTAAAAAGCTCTTCTTTGCACCTTCTTATAATCAAATTCAATAACTTCAAATTTGTATATACTGTAGTAATTCAATTACGTTAGTTTTTTTTTTTTTAGTGTTTTTAAGTGGCTATTACATTTTGATTAGCATTTAACACAGTAAATAACGAAATTTCGCGTAAATTATCATTGTTGTTAAAATTAAATTGACTTTAGCAAAAACGTTATACAGCGATGGAATTAGAACCACGGGTTATTTATAACTCCATTCGATTGCGAAATCATTGAGTTAAAGCGAGGCTACAGTTTGATTGATTTTAATTGTTAAATCAATTCATTACCGAGAGAATCAAATAGAATATCTTTTAGTTAAATTTATGGTTTTGTTTGTTTTACTTTAAACCAACAAATCTGCGAATTATATTACAAACACTGATATTGCTTTTATTCGAAATTGATTAATTAAATTAAACCAGACTTGATTGGTGAATAATCAAGTGAACTGAAAGTACGTAAGGATCAGAGAGACATAGACGAAGTGGAGAAAGGGATATAAAGGAAAACACGGCGCATAAACCACTCAATTGATGTAAATAAATCTCGTTAATGTCGTTCAAATGGGGCACCACACATCGCACAATGGATTAATTTCGAACAAAATCATGTATCACTCTCGCGAAATGTACAACACAACCGTGTTCTCGTTTTCACGAACCCGAATTAAATAACAAAACATCATAATTGTCTCATAGATACACATGTGACTGCGGGATGATGGAAAAACGGCACCAAAAGCAAAACAAACAACAAGAAAAAAAGCCACGAAATTCAAAAATTCACACTGACACTGGCCGTTGAACGATGATTTTATAAATAGACACTTTCTTCACCTAGCTGAACGGTTGTTCACCATCCCCCTTCTATTGTGATGGTTCGGCATGTAGGGGGGGTTTTTGCGCCAGGTATCCTCCCGATAAAGCGACAAATCAACACCTGTTATGTGAACGAACACAACACCAGCGCAAACGTGCCAGTGTGTTCGATGAATCTTTTAATTCGCGGATTTTTATTTATAATTTTCGACGTGTTATCTGTATCTTCTTTTAGTTGGTCGTTCCGCTTTCTGTTTTTAAATCGCACTGACGTGTCAAATAGGAGCTGTTGGTTTTATTTTTATTTATTTACGTTTGCCTCGTTCTTACTTGTTGGTTTGTTTTGTTTCTATTTTTGTGTGTTTGTTTGCTTTTATATTTCTTGTTTTTAATTATTTATGACTGAATCAACAGACGATTCGAGGAGAAATTGCGTTCTAAAATTCACTAATTGTGGTACACACACGTCCGAACCGAACGATGTATCTGCGACGACTGAGCGAACGCTTGTTGAACCTGAAACTGGAAATTCAATTGAGAAAGTACTTGGGGTGACCGCCTGCATATCCGCCCGCACAGGGAGGCCAGGCAACGTCTTAATTCCGACTATGAGATCGCTCATAATAGCCACAAGTACACAGAGAATGAGTTAGTGCTACAAATTGTTAGTCGCTGTGGTTTCGTTCCTTTTTTCCAATAGATTCTTTTTGGTTTCTAATGTCGAAAACACCATCAACGAGGGACTTCTATGCTTCAAGGACACTGCAGTTTTGAATCCGGAATCAAAAAATGGGATTTTAGTACGTAAATTGATATTGCATATTAATTTATTGCTGTTGTAGAAGAGTTGTTCAACTATTTGATTGGATCCTTAACCCATTTGCAACTTTACCATAAAAAAACTTCAAAAATGTCTCAACTGTTTATGTTTCGGGTAGAAGTTTATTGTCTGTTCTCATTAGAAACAAGTTACAGGGTCATTAAAACTACTCATTTTCCTCACAATAAAAATGAATTTAACTCAAAAAGTCTAAAACTTTAAAATCATCAAAAAATTGTGAAACATTAGTTTTTAGTTAGTTTGATGGTTCTTAAAGTTCTCAGTACATAATGGTATTTTGCAAATATCTCATTGGAAATCGGGTTTTCTTCTAAACGCATATAATGCAGTCATTTTAACATCTTCGCATCTCTTTATTGACCTGTAAGTAGGTCATTAAAACATACTCACAGCTAGGAGTGTGGCCTGAAAAGTTTCCGACCTAACAAAGATACAAGACATTTTTTCTTAAAGTCGATTTCTGTGCGCTCCACAAGATAATCCAACGGATCACATTCATTTGCGGTTCATCTTCCAACGGCGCGAACATCTCTGCATCAGAACCTGTTCGGTAGCAGAGCGGGAAAGCTGTGGAGTTTCCTCCCCACGCGAGTGTCTCCGAAGCGTTACACCTGCAACCGTATAAGAGAAACTACAACAGTTATTTGGTGGCATCTCGGGGCGCCGTGGCAGCGCTATTTGTTTTTTTTTTTTGTAACACTAACGCGCGCAAAAAAGGGGATTTTGAGGTACCCTCAAATGTCAGAGCACAGCGCGAGCGGATGGAGTGACCAGATCCCGATTCACAGACCGTGATGCTGAGCAATATCATGCTTTCCCCAGATTCCATGGCCTGGCCATTCGTCATCAGCTGTGGAACTGATCATCCACTTTTCTTTTTGAATGCTTTTTTTTACACTAACGCGCGCACAAAAGGGGATTTTGAAGTACCTTTAAATGTCGGAGTACAGTGCGAGTGGATGGAGAGGAGGTGGGTAAGGAAAGGAGGTGTCGATGTATATTGGTCTTGAATTCTGGACACCCAACGACCAGGAAACACATGATCAGACAGAAGATTCCACATTCGTGCGGTTCGGCCAAATAATAACTCTATGTTTATTTGTGCGCCTGAAGTCCAGTTTCAACGTGAACTGTATCGCGGGAAAATGTCTGAAGGGGCGGAACATATTCAAAACGTTCAGTTGAACAACGAGCGCGGTAATACCTATAGAAAAGAGATAAGCATGATACCTTGCGCCCGTGTTCTAACGACAGAATTGTTGTATATTGTCCCTGTGCGAGCGGATGGAGTGGAAGTGGATAAGGAAAGGCGGTGTCGATGTATATTGGTCTTGAATGTTTGAACATCACACAACGACCAGGAAACATGATCAGGCAGAACATTCCACATTCGTATGGTTCGGCTAAATAATGACTCTATTTTTATTTGTAGGCGTGAAGTCCACTTAATAATAACCTTGCCCGTAAAAATTAATTATTACGGAAAATTTAACAAGCCTCGGGACTTGCTAAATAAGGCCAAGACCGGATCCCGGTTGTAGTGCCGATGATGATGATGATGAAGTCCACTTTCAACGTGAACTGATGCGCATTCACAGATTGACGGGTATCTAGGGAAAACGTCTGAGGGGGCGAAACACATTCAGCAAGCTCAGTTCAGCAACGACCATGGTAATATATATAGAAAAGAGATAGGCATAATACGTTGCGCCTATGTTCCATTGACGGAATTGATCGACTTACGGCTGAGTCCCCAATAAATTTCACTGCTCGTTTTTGCATCCTGTCGAGCACGTGTAATGGTGTTTTAGATGCGCCTGACCAAATATGGGAGTTGTACCTAATTTTTGGGCGAATATACGCCTTGTAAATAGTGGCCAGGTTGGATGGAGTGAAGTATTTTTTGCATCTCTTAAGGAACCCCATACATTTGGCTGCACTTCTCGCAGCTTCAAATATGTGGTCGCTCCAGTTAAGAGTCGAATTAATTCGAGTGCCAAGGGTTGATAGTTCCTTGGCTTCGTCGATGCAAGTGCCGTTCATCGACAGTATATTTACTTTAGGGTTCGCCTTCGACGACAAGAGGCAGCACTGAGATTTTAAGGCATTGCATTCTACTCGGTTAGATAATCCTCACCGATATATCTTGTTGAGGTCTGAGTTCAATGTATCAAGCATAAGTTGCTCGTTGGTAATGACGTTCGAAGAATTCGGTCGGGAGTGTTCGTATGAGTATAAGAAACTCAATGTGCTATCATCAGCAAACGAGTGAATTGGGTTGTTAGTAATTGACAAGAGGTCATTTATAAAGATCAGGAAAGGAGTGGATGAGAGTACCAAACCCTGGGGAACACCTGCATTAATTTGATGGGAGACAGATTTGACACCATCAAGAACCACTTGAATTGAACGGCTAGAAAGTCTCTTATCTATTGGATCAGGGAATTGTCCACCCCATAGGAATGCAATTTACATAGAGCCAGTAAGTTAATTTAAGAACTGTGATTGTAGAAGAGGGTTTAACATTTACCCCTAATATTATACATGTAAAAAGAATTAGGAAAATAAATGTGGTTTAAAAACTAAAAAAAAAAAACCATTATAACCGATATACGGACATCTGCAATTGAGCGGCATGGTGAGTTAAGGGCGGTCGCATTGGATATCTCCAAGGCTTTTGAACGCGTCTGGCAGGGAGCATTGTTGAGCAAGCCTTGTTCATATGGACTTTCACAGCAGCTTAGCGGCTGGACGAAGAGCTTACTCGAAAATCGATCGATTCGGGTTGTTGTAGACAGCGAGTCTTCCGATCTGTATCCAGTTTACTCTTGGGTGCTTCAAAGCTCTATTTCCCTTCACATAAAGGATTTGTTGAAGTCGACGGATAACCGAGTGCTCAGTGGATAACACTACACTTGTTTCCTCTTTTTCGAGTGATCGGCCGATTAGTGCACCAACGTAGCGCCAACTGAGATGTAGCCAGATCGTCTCTCTGAATCGGGATCTGGATAGGTCATACAGTGGGGAAAGGCCAATCACGTCGTCTTTAATGCAACGAAGACACAATATATAACAATTCTGTCGTTAGAACACAGGCGCAAGGTATCATGTCTATCTCTTTTCTATAGGTATTACCACGGTCGTTGCTCAACTGAACTTTTTGAATGTGTTCCGCCCCTTCAGACATTTTCCCGCGATACAGTTCACGTGGACTTCAGGCGCACAAATAAACATAGAGAGTCATTCTTTGGCCGAACCGCACGAATGTGGAATCTTCTGCCTGATCTTGTGTTTCCTGATCGTTGGGTGTCCAGACATTCAAGACCAATATACATCGACACCTCCTTTCCTTATCCACCTCCTCTACCCACTCGCACTGTACTCTGACATTTAAGGGTACTTCCAAATCCCCTTTTGTGCGCGCGTTAGTGTGAAAAAAAGCATTCACAAAGAAAAATGGATGATCAGTTCCACAACTGATGACGAATGACCAGGCCATCGAATCTGGGGAAAGCATGAAATTGCTCAGCATGACGGTCTGTGAATCGGGATCTGAAGAAGGTCCTGCAGTGGGGAATGGCAAACTCTCGACTTCAGTGCAACGAAGGCACAATATACAACATTCAAGTGGATCATCGGTTGATGATGAATGGTCAGGCCCTAGAATCTGGGGAAAACATTAAATTGCATACACACGTGTCCTACATCTTCAGGTCCGTATCAGGAAAACTGAGTTATCTTTTTAGTGCCAAGAAATATTTTACTCCGGCCCAACTTTCTCTCCTGTATAAATCCCAAATTACACATGCGCTCGAATATTTTTCTCATGTTTGCTTAGAACCGTGGGCAGACACAGAGCAGAAATGACATCTCAGGCCGCGAATGTTGCAATAATCGACATAAATTTCCCGTGCTTTTTTTTCTTTTACTTCTCACGGGAAAGGCAAACCTATAGCGCATCAGAGCGCAAAGATGCAATTTTTTCTCGACCGGGTCCATTAGTCAAGCTCCGAAATATGCTCAAAGATTTCTCCCAACCATTTCACGAAGCCTACAGCATCAACTACCTACCACTCAGTAATTGTGCCGAACTGCACACTAGCAAGAGTCGTCACTTGAACCTAGAATTGCACACTCAAAAGCAAGACAAATCCTCCTTACCAACTCCACCATTGAGGCGGCCTACACGGAAAACCAATAGCGAAGAAGTGAAGATTGCTCTTCAAAAAGGATGCAAGTCAGGACCAGCGATACATAAGTGAGAGCAACCACTGCAGGTGTTATGCCTTTGTAGTAGGTACTCAAACACCAACAACTTTCCAAAGATTATAAAATAATCGAGAGCATCGATGGCCGAGGGACGCAACAGAGCCATGAAAAACGAGGAAAACAGACACAAGGGAAGGAAATGGTAGAAGGTTTTTCCGCACTCCACCTCACTCGCGTATATATCTTCGCACGTTGGGATGTTGCGAGATCCGTTTGCTTGCTTAGAATTGCACAGATAATTTTGCACTGCACTCGGACTCGCCTGTGGGGATCCGTTTGTTTGCTTAAGATCTTACAGTATGACTTGTCGCGTGACCCGATAGTGCAATTGGGTATCTTGTGTTTATTTAAGATACCCAAAACGGATTGCATAGTTGATCCGATGGTACGGGTCACGAGGCAGAGGCACACCTACTGTCTTGTCAGCGGTCAGGATTCAAATTTGGAAACGAATGGAGGAAACGTCACGAAACTTCATATATAAACTAGTGACAGATCAGCCTCTCGAAATGACTCATGGCGCCCTAGTGGCGCCACCTAGTGAAAAAACCCGAGACTTTTCACTCCATGTACTAAACCGAATCGTCTTCCTGCGTCCAGAATCGAATCACATATTTAACTTAGCTTGATAGTCTTTACTCCGTGCATAAAAGCTTCAGATATTCATTGTAGGTTCTGGATGTGCCGTGCGGAAACCAATCTGTTGCAATGATGTCAGTGGGTTTTTTTTTTTTTTTTTTTAATATTTTAGTGCCTGTGACTTGTTCATGGTTTTGTTGTTCATATCGTCGTTAATGTCTTTTTCCTCCCGGCATGAAACGATTTTCCCAAATTTGCACAAGAGTTGATGTTACCATGCCGATCCGCCGCCATTTTTCGGCAGGTGTCAATGAGGTGAGGTTACGTTAGGGCCAGAGCACAGGCTGCATGGTGATTGCTGAAACTTCAAGGATCGTAACTTAAAAACTCGCCATATGTATTTGTGTTTGCAGCGCAAAGGGTGTTAAATCCACACAGATATAATATTGCAGTGAGGAAATTCAAACACGTAGTTCTAACAAAACCTAAACACACTATGTACTTCGAAAATTTCATGGAATTTTTTTTTTCTTTACAATAAGAACAGTCACTTCCAGGGTAGCAAGTGCTGGATTAAGGTAACAAAAATACAGTTTATTTCGCGAGCGACGGGGGTTTGGATTCCAATATATCCAAAATTCTACTTCTCCCAAGTCAACCACAGGTCAACTGGGAATCAATACCAATTTCTACAAAAATAGAGTATCCTTAAAATGAAACATGTTCATTATCGCGCGTCAGCATAGTTATGTAAAAATCCCAAAATCATAAAAACCACATGAAAGTCATCACCATCTAAGCGAATTATTCGACACTACTCATCATTTGAATGGCACGACAATCTTTTCGGATTACTAACAATTTTCATGACCCTTTTTCAGTTTCATTCCGTTTTTTGTGAGAAGCGTTTAAGTGGAGTGGAATTGCGTGAATATGAAATGGCGAATAGTAACATGCCGGTAGTGATAATTAACAAGATATACATTGAAAACTTCGTACCACCCACAATAAGTCGTCTTGCCTGCGAGAAGTACAGGGTGGGGCTGTGGAACACGCGGATTTGGATTGCGCGTCTGGAAGTGAAGATTGCTCCAAAGATGGTAAAAATTGAATGACTCGAAATAGCGGTGCATAAAGTTTTCCTTCAGTGTGATTTAGTCACCATTATGGAATGGACGAAATCGTAGCTCGCATTCACTATCAAACCATATCATTTCCAAGACGCGTCGTCTCCTTTAGAGGAGACGTGCTCTAGCCAATACAGTCATGCTATTAGCCGCCTGCCCTTATTTATCTGAGGCTACCCTAAATTACTTGTTTACAAAGATCGCCCGAAAATCCTAGCCTACCTAAAGGACAGCATTTATCAAGCCTACATTGATGTGTTGAAAAGAGTTGAACGATTTCGACAAATGTTATGTATAGACAATAATGGATCATATACTCTTTAAAACGATGTTATTAAATAAAATAAATAAATCTTAAATGTTATACTTGACAGTGGAAAAAGAGTTAAATCGATATCTGCGTTACTGTTTTTAAATGAATTTCTAAATCAGTAAGTTCTTATGCCCCATCCAATATATAGCATAAAAAATGCATTTTGCTTTCTTACAAAACACTCACCTTTTGCTTTCAAAAATGGATTCTCTTCGTTGCATTTGAAACTCTTTGAATGTTTGGTCAAGTCTAAGGACTCACCTGAAAATAAATAGATTTTACATCAAATTAGTATTGTCAATCTCTTGGAATGGAAAATGTATTCGAAATATGCCATAAAAGTTGGTCTATTAAAATAAAAAGAAGGAGTATAATACAAAACGAGAACAAAGTATTCATATAATAACATGGTATACTGGGCGCAGGGGGACTATTAAGGGGTTACACTCACGAATTAATTCAACTTTTAACTGGAGTAACCTCATAGGGCAAAATGTATGGGATTTTTTAAGAGATGCAAGAAGTACTTTACCTCATTCAACTTGGTTACTATTTACAAGGCATACATTCTTCCTAAACTCGAATTCAATTCCCATATTAAGCCGGTTGCATCCAGAATTGCGCTATACGTGCTCGACAGGATCCAAAAACGACCAGTGAACCTGATTGGGGACGTAAGTATTCCAATTCCATTGTTAGAACATAGGTGTAATGTATAATCTCTATTTCCTTTCTACATGTGTTATTATGGTCAATGCTCAACTGAAGTTGTTAAATGTAGTCCCACTCTCCAAACATTCTCCCACGATACTCGCCACTCAGAAAATGCTCATCAGTTTGCGTTTAAAGTCAGCCTCCGGTGTCCAAACCAACACAGAGAATCATTCTTCAGCCGAACCACACGGGAGTTGTCCTAGACAACAAATATATCTTGCAGGCAGGGCAACAACAATCAAGCTCATCGAATTTACATTTTTTACACTGTCAGCCCTGTAGAATGGAATGGAGTTCGACATAGTTACAGCCGATATCAGCAAGGCTGTTCAAAAAGAACTGCAATAGTTCTTTGGTGGCAACTTGGGGCGCCGAACCGGCGCTATAAGTTCGCCTCCTCCGAGAGAAGTGTAATAATAATAAAAAAATATCTCATAAATTTATACTTTTCAGATTGTCCTTGCTACCTGCAAGGTAGAGTGTACAGTGTATGTTTTAGATCCCCGATATCTAACACGTTCCTGGCTACCGCCGATGCCCCCCCCCCCCCCCCCCCCCCAACTCCCTCTTTATTTTAAACGCAGACGACATTGATAGGCTCATCAAGCATCCCTTTGCATCCCTCTATACTCACAACGCAAAATTCTATAACACAATCTAAATTCCAACATGACCACATTATTCTGCACAGATTCAAACATACATTGTGTCAAATATAACATACATTCGGTCAAGTTTGACCGCTTTCTGTCACTTAGTTTGGTTTACATCTGCTGTCTTCATCCAAGAATACATCAAATTTTCGTCTACTCGAACTTTCTAATTTATAACGCCTGCGTGTTTCTCTGTGCTGAAGACATAAAGTTCTCCAAGACCACTTGATTTTGCACATGTTCAAACATACATTGTGTCAAATGTCTACTCGAAATTTCTAATTTAAAATTTCTGCGTTAGCTTACTGTCAAGTTTCATTTTACCGTGGGTTGGCACCACTGGGGGACACAAAGACGTCAAGTTTGACCGCTTTCTGTCACTTAGTTTGGTTTACATCTGCTGTCTTCATCCAAGAATACATCAAATTTTCGTTTAATTGAGGCTTGTGACGATATGATATTCCCTATTGCTGAAGGCGATAAAATCTTGATGTTTAAACAAATAAATACCTATATACATAAATAAACAAATAAATAAATAAATACCTAAATAAACAAATAAATAAATAAATACGTAAAAACATTTTATAAATAAACAAATAAATACCTAAATACACAAATAAATAAACGAATAAATACATAAACAAACAAACATATAAATAAATAAACAAATAAATAAATAAATAAATAAATACCTAAATACATATTATAAATATACAAATAAATATGTTAACAAATAAATAAATAAACAAATAAATAAATAAATACCTAAATACACAAATAAACAAATAAATAAATAAATACCTAAATAAACAAATAAATAAATAAATACGTAAAATCATATTATAAATAAACAAATAAATACCTAAATACACAAATAAATAAACGAATAAATACATAAACAAATAAACATATAAATAAATAAACAAATAAATAAATAAATACCAAATATAAATAAATAAATAAATAAATACCTAAATACATATTATAAATATACAAATAAATATGTTAACAAATAAATAAATACCTAAATACACAAATAAATTATTTTTATTATTTATTGGCCTGTAGGAACCCGGAAGTTCATGACCTCATCGACTCGACTCCGCCATCGTTCCCTGTCCTGTGCGTTCTCCTTCCACGCATCACCATTCGATCCGACCTCCTCTAGGTCAAACCTAACATTGTCCTCCCATCTCCGTCGTGGGCGTCCGGGAGGTCTCTTTCCCGTTGGTCTATCGTCAAGAATTCTATGCACGGTCCTATCGTTCCCCATTCGCGCCACGTGTCCGACCTATCTTAATCTTCGCGTCTTGATTACTCTCACTATTGTAGGTTGGCGATATAGCTCTTCCAATTCGTGGTTATGGAGTTTTCTACATTGTCCTGCCTCCTCGTCATATTTACCTCCAAAGATACCCCTTAGTACTTCATTCTCGAATACGCGGAATTTGTTTTCTTCCCGTTTTGTGAGAGCCCATGTTTCGCATCCATATAGAACAATCGACATGATTATTCTATAGACACGGAGTTTTATGTTACGTGATAGCAGTCTGTATTTCACCAGTTTACTGACTGCGTGCCAACTAGCGTTGCCGGAATACAGTCTTTTGTTAATTTCCGTCGACATTTCGTTACTGGCCGTCAGTGTCGTTCCCAGATATTTAAATTCTTTAACTTTTTGAAATATCTTACCTCTGTCATTTATATGTGTTCCCTGAGGTCCACCCGCCCTCGTCGTAATCATGTATTTTGTTTTTTCTTCATTTATTTCTAGGTCCACCTCTTCTGCCGCTTGCATGATGATTTCACAGCTTTTTCTTACAGTTTCTAGATTATCGCCCAGAACGGCGATGTCATCCCCATATGCGAGCACTTGTGTGACCCCGTTCAGTGATGATCCGGCCATGTTGTCGTCTTGCACCTTTCTGATGACATACTCGAGTGCAAGGTTAAAAAGACAGGGTGATAGACCATCTCCCTGCTTTAGTCTGTCCCGGATTTCAAATGTGTCCACTTTAGAGTCAACATCGTTATTGAGGAAAAATAACGACTAATTTAGCCTCCTAAAAAAGTCGCCATAGGTTCGCCTCTACACACTTCTCCCAGCGATGTTAGTTTCAGACCTAACAAAGACACAAGACATTTCTTCTTAAACTTTATTTTTATTTTCTACATAGTCTCCTTGCAACTCTACACACTTCTCCCAGCGATGCTTCCATCTCTCTAACCCGTCCAAATAGTACTCGGCATTTTTCTCTGCAAAAGAACTGTTTACGAAAGTGATTGTCTCTTCATTTGACGGAAATCTCCCAAAAAGCTTCCAGTTTCGTATGATCATTCATCGATCATTCCCCGCCCTATACGAGGGTGAGCTGAAAAGTTTCAGACGTAACAAAGATACAAGACATTTTTTCTTAAAATTTCATTTTTTTTCCTACATAGTCTCCTTGTTACTCTACACACTTCTCCCAACGATGCTCTCATCTATCTAACCCGTCCAAATTGTATTCGGCGTTTTTCTCTGCTAAATAACTGTTCACGAAGGTGATCGCTTCCTCATTTGACGAAAATATCTGTCCTCCGAGCGCAATTTTTAGATCAGGGAACAAAAAGAAGGGGCTTGGGGCTAGATCTGGTGAGTAAGGCGGATGGCCAAATAATTCAAACCGTAATTCGTGGACTTTCCCCATGGCAACCGCTGAGGTGTGAGACGGCGCGTTGTCTTTGTGAAGCAGGATTTTCTTTTTCTGCAAATGTGGCCTTTTTTCCGCAATTTCTGCCTTCAGTTGGTCCAATAAATATGCGTAGTATGCTCCTGTAATCGTTTTTCCTTTTTGAAGATAATCGATTAATATAATTCCATGACTATCCCAAACAGTCGCCAGCACTTTCCTAGCCGAAAAAACAGTGTTTACTTTTTTTTTGGAGTCGATTCCCCCTTAGCAGTTCACTGTTTTGATTGTATTTATGTTTCGGCCGTATAATGGTGTATCCAAGTTTCATCGACAGTAATTAATCGGCCCCGAAACTCTGATTTAATGCACCTAAACTACGCCAATAGAGCGTTGGAAATGTTCATTCGAACACGTTTATGGTCTAACGTGAGCAAACGCGGCACCCAATCCGCGGACAGTTTCATGCCTAAATCTTGATTTAATATGTGACAACCGCGTTCTTTGGACATTTTAATACCCTCTGCTATCGCTCTCACTTTAATTCGGCAGTCGTCTAGCACCATTTGGCGAACTTTAGCGATGTTATTGTCAGTTGTTACAGTTTTTAGACATCCCGAACGTTCATTGTCTCCCAAGCTGTCACGGCCACGTTTAAATTCAGCTGCCCAAAATTTCACTGTGGTAAATGATGGTGCAGAGTCCCCATACACAGAGTCCAACTCATCTTTGATTTGCGTAGGCGTATTGCCTTTCAAGGGGTATCTTTGGCGGTAAATATGACGAGAAGGCAGGCCAATGGAGGAAACTCCACAACCACGAACTGGAAGAGCTATACCGCTAATTAACAATAGTGAGAATAATCAAATAAACAAATAAACAAATCAATAAATAAATACCTAAATAAATAAATAAAGAATTAAATAAATAAACAAATATATAAATCTATAAACAAATAAATATATATATAAATAATTAAATACCCAAATGGATAAATAAACATATAAATAAACAAATAAATAAATAAACAAATAAATATATAAACTAATAAAGAAATGAATAAATAAACAAATAAATAAATAAATACCTAAATACATATTATAAATAAATAAATAAATAAATGCCTAAACATATATTATAAATATACAAATAAATAAGTAAACAAATAAATAACTTAATACTTAAATAAATAAACAAACAAATAAATACTTAAATAAATAAATAAACAAATAAATACCTAAATACATGAATAAACAAATAAATAAATACATAAATATATATTATAAATAAACAAATATATAAATAAACAAATAAATAAATAAATACATAAATAAACAAATAAATAAGTGAAAAAATAAATTAGTAAAGTATTAAATAAATAAATAAATACCTAAATAAGCAAATAAATAAATTAAGAAGTAATTAAATAAATAAATATCCGTTCACAGTCATTTCTCCGCGTACTTAGTTACTAGCTATCTGATCTACATACACATTTGCTTATTCAGTTGCATACTGAATAACTTATTTAGTTATTTAATTATTTTTTTATTTATTATCCTCTTTACGTACATATTAGTGCACTTAGTTGCTTCAGAGCGTGCTTATTTATAACCTTACTTATTTGGTTACCTATCCATTACTTAATATATAGGTACTTAATCATTTACTTACTGACTTGTATACTACTTACACTCTCATTCATTTTATTTACTTATTTATTTAAATACATACTTGTTCAGTGTTTCACTTACTTGCTGTATTAATTAATTGATTAATTGCAAGCAAGCATTTTTGCAGCTAATAAGTTACACACCCCCTATAAGTTACACACTTACTCGTTAACTTCCTTAATTACTTACCTATTTATTTCCTAACTTATATACATACTACGTGTAACTTCATTTAATTTTTTATTAACTTACTTATTTAATGGCTTCCATACCTAAGTTGCCGTAAATTACTAACCTATAATATAATTTTCTTCTATAATCAAATCTGCATTTAAGCTAAACTTTCAACCTAGTACCAAAATAAATAAAAAGTTCAACGTCTTTATAGTACAAATTAGAATTCGAGTGACACCAACAATATTTTAATAGCCCATATATTAAGGCACTTAATCCTTGTAATGCGTATATTAAAAACACAATCAAAATTGTCGCCCGTGTATTTACGACCCAACAAAATTCCACACACCACTTGTGAACCGTCGCGCCCACACAGAACAGAGTCCCCATTTTATTTCGCAGCCTTCCGTCCACTTCCCTGATACATGGCAACGTTAAAATTTAGTGGTATTAACCCACAAACATCTTTCCCTTTGCGCAAACATCAGGCTCGTGAGAACCTTCAAACGAATTTGCTCATGCAACATGGATTGTTTGGTGTATACCTAAAATATAGGAGCAGCGATGTAGAAAACACACTTTCCGGTTCGGGCGGCATCTAGTAGTGAACCTATTCATTTATGGAGTTGCCGCTTAATAATTGAACACGGCAAAACTTCTACCTGGGTGAAAACCAAAATTCATGTGAATAGTAAAATAGAATTATTTAAAAAAAAAATTCAACTTTACCATTGTAAAAGTTACCAACTACACATGACAGCGGTGGGATTCGAACCCACGCCCTTTCGGACTGGTGCCTAAAACCAGCGCCTTAGACCACTCGGCCACGCTGCCTGCGAATATTTTATAATTATATCGCATATAAGAGTTACAGTAAAATTGATGTACATTCTTTGAACGTATTTAGAAATGTCTTTACGTATCTCAAATGCAAATGAAAAAAACATCTATTTTATTTTATTTCAATCTATTAACATAACTAAGGTAATCTTCATGCGCCTTTGGAAGACAACAAAATAAATTATTTTCAGTTCCTAAAGACCTCATTCGAAAGTCAGGTAGATAATTTGAGACAAGTTTTCTCTTATGGATTATTATTTAAGTGTGATTTGAGAGTAACTTAGGAATAACGATACTGGTATTAAGGCTTTTTGTTGGAAAATGTCAAAGATAAACATGGGTGACGATTGTGGGGTACTGGGAACGCTCTTAGCCA
Organism: Microdon myrmicae; assembly: GCA_963931805.1. NCBI lineage: Eukaryota > Metazoa > Arthropoda > Insecta > Diptera > Syrphidae > Microdon > Microdon myrmicae. The sequence continues at coordinate 112,078,172 of OZ007502.1, forward strand.
TTAATCTCAATCGGAACACTCTGCAGTTTGCAGTGGTTGACAACAGTTTGTACATTACTTTAGGAAATAACGTCGTCTACTATAATTAAATAGAGAATCTAATAGCTACAATACAACAAGAATGACAATGTAATTCCACATGTATTCGCAAGCCGTTGGAATATACCATGTCGTAAATATAAGGATACGATACAATACATGAGTGAAGGATGTTATAGGGTACATCTTACGATTTATCACTAGGACTACCAAACCGGCTTTTAATGGTTTTCAAATTTCATGCTTACATTTTTGATATAATTTATGTATTGTTCTAGAATTTTATGACGACTTTTAATGAAATATACGAACAGTTAAATATTCCTATTCAATTTCCACTCCCCCACTTTAACTCCCATAATCAGTATAACCTGTATATATCTATTTATACTAAGATCCGTCAAAATGACGACTTTGGCAATTTCAAAGTTTATAATAATTTATGTATCATCTATCCAATGATGGACATCAATACGTTTTTTTTTTTAAACTGTATTTATTAATCGTAGTTTTAATTTGTACATTTAAGTGATACAGTGACTTAAAATTAATTTTGTAACAACTGTTTACATGTAATTATTATTATATTACATTTTCCAAACAATGTTTTAAGAGTTACAGGATAGATGTGTGTTTATACATTTAGTAGGGTTTCATCTTCCTGGAAAAGGTCAGAAAACCAGGAATTTCTTATTTTTACTTTACTTAATCTAAACCTAACCCTAAATATAAATATAACTTAACCTAACTTAGTCTGATTATTATAAAATGAGCTATAAACAGAACCAAGTTTTATAATTAAGGGGATATAGGAATTGCAGGATGTGGAGTGAAGTCAGTTATGGTTTAGAGGTATAGTATTTCTTTCCGGTTGTTCGTTGGAAAAACATAGAATGTTGGAAAATGGTTGAACGTTACTGTATTTAAACTGGTTGAAGGTAAGTTCAGTGTTGTGGTACATGATCTCGTTTGAATCATTTACCAGTCTGCCTGAGACGAAGATAGCTCTGGTGTGGAGACAGTTGGGATAGTTAGTTCTGATATCTAGAGGGTTCTCTAAGAGCGAGGTTATTATGGGATTGGGATTATTTTGTAGGTTTTCGATAAATTTGATGGACAGCTCGAGGAATCGTCTATCGAGGCGTTCTGTACCAGCGGCATTGTAGAGTTGGACGTTACTATAGTACTTATAGGAGTTAGGACGGCGATGTAATCCAGAGACATACCTAAGACATTTTCTTTCGAATTCTCGCAACTTCTCCATTTGGGAGGGTATGATATGGTACCACAATGGGCACGCATACGTGAGTGTGGGTGTGATAATTTGTTTCTAGATGAGCAGTTTGACTTTATGAGAGAGACTATTAGGTGTCCACATAACCCTTCTACAGAGATTAAGCTGAATTGTGGCTTTATGAAGGGAATTTTTAATGTGGGGGGAAAAAGAAAAGTTATTAGAAAAGTTATTCCCAGATATTTTAGGGTTTTGGAGGGTTTTATCAGAGTGTTGTTCAGTTGAATTTTAATTTTGTTGTGGCAGCGTCTAGTGTTGTTTGTACAGTGCTCGTTTTTGCCCTTGAACACTATAAGCTGCGTTTTATTTGAATTAAGGTGGATTTTCCACTTATTAAAGTATGTTGATAGGTTAGGGAGGAAGTTGTTAATGCGGTTTCTTGCAGCCTTAACAAATTTGCTGCTAGAGTAAATTAATGTATCATCAGCATAATTCAGCATTACAACATTAGGAGATACGGGTTGAGGAATATCCGAGGTATATAACAGATATAAAATTGGCCCTAAAATGGAGCCTTGGGGAACACCCGCGGTTATGGTGTGGGTTCCTGAGACAGAAGAATTTATTCTCACAACGAATTTTCTGTCAGAAAGATAAGAGGCTAAGAGCTTTGTTGTGTGAGAGTTTAGATTAAATATGGAGTGCAGTTTGTACAGAAGCCCTGAGATCCAGACGCAATCAAACGCCTTAGAAATATCGAGATATATACACACAATAGGGCTTTGGTTTTGGAGACCAGTTGTAACATCATGTGTAAGTTTTAGTAGAGCATGACATGTGGATTGTCGCTTACGGAATCCGAACTGAGAGTTAGGGATGAGGGCATTCTCATTGGCAAATGAGAGAAGATTTTGGTAGATCTTGCGTTCCAGTATCTTACTTAGTGTACTTAATAGGGATATTGGACGATAATTGCAAGGACTATTACTACTACCGGGCTTCTTAATAGGAATTAATACCTCAGTTTTCCAGTTCTCTGGGAAGTGCGTTGCATTAATTATATGATTAAGAAGAATGAGGATGGGAAATAGATTCGGTGGGCGTAGCCTTTTAAATAGAAGGCGTGGGATTCCATCTAATCCAGTTGACTTTTTGTTATTTCCTCATCTTACGATCTCGGATAATTCGTCTGCAGTTAGAAAATTTGTAGTGTCTAAGGGGTGTGAAGCTATGTTTGTGTTCTTAAATTCACCGATGAAAGGAGTAAAAGATGGGAATAATCTGTTTGAGATGTATTCATTTACTGTGTTCTCGAAGTCAGGAGTTGAGAGAGAATTATTTTGCTGATGAATCTTTGCAAAGTGTTCTGCGAGGCAATTTGCTATGTCCGTATCGGACTGGGCAATATTATTGCTGATTGGGTTAATATGATGGTCAATTCGGGGTTTATATTTACGACCAGTTAATTGGTTGATGTTCTTGAAAAGATCACGATTTGGTTTGATGTTACTAAGTGTGGAGATGTAGTTTTCATCTGTGAACTTTTTCAACTGCTCATTTATCAGAGTGGATAGGAGTTGGATCTGACTTTTAATAAAGGGGCAGTATCTTGTATGAAGGTTTCAGCGGAGCTGCTTTTTAAGGCGCAATAATTTGATTAGGATGCTGGGCAAAGGCTTTCCTAAATAGTTGTGAGGAATGGTTATCGGGGTGTTATTGCTGAGAGCCTCCTTTAGAAGTTGCTCTATTCTTATAGATGCTTGATCAATTTCAGTAGGGAGTAGGTTACATGCTTCCGGGATATACAAGTCAGAGAAACTTATCGCTATGTCCCTATTGACTTTTCTCTAATTTGTTTTGGTGAAGTTTGGGACAGGGTTTGACGAGTAGAGTGGGTCGAGAGAGGGGATTTGGATCGTGGTGTGAACGGAACCATGATCAGAAGGAAATATAAAGGAGACTGTAGGTGGACCCGCTGAGTGAACATCATCGGACTTGAGGAAGAAGTCGATTGTTGACTTGGCTGTGCTAGTGACACGAGTTGGTTGTTATGGGGAGTCAATGTATGTATATGGATAAGACGGGAGGAGGGCTAGCAACTGACGACCATATTTGTTGCATTTATTATCATTGAATGCTGCATTCCAGTCTCCCCCGATTATAAATGGAGCGGGAACAGAGTGTTGGATTATCTGGGAAACGTCAGCATCTGGGAAATCTGGTTGTCGTGAAGGGTGAATATAAATGGATGCTAAGACGAGCACTTTATTGTTCTCACAAAAAAGTTTAACTGCTGTGTATTCAATGCTGAATATATTGGTGAATCTAATTGCACTGAATTGAAATTTTTTGTGAATTAATATGCCGGTACCTCCATGAGATCCATTAGTTCTGGGGTTAGAAACTGAAGTATAATTGGGAATTGAAACTCGGGAATTTGGTTTGAGCCAGGTCTCTGAAAGGAAGAGGATATCTGGGGAAAATTTTTCAACAAACAACCGGAGGTGTTGCTTACGTATATTAGAGTAAATGGAGGGAGATAATGCTTAGTTTAGAGAGAGCTGGAAAGAATATGGGAAGTTATTAGTGAAAGAATCTGACCTTTTTTTTCTGTTTCTGACATATGCCTCAGCGAAGGAAGCATGGCTTGTAGGCTTTGGATGTAACCCATGATGTCCAGATTGAAATTTGTTAATATTGTCGTTAGAGGGAGTGGTGGTGTTGAGGTTTCCTTTTGCTGCATTCGCGTAAGATATTCCGGGTCGGGTTAACTTTACTTCCGGCAATACTGTTGGTTTCGTTGTTGTTGGTTTAACTGTTGACATTGCTAATTTCCGTCTTTGCAGAAGTTTTAGCTTCTGAGGACGTTGGGAGAAATTTGCTGGATGTGGCCCTCCACAGTTACAACATTTTACTGTAATCTTCTTTGTGGCAATGGACCCATCGGCGTTGGCGGTTTGGACTGTCTCTGGTTCTAGGCCTTGTGGATTTACCTTACATTCGTCGGGCTCGTGTTCCTCTGCGCATCTGCCGCAACGTCTTTAATGGTGGCAAGAGACCGCCAAGTGTCCTGAGTCTTGGCATCGCTTGCGATGTAGAATTTCTTGTTTGTGTGGCTCCTCGATTGCGATTTTTTGGGTAAACAAACATTTAATTTGTTTAAGTTGGTTGATATCCTGATTTGGTGGGATTTGTATGATCCGGAGGCTTTTTATGTTGTTTGTCCTCATGTATGGTGTTTGGAAGTAGTCCAGCTTATTAATCTTTATTTGTGGACATATCCTAGCGATTTCCAGTCCTAATTCTTCGTTGGTCCATTCTGGATCGATATGCCTTATAATAAAGGTAGTGATATTGTTCCTCTAACGGTTTTTTAACTGCTCTATCATGATCGTCTAATGATCTGACTGTGATGGAAGTCCTAGATCCCTTTATATTTGTGCTGAAATTCCAGTGACCCAGAGCATTTTGCAGGGTTTGAATTATAGCTTTGGTGCTGGTCAGGTTTTTGATGTAGATTGGCGGCGGTCTTTCGTTTTTCGCGGTTGATTTCGCTGATGTTTCTACTCTGGCTTGAGCAGGACATCAATACGCATTTACATTCATTTATATGTCGGTTTCAGATATTTATATTGAATGATCCAGTGTTCGGCAGTCGTCATAACGAGATCTATTTTTTTTTTTATGATCCAGTTTAGAACTGAACTCTCTAACTGGTAAATGTAATCATGGCACAATTAATTCAGTTGTACTTCTAATTTAATAAAGTTCTTGGTGAAGAAATTTTTTTTTCTTTTTTAATAGCATCCTTTATTGGATATGAACAGTACAATCTTAACAATTTAATTTAATACCATGGTTGAATTGTACTTAATTTAGTTTAATTAAGTAAAACCCGTAAGGATTTACTGAACCAGTGTTCAGCTCCCAAGCCGATTATAGTATTGTAGCGAGTTTAGGGTTCGCTGGATTAATTATTTTAATAAACAAGAGTCGTTAAATCGTTTTCTTTGTAAACACTTTCTTAGTCTGTCAATAACAACAGTTCCTTGATATTTCGCTAATATTTCGGCGGCTCTTCTTTCACTTCCGAGACTTATCGCTTCCTTACTTATCGCTTTCTTACTGCTTGATCTGCGTGCGAAGTATTTATATTGTATTTCCTCATTCTCATTCGGCGTTTCGTTTCCGCCCGTTCCATAGCCTCGAATTTTCTACTGCTCATAGTCTCTGGTTTTCCGGTACTTTCTAGAATATTCTAGTACTTTGTTTTGGAGACCTACCAGATATCGCAGCTTATTGTCATATGCGTCACAATATGTTCGATTTTAATATGTTAATTCATGAGGTTTGGTCCGTTTTAGCCGTCTCAATTCGTGGGTAATATCCAAGAGCTGAATAGCTTCTACGTTGGTGTGATTATGGCGTGGTTCGTATTTGACAGCATATTCTTGGATAACTTCACAAATCCATTTGATCTATAGGTCATCATGTATTTCCTGATTTGTCACAAAACGGTACGCATTGGCGATAATGCGAAGGAATTTGTTCTGGCATCGTTGAATTATTTCTCTATTGGATTGCTTTGTACAGCCGCAATACATATTGTGACGCATATGGCAATCAGTACTAGAATATGCGAGAAAGTCCGCAACAAAGTACTAGAATATTCTCTAAAGTACTGGAAAACGGGAGACTAGGAACAGTAGAACATTCAAGGCAATGGAACGGACGGAAACGAAACGCTGAATCAGAATGAGGAAACGGTATAAATACGTCGCACACAGATCATGGAGAGGAGTAATAAGTAAGAAAGTGAAGCAAGCGATAAGTAAGAAGTAAAAGACGCGATAAGTAAAGAAATCGTTAAGTGTACTGTAAAAGTAACGGTTGTTATTAACGGACTAATAAAGTGTTATATTACTTCAAAATCGATTTAACGGCTCTTATTTATTAAAAATAATTAATCCAGCGAACCTTAAGCTCGCTACAATTGGTGTCAGAAGTGGGATTAATTATTGGTGAAGTGAATAAGTCTGTGAAAGTGTGTTGTGAAGATGTCAGATCGACATTTGGAGGATCTTCGCGTTCCTGAGTTGAAGAAGGAACTTGAGGACCGGAATCTGGATAGCAGAGGACAGAAGCAGTTGACACATATGTTTTTGCGATTGCGCCAGACTGTCCGGATGGAGAAGAAACACCCAGTCAAGATGGTGCCAATGTAACGGAGAAGAGTTTGCCACAGTTGGACATTTTGGAGATGCTCAGGATGATGATGATAAAATTGGACGCACAAGCTACAGATGTTAATGCAAAGTTCGATGCCCAAAATTCAAAATTCGACGCCGTAAATTCAAAATTGGACGCACAAGCTACAGATATTAACTCAAAATTGGACGCGCAAGCTGCAGATGTCAATGCAAAGTTGGATGCCCAAACACAGTGGATGAAATGTAATTTTCAACACTTTAAGGACGAAATTCGAAACGAAGTAGAAAATCTAGATCTAAAAAACGAAGCTGAATTCAAGAAAGTCACCGATGAAATAACACGAATCGAAAAGAGACTTGAGTGTGTTGAGTGAAATAAGACATCGCCAGGCAATCAACACGACTACAAAGATACAAGGATGCAACCGCCAACCTTCGATGGAACGGGACCCTTCTCCGTATTTATACGTCAGTTTGACGCCGCGGCCAATTATAATAAGTGGTTGGATGAGCAAAAGTCAACATCACTAATCTTGTCACTCCGCGGGGCGGCTGCAGAATTGCTACAAACCATACCAGCAGAGAAGCAAACAGATTTCCAAGCGGTAAGAGACGGCCTTGAAGCTAGGTATGGAGATAACCACATGCAGCAGGTCTACCGCATGCAACTACGGAGCAGAATTGCGCGATTGGCAAACTTGTCTTATTCAAATATGACTAAGGAATTTCTGAACGAGGTAGCAATGGATGCATTTATAAACGCACTCCAAGATCGGGACTTGCAACAAGCCGTTCGTTTAGCGGGAAAGAAGACGACTAATGAAATACTGGCGTTCGCATTGGCATATGAATCTGCTAAACTGGCTACCAGGAGTACATATAGAGTCCGAGAAATGTCCGTCCAGGAATGTTCCTGCCAAAGAATCAGGCATGTACAACGGAGAACCCCGAGGCCTGACATGAAGTGTTGGATATGCGGCGAAGTCGGCCACATCTCTGTTGATGTAGGAAACGTCGACGAACAAATGAAACATCAAGTGAGAATTTTTGTTCATGCGCTAATAATAAGAGGAGACTATCAACGGACCAGGGCAGACTTTACGGGGCGAAAGTCGCCTGGTGGAATGTGCAGCCCCAGCATGGTAACTGTATCACAACTCCAACGGGATAACCAAAGTTTGGCTATAACTACGATTGTTAATGCAAGGACGACAACAGTGACAATCGACACTGGAGCAACGAGATCCATAATTCGGCCGGATGTCGTGCACAAAATAGCCCTTAATAAAAATAGAAGATACGCTTTGAGGACTGCTACAGGAGAATGCTCTACAGTCTACGGAGAAGTCGAGAGCATAATAGTGCTGGGCAATATTTCCATCTCCCACCAATTTTTGGTTGCCCATATTACGGACGAATGCATTCTTGGAATGGATTTCATGAAGGAGCACCAAGTTGTTCTAGATATCGGGCAAAGAACACTGCGAATTGGTACCTTGGAGGTTGCTATTACATTGCAGGACGAACAATTGCGAAGGCTGAAATGTTATGTGCGTGAAGAGGATGAGATCCCAGCTCGTTCAGACTCGGTAATTTGGACCAGTTTCGAGAGTGATCCCGGTGGCAATCGATTTAACATCACCAAAGCTGTACAAAATCAGCGTAAGGGGAACATCCTTGTTGGGAAAGCCCTTATGCGAAGAAGCACATCGTACCCGTCATAGTACTAAATGCGTCCAAGGAGCCGGTCGAAATAAGAAAAGGAGAGGTAATCGCAGAATGTGCACCCGTGTCAATGATAAGCTCAATTCAGACAAGGGGAGAGGACCATTCAATTCAACAGCCCTCTGGTGCACCCCCTGTGGTTAATAGGCTGATGCCCCAGAAAATCGGATTAACAGACGGAGAAAAGACAAGCGTTGAATCACTGCTGAACGATTTTTCTGATATCTTTGTGACAGGAAATGATAAATTCGGACGCACCGGTATAGTTAAACATCGAATTGACACGGGTGAGTCAAGACCTATAAGACAGCCACCTCGTCGACTACCGTTGGCCAAACAATCAGAAGTAGGCAACATGATTCGAGATATGGAAGAGCAAGGAGTCATCGAGAAATCATCGAGCCAATGGGCTTCGCCGGTAGTGCTCGTCAAGAAGAAGGATGGGACAACTAGATTTTGTGTCGACTACCGCCGGTTAAACGACGCTACAAAGAAAGACAGTTACCCACTTCATCGAATCGACAACTCACTAGATACCCTTTCTGGAGCTCAGTGGTTTTCTACATTGGACCTAAAAAGCGGTTACTGGCAAGTGGAAGTGAAGAAGGAGGACAAGGAGAAGACAGCGTTTACTACCGGAAACGGACTTTATCAATTCAACGTGATGCCTTTTGGATTGTGTAATGCTCCAGCAACGTTTGAACGATTAATGGAGAGTGTTCTACGGGGACTTACATGGAAGACGTGTCTTGTGTACTTAGACGATATCATCGTTGTTGGAAGGAATTTACCAGAACACATCAATAATCTGCGCTCCGTCTTCGAACGACTAAGACAGGCCACCTTAAAGCTCAATTTGAAGAAATGTGAACTCTTCCAAAGGAGAGTAAAATTTCTGGGACACATCGTTTCATCTGCAGGAGTTCAACCGGATCCTGATAAGATAGCAGCTGTCCAAGAGTGGCCTACTCCAGAAGATAAGCAACAGTTAAGAAGCTTTATGGGACTAGCCATATATTACCGATGGTTTGTTAAAGGTTTCGCTAACGTGGCTAAACCCCTACACGAACTAACTGGTAAAGACAAAAAATTCAATTGGACAGACAAGTGTGAGGCAGCATTCAACATATTGAAGGCCGAGTTATGTAAGACTCCAACATTGGCATTCCCAAGTTCGGATCGCCCATTTATATTGGATACTGATGGAAGTAACACAGGAAACGGCGCAGTGTTGTCACAGGAAGTTGATGGTAAAGAGAGAGTTGTCGCATATTATAGTCGAGTTCTATCTAAGCCAGAGAGAAACTACTGTGCAACAAGAAAGGAACTGCTGGCTGTCGTAGAAGCCGTTAAGAATTTCCATAAGTACCTCTAGGGACGTCGATTCCACCTTCGGGCGGATCAAGCCGCCCTGAAATGGTTGTTAAATTTTAAGAAAGCGGAAGGACAAATAGCACGATGGATCGAACGACTTCAAACGTACGATTTCCGAAATTCCCACCGTCAAGGGAAGGTGTTTAATAACGCTGACGCTCTATCAAGAAGACCATGTAAGCCAGATGGTAAACATTGTCATAGAGCGGAAGAGAAAGAAAAGGCGTATGACCTGCGAAATGTACAAGTAGAAGTACTAGATGGGTGGACGAGTGATGTTATACGCGCAGCTCAACTTCAGGATGAAGATATGTCGCTAATCCTGGAACACAAAGAAAAGAACTTCACATGAGAGATGACGTCGAGTCTTGGTGTAGGAAGTGCACAAGTGCATCAATCGCGATTGATATCTCAGGACCATTTCCAAAAACCAACGACAACAACAAATACATGTTGGTCATCATGGATTATTTCAGCAAGTGGGTGGAAGTCCTTCCAATTCCAAACTAAGAAGCAACAACCATCATTGAGCAGCTTCTCAATAATTGGATCAGCAGATATGGAGTTCCCTGTGAGCTTCATTCCGATCAAGGCCGAAACTTCGAATCCCAGATATTTCAAGGCATCTGTGCGGCACTGGGCGTAAGGAAAACCAGGACCACTCCCTTACATCCGCAGTCAGACGGAATGGTCGAAAGGTTCAACCGAACAATGAAAGAGCATTTATCGAAGGTCGTTAGTGATCACCAACGAGATTGGGACAAATATGTACAAACCTTTCTCATGAGTTATAGATCGGCTAATCACGATACGACAGGCCATTCTCCAGCAAAAATTATATTTGGACGAGAGATACGATTACCAGCTGATCTGCGATTCGGAATACATCCAGACGCCATAGACAACACCGAAGACTACGTAGCCGAATGGAGAAATCGCCTCGACGAGATTCATCATTTGGTTCGAAAGCAAATCAAGGTATCAAGTGACCGGATGAAAACAAGGTACGACGTTCGAGCCAACGCATCCGGATTTAATGCAGGCGATAACGTGTGGCTTTATAACCCTCATCGGCAAAAAGGAAGGTCTCCGAAGTTGCAGCAACATTGGGAAGGACCGTATAAGATTCTCACAAGAATTAACGACGTTGTCTATAGGATTCAGCGAACACCGAACGCCAAGATGAAAGTGGTACATCGTGACCGACTGGCGACTTTTGTTAACACAGGAGACCAGTGAACTTAGTTCGGGACGAACTAATCTAGGCGAATAGTAGTGTGACGCATATGACAATCAGTACTAGAATATGCGAGAAAGTCCGCAACAAAGTACTAGAATATTCTATAAAGTACTGGAAAACTGGAGACTAGGAGCAGTAGAACATTCAAGGCAATGGAACGGACGGAAACGAAACGCTGAATCAGAATGAGGAAACGGTATAAATACGTCGCACACAGATCATGGAGAGGAGTAATAAGTAAGAAAGTGAAGCAAGCGATAAGTAAGAAGTAAAAGACGCGATAAGTACGGAAGCGATAAGTAAAGAAATCGTTAAGTGTACGGTAAAAGTAACGGTTGTTATTCACGAACTAATAAAGTGTTATATTAATTCAAAATCGATTTAACGGCTCTTATTTATTAAAAATAATTAATCCTGCGAACCCTAAGCTCGCTACAATATTTATGATATAGGATATACGGAATCCTATATAACTGGATTCCGTATATCCAGATCGGCTTGATGACAGATTGATAGATCAATCTTTTACAATAGGGATTAAGATAAGAGTGATGCCCGACCAACCAATACATCTGTCTACGTTTCAGCTTTTTGTTTCACATGATGTCTCCAATTTAGTCTGCTATCGCTGAATATGATATTTTTGCTGAATCTGTTTTGGAGCTGGAACTCCATTGAGATACGTAATAATATTGTTATCTGATCGTTGCAATATAAATGTTACGTGTATAGATTTCATCTCGTTGGGTTTAATTTTCCAATCAGCGGTTCATTGGCTAATTTCGTTGAGTGTCTCTTGCAATTGTTCTGTGGCTTTTTTTTTTTTATTATCGTCACTTGATATTATAACTGTATCATCTGCAAAGGTGTCTATAAATGTGTTCTTGGTTGTTGTGGTACACCTGCTTCTATTGGATAGAAGCTAGAGTGAGCTCCGTCGTGTGTTACTTTGAATTATCAGACAAGTATGATTCGATTAGTTGTAAATAGTCTGCTGGAAACAGTTTACTCATTTTATATGTAAGACCTTCATGCCATACTCTGTCGAATGCTTGGGAGACGTCAAGAAAGACAGCTGGGCAGTATTTCTTTTCTTCGAAAGCCCTTTCTATTACTATGGTCACACGGTGAACCTGTTCAATAGTTGCGTGTCTATTCCTAAAGCCAAATTGAAAGTCTAGAATATTGATGTGTGGCTTGAGCCACTTGAGGAGTATTTTCTCAAACAGTTTTGAAGTGGATGGCAATAGCAATATCGGTCTATAACACGTTACTTCTTCTGCTTTATTTGGTTACTTGAGCTTATTATCTGGGCTGTTTTGAATGAATTCGGAATATATCATAGTCGAAAACAAGCATTAAACAATTATGTTAGCATAATGACAGCTTTTCGAGGTAATTCCTTATACACAACCTCATCATCATCATCATCATCATCGGCACTACAACCGAGAACCGGTCTTGACCTTATTTAGCAAGTCCTGAGGCTTGTTAAATTTTCCATAATGATTTGTTTTTTCCGGGCAAGGTCATTAGTCTTGCGCCAGAGGCTCCCCGATGGGGAATCGAACCCCGGTCTCCCGCGTGACAGGCGGGTATACTAACCACTATACTCTCGAGGAGCCTTATACACACCAGGTGATATTTCCGGATGCCTGGTGCTTTTTTGTGGTTCAAACTTTTGTCGGTTTCTTGGGCAATCACCATTGGGGTCACTGGTTTGATTGTTTGCTCAGTTTGATACCCGGGTGAGGGATCAATACTAGAGTGGATGTTGTGTGTTTGAACACTGACGTCAGCTATTGTGCAATTATTTCAACTTTATCTTCAGTTCTGCGTACCCACTGTCCTGCGCATTTTTATAGGTGGCACTTGGATAAGAGGACGTTTATGTTTACGTCTTGCTTTCCAGAGAGAGTAATCCGTATCCGCTGACGGACTTAGTCCACTTAGATACTCATATATACAACTCTGTTTATGATCTTTAATTAATTTGTTATCTAGATTGCCATTTTGTTAATTATTTTTTCTTATCTGTGCCAGGTTCGTCTAGCTTTGCACCTGACTTTGATTAGATCTCTAATCTCAATAGGGTAGGTGGTTGTTGGTTCTGGTTTATCACTTGCCACCGGAGTTGCTGTTGCGGCTGCGCTTTGTAGTGTGTCGATAAAATGTTGTACTTGTTGTTCCAATTCTTCACAATTTTGAAGTTTTACGTTTAATTCAATTTTATTGTCAAGGTCGTTTCGGAATTTTTCCCTATCTGTATATTTGCTAATTAGATTTAGTTTGCTGTGCTTTCTGGGAACAGCTGTGAGTAGGGCGTTAGAATATACGCACAGCTAGACAAGCTCGTGGTAAGAGGCGACTAAAGGCCGAGTGGTAGATGTGGTCCCAACGCCTTGTCGCCCGGTGAAATACCACCCCAGCTTTAGGCTCGAACGGTAATTTTGTGAAAAACGCTTTTTTCCCGTCTTTGGGATTGGCTGAACTTGAGCTATTTTCCAGCAGGCGGGAAAGGTCCTCCGTGCATAAGATAAGTGGAAGAGTCTGCCAAGAACCGGCGATAGTTCTGGAACACAGTTCTTAAGGACTATTGCTGGTATTCCGTCCGGACCGGTTGCCTACCTACAGTCCAGTTCACGTAGAATGCGCTGAAGAGTGCGCGGCCGAAATCTCACATCCCGCATGGAAGACCGTACACGCGTGATCACAGGTGGCTCGAAAAGACCGGCATCGAGGTTTGAACTCGTGGAAAATAAATTCGCGAGCACATTAGCTTTATCTTTTTAATATGTGACTAGAGTCTCGCTGTCCGTCACTAGCGGGGGAAAAGAGGAGGAAGCGAAGTTACTACTGACAGCCCTTAACCAGAAGGGACGCTAACCAGTTGGGCAGTCAAGGAGTTTATTGGTCACTTTGTCGTTGTCAACCTTCTACACGTTATCTATCGCTTTGTTGCATGTGTTTCTAATTCTGACAAAATTCATTTTTTTGACCTGTTTAAGTTATTGCATTCAAGTAGAGTGCAAGTAGAAACTCAGCTATGAAGTTGGGTGCATTAAAAACATTCTCGCGGAACGCACCCAATTCGCTAGCCATTTTGGATATATGTAGCTTAGTCAGTGCTGTTCTCATAACTAAGTTTTAGTCATTTAGAATCCGTCATTCCGTGTGCATCAGTTGTATAAGAGATGGATGTCGATGGCTGCCCGTCACTAACGGAGGAAAAGAGGAGGAAGCGAAATTACTGCTGATGGCCCTTGCCATTGATCAGAGCGGACGCGAACCAGTTGGTCACTCAAAGAGTTTATTGGTCACTCTGTCGTTGTAGGCCTTTTTCGCGTTATCAATCGCCTGGTTCTAATTCTAACAAAAGTCGTTATGTTAACCTCGATGGGATTGAAGCACCATTTTTTAAAAGCCCCACTTTTTGCCGCTGTAATCTGCTTGCATTTTTTATTAAACCAAAGTTTAGCAGATAAATTTCGTTTGATGGAATGTGGAATATAGATCTCCATCCCGAGAAGAATAATCTCTGTGACCGACTCCACGCATGGATTAAGGTCGGAGTCTCCAAAGCACACCTCCGACCACGGAAAGGATGCGAAGAAATCTCGCAAATTGTCTCAGTTGGCAGCCCTATACCTCCATACATGGCGAAGCTGCTTAGGTCGGTTATTCGCTTGAAATGCAAGTGCTTGTGCGACCGATACCAAGCAGTGATCTGAGTCTCCCAGCGGCGCAGTGATCTTCATGGTATAAATGCCCGCCTCGGATGTCAAAAACAGATCCAGGGTGTTCGCATAATCACCTCGAGTATCCGACACTCGCGTAATATCCTCCACGGATTGAGTCAGATTGCGGCTAACAGCGAACGTCTTCATCAGCCTCCGAGCCTCGTCGGTTCTGCTAGAATGTACCAACCAGCCGAAATTGTGTACATTAAAATTGCCAAGGGCGACAATTTTAGAAGCCGGGTGGTTAATCTGTACCCAGTCGGTGGTACATGAAAGATATTCGGGGAACGGTAAAGACAACAAACAAATTTAACGGAATTCGTCAACACGACCATGATGTCCATGTTATGGGGTTCCAACGCCTCCATCCTCTGGCAAGTCAGATCGGACCTCGTGAAGACTCCACCCTTAAAACGGTATTTGGACTGTAAGTCGTATCGTGAGCAAAGAAGATATGCCCAATTAGTTGACAAACCGACCTGGACATCAGTTAGGGCAAGGATATGAGGTTTCGCTATTTGCAAATATTGGTGGACGGCGTTTACATTCGTATTGATGAAACCGATGTCCCTGATGTTACGAAATGCCGTTATCAGTCGAACGTCGACAGAGCCTCACCAACGAGCCCGATTATGCGATGACGAATTCTTAAAGTTCGGTTATTTATCATAATATTTTCCCTTGACATTGCAGTCAAGCTCCGAAAGATGGACAGGGATTTCCCCCGACTACTTCATGGGGCCTATAGCTTGATGGATGACAATGTCAGAAATCGGGTGGTTGATCTGTATCCAGTCGACGGTACGTGAAAATCTTCGAAAAATGTCGCTGGTCGATCATCATTCGGGGAGAGGTAAAGACAACAAACAAATTTAACAGAATTCTTCAGCATGACCCTTAACTAGTTGATGTTCATGTTATTGGGTTCTAAGGCCTCCATCCTCCGACAAGCCAGATCGGACCGCGCGAAGACGCAGACTCCACCCTTAAAACGGAATCTCGAATGTAAGTCGTATCCTGAGCAACGAAGATATGTCGAATCAGTTGACGAATCGACCTGGGTCTCAGTCATTTCATTTTTAAAACATTTTTTATTTTTCTTTTTATATTCTTAGTTTCTAAATTAAAAGCTAGACAAAAAATGCTTAAATTCTAGCTTAATTATCTTATATAATAACTTACTGGTCCTTCGCAGACGCTCTAAGCTAAACATTACTTAACATTTGTATAATTTGCCTTTCGGCGACAGAACTTTGTGGCAGTACTGATAATTAGTTGAAATACAAAGAAAAATTTGAAAAACTTTGTCAATTTTTTTTTTGTTTTTTTTTCTTAAAATTTAACATACTTAACTTACCTATGTTTTTTTTTTTTTTTTATGTAAAAGCACTTAACCTAACTTAACTTAAATCTTATACTACCCTAATTCTAGAAAAGCTAAGTCTATGTAAGCTAGCTGATGATACTATGATTCTATACCGACTTTGGTATCCAGGTCTTTATATGCCATTCAACCACCAGAACTGTTGACGTTGTCTAATACTATCGTCCCGGTCTCTGTGGGAGATAGCCCTACTGAAGCGCAGGAGCTCTTCTTCGGTGCGCGTTATTTCCCGGTCGTAGCACAATCGCCCGTCTACAGATGATCTACTTACATGATAGATCAGCGGAATTCCGGATCTATCCTGTATAAGCCCTTTCATATCCAAGTCAAGGAACGCCTCTGGTGGAACAAAGCCGTTGCGACGCACGCTCTCATAGTACAAGGCGTTTGGATAATAGGCCCCGAAAATTAGGTCATTGGACGAGCTTATTGCTCTCGCAATATGTCCTCTGATTAATTTAATCATAAAATTATCCACCCTATTTATGTACGCTTCATTATATAAAGTCTCATTTGAGTAATACTTTTTATAGTCCGATTCCGGTGTCCGATATAATCTGAGACAACTTCTGAGACACTTTCTTTCGAACACCCGAATCTTTTCCATCAAATTTGGACCTATGTTGAACCATACTGGGCAACCATATATGAGCATTGGCCTGATTAGCGTCATTTAGCATATGACTTTTACCTTGCTGTCAAGTTGGCTACTGTGAAATAGCCTCCTTGTCATAGCAAAAGTTTTCCTCGCTTTGAGCAAAGCAGCCTCTACATGTCTGTTGAAATACAGATATTGGTCTAGCCAGATGCCAAGGTATTTAACTAAACTCTTGGTTTCCAGTTTATCTCCATGCGGTCCCACGATAACTAGCTTTCGCCAGTTTTTCCTTGTGTCGTACGTGGCTTTATATAATGGAGTTCTGAATAGGATGGCTTCACATTTCTGGAAGTTGATCTTAAGTTTCCAGTCATTGCAATAGCGCTGCACTTTGTTGAAGTCTCGCTGTATTAACCTATTTATAATCGCAACTTTCGGAGCTGTTCTGTAAATTATGAGATCGTCTGCGTACGCAATAGCCTGCGGAAGTGCTTCTAATAAGTCGCTAATATAAATGTTAAAAAGAATCGGAGAGAGTACCGCGCCCTGTTGCAAGCCATTCTTGATATTATACGTTTTATTAGAGGTCACATTACCACTTTTGACCACGAACCTCCTGTCCTTTAACATATCGTAAAGTACATATAGTAAAGGCTTATGTATGCCATGTCTGACCAGTTTGTAATAAAACCCTTCGATCCAGACGGTATCAAAGGGTTTCTCCAAGTCGATCAGACAGGCCCCTGTGCATTGGTTCCTACATTTATTCCATTGTATGTCGGAGACCAGTTTAGCTGCGGCATGTGTGGTTTCATGACCCGCCCTAAAGCCAAACTGGTTATTTGGAATAATGCTGTTGTCGTCTACCCATTTTACCAAAGCTTTGTTAATAGTTTTTTCAAATGCTTTACTGATGCTTGGGAGTAAACTTATCGAACGCATGTTCATTGGGTTTGTACAGTCTTTGCCCTTTTCTGCGATGGGCTGAATGATTGCCGTTTTCCAACGCGCGGGATAATATGCATTATTCAACGCGTTGTTAAACAGGACCGTGTATATATCTATTGCCATTGGGGGCAGGTTCTTGAGTACGATGTTAGGTACTCCATCTATTCCCACTGACTTTTTGCTTCTTAATGAGTCGAAGATACTCTGGATTCCTTCCCTTGTTATTAGAAGGCTATTAGCCACTACACCATTGGCATTAATGTCAATTGACAGATTATCTTCACTGAATTCGGTAAAACCCGGATTCTCCGATTGCCAAATTGAAATTTCATTCCGGAGGTGCAGGTGATTGAGTAGAACTCTGTCCTCCAGGTCGTGATTTCGGTGAATGCTTTCATTCACCTTGTACATTTCCTGAAAGACAGCTCCCAAAGCGTTCACCTTTTCCAAAGGATCTTCGATCACGAAGAGCTCACCATTGAGGATAGCGTTCTCTGCATCTATGCCAATGTTGGTTAGCAGCTGCTTGTTTACCTCAGTACGTGGAATTTGGAGACACTGAATCTCATTTTGATTATTTCTCCTGAATATTTTATTTATTTGTGGGAACATATTCGGGTTATTAGTTTTTATAGCTCGAATTCTGTTGTTCCAATACAAATTTGTTGCTAATCTATAATTAGCTTTAAGTAATTGTTGGAGGTTTTTTAATCGGGATTTCAGTGATATTATCTCCTGGTCTTGTCTGTCTGTAAACTGTCTGTGTAATTGTTTTAATTTTGATAGCAGTCTGCTCTTTTGCCTGTGGAGTGCGTTTATTGTTGCGTTTCTGTACATGTTAGTGTGATCTGTAACTGTTGTTTTGGGAATTGTTTTGTCCATTGATCGTTTTACGGTTTCGTCCATTTGTTGAATGTATTTGTCGATTTCGACATTAGTCAGGTTTCTGTTTACTGGCAGATTAAAGTCATTCGAACGAAGTTCTCTTGTTAATGATCTGGTGAACGGCAGTCCTAGAAGTAATCGCCCTGATACATAGATGGCGGTCAATTGGGTCAATTCGGTTTGTATGTTGACATTTTCTTTAACACTAGAAAGACTGAAACTTAGTATACACCTATATTGCCCAAAAGCAGTCAAAATGACTGCTTTTCGGTAATATAGGGATAATACATATATATATATACCGGAAATGAAGGAGGGGGGAGGTAAACACAATTATTAATAAACGCATTTGTATATTGTACAGAAAGTCAAATAATTCTAAGAAATTGTGTCATTATATACGTAATTGTTTTCTAATTAAAATTAAAAAGCAGTCAAAATGACTTCCTTGGGCAATCTAGTGTTAAAAAATGTTTTGCATAGATAACTTGTAGGTTTGTAATATACGTACATATATGATAATAAAAAGCTGTTATAAAAAAAAGGAAAACAAAAAACAAAAGCTTAGAATTATTATAAAATAAGAATATATAATCATTCTAAAACACCTTTAACAGTTGCTGATTAAGAGCAGTCAATCAATCTGATGTAGAAGAATTTTAAAAGAAAAAAAAATCCAACTTTCTCTTAGTCCCTTGCACAGATTTCTGCATTACTTAGAACCCGGCTAAAGACGCTTTAACACATGTGCCCACTGCACATACAATAGATATAAAAATAGCTTCCTCGCCATGGGAAAATTTTTAGCTCACGGAGGCAGACGAAGAGGTCAGGTGGATTCTAAAATTAACCGCCTGACAGATTTATTTTAAGCCACTTAAGACAATTTTCCCCATTTTCTTATTCAGTTGTTTTCTTTTTTTTCTCCTGAAACAATTCACTAATTCCTTCATCTGCGTTGTTCTTAGGCCGTGTACGCCAACTATTTTACACAATGTATTCAAGTGTCAGGCGCCGAAGGAGTTCATGGATTTAAGGGATCTTAAAATGAATTGTGATAATTAAGACAAGAGAGGTGCTTCTTGGAGTAGATACTTATCTTATTAAGGAAGAATAAGGTACTTATGGATTTTTTGTTTTTGTGATTAAAGACGGATTTCGGGAGGGTTCTGATTAATATTTGATTTTTTTTCTTTTGAAAGCGATAAACGATAGACTCGTTTAGTTTCTCTATTAATGTCTATCTTTGATAACTTTGATGATATTTATCACCGTTTTATTAAGGAGGAGGTTGTTTATGGCTATGTGAACGCTTTTGTTTTTAATCAGTGACTTTTGTATTAGACCTTGAACGCTATAAACACTTCGAATAAGAATAGTGTACTCAACCATCCAAAAACAGCCTGCCAAACAAAACTTTAAAAACATCCGGTTGAGTTCCTTGATTAAACTTGTGCTAATCCAAAAGTGACGGTCTAAAATCATTATTTCAGAATCTTCGAGTTGAAGAGTTTTCAATCTAAAAAATAATGATCACATCACCAATTTAGCCAAATTAGCGAGACAACAACGAAGGACCTACTTGTCCTTCTCGCAACTTTTCCCCCAATCCCTTTTTTTTCACGATGCGGAGTTAACCAAAATGGTCTGTAGTTAAATTTTATTCAATTGTAGTTATTGTTTAGCCCTGACTAATAAAAAGAATGCCCATTTCTATATGTTCGTCGTCGTTTACAACTAGAGTTACCAACATTAGTCTTCGCTTCATTGGCAGAAGCCGCAGCTTTGTACGCCGACTGTTGTGTACCCTCTAAATCCTTACGAGCTTCACACAATTGCATAAGTAAACGTTCGACTCTAGTTTGGGCTGCCTTCAGGAGCTCATTTTTTTCAGCTACCTGATCTTGTGCACCCTGAGCAGCTATCTCCGCATTATTGACGTTAGCTTGAGCTGTCTTAATTGCCTTCGCAAGAGTCCTTAATTGTGCTGTTGCTTGTTGAGCTGCTTGCATAGCAGCGCGAACGTTGCATTGAGAACTTTCTATGGATGCCAGTTCTTGTTGAACAACAGCCTGAGCTTCGCGGACCTCCAAGTCGAGTTGCTCAACTATGGCTTGCTTACCCACCATGGCTGCTTCGGCAGCTCTTGCTGCCTGCAGAGCCTTCTCAGCTAATTGAGCTTTTACATTCTTACATGCTTGTTGGCCCGCGGCGCCTTGGGCATTCGAAGCAGCCTTAGCCTCTTGAGCTGCATGTAGAGCAATACTAGCAGCTTTATGCTTGGAAGCACCAGCCGTACTGGCGGGTTCATTGCAATACTCGTTCTGAGCTCTAGGTGAATTTCTTTTATGACTAAGACGTTTCGGATGATTCTGTGAGAGATAGATTGTGTCTGTCAGTTGGATCTTCAACTCATGATTTTACTCACATTAATTACCGAATACTGTACACCGTGTGATGTGTCGACGTTTATTTGTAAAATAAGTAAAGTAAATATAATTGTTGTACCGAAATTTGCCATTTGACAAGGAACGAAAAAGTGTCTAATCATAGAATTAACTTCATCGTGAGTTAAAAGACAAAGCTTCTCTGTGCAAATGTTTACTTACAGTGATTAGTCAGAGAAGAACTTGCTCCAAATTGTATCTGTGCTAATTACTAGTGGATTCTGAATACAATTCACAGAATTCTAAGGGAAAACATAATGCGTCTTCATTAGAAATTCTGTATTAGCATCTGTATTTCACTTAAACTGTGTAGTACTTTATCTCATACTTGTACATGGATAGAAGTAAACATGCGTTGTAGTACGCATATGGATATATAAGAAATCCATTATTTTTTTACTAGATGCTACAGTGAATAATAAAGTATGGGCAAACAATTGTAGACTTGTATTCGTCGGAAAAGTAACATTCCATACTAAAGAATTCTTTGACAGTTTTTTGCTTGCTCAATCTAGTTATCAGTTATAGGGCGTAGCATTTGAAAACTAACATGGAGGAAATTCGTTATATTTTACAATGTTTAGAAAATGAAAGCCAAGCGACTGAAATGATTATTCCGATTTTGTCATAGAGGCAATTTTTATTTTATCAACTCCATTTTGTCATAGAGGCAATTTTTATTTCATCAACTACATTCCGATGTTTTCTATGTTATGCACCTCGCATAGATAGGCCGGTTGCCGATTATATACCAAAATTCGGGGCTTTGCTCAGGAGCTAACGACCGACTACAAAACAATTGTAAACTGTCAATAAGATTCTGTTGTGGCTTTGAAGGAAATGGAAAGATTAAAGATTAAATTCGAAACTCTACTATCAACAATTGGGCGGTATGATGCTAGTGATTGACCACAAGTGGTCAAGTTTAGCAACGTGTGAAGTGTTGTGTCCCATCAGCAAAACGCCAGGACACAGACGTCTATACGACGAACATACAGGGTAAAGTCCTGATTGCTTTCAACCCGGCGAAGGTCAGGACGATCCATGTCCCTGTTCAATCCAAGTTGACATGCAGTCTCCACGTGACACCCCCGGATAGCTACTTTAGCACTCGTCACGTGGTGAACCATTGCATGCACCGGCATTCTGAGAAAAGTTTCCCGAAAAAACAAATTATTATGGAGGATTTAACAAGCCTCGGATCAGATACACGACGACGACCACGGAAACGAAAATGGCTAAACGCTTTGAGAATTTTCTCATGGAACGTCCGCTCATTAAACTGAGCACAAGGTGCACAGCAGCTAGCCTATGGTCTGACCAAATATAAGGCTCACATAACTGCATTACAGGCTCCTCGAGTGTATAGTGGTTAGTATACTCGCCTGTCACGCCGGAGGCCGGGGTTCGATTCCCCGTCGGGGAGCCTCTGGCGCAAGACTAATGACCTTGCCCGGAAAAAACAAATCATTATGGAAAATTTAACAAGCCTCAGGATTTGCTAAACAAGGCCCAGACCGGTCCCCGGTTGTAGTGCCAATGATGATGATAACAGCATTACAAGAAATAAGATGGACGGCGAGTGGTGTTATTCAAAGCAACGAGTATGACATTTATTATAGCTGTCTTGCAAGACAACATGTGCTCGGGGTAGGCTTTGTAGTCAGCCAAAAACTGAAGCCTGCAATTATCTGCTTTAATACTGTAGACGAAAGACTATGTACTCTTCGCGTGCGGGGCAAATTTAAGAAATTAGGCTTCATAAACGTTCGCGGACGGAGGAGTCCCCTGACGACGAAAAAGAAGAACTCTACGAACGGGCCCTCAATGCCTGCCCAAGATACGATGTGAAAATCGTTCTTGGTGATTTGAAGGGGAAAATAGGTTGGGAACTAGTTTTCAGGCACTACGCAGGTTCCCATAGTTTGTATGAGACACTACTGACAATGGACTACGAGTCATCGAACTGGCAGCATCAAAGAACTTGGTCGTTGCGAGTACCAGGTTTCAGCGTAAAGATATCCACAAAGCCACCTGGGTATCACCTGATGGAGCCACTAGCAATCATATTAACCACGTGTTGACAAATCGCCGCCACTCCTCGAGCCTGATGACAGTACGAACGTACCGAGGTGCCAACGCCGACTCGGATCACTATCTTGTTGGTATAGCTTTCCGAGCGCGGATTGCCTTACGAAGACGTATTGCATCCGCGGATCAGGTTCGTATCAACACGGCTGTCTTACACAATGAGAATACCAGTAACACCTTTGGTCATGCGCCAAGACTCACCCTCGAAGATTGCCTTTTGATCCTCGAGCCTGATGACGGTTCGAATGTACCGAGGTGCCAACGTCGACTCGCATCATTATCTTGTTGGTCACATTGTTGGTACATCCGCGGGTTAGATTCAGATCAACACACCTGCCTTACACATTGAGAACATCAGCAACACCTTTGGCCATGCGTTAAGACTCGCCCTCGAAGGGCTCAATGGGGGGAGAGTAAGTCCTGGGACCAGAATCCTGGGGGTAGAAGAGAAATGGACACGTCTTAAGAATACTGTCATTAGTATTGCCAACTCCGTCTTAGGCAGTAGTCGTAGAGATCGGAGCGACTGGTTTGATGATGAGTGGAAACTAACGACTGAACGTAAGCATGCTGCATACCGGGCAATGCCGCAGTCTCATAGGACGCGGGTACGCGAGGAGAAATACAAAGAGCTCAGAAGATCTGAAAAAAGACTTCACAGACAAAAGAAAAGTGCCTCGGAAAAAAAAACTTGTCTTGGAAATAGAGAAAAGTAGAGAGCGAGGTCTGCACCAGGCGCGGAAGTTCTACCAAATAATCCGCAATACGACGCAGTACACATCACGTTGCACTTACTGCAAGGATAAAGAGGGTAATCTGATCACCAATCCTGAAGGCATTCTGTAGCGATGGGAAGAGCACTTTAATGAATTGCTAAATGGACAGCTCACAGAAGAATTTCAGACTACACCAATGCAAGATCAAGACCAAATGCTGTCCCCACCAAGCATTGAGGAAAAATTAAAAGCAATAAGCCACAGGACAGCTCAAATCAAATAAAGCCCCCGGAGGGGATGGTATAGCAGCTGAGCTGATCAAACAAGGAGGGACAGCGTTACATCACGCAATTCATGAGATCGTGGTGCACGTATGGGAGAGAGCGGAGATGCCGGAAGATTGGCGTCATGGAATAATTTGCCCCATACATAAGAAAGGAAATATCACACTATGCCACTACTATAAGGGTATAACATTGCTGAGTACCGCCTATAAGATACTCTCCACTATCCTACAAGATCGGATAGCCACATACGCTAAAGCCATCGTTGGTCAATATCAGTGTGGCTTCACCCCAGGCAAATCAGCGATTGATCAGATACTCACCCTTAGTCAGGCGATGGAAAAATATCTGCAATTTAAGATTCCATCGTATCGTCTATTTACAGATTTTAAGGCGGCTTACGACAGCACAGCCAGGGTAGAACTATATAATGCCATGAGAGAGTTAGGCATTCCAAACAAATTGATACGACTTTGTAGGTGGACTATGACCAATCTAACTAGTCAAGTATAAATAACGGGATTGCTGTCCAAACCAATAAACATCTTTAATGGAATCGGACAACGGGACGGTCTGGCCTGCCTCCTCTTCAACCTAGCGTTGGAGAAAACAATCCGCGACTCTGGAATTAAAACAAGACGGACTATTAACACCAAGTCCTGTCAGATACTTGCCTACGCAGATGACATCGACTTCATCGGTAGATCCGATTCGGCCTCCTTCACCCAGATCGAACAGGCGGCACAAAAACTGGAACTGCACATTCAGGAGGGAAAAACTAAGTACATGGTGGCAACATCCGTGACGAGAAGACCTTGGTCAAATTACCAGGGTAGCGGAGCACGATTTTGGAGTAGTGCAATCCTTTAACTACCTTGGGTCAATAGTATCAGCCGATGACAATATGGAAGATGAAATACGTTGACGCTTGATCAAAACTAACAGTCTGCTGTATATATATATATATATATATATATATATATATATATATATATATATATATATATATATTTTGTTTTTTTTTACTGAAACGCGCGCACAAAGGGGGATTTTTGAGTAGCCTTAAATGTCAGCACAGTGCGAGCGGAAGAAGAGGAAGTGGATAAGGATAAGCTATGGTCTGTCAAAGCTCTTTGAATCCCGAAATGTATCTAGAACATCGAAGATACTACTGTACAAGACCATAGTCTTACCAGTACTCATGTATGGATCGGACACCTGGGTGCTCAATAAAAGGCATTCTGTACTCTTACCCGCGTTGTAGAGGAAAGTCTTAAGGAGAATTGTTGGCCCCGTATGTGAGGGAGGACGATTCCGGAAACGCTACAACAATGAGTTGTACGCGATCTATCTTGGAGCTAACGTTGTAAGATCACCATCATGTCACAGCCTCTTCATAACGAATATTAAGCCACCACGTCACCATAAACCCACAAATATAAGAAATCATTAGAGTATAGGCACGCAACTGAGGTGCAGGACCTATAAAATAGTGCGGTGACTTCCCGTGCTGCATTTCACATCCATTTATATTATTTTTAGCTCAAACTATCTCAAGCGGTATAGTGAAAATACCGCATATGAGAATGTTTTAAATAACGTCAAACGCAGTTTTGAAAAATAACATTTTATTAAACTCTGGAAAACAAAATCCTTATTAATACGCAGGATTCCTTTGGCCATGGTATCTTCTTTGTCGAGTTCGTCGTCTTCGCCTATTCTTAGACGCATTCACCTTGGCTTCATGGGCAGCAGCCGAAGCCTTATACGCTGCCTGTTTTGTACTTGCATAGTCCGTGCGGGCATCGCTTATTTGTCTAAGTAATTGCTCAACTCTAGTCTTGGCTGCCTCTAGTAGCTGTGTCTTCTCAGCTAATTCTTGTTGGGCACCTTGGGCAGCTTGTTCTGCATTACCAACGTTAGCTTGAGCTGTTTGAACTGCCTTCGTAAGAGTTTTCAATTGTGTTGTAGCTTGTTGAGCAGCTTGCATAGCAGCGTTGACATTATTTTGAGAATTTTGTATTGATGCAGTTTCCTCTTGAACAACAGCCTCAGCTTCACGTATCTCAATTTCAAGTTGCTCAACAATCGCTTGTTTACCTGCTAAAGCAGCCTCTGCAGCTCTGGCAGCTTGTAATGCTTTCTCAGCAAGTTGAGCCTTTACTTGGTGAGATGCTTGTTGGCCCGCTGCTGCCTGAGCATTTGATGCCGCCTTAGCTTCTTGAGCTGCCTTCATGGCAATACTAGATGCTTTTTGTTTTGAAGACCCCGATCCGCCAACATGGTTATTGTGTTGACATTCTTCTTTGTTTGGTTCTTCATTCGAGCTCCTTTTGTGGCTGCGACGACTCATTTGACCCTGGATTCCATAAAATATGTCATTTTTAGCGGGTGTACATTTCCCATGAGGTTTATGATTAGTAAACTTACACTATAAGGATATTGAAATCCATTTAGGTTGGCGGCGGTTATTTGTAAAATGAAGAAAATAAATAGAATCATCAAACTATAATTTGCCATTTCGCTTTGAAAATTAGAAAATTACAAAATATTCTTATTTAAAATTGACGCAATCTGCGAAGCTAACTGATAAAACTACTACTACTACTGCTTGTAGTTTTAAAAGTTGAGTAAAAATACTTAAAAGCGATTTAGGAAAAAAAACAGTTTCAAAGAGTTCGAGACTATTTGAAAATTTGCGAAAGGTCTTCTACCTCACATACTGAGGTGATTGAGTTTTTAAATGACGCTTAAAAATTAGACTTCCGGAATTTCTAAGTGCTCTACTTAACCATGTACAACGCAAGTTCTAGGGCTACAAGAATCGAATTACAGCCAAGACAACATGTTGAATTGTATGGGTTTCCCAATAGGGACGATATGTTAGATTTCGAAATAAGGACGACGTATTGTTAAAATTAAATAAAGTGCAAAGTATTTGACATAAAAGCAAAATCTTTTTTGTATTATAAAGTACAACTATTTGAAAAGTTAAACTACACTAAATAAAAGTTGGTGACGTTTCCATTATTTTAAGTATGATTGCCATGACGTTTTAACCCTTTCAATCCGGAATGGTGTTATTAACCTTATAGTTGGGATATATGTAGCCCAACAGGGTCGAAAGGGTTAAGACGTATTACAAAATCAATCACTTAATTTTAAAAATACATCGTCCTTATTGGAGAACCCTCTACCTTTATTTTAGAACGCAACTTGATGTATTATATAATTCTCAAATATTTAATACTTTGCAGTTGTTTTTATAACCGTCGTTATCTGCTATATTATCTTTTGTTTACGTTATACGTTATATAGGTGTCTATTGACGCTCAACATATTTATTAGCAACACACAAACTTTAAATTTTTTCTAAATAAAGGAATTATTAAAACTAACAAATCGGACTTAGGTTGTTTGTTCAATATTCTAAACTGACTGAATTGCATGCAGAGGATAATACACACAGTGTCAATGTAGTACGGTTCGCTTCCGTGCTTCTCGATAAAACGAGGAAGAGAAGCGAACGATGGATCCTTGTTGTGTGTTGAGTCCTGGTCCTTCGAATTTGGGTTGGACCTGGAGTCATCCGAGCGTTGTAAGTCTGTGGGGGTTCTCTATACTATATGGAGAACCAACCCACAATTTCAAACCGCTTTCAGCGCGTCCTTTCAACCGTTATTCCCCTTATAAGCTATTCCACCTGTAAATGATGTTAAAAGGACGCATAGCTAAACTCATTATCCTATGCAGATAATGCGTAATTGAGTTTAGCTATCTTTTCGCCATACGGCAACTCCATTTCGCTAACCCATGAGATTTCCACCGGAAATTGCATCATGTCGGTTAGCAACGGCATAGTCTGATAAAACGACGCGGTTGCATAATTATGCAACCGCTGGGGAAATTATCAAAGCACTTAATTTAGTTACCATGATCAGATTTCCCTAGCCAATTCGGCGTCCTATTCAATTTTTCCAGACACTCCATTCGCTGGGGATCAATGGTCTTTTTTCACAGGTGAATAGCAACAGCTACATTTTCCTCTCCTCCACAATTCTGTCTCCCTACAGTTCAATGCACTCCGAGATCACCACAGACATCGCACTAGGTCAGTGGAACACCTCGGGGGGTGCATTAATACACGCACACTAAGCCAGATCAACCCTGTGTTATTGTGCTTTCCGTTTTGATTTCTTCATCCTTTCTACGCCCATCAACGTGGAACGAATACATAAGTACTTATCCACCTCGATGAGCGTGGGGGATTGAAGGACGCACAAGAGAGCGCAATTACCATTGGCTGGCCAATGTGCAAAATCGAAAAATCCAATTTCATCCCTAATTGGGATCAGTCACATCTCAACCATCAAAGTGCGTACACGCACTCGGAGTCATAGTTCAACTTCCACGACGATCGGTCACGCGGAATTAGAGTCAAGTGTGTAGCTTCCTCAGGGTGTCTTTTGTTGAGTTTCAATTAATACGGTCGCATGCTACTATTGTGGTTTAAGGATAGTTTAGTGCAAAAAGAAGAACTTAATGTAAAGTAAAAGGAATTAAGAGAAATTGATGCAGGGATTAATAAAAGAACTCATACACAAATATATAATAAAGAGAAAAAATCTTTAAGCAACTAAACCAGTGCCTTTTATTTCTCCTCTTTCAGTGCATGGGGAAGAAGTGAACTGCGCGCCCGTGTCTGGTCTTTTACCCCCACAAGTCCCTAGTTGTGGTCGGTATTAATTCTGTTGTTTGGAGGCTGGTGTGCTGTTAGTTGTTTACCAGGAGCTTCCGTCCAAGAGGCATTTAACACTCTATTCTAAACTTGTGATAAACCTGGTTCGCACTATATATATATTGTTCCTTATCCTTGGTCTCACTTTTCGATAGGATATCGCTATTTATGGCGTCATGCGCTGCTGCTTCAAAACTTGATTATGGACATCCTCCAATAGAAAACTTTATTGGAAGTGTGTGAGTTGGGTGCTTTGTTCTGTTTGGTATGGGATTAAGAGAAAATCCCACCGCTGCTACCAACATTTTGTAGAACGGTTCGCTTCCAATCTCAGAAGAGGGGTAGTGTATTTGTATCCAGTCGACGATAAGTGAAACATGTTCGAAACGTGTTGCTGGTCTTTCGTCGTTCGGGGAGCGGTAAAGACCACAAAGAAATTTAACAGAATTCCTCAGCACGACCTTCAACCACATGATGACCCAGTTATTGGGCTCTAACGCCTCTTTCCTTTCGCAAGCCAGACGAAGACTCCACCCTTAGTTGGGGCATAGATACCAAGTTTGGACGTTTTTTTTAATATATTAGACCTCTCTCGGGAGCGGCGAACCTATCGCGCCGAGTGGGCGCCCCGAGATGCCACCAAATAACTGTTGCAGTTTACATTCGTATTGGAGAAACCGATGCCCCTGATGTTACAAAATGCCGTTATCAGTCGAGGGTCGACAGAGCCTCGAGATCGAACCCGATAAGGCGATGGCGAATTTCTTAAAGTTCGATTATTTATCAGAATATTTCCATGGTGTTCCCCCCGACATAGTCCCCCCGGAGATCCGAATGGGGAACTAGTTTACCTCCGGAATTCTTTATCTCAGAAAGCTCCATCATGACTTATCTCCGTGTCAGTCCGGGCTATCAGCCATACATCCGAAACATAGTCGAAGATTTCTATTGACGATGTCGCGGAATGTACAACATGACGGGGTGGTATCTCACCATGGGACCGATTACCACCTAAACCCTAGCCTTTTCTCGAACCGGCTCATCAGCCAAGATCCGAAAGATGACCAGGGATGTCTCCCGACTATTTCATGGGGTCTATAGCTTAATGGAGTGGTATTTCACCGGAGTACAGCGCGTTGGAACTCTACCTACCAATCGTCCGTAGTCGCCTCTTACGACAAGCCGGCTTGAGAATATTCTAACGTCCTACTCACAGGGCAAGATAATGTTATGATGTTATAAATACCATTATAACTTATAAGCCTTTAATTACAACTTTTAATCAAAAATAGAATTTTATTTTTAAATAAACGTTACAAATTATAGCTGTTACAGTTTTTTTTCTTAAATTTTGATTCAGTAGGTGCAAATATAATATTCTCATGCATAAAAATAATAAGTAGAAAGTGAAATTGTTTTTTGCAAACCAGGGTTATTATTATTGTTATTCATTTCCCTGTTCGAACCCGGAAGCTCATGACCGCACAGACTCGGCCGCGCCATCATTCTATGTCCTGTGCATTTTCCTCCCACGCTTCGTGTTCCGATCCGACCTTTTCAAGGTCATGCCTTACATTGTCCTCCCATCTTCGTCGCGGTCTTCCCACCGGTCTCTTTCCCATTGGTCTCCCGTCAAGATTTCACCGCACAGTCCTATCGATGCCCATTCTCGCCACATGTTGGGCCCATCTTAATCTTCGCGACCTCATTACTCTTGTGGGGGTTCTTTAAAGCTTACCCGAAGAACTCCCCATAATAGCAACCCAACTTCCATTGTTTTTCGCTAATGCAATTGCATTAGCACCTGAAAACATTTTCTTTTCCAAGGACATTTAATGCATACAACGCATTATCTAAAATTCCCAAAAAGAGTTGTAGCGATTCTAACAGATACACACAATTCACAAGCAAGCAAAAATAGTGAAGAACACCGAACGAAAAAAATCGAATAAGAAAAATACATCAGAACCGTATACCAAGCGATAAAATAAAAATTATTCACACCAGTGGAATATACTCGAGTTTGGAAATAAAATTCTAAACACGGTCAGTAGCCTGGTGTGTAACGCTTAAGGTAAAATTTTTTTCGTGATTCGAGCTGTCATAGCGTCAGTTCGAATCACACGATTTTCTTCACTATTATTTCAAACGCTATAGAGTTCTCCCAACATTCACGCATTTAATGCACTATTCAAATTCCCTGAAAGAATTCTTTAATGTACATACGCATCATAAATTCTACGTACGGTTTTGTTGTTGCCCATTCTCGCTACATGCCCGACCCATCTTAATCTTCGCGACCTGATTATTCTCACTATGGTAGGTCTGGGGTATAGCTCTTCCAATTCGCGGTTGTGGTTGTCCCTATCCTCGCCCTACTCTATTTTGCCACTTACATCACAGTCTCTTCACCTTCGTTAGTTTCCCATTCCCGAGTTTTAAGTTAATTTTAAGTTAATACCCACAAGTCTACAATTTCCTCTATTGTCCTGCCTCTTCATATATCTACCGCCAAAGATACTCCTTAAAACTTTAGTCTCAAATACGCGGCATCTGTTCTCTTCTCGCTTTGTATGCGACCATGTCTCGCATCCGCATAGAACAATCGTCATTGATATGGTTCTATAAATACGGAATTTTAGATTGCGTAGAAATTTGACGTTTATATTATGTGCAGATACAAATAAGAGTTGTTAATACCATCCATTAAAAAAACAACCGACACGACTTTTTTTACAAACCAATAAATACATAGGGGACACGGTTAGGGCTCATAATTATTAAAATGTTCTCCATTTAGAATTCGAAAAGTTACTGTGGAATTAACGGAAACAAATTGCGAAAGTATAACAGCAATTGAAGCTAATGCAGTACGTATAAAAAAATCGGGTTTAATTAAGTTTTTTTCAATTTGAATAATTATTAAAAAAACTACGAGGTTGTGAATAATATTCGCAAGGGGCGAAACGTTCAACATATGTTTCTTCTTGAATTCAATTATTAATTTTTTAGCTGGTTTTATTTAGTAAATTCTGAATACATCATCTTACGAGGGCAGGTCAATAAGTCCTTAGAAAATGAGGACGATTTTCTTTTATTTTCTATGTAGCCGACATAACAATGGCGCATAATACTGTCGTCTGTCCGTTTTCCAAATAGTCAATGAAGATAATACCACGCGCATACCAAAACACAGTAGTCATAACCTTTCCAGTTGATTTCACCGTCTTGGCATTCTTAGGAGCCCATTCGCCTTTGCAATCCACAGTTTTGACTGGTTTCGTCTCGGGAGTGTACTGGTGTATCCATGTTTCACCCACAATTATTAATCTGGGCAGAAACTCAAGTTTTTTATTTTTTTTTTTACAAAAACGCGCACTCAAAAAGGGTTTTTGGAGTACCCTTAAATGTCAGAGCACAGTGCGGGCGTACATATGTGACATTAACCGTCACAAATTAGTTATAATACAATATAAGTTGCATTAAAGTTTTAACAACTTTAAAACCAAACTAATTCTTTCGGTCTAGCATTAAAATTAATTTCCTGCTACAACCGACGGAATTCTTCCGGTGTAGCTGTGAAACTTTATCACATGCCTGCCTGTTGCTAAACGCAAATCCCTATCATACATTTTCCACAACTAAACCTGCAATTCTGCAATTCCCATGTTCCATCTATACCCTTGCATCTGCATGCCATTTGCTATAAGCAAATAAAAAAGTTCTCATCACCTTGATGATCACCCAACGCATGCTATTTTCTGTGGGCAAATCAGATTCGCATCACCGTGAATCGAAATTTCCCCATGGCCTTGAGGTGGAGCTGCAGCCAGAGTAGGCGTAAGGTTGCCACCTTAGGGTGACTGACGGTAAAATTGCAACGCTGCAGGTCCCAACGTCGTTGGCATTGCCTTCGACTGGGGCTAGCATCGGGTGGCTGTCTGGAAGTAAGCGATGAACCGTGGGAAGGTATGCACATTTTGATTTCCATTGTGGGTATAAGAAAGGAGTTCCGTTGGAGGCAAAATTCAATTAGAAGCAGACAGAACAAGTGTGCATTTGGAATAAGTAAATTGATTAAAATAAATTAACCCTGAAGAAAAGACAAAAAAGGTCTTCTTAATTAAAAGTACAATCGGCTTATCGGGGACTCATCAAGACGGTTGGGCACACTTTTTACGCCTACAGTCGGGGCAGATTACCTACGGGTTAATCAGCCGGAAGCAAACGCACACGGGGTCTAACAGCCGGAAGCCGGTAAGTGTTGCAATAGAACAATATACAACACTCTGGATTGCGACCCATGCCCTCCAAAGGTTCTCAGCTGAGAGCAAATGTGGTACCCATCTCGCAGATATGGTTTTCATACTCGATTTATCATGCAGAATTGAAACATGAGACAAATTGAAAATTGACAGATATCTAGTAAGGACTGATGCTTACTAAAAACAGACCATTATGAGCTACGAGCGCCATCGTTGGCGTTTCTGAGGACTTAATGACCTACCCTCGTGGCATTAGGGTTCTCGTAGAGTGGAATTAGTTTCAGCTTCATATATTTAAAAGAGTTGAAATAGGATGTTTATTATCGAATTCTCACAATAACATTCTGTCGGCGGTTGTGTGGCGGTTCTACGAACCCACTATAGGTTGAGATGTGCTTTCCGCCAAGGAACATACTCACCTTTATCCATTACACGTGCCCACAGACACGTGTCCCAAAAGTCCTTACCCCCACCTGAAACAATACGTAACATTTTAGACAGCAACATTGAATTCAATAGCAGAAATCAACCGAACTAAACGTTCAAATGTCTCTAATATTGAATTCAACGCATCCATGCTAGGCATCCAATCCAACGCATCCAATTCGATGCGCCAATTCAACGCATCCAAGCCATCAATGCATTGCACCCATTAAACGCAATTTTCGGTAAACAAACCGAACAACGAATATCTCCTCTGGAAGCTAATAGCAATTGGCACCTAAATTCCGAGCATGACCCAAAACCTAAAAGGCACACTTGTGCAAACAAAGGATAGCGATTCGCCGCCGACCAACAGTCATGCAATCATAAACATCTTAACGTAGATCGCACACTAGATGTTTAGGAGTTGGAAATGCAAACAAAAACCTATACCAATCCCACGGTTCCTTTGTTACCCATCTGAAGCGCACAAGAACCGTGTTGTCTTAAGCCAGATGGGTAGCACACAACAAATCCCACGAAAAGATCGGACAATAAGTGGCGGTATGCTCGATCTTCCAAACAAAGGAACAAGATTCCGATAAGAAGACGGAAAGGAGAATCACAATTATGATGGCAAATTTTCTTTTTCAGATGGGGGATGAAAAAAATTCGAAATGGGGAGGAGAATTTTCAGTATACTTCGACCATCCGTCGAATAGAGGGTCGTCACAGAGAACCCGAACGAGAAGGGTAGCTAGTCCGTGCCGCGCAACTGAATTAAAGAAAGACATATAAAAGAAATTATAGTGCAACGTGTGTCTGAAAACTAGAGTGCAATCGTGCGTTTGAAATCTAGCGTGCCAACTCGCGCAACGTGTTTCGAAAAGTAATGTGTCCCGTGAATAGATTAAGGGTGATGTAAGTTAACACATTTGTGAACAACAAAAATTAGTAACAATAAAAGGAAAATTAGAATAAAAAGAAAATAGCGCTGTGTCTCATTTGTGCCGCATTCGCACCGTGTTCGTTTTGTGGAAAGTGTTCGGCGGAACACATTGTCATTCGACTTTACAAAATCCGCTAAAGTTGAACTTACACATGTACAGGCGCACTAACTGGAGTTTCAATTACATACAAAATCATATACAAAATTTCATTGAAAAAAAAATGAAAAAAGCAACCACTTTTACTGAAAGAAAAATATTTTATAAACGATTACTATCGAGAATTGGACCTGAAATTTAACACTCCCGCACTATTTTATTTGAGGATATCTGAAGTTACTTGTCTATGGTGATAAGCCAGAGATTATTAAACACTTCGGCGTCAATATTCGGCACGTTATTAAGAACTACGACCAGAAATGCCTTGAAAATTGATCGAAAATTGGACACCCAGATTGCTACGTGTATAGGCCAGTCACGGCCACCACATGTCCGAAATCATATTCAAACGTTAATTGCATACAATTACAGTTCCAATAAAGTCACGTGTATGGCCTTTAAAATACTGTGTTTATATAAATTAAAAATTCTACATGTCGAAATGAAACACCCTGTATCTATCGGTTCTTTCAATATATTTTTGCTGATTTGACTTCAACTCGTATGACATCCAATGTGTTTACTTTAACTTTATTCCCAATACAATAATTACAAATGTTTCGAAACGGTTATGTGATCAACTCTAATTGATTCTGCAAGTTCAGCTAGCGCCGGACATGTCTTCAAAAGGTAACGTTCGCAACTCTTCGTCTTCAAGCGTTTCGGTGCACCAGAACATTGTTTATCTTCAACATAAAACTCATTATTTTTGATGCATCTAAACCAATCTCCACATGTTGTTACCCACAGAGCACAGCCGCTGTAAGAATTAGCAAGAATTGTGTCTAATTCAGTAGAATTTTTTTATAAATTATAGTGCAATATAATTCGACGCGTATGGTTCTTCCTTTTGCACAAAACCCGACAAGACAATTGTTTTTTTTTTATTAGACTTGTCTCGGGAGAGGCGAACCTATAGCGTCGAGTGGGCGCCCCGAGATGCCATCAAATAACTGCTGCAGTTCCTTTTGAACAGTTGCAGGTTGTAACGCTCCGGGAACACTCGCATGGGAAGGGAGTTCCACAGCTTCCCCGCTCTGTAACGGAACGAGTTCTATTACAGGGATGTTCGCGCTGTCGGGAAATGAACCACAAACGGGTGCGATCCGTCGGATTGTCTTGTGGAGCGCATATAGACCGAATTGCGTGGAACAATGCCAAGAATCTCCGAAGAACAGCACCCGTGATAATATCTGTAAAACAGACAGAGGTCGGCCACGCGCCTTCGATGTGATAGCGACTGTAGTCCCGACGTCAGCGCCGAGTCCCCGATCAGGCGGATCGCTCGTCTTTGTACACTCTCAAG
Organism: Microdon myrmicae; assembly: GCA_963931805.1. Classification (NCBI taxonomy): domain Eukaryota; kingdom Metazoa; phylum Arthropoda; class Insecta; order Diptera; family Syrphidae; genus Microdon; species Microdon myrmicae. Next base: position 112,113,925 of record OZ007502.1, read on the forward strand.
TAGGTCGAGGGTATGTTTAGGAGCCGAGCTCCAAACATGAGAGCAATATTCGAGCGCGGGTCTAATTTGAGATTTATATAGGAGAAGAAGTTGGACCGGAGTAAAGTATTTCTTGGCTCTAAAAAGATAACTCAGTTTTCCTGAGGCTGATCTGGCGATACCCGATACGTGTTTATGCCATGATACATTCCCACAGACCGTGACGCCGAGCAATTTCAAACTTTTCCCAGCCTCGAGGGCCCGGCCACTCATCATCAGTTGTGGAACCGATGATCCAGTTTTTTGTGAATGTTGTATACTGGGTCTTCGTTGCGTTGAAGTCGACAAGATTGGCCTTTCTGGACTGCAGGACTTTATCTAGATCCTGGTTCAGAGAGTCAATCTGTCTACATCTCAGCTGGTGCGACGTTGATGCACTAATCGGCCGATCACTCGAAAAGGAGGAAACAAGCGTACTATCATCCGCAAAACTGAACACTTTGTTATCCGTTGTCTCCAACAAATCATTTATGTGAAGCAAGAACAAGGTTGGAACCAAAATAGAACCCTGGGGCACCCCCGAATTAACAGGAAACAGATCCGAACACTCGCCGTCCACAACAACCCGGATCGATCGATTCTCGAGGAAGCTCCTCGTCCAGTCGCAAAGCTGTTGGGAAAGTCCATATGAACGAAGTTTGCTCAGCAATGCCCCGTGCTAGACGCGGTCAAAAGCCTTGGAGATATATAATGCGACTGCCCTTGACTCACAATGTCGTTCAATCGCAGATGTCCATATATCGGTCATAAGTGTCAAAAGGTCTCCTGTGGACCGCCTGCCACGGAATCCGTATTGACGATCATTCAGAAGACCGCTGCACTCCAAATACTTAACCAACTCTGTATTGATGACCTTTTCCATTACCTTAGATAAAATAGACAGTAATACTATCGGACGGTAATTTTGTGGGAGACACTTTTTTCCCGTCTTTGGGATTGGCTGAACTCGAGCGATTTTCCAGCAGGCAGGAAAGATCCTCCGTGCATAAGATAAGCGGAAGAGTCTGCCAAGAACCGGCGATAGTTCTGGAGCACAGTTCTTAAGGACTATTGCTGGTATTCCGTCCAGGCCGGTTGCCTTCCTACAATCCAGTTCACCTAGAATGCGTTGAATAGTGCGCGGACGAAATCTCACATCCCGCATGGAAGACTGTACGGCGAGAACACAGGTGGCTCCAAAAGGCCGGGATCGAGGTTTGAATTCGCGGAAAATAAATTCACGAACACATTAGCTTTATCCTTTGGATTCGTGACTAACGTCCCGCTGTCTGTCATCAACGGAGGGAAAGAGGAGGAAGCAAAGTTACTGCTGACAGCCTTTGCCATTGACCAGAAGGAGCGCGAACCAATTGGGCACCGAAGGAGCTTATTGATCATCCTGTCGTTGTGAGCCTTCTTCGCGGTATCAATCGCCTGGTTGCACGCGTTTCTGATTCTAACAAAGTTCGTTCTGTTAACATCGGTGGGATTGGAGCGCCATTGCTTAGAACCTGTATTTTTTGCCGCTGTGATCAGCTCGCATTTTTTGTCAAACCAAGGTTTATCAGACGAACTTCGTATGATGGAATGTGGAATATACATTTCCATCCCCAAAAGAATAATCTCTGATACCGACTCCGCGCAAGCGTTAACATCGGAGTTTCCGAAGCACACCTCCGACCATGGAAAGGATGCAAAGAAATCTCGCATATCGTCCCGGTTAGCAGCCCCATACTTCCATACATGGCGAAGCTGCCTAAGCCGGTTATTCGGTTGGTATGCAAGTGCTTGCGCGACAGATACCAAGCAGTGATCTGAGTTTCCCAGTGGCGCAGAAACCTCTACGGTATAAATACTCGGTTCGGATGTCAAAAACAGATCCAGGGTGTTCGCGTAGTCGCCTCGGGCATCCGGCACTCGCGTTGGTTCCCCCACGAGTTGAGTCAAGTTGTGGCTTACAACAAACATCTCCGCCAGCCTTCCAGCCTCGTCGGTTCTGTTAGAATGTAACACCCAGTCGGAATTGTGCACATTGAAATCGCCAAGGACAACAATTTCAGAAGCTGGGTGGTTGATCTGTATCCAGTCGACGGTATATGAAAGATGTTCGAAGAATGTCGCCGGTCGATCGTCATTCGGGGAGCGGTAAAGACAACAAAGAAATTTAACGGAATTCCTCAGCACGACCCTCAACCATATGATGTCCATATTATTGGGCTCCAACGCCTCTATCCTCTGGCAAGCCAGATCGGACCGTGCGAAGACACAGACTCTGCCCTTAAAACGGAATCTCGAATGTAAGTCGTATCCTGAGCAACGAAGATATGTCGAATCAGTTGACGAATCGACCTGGGTCTCAGTTAGGGCAAGGATATCAGGTTTCGTTGTTTGCAAATATTGGTGGACGGCGTTTACATTAGTATTGGTGAAACCGATGCCCCTGATGTTACAAAATGTCGTCACCAGTCGAGCGTGGGCCGAGCCTCGAGAGCTAGCCCGGTTATGCGATGACGAACTTCTCAAAGTTCCATTTTTGATCATGATATCTGCATGACATAGTCCCCCCCGGAGATCCGAATGGGAGACTAGTTTACCTCCGGAATTCTTTATATCAGAAGACACCATCATGACTTATCCCCGCGTCAGTCCGGGCCATCAGCCACACATCCGAAACACCGTCGAAGATTTCTCCCGACCATTTCACGGAGCCTAAAGCTTGATGGGGTGGTATTTCACCGGGCGCACAGGCCGTTGGGATCCCGGCTACCACTCGGCCTTTAGTCGCCTCTTACGACAAGCTGGCCTAGCTATGAGTATATTCTAACGCCCTACTCACAGGGCTCAACACAGTTTAACACAGTTGAGAAAAATCTTGTTTACACCAGCGAAATGGCATACACAGAATTTCAAACTTCGTTATTGTATTTCATTATAGGTGTGTTATCACCTTAACTTAGACGCGGCCAGACCTTGTACGCCATCTATCGGAAACAGTCAGAACATTAGGATCCGAAAATTGCGTGAAACCAATAATCTAAAAAAACAATCAAATTATGTTTAGGCTCTATTAGCCGACATTTGCTCAGGGATGAAGAACATTAATTTGGGAGAGTTCCTTCCCTAAAAACTTCAGTTATAATACCACTGTCAAGAATTAATCAAGTTGCCTTTTAGCCTAAAAACTTTAAATTGGTTTTTCATTTTTACGATTTAGCTCCGAGAGTTCCGTCAGTTTACGGGAACGTAGATTTTTAAGTTCCCTGAACGAAATGGCAAATTTCAGTTTAGCTATTATTTTTATATTGGTTATTTTACATATAAGTTTCGAGTCCTCTTACGGTCGACATTTTCCAGTGGCTAAAGTAAGTGTAATCCGTAAAATAATGTTTGAATAAAACTAACCCTACAACATGTAGAAACAGTCAACGTCTCACCACCATAAGCGAAGTTCGTCGATGTCCGAAGAACAAAATAAGGAAGGTTGCCAGTTAAATCCAACCGCACACATGGGTGGGTCTTCAAAACAAAAAGCATCTAATATTGCCGTGCAAGCAGCTCAAGAAGCTAAGGCTGCCACAAATGCTCAGGCAGCCGCGGGCCAACAAGCATCTCACCAAGTAAAGGCTCAACTAGCTGAGAAAGCATTACAAGCTGCCAGAGCTGCAGAGGCTGCTTTAGCAGGTAAACAATCAATCGTTGAGCAACTTGAATTAGAAGTTCGCGAAGCCGAGGCTGTTGTTCAAGAAGAAACTAGCTCAGTACAGAATTCGCAGAACAATGTCAACGCTGCTGTGCAAGCTGCCCAACAAGCTACAACTCAATTAAGGACTCTTACGAAAGCCGTTCAAACAGCTCAAGCTAACGTGGGTAATGCAGAACAAGTTGCACAAGGAGCACAAGAAGAACTATCTGAGAAAACTCAGCTACTAGAGGCAGCCAGGACTAGAGTTGAACAATTACTTCGACAACTAAGTGATTCCCGGACAGACTTTGCAAATACAAAACAGGCAGCGTACAAAGCTTCTTCTGCCGCACATGAAGCTAAAGTCAATGTTAGCAGGAATAGACGAAGACGTCGAAGAAGGTATCTCAAAAATGAGAATTCTGTGTATTAGGGCGTATTTTTTTCTCTATATTTAATAAAAATGAGATGGTCGATAGTTGGCTCCATTTTGAATTATAAGGATATTGGAATGAGAAGGGACTGAGCCTACTACGGCTGCTCCTGAGTCGAATGAGAATAGGTTAAAAAAGTAAGTAGTTGCTGGAACAGCAGCTAACAACACACACAACATCGCCCATACCAACAACAAACAGTTTAAATTAAAAGACTGGGAGGTAACAGGCATGCCATTCAAACCTATACGACATTAAAGAGGTTTTAAAAAGAGCCACCGCGGAATTTTACGCGTTCACACCGAAACAAACAAAGAGCGTAACAGTTCTATTAAACGGCGTCGACTCTGAAACGGCACCGGAGGTTCAGCCCGAAGCATGGAAAGCTCGAGTTTATTGCGGTAAAATAGTTCATCACAACCAAGGCAAGAAGAGAAAACCGGAAGCTACCCTTCTTTTTGGTCCAATTAGCACCGAGCAGCAAAATTGGTAGTCTAAGGAAAATTACACTCCTGGATCATCAAATTGTCGCAAATTAAGAAAAGGCAGAGCCATTATGCAATGTGTCCACTGCCAACGGTTTGGACACGCAGCGGCGACCTGTGAAATGCAGTATAGCGTTTGCGACGATAGTGAAGAGCGAGTGATTCGAACCGACGCTATCACGGTTAGAATTACTAAAAGATAGAACCAAAGCTCTTACCTATTAGGCCACTGCCGCTTATGTGAATTTGATTTCTAAACTCAAATACATACGACTAATGTGGTAATGGTATATTATTGCTATGGTATACGGCTTTAATGGATGTGCTTTTGGTGGTGTTGTTCTTTACTAGTCGTGTGTGTATCTGCTAGAAACGCCACATTCACTCCCTTCCCAGTAACTTTCGTTACGATCAACTTTGAGACGACTGAGCGAAGAGCGAGCGAGAGAATGTCAGAGCAGACCAGTGGGCCGTTGGTTCTGTGTTAGAAGTCGTGTGATTGCAAGTAAAGTAAAGTTCTGTGTGTGGATGGGAGTGTGTGTTATGTCGTGCAGATTACGTCGGGGTCACCAGTTTAGCGGATGTAGTCTAATTTGGATCGTCATCGTGACGACAAGTCATTATCGAACAGCGATCGTATCGAGAGTCTAAAAGATACGCGAGCCTAAAAGGCAAAATAATAGCATCGAACCAGGAGGAACGCCATCGTGGAGGTGTTAATATAGTCGAGAAACAGAATAAATCCTAGTAGCGCGAGTTGTGAGTCGTGTGAGTTCGCATCGTAGAAACAAACTAGTAGTGTCGATTAAGATAATCGTCGTGTGCTCAAACCGTAACTTGTCGAATAGTGATTCCGTGGCGATTAAGACGGTCGTGCGTGCACTAACTTTCTCAAACGGAAACAGTAAACTTGCAATATCTACGGCACTAACTTTATTCAAATGGAAATAGTGAACTTGTAAGCAAATAACCTAAATATAAACAAGAGCAAGTACAATAAAAGTAGATTTATACACCAAAACCTTCTGAGTTTTTATTTGTGCCGTTTCCGCTCGGTGTGTTCTTCCTTATGTGCGGACACTTACGACCCAATAGACAACATCCGCTAAAGCAGCATCCGCGCGTAAAATGCGGACAGAACGATAAGACAGAAGAATGCCCTCTGGCGAAATAAAGGGTAGAAGACAAAACTCTTATAAAGTGCGCAGTATGTCGGCATGAGATACATACCGCTAACTATCGAGGATGTCCAAAATTCCGAGAAATAATGTCGAAAAGTGTGACCCGGCCAAATAAAAACAGAGGCAACTCGCACAACAACAATGCCCGTAACATCACAACGGTCGTTCGCACAAGTTGCGTCAGGCGGGAGAATAACAAAAAAAGGTTACAACACTGGTAGCCACAAATACTCCCACACAGACTGAAACAACATCGCAATCAGATGTGTTCGCAATCTTGCTCAATCTACAGAGAAAGATTACACATCTGCAAAGTCAAATAAACGAGATCTGCTCGCACTTGCCCAGTCTAAATAAAAAGTCGATATAAACCCTCCAATTAAAATACCAATTAAAACGCCTTGTTGTTGTTGTTGAATAACGCATTTATTGTACAATAATTAAAACCCCTTCGTGACTGTGAATTCACTTATAAGGACCGAGAGAAGAACCACTCTTTTTAACCGGTTGTAACATGAAAACCCTGATGCCCTTCTGGCTGGGGAAACTAAACCAGAGGCATAAACTTTGGCACAAAATCTATAATATACGTGAGACCGACCTAATTCCTTACAAGGCGGAGGTGTCGCCATCTGTATTACAAAAGGACTCCAACACAAAGTCATATATAGTGGAGAAGTGCGCAGGTTCCGGGTGCTAGAAGCATGCTGTTGTATTCCAGAATACTATTCGCTTATTCGCTTTAACACTAATCTCATGTCCTTTCTAACACAACCTTTAAAACTACATCCGCACATATCTTACATTCTCATTTAATACAATTCATAAATAAACAGACACAATATTCTATATCCAGTCACTTACAGCACATTTAAAAACATGCCCCCTTTCATAACAAGCACATTTTCAAAACATAGCCACTTTGATTTTCGTTCAAAGTTTATTCAAAATTATAAACAGAGACTTCTGGATTGTTTTGTTCATTTTATACGACACAGTTAGTTGGAACAAAATGTTCTATAAAAACAGGAAAATCTATATTGTAAAGTTAGTTCAAGTTAGAGCTCAGCTTGAGATAGCTGAGTTCAATAAAATATAAAAATAAATAAAACCTATAATTAATTTAATAACTAAGACCTATAATTGTTTTAATAAAGAAAAGATATTATAACCCCCACGCTCTTCCCTCGAAAGAGGAAGCACGGCGCTGGAGACGTAACAATGCCATGGATACCACTTTAGCAAGGAAGGGGGCTGTATGCGATCCCGGTTTACGCACTCGAGGAACATCAGTATAAGGCCTTTATGGCAGAACTTGAGATTCTCTTTCGATGCTTGCAACTCCGCCTGGAAAAAAACTACGATACCACTTCAGCAAGGAAGGGGGCTGTATGCGATCTCGGTTTACGCACTCGAGGAACATCAGTTTATGGCAGAACTTGAGACTCTCTTTCGATGCTTGCAACTCCACGTGGAAAAAAACTACGACTAGGTGGAGACATAAACACCCAACATAAAGGTTGGGTAAATTATATGCCCAATAGAAGAGGAAATCAATTGGCTAGCAGGTTAAATAAATATCAGGTAGAATATAAACCTGGCTATGGAATATCCATCGTTCCCTAGAAGTAGATCCCATTTATCTAGAGGTAGATCCTATTACGGTCGCGAGTTACGACTCCAACCTGACACTCATCCCGTCTTATCGACACATCAAGTACAGCCATCGCCAAATTCCCACAGTAACTCAACGCCATCTCAAGTTACTGCAACCTCAACATCTGGAGTAGAAACATCTCCGGATGTTCATGGCAACCAAACACCCTGGCAATGGGGAACCTAGCCATCGCCAAAATTCCCACAGTAACTCAACGCTCTCCCAAGTTACTGCAAACTCAACGTCTGGAGCAGAGACATCTCCGGATGGTCACGACAACCGAAACCCGGGCAATGGGCAACCTGGCCATCCCACACACCCACCAAAATCGCAACGATTCATTTTTCCCAAAGTATAAAACCACAAATGGCTCCTCGATAGTATAGCGGTTAGTATACCCGCCTGTCACGCGGGAGATCGGGGTTCGATTCCCCGTCGGGGAGCCTCTGGCGCAAGACTAAAAGACCTTGCCCGGAAAAAACAAATCATTATGGAAAATTTAACAAGCCTCAGGACTTGCTAAATAAGGCCAAGACCGGTTCCCGGTTGTAGTGCCGATGATGATGATGATGATAAAACCACAATGCAAGACACCTTCAGAGTCAGTCTATCAGGTAGAGCTTTTGTTAATATAGTTCACGTTATTTCGAGAGATTACTCTTTATATAAATAAAAGTATATATATATATATATATATATATATATATATATATATATATATATATATATTAAAATTAAATTAATCTTTTTTTTTATTGCTCCCGCGGAAGTATTACATAACTCGCGTACAAGATTTTCGCGCAAAGATATCCACAAATCCACCTGGATATCACCTGATGGAGCCCCTCGCAACCAAATTTACCATGTGTTGAGAGATCGCCGCCACTCCTCGAGTCTATCGAGGGGTCAACGTCGACTTGGATCACTATCTTGTTGGTACAATTTTCGACCACGGATTGGCTTAAGGAGACGTATTGCATCCGAGGATCAGGTTCGAGTCAACACGGCTGCATTACGCAATGAGAACACCAGCAACATCTTTGGTCATGCGTTAAGAATCGCCCACGAAGAGCTTGAAACTCCTTCCAGTGAATCATCAAGTACAGAAGTATATAATGGCAAGTAACGGCAAATTTGTTGGGAAGGATCATTGTACTTACAAATATGTGTGAACATTATTTCTGGTCCTCGTTAAGAGAGTTTTGTATTCCTTTGGTGTAAGAATTAGGACATTTGCGAGATGGGGGGCGGAAAGGGTGGACAAAGTTTGTATGTACTTTTTCCATTTGAATTATGACTATTCCTATTGAGTAGCTTGTTAATGTTATATACGATGGAAAGTTTGACCATGAAAATCGTTTTTGGGATAGGATTGTGTTAGTGAAAAATATTGTGAACATGAATTGAATGTAAAATGAAAATGTGCTATTGAGGAGTGGGAAAATGTTGTTTTCTGGTACGACATGTGTCTATTAAGGGATTAGCACGCGAATTTGGGCAATTAACTAGATAGTGGAGTGGGGTGAGGGAGTATTATAGTCGTTAATTACGTAACAAGTGCAGGTGAATTCTCGATCGTAGCACAATCATGATAAATTCCGGATCCATCCCGTATAAGACCATTAATATCCAATTAAAGGAACGCTCTGGTGGAACAAAACAAAATGAACATTGTGTCAGCCACGACCCCGCCATCCTCAGGTTGATTAATTTGAGGCGGTTGATGTACGGGGAAGGATTAAGGAATTTCCCCATCCTACCCGTCGGAGAGCGAACCGAAGGAAGCGACGTTGAATACTTTCGATTCCACAGATATGTATCTTCTGGTAAGGAGACCATACCTGGCTAGCATATTCAAGCAGTGGACGAACGGGGGCAAGGTATAGGGATCGAATAACATAAGTGTCGGAGAATTTCTTAGACCATCGTTTCACGAATCCGAGGGCAGAATTGACTTTCCGGATCGTCTCATCAATGTGAGAGAGGAAGTTAAACTCCCTGTCGAATAGGGTCGCAAGATCTCGAATACATTGGACAATGGTCAGGGGTTGGTTATGAAGCGTATATTAACGTGAGGATGAGTGAATACGCTTACGGGAAAAGGTTATAGATTGGCATTTGGCGATGTCAAGTATAAAGCAATTTTTGTCACACCAAGTCGAGAAGTTGTCAAGGTCAGATTGCAGCAGTGCAGAATCAAGTGGTGACTCAATGATCTTGTATAACTTGGTATCATTAGCTTATAGGGACAAGCTGGAATTCTTAATGACCTTATCGATGTCATTAGTGGCCAGTATAAATAGGAGAGAGCCCAGGGAGGGACCCCAGAGGTGGCAAGGAAGGGCTTGGATATCATGGACCTGAACCGAACGGAATAAAGTCTATCCTTTAGATAGGAAGAAATTCATATCAGCAATCCATGTTCAAAGCGGAGGGTGGATAATTTAAACAGGATTAGATTGTGGGAGATTTTGTCGAATGCTTTACTGAGGTCGGTCGAGACCATATCGACCTCGTAACCGTGCTCTAGTGCTGAGAGTGTAAAGGAAGTGAACTCAACAAGGTTGGTTGTAGTTGATCGGCCATTAAGAAAACCATGTTGTCTTGGTGAAATAAAAAATTTGCAACGGAAACTAAAAGATTCGTACAGAATGCTTTCGAGAATCTTAGGTAAGTGGGACAGTTTGGTGATGGGGCAGAAGTTCGCGACGTCGATTTTCGGGTCCTTCTTGTGGGTGGGGGCGATGAAGGAGTTTTTCCATATGTTCGGGAATACGCCTTGAGAGAGTGAGAGATTAAAGATCAGTGAGAGGGGAGCAGAGAGAATGGATGAGTATTTTTTGGGGAGGATTGCAGGGATTGCATCAGGGCCCGGTGTAAATTCGTCTTTGAGTTTCAGTAGCCTGTATTCAATTAAGGTCGGATCAAAGGAGTTGTGGAGAAGGGGCCGAGGGAAAAGTTAGGTAGGTAGTAGGTGTATGACGGCTCAGGAACAAAAGAGTCATAAGTGAATGACTGATTGAATTGAGGGGCAAAGAAGTTCGCATTAGTGACAGGATCAGATGAGGTATGAGAGTTTAAGGTAAGCGATATGAGGTATCCGTCGGATCTACGTTTATGATTCACGAACTGGAAAAAGGTATTGGGGTAATTTTAGAGATGGGTCTGAGTTTTGATGAGATAGTTGCCATAAAGGGTGTTGAAAAGTTCATTGAATTGGAGGTAACAGCCAAGAAAGTTGGAGTAGTCGTGTGGGGGTTCTCTATACCACACGGAGAACCAACCCACAACCCCAACCGATTTTTACCGCTATTAGCGCGTCACCATAACCCCAATCCGTAATCCATGCGCAAACATGCAAAAATCACATCCCAATATACAACAGCATCCGTCCCCAAACCTGCAATTGCATACATCCCCAAACTCATCAAGAATCCATTTCCCAAGCTGTAATAAATGCATATTCAAATTTACAACGGAATGCTAATCATCTCCTCCAACTACATCAAACCACATATAATTTTTCCCAAAAACCACTTCGGTTAACTTCCTATTTAAATTACATTCCTGGCTTGCAACCAAGCAATTCCAATTTCCCCCGAAAACCATTCCGGCTCACTTCCTGCTTAAACTATTTCCTCGCTTGTAACCAAGCAGCATTTAGTTTCCCCGAAAATCATTAGGGCTCCCATCCTACCCAATACCAATTCTCCTTACTGGTAAGTCACCAGCACGATGCGTTGCATTTCCGCGAAACAACCATCGCAACGACCAAGACCCACATTCCCTTATCTAACCGACAACTCATGCCCATATTTGGTCGCGTTCCCAAAACCGATTTCTCAGTACACATAGCAACCGAGGAATCTAACTCAGTCTGTACGGCAGTGATTCTCTGGAACTTCATTTTTCGAGTTCCTAGTAAGTGGCAGTGAGTCTATTTAGCTGTGACTCCACTGCCACGACGCGACGAAAGTTTTTCTTGCCCTTTAATAGTCAGTCGGAACTCAACCACCATCGGGGTCGGTAACATCCAGTAACCGGAGCCAGCGTAACATCTTTTAGCCCCGGTCTAGTTCATTGTCGGTGTAACAAAGTATTCATCACATAAAACTGAACTGTTACAATTAGCGTTGCGACAAAGTATTCATTACAAAAAACTGAATTAAGATTTTGCCCTTTTGTAAACGTGGTGCGTTAAATGAAAAACCATATTGACTGTTACAATTAGATTTGCAACAAAGGATTCATTACATTAAACTGAATTAAGATTTTGTCCTTTGTAAACATTTTATCCTTTGTAAACTAGTGCGCTAAACAAAAAACTATATTCACCAAAAAAAGGGAACTATATAAGTGTTTTAATTGATGTACCCCGTCGCTAAGTGAGCAGAGGTCAGCCCCTGCAGCGCATAGAAGAGGGAGAGTGGGATCCTGAGTGAACGACAAGTGGGAAGGGAGTGAGCCAGGTGCCCGCGTCTGGCACACCACCACCTTCACCCTCCACAGTCAGGTATAGTTCGATTGCGAGAGAAGATGATCCATAACTTATTCTTTTTATTACGCAGGGAGTGAAGATTGTGATTGTACCATGGAGGGGAAGAGTTTGATGTTCTTTGTCTAGAGTAGGGAACGAACAGGGAAATAGAATAAAGGATTTCGTTATATAAGTGGGTGATGGCATCTTCAACGGATAGGTGATCGCAGTTGAATGGAAGGCGGCCTAGGTAGTCGTTGATGAGGCGAAAATTCGCTTTATGGAAATCGTAGGCGAAGTGATTGGGAGGGGGGACGTATGGTGGCGAGTGAACTCGGAAGAAGGCCCCGAGAAGAGGGGGATGGTGGTTGTCTATAGATGGAAGGAGAAAGTGGCTGGGTGAGACAGATGTATTGATAGGGTCTGTTGTAAAGATGAGGTCGAGCTGCCTACCCAAGAGGTTTCGAACGTTGCTGATCTGACAGAGACAAGAATCATCTAGTCGACCGATGAAAATACATTCCTTGGCCGAGGTGGGGTGGGAAGTGAAGTGTGAATGATAGTCAGATAAAGCCCGAGTGAGTTGTGGACGATTAAAATCTCCGAAGATGACGATGTCCCCCTCGCAATTACTCAGCTCGATTATATGGTCGGTAGCATTGAGAGCTAGCTCGTAAACTTCAATAGGCTGGGGTGGCAGGATATAGAATCACATGACAAAGATTTATTTCCGAGGAAGAGTGATTTTGACAGTCACAAAGTCCAGCTTGAAGGAAGTAGGGAAAGCGATAAGTGACGACTCGAGGCTGTTGTGGACAGCGATGAGCAAAACGGTGCATATTTGACTTAAATCGGATCATTCTAACTATGGTAAATGAAACCTTCAATTTCATGTAAATATAGTGGATTTCTTTTTACTACAGCTGAATGAAATTTTCATTTTCACGTAAAAATAGTGGATTTCTTTTTACTACAGCTGATATATCGATATTCACAACGCGCGTATTTAAAAAAAATACAGTCTCATTACTGCTTGTCGGAAGTGATATCATTCTAAACAATTCGGCATATTTGCGTCAGACAAAGCCAGATTCCATCTACTTGCAATTCATTTCTCAGTCGTGGTTACAACCCTTTGCTAACACTGTGGATCTCCCTTAGGCGAATATTTGCAGAACATTACGGCTTTCAATTGTTTAGAAAATCAACAGCTACTTATCGGCATTTTAGAGCTGTCTCGGCAACTCGCCTCTTCTGAAAGAACTCTATAAAAAAAAGGAAACCTAACATACAGTAGGATTCCATTATAAAAGTGTTTTTTCTTGTGTATATTATATCGAAAAAATCGTATTTCCACAATTCAGTGCACAGGCTCAGGTTAAATCGCTTTCTCTATAAACTACTCAAATTAATTTCTAGCGCTCTCTGCAGCTAAGTTATTTAAGACCAAAAGGTATTTAATATCCATAAATTTATGTATCAAAAAACCATTTTCGCCCTGACTGAGAGCACCAATTCTCCTTAACACGCCATAAAATTGAAAACAAAGTTTTCCAGAAATAACTTCTTCTCAGATTTAAAAAAATATTTCTAACAACTCAACAGGAAAACAACTACAAAAAAGCGTAATCAAAATAAAACACCCATGTTATAAAAAAGTTGAAGAGCAAAAAGAAAAGAAAGTGTGCCCAAAAATAGGACACAAATTCAATCCACTTGCCTATCTGTAAATAAATTTATACATCTCAAAAAAATAAAAAAATAATAAATAAATAAATAAATAAATAAAGGAAAGGAAAAAAAATACCACATATATAATATGAAGTTTTTTCTTATATCTAAATATTTTTAAAATTACTTTCACTACATGCCGTGTAGAAAATAGCTTAAGAAAATAACTCGCTACAATTAACTAATTTATCCAATAGTATTTATACAAGAATACGTTTTAATTTCATTTTGGGTGTATGTTGTCTTAAAAAACGTTCCCTATAAAATAAATTGTTTAGCTAATTGCCCGGCCACTCGCCACATATTCGAATGTTTTTGTTTTCACAACCTTCATGTGCAGTTAAAAATATAGAATTCTTAGGAAAGGAAAATTATAAAAAGAATCTTAAAAATGTATAAAAATATCGACAAACGGATGAAGAAGACGAAAATGAAAATAAGATATTTTTAGCATTTCAAAGTAACGTGAATATTTATGCCACCGCCAGAGCCAATTCGAAGCATAAAATTGCTGAGTTAGATTCGTATGTACTTATGTATATCAGTTTTTGTCTTAATCTATTTTTAACTGGCAATAAATTTAGATATAGTACTTCAGATGTTTGTTTGAATGAAGAGTAATTGTCGATTAGATTTGTAGGCAATGAGGAATCTTTTTTTGTTGCTGCAAGTGTGCAGGTTGTAAATTTGGCGTTTTTCAAATTCATGCACACATCGCTTTTCGTGGGGGTCGGAAACAATTCAAGAATAAAACAGTTTGCGAAGAAATTCACAACACACAAGACAACTAAGGGATAAAAACAAATAAGTTACAAAAATCGTTGAAGATTAAAATTTTCAAAAATCTTCAACCACTCAGCGGATCTCTTTTTTATTGAAATTTTTTCCCTTAAAAGTTGATGAGATTTATAATATATGTTTAGAAAACTGATAATTTCATTCCTTGGGTTCTGGGGAACTGTGTATATTAACGACTTCCCTTATGTGTTTACCGAATGTTGAAGTCGGGTTGATATAAACAGGGAGTTTGTGTGAAATGTCGGAAATTTTTATGATGTTTTTAATTTGCTTATCTATGTAAGGGGGTTTTTCGAATATATTCAAAACTAAAGCAGATTGTGTGAAAAATAGTCAAAAGGAAATACCAAGAAAACAGTGAGAAATTTGCTCAACGATTTATGGGGATATTGGGGTATTTACTGTAACACCAACACCGGTCACATTCGCCCAACCATTGCGGACCTGCATCTTAAAGGATGTTTATACTAGTTCCGTAGATAATGTGTTCTAATTAGAATAATTAATAAATAAAGGCAAAGATAATTCAAAAGGAGTCATCGGCCTACACGTATGCAGAGCAAGCAAGGCAAAAATTAACGGCAGTCCTCATCGGATATGTGTTAGACGTTAAGATCAAACCGTCTATTGCACGTTGCAACCAGTAATGATGAGTATGCTCTGTGTGATAACATGTTTTAAAAAACTCTAGCTTGTGCCACAACCAATTAGCTCAGTTTCGATTACGTTGAGCTGTGACACAAGAAATAAATGGGCGAAGTCAAGAGGACAGTACAACAATACTGCTCTTGATCGTAAACCGCACAAAAGCCCTGGAGAAAAGAGGAGCGACGATAACGTTTTGTCGAGAACAAAGGAGGTTACCGGCGATGATCGATGAGGACGGGGATGATGCGGAACAGTCCCAAAAATTGGAAACATTCGTGTTGGTTGTGGATTGTATGACTCTGGTGACGGAGGGTATGCGTGACTTGGCTGAATGGATTTTCATTTTACGCCCGTCTTGCGGTGACCCTGTCAACGAAACGTCCTTCGTTTGAAAGTGGTAGCAAGTGACAGACTTTGGTCGTATAGTCGTCGCAATTTGGATCTCTACGAGGGTTAACTATGCGTATTATTCCGGTGAAGAATCCGCTCCTTGAACGCTGTATTGAGCCTCTCTCACTAGATTCGACGGGTTCACCGTAGTTGGGTTGGTGTTTCTTTTTTGTGTGTGATAGATTGGTCAGCAGATGGAATGGTGTTTTGTGCGTCGAGCTGCAACTGTCGAATTCTGAGGTGGTCAATAGTATTAGAAATTAAGAGTTAATCGTTTGTATGATTCTTTCTTTCATAATTCACTTTCATCTGGAGATTACAATGCAAAGTCCGAATGGGGAACCGAACTTCGCCGGGTCGTTAGTCTCACGATTTGGTTGTCATTGGATAACATCTGACTGTGGTACTTCTTCATGAAAGGAGTCAGGTAGTTGCATTCCACCTGTGTTAAAATATGGACATTCCAGCAATGGCGACAGGAATCCTAGATTACCCTTCGTGCCGCCCGCCATCAGGAAAACAATTGAAACTTTCATGGTTGGCGATCAAGGATGTGATGATTTTTCCCCGTACTGTGAAAAGTGCGAGAATATACACGCGAGTGATGTGCAGTGCGGGAAAACTCTCTACCCTTTCCATCCCTTGTGTTTGTTTTCCTTTTTTTCGCACCTCTGTTGGCGTCCCTCAGGCATCGATACTCTCGATTGATTAATAATCTTTGGAGAGTTTTTTGTGTCTGAGTGGCATAATGTTCATCATGGAAGGGATGTGACCTGGATTTCGGCACGGATCTAGTGGGGCACCTACTATAAGGGCATAACAGCTGTAGTGGTTGCTTTCGCTTATCTATTGCTGGTCCCGACTTGCATTCTTTCCCGAGGCGGTATTGGTTTTCTGTGTAGGGCCATTTCAATGAAGCGGGAATTTCGGGTTGATTTGTGTAACATTCGCGGGTTGAGATGCAATTTGTCTTCTGTGTCTGCACATGTTTGTAGCCAGAATCCAACTATCCTTGCACTTAGCGAAACCCGGGTAATGACTAATACATATATTTCCGATTTTAATCTACCTGGATATAATTTAGTGCCTCTGTTCTTTGCCCATCGTGGTATAGCCACATACATACGAAATGATATTGCATATCAGCTTCTGCCACAATATGGGATCTGTTCCAACCCAGAATTTAATTTCTCTTGGCTAAAACTACACGTTCGTAAGTATATAATACATTACTGCTTTCCTTACAGAATCCCAAACTTGGATAGAAATGCATCATTTAACGAATTTGTGCTCTGTTTGATTCTATCGATAGGATCTTGACCCTATATCCGCACAGTGAAATCGTTATTGCGGGTGATTTTAATGTGCATTCTCAGTGGCTTCGTCACTCTGGAACAACAACACCCGAAGGTCAATATGTCCAGCTTTTTGCTGATTCAAATAGTTTAACTCAACTTGTCAATGAGCCAACACGGGTACCAGATATATATGGTCATTTCGCCAACACACTGGACCTGTTTCTCACCACCCACCCAAACAAATACACAATTGAAGTTTCTTCGCCTTGGGCACTTCAGACCATTGTGTCGTGTCAGCTAAATTTGCTCTAACCAACAGTAACGTTAATGAGAAAGCTCCCAAAAGAACAGTATGGTTCTACGAGAAAGCTAACTGGGAAGGTCTGAACGACTTTTTTGGGAGGTTAAATTGGTCGTTATTTTTCCTCAATAACGATGTTGACTCTATAGCGAACTCATTGACAGACATGATTCTAATTGGCATGCGGACCTTTATTCCACACAGAGTAAAGAGTATCAAACCCAAGAGAAATATGTGGTTCGATTCTGGGTGGAGAGAAACCATTAAGACCAAAGAGTTGAGCTTCCGGTTGTATAAATCAAACAGCACTGAGGAAAACCGGAAACGATTTAAGAGAGCTAGGAATGACTGCAATGTGTATATTCAACGCGCCAAGTTCTTGCATGACCAGAGAGTGAGACAAAAAATACTACACTCTCCCACAGGTAGTAGCAACTTCTGGGCATTTGTGAAGAACATTCAAAACTCAGTCTCTTCATCCATTCCATCGCTTATAGTCGATGACAAACCAGTCACCACTGCAATAGAGAAGGCGAATCTACTTGCTGCACATTTTGCAGCCAACTCAACGCTGCCTGATACCACATCAGTTCCGGCTCAACTTGAGGATAAGCAGCACACCATGAGCCAGATTCACTTCCGAACGCGTACTGTTGCCCCAGCACTCAAAAAGCTAAACGTACACAAATCCGCTGGTCCGGACGGCATTCCCCCAATCGTCTTGAAGAGATGTTCCTCTTCACTCGCTAAACCACTGCGGAAACTCTTCCATTTGTCTTATTCGGCTGATCGTTTCCCAAATATATGGAAGTCAGCGAACATTCAGCCAATTCCCAAAAAGGGTGACAAATCATCCCTTTCTTCTTATCGACCCATAGCACTAACTTCTATTCTCTCCAAGGTAATGGAATCTCCTATCAACCGTCTACTTTCGAAATATCTGGAATCAAATGACCTCCTCAATGACCGCCAATATGGCTTTCGTAGCAACAGGTCCACAGGAGATCTGATGTAGTACCTTACCGAAAAGTGGAGCCATTCAATGTACTACCTTGGCGAAAGCAAGGTAGTCGCATTGGATATTTCAAAAGCCTTCGACAGAGTTTGACATCCAGCCCTTTTGTCAAAATTGCATTCATATGGAGTGGACAATTCCCTGATCCAATGGATAAGAGACCGGCCGTTCAATCCTAGTGGTTCTTGATGGTGTCAAATCTGTCTCTCATCAAATTAATGCAGGTGTTACCCAGGGTTCGGTACTCTCACCCACTCTCTTCCTCATCTTTATAAATGATCTCTTGTCAATTACTCACAACCCAATTCACTCGTTTGCTGATGATAGCACGTTGAGTTTCTCATACTCATACGGATACCAACACTCCCGTCCAACCTCTTCGAACGTCACTACCAACCAGCAACTTATGCTTGATACATTGAATTCAGACCTCAACAAGATATATCAGTGGGGATTATCTAACCGAGTAGAATTCAATACCCTAAAAACTCAGTGCTGCCTCTTGTCGTCAAAGGTGAACCTCAAAGTATATATACTGTCTATGAACGGCACTTGCATCGACGAAGCCAAAGAATTATCAATCCTCGGCACTCGAATTAACTCGACTCTTAACTGGAATGACCACATATTGGAAGCTGCGAAAAGTGCAGCCAACTGTATGAGATTCCTTAAGAGATGCAAAAAATACTTCACTCCATCCAACCTGGCCAATATTTACAAGGCGTATATTCGTCCAATAATGGAGTTCAACTCCCATATTTGGTCACGCGCATCCAAAACTGCACTACACGTGCTCGACAGGATGCAAAAACGAACAGTGAAACATATTGGGGACCGAGCCGTAAGTCGACCAATTCCGCCCTTAGAACACAGGGGCAATGTATCATGCCTGTCTCTTTTCTATAGGTATTACCACGGTCGTTGCTCAACTGAACTTGCTGAATGTGTGCCGTCCCTTCAGACATTTTCCCGCGATACCCGTCAATCCGTAAATGCGCATCAGTTAACGTTGAAAGTGGACTTTAGGCGCACTAATAAACATAGAGAGTCATTCTTTAGCCGAACCACACGAATGTGGAATGTTCTGCCTGATCTTGTGTTTCCTGGCCGTTGTGATGTCCAAACATTCAAGACCAATATACATCGACATCTCCTTTCCCTATCCACTTCCTCTCCATCCGCTCGCACTGTGTTCTGACATTTAAGCGTACTTCAAAATCCCCTTTTGTACGCGCGTTAGTTTAAAAAAAAAATCGTCGGGGTGAGGATTGAGAGAGCATATCTACGAATCGGGTGTAATGATTTAGCAAACAACTTATAACGAGGGTAGCCTGAAAAGTTTCCGACGTGAGCTTCAACGTGAAGATACCAGCACTCGTCAATAAAATCTAGTGAATGTAGTTGTGCATCTCTTGACAGTTACCCACCAAAATTTCTGCCATTTTGGACGCGTAGTTTTTATCTGACAGTCGCTGGAATGAGTCGATGCGAGTGTTTTTGTGAAAATGGACAAAATTGAGTATCGAGCTGTCATTAAATTTTTGTTTTTGAAAGTGTATACTTATTTTTTTAAATTTATTGGCCTGTGGGAACCCGGAAGTTCTATGACCTCGCCGACTCGACTCTGCCATTGTTCCCTGTCCTGTGCGCTCTCCTTCCACGTTCGACCATCCGATCCGATCTCCTCAAGGTCAAACCTAACATTGTCATCCCATCTCCGTCGCAGCCGTCCTACCCGTCTCTTTCCCGTTGGTCTACCGTCAAGAATTCTACGCACGATCCTATCCTTGTCCTTTCGCCCTACATGTCCGCCTCATCTTAATCTTCGCGACTTGATTACTCTCACTATTGTAGGTTTGCGGTATAGCTCTTCCAGTTCGTGGTTGTGGAGTTTCCTCCATTGGTCTGCCTCCTCGTCATATTTACCGCCAAAGATACCCCTTGAGTTGGCATCTGTGTATGTGGACTCTGTACCATCATTTACAACAGTGAAATTTTGGGTAGCTGAATTTAAACCTGGCCGTGAGAGCTTGGGAGACGATGAACGTTCGGGACGTCCAAAAACTGCAACAACTGACAATAACAAAGTTCACCAAATGGTGCTAGACGGCCGCCGAATTAAAGTGAGAGAAATAGCAGAGGGTATGAAAATGTCCAAAGAACGTATTTGTCACATATTAAATCAAGATTCAGGCATGAGAAAGCTGTTCGCCCATTGGGTGCCGCGTTTGCTCATGTTAGACCAAAAACGTGTTCGAATGAACATTTCCAACGCTCTGTTGGCGCAGTTTAGGCGCAATTAATCCGAGTTTTGGCGCCGATTAATTACTGTCGATGAAACTTGGATACACCAATATACGCCCGAAACAAAAATACAGTCAAAACAGTAGACTGCAAATGGGGAATCGGCTCCAAAAAAAGGAAAAACTGTTTTTTCGGCTGGAAAAGTAATGGCGACTGTTTTTTGGGATAGTCATGGAGTTATCTTAATCGATTATCTTCAAAAAGGAAAAACCATTACAGGAGCATACGAGTACTACGCGTCATTAATTGTCCAACTAAAGGCAGAAATTGCGGAAAAACGTCCAAATTAGCAGAAAACAAATTGTTTCACCAAGTCAACGCGCCGTCTCACACCACAGCGGTTGCCATGGCGAAAATTCGCGAATTATGGTTTGAACTGCTTGACCATCCGCCTTACTCACCGGATCTAGCCCCAAGCGACTTCTTTTTGTTCCCTAATCTAAAAATTGCGCTCGGAGGACAGAGATTTTCGTCAAATGATGAAGCAATCACCTTCGTAAACAGTTATTTTGCAGAGAAAAACACCGAGTACTATTTGGATGGGTTAGAGAGATGGGAGTATCGCTGGGAGAAGTGTGTAGAGTTACAAGGAGACGATGTAGAAAAATAAAAATAAATTTTAAGAAAAAATGACTTGTATCTTTGTTAGGTCGGAAACTTTTCAGCCCATCCTCGTATAGTGTGGGGAATGATCAATGGATGATCATACGAAACTGGGAGCTTTTCGGGGGGATTCGGGTCGAATCTTCTCGTTAGACGTACCAATATAGTTGTACCTCTAATTAACCAAAGGAAAATGAACCGATCCAGTGTGTTGTTCAATAAAATGGATGGGAATTCGAGGTGAATGTGCTGGGGTTTGTGGTTGACCGTCTTGAATAGTTCCAAGTCTATTCCGATGCGTTAAAAAAAAACGAAGTTTCGATGATATTGACCTAGATGTCTTGATGACCCACTTTTTTTACTAGGACGCCACCCGCCGTGGAATTTCCAATTGTTAGAGGAAATGGTGTGCTAGTTCATCACCGGAAACAAATCAGTCATCTTCGTGTCGTTGGAGTTTTTGGTTGCCAAGAGAATAATAATTGTCAGTACACCAGGTTAACTGACCGGTGATCCAGAATCGGCCGACAGCGTCCAGGATAATCAGGACGTCACACGAGTTTTGGCCGGTAGGTGAGTCTAATATTATTGAACGAGGATTGTAGCTGATCGTTACGGTTATGACTGATGACGAGAAAGTAATTAAAGTTAAAGTCCAAGCGGAAACTGGGGTGGTCATGTCGGTTTCAGACCCTTCGTAGCTGTCACCATAATTGAACAATTGCTTTGGGTTGGAAATCGGCAGAGTAATGCCTTGAGGATATCCTTAAGGACCCGTGCGTGGTGTGTGTCATGTCGGGCGTTTGAGACTTCCTGTGGGAAGGAATTTTGCCTTTAGTAGAGTGCGTCTGCCAGTAGCATCACTGTCACTACTGAATGTTAGCCCTTGGTGCATGGCCTCCTTAAGAGTGTGGGACTGAGCTCAGGGAAGGTATGATCGTGGATACGATTTTTGGATGCATAACTTCATTCTTCATCGAGTGCCATTGAACTTGATAGCTTTGTGATCGCAAGGGGTGATGAAATATTGCGTCTGATAGTCGATGTCGGGAAGACCCGGTATTTGGAACGTACGTTATTGCATATATGGGCATGGGTGTTGATTACATATATATATGTAACTCCTGATTCAGTTAAAGTTCAACCTCTTTGTGTGTATTTTGGGTTATGATACAATTGTCGGACAGTCGCTCTTTGATGGAGGGTGATATTCAGACATCAAAATAACAATTCTTCATGTATTTGGGATGAATCTGATTTTCTTTGGTTACTGGATGTGGTAAAGATTCCCAGTTGTCGGGTGAGAGGTCTTTAATATCCGTGACAGTAGACTATTCATCGTAGGTCATTCGGCTACGAGTGCGAGATAGGATTCGCAAGACCACCAGTGTGGCTAATAAGATATGACAGCGAAGCAGCACTCGGATGACCACCAATACGGCTATTCAGAGATGAGAGCGAGGGAGAACTCGCATGACCAGCAATACGGCTATTCAGAGATGAAGCCGAGGGAGGACTCGCATGACCAGCATTGTGGCTATTCAGATACAAATTGACCGTTGTAGTGTCTATAATTGTTTTTCGACCGTTAGTGTAGGTCATAAGTGTTTAATAAATATATCTCGACCGTTGGCGTAAGTCATATAAATGTATCTTGACTGTTGTCGTAGGTCTACAATTGTAGCTCGACCGTTGGCGTAGGCAATCAATATATACTCACGTTTCAAGACATTTGTCAAAGTACATAGATTGCTACATTTTACCCGATGAGGAGCTAGACGGTGCCACGGGTTTCCTTGACCAAATAGTTGCTCGGTGTGATGTTGCGAAGCAACTGGTCGCCGATCAGGGATGCAATTTCCTAAGCAGCTTGTGTAAAAGCGTGTGCAAGCTGCTCTGTATTAAGAAACTACAGACCTCAGCGTACCATCCGCAATGGAATGGAGCTCCGGAACGAGCCCATCGTCCACGCATAGACTACCTACGCAGTACTGTGGATGGAAATTCTCAGTCATGGGATCAGGACAGCAACAACTTGCATAATATTGGGTTCTACCACATGAAATGTCCGATTTTCGTTCAGTCGGAAATAAGAAGTTCTCAAGTGAACATCTGTGCCAGAACGTTAAATTTTCTCTTTTTATAAAGTAAAGTGGTACGTGTGGTTGACCTGTGACAATTTTAGGGTTCGTTAGAAGTACAGTTATCGTTTTTTCTAGGAATTGTTTACCATGCTGTCGGCAGTTCAAATTCGAACCCTTTTCCTTTATGAATTTAAAATGGGACATAATGCGTCATTGGTAATGGAAAACATGAATGGCGCATTTGAGGATGTAGGGGTAAATGAACGCATTATACGACGTTGGTTGGGAAAATTCCATTGGGTAGATTTCAGCCTCGAAAATGAACCATGTGGGAAGCTGGAAACGTTCGTTGACGACGATGTTTCAAGAGCAACGGTGGATGCGGACCCAACAAAATCGGTGTGGGAGATTGCACAAAGCATGGGAGTATCCCCAACGACAATAAGTAGACACCTCTCTCATAGGAAATGTAAAGAAACTCAATAAGTGGGTACCCCATGAACTGAACGAGTCCGAAGCGATGGCGCCTGGAAATCTGCGCATCGCTTAGATTAAGAAACTAAACTGAACCGTTTTTGCACCGGATAGTCACCTGTGATGAAAAGTGGATTCTGTATGATAACCGTAAAAAACCTGGGCAGTCGTTGGATGCAAGTGAAAAACCAAAACACACCCCCAAGCCCGATCTTCACCCAAAAAAGGTTATTTATTTAGGCTTAATCCAAGCAACTTAAGCTAATATAATATAACTATGGTGACAATGTGGTAAACATCGAAAGGACCAATCCACTTTTCATTTCTTCAACCAGGAGAAACGATAAACGCTATCAAATATTGTGAGGAAATCGACATATTGCGTGCCAAATTGGCTGAAAAGCAAGCTGCGTTTGTCAATAGGCACGGCTCGATCCTCTTGCATGACAATGCTAGAACCCATAACTCACAAAAAACGGTGCAAAAACAGTTGCAGTTGGGATTTGAAATTCGTCGCATCCATCGTACTCTCCTTGCAACGGACTACCATCTTTTTGGCGATCTGGATTCATTTTGCCGGCAGAAGATCTTCCGGAACAGAGCAGGGGCCATAAAAGCCTTTGAAGATTTCGTTGCCTCAAGAAGTCAGCACTTCTACGAAAACGGAATATTTGACCTTGTATCACGTTGGAAGGATGTCATAGATGCCAACGGATCCTATTTTGATTAAATAAAAATGTACGGAAAAATAATATTGGCTTTTAAATCATCATCGTCATCGGCACTACAACCGGGATCCGGTCTTGGCCTTATTTAACAAATCTCTCCACTGGTCCCGATTTCGAGCCGATGTCATCCAGTTTGGCACTCCTGGGCTCTGGGCGTCCTGGTTTACGCCATCCCTCCATCGCAGACAAGGTCTGCCGCGCTGTCTCCTTCCATACATCCTGCCACAAAGGACTTTCCGGGCAGGCTCCTCTTCGCTCATTCGAGCTAGGTGTCCCGCCCACCGGAGTCTACCGAGCTTGATTTGTCTTACAACATTAGCCTCGAGGTAGATTGGGTACAACTCATGGTTGTAGCGTCCCCGGAATCGTCCTCCCTCACATACGGGGCCAACAATTCTCCTTAAGACCTTCCTCTCGAACGCGGCTGAGTTCAGAGTGCCTTTTATTGAGCACCCAGGTCTCGGATCCATAGATGACTACTTGTACAGTAGTAGCTTGGATGTTCTGGATACATTTCGGGATATAAAGGGCCTTGATAGACCATAGCAGGCTTTGTTGGATTTGATCAGCCGTTCGCGTATTTCTTTTTCCATATTGTTATCGGCTGATACTATTAACCCAAGGTAGTTAAAGGATTGCACTACTTCAAATTCGTGCTCCACTACCGTGATAGTTTGACCAAAGTTAGGTCTTCTCTTCGCAGAAGTTGCCACCATGTACTTAGTTTTTCCCTCATTAATGTGCAGTCCCAGTTTTTGTGTCGCCTGCTCGATCTGGGTGAAGGAGTCCTGTACAGCCGATTCGGTTCTAATAATGATGTCGATGTCATCTGCGTAGGCTAGTATCTGGCTGGACTTGGTGATAATAGTCCCTCTAGTTGTAAGTCAGAGCCACGGATTGCTTTCTCCAACGCCAGGTTGAAGAGGGGGCAGGCCAGACCGTCCCCTTGTCGGTGTCCATTAAAGATGTTTATTGGTTTGGACAGAAATCCCGCTATTTTTACTTGACTAGTTAAGTTGGTCATGGTCAACCTGCAAAGTCGTATCAATTGGCTTTTAAATGTTTACTATAAAATCGGACATTTTATGTGGTATATTACACTTCTCCTGGGTGAGGCGAACCTATAGCAACGACAAGGCGACCCGATATGCCTCCAAATAACTGTTGCAGCCCTTCTTGTACAGTTGCAGGTTGTAACGCTTCGGCGACACTGGCGTGGGGAGGAAATTCCACAGCATCCCCACTCTGCTACGGAACGAGTTCTGATGCAGTGATGTTTGCGCCGTCGGGAGATGGATCGCAAATGGATGTGATCCGTTCAATTGTCTTGTGGAGTGCACATAATTCGAATTGCGCGGAGCAATACCACGAATCTCCGAAGGACAGTTCCCATGATAATATTTGCGAAGCAGATAGAGGTTAGCTACGCACCATCGATGTGATAGCGACTGTAGTCCTTACGTCAGCGCCGTGTCCGGCATTTGAATGTTTACTATAAAATCGAACATTTCATGTGGTACAACCCAATACCAATGTACATGAAGGTACTAAGCTTACGCGCATGGATTGTATCTTTGGTTTCACCCCGGAGATACCGACAAGTATAACACAACCTTCGGAACCGGTGTACAACCATGTGAGTTACCATAAGGTATTGAAGAAAACCTTCAACATACGTACAAAATAGGAAGGTGTAACTTATTAACTTCCGTGGGGAAGTCTAAAGAGTACTACAACTGTATAAGCCCTACTACGACTAAAAGGAGCTAGACATAAGAGAAGCTAAAGAAATACTAGATTTTGCCACACCATAAGTAGTGCTAAGAACCTCACAAAACTTGTACACCCTTCGATGAGTTTTATTCCTCTTCAAAGAATAAAACTCCAAGTAAGTATGGTAAGTAGATCAGGCATGTAAAAGTGGCATAATATTCGCTAAGGATAGATTGTGCGTTGATTTTCGGCAGAGGTAGAAAACAGCATCTACTGAAATGGCGTAACACAAACAGTAGTCGGGTTCGTTTATCCAAAAGCTAACCTCAGAATATATCAGAAGTGGAATTGCTCATTTGTCCGAAGCCACTACAATAGAATTTCGCGTTAAGCTAGATAACACACACGGCTTGGGATGCAATTTCTCTGCACTGTCTAATCGATGATAGACCATCTATTCTTGCATCTTTAACGAAACACCAAGGACTACCAAAGATAAATTCCAAGGTAGAACCAGTGTCGATGGGTGGCACTTGCTTCGTTGAAGTTAGAGAACTTCTAAACACTCGAATTAATTAAACTGTTAATTGGATCGATTACCTATTTAAAACTATAAAAGGTACCATACTAAACGTATGGGATTTGTTGAGGCAACAACAAAAAACTGCACCCCATTCTACCTGGCCTCTATTTAAAAGGCGCGTATTTATCCTAAAATGGAATTCAACCCCCATATTCGGTCAGGAGGAACCAATACTGATCTATACATGATCGATAGTATGCAAGACGAGCCGTGTAAGTCTTTAGGGACCCAGGAATATTCGTACTAAAGCGTACAGCTTGGGGTGCAAATGTTCGCACATTCCCGGCATTTGATACATTTGAAGTAATTAAACAAATTATGACTGAATAATTTGTAAATGAAACACATGCATGATGTTCAAATATCCCAACAGATGTTAGTTTATAATTTGCGTTCATAACATCAAATTCTGACCCTCAATAAATTCTCGTTGCTCTCAACTAGTACGGCACTTTTCAATCATACTTTCCAATTATTCCTAATAGTTTCATTTATTTCGAAAAACAGCGAGAACTTATTCAACTTCCTAACATTTTGTTTGTTGCTAAACCATTAACATATCACGGCACAACATTTATAAAAAGAGAAAAAATATTGACGCCATTAATTAGTTCATCTATTCTTTCTAAAAACTGTAGTGCTCCAAAAAGCCCTACCATCTTTTTCTCCCATTCCTAATCCAAAATCCCAACAATATTACCCTAAAACCCAAAATCCTATCAAAACCCACAAACACCCAAACATAACCCAAAATTCGCAATAAACGAATCAAAATTCGCAATAAACGAATCAAAATTCGTTTATCGCATAACATTTGCCCCCACGGCGAAGTTTAATCCAAAATCCGAATTAAAATTAAAATTCACAATAAACGAATCTAATATTCGTTTATTGTTCTATATTTGCTCCACAGCATCACCCAAATCCAAAATTCAGAGATTGTTATCTCTATCCTAAAAATTCCATTGAGTTAAACAAACAAAAACTCAAAAGCAGATACATTCACACATCTGCGTAATGGTTTCGTAAGAATTCAAGAAATTGATTTCTTATCTTGTGTAAACACAACATCTCGCTCGAAATATCCAAAAGATCGAGATTGTTGCACGAAAATGTGTATCTTTGAGATACAATTTTCGATTCCTTTTCCTTTATAAAGGAATGGTTTCGTGATCTCCGGGCCGCAGTTTAAATTCGTATCTTGTCCCTGGAGGAGATACCCCAGTGGGAGAAATAAAATCTGAAAACTAAAAAACCCGGTTTTTCATTTCACCTGGCCTGGAAGACCCAAAGAAGAGGACATTCGACCCAAACCAAAAGGACGTTACTCTTCCCTCTGGATCAGAGGAAGCACGGTTAACGACCCCTTGTAGGACAAGATTTCAGGAGCGGTCTGTTTTAAGAGATCGCCTTGTCCTTTTAAGGATCAGGAGACTCGCGTCCTGAAACTAACCCCTACAGAACACAACAAAAAATTTTGGTGGCAGCGCGTGGGATACCCAAAATCCCCTACCACAGAAGACTCGTGGATTATCCAACAATCCCCTACCGCAGAAGAGCAAAACTGCTGAAGCAACGAGGCGATTCAGGAGGATATCGAAGACTGTTGAACACCGGCAAAGTGAGATTTTTTAAAGCGTATTTCCGGGGCTTAGAACACCGGAATGCATAGTGACATTTAAAATCTTTTTTTTAAACAAAGTAAAACTTACAAGCGTTGCCTGGGGCTTAGATACCGGCTGTAGAGAAAATCAAAGTGTTAAGTGTATGACGGCCACGAGTCCCGTCGACAATCCAGTGGAAAAGAGGAAAAGTCTTTTCCTTGTACAACAGTGACTACAAACAACTAGGAGCACAACACCAGGACCAAGCAGCTAGATCCAGTGACGACAGGACACCCTACAAATCTGCAGTAGATCCAGAAAACACAGGTATTAAATTTTTATTTATTTGTTAAGTGAAAAGTGATATAAAGGTAACTTAGTTGAAACAAAAGGTGAACTAAAATTAAATTCAGTTTTGTCATTTTTGTCATTTTGTCTTGGAAATTGGCTCCCAAATAAGTAAATTTTTAAATGTTTGAATTGTTAACTAAAAGGGGACGCCAAGAATAAATTGAATATTTATTTTAATTGTTCTTTTACACTGGGATAAAGCTTATTAATAATTTGTGCAAGTGCATTTAAATTTAACTTGTTTTTCTAAGAATAATAAGCAAAGTTGTTCTCATTTTTCCAAGAAGAGTATACGCATAAAAAAGCCCAAAGTGATAAATATAATTAATAAAAGAAATTTTTCTCTCACACAAGCATATACAATATACAAGTACGCACTTACTTTTCGGCTAGTAGAGGCAAACATTTTAAATACATTTTTCTTAATAAACGTATCTTTCTTAAACGCATTTTTAAAAAAACACATATTTTTGACAATTTTCAAAACTTTCTTCACGAATATATACATATACACATTTTTTCCAAAAACTTTTTCCCAAAATATCAACATTTTATTCTTCAAAAGGGGACAAAATAAAAAACCCCCCACACAAAAATTAACTACAAATTTGGTTTTATTATTTATTTTTGATATATATATTTTAATTAATTATACACATAAACATATATACATACATTTTCTTTTGGGAAGATTTTTCTTACGTGACAAGCTAAAACAATAACGAACAAAATTTAAATTCTTGGTCCTTGTCCTTAGCGTCTAGTTTGGAAAATTTTCTTTGGATTGAATCTTTTCCTTTGACTCATCTGTGGCTCTTCGAAAATCCATTTTAGGTTTAGACACTTTTTCCATAGGGCGAAAGGGTGGATTCTCTCACCTTAAGTAGAACAAAGGCTTTCTAATAGAACCAAAACTAACTGAGTTTGAAGACACTTCTCTTGTCGTTGGTCTTGTCTTTTATCTTGGCTATCTTACCCAACAATAATGAAGATCTCATCTCTTGGTTCTCTACCCCTTTTTACCATCATTTGGGAAGGTCTGTTTCACAAATATGTCGTGAGCGACAAAAATAAACCGGGTACGCGTTCGCAGAGACCTGAGCCCGAGCTCATACAAAATCGCGAGGACGAAATATCGGAAACCGTACGTATGGAAATACGCGAACAGAGTTCTAGAATGAACTTACCAATAGGATTAAGTGACATACTGGGACTCGTGCCGATATTTAACGGTAATCCTGACGAATTAGAGGGTTTCGTCTCTTGTGGAGACATTTTGTTCTCACAAGCACAAGATGACAACAAGAAATCTTTTATTCTAAGGGTGGTCAAAACCAGATTGCAGGGACCGGCGCGTGATTGTATCAGGCATAAAATTATTTCTACTTGGGAAGATCTTGTTTCAGAATTAGAGGGAGAATTTAAACCTCTCATCTCTAGGTCTGCTGCCCAAAATAACTTAGTGGCAACAAAACAGGATAGCAAGGAGGGTGTGAAAGAATTTTCAACTAGACTCACACACCACCTGCATGAATTGGACAGCGCCACATACGCTAGTTCATCTGATCCTGCAGTCAGAACTTATCTTCTGGCTGAAAATCAAAGGCTCGCTTTAAATACGTTTGAGGATGGGATACGAAATTCCAGCCTCAAAATCTTAGTAAAAGCGCATAGGGCTTCAAATCTCAAAGCGGCCATTAGCTACGCTTTGGAACAATCTCAAAGATTGAACAGCGATAACTCAATGCAAACTTCCACTAACAATTTTAGGAGAAACCAACTAATTGTTTGCCAAACATGCAACAAGAGGGGACATACTTCTGCGACTTGTTATCGCAACACAAATTTTCCAAATTTCGTCCCCCAACGCATTAAGACAGAGGTTGAACGTCTCCAATGCACATACTGTCGGAAGTATAATCACACTCAGGCAGAGTGCAGAACCAGGTTAGCTCATATGCGAAACCAGGACCAATCTTCAACGAGTCGAAATCCTTTCAGAACTCAGCCCAATCAATCTCAAAACAGGACAATGAGAAACTCGCCCCAGATTGAAAATCGAAATACACGACAAAATCAAAATATTAACAGGGTATCCAATCAACAACAGGGAAACGAACTCACTCGGGCAGCGAGCAACGGCAATCCTTCTCGAGTTCAGACAATCGCCGATATACACCCCATCCCGATGTAAATTTTCAAATGCGCGTATTTTTCTGCCCTGAATTTAAGGAGCCAGTAATACGTGTAAAATTTAATCCATCGGATAAACAATACTCGACTTTCCTTATCGATACAGGCGCCGACATCAGCCTGATCAAATTAGATAATCTTTATATTGAACAATCTGTAGAAAATTCAGACCCAGTGACTATATCCACCATTGCTGGAAAAACGGTCAGCACATGCGGAAAGGTATTGGGGGAGTTCGAATTCAGAACTGATAGGCACTCCATACCCTTTAAGCATAATCTATTTGTAGTGGGAAGCAACGTAGACTTCCAACACGATGGCATACTGGGAAGCGATTTCCTTACGAAGCACCAGTGCCACATTAACTTTGAAAAGGGATTCCTTAAATTCGCTGTAAAGAAGAGAACTATGGTAGAACTCGAGCAGCCTTTAGGGAACAAAAATGAGGTCAAGGAAAATATTCAGAAGGCCACGCCTTACGAGGTATCTTCCACGGATAATACAGGCATTCTTGAAAAATTGGATAACACCGTTCGTGAGTCAACATCCGAATCCGTTTGTCTACGGGCCGGATCTGATGCTGTGACAAACACAACGAAACCAACCACCCTTGAATCTGCCTCTCCCCATTTAAGTAAAGTTTGTGGTAACAGAAAAGTTAAGGAAACTGCTGAAAAACTAAGTTCAGGAAAACATGAACCTGAAACTCTAATACCGTCAGTAAATTTAAAACGAAACACCACGGTCGACTACATAAAATTGCATTCACGATCTCAACAAATAATGGAGATTCCCTTTAAAGAAAAATTCAGTCAAGAACTGATTATAAAAAAATCCGAGATCATGCCAGGGATATATCTGGGTAATAGTTTGACAACACCACAGGACAACAAAATAAAAGTATTACTAATGAACACATTAGACACCGATCAAGAAGTAAGCACCAACGACATAGAAGTCGAATGGGAAGATCTGGATGACTACAATGTGTTACAGGCGGATGAAACTAAGAACTTTCTAAAAAATAGGCTTGAACGGCTAGAATCACTCCTAGAGTTGCGTCATTGTAACCAGGAGGAAAAGATATCTATCCTAGACATCTGCCGCAGATTTAACGATCTCTTTTACTTAGAGGGCGACCATCTCACACACACTGACGCCATAGAGCATCAGATCATCACGGAAGAAGGAAAGCCCCCACTTTACATAAGACCATATCGCCTCCCAGATAGCTCGAAGCAAGAAATCCACAAACAAGTGAATGAAATGCTTCAGGATGGCGTGGTACAACCAAGTTTCAGTCCTTGGAATTCCCCTCTCTTACTAGTACCCAAGAAGGCAGGACCTGATGGGACAAAACGGTGGAGAGTGGTTGTCGACTTTAGAGCCTTAAATAAAATAACAGTCGGAGATGCATATCCATTGCCCAATATTACAGATATTTTGGACCAGCTAGGAAAAGCTAAATATTTTAGCACTTTAGATCTAGCAAATGGTTTCCACCAAATATGCATGGACAATAGAGACAAGGCAAAAACAGCGTTTAGCACACCCTTCGGACATTACGAATATAATCGAATGCCCTTCGGACTTAAAAACGCACCCGCCACATTCCAAAGGCTTATGAATAATGTACTCATGGGTCTCCAAGGAATAGAATGTTTCGTCTATGTAGATGATATTGTAATTTACGGATACGATCTGAACGATCACAATTCCCGACTTACCAGAATTTTCGAGCGATTACAAAGGCACAATCTGAAAATACAACCAGAAAAGTGTCACTTCATAAGGAAGGAGCTCACCTACTTAGGGCATGTTATTTCAAAGGAAGGTATAAAACCAGATCCAGAAAAAACTAAAGCGGTGAAAACGTTTCCAACGCCCAAGAAACAAAAAGATGTAAAATCTTTTCTCGGTTTTGTAGGCTACTATAGAAAATTTATCCCTAATTTCGCCGAACTGGCAAAGCCTTTAAGCAGATTGCTCAGAAAGAATGTTCCATTTTATTGGGATGCCTTTTGTGACGAGGCATTCACAACTCTAAAAAGAAAGGTTATTAACCCACCAATACTGGCTTATCCAGACTTTAACCGGGAGTTTATAATAACTACGGATGCTAGCAATGTTGCGTTAGGAGCAGTGCTATCTCAAGGTACAATAGGACAAGATAAACCTATTGCTTTCGCTAGCCGAACTTTAAACGACGCAGAGACTCGATATACAACATCCGAAAAGGAATTATTGGCAATCGTTTTTGCACTAGCCCAGTTCCGACCACACGTTTACGGACGAAAATTTACTATAGTCACTGACCATAGCTCTCTACAGTGGCTTATAGGACGAAAAGATCCTACATCCAGACTTATGCGATGGAGAATTCTACTCGAAGAGTATGAGTACACAATCGTCCATAAAAAAGGAAAGCAAAATGCAAATGCTGATGCTCTCAGCCGTATAACAATGACTACCCCAGTCGATCCCACCAAAAATAATATCCTCGTCACCACACGAAGTAAAGCCAAACTCGAAGAAGATGTGGCTGCACAATCATACAAAGATACTACCAATCTTGTATGGCAAGAACAAACAGGGTCCATCTATACCAAGAAGAAACTTGGACTACGTATTATAATCCTCCCATTGATAGACTCTGCTGAGGAAGAAAACCTGGCAGGAAGAATTCCAAACTTCACCAAGCCAGACGTAGGTAAAATTACGTTTCATGAGCAAGATGGGTTATGCGCCACCACATTGCCATTGCCTTTCAGAAACCTAAGCGACCAGGAAACCGCTAAGAGTTCCCTTATTGATCTGAAGAAGATTTGCGAAGACCGGAATTTCAATTCCATTGGAATTTTAGTCCCCTTCATAGAAAACGAATCAAAAGTAACACTCAATAACTTGCTAAAAGAAACTTTTGCTCACCTCAACGTGACAATGTACGTTTTCTCCAATAAAAAGAAGCTTCTAACAGATCCTAACGAAATACAAAAGTTACTCGCGGAATACCACAACTCACCTTTCGGAGGACACCAAGGAGCCACCCGAACAATCAATAGATTGAAGCAAAAATATTACTGGCGCACAATGACCGCTGACGTCGCGGCGTATATTCGAAAATGTGCTTCCTGCCAGATAAACAAAAGTGGAAGGAATCTTAGAATTCCTATGAAGATAACCACAACAAGCTCAAAACCTTTCGAAAGAATTGCTTTAGATATAGTAGGACCATTACCAGTCAGCTATAATGGAAATAAATACCTACTAACGTTTCAAGACGATTTGACTAAATTTTCAGGAGCTTACGCACTGGCCAGCGCCGAAACCAAGGACGTGGCCAGAATTTTCGTTGAAAATATCGTCTGCCAGCACGGCATACCATCTTCTCTATTAACTGACCGAGGTGCTAATTTTCTCAGCGCACTTTTTAAGGACATTTGTTCCTTACTTAAAATGAGAAAACTCAATACAGCACCCTACCATCCACAAACGAATGGAGCACTAGAACGGAGCCATAGAACTCTGGTGGAATACCTCCGCCACTATGTAAACCAGGATCCTCTCACTTGGGACACCTGGATACCTTACGCAATGTTTGTGTACAATACTACACCCCACAGTAATACAGGCTACACGCCGCATGAATTACTATACGGTTTCCCAGCCGAAATACCCAGTTCTCTCAGACAAAACCCCGAAAGCTCTTATAACTACGACCATTACGCAAATGAATTAAAAATGCGATTACAACATGGTTATCGTACAGCAAAGGGAATACTGATAGAAAAAAAACAAAAATCTAAGGCATACTACGACCAAAAAGTAGGCCGTAAGAAATTTAATGTTGGCGACAAGGTTTTATTAAAGAATCACTCAAGACCTAACAAATTAACCTCCCTGTGGAAAGGCCCCTACGAAATTGTCAAGATCCTATCCGAAGAAAATTCAATTCTCAAAATAGGGAAAGGTACCCGAATAGTCCACAACAACAATATAAAACCATTTGTGGATTAGGCAATCACGAATGAGAAACTCCAAAAAGAAAAAAATAAAAGTCGAAGGAAAGTAAATGTATAGATGTATTTATAACCTTACAAAAACAAAAAAAGAAAAATAAATGTATATACGAAAAAAAAAAAACCTTAGAAAAATCATAAAGTAACACTGTACGAAAATACCACGATAATGTATTTAAAATTTGCCTGGAAAATTTTTCTTTTCAAATACTGTTACACTGTAAATATTATACAATATTTTAAATAACCGAAATAAACAAACAAAACAGAAAATATATCTATAAAGAAAAATATATATACAACTAATAATGTTAAATTCACCTCTTAACAAATTATTGTTCAAAAACAAAATAGATAGATAGAATAAACAAAGAAAATTTATAAATTCAGGAGATAACAAATAAAATATAACAAGAAATTAAATCTCCACATAACTCATATGTTTCAAAAATAGAAGTTTCAAAA